>CP125845.1:20578752-21828752 GCA_030408175.1 Trifolium repens | reverse complement strand
CTTATTCTAAGGAAAAGAGTGATTTAATACCTTAGGAGATGATTCTACACAACTTCCCTTTGATCCAACAAGCTAAAAATCCAAGCTTTTGGTGAAGAAATGAAGGATTTGGATGAAGAACACAAGGGTGGGGAGAAGCCACGGCAAAGAGAAGAAGAGTGAAGTGAATTTGTGATTTTTCCAAGTCCACCACTTATAAAAGTCTTGCTAGTTTATGGCCATTGGATCAAATAGGATAAAGTTCTAAGATTCAAATCTAGCCATTGGATCAATCCAAGTCTATCCTCACAAGATATTTCCCATAACCTCATACAACGAAACGCACGCTCAGTTCTCGCGCATCGCGACGAACGAAACTCGCAAAAACAGAAAACCTACAGAAAGAACGTCTAACGTTTTTCCATTCCAAAACTTATCGCCGAATCTTTTTCCGCGACTGTAATTTTCTTCCATACCTTAGAAAATTAATCTCAGGACATATCCTAACTCACGCAGATATATGAAACTTCCATCTGAAACCTCACTTAAAACAGACGCAGTAAGATTTTCCATCAGCGGGTAAAATCCTACTCGTTTTTCCAAAAACAAGAATAATCCAAAACTCGTCATTCTGAATCCACATCAACCTTCTTATTCACAAAAGAGGATTACAAGACAAAAGTCTGTGCCTTTACAGCGCACGAGCACAAAACAGGCTCAATTACAGCAAAAATTCCATTAATGCGACGATACTCACAAAACCGCTTCTACTAAAAACCCTAAAACTCGTAGCCGACACTAGAGTTCCTTAGAAAAACTGTACAGTGGAATCTTGGGTCTTACATTACTACCCTCCAAAAAGAAGTTTCGTCCTCGAAACTAAAACAAGAGTAACAACCCAACCAGTTATTACCATTACCAACACGACAAAATCCCTCAGGATTAGGTGTAGCCGCACCATAGCTAACACTAACACACAGGCATACCCGTGCCCTAGCCGCAACCCTTAACAAGGTCGCCACCCCAAAAAGAAACACAACACTCTTTGTGCACCACCAAAGTTAGCAAAACTAGTCAATTCCAATCAACACGACTTACATAAAACAAACCCAACCTCCAGTTGGTGATTACACTCCTCATAGTCTTGACACTTGCCAAACTATACCATCTACTTCTCTGAGGCATTCTTTCTTTCCTACACATACCAATTCCTCTTGGTTAGATCCTTAACCAAACAATTCTGAATCCTAACAGAATATCTCACTCAACGGACACTAACTCATAACCCGACACAGAACAAACACTAGAACTGTCACTACTCTAGCTATGTTCTAACCGACTCTGGACTAACGACTCAAGTATACACTTTCCCTTTGAAGATTTAAAGCCGTACTCTGATACCAATTGTAACAACCCGTTTTTCAAAGGCCTGAAAAGGCAGTATTTTTTTTTTTTTTTCAACTAACACTCAGAGTGCGCATAGAATATTTTTCAATGAGCCGGCATTCAAATATACAAAAGAACTCATTACCATAAGGTGCTTCGACAAGCAAAGTGTATTCCTGAATAATTACAATCCAAGTCTAAGTATTCAAATACTTACAACAAAACAAGTTAGAATCCTATGCCTAAACCCAAAAAGCACGGTGTACAACCCACACCGGCGCATAGTCTAACTAAGCTAAAGCTCCAACCGCTCACTGGGGCCTGGAACAGCCACCGTCGTCACCACGACCTAACCCCTCATCTGGGTGGGATGAGCCCGCAAATGAAAGAAAGGGTCACCACAAAATAAAAGTATATATATATAACCGGTGCGAAAGATTGTACACATAACAATAATTCCACAAACACAAGAGAAAGCTCTTAACCACCAAAGCAATTCCCACCAACGGGTTCATATAAGCAATGCACACATAGCCTATAATGCAACCTCTACAATGCGTGGTACTAACCCTAGCTACCACAATGCATGAGTTCCGGAACTGTAGGTCCAACCCCTACTAAAACACCAACGAAATCACAAGGTTAAGGTGGATCCACTCCCGCAATCACACCCCATGGTCCACTCCCGCAACCATGTATCGAACTCAACAAAATCACAAAGGATTAAGGTGGATCCACTCCCGCAATCACACCCCATGGTCCACTCCCGCAACCATGTATTGAACTCAATAAAACCCTATAAGAATCAGGTGGGTCCACTCCCGCAACCACACCTCGTAGTCCACTCCCGCCACTACGCACTAACAATGCATGAGCATACGATTCCCCATGTATACTAATGCAACAAATACATACCTCCCTAGCATATGTAAACCATCCCAACAACATACATACATATCCAATCATATGTAACAAACCACAATAAACATACATACATTTCCAATCATATGTATTCACCCACATGTTCATACATACATCCCTAATCATATGTAAAACAACGCACGTATTGTAAACACTTTCTCATCACGAGAATACATAACACATACATGCCAAACACACAAACACGCATCACCGAAAATAACCAACAAACATGTTATAACTCAGTGAAAAGACAGAAATAAAGTGGAGCCCTTACCTCAGCAAGCTTCCGTTAACTTTTCTCGCATAATTCTACAACTCGCGCTTCCTAAAATTAAGCAGCGTACAATCAATAAAATACTCTCAACGTATCCTATCGAAACGAAACTCATTCTCTAAGTTCTAGAGAGGCTTAAGGTACTTTCTAACACTCTCGGATAGTGATTACGAGTCCTACCCATAGTGATTAAAAATTCACGAAGTTAATTGCACTATTTCTCGCTATGCGAAAATATTTTCGTTTCAAAACAAACTAAGAAACACTTTGATTCCTAACTCCAAGGCAATCAATTTTCACATACTAAAGCCATTTGAAAACAACCCAAAAACTCTTTGAAAATTTTCACAAAAATAAAAGTTTACTTGCGCCACAAGTTACAAGTTTTTTCTTTCAAATAAAATCACCATAACTCATTCAATTCTAATCCGATCGAGATGTGCCATACGCCGAAATCTTCGTATCGAAAAGACGGATCGAATGATCAAATCTCTATGACAAAATATAACATTTAAAATGGACGAAAATGCCCTTCCAGTTTCGGCCAGAATTGGAATTATTCCAAAACCATTGTTTTTTTCAAAATCAAACATAGTGTAAAACACTTAAACCATTTCTAATTTCTCAAATTGATCCAACACTCACACCAAATCATTTCGAATCCAAGAATGTCATTTTTTTCTTCAAAACTTCGCAAATCTTTTCTTTTCACATAAAACCACATTAATCATCCCTTTTTAAAACCATGATCATTCACTTAAACCTATGATCATTGTCTTCCAATTTAGGACTAAAAAAAATTTGAAATCCCATTGTTATACACACATATAGGCCACGGCCAAAAACAACAAAACATGGTTAGCACCCAAAATTTTCCATTCTAAAACCATAGGATTTATCCTTTAGTTCCCAAAATCATTGTTTTGAACAACCAACACATTTTCATAACACAATCCACAAACAAGAAAATTGTCAAGAACACACACAAAATAAATTTTTCTTGTTTCTCAAAACAAAATGATTTCTCATATATCCATTTCACTTAAAAGCTCAAAAACAACATTTATTAAGCAATCACCCAACTAAAAAATCATGTTCTTGGTCACTCAAAAATTTTCCTAAAACCCTAGCAAGAACACTCACCAAATTATGATCCAACCATGGAACAAGCTTCTACTTATCATGAATAAGTTAGATAAACTCTTATAAACAACTTCCTAACAACCTTGATCAAGAAAAACTACTTTCTAAAATTTTTCTAACAAGATCATAAACTTTCCAATCCAAAAACATCTTAAGAATCAAGCTTATTCTAAGGAAAAGAGTGATTTAATACCTTAGGAGATGATTCTACACAACTTCCCTTTGATCCAACAAGCTAAAAATCCAAGCTTTTGGTGAAGAAATGAAGGATTTGGATGAAGAACACAAGGGTGGGGAGAAGCCACGGCAAAGAGAAGAAGAGTGAAGTGAATTTGTGATTTTTCCAAGTCCACCACTTATAAAAGTCTTGCTAGTTTATGGCCATTGGATCAAATAGGATAAAGTTCTAAGATTCAAATCTAGCCATTGGATCAATCCAAGTCTATCCTCACAAGATATTTCCCATAACCTCATACAACGAAACACACGCTCAGTTCTTGCGCATCGCGACGAACGAAACTCGCAAAAACAGAAAACCTACAGAAAGAACGTCTAACGTTTTTCCATTCCAAAACTTATCGCCGAATCTTTTTCCGCGACTGTAATTTTCTTCCATACCTTAGAAAATTAATCTCAGGACATATCCTAACTCACGCAGATATATGAAACTTCCATCCGAAACCTCACTTAAAACAGACGCAGTAAGATTTTCCATCAGCGGGTAAAATCCTACTCGTTTTTCCAAAAACAAGAATAATCCAAAACTCGTCATTCTGAATCCACATCAACCTTCTTATTCACAAAAGAGGATTACAAGACAAAAGTCTGTGCCTTTACAGCGCACGAGCACAAAACAGGCTCAATTACAGCAAAAATTCCATTAATGCGACGATACTCACAAAACCGCTTCTACTAAAAACCCTAAAACTCGTAGCCGACACTAGAGTTCCTTAGAAAAACTGTACAGTGGAATCTTGGGTCTTACATAGTTGGTTTCTGCTGCCCCGAAATTTTAGCTAATTACATTCCTGCTGGTATGGAACTTGCTAGTTGCTGTCTTTATCTATCAACAGTGGCTTTAGTAAGCAAAGGGTAGGCTTTTATTGTTAAACAGAGGTTCAAAATGTTGGTCTTTTGCATATTGTGGTTTGTATATTTGCAAGTCTTAAGTGTGCAGCATGTAGGAATGCATTTGTGATGTACTAGAGTTTTTGGAATATTGGTATGTATTGTTGTTATTAACTCTTCATGTACTGGTGTATGCCTAAATTTGTTAGTACTGGTGTGTGCCTTATTCTCTTTGTAATCATCCCTCCTAGGATCAGTTTATGATTCATATCTAGATATTTATTTGAACTTTTTTTAACTATATTTACTTGGGTTAGTCTTTGTTTATCCACTTTATTTTTGCTTGTAAGTGTGCATATTTTCTTGGGTTAGTCTTTGTTTTGAATAATATATGAAGCTTTATTAAATGAGATTTAGTTTGAGCATTTTGATTTTATTTTTTTTACATATTTTTTCAATTTTGCGGGGGTTTTAAACCTCCTCAATAAAACCGCCACTATTTTGCGGGGGTTATTAACTGGATACCAGCGGTACCCCAAAACCGCCGCAGATAATTTATGGGAATCAATTAAGCGGCAGTTTTCAAAACTCCCGCAAAACAATCTGCGGAGGTTGAAAACCCCCGCTAAATGGCTTAAAAACCCCCGCTGAATAGCATGTTTTTTTGTAGTGATGGGATAGGAACCAATGCCAAATTTGGTCGTTTCTAATCATCTGGACCACCATGAGATTGAGTTTTTCCATTCCATTTCAGGACCTTATCACTAGTGACTCAAAAATTACATGCTTTGTTTCTCAACCATTTTGATCACTCATAATCTTCTTAATCTCACTAATTAAAGATATCCTTCCATTTTAACAACCTACTCATTTATAATCCTTTTTTTTTTTCTTTCTGTTTGCTATGTTTAAAACCAGTGTATGTACTAGGGGTTACGTTTGAGTGAAGTCATGTAGTTGGTACATTTGTAACCGTTTGATCAAAATCAGATTATTCAATTTTAAATTTTAAATTAAACCAAAAAAAATTGTTTGAAAATCTGAACGGTACAATTTTAATCAGACGTTTCCTAAATGATGACTATACCTAGCTATATTGATTTTTGGTTGCACATAATTCAAATCAATTTGCGAAATAGCTAGACATTTGTTGGGATTGGATTTCCCACAGTTATTGCATCAACGCAGCAACTGTTATAAACCGTCCGATCAAAGATGAATAGATGAGATGAAAACTGTGTTAATCTATTAAATCAACAGTGCATGAGTTAGAGTCGTCTGATCATAAATCAAGGGTTGTGATTGTCTTACGGCGTGTAACTATGTGAAACAGCTACAACAAAGATTAATCACCATTAAATTTAGTTTAGATGAGGGAGCTCACCTAAAGCATTTATTTAAATTTTTGTGTAATTTTCTTTTTCTTCTTCAATTTTATCCTTTGCTGTGAAGTATTACATCAGTTTTATTTAATGCATGACTAATACAGACCGAATGCTTACTAACTAGCTATTAGTAATTAGAACAAAACTACTAAAAGATTCGTGCGTTCGTACCGGTCGTCCGATGATCTGTAGTAAGTAGTAACATTGAGGTTATAACATTAGTGTAATATTTATAATAAAATATTTATTATTTTATATGCTGATAAAATTCATTAAAATATTTGCACAGCATCTGATATAAATTTTATTTACAAACTAGGTGTGATCGATATTTTTTTTTGTTTGTTGCGATCGATATTCTCTATTGTACAAATATAAATAACTACTTAATCTCTTTTTTTATTGGACTTAGTTAATTGATAACTACTTAACCTCCTTTTTTTTTGTGGCTACTTATTAAGAAAAAAAAATTTTTTTTTTACTATAAAAAAACTGAAAACCTACTTTTATGTGAAAGTTGTGCTTAGTTTTTTTTGTAGTTTTTTTAAGGGTAAAATAGGAATATTGAAAAAGTCATCCCAAAAATTTATATCCCCTTTATATATTAATATAGATATTCTTGAGTACAAATATTTTTGTCAACAAACTATGACTAATTAAAAAATATTTAAAAATAACCAATAATAAATTAGTTTAAATAATAAAAAATTTGGTCACTTTAAGCGTATAGTAAGGGTTCCATTTTTACCTCTTTGTGTTAGAGAAAAGTGGCATGTATTCTGAATTTCCATACTTTCCCAATCAAACAAATGATAAAACAAATGATAGAGTGAACGTTTAATTCAACATTTGGTCCTTATGTTTATTTTAGGTTTTAATTTGTTTCTTTATATTTTAAAAGTTTTAATTTGGTCTCTTATGTTTATTTTAGGTTTTAATTTGGTCTTTTCCGTCAGTTTTGTCACATGTAGCAGACGGTTTGTAATACGTGGACATCTTAACACTTAGACACGTGTACAAATTAAACGGTGTTAATGACAAAACTAACGGAAAAGACCAAATTGAAACTTAAAATAAATATAAGGGATCAAATTGAAACTTTTAAAATATAAGGGACCAAATTAAAATCTAAAATAAATATAAGGAATTAAATGTTAAATTAAGCACAAAGAAAAACATAAGATAATTAAAACATAAGATAATTAAAGATTACCTCCACGAATTAGTTTGCCTACTCCTTTTTCAACTCTCTCAAATATATTCCACCCTTATCATGTGATGTAACTCTGAAAAAGTTTTCTTTTTGTTTACTTTATGGTCGGGGTGTGTTATTGAAATTGCATAATTATGTTAGTGTTTGACATTGGTAGGCCATGAGACCATGAGGGTGATCAGTGGGAGTATAGTATCAATATATAATATCGAATAGTTGCAATACCATTCAAACTTTTTTTGATTGAATTTTTAAAAGCACACAAAGTAAAGATACGCCGTAACAAATATTACAAATTAACACATAATTCCCTTTTGTTGGTGTAAAACGGATATTATCTGTATGCAATAGACGACAAAATTCTCTTTTAAGAACTTTAACACTACTGCATTTTCATGGATTAATTTAAACCTATAACTTCTCATTAAGCTGAAAGATATTTTTTTCCTTTATATCAAAAACAATCTTTTAGCACCTCATTCAAGTGTTCGCTACTACTCTGCATATACATGAGTTCAACTTCTACTGCCGCCGATGTGAAAACCTCTAATATGTGAGTACACTATCGAAATTTATAAATTTAGAGCTTCAAATTTCATCTCACCTGAAATTTTTTAGAATAAGAAAAAACAAATTAACAAGTACGCCTAGTGAATATTGATATTTGATAATTTAAAGATATTTGATAATTTAAAGTGTGTGATGATGTATTATAAAGAGTCCGAATATAAAATTTAAAGTGGTAGTATATATTTTTTGAATAAAATTTTTTAAAGGGATATTGATACATCATGTGTATTCTATTCTATTTTTTTATTTTTTTTGTCAAGGTATTCTATTCTATTCTATTCTACTAAACACAAGAGTCAAATGGGATCACAAATTTCATGAGGGTAAGTAGCTGTGGAATAAGCACATGCCACACATTAATAAAACGAGAGTGTCCATCACCTTACTGGATTCTGTTAATAAAGGATTTGGTGTGAGTGGGTTGGGCTGGGCCCCATGATGAGAACCCTGTCGTGTTATATATGATATGATATTGGTGTGTTTAACAAAGTTGAACAGTCCTAGTAAAGTCTCAAGTGATTAATAAGTTCATTTAGCCTTTGCTTAGTAGGAGAGAAAAAGAGAGGAGAAAAAAAAAATACAGAAATTAATGTATGAACTTAGACTAATAAATGAATTGTATGGAAGAATTAATTTGAGTTTGATTTTTAATAAAAATAATTCTTTATCAAACTTTATTTACTTCGTAGTCGAATTATAAATCATTTGAGCCTCATTCCCTTTAAATTAGAAGGTTAATAAAAAAGTAAATAGTCGTAAGTTATTCAATGCAGTTTTATCTAATATATTTTTATATAATAAAATTATATCATAATGTTGAAATTTTGAAATAAAAGTATCATCAAATTTGGTAGAAATCTTAACCAATGATAAGTAAATTTGAAAAATTGAAAAATACAATTTTTATTAAAAATATTTTCTTGTATTCAAAATCTTTTTCATATCTGACAATATAGTCTTCTAATTTTTAAAAGTTTTAAAAAAAATCTCTGCCATTAAGTTTTGAGTTTATTTTTTACGATGTGTCATGTTGAATAATGATTTGACGACGGGTGCGGTGTAGCCATACAGGTCCAGATTTCCTGATGTTGAAATAACATACAGTTATAAGCTATTTCACATCTCAGCCATTCATCAAAGATTGGACGGTTCAGATTATTTAATAAATTTAAAAAAGAACTTTTTCTTATGATATGTAAGGAGAATTATTAAATGTTACACTCTCATGGGATATTCCTGCAGAGTGCTTATACTTTACATTTTGGTGATATTCCCGCACAGGAGGGAGATTGGAAGTCTTTATGGGATTAGAAAGGACCTCATCGTATACAAACTTTTATATGGTTTGCAGCTTAGGAGCGCATCCTTACCAATTTTCGTAGAAGCAAGTGGGGAGTGGGCATATCCCCTCTTTAGTGGAGTGGTTCCCACTTTGGTGCAGCATATTCGAAACCTTTTGGCTTTAGATTGACGTGTTCAATTTCGTCATACATGGAGGGAGGGCAATCGTTGTGCTGATTGACTTGCTAACTTTAGCCTTTCTTTAGATTCTTTAGTGTGTGCTAGAATGGAGACTCCTCCAAGTGAACTTCATAAACTCATCTTTGACGATATTTTTGGGGTTTGTATGCCTAAAAATGTCTGTTTAGTTTGTTAATTTTTAGTTTCTTGTTGGGCCTCGGCCATCTTTTATACAAAAAAAAAAAACGTTACACTCTCATCTTCCGCACACTCTCAAGGGCGCCCGTGTCAAAAGTTACATACCTATATATATTTGCTGCAGTAATAATATCACACAATCACATACAATAATTAATTTCAATATTTCAGTAATTGATATAAGATCGAACGATTTGAATTATATAAATGCACTAAAATAATTCGAGTGATGACATCTTATTGTTGATGCTGTAATCTACTAGTCATTCAATTCGTATGTGGAACATGAACCCAAATATGTGCCCAAATGTGCTTTTTAAATATTCAGTCATGCAATTCCCAAAGCCATGGCCGTGGATTGGTGTTTCACAGGTTTTGTCTGAAGCATACTTCACTCAACCACACAACACAAGTTAATTTAAAGCAAAAACTATAGCAGTCAAGAAATTTAAAATAAAAAATTTGTTTAATACGAAAGGAATATTCAGCTTTCCCAATGCGACAAAAATACCCTTGAAGTTGGGTTTGTAAACTATGTTGGGCATTTCATCAATTATGATTATATGTTACATAAATTAATCTCTTCGAGGTTAGTGAACTAATTGCATTTTTTTTCTTTAAAAAACTTGAGTTATGTTATTTAACTATACTCTACTAGTGGCTGTGCCTAATTTGGGTGGCTGTTGTGGTTGGTTTGAAACCCGAATGTACTATGTATCTTATAGAGAAAGAAATATAAATCAGTCCACAACACGTGTATACATAGAGCAGAAAATAATTATAGAGGTAAATAAAGAAAGATTAACCAAATTTAAAAAATTAAAATAATCAATAATAATAAATTAGTTTAAATGGTAAAAATTTTGTTCCTCATAAACATGTGGTTGATGTCAATTTATAACTTACATGCATAAAAAAAAATCAATTAAAAAAAAGAACTCACCTTCTATGCCTTAGTTGTAACAAAATAAAAATTAATCAAACTAACAATGAATTTATTTACCGATAAAAAAATTGAAGAGTCTCATCAATTCGTGTGTACTGCGAAACCTCAATTAAAAGAAGAGAATTAACTTTATATATCTTACAAATTTTTTGACTAAAATTACTAACACTAAATTTTGTACTCTGTATATTTTTTGTGTGTCAAATTATATGAAAATAGCCCACTCATTCAAAACAAACAAAAAATGTGTCCAAATGGTAGCATTTTAGAGATTCTAATCTCATACTATAAAACAAAAGAATAACTAGTATCACACACTTGGATTGACACATTTCCTTCAAGAGTTCAAAGTTGTGGTTGTTGCCACCTTCACACAGCTTATTCACCACACAAAATATTTTATTTTTTTTGCTTAATTAGTCTGCGGATCTCTTAAAAAAAAAATTGGTTTTATTTTGATCCCTTAAAGAAAATAAGTTTCACTTTGGTCCTTATTGATATCTCCGTCAGTCAATATGGTTTTTTCGGTCCATTTTTTTCAAAAATCATTAACTTCCGTACAGGTGCCACGTAACAACCTATTTTATCACCTGTACAGAAGTTAACATTTTCTGAGAAAAAAGTCTTTAAGGGACTTTCAGACTAATTAAGTTTTTTTTTTAAAAAGACACCTTTTTTTAGATCTCACATTCTTTACCATTATTTATTGGTTGTTACATTTTACCTCAACAAGCCATTTCATTTGTTTTTTTTACTCAAGTCACTTGAAGTGATTAATCTTACGTCAAGTTGCTTTTCTTGTCCTATTAACTAAAATTAAACAAAGAAGAAAAATGCAAACATTTGAATATTTGATGGATGAACATGACTGAACCCCACATTTTAGTCATCTTGTTAAAGTATATATACCAATCTAGTAATGCTATATTGCTAACCTAGTGTCCCTATATAGGACTAATGCATTCTCACCCTATTTTAATTTTTATAATTTTTTTAGAACCAATTTTTATAATTTCTAATTTTATAAACCTAGGTATCTTTATATATAATTATAAAGATTATGTTGGGGTTGATTGTAATGTAAGTCCCACATTGTTAAGGAAGGAAAAAAAAGATCAAGAAAATTATAGTGAAGAAGTCTCACATCGCTTAAGAAGTGAAGAGTGGAGGAGCTCAATGTTATATATAGAGACCTTAATTTTCTTGTTTCAACACACCAAACAGTAGCACTTGTAAACACTTTAAGTTTATATTTGTGTTTGTTTCTTTTTCTCTTATGCTCTTGTTTTAGAGTATTTGAGATGTAGTTCAAATATTTATTTTGGAGAGTGTGGGTACTGGGGTCATGGGGTGATTGAGAGTGAAGTCTATATGTTGTAACAATTTTCATATAGTGTTTATTCTCTGGTTGTCGGTTTAGACAACGGTCGTGGTTTTTTCTCCGGTTTTGGAGTTTCCACGTTATATTATTGCGTTGTTGATTGTGTTCTTTTATTTTCTCTATGCCGATTTTTCCCAACAACTGGTATCAGAGCCTCCTGGTTTGATTTAGGAGGAGGGAGTTCCGCTGTGAAGTTTAGGCTAGAGAATGTGTGCAATCAGGGTTACACAAGGTCAGCCTGGAGAGGCAGTGGTAAGAATATTCAACATCAGTCTGGAGAGGCGGTGGTAATAATACTCAGGTTACGTCCGAAACAACAACTTTGTTATGAGAATGCGGAGGCGCTGGTGGGAGTTGGGAATCGGTGGAGTATTAAGTCATGGACTTTGGAAGCTCCTATCATATGTGTTTAAAGAAGGAATTCCGTGAAAATCTGAAAGCTATTAGTTGAAGGTGGAGTTGTTCATCTTGGAGACGGGAAAGCTTGTAAGGATCAAAATATGGATGAGGTTCCTTTTTACATGATGTGATGTATGTTCCTGAACTTAAGTGAAATTTGTTGTCTATAATTATGTTTGGTGATCTAGGGTGTGAGACTAGATTTGGCCATAGAATTATAGAAATTTCGTCTGATGCAAAGATAGTTGGTTTTACTATTGATCATGTATCTGTTACTAATGGCAATTATCATGTGGTTGAGTTGTGAGACTTCGGTTGATATTTGTTAGTGACATGAGTTTAGTTGGACTAGTTAAATAAGGTTTACTAGGTGATGTAACTAAACTGGAATTGTTGGAGCCTAACAATGGTCTGAAGGTGGTTTTAGAGCAGTTTGAAGTTGTTCAAGTGACACATGAGCATCGGTTGACATGGATGCAAGATGTGTGATTATAGCGTGCGGGCATTGGTTGGCATTGATGCAAGGTACGCGGTTATCTCAATGGCTGATGAACTTCCGGGAAAGCCAGCATGGAAGTTGCACCATAAATTTTCAGCAAGGTTTCGAGATGAAATTCTTGGGATGGCTTGGTTCCAAGTGGAGGAAATTCTTGGAATGATTTAGTTTCAAGTGATGAAAATTCTTGGAGAGTTTCCAAGTGTACTGTACTTTTTTATGATGGAGTATGATAATTTAATTTGTCGGTATAGACAATGAGAATTATGATTGTCGGTGAAGACAATGATTGTCGGTGTAGACAATGAAGATTGAAGACCATTACAATCAAGGTGGAGATTGTTGGGGTTGATTGCAATGTAAGTCCCACATTGCTAAGGAATGAAAAAAAATGTCAAGAAAATTATAGTGAAGAAGTCTCACATCGCTTAGAGAAGTGAAGAGTGGAGAAGCTCAATGCTATATATAGAGACCTTAATTTTCTTGTTTCAACACACCAAACAGTAGCACTTGTAAACACTTTAAGTTTATATTTGTGTTTGTTTCTTTTTCTCTTATGCTTTTGTTTTAGAGTATTTGAGATGTAGTTCAAATATTTACTTTGGAGAGTGTGGGTACCGGGGTCATGGGGTGATTGAGAGTAAAGTCTATATGTTGTAACAATTTTCATATAGTGTTTATTCTCTGGTTGTCGGTTTAGACAACGGCCGTGGTTTTTTCTCCAATTTTAGAGTTTCCACGTTATATTCTTGTGTTGCTGATTGTGTTCTTTTATTTTCTCTATGCCGGTTTTTCCCAATAGATTAATCTCATGAAAAAAGTATATAGAAGCAATGAGCTAGAGACAAATTATCTCATAAGTTTACAACAATATTCATCATTTTCCGAAGGCATATATATTAAAAAGATATATATACAACACTTTTCTATGCACTTGTGTATAAATTAAGAAGGCTTTTGAAGCTTGATTGGGAGTTTGCAGTGCATCATTTTTATCATGATGTCATCAATGTAGTGATGCTTTAGCTAATATTGAAGTTTCTTCAAAGATTAGAAGAAGATTTTTTGAAACATATCCTACTAATTAAACTACATGTTTCTTGCGATGCTATGAGGATTACTACCTGCATTTCGTTACCTTGTAATTTTTTTGCTTTTTTGGATTTAGGCCCTCATATTAATTAAAAAAATAAAAAATAATTTTTTGCTTGTATATAAAACTTAAAAGAGTATTCATACAAGATAATAAATTTTATAGCTTTCATTATAAAAAATAAAATAAAATAAGAAAAACTCTTCTTTGTTGTGGTGTATAGTATAGTAATAAATAATAAGAAGTGAGGCGCAGTATAGCATGGCGGGCCATTACC
Organism: Trifolium repens; assembly: GCA_030408175.1. Taxonomy (NCBI): domain Eukaryota; kingdom Viridiplantae; phylum Streptophyta; class Magnoliopsida; order Fabales; family Fabaceae; genus Trifolium; species Trifolium repens. The sequence goes on along the minus strand of CP125845.1, from coordinate 21,814,562 downwards.
TTTTGTAAACTGCAGAATGTGACATGTCTCACATATTGATATTGATATTTGTTTTACCCAAATTCTGAAAAAGTTTATATTTTCAAGCCAAAAGCAAACAAAGGTGGAGACAATCCAACCACGTGATCTGTCAAATAAAACTTACCTGCCAGCCAGCCAGCCAGCAACCAAACCAATATTTTTGCACATACATATATCCTCTCCCATTCCCATTATTCTCTTTCATCAAATCCCATATATCCCCTTCACTCCATTCAATCTCCATTCTTTTCATATCAAAATAATCCCAATTACTAGTAATAAATAAAACTGCTAACCTAATAAGTCGATATTTTTTAATAGACGAAATGATAATCTATTGGAAACTAACATATATAAATTAGAATGATCAAAGTTTAAATCCCGATTATAACATTTGACATTAACAATTTTAACAGTTTTTGTCAGGTAAACTAGGATTTATGGATAAAGTTGATATTTATTACGCTTAAATATCATTTTCGTCCCTGTAAGTTCACAATTTTTTTGTTTTAGTCCATGTATCTTTTTTTCTTGTGAATTCATTCATGTATGTTCAAATCTTTTGGTTTTAGTTCCTAAAACTAAAATCTGCAGGAAACTTGCGGATTTTCAAGTAGATTTTCCTACGGATTTTAATTTTAAGCACTAAAATAAAAAAGATTTGAACATTTAGAGATGAATTCGCAAGAAAAAAAGATACAAGGATTAAACCAAAAAATCGTAAACTTACAGGGACAAAAATGATATTTAAGACTATTTGTTATTAGTAGATGAAATGACAATCACTATAAAAAAAAAGGGATAAATATCATTGAAAGATTCTAAATTCGAACTCGAATGAAATATTCACCTTATACAGAATTGTTAATATTTTGAAAAAAATTTAAAAAATCATGCATAATAATATGGTGTCTCATAGATCCCTAGATGTAATATTAGAGAATTTGTTTTGTAATCTAAAAAAGGCTAGTGACTAAAGATTCTACTTATACTCTTTCAATTTTGAATATAAGCAAAAAAATAACTTTATAAATTATTTTATTGTCAAAATACATATTTTATTCAATAAACTTTAAAAATATTTTTTGTTTATATTTAAAATTGGAGTATTATACTCCCTCCATTTCTTTTTAATTGTCTTTTATTATCATATTTAGCGTTTCTATTTAATTGTCCTTTTTGTATTTTATGGCTATGATTTGTCAATTATACCCTTTGTCAATTGCTCTTATCTTTTTCCATAAAACCAATTAATGCTATATATTTGGAAAACTAAATCTTTTTTTTTTTTTAAATTTTTGTTGGTACATAACATATTAAATTTTGTTTTTTTTGTACATAATATATTAAATTTATTGGAATGAAAAATGTGGGCAAAAAAATAGGAATTTATTGGTGGATTAAAACGAGGGTATAATAGGAAGATAACGTGCAAAAATACACTTCCTTAATTTGATGCTATCATTTTAAAAAGACAATTAAAAATAAACGGAGGGAGTACCATTTATAACCTCTATGAGAAACTCTTTTGTGATACTAAAAAAAGTAAATAGATTAAATAAGTTTTAGTTACTATCACAATTTTTTTTAAAAATAATTAAAAAGATTAAAAAATAATTTTTTTAATTAATTAAATAATATATATTATGTGTGTTTAAATAAACTCTTGTATCCATTCAAATATTTTGCTACTATAGAGTACTTTTATTAATGCACTTAATTAATTATTGCATAGAGATTTGTATGTAAAAATAATGATTTTTTAAAATATAATGATATTTATTGATTAGTATAATAAATAATAACCTTATAGTAACTAAAATAATAATGAAGTAGTAACATTCATTCTATATGAGCCTTTATTAAAAAAACATTCTATGAGCCACAAAATCTATGTACCAAAAAAAAAATCAATTAATAAACCAATATTATTATTACTATTTGAGCTGGTTTAAAATAAAATTTTGAAGAAAATTTAGATACTGATTATGTAGCTTTATGTGTGTAGTAGTACATCTACATTTGTGTCCACTTTGTCATTTTTGTTTTGTCCTTTGTTTGTTGGTTCTTTCTTTGGTTGTGAGCGTGTTTCATGCTCAGTTGCTTTTTATTCTCTGCAACTGCTAAAGAAAGAAGATAATGGTTGTAATGGAATCAATCTCCAACAACAACTCACATGGAATTTCTGTTCATACCATTCACAGATCTCAAGGATCTATCTCACAATTTCACCCTTCAATAAACTTTTAATCTTTTTTTGTTCTGTTCCTTTATTAGTTGGATTCAAATTCTCCATTTTCTTCCAACTTGGTTGTTGAAAATTTATATAAGAACCAATTTTGGCATCTGGGTTCTGTTTGTTTGATGCTCATTGTTGAATTGTGTCTTATTGGAAAAGGAAAGTTGAAGTTTTGTTTCAAGAGTGTGTTTTGCTTTTCTGAGAATCTGATTCTAAAGACTGTTTTTTTATTTTTATTTTTTGTTTTTGTTTGGTTTGGATAAGGTGATAAGGACTTAACTTTCTTTCTGAGAGAATGTGTTGTCTGAAATTATTAATTAAGTTGAATTTATGCACTAGTTAATGGTTTTGTAAAGGAGACATTACAGAAGTGATTATAGAGAATGGAAGTTTTTAGTTTGGTTTTATGGATACTTGGTTTGTTGCTTCATTTGCTGATGAAGATTTCTTCTGCTACTCTTTCTCCTTCTGGCATCAACTATGAAGGTTAATTTAATTTTTCTTACTATTTTGATTTTTGTTTTCTTAGTTTCATTCAATGAGATCTTTGGTTTATGAAAAGAAAGATTATAATAAATTGATAATTAAGGTTACACAAGTTCAGCTTATTGGTCAATTTAATTATGCTTAAAAAGTGGGAAGCTTAATTAATGGTTGATTTGATGCTACTTATTAGTATACTTATTTTCTTTCAATTTTTTTTTATGAGAATTTAATCACTACCTAATTCTCTAATATCTATCATATAATAGTTGTAAAGACCTTAATTGGTTCCTTTTTTCTAGGGTATTTTATTATTCATCTTTTTATTATTATTATGTGATGGTAAAATAAGAGAATTTTCTGATTATTTATTCACTTAACAGTTGTAGCTTTGATGGCTATAAAGACTGAGTTGAATGATCCTCACAATGTTTTGGAGAATTGGGATATTAATTCTGTTGATCCATGTAGTTGGAGGATGATTACTTGTACTTCAGATGGTTCAGTTTCTGCATTGTAAGTTCTTTAGGTTCAAGTTTTTCAAAAAATGGCAAAAAAAAAATAAAAAATTCAAGAGGTTTTGATTATTATGATAAAAATCAACTATATATTTTTTTGCTAGTTTGTTTGATTTTATTTTTTTCATTTAAAGGAATTTTCTTTTTTGTTTCAGGGGATTGCCTAGTCAGAATTTGTCTGGTACACTATCTCCTAGAATTGGAAACCTTACTAATTTACAATCTGTGTAAGTCTATGCTGATTTTTACCAATATGCTTCATATCTTGGTTTGGATTTAATGATGATTGAATTCAACATTAGTGCCTTGATTATTACTTGTCGATTCCGTTTTTTATAAACTTTATACACTTTCTTTACTCTTTCGAAGGAGTTATAAGACTAATTAAGTGAAATTTTTTCATATAAGTTATAAGCTGGTTTCATAAGCTATCGTGTAGAGCTTATGAAAATAAGCTGAAAACTGCTAATGGACATGGCATAAGTTTTCATAAGCTCTCCGAAATAATCTTACTAGTACATATGCTAGTAGATAAGGTCAAATAAGTCCATCCAAACAGGTTCTAAGTGAAGGAAATTATATTGATGCATAATTAATTGTTCGCAAATACAGGTTACTTCAGAATAATGCTATTTCTGGTCATATTCCGGCTGCAATAGGAAGCTTGGAAAAACTTCAGACACTTGATCTCTCCAATAATGAATTTAGTGGCGAGATGCCGAGTTCTTTGGGAGGCCTCAAGAACCTGAACTATTTGTAAGTTACAAAATCATATACATATACATTATTATACAAATGTTTGATCATTTTTGAAATTGTGTTTCTCATTATCTGAATTGTCTTATGTGCTTGCTAGGCGGTTAAATAATAACAGCCTTACCGGAGCTTGCCCTCAGTCTCTTAGCAACATCGAAAGCCTTACCCTTGTGTAGGTCTTTGTCACCTTATTTCCAAATTATAATTATGTTATTTGTGTTTTTTTATCGAAGTGACAAGTGCTGAATCCCAGTGTATTTTTGTTATAAATGTAGGGACCTCTCCTACAACAATTTGAGTGGTTCATTGCCAAGAATATCAGCAAGAACATTAAAGTAAGTTCGTTTTGCGTTTCCTCTTGTCTTTTGTTTTATATTCGAGTTCACAATAAAATAGTGAAGTTAATTAATCTCTTAGTCGTTTTTTTACTTCAGGATTGTAGGTAACCCGTTAATTTGTGGTCCAAAAGAAAACAATTGTTCTACGGTATTGCCCGAGCCACTTTCCTTCCCGCCAGACGCATTAAAAGGTGTGAATTAATGACATATATATCTTTGTTCTCTACTTTTTCTGTTTTCGTATTTTTAACAACTTCATTACATGATTTGATGTATTTTATTCTGATTTTCAGCCAAACCAGACAGTGGTAAAAAAGGCCATCATGTAGCACTTGCTTTTGGTGCAAGTTTTGGTGCCGCGTTTGTCATTGTGATTATAGTCGGGCTTCTCATTTGGTGGCGGTATAGACACAATCAACAGATATTCTTTGATATTAATGGTTATTCCTCGCTAACATTTCCTCACTTTCCTTTTATACTTCTGTTTCATAAATCTCGTTTTAGTAAAAGTTTGTTGCTTTGCAGAGCATTACGACCCAGAAGTGCGCCTTGGTCATTTAAAAAGGTATTCATTCAAAGAGCTTCGGACCGCAACTGACCATTTCAACTCAAAGAACATTCTAGGAAGAGGTGGTTTTGGAATAGTTTACAAGGCATGCTTGAATGACGGATCCGTTGTGGCCGTTAAACGGTTAAAGGACTATAATGCAGCTGGTGGTGAGATCCAATTTCAAACAGAAGTTGAGACAATAAGTTTGGCTGTCCACCGAAATCTTCTGAGGCTTCGAGGGTTTTGCAGTACTCAAAATGAAAGACTCCTTGTTTATCCATATATGTCTAATGGCAGTGTAGCCTCTAGATTAAAAGGTTAGCTCCTTGTACTTTCCATAATTAGGTTGGTTTTATCATTTGTTTCTCTTTGTTAGTTATACTCGGTTGTTCATTCACCTAATCAGTATAGAGGGATCAAGATGTACCGTGTCCACCATGTTTTTATCAGAGTTTAATGGATATGCATTGTTGTGGAATATAGTTTTTTTTACACTGACACCCAATGAGAACTCATCATATTGCCACATAAACCCACTTTTTAACTGCATTTTGAAAATAACTGAAATACTCAATCTCATTGGATTTTAATTCATACCAGATCATATTCACGGTCAACCAGCTTTGGATTGGATGAGGCGAAAGAGAATAGCGTTAGGTACAGCAAGAGGGTTGGTTTATTTGCATGAGCAATGTGACCCTAAAATTATCCATCGCGATGTCAAAGCAGCCAACATATTGCTAGATGAAGAATTCGAAGCAGTTGTCGGTGATTTTGGTTTAGCTAAGCTTCTTGATCATAGAGATACCCATGTGACCACTGCCGTGCGTGGCACTATTGGTCACATTGCTCCTGAGTACCTATCCACCGGTCAGTCATCAGAAAAGACTGACGTGTTTGGATTTGGAATCTTGTTGCTTGAGCTTATTACAGGTCATAAGGCTCTAGATTTCGGTCGAGCAGCAAACCAGAAAGGCGTAATGCTTGATTGGGTACTCTCTCCCGACTTTCACTCTTCTTAGTATCTCTTTTAGTTATAGTTAACATATTACACTTTTACGAGTTCAAGAAGTATATATCTATTTCCACAGCATATAACGAATGCTAAATATGTTTCTGATCCCTATAAAATTTATATTCATTTTTCGTCCTATATTTTACAACTTTCAGGTTAAGAAACTACACCTTGAAGGAAAATTAAGTCAAATGGTAGATAAAGATCTCAAAGGCAACTTTGACATACTTGAATTAGGAGAAATGGTTCAAGTAGCACTCTTGTGTACACAATTTAATCCTTCGCACCGTCCGAAGATGTCCGAAGTGTTAAAGATGTTGGAAGGGGACGGTTTAGCTGAGAAATGGGAGGCGTCACAAAGGATCGAAACACCAAGGTTTCGGTTTTGTGAAAATCCGCCACAAAGATATTCAGATTTTATAGAAGAATCATCACTAATAGTAGAAGCAATGGAGCTTTCTGGCCCTAGGTGACAAGCATATTAGTTTGTTTTTTTCTTTACCACTATAGCTTCTCATGTTAAACTGAACATTGTTATTAGTGTGTCAATAGCTAGCTATGTAATGCTTGTATTCATGTGTAAAAAGAAAAAGGGAAAATCATGTATAAGTCTTATCTTCTTTGTTGGAATTGTTGATTTAGTTGCTTCATAATTTTTTTGAATCAATGTTAGAAATGAAATTTACTTTTGCCGCCTCGGTTACTCGCGCATCCTACTCCTTTCTCATTTTACCTTTCTGCTACTTAATTAGCGGACGTAATAAAAATGATTTTTTTTGAAAAATATCGTCCGTTACTTAAGTAACAGACATTATAATGGTATGGTGTTTTAGAGTGTATTCACTATCTAAGTAGCAGATAAAGATATTTTGGTAAAATTGTAGGGCATGCGAAAAACCGAGTATAGTGACAAAATGAGATTTCGTTAGAAATTTATACAATTCTTGATGTCACTTAGAATTACCAAACAAGAAATTCAAAACTACTCCTTCCAGTCTTAAAAATTAGGTCAACAAAAGTTGATGTCATGAAAAAAGTTTGTAGCGAATAAAGTAATTTTTTATGATTCAACTTTTTCTTATATTTATGATCGGAGGAATTACTTAAAAAAAATACGGTAAAAAATACTATAACCAAAACAAAAATTTGAAATACACTAGGATTACAAAAGTGCCCCTATGACAACAAGATGGACAAGTCTACAAAGGCTATGAAAAGAAGGAAAGATAGAAAATGTATGGTTACATCCAAGAAACATAGGCAAGAAAATTACATAAACACCACTCTGTCTGCATCACCTGTTCATAACTAGGCCCCCATCACTCAGTGTGTGCAGTGGCAGATTCATCTTATAGTGAGGGTGTACCTTTTAGTTTTGGAAAAGAAATATACACTAGGGACCCCTACCTAAGTCTCCATACCCCAAAATTTTCATGATCTCAATGTTGTCCTCCACATTTTTCTTTTCTCGATAAATATAAAAGAAACAAAAGATCATCAATTTTATGATGCATAAGTGAGATAAATGTTGCGACATGTACAAGTGAGTTTCTATTATTGGATCAAATTTGAGATGAGGGAACTTATTAATCAAATCGTGAAAACACATTTGTGGATGGTGGAAGTCTATTTTACATAATTTGGAACATAAATAAAATCTTCCCATAATTTAAAAATTTGAAAAATTTGAAATTTTTTAGATTTTTAAAAATTTGGAACACAAATAAAATTTTCACATATAAAGGACCAATTTAAGATTTTTGATAACCGAATTTGAATTTTTATTTTTCAGGACCAAATATGTCTATATAATTTTTTTTATACACACAAGTTTGAGTTTTATTCAAATTAATAATGTTGAGTGACTTCAAAAATAAAAAAGGTTACAAGGAGTCGTATTAAGGGGTCCATGTTTGGACCAAAAGTCCAAAACCATGTCAAAGTAATCCAACCTACTCCATATTTTTCTAAAATACTTTTTAGAAATTTATATGCATAGTAATAGTAATTATAATAAATTTTATATGTACTTTAAATATGGTCTTCACATGGATTCAATGTGTTAGATCTGCCACGGTTGGTGTGCTGTTGACTTCATAATCATAACACTCTTCCCTTCATGCCAATATCACACCAGTTCCATGTCTACTTGAAATACTATAAGGATCTCTGGTCCAACATATTCATCATACAAATGATTTTACTTATAGTTTTTCTTATTCTTGAAAATGGAAGGTTGAATATTTTTTATTGGTTGTCAGTGTAAAATTAATTTATATTGTCAGCGTGTCCTTTAAACTCTTTCAAATTTGACCCAAACATTTATAAATTTTATGGATTCTTCTCTTTCTTGCATCAATATTTCTTGCTAAATAGCATTGCTCTTAAAAAATTGCATCACTTATATACATAATAGTTACATGTTTCCCGTATTTCCTTTAATTAACAAAATTGATTAATATTTATTTTTTAAAAAATAATTATAGTGAAATCCCATTATTTGGTGAGAAGAGATCCATATACATACTGCAGCCCAAGCCCAAAACTCATTACCCAACTCAATTACTATCCCAAACCCTAAATCTTCACTTCCTCTTCCATTCTCAACAATTTAAAGAGTATATATGTCAAAAAAATAAAAAAATTAAAGAGTATTTTTTAACATATAATAAATAAGTATATTAGTTAAATGTTTCCTATATGATAGTTATTTTCAAAATTGTATCACTTATAATTTTTCCGTGTGTGAAAATATATTTTGTCCAATGTATAATTTACTTAGTACATTGTAGTTAAATGTTTCCCGTATTAATACATTATCATTTATATGATAGTTATTTTTAAAACTATTTCACTTATAATTTGTTTCGCGTGTGAATTTATTTAATCAATACTATTAATCAATAGCATAATTAGTTAAAAATAGAAACAAATTTATTCATCAATCGTAAAAAAAACTTGTTTGTTTCATTCATGAAAAAAAAGTGAGAATGGGCTTTTAATTTAAGCCCAATATCAATATTATGACAGTATAACCAAAACCCACTAAAAGAAAATTTTAGGGTTTTCTAAGCTACTCCCACTTTCTCTTATTATACTTTTCTCTCTTTCCTTTAGAAACCAGCCGCCGCCGTTGGTGGTTTTGTGGCCGTCAATGGCATTGTCCAGCCTCCTTTAGCCAAGAAAATGACATATTCTTTGCGCTCTATTTTTTCTCTATATTTCCATCAAATTATATTCAGAAAAGGAGCAATCTTGAAAAAGGGTAATTTTTAGAACTGTTTTTCTGTAATCTCCATCACTTTCTCTACAGACCAGACCACCATCATTAATTAATTGCCCTTCTTTTTAATCTATTTACCAAAAATATTGGGACTTAGTCTTCTCCATTTTTCTTTTTACCTGCATGAACAACAGGAAAATCAAAGACATCAAAAGAAGGGAAAAAATCAGATCTGGTTTGATTATTTATATTTTTTTTGGTATCTTTGTAGAGTCTTTTAATGTCCTCTGTTTGTAAATGTCAAGTTTATCTTTTGTATTTATCCCCCCATATTTCACTACTGTAATTTTAGAATTTTTTTTTTTTTGTTTTTTAGTTGTTGGATCTGAGAAATTTATAGGAAAAATCATGTATTTCTTTCCCGTGTAATTTTTTTCTTTCCCGTGTAGTGATGTATTTCCCCCATCGTTTTTTAACAGATTCGTCTGTTTCTGTTTTATTTTTTGTTGGTTTATAAAAAGAATTCTATTCTATTTCTTCGAGTTTTATTTTGTTTGTTCATAAATGTTCTGGTCTGGATATGTTTATTTTTGTTGCTTCTGTGAATAAAATCATTTATTATAGAAAATTGTACAATAAAATAGTATGAATGTTGTATGGTATAACTATTGTATAATCGCAAAAAAAGTTATCAGAATCAAGTTCTTCGGTTTTGTTTGTCATTCTTTTACTTTCCCGTGATTTTCTTTCTTGGTGTGTATTTTATTCCTGTGCACTTCTTTCTTCAAAGCAGACCAGTATTTTTTCACTCAAATTTTCATTCTGAAAAAAATAAAAATAAAGATTGTTAGTAGTATCTTCCCATTTTGCCATATCTTAAAAGATAAAAAAATTAACAAACATAATTCATCAAAATATGTAGCACAATATTGAATAATAAGAAGAAAACAGTATTAAAAATGTAGCAGAAAAATTATGCAGAAACTGAAATGATGAATGTGACGGAAAATTGGAGAGATACAATGATTTATGTTGGTGAGAGAAGGTATTAAAAGCAATGAGAATTTGAATTCGAAATTTGATAGGGAAAATGTGAGAATGTGATAGGTGATCAATTTTCAATGTTTCCAAAAAGTTTTTCACTTTGATCCCAACTGGTTTGGTCAAAGAAATGCATGTGGCTTTGTGCAAAAATGATCCTTTCACTCACATTAAAGCCAAAACGGCTTAGTTGGCTCAAAAATGGCTTGGTTACATGCTATTTTAGTTCAGTTTATTAAATTTTGGACATCAAATACCCCTATTTGTGCCAAATGGCAGCATTTGAAGCATGAACTTTTTGATCTTTTCCAAGTACAACAAATTTCTTATGTTGTATTGGATATATGAACAATAGCAAGTAGTACGTGGTGAAAAGAAAATCGATTTTGGCATTTGTTCTAGTGAACAAATAGGGGGGGGGGTGATAAATTAATGGATCGTATGTAAGAAATGACTAATTCCTTGTATATTTAAAATTGTGAACCCTTTACACTGAAGCATGAGCCTCTATTTATAGATTTTTACATGTAACGGTTGTCATAGACCACGATCATGGATACCCCCATGATCTCGGTGGTTTCCTCTCTTCTCCGCCGCTCTCACGTGGTGATGATGGACGGTTGATCTCTGATTTTTATAGTAATCGTGGTGGTGAGGGGTGGTTGTCTCCCTCCACGTATGCCAAGTCCCTTCTAATTAACAGATGCGGTTAGGGCGAGGGCGTCACATGTGTGCCGTGTCGCCCCTACATTGCTTTCCCGCCAAGTCAAGCTTTTGAATTTCATGGGTTGGATAATTGGGCCATCTTGCTATTGGGCCTATGCCATTCCTTTTTGGGCCTTAGTCCAGTCCACAGCCCCCCAAGCACGAGGCTCAAAGAGGCGAAGTGGTGATGAATATGGCTGTGATGATCGTGGAGATCGTGGGGAATAACCGCCCACTACTCTCTTCATGTGCTTCGCCCGTTCTCTATAAATAGCTTCTCATACCGTGTTTATTCTCATTCACATTTTTTCTGTTTCTCAATTTTTGCAGTTCAGAGTATGGATACCACCATCCCTGTGCTGGAATCTCCTGCTATGCCCGCTATTAGGCGAGTGAAATGCCGACTCGAGGAAGATATCGAAGAATTGTTGGACAATGTGGAAGAATTCAAGACCTTTGTTGACGAACTGAAAGATTATCAATGGCGCCTGACGGCCGATGAGAAAGCTTTCTTGGAGTTAGCCATGGAACTTTCTAAGAGGTTGGAGAAAGATGCTGCCTTTATTGAAACTACTACGACGGTGTTTGACTGCTACACTGAGTTTGAGGATGCTTTAGAGCAAAAGATTGCTGCTACCAAAGATAATATTAACTTTCAAGAGGAGTCTTTATATCTTAACATGTCCGCTGAAGAGGCTGTGGTGAACCGTATTGAAGCCCTGAAGAAGGAACTTCGTCCTTTGGTGAAGAGGAAGAGGAATCTTCAGATGGACATTCAGTACGATGTCGCCCGACTTATCAGGACTCATTCTTCCTTGGCTCATCTTAGAGAGAAGGCTGACAGGTTGCATGATGATCAGGACAAGATCAGCTTTGACCTTGATGTTGCCAAGAGGTACAAGGGCGAGATCGAAGACTTGCAGGCCCGCGCTGTTGCGGCGGCGTATACTGTTGCTAAGTAGTTTCCTTTCTAGTACTTAGGATGTTTGCTTTATGTTGTTGGACTTGTATTTGATTCCTTTGTATTCAGTATCTTTTCGCTTTCTCCCAAGCTTGTACTTTCATTTAGTAATTAATGAAATTTCATTTCCGTTAAAAGTTATGTATCCGTTATTTATCTCGCCTATAGGCGTGGCCATATGTATGGTCGACATGACTCCTCGCCCAGGACACGCGTCAGGGCCATATTACTTTGCTTTCTCGAAACGTTTCAATTCTTCAAAAATATTCTTACCGTTAATTCGTTCTCCTATATATATACATTGCCCCTCTTCATCTTGTTTCTTCACTTTGATCAAAATTCTTAACGAAATTCTGTTTTCTCCCTTCACTTTCTTCATTTCTTTCGCGAAAACCGCACGTAGCCCCTGTAACCGCTTCTTGCCCTTTTAGCGAGATTTTCGTCAACCACGTTCTCTACTACTTCAAGTTGTAACCGTCTTTGCTAACCAGGTATAAACCGTTTTTCCTTCTTTCATTTTCTATTTTCAATTTGGCGATCAAATTTTCTAGGGTTTCTGACGAAATGGTAATTTTGAGAGATCTTGGTGATGCTAACGAGGGGGATTTTTCCCGTGCTTCCCCCGTGGGTACTCCTTTACAGCGCCAAATCCGCGCCCATTATACTAGGGCTGATGGTTCTTTGAACTATAGCGGATACTTCTCTGAAACTTTAGGGTTTTCTGTTGATTCTAGCGATTTTGATAGCACCAGTGGCGATGATAATGGAAGTAGTGGTAGAGGAAGTAGTAGTGACTGTGTAATCATTTCCCCTTCGTCTTTCACAGGAAAACGAAGAGAAGAGTCGTTTGCCATTGTTGCTGTAGGATCGGAAGTTACAACAATGGAAGTTTCTTCTATATACCAAAGTGCTGAGAGTGTAGCGAAGTTTAGGGAAAAACACGATGTCTCTGGTGAGTTTGACGAAGATGAAGTCATACTAGAACCGGTAGAAGCGGGCGAGTATGTGACCGCCGTGCATATCTCTGAGCCGGCCTTCTTTTATATGTATACCCACTTCATCAAGGATTTCCATTTATACTTCCCCTTCACCGAATTTCAATTATCCATGCTTAGGGTCCTTAATGTTGCTCCTACCCAACTTAGTCCAAATAGTTGGTCTTTCATTAAGGCGTTTGAGTTAGTTTGCTTCAGCCTTGATATTGCGTCACCTTCTGTTGCTGTTTTCTTTTCTTTCTACCAAATCAAAGCGTTATTCCCCAACTTGGTTGTCTCCCTGAGTGGCCAGCCAAATAGGGGTTTGTTTGGCTTATATAGTTCTAACTATAAGAATTATAAAGATACCTTTGTGCGTGTCCGCCGTGGGGACAAAGGTCATAATGTGATGTACTCCGAGGACGACGAGCCCCTCTTTCCCTTCTATTGGACCGCTAACCCTAGGTTGATCAAGGGCGCCATCTATGAGAGGTTGAGCGAGTTTGAGAGGGATACTGTGGTTTATCTGGAATCTCTTAGCCAGATGAGCCCTAGTGTAACAACCCGTTTTTCAAAGGCCAGAAAGGGCGTTATATTATTATTATTTTTTTTTGTACACATCAGAGTTACGCATGAAAGATTTAAAATGAGCCGGCATTCAAATATACAAAAGAACTCATTACCAAAAGGTGCTTCGACAAGCAAAGTGTATTCCTGAATAATTACAATCCAAGTCTAAGTATTCAAATACTTACAACAACACAAGTTAGAATCCTACGCCTAAACCCAAAAAGCACGGTGTACAACCCACACCGGCGCATAGTCTAACTAAGCTAAAGCTCCAACCATTCACTAGGGCCTGGAACAGCCACCGTCGTCACCACGACCTAACCCATCATCTGGGTGGGATGAGCCCGCAAATGAAAGAAAGGGTCACCACAAAATAAAAGTATATATATATATAACCAGAGCGAAAGATGTACACATAACAAATTTCCACATACACAAGAGAAAGCTCTTTAACACAAAAGCAATTCCCACCAACGGGCTTAAAATATAATGCACACCGAGCCTAATGCAGACTTCTACAATGAGTGTGGTAGATTCCCCATTACCACATGCATATGAATTCCGGAAGTCAGTAATCATAATCAATAAAACCACAAAGGGTTAGGATGGATCCATTCCCGATAATCGCACCCCGCAGTCCATTCCCGATAACCGCTTATTGGACTCAATAATTCCCGTAGGAGTAAGGTGGATCCATTCCCGATAATCGCACCCCGTGATCCATTCCCGATAATCACGTACTATGAATGCATGAGCATACGATTCCCCTTATATGCTAATGCAACACATACGTGTCGTACACGCACATGTAATCACACAACAACAACACATACATATACATCTAATCATATGTATTTAATCACCTGTTCATACACATATTTCACCAAACATATGTAAGACAACGAATCATGTATTTACCACGATCTCATATCGAGAATACATCACAAAAACATGCCAAGCACACCACCAATTGCAACACAGCAAAATCTAAAGCATGTTTAACAAAACCGTTTGAAAAGACGGAAATAAAGTGGAGCCCTTACCTCGGCAAGCACTCACAACAAGCAACGTCCACACAACACTACGTGCTCCCTAAAACAAGCAACGGACAATCAATACATCGTTTCCAAACCCAATGTATTGAAACTACATCAAAACCCCAAAAACTCTAAAGGTTTCTAAGGAAAATTCACTCTTTAGGATACCATACCAAAATCTATCGTATTGATCAACCACCATGAGTTATTTGTACTATTTTTAGGACCCAAAACAATTGTCAAAAGTCTTAAATAATTTGAAATGCAAAATGGCCGTTTTCTTGCGTTATAAGTTACGTACTTTTCGAGTACCCGAAAAACTCGTTTCCAATCCCTACCGCTTCCATAAATTAATAAAAATGGATTAGAAAGCTAAAAACCAAGTTTAGAAATCAGAATCCAAAATTTTAGGTCTCAGAGCTCGCCCTGGCGAGTTGGTGGCGAGTGAAGGCAGTGAGGACAGGTCTAGCTCGCTCTGGAGCTCGCCCTGGCGTGTTGTCATGACCTGTGACACTCGCCCTGGCGAGTAAACACTCGCCCAGCGAGTTGCACCTGTCATGACGGCAAAAACAGCAACTCACACCACCTTTTTCCCCAACCAAACCTAGTTTGATTCTATTAGTTCCCAACACCTTTTCAAGGCACAAAAGCAAACCATTTTCATAAGCAAGCAATACATCTCCGAAAGCATGTTGGTTGCTTCGAGTGCAAGTTATTTGGTTTTCATTTCCAAAATCAAAACCAAACCCATGCACAAGTTTCATTACGGGCCTTAATCGACCTGTAACCATTTTCAAACACGTTTTCAAAGCGAAAAGCAACACCACATGTCACAAGAGTTTTAAACACTTGGACCCCAAAATACCACACCAAACACTTAGTAAATATTTTCATAAACCCCAAAATATTTTTCATCGGATTTTCTAAAACAAAACCATACAACACATTTCCCTTTTGCCCAAAGGTTCAAAGACAACTTTTCTTTTCAAAACCTTACAACTTAACCACATGTTATTGATCAATACATAACCAACTCAAAACCCTAACTTTTCTCATGAGATTTTTCACCAACTCATGGAAAACAAAAGTAACAAAGCCTAGACATGCTTCTCTAAACTTCATGAACAACATTCATGAAACACAAACCATGTAAAGTTACATTTCCCAACAAACCCTCATGAGAACATAAACCCAAAAACTCCTAAACTCTATAAGTCTACCAACCTATGAGATGAGAAGAGAGGGTTACCTTTAGAAAGTGATTCTCTACAAAATTCCACAAAGCTTCCAAGCTTGAAATGGAGTGAAATGGTGAAGAATGGAAAATTTGGTGAAGGTTAAGGTTAAGAAAGTGATGGCACGGTTGAGAAGAAGAAGAAAGAAAGTCTTGGGCAAATTTTCTAAGTCCACAATCAACAAACCTCCTTACTATGCTATTGCTCTTGCTAACTCATGGCCATTGGATCAAAAGACAAATGCCAAGACAAAACCCTAGCCATTGGATCAAACCAAACCAAACCCACTTGAGATAAAACTCAACACCTCTTAGAAACACTCTCACGTTCAGCTCTCGCGCGCCGCGACGAACGAAACTCACCAAAACAGAAAACCTACAGAAAGAACGTCTATCGTCTAACAATTCCAAAACTTATCGCCGAATCTTTTTCCGCGACTGTAATTTTCTTCCATACTTTAGAAAATTAATCTCAGGACATATCCTAACTCACGCAGATATATAAAACTCCCATCCGAAACCTCACTTAAAACAGACGCAGTAAGATTTTTTCATCAGTGGGTAAAATCCTACTCGTTTTTCCAAAAAAAAGAATAATCCAAAACTCGTTATTCTGAAACCACATCAACCTTCTTATTCAAGAAACAGGATCACAAGACAAAAGTCTGTACAATTACAGTGCACGAGCACAAAACAGACTCAATTACAGCAAAAACCTATAATAACACGATGTTTCACAACACGAACACATCGAAACCCTAATATTCCTTAAACCAACTATAAAATGAAATCTTGGGTCTTACACCTAGGGATCTCCTTGATGCGGAGGGCGCTCCTGTTGTTCTTGAGCGTTACCTCAGTAAGTTATTTGTGAGTTTTCTCGCCATTTTATCAGACTCGTTTCTTATTCGCTCGTTCTTACTTGTATCCTTTGACTGACCTTTTCTTTTTTTGTTGTAGAAGAAATGTCGACCCTCACTCATGAGCAAAGGATGAGATTCATCGAGAAAGCCAGGGCGAAGAAAGCTCAGGGTGATAACAAGGTGGATGCTCTCAGCCAGTTGGAAGTTGGTGAGGGCGAGAAGAAAAAGCGGAAAACTAGCGACGCCCGCATCAGCATTCCTGTTAGGGCGTCTAGTGCTGGGAACCTTGCTGCTGGTAAGACTATTGACGGCGGGGAGATGCAGGTTATGTCACCCACAAAGAAGAAGTCGAGGACTTTGAAGAAGGCTAGGAAGGATGCTGAGATTCCAGTGTTGGAGAAAGAAGTGTGGGAGGGTGACGACGTTGTGGAGGAGGTCTCGCCTACTGCCGGGGAGGATGTCACTGCTGTGGTCGATCAGTCTGGAGGGAGTTCGCCTTGGGATCCCATGTTCAATCCGGAGCTATTCTTGGAGAGGGTGGTGAACCTGGCTGGGAATTCGTCCCGTTTCAACGCCACCTCTACTGATGAGTTGCTGAAGATGGCTCTTGGTCATGAGCTCAAAGGACTCCTCCTCAATTATGCATTGGCTGCTCGACAAAGGGCTGAAATTGCTACTACCAGGGAGAAAGAGGTCCTGGTAGACAAGAACTTGGCGACTCTTGAGGAGGATTTGAAGGCTACCAAGGAGAAGTTGGAGGGCGAGATGAAGGCCCTAAAGGAAAAATGTGCCGAGATTGCCAAGTTGGTGAAGGCTCATGACGAGGAGTTGGCGAAGGTCAAGAAGAGCCATGAGTCTCTGGCGAAGACGTTGGAGGCTACTCAGCAGAGTCTTGTCGCTAAGGATGCGCGCATTGCCACCCTGGCTAAGGACCACGAGGCGGCTTTAACTGAACTGGCTACTCTGAGGCGAGAAAAGGAGACTTGGGCGTCCGAGAAGGATGAGATGGAGGAGACCATAGGAGCGCAGTATGATGAGGGCTTCACCTATGCCTTGGACCAGGTGAAAGTTCTTTTTCCCGATATTGATCGAGACCTCCTGGGCAAAGCCGATGCCATGTTGAAGATTGATAGTGACAAGTTGGTGTCTTACGCTCCCATCGAGACGATCACCGTTGAAGACCCTCCGGCCAAAGAATAGCTTCTCTTCTCTTTGCTTCTTTTTATAATGTCTTTTCTTTTTTATTATAATATTTTGATGATCGCCCCTGCGTGGGTTTGATGGTTTATGTAATGATAATCTTTTGTGCCCTTCTGAGGCCGTTTGTATGGTATGAATATTTTCTCTGCATTTATGGTTTCTATTTCGTCCTGATTTCATGTTGGTATTTCTATTCCATCTCTTTTTCTATTTGTATTTTTCTCTTGTGATACTGTTGAATGGGCGAGACGGGTGAGATTGAGTGTCGACTCAGTGGGCGTAAATTCCTATGAAACGGACAACTTTGACTGGTCAAATTTTGTGTGTGATGAGTCATCCTAATTTTTTGCAACTGCCTGGTAACTAATCAAATATTTCCTTGTGATGCGTGTAACTGTTTCGCGCTTTTAATGCTCCTTGTGGTTATCCATATTAGGTTTTTGACCACCTTTGCCTATAAATAGTTCTCCATTCTTTCTTTGCTACTCACATCTTCTTTCCATTCTCTCAAAAATTCGTTCTTTTCCCTTTCACTTACATATCAAAGATGGATAGAAAGAATATCAAGATGAGTGCCGTTGAAAGGTCGAAATCCCAGAAGGGGAAGAAGAAACTTGGGGCATCTACTACTAGTCCCAAGCGTACTTCTGGTCCCAAAAGGGTTAAGGCGGAGGATATTCCAAACTCATCGGATTCCTCCAGTTCTGTTGAAACTGATGAAGATTACGCTGAGTTTTTGAAGACTTATAATCCTCAAGAATCCTCTGATTCTGACGAGGATTATGCGGAGTCTTGAAAACTTATGTTCCTGAAGAGTCATTCCCTTATGAGTCGGGCTCCGGAGAAGAAGAAGGATCCTGTGTCACTGTGGAGTCGCCCAAGAAATCGTCCCATTCTTTAAAGGCGAAGAATTCCAAATGAGGGGCTGCTCTCCCCGGTGAAGACGATGGATCATCAGAATTCCTTTGCTGAGTCAGACAGAAGTGGAAATATAATGCCAGGAATTGTAGGATCTAGGATAGTTCTAGGACTTTAATGTAGTTTTCTTTGAATTTTTTTTTGAGCTTGATGTAGTTTTCTTTGAATTTGTATTCTCATTTCAATGAATGAAATCTTTGATTCTGCATGAGTTTGTATTTATCTTTACAGTTCCGGGGCGAGTCGCCTTATACACTTTGTGATTTCTTGTTAACCTGTCTACTTTAGATAAAAGTCTATTAACGAACAAATCAATGCGTGGAATTACCTTTAACCGCTTTCCATGGCGTTTGTTTGTTCTCGGTGTCTTCTGCTCGTGGCGTGGCGCCGTGCGCTTTTGTCTCATCTTTTCATTTTCGGATGTTTTTTACTCGTAAGATTTACAGATAACGCCTTGGCATTTCACCCATTTTTACTTTTTTGGACGTTCCCGACTCGTAAGATTTACAGATAACGCCTTGGTATTTCAACCTTTTTCTTTTCTGGACGTTTCCGACTCGTAAGATTTACAGATAACCCCTTGGTATTTCAACCCATTTTTACTTTTCTGGACGTTTCTGACTCGTAAGATTTACAGATAACGCCTTGGTATTTCAACCCATTTTTACTTTTCTGGACGTTTCCGACTCGTAAGATTTACAGATAACGCTTTGGTATTTCAACCTTTTTCTTTTCTGGACGTTTCCGACTCGTAAGATTTACAGATAACGTGTAAGACCCAGAATCTCACTGTACAGTTTGTGTAAGGAACGTTGGTGTTGGCTAAGAGTTTAGGGTTTTTTTATTAAGTATTTCGCAAGCATCGTTGTAATTACAGCATTATTGCTGAGTTGAAGCTGGTTTTGGATTCGTGTACTATTAAAGCCCAGGCTTTTGGTTCTTAGTCCTCTTTTATGTATGAGAACGTTCCTGTGTATTCAGAATTTCGAGTTTTGACTTTCCCCGTTTTTTTGGAAAAACGAGTAGAAAACTGTACCCGCTGCTTAAAATTTTACGGTTTCTGTTTTCCGTCGAATTTTAATTGGAGACTATATATATCGACGCGAGTTAGAATCTAGTCTCAGAATATTTTTGGGAGCTAAGGAAATAAATTACAGTCGGAGAATAAAGTTTAGCGATAGTTTTTAGAAATGGTTTACGATGAACTTTTATCTCGTAAATTTTCTATTTTTTCGCAAGTTAGACCGTTCGCGAAGTACGACTCGCCGAGAGCGAACGCGATGAGCTGAGTAGCGTAAAGTGGATATTTGTTCAAAGAAAGCAATCATGAGTTTTGATCCAATGGCTAGGGATTAGTCTTGTAACTTTGCTTTTGATCCAAAGGCCTAGATTGATCAAGAGGGGATTAAATAGTAAGGAGGTTTAGCAATATGTGGACTTAGAAGAAATCACAAAAACTACTCCCTCCCCTCTCACTCTCTCGGCCGAACTTCCACCCCTTCACTCATCCATTTCAAAATTTCATTTTCTAATCCTATCAAGCTTGGATCATTTGCTTATTAAGGAATCATCATCTCCTCAAGGTAGCGTGAATTGTAGAATTTCGCGAAAAAGGGTAACGGAAGCTTGCCGAGGTAAGGGCACCTTTCTTTTTGTCTTATTTCCGTTATAGCATGTGTGTATGCTTTTTTTGTGGTGTGTTTTGAGTGATTGGCATGTATGTATGATGTATTCTCGGGATGAGAAATTGTTTACTATATGTGCGATGCTTACATATGATTGTGAGAATATATGCATGTTGTTGTGGTTGTGATTACATACGCTTGAATGGTATGTAAATGTTTGCATGAGCATATATGAATGTGCGTGACAGATGGGACTGCACAGGGCATGTCAGATGGGACTGCCCGGGGTCTGTCAGATGGAGACTACCCTATATATGTCGAAATAGGATATTATGCTCATACATTTCATAGTTGTGTATGTCAGATGGGACTGCACGGGGTGTGTCAGATGGGACCACCTAATCCTGCGGGATTTTATTGAGTCGGTGTTTGTCAGATGGAGACTTCACCTGCCCTGCGGGGTTTAGTAGGGGATGGACCTACGACTCTCTGCGGAGAGGTTAATTCCGGAATTCATGCATGTGACGATCAGTGATTGGTGTCACAGTGATGGCCAGTGATTGGCTTCACCATTCATCAGAGGTTGCATTAGGCTATGTGCGCATTTTACATATTATGCTTGTTGTTGAGGAAATGTTAAATGTTATTCGCTTTTCGTTTTGGTATTTGTTATTTGTATACTTGTTTTCCAGTTGGTGACCCTTACTTTTGCATGTAAATATCGCGGGCTCCTCCCACCCCTAGACGATGGAGTGTTGCCCGAGGTCGTCGGTCGTGGGGACGGCGAAGATTTCGTAGAGTATCCTGGAGAGTAGATGGGTGGCTTAGTTAGGCTACACTTTTTGATTAGACTTGGTGTCTAGTATCTTTTGGATGACTGTATGTCTTATACTTCAATACTCAGACTATTAGTGCCTTTTGGCCGTGCGATACATTTCGTTTATAACTCTTGTCTTTTGGTTTATGAACTCAGTGTATCCCTTGGTTTGTAATTATTCAGATGCACACTTTGCTTCTCGGAAGCCCTATGATATAATATTTTGGTATTGTATTTAATTTCCATTGTGTGATGAAATGTTGAGCTGGTCACGAGCATTCACGCGTGCTCTTTTTATTTGGCGTGTTGTTTTTTAAAAAAAAATAAAAAATAATAATGCCCCTTTTTCGGCTTTAAAAATCGGGGTGTTACATTGTGGTATCAGAGCTCGACATTATAACACCCCACGTCTAAATCTAGAATAAAACGTGAAATATTATTATTGAATACCGAGTCATTATTATTACAACTTGAAAAGTTCAAGCACACGCAGGTGCTAAGTACAACAAAGATTCAAATACAGCGGAAATATCGGAAATGAAACAACAAAACATTTATTGATTAGAAATAAACAACACAAGCAAATAGAAATGCATGAAAGAAATGACATCTCCAAGCACAGCTGCAAGCACACCGATCAGCATACCTTAACCAACCTGCTTATCTGAAAAATAATTGTTTGGAATGGGGTGAGACAACTAAGCCTCAGTGAGTCCTACTACCCTCCTAAGGTGACTACACCGGGGAATCCTAATCAGTCATACATACTAACATATTTTCATAAATCATAAGCTTAAATAAATGTGTAACACAGAAAACATATCTTATTCATTTTAACACTAGGACACTCTGAGGTGAGCAGGTCTCAGAGGCCTGCCATATCCGTCAACCGATTCGGTCACGGCATGAAGCTCACATAGTCATAACCTAATGGATTATCCCATTGGGAGTCCATAGTGCGATAAAATTCGCTCTTAATTGACTGATACTAATTTGAATTGTTACTACCATGAGTTTACCAAAATCCCGGGGAACATGCATTTCTAAATTCCCTAAGTTATACCCTAAGGTTATCTGTGATTAACATGCTGTATAACATTATATAATTGCGTTACTGCAAGTGTATTTAACTTAAATGAGGATCTAAAACGAGTGTTGAAGGTAATTTTCAAAAATCAGAAAAGCTGCTGTACTGTCAAGCTCGCTTGGCGAGTTGTCACTCGCCAGGCGAGTTGTTACAGGTCATATTCTGGGTAAGCTCGCTGCAGCGAAGGGAAGCTCGCCATGGCGAGATTTTAGGTCCTGACCAAATCCGCTCGCCCGGCGAGTTGTTACTCGCCAGGGCGAGGTTCATCAGCATGAAGAACCCAGCTCGCCATGATTGCTCGCCCTGAGCTCGCTGTGGCGAGTTCACTCAGAACCTGCCCTGTTTTACGAAAAATCACATTTTAACAGTTTAAACACCTACAATCCTCATTCTAAGTCATGCCATTACACAATGTATATAATATAAAACAGAATGGAGAGGAATTTGGGAGTTAATTCCTCTCACACAACTCTTTCCCTAATCTTAAGTTAACATGCAAAGTTTTATAATTTTGGGAAACTAACTATCTAAACTTAAGAACCCACCTGATTGAAGCTTTAATCTTGCTTCTGGGCTCCTAAAAGCAGCTACTGCAACCCTCTAACAGTCCCACGAACTCCAGACCAAGAATTGGAAATTTGACTCTTGAAACCCCCTTAATTTGCTCTACGAATTTGAGAAGTGTTGTTGAGTTGATGATTTGATTCTGAAGTTAGGTAGGTATTTATAGAGGCTAGGGTCTGAATGGGTACAGAATTGATTTGGCTTAAGATACTCATGCATGCACTTTAATTGGTAAAGGGGTTTTGGTGAATTTTGAGGTTTTGGAGGTTTGTGAGCTGCTGAGCTCGTGAATGAGCAGGTGAAGTGAGGATTCAGGTTCTGATTTTTCTGATTCAAGACATGTGAAGGTTGGGTAATTGATGAGGATTGAGGAAATTGGATTTATCTTGCATGTGATGGTCTTGGAATGGGAAGTTTGTTTTCTTGCTAATGGTGCTTGGTGATGGCGTGAGAAAATGAGAGGGGAAAGAGAACCATGCTTTCAGATTTTCTGTAGTAGTGGAGAAAATGAGTGGAATTGGCTTGCATGCCTCATAAGTGGTTGGAAGGTGAGTGGAATTGTGACTCAATGCCAAGTGAGGGAGAGAGGGACACGTGAGGGGGAAGAAGGAATAGGAGGGAGTTTGAATTCTCTTGTGCTAATTAAATCACTTAGGAACAATAGTGTACTAATGGGTGGACAAAGTTTAATTAATACTACTAGTTCTAGCACATAATTTACTTAGTTCCCAAAATAATTTAATTAACCTCCTCTAATTAATTTATAAAATTAGGCAAAGCTCTAATTAAAATTAATTAGGTAATTTAGAAATTGGGATATTACAACCTACCCCCCTTAAAGAAATTTCGTCCTCGAAATTAAGAAATTCACCTCGAAAACAGGTAAGGATAACTCTTCCGCATGTCTGACTCCAGTTCCCAAGTGAATTCACCGTCAGGAGACTGAGCCCATTCAACTTTGACAATAGGAATTCTCTTGTTCCGAAGTATTTTGGCATCACGTTCCACAATCCGAACAGGATCCGGCTGATAAGTTAGATCTGGCTGAAGATCGATTTGTTCAAGTTCCACTGGTTGATAAGGATAAGGAATATACTTCCGTAGCTGAGACACATGAAACACGTCGTGTAACCCTGACATAGATGGAGGAAGAGCTAACTGATAGGCTACAGGACCGACGCGTCGAAGAATCTGATAAGGTCCAATGAATCTTGGACAGAGCTTCTTAGTTTTGAATACACCTCGTAAACCCAACTTAGGAGTAACTCTCAAGAACACATGATCACCTTCCTGAAATTCCAGAAATCTCCTTCTCTTGTCGGCGTAACTCTTCTGCCGACTCTGAGCAACTTTCAACTTATCCCGAATAGACTTAATCTTTAAAGTGGTCTCTTGGACTATATCTGGTCCCAAGAAACTACGATCACCAACTTCTGTCCAACACAACGGGGTCCTACACTTCCTGCCATACAAAGCTTCATAAGGTGCCATACCGATACTGGCATGGTAACTGTTATTGTAGGCAAACTCTATTAGGTGTAAGTGATTACTCCACGTACCACCATCTTCTAATACACAAGCTCGAAGCATATCCTCAAGGGTCTGAATAGTCCTTTCTGACTGACCATCAGTCTGAGGATGATGCGATGTACTCATCTTCAGTCGAGTCCCCATCGCATTCTGGAATGCTTTCCAAAACCTTGACGTGAAAATCGGGTCTCTATCCGACACGATACTCAAAGGTACACCATGCAGCCTTACAATCTGCTCCATGAAGATGGCTGCATATTGCGGGGCCTTGTAGGTGGATTTCACTGGAATGAAATGAGCTGACTTCGTCAACCTGTCCACGATTACCCAGATCGAATCTTGACCTCGCTGGTTACGTGGCAGTCCTCCTACAAAATCCATAGTGATGTGTTCCCATTTCCACTCTGGAATATCCAACGGTTGTAACAGTCCTCCAGGTTTCTGATGTTCAATCTTCACCTGTTGACAAACAATACACCTGGACACGAATTCAGCAATCTCTGCCTTCATGTTAGGCCACCAATAGTTCTCCTTCAAATCATGATACATCTTGGTGGATCCAGGGTGAATTGAAAATCCACTCTTGTGTGCCTCTTCTAGAATCAACCGCTTCAACTCATCATTCTGAGGTACACAAAGTCTGCCTTCATAGAGAATAGCACCGTCCGTGGCTACTGAGAACTCCGGATGGTTTATCCTCTTCTGTAACTCTACATCATCCTGCTGAGCCTGCACAATACTTGGGCGTAACTCACAGGACACTTCGATTCTGTTAATGCGAATACCGCTCTTACGATATATCACATTCAGATTAAGATCTCTAAACTTCTCATACAGACCGCACTGTTGCATTAGTAACTCCGATGCATACAACGTCTTTCTGCTTAGAGCATCTGCCACAACATTGGCCTTTCCTGGATGGTAGTTGAGATTGAAGTCAAAATCTTTGAGGTACTCCATCCAACGTCGCTGCCTCATATTCAACTCCTTTTGATCAAACAAGTACTTCAGACTCTTGTGATCACTGAACAGATCAAACTGCACTCCATACAGATGATGTCTCCAGATTTTGAGTGCAAAGATAATGGCTGCTAATTCCAAATCATGGGTAGGATAATTCTGCTCATGAGGTTTTAGCTGCCTTGATGCATACGCTACAACTGCTCCATCTTGCATCAACACACTTCCAAGTCCCTTGTTGGACGCGTCACAGTACACCACATACTTGCGGGTTGGATCAGGAATCACTAACACTGGTGCTGTTGTTAGCTTTTCCTTCAGGGTTTTGAAACTCCGATCACAAGTAGCATCCCAATCAAAGTCTGCACTCTTTCGGGTTAGACGAGTTAATGGCAAAGCAATCTCCGAAAACCCTAAGATGAATCTCCGGTAATAGCCTGCCAATCCGAGGAAACTTCTGACTTCGGTAACACTCCTGGGTCGTTCCCAATTCAACACTGCTTCTACCTTGGATGGATCAACAGACACACCGCCTTGCGATATGACATGACCCAAGAATTTAACTTCAGATAGCCAAAATTCGCACTTGCTGAACTTGGCATACAGTTGTTTCTCTCTAAGAATGCTCAACACGATTCTCAGGTGCTCCGCATGCTCCTGTGAATCTTTAGAATAGATCAGAATGTCATCAATGAAGATAACAACAAATTGATCAAGGTACGGCTGGAAAATCCGATTCATGTAATCCATAAAAATGGCTGGAGCATTAGTCAGACCGAACGGCATGACCAGGAATTCATAATGTCCATAGCGAGTCCTGAACGCTGTCTTGGAAACATCCGAGGACTTGATACGGATCTGATGATAACCGGAACGAAGATCAATCTTGGAGAAGATAGTAGCACCTCTGAGTTGGTCCAGAAGGTCATCAATCCTTGGTAAGGGATACTTGTTCTTAATTGTGACCTTGTTGAGTTGACGATAATCAATGCACAGACGCATCGTACCATCTTTCTTCTTCACAAGTAACACCGGTGCTCCCCAGGGTGAGACACTGGGTCGGATAAAGTGTTTCTGAAGCAACTCTTCAAGTTGAGATTTCAGTTCACGAAGCTCTAAGGGAGACATCCTATACGGGGCAACTGAGATCGGCTGGGAACCAGGAACTAGATCGATGGAAAACTCCACTTCCCTTTCGGGTGGTAAATTCATAATATCATCTGGAAAGACGTCTAAAAACTCACTAACAACTGGAATATCACTAGGATACAAACTGGGTTCCGGATCGATGGTGAACAAGACATTGAAACACTTAGTACTGGCACCTAAGTACTGAATCTTCTGGTGAGTATTCTGGAGTAAAGCGGTAAGAGCCCTACTTTCTGGTGAAGTTTCGGTTGGAATGAAGAGATTCTTTTCAGCACATCCTATGTACACAGTATTGGCAGAAAGCCAATCCATGCCTAGGACCACATCAATATCTTTCAAAGGTAGACAGATCAAATCTATGTTGTAGACCTTACTGCCCACAAGAATAGGACAGTTCTGACAAACACGTTTAGAGGTAACCTTGCCACCTGTAGCAACAGCTACAGTCATTGGGGGAATTAAAGGCACAGAGGGTAGTTGGAGTCGCTGAACACAGTCAACGGCTATAAAGGAATTAGTAGCTCCACAATCAAACAAAACTAACACTTCAGACTGTCCTAACATGCATACATCCATAATCAAGGCATTATTAGAGTTGACTTTCTCACCATCAAGTGAAAATACCCGACCTTTGCTTTTAGAAGCGCCGCTGGAATCGCCCTGTCTCTTCAGCTTAGGGCACTCGTGCTTGTAATGGCCAGGCTGCTTACAATAGTAACACATGTTCTTCCCTTTCATGCATTCTCCACTGTGAGGGAAACCACATTCAGCACAGTTCCTCGGTGAGCGCTGGGAATAGCTCTGTTTCCCTTTGCTTGCGGTGCCCTTGGTTCTCACTTGTAGGTTGAACTTTCCAGAATCCTTCCTCTTCTGAACTGCTTCACTACGCTCCTTATGAATGTTACCAAGATCAGCCTCCGCATGATAGCTCTTCTGCACCAGATCACCAAATGTAGTGATGTGTTGCATAGAGACATCGTGGGCTATATCAGCTCTCAGCCCGAACCGGTATTTCTTCATTTTCCAAGATTCTGAGGGAGCATCATTTCCATCCATCACATATCTGACCAGCTCATTAAACTTCATGGTATACTCCGCTACTGACATACTTCCCTGCTTCAGCTCCGTCAACTCACGTTCCATCTGGAATTGGTAGCTCTCTGGGATATAATGTCCAACGAAGAGACGTCGGAAATTTTCCCAATTCACCTCCATCTGACTGGCCTCCATATACGCCTTGGTTCCATCCCACCAGTTACACGCGTCGCCCCTAAAGAAGCGGGAGACGAATGTTACTTTGTCAACTTCAGTGCAATCCATGGATTCAAGGATTCCGCTCATTCGCTGAATCCATTCCCTGGCTTTCGCTGGATTGTATTCCCCGTAGAACTCCGGCGGACTCATTCGGCAGAACTCTCTGAAGGCAGCGCTAGATCCTTGCTGCTGAGGGGAAGGATTGTTCATATGTTGTTGGAACATATTCATGAATTCTTGATGCTGCTGGGCCTGTTGGGCTTGGAACTGCTGCTGCTGATGCATCATC
Organism: Trifolium repens; assembly: GCA_030408175.1. Lineage (NCBI taxonomy): Eukaryota > Viridiplantae > Streptophyta > Magnoliopsida > Fabales > Fabaceae > Trifolium > Trifolium repens. The sequence continues at coordinate 21,786,641 of CP125845.1, read as the reverse complement.
TCAGCCCACATGTTCGCATTAGCATCTCCGTACATCTCCGTTTCATCATCATCATCAGCAACATTCCTTCTAGGCCTTCCAGGTCCTCGTCTTGCTCCTGACATAGTGCTCTAACTGCCAATATCAAATCAAGTTAGCTAGGCTTAAAGTGACATGACACCTAGAACAGATGTTAGAAATCCAGACAAATACTGGGATTCGGATAGTAATACTAATGAACTCTGGCACGATCTGAATCGACCTGCTCTGATACCAATTATAACACCCCACGTCTAAATCTAGAATAAAACGTGAAATATTATTATTGAATACCGAGTCATTATTATTACAACTTGAAAAGTTCAAGCACACGCAGGTGCTAAGTACAACAAAGATTCAAATACAGCGGAAATATCGGAAATGAAACAACAAAACATTTATTGATTAGAAATAAACAACACAAGCAAATAGAAATGCATGAAAGAAATGACATCTCCAAGCACAGCTGCAAGCACACCGATCAGCATACCTTAACCAACCTGCTTATCTGAAAAATAATTGTTTGGAATGGGGTGAGACAACTAAGCCTCAGTGAGTCCTACTACCCTCCTAAGGTGACTACACCGGGGAATCCTAATCAGTCATACATACTAACATATTTTCATAAATCATAAGCATAAATAAATGTGTAACACAGAAAACATATCTTATTCATTTTAACACTAGGACACTCTGAGGTGAGCAGGTCTCAGAGGCCTGCCATATCCGTCAACCGATTCGGTCACGGCATGAAGCTCACATAGTCATAACCTAATGGATTATCCCATTGGGAGTCCATAGTGCGATAAAATTCGCTCTTAATTGACTGATACTAATTTGAATTGTTACTACCATGAGTTTACCAAAATCCCGGGGAACATGCATTTCTAAATTCCCTAAGTTATACCCTAAGGTTATCTGTGATTAACATGCTGTATAACATTATATAATTGCGTTACTGCAAGTGTATTTAACTTAAATGAGGATCTAAAACGAGTGTTGAAGGTAATTTTCAAAAATCAGAAAAGCTGCTGTACTGTCAAGCTCGCTTGGCGAGTTGTCACTCGCCAGGCGAGTTGTTACAGGTCATATTCTGGGTAAGCTCGCTGCAGCGAAGGGAAGCTCGCCATGGCGAGATTTTAGGTCCTGACCAAATCCGCTCGCCCGGCGAGTTGTTACTCGCCAGGGCGAGGTTCATCAGCATGAAGAACCCAGCTCGCCATGATTGCTCGCCCTGAGCTCGCTGTGGCGAGTTCACTCAGAACCTGCCCTGTTTTACGAAAAATCACATTTTAACAGTTTAAACACCTACAATCCTCATTCTAAGTCATGCCATTACACAATGTATATAATATAAAACAGAATGGAGAGGAATTTGGGAGTTAATTCCTCTCACACAACTCTTTCCCTAATCTTAAGTTAACATGCAAAGTTTTATAATTTTGGGAAACTAACTATCTAAACTTAAGAACCCACCTGATTGAAGCTTTAATCTTGCTTCTGGGCTCCTAAAAGCAGCTACTGCAACCCTCTAACAGTCCCACGAACTCCAGACCAAGAATTGGAAATTTGACTCTTGAAACCCCCTTAATTTGCTCTACGAATTTGAGAAGTGTTGTTGAGTTGATGATTTGATTCTGAAATTAGGTAGGTATTTATAGAGGCTAGGGTCTGAATGGGTACAGAATTGATTTGGCTTAAGATACTCATGCATGCACTTTAATTGGTAAAGGGGTTTTGGTGAATTTTGAGGTTTTGGAGGTTTGTGAGCTGCTGAGCTCGTGAATGAGCAGGTGAAGTGAGGATTCAGGTTCTGATTTTTCTGATTCAAGACATGTGAAGGTTGGGTAATTGATGAGGATTGAGGAAATTGGATTTATCTTGCATGTGATGGTCTTGGAATGGGAAGTTTGTTTTCTTGCTAATGGTGCTTGGTGATGGCGTGAGAAAATGAGAGGGGAAAGAGAACCATGCTTTCAGATTTTCTGTAGTAGTGGAGAAAATGAGTGGAATTGGCTTGCATGCCTCATAAGTGGTTGGAAGGTGAGTGGAATTGTGACTCAATGCCAAGTGAGGGAGAGAGGGACACGTGAGGGGGAAGAAGGAATAGGAGGGAGTTTGAATTCTCTTGTGCTAATTAAATCACTTAGAAACAATAGTGTACTAATGGGTGGACAAAGTTTAATTAATACTACTAGTTCTAGCACATAATTTACTTAGTTCCCAAAATAATTTAATTAACCTCCTCTAATTAATTTATAAAATTAGGCAAAGCTCTAATTAAAATTAATTAGGTAATTTAGAAATTGGGATATTACAGACATTAGATCTTCAAAGGGAAAGTGTAATTGTTTACTAGTCATTAGAGTTAGAGTCATTAGAGTATCAGAGCTCAGTCAGTTAGAGTTAGAGTCGTGTCGGTTAGCGAATCATTAGTGGGTAGTGGTGAGTCTTGTTTACTAGTCATTAGCGCATTAGCTCGTTTTCGCCGTTAATCCTTAATGCATGTCCTCGACCACATCCAGCTAATAAGTGGCAAGAGTAATTGTTTTCACGATTACATGGGAAATTTCTTTGGAATTGGAAAAGGATTTGATCAAAATACTTGGTTTTGCAGGAAACATGCCTCCAAGACGGGCACCTGTAGCTCCTGGAGCTAATGACGATCACGTGAACCAGATGGCTTACGCAGTGAATACCATGGCAGCAACTTTAACTGCCCAGGCCCATGCCAAGACGCAGAGGGATATGGAAAAAAGAGAAAGAGAGATTCTTGCTGCTGGATCTCGAGTTCTCACAAGTTTTAACCATCAGAACCCTCCTAAGTATAATGGAGAGGGAGGGCCTGATGCTGCGGACTTATGGCTTCAGGCGATGGAAAAGATATTCGGAGCAATCCACTGCCCTGAGGATGAGAAGGTGACTCTGGCCACCTACCAGTTGTCAGGAGGTTCTGAGTACTGGTGGAAGAACACTAGTCTAATGATGGAAGCTGCTCATGAGGAGATTAACTGGGAAAATTTCAAGAGGAAATTTTTGGCTAAGTATTTTCCGGAGACTGCAAGAGAAAGGTATGGTGAAGAGTTTTTGAAGCTACAACAAGGAGTTATGAATGTGGAGGCTTATGCAAAGAAGTTTGAATCTTTGTCGAGGTTCTTTCGTTTCTTCAGGGATGGCATTGATGAGACTTATATGTGTCGTCGTTTCCAAGGTGGACTGAGGTATGAGCTGCAAGATGCAGTGGTGCCCTTAGGTATTCGACACTTTCAAGTGCTGGTTGAGAAGTGTCAAGAGATTGAGGACATGAAGAACAAGCGAATAAATCGCCAAGGAAATTTAAGTGCTGGAGGACCTAGTCGTCATAGTAATCAGAATCAGAACCGTGGAAGGCAAGGGAATAAGCCTTACAACCGTCCACAGAACAATAGGGGACCGAGTCGCTTTGTGAATCAAGGGACTCGAGGAAATCATGGTGGAGATAAGCTGACTTGCTTCAAATGTGGAGAAGAGGGTCATTATGCTAGTGATTGTAGGAGTCCAGGAGCTACGACTAATTGCTTCAACTGTCAGAAGTCGGGTCACTATGCTAGAGATTGCAAGGCCCCAAAAGCTGAACCGTCTGCAAATGTGACACGAGGAGCTCGACCCACTGCTAAGGGACGTGTCTACTGTATGGGCACGGAAGTGAGTGGTCAAGCCAGTAATGCCATACATGAGAACTGCCAGATTGCAGGTACCACTTTAACTGCATTGATTGATACTGGGGCAACCCATTCCTTCATATCTTTGGATTGTGCGAATCGTTTGAAATTGATTGTTTCTCTGCTGCCTTTTGATTTGAATGTTTCTACTCCTGCAAAGGATCTAGTGGTTAATACAGCATGTTTGCACTGTCTAGTGATGATTCAGAATAGAGAGTTTATAATTAATCTGATCTGTTTACCCCTTCAGTCACTCGAGATCATTCTCGGGATGGATTGGTTGTCATATCACTACGTTATTTTAGATTGTGCTCGAAAGATGGTCTTTTTCCCCGAGCCAGGAGTACAGAGATATCTGTCGGCTAACCGGCTTACAGTAACCATGAGAAATGGAGAACCGGAAATTATTTCTCTTGATAATATAGGAGTGGCAACAGACGTGCAGATGGAAGAATTGCGTGTCGTTCAACAATTCCAAGATGTTTTTCCGTTAGAAATTCCAGGATTTCCTCCAACCAGAGAAGTAGAGTTCTTTATCGACTTGCACCCCGGGACAGGACCGATCTCGGAGTCACCCTATCGGATGGCCCCAGCCGAGTTAGTGGAATTGAAGAGTCAAATTGAGGACTTAATGGAAAAGGGTTTCATTAGGCCCAGTGTGTCTCCATGGGGAGCGCCAGTTCTTTTGGTTAAGTGAAAGGATGGGCGATCACGTTTATGTATGGATTATCGAAAACTCAATAAGGCAACCATTAAGAATCGATATCCTTTGCCACGAATTGATGATTTAATGGACCAGTTGAAGGGTGCGTCGGTATTTTCTAAGATCGACTTGAAGTCGGGTTATCATCAGATAAGGGTGAGGGAAGAAGATGTACAGAAAACAGCGTTCCGCTCACGTTATGGACACTATGAGTATCTAGTGATGCCGTTTGGAGTGACGAACGCACCGACAATTTTTATGGATTACATGAATAGGATCTTTCATTCGTTCTTGGACAAGTTTGTGGTGGTATTCATCGATGATATACTCATTTATTCGAAGGACGAAGAGGAACACGAGGAACATCTCCGCTTGGTTTTACAAGTTCTACGGGACAAGAAGTTGTATGCTAACCCGTCCAAGTGTGAATTCTGGATGGAAACAGTGAATTTTCTTGGTCACGTCATCTCAAAGGAGGGAATATCTGTGGATCCAGCCAAGATTGATACTGTACTTGCATGGAAACAACCGCAAACTATTACAGACATACGGAGTTTTGTGGGTTTAGCTGGATATTATCGGAGATTCATAGAGGGTTTCGCTAAGATTGTGGCGCCAATGACACAACTTACGAGGAAGGATCAACCGTTTGCTTGGACAGAGAAGTGTGAAGCTAGTTTTCAGTTGTTGAAGGAGCGGTTAACAACCTCACCGGTTTTAGTTCTACCCCAGTCTGACGAACCGTATGAAGTTTATTGTGATGCGTCGCATCAGGGACTCGGATGTGTGTTGATGCAACACAAGAGGGCAGTGGCTTATGCGTCCAGACAGTTCAAGAACCACGAAAGGAACTACCCCACTCATGATCTAGAACTTGCAGCAGTAGTTTTTGCTTTGAAGATTTGGAGACATTATCTTTATGGATGTACTTTTGTCGTCTTCAGTGATCACAAAAGTCTGAAATATCTGTTTGATCAGAGAGAGTTGAACATGAGGCAAAGGAGATGGATGGAAACGCTGAAGGATTTTGATTTCACATTACAGTACCATCCTGGGAAGGCTAATGTGGTAGCTGATGCCTTGAGTAGGAAAAGTGTATCGGCATGTTCGGCTCAGATGGGTAGTCTACAAGAGTTATTAGAAGAGTTTCGAGACCTGCACCTTGAGGTTGAATTTGCGCCTGGGAATCTGAAGTTGGGAATGATCACTATTTCAAACGGGTTGTTGGAAGACATTGCCAGTTGTCAAAATGACAGTCTACTTATGGAAAAGAGAGCTTTGATAGTTCGAGGAACCACCACAGAGTTCAAGTGGGATCAGATAATATCTTAAGATGCAATGGGAGAGTCTGTGTACCAGATGCTAAGAACTTGAGAAGCACGGTACTAGAAGAAGCACATAAGAGTAAGCTCAGTACGCATCCCGGGACTACTAAGATGTATCAGGATCTGAGAGTAAATTTTTGGTGGCCGGGTATGAAGAGGCGCATGGCGGAGTATGTGGCATCGTGTCTGACATGTCAAAAAGCTAAGGTAGAACACCAGAAACCTGCAGGGATGCTGCAATCGTTAGAAGTACCAGAGTGGAAGTGGAATAACATATCTATGGATTTCATCACTGGTTTACCCAAGACAAGAAGGAAGCACGATTCTATTTGGGTGATAGTGGATCGATTGACAAAGTCCGCTCATTTTCTACCTGTCAGGATTACCGACACTGCAGAAAAGTTGACAGACATCTACGTGGCCAATAGAAGCCTGCTCTGAGTATCTTTCCTGCTAGGGCCCTCGCCCCAATATGACTCCCGCATGAGTCTTCATGAATCTCTTTCAGTATTCCTTTCTCCTCTTCTTGGCTTACGCAGAGCATGAGAGGTCCTGAAAAACCCCTTTTGTAGAGCCTGTCCCCCAACGTTGAATACCACGCTGACATCCTTTTTATCTTATAAGCCTCTTCTCTCGCTGTTGGGAGTTCATCTTTTTGTAGATACCTTATGATCGGCGCTCGCCAATCCTCTGACTCGATGATCATCATGATAGGCTCTTCTGTTATGCTGGGATTAGCTATTGTCTCTTGAATGAAGGTTCTGTTGCTGCCTGGCTTTTTGATGCTTGCTAGTTTTAAGAGTAGGTCTGCTCTTGCATTTTGTTCCCTGGGTACATAATCTAACTCGAAAGAATTGAAAAGACTTGACATGGCACGTACCCTTTCCAGATATTTGATCAGCTGGGGGTCTTTTGCTTGAAATTCCCCTGACACTTGATTTGTTACTAGTTGAGAGTCACTCTTGGCTTTGCAATCTGTTATGTCCATTTCCTTTGCTAACTTCATACCAGCGAGCTGAGCTTCATATTCTGCTTGGTTATTACTCGCCTTGAAGGCGAACCTCAGTGACTGTTCGATTAGGACTGCATCTGGGCCTTCTAACACTACTCCTGCTCCACTTCCTCTTACATTGGAGGCTTCATCCACTGAGAGCGTCCAAGGTTGTTCTTTGCTTTCCTCTGGGGGTGTTGTCAACTCCAACAGAAAATCTGCTAATATTTGTGATTTGATCGCGCCTCTTGGGGAAAAGGTTATGTCAAACTCTGATAGCTCTACTGACCAGGCTACCATTCTTCCTGCTAGGTCTGGCTTCCTCAGAACGTTTTTGATGGGGTAATCAGTTTTTACCACGACTTTGTGGCTTTGGAAATATTGTCTTAACTTCCTCGCTGTTACTATTACTGCTAGAGAGAACTTTTCAATTTTCTGATACTTGGCCTCCGCTCCTTTGAATGTTCTGCTGACGAAGTAGATAGGTTTTTCCTCTCCTTCGATCTCTTGTACTAGCGCAGAACTTAGGGCTTTATCTGAGACGGCGAGGTACAGATAGAGTGTGTTACCTTTCTCTGGGCGAGTCAAGATCGGGGGCGAGGCCAGAAAAGTTTTCAAGTTTTGAAAAGCTTCCTCACATTGAGTGCTCCACACGAACCTTGATTGAGAAGAAATGAAAGGCTTTTTCTCCGACACATGATAGGAATCTTGATAGAGCCGCTATCCTTCCTGTTAGTTGCTGCACCTCCTTGACTGAAGTTGGGCTCCTCATGTCAATAATTGCTTGACATTTGTCTGGGTTGGCTTCTATCCCTCTGTTGGTTAACATGAACCCTAAAAATTTGCCTGATTGTACTCCAAATGAGCATTTGGTAGGATTCAGCCTCATATTGTATTTCCTTACAGAGGCGAGGATGTCGCTCAGGTCTTGGTCATGTTCGCCAGTCTCTGTGGTCTTTACTACCACGTCGTCAATGTAAACTTCTAAGTTCTTTCCTATCTGCTCTGAAAATACTCTATCCATCAACCTTTGGTATGTGGCTCTTGCGTTCTTTAGACCAAAAGGCATGACATTGTAGAAATAGTTGCACGTGTTGGTCATGAATGCAGTGTGGGGAGCGTCCGTAGGATTCATTTTGATCTGGTTGTATCCTGAGTATGCATCCATGAAGCTGAGAGTTTTGTATCCTGATGCTCAATCTATCAATCTGTCGATATTGGGCAAAGGATATGGGTCTTTTGGGCATGCTTTGTTCAAGTCCGTAAAGTCTACGCACATCCTCCACTTCCCATTCGCCTTCTTCACCATCACTACATTTGCCAACCAAGACGGGAACTTAATCTCCTTGATGAATCCTGCCTCCTTCAACTTTGTCACTTCTTCCACAATCTCTGCTTTTCTTTCCTCGCCAACCTTCCTTTTCTTTTGCGAGACTGGTTTTGTCTCTGGGGAGATAGAGAGTTTGTGGGTGATTATTGACTCGTCTATTCCTGGCATGTCTGAGGGATTCCAAGCAAACAAATCTATGCTTTTCTTTAGCGTTGCCAGGATTTTTTCTCTTTCTTCGGGGTGTAATGAAGTACCAATGTTGGTAGTTTGGTGCGCTTCTTTCCCAATTTGCACCTGTTCAAGCTCTTCTATGGGACTTACTCTTCTATCCTGAAACTCCTCCCTTAGATCCAGATCCAGGGGGCTGATCATGTTAACTCCACCCTTTTGATTGCCAGGGCGAGTCGACTCTGAGGCAGTATGGGCTCGATGTCTTATTTTCAGGCTCGACTCATAGCACCGTCTCGCCAGTGCTTGGTCTCCTTTGATTGTTCCTACTCTTCCGTCATCTAATGGGTATTTTATGGATAGATACAACGTTGACATTGCAGCCTCTAAGGCATTGAAGGCTGGTCTTCCAATGATGATGTTGTAGGAGGTAAAGGGGGTCTTTACAACCAAGTATCGTACCTTTATGGTTTTGGCTTTATCACTGTCACCAAAAGTTGTGAGTAGTGTGGTATATCCCATAACCTCCACTTGTTCGCCTGCAAAGCCCACCAAAGTACCGTTGTAAGGCATTAAATGTTCATTGGACAATTGCGTGGCCTTGAATGCTTCCCAATACATTATGTCCGCTGAACTGCCAGAGTCTATTAGCACTCTCTTAACATCACAGTTCAAGCTCTGGACTTCGATCACTAGCGGGTCATCATCATGTGGCATGACTTCTCTTTTGTCCTCTTTTGTGAAAGAGAGGTCTGGTGTGGCCGAGATGGATGTATGTCCTACGAATTTCGCTTCAAATTTCGCTCGTCTCACGTAGCGCTTCCGGGCGTTACTTGACTCGCCTCCTCCTGCGAATCCTCCTGCTATAGTATTAACTGCTATTCTCACTTTCTCTTCTCCCGAGCCTTGTCCTTGGTCTCTTTGTGGATCCCTTTGAGTCTTTGGGACCACTACTTTGTCGTTTGCTGCGTCGTCCAAGAATTTCCTCAGGTGTCCACTTTTGATCAACTCCTCAATGAGATCTCTCAATCTGAAACATTTCTCCGTGTCGTGGCCCTTGCACCTATGATATGCGCACCATGCGTTCATATTTCCTCCTAAGGTGTGATCCTTTCCTCTGTGAGGGGGCAACCGAGTGAGTCCAGTCTCTAAGATTTCGTCAAGAACATAGACCCTGGCCCGGTTTAAGGGCGTGTACTCTTTCTGAGGGAACCTTTCTACGTCGCGCCTTATTTGTTGATGATAAGGTTTCCTTTGAGCCTCGTGTCCTCTGTAATCTGGTTGGCGTCGTCGTGGTGGATAAAAATATGGGGCTCTATTCCCTTTGTGTATTGGTTCCCTTTCTCTGGCATCTCTGGATCTTTTTTCAGCGTTACTCTCCCGCCTTTTATGTAACATTCCGCCCTTTTGATAATTTCCTGCATCGATGTTGCTGGCTTTTGCGCTAGGGACTCATTGAAATGGCCGGCTTTCAAACCGTTGTGGAATGCTGACACAAACATTTCCTGGTTGGGATTGGACACTTTGATGGTTGCTTCACAGAACCTCCTCAAATATTCACGCAAAGTTTCGGCGTGGCTTTGGCGAGTGGCGAAGAGACTAGTGGCGGTTACTTTGATGTGTTTCGAACCGGAGAACTGTTGAATGAACTTGCGCTGAAAGTCTAACCAACTTTCTATGGTGTTTTTTGGGAGATTCATGTACCATCTTAATGCCGCTTCCTTGAAAGTTCCTGTGAGTAGCTTGCACTTCAGATGATCAGCCGCGCCTATGATGGCAGTTTGGGTTCCCACAACCATCAGCTGTTCGGATGGGTCTGTTTTTCCTTCGAACGTTGGGAGATGTGGGGTCTTGAAATTCTCAGGGACTCTGGCGTCCCATAAGGTTTGTGATAGGGGTTGAGAATCGTTGATCTCGTCCTCATCATGGAAGTCTTCTTTGTTGGCTTTTTCGTTGTCTATGGCTGTGACCTTTGCCTGAAGCCTTCTGATTTCATTCACGGCATCGGTCAAGGTCATAGGATTGCCATGGTTTTCCGCTCCTCCAGCCATGTGAAGAGGTTTCTTTTGATCAGAATTTTGTCAGAATTGGTAGGCTGGGAATCGTTTTACCGCAGCCCCACGGTGGGCGCCAAAATGTTCTAGTGAACAAATAGGGGGGGTGATAAATTAATGGATTGTATGTAAGAAATGACTAATTCCTTGTATATTTAAAATTGTGAACCCTTTACACTGAAGCACAAGCCTCTATTTTATAGATTTTTACATGTAACGGTTGTCATAGACCACGATCATGGATACCCCCATGATCTCGGTGGTTTCCTCTCTTCTCCGCCGCTCCCACGTGGTGATGATGGACGGTTGATCTCTGATTTTTATAGTAATCGTGGTGGTGAGGGATGGTTGTCTCCCTCCACGTATGCCGAATCCCTTCTAATTAACAGATGCGGTTAGGGCGAGGGCGTCACCTGCATGCCGTGTCTCCCCTACATTGCTTTCCCGCCAAGTCAAGCTTTTAAATTTCATGGGTTGGATAATTGGGCCATCTTGCTATTGGGCCTATGCCATTCCTTTTGGCCTTAGTCCAGTCCAGCATTCACCAATGCTCAACCCTCACGGCCAAAAAAAGTTTTTGGGAGAGTATAAAGAGTATAAAAAATAAAAAATCTTAAGGGTTTGTGTGAGATTGTTGAATGAGTTTGGTATTTATATTTTTAACTAAAAAGTCTCACAAAATTCACTCCACAAAAGAATCCATCAAAATTTATATATTTTTGAGTAGCAATAGACATTTTATAAATATGGTGAAATCACACTTGAATCTCTATTATATACATTATGAGATTCCCACGGAGCTTTCTCATGCATTCTCAATAGTAATTGCTTATGTGGCATTCAATTAGAGCTTCTCTTGCTTAGGTGTCCTTCAGAGTTTTTAGCTTAAGATATGTTGTTCGAATCCCACCGGCAACAATAATTGAATTTTTATAATATTTTATGGAAAACTACATTTTTTTTGTAGAGAAAATTACCTTATAATTACTAACAAAAGTATGTTTTCGTATCTCATTGACAACAATAATTAAATTTTTATAATATTTTTTTTTGTAAAAACTCTTTCAAATATTATATTTTTTTTGTTTTCTTTTTGTAGAAACTTTTTCAAATATTATATTATTTTTTTAAACTCTCAATTTTATTTATTTTTGAAAACTCTCAAATATTATATACTCTTTTTTTTTTAGAAACTCTCACAAATATTATATTTTTTATAGAAACACTCAAATATTATATACACATTTTTTATTTTTTTTTTGGTAAACCAAAGGTATCATCCGTGCGCAAGTATCTACCACTTGTGCGACACTACCTTCGTACATTTTTAATATTTTAATTTTGTAAAATAAAAAAGTACACTATTTTTTCATGGATAAGATCACTCGAAGAATTGAAGTCTTGAACCCAAAAAATAGCTTATGACATGTCTGTAAACTTTTTTTTTACGTAAAAATATTTTATTTTATTTTGAAGAAAAAATTATATTCATTTGAGATTCATAGACTTTGATTGCTATGATTTCCACTTGATTTCTTAAAAGAACTCGTGCCTTTGAACTTGATTCCTTGTGCTATTTATAGATGCAGTCTTGGCAATGACTTTGGCTTGACAATATATACGTTAGAGAGTGATTACTAGCCACTACAAACAATCCAAACCAGCATGCTACTTTTCCTGCACAAGCTTCAGATTCTCTGCATAATCTTGTTTCATTCTTGTATTGGTTTTGGCATGAACAGATCTGATGAATTGTAATGTGGGTTGGAATGAGTTGTCATTAATTGTAACATACTTACTTACCACGTTAGAGTACATAATATAGCCATTTGTGGCTAGTACTAATGATAGTTGGAGTGGTTTTGCAAAAACTGTGTGTTGTTTTGCTTCAGGAACATTCTCAATTCATTCTTCATTCAATCTGAAAATATTTTGTAGGTGTGTGTGAGCTATGCATCCTTATCGGTATGCTTTAGACAGTTGTTGAGAACCTTAGAAACAGTTGTGATCCTTTCTTTGGGCAGCTAGAGATGTACTTGAAGGAATAAAGCTAGTTGTCCTTTTATGACACATTTATGGAAGAATGTTTCAACATTGTACTTTCATGAAGTACTTCACAACTCTTAGTTCAGTTCTTGTTGCTTCTTTTTAATTGGTCTAGAAAATATGTTCAGATATTGCAAGCTTGGATTTTCCATTCTTACTGCCATGTGCTTGTGTCAATATTTTGGCTTTTCCCAAAAGCTCAAAAGTGGCAAGTCTCTTGATATAATTAATTGATGTCATTTAATTATCTTCCTTAAAAGGGTTAAATCCTGTAGAGATTTGATTCTCTATTCTTAAAGTGCTTATTTGTTTTTATATGTTTGACTTAAATGATAAGCTCTTTTATCAAAAACTGTGTATATATTTTGGATTTTCCATTCTTAATGCCATGTGCTTGTGTCAATATTTTGGCTTTTCCCAAAAGCTCAAAAGTGGCAAGTCTCTTGATATAATTAATTGATGTCATTTAATTATCTTCCTTAAAAGGGTTAAATCCTGTAGAGATTTGATTCTCTATTCTTAAAGTGCTTATTTGTTTTTATATGTTTGACTTAAATGATAAGCTCTATTATCAAAAACTGTGTATATTCTGTCTGTCTGGTGAGAACGTTCTTAGAATGATCTTGTCTCAGTATTTTCTGTCAAAACTTAGTAAAGTACTTCTTTGAATATGTTTTAGCTTATTGCCACTCAAAAACACTTGTTAGATAACAAAATGATCAGAATCACTTTAAAACATAATTAAATATGTGTGTAATCTTTAAAAGATCAAAAGTGGATTTTGCCTCAACACATTGATGCTTTAAGTTCTCGCGTATATATGTGTGTGCCCATAATTTGGAGGTGAGTCTCCCTTTTACATATCGTCTTCGTTCATCTGCTTTGCCTCGTGTCACTTCACCATGCAATGCATCACAATGCATGTACGTCGGTGGTGCTACACAAACCAAACACTATCTCATGGGGGATTCTAGGGTGGAAAAGTGGAATAGATCTTCAACCATGGGATATTTATTTTTACCCTTAGATCGCTAAGATCCACAATAAACCATAATGAGGTTGAAGTAGCAAAGTTTTACACAAGAAAGGGGGGGGTTGAATTGTGTACCTTTAAAAATTTTACTTTAAAAAACAGATTGTTAGTTAATAAATTAAACTAGCAGATTTTCAAGATCAATTTGAGAATGATCTTGAAAGCATATTTCAAAGAAACAATAATAATTTAAAGAGTGATAGAGTAAGAGAAATGAACACAAATATTTTATACTGGTTCACCCTTAAACTTTTGGGTTACGTCTAGTCCCCACCACCTGTGAGTTTATCCACTATAATCTCCTGATCTTACAAATCCAAGATTACAATACTATCCTTTGATCTAAACCTAAGACCAAAACACTTCCAAGCACTTACAGGTTGACCAACCCTTAGTCAGACCAGACTAAGTACTCAATCAATAATTACTTATTGACTTGAGATAGATTACAATGATAATGGATTTGGATTCTAAGCTAGATGACAGATCTCAATACAAAGTGAGAAGCTTAGAGTGATTGATTCTCTATTCTACATAATGAGATTTAACAATCTTTTTTAAATGAATAGCAGAGAATGAGAATGATATAAAAGGCTTTTGAATTTTGCTTGATTGCTTAAAAGAACTGATGCCTTGAACTTTGATTTCTTGTAACAGCCCGGCGACCAGCCACACAGATGCTGAAGCCCCGCTGCTCGTTACCAGCTTAATCACTACCCCCCTTGTAGTGTTTTTGCCTCCGTAGTGATTCGAACCATGCACCCTGGGGATAAATACATGTTCAATGCAACCACTACTACCAATTGAGCTACTAGCTCAATTGGTAGTAGTGATTGCATTGAACATGTATTTATCCCTAGGGTGCATGGTTCGAATCACTACGGAGGCAAAAACACTACAAGGGGGGTAGTGATTAAGCTGGTAACGAGCAGCGGGGCTTCAGCATCTGTGTGGCTGGTCGCCGGGCTGTTACATTTCTTGTGCTATTTATAGATGGAGCTTTGAATCTGATCTTGGCTTGATAATGTATCCGTTAGAGAGTGATTACTAGCCGTTACTCATTGTCCAAATCATCAAGCTATGCCTTCAGCATAGGCCTTGAGCAACTTGATCATCAGCTTTAGTGAGTTGTCATTAGTTGTAGTATGCTTGTTTCCCAAGTCTAGAGTACACAAAAATAGTCGTTTGTAATGTTGGAAAAGTACTTTTAACAGTTGGAGCAGTTTTGCAAAAACTATGTGCTTCCTGCTACTGTTCATTCTCAATTCATTCTTAAAACTGAGCTGGAGCGTGTGACATCCATTCATCATTATCCTTATCCATTAACCAAGAGTTAAGGCTTGGCTGTGATGTTGTGATTGGTCTAGAAAGTATGTAATGAGCTTATGATATCAGTTTCTATCTTTAAGACCATGTGCTTTGCAAATCTTTAGCTTTTCCCAAAAGCTCAAAGTGGTAAGTCTTTTTAATTGGAAGCTTGTGATTGACAATAAATTCCTTGCTCAAAATGGATTAAATCCTGTAGTGATTTAATTCTATATTCTTCCATAAAAGTGCTTATCTGTTTTTATATGTGTTGACTTAACTGATAAGTCATTAATTCAAAACTGTGTAGAAACTGTCTGTCCAGAAGAATGATCTCAGATTGATCTTGTTTCAATATTTTCTGTCAAAACTTAGCAGATTGATTCTTTGGATCTGTTTTTGCTTATAGTCACTCGAAAGCACTTGTTAGGCAACAAAATGATCAAAATCAATTTAAAACTTAATTAAAGATGTTTGTAATCTTTAAAACATCAAAAGTGGAGTTTACCTCAACAGAGGTTTCTACATTGTATTCTCTTTTTTGAGATTGACACTTTTTTTTTGTTTGAAAATATAAATTACAAAATTCTTATTCTCAAATACTCCCTTCGCTCATTTTCATAAGAAACAATCAATTTTTTAGGTTCATTGAATAATTAAAGTATTTGGTCTATAATCTAAACTAAATACATTAATTATTGAATGAACCTAAAAAGTAAAAAAAAATTTATTAAAAGGACCGGAAAGTATTTAAAAATAGAAACTCAGATATCTTTCTTTAAGGGTTAAATAAATTTTTGGCCCTATAAAATTTTTCAACAACTTTTGGTCCGTAAAGTATTTTCTATCATAATTTTTGGTCCCTACTTTTCATTCAACTTCTGCATATCATTCAAAATATTAAGTTTTTTTTTCCGCAGTCATGTTACATTATATGAATCTCTTTTGCAAAAGTTCAATTTTTTTAACAAGATATGAATTAAATATGATTTTTTTAATTTTTTGCACATAAAATTCATAAATAGACACAAAGCAATTTATACTGGTTCCTCTCTCAAATCGAGAGTAGTCTAGTCCCTTTGCACTTCCAAAGAATTTCCACTATAATCACTCAAAATTACAAACACTCAAGCACAAAAACAAGAGACTTCAATTGCCCAAGTTCATTGACAAGAGACTGTCAATGCTCAAGGGGACAAGCAAGAGACTTCTCACAATCTAACTTAATCAAATAAAGAAAGATGAGACTCTAAGTACTTAGGAATTTCTAAGGTACAGACTTTGTTAAGAAATTCTAAGTGTTCAAGTTAAGCTTTGATTTTGACAAAGTTTCCGATCTTTTAAAATACGCATGGAGTCTTATGTTTCTTTAGTTCTCCAGCTCCTTATTATCCAATACTTTTTAGCAGATACTAGAACAAATCTTTATCGTTATACTCATGGCCACCTTTTTCTACACTAGATAGTTAAAAAAATGTTGAAGGAATGAAATGGTCTTATTGGTCTTCGAAATATTAAAATTTGTAGAAATGTAGAAAAAAAAATGCCCTTTATTAAAGTAAAACATAATCGAAAACAACTACAATTCTCAATACATAAAAATGACAACAACAAGAAAAACCCAATAATCCTAAGATTATGTCTTAAATCAAATAGCAAACATGAAACTAATTAAGCCTATGTTGTCTAATTGAAACTAATTAAAAACATCATGAAACCTGAAAATATAAATTAAAACTAAGAGCTTCAAAGGTCGAACTAAGATATTAGATCAGTAGAATCCAGAAGGTCCATATCTGCCTCCTTCTCCTCCCATATTGTTGAAACCATATACATGTGGTTGTAACATAGGGTTCTCAAAAAATTCAGCTTCTTGGGAATTTGGATTATGATGGAGAGACATGTTTAAGGGTGAACCATTTCCATCAAAAAAAGGTTGAAAATTTTGAACTTGATGATTTGGTTGATAATGGAGAGACATGTTAGAATATGAACCATTACCACCAAAAAATGGTTGGGTTTGGGTAGGAGCACCCTGAATTACATGCCTATTAGCATGTTGAGCAATAAGATTCTTCATATTCTCATGAATTTTTTTCAAACATTCAAGTTGATCCAAATCCATCCCATCAAAGGGGCGAGTCCACCAATACTGAGTCTCAGTTATATTGAGAATTTGACTCAGCTCATTTGTATGCTTCTTCTCGGCGTCCACCATAGTGTTGATCTCATTCAACCGAGTATTAAGCTCACGCACAATTGCAGTACGTTCAGCCTCCATGAATTCTAGGGTTCGATTATTTTGATTTAGGGTCTGTGAGAGATAACGATCTATGACCGTATCAACATTGGGGTAACCAAAGGAATATACCTTTTGCCCTGGTGAAAATATAACGAGGGCAACATCAACGCCACATAGAGTGGAAAGCTCACCAGCTTTCTTGAAAAGCCCGCTACGGCGCTTCGGGAAACAGACTTTCAGGTTGCTCTCGTTTGTCATCCGTTTCATTTCTATCTTTTGGCGACCTAGGGTTTTCTTTCCGCTCGACATGGCTAAAGCACAAAGAGAGAGAAGGGAGAACTAAAGGGTCGATTTGTTTGTCACTTTAGGGTAAGAAATGGTACATTGAGAATTAGGTGTGCAGAGGTAATTTTATAGTCAAATTGGGTGTGTATATTCCCACTCATACTGCGTTTTGGATAAGTATGCTGCTCTCATTTTTTGATACATGCATTGCACCTGTTTGCTACATTAAAATATTTTCTAGATCGAGAGATTTTAATTAAATATAATTTTTCGTGTTTTATATGGTAGGAAATTAAATGTAAAAGAAAAAGCTAATATATTATTTTATTTAATTATAAAATATTATAATTTAAAAAGGAAAAACATAATTTTGAAATAAATTAATTTTTGTAAGTAATTATTTTGGATATAAATGCATAAATTGTTAATTTTGATTGGTCTCAAAATTAGCGGTATTCAATAAAAATGCATAAACCGTTACTTTTGATCGGCCTCAATAACATATCAAACGATTTTATATTTTTTTAAATTTAATATAAATGATTTGTAAGATTCAAACTTCCAACCAAATGGTGAATTTTGTAAAAATATTATTTGTTAAAACGTTATTAAACGGTGTAATATTTGAGATATATAACAAAGAAACACAAAAAATCCAAGTAACAATTATCTTTAATTAATTTTACTCTCAGAAAAAATCATTTTAAATTTTTTACATTACATGTATGGAAATTGGTTTTTATTATTTTATTTTTTTTGCAAATATTTAAATATTGTTCATTATTGTTTATTTATCATTTAATGCATATGTTATCTAGCTAACGTCGTTACTTCATTATCATACATCATTAAAAAGTGGTCCCTATAATGTCATGTAATATTTATGTAACTCATACATATTTTGCTTCAATAGTGATACTACTTTGTATATCATATATTATTAACAAATAATCACTTCTATTTAATTTGATATATAATAAAAAGGTAATATTAAATTGATGATACGGTACTTTAAATAAGGTATCGTATCATCAATTTTGATACTCTCTATGTCACGTCATGAAACTCCAATAATAAAGAAAAGTAAGGTACAAATCATTAGTTTATGGAACTCTCTGTAATATCCTTGTTGGAGATGCTATAAGTTTCATGTATATAATTTTGAATCAACTTTTTATATAAGTAATTATGCTATATTAATGTCTTGTTCAACGTACCTAGCTAACCTTAATTCAAAAAGTAAAAAATTCAGGGCTTTTACAAATTTAATAAATGCACCAATCTACCACGTACTAGTCAAATTAATGATATACATCCATGATGAAGGTATTAATAAATTATGAAGGAATTAATAAATTGTCTTTGATGAACTTAATTGTCTTTGAAACACATCAAAGGGGGGTTTCAATTGTGTTTCCTATTTTCAAAATCATTTAATCAAATATTTTATTTCAAAGACAATTAAGTTCATCAAAGCATGGAGTTAAATTATGAAGCCTTAAACAAACTAAGCATGGGAAGGAAAAATCACATAGAATATTTTTGGCTTAATTCAACATTTGGTCTCTTTGTTTATTTTAAGTTTTAATTTGATCTCTTATGTTTTAAAAGTTTCGATTTGGTTCTTTATGTTTATCTTATGTTTCAATTTGGTTCTTTCCGTTAATTTTGTCACATGTGGCAGACGGTTTGCATACGTGGACAGACACGTGGACATCTAAACACTTGACACATGTTCAATTTAAACGGTGAAAAAAATCAAAACTAACGGAAAGAACCAACATATGCAAACGGTGAAAACATAAGGGACCAAATTGAAACTTTTAAAATATATATAAGGAATCAAGTTGAAACTTAAAATAAATTATTGAATTAAGCCAATATTTTTATAATGGTTGAGTAGCAACATGATAGCTAATCTAGTCACCCCTTTTCAGAGTGCTTTTTACCTCAACAAAGAAATTTTTTTGTCATCAACTTGATAACAATGACGCGTAAAAAAAAAACTTGATAACAATGACTAAGATATATTATATCCTAGATTTTTTCTACCCAAAACTTGAGGATTCTACTTGAGAGGATATTACAGATAAGAGCATTTTCCTTTGAAGCTTTGATAACGAAGGCTATTTTTCTGATGAATAATTGTTGTGTTTAAATTGGGTACGTGGCCAAGCTATTTTTCACTGTCTTGATCTCTACACGATCTTTCTATGTTTACTGTGACAAATTTTTACATCGTTGATAACGAAAGTCATTATGTGATGAATAATTTTTATGATAATCAAGCACCCTTTAATGAAGGTGAAAAATCAAGTGAAATCTGAAATTATGTTCTTCGGAGGATAGATGTACGTCGTACATGATGTCTGAGACAACAATGTACGTTGTATGATGTCTGAGACAATTTGTAAGATAATATGATGCAATAATAGAAATAATAAAAGTAGTAAAGAGCACAAGCAATTATTTACCAAGTTCGGTGAAATCCACACCTACTCTATGGGGATAGCAATCCAGGAAAAAAATCCACTACTCTAATTATTACTTAGTCTTACAAGTAACAACAAGCCCTATGTTTTTTCACTACGCCTTTTCTTAATCCTATTGTTTTTCTACCCAATGGCCTACTCTCCCTAAGTATGAGAACTCACTCACTTTTCCCAAATCACTGAAGCGGCGGAAAAAATGCGCGGGCGAAAAACGCTCGCTAGACAGTAAAGTCGCCACCGAAGTTTTATTTTTGAAAAGGGGAATGTCGATAAACCCCTTCGAGAACGAGATCAAGGTCATCGCGACCAAGTTTCGGGTTCGGGAGTCGGTTATGCGAGGGGAAGATATTAGCACCCCTCACATCCGTTGTATCCAACGGGAACCGTTAATTAGTTTAGCGCTTACTTAGGTGTTAGTTTCATGTTCGTTTATTATTATTATGAAAAATATATGCAAAGGATAAAGGAGAAAGAAAAATGATTTAAAGACCAAAAAAAGAATTTTTTATTAATGTGCTTGACGGTTGTTGGATTTCGCTCCTACGTATCTCCTGATGCAATGGAGAAATCAAAGCTACGTAGTTCTTTGTAGAAAATGTTTGTGCGTTGGTTGATTTTTGTAGTTCTTCTGAGATTGGCTGCATCATAAGGCTAAAACAACTTGGTCAGAATGACTTAACTGAAGCACCAATGCTAAAGTAATTAAGTCTAAACCACTTGTGCATATTGAAGATGTGCAGATGCAACATGTTGAACAAGATGTCCTAGACATCTTGTCACTGGGTTCAGAGCATGTTGAAGCAACATGTCGAACAAGATGTCCCAAGACATGTGGGTAGGACATCTGAACCCAGTTCAGCTTAAAAGATAATGCTTATCCATTAAGCACGCGTGTTTGTTTTAATTTGAATGAAGCGCGAATCTTTAAGTAACAAGCTGAGATTAGGATTAATGATAAAGTTTGTTATTAATCTTAAGTGTTAGATACGATTAGGATTCGTATTTAATTTGTGGATAAAGATTGATTTCTTTATCTTTTGGAGTTTGTTTTTAAACAAGTTTGTTTTAAAACTAACTCTTAATTGTAGTGCATCTGAAGGACTGAAGATAATCTGAAGACTTGCACGCCTATAAATAGAACTCAACATAGAGCTTAAAACTCAACCCACAAGAACTGAAGATTGTGAGTTCAAAGCTTTGTGCCTACTGTGCAAAGCATTAGTGGCTCTTAGTATCGTTGTTTGATACTTTGCAGCTTTGTGGCTCTTAGTATTGGTTTTAATACTTTGTAGCTTTGTTGTTGAATGTTGCCATTCAACTAAGTCTTTAAACTTTGGAGTTTAAAGTTGTCGTCACTTGGGATTAGTGATTAGAGGGAGTTGGGTAGGTTCTCATATTCAGGGGGAGTTAGCCCTTGAGTAGAAGATTGCTAGGATTAAGAAAAGGCATACATGCCAATAGGGTTTTTGGTATGGTTGTAAGACTAAGTATTAATTCGGATTAGTAGTGTTCACTTCCTGGATTGGTATCCCCCAGAGTAGGGCTGGTTTGCGCCGAACTGGGTTAACAATTATTGGTGTTCTTTATTGCTTTTATTTACTTCAGTACTGCAATAATTTCTGTGATCCTCATAACCAATTGTCGAACCAGTTGTCTGAGACATCTGGACTACAGACACATTTTCCTAGACATTGTGTACGACATCTGTCCTGCCTAGGAACAGAATTTCAATTGGCATCAGAGCAGGCACCCTAACCTGCTGGGTGAGCTCCAGGGAGATATATTTTGTTCAAGATGGACAAAAGAGGATCAATCAACAGACCACCCGTCTTGGATGGATCAAATTATGATTATTGGAAAGCAAGAATGGTTGCCTTTCTCAAATCCATGGATCAAAAAGCATGGAGGGCAATTATCACTGGGTGGAATCATCCAATAATCACAGCAGCAGATGGCTCTACAAGTCTAAAAGGAGTAGCAGAATGGAGTCCAGAAGAAGAAACTGAGGCCAGTGGCAACTCTAAAGCACTCAATGCCATATTCAATGGTGTTGATGAAAACATGTTCAAGTTAATCAACACTTGTACTGAAGCCAAACAAGCCTGGGAAATTCTTCAAACAGCACATGAAGGAACCTCTAAAGTTCGAATGTCAAAGCTGCAACTTCTCGCCACAAAATTTGAGAACTTAAGAATGGAGGATGAAGAAACTATATCTGAGTTCCACACTAGAATACGAGATATAACAACTCAACCTTTGCTCTAGGTGAGAAGATACCTGAAGAAAAGCTAGCCAGAAAAATCCTTAGATCACTGCCTAAGAGATTTAACATGAAGGTGACTGCAATCGAAGAATCTCAAGACTTGAGCACAATGAAAGTTGATGAACTTATTGGCTCATTACAAACTTTTGAGATGTCTCTGGATGATAAACCAGAGAAGAAGATGAAGAACCTGGCTTTTAAATCTGAGGAAAGTCAAAATGATGATGAGCTATCAGAAGCATTAGCTTACCTTACAAAGAATTTCAATAAATCTTTGAGTCAGCTACAAGCCAGGTATAAGCCAAATGTCCCAGACAAAAAGTCCAACATCAAGTCACAGGGCAAGAGCAAGGAGGAGAATACTTCTGAGCAAAACAAAGAAGTAAGATGTTTTGAATGTAAAGGATTTGGACACATCAGACCAGAATGTCCAAACTTTCTCAGGAAACAGAAAAAGGGAATGGCAGCTACCTTATCTGATTCTGAGGAAGAGAAGGAAGAAGAACCAACAAATAAAGCCTTTGCTGGAACATTTAAAACTAGCAGCAGCATCAGTAATGAAGATCTCCTACAAGAAGAATTGGATGAGAGATACAACAATCTCACCATTAAATGGGAACAATCTTGTGAACTTTTAAGAAGACAAGATAAGGAGATGGAGAAACTAGCTCATGAAAAGAAAGCACTAGAGGCTTCTACAGCTGACTTAAAAGAACAAGTCACATTGCTTTCACAAGAAAAGGAGGCATCAACAGCTGAATTGAGAAAACAAGTCACCTTGCTTTCACAAGAAAAGGAGGCATTAGAAGCATCAGCAGCTGTGTTAAAAGAACAAATCACCTTGTCAAATTCAAAACTCACTGAGATGACTAAATCTGTGAGAATGTTAAACAAGGGAACTGACATGCTTGAAGAAGTCCTTGAGCTTGGAAGAAACCCAAGTGACAAGAAATGAGTAGGGTATGACAACTACAACAACGCTCCTGAGAAGAAAATTCCCCCAAAGATTAACTGTAAGACCCAAGATTTCATTGTATAGTTGGTTTAAGGAATATTAGGGTTTCGATGTGTTCGTGTGATGAAACATCGTGTAATTCTGAGGTTTTGCTGTAATCGAGCTGTTTCGTGCTCGTGCACTGTAATTGTACAGACTTTTGTCTTGTGATCCTGTTTCTTGTATAAGAAGTTATTTGTGGTTTCAGAATAACGAGTTTTGGATTATCCTTGTTTTTGGAAAAACGAGTAGGATTTTACCCGCGGATGGAAAATCTTACTGCGTCTGTTTCGAGTGAGGTTTCGGATGGGAGTTTTATATATCTGCGTGAGTTAGGATATATTCTGAGAATAATTTTCTGAAGTATGGAAGAAAATTACAGTCGCGGAAAAAGATTCGGCGATAAGTTTTGGAAATGTTAAACGTTAGACGTTCTTTCCGTAGGTTTTAGGTTTTTGTGTTTTACGTTCGTCGCGACGCGCGAGAGCTGATCGTGTGAGCGTTTCTATGAAGTGTTGAGTGTTATCTCAAGTGGGTTTGTTTTGGTTTGATCCAATGGCTAGGGATTAAGCTTGGACTTGTGTTTTTGATCCAAGGGTGGTGAGTTAGCAAGAGCTTTGCATAGTAAGGAGGTTTGGTCACTTGGTCACTTAGAAAACATCACATATTTCACTCCTTTCTTTCTCTCTTTCACGTGTGACTCCATTAACTTCCAACCTTCACTAGATTTTCATTTCTTCACCAATTCACTCCATTTCAAGCTTTGGAGCTTTGAGGAAAGTTGTAGAGAATCACTTTCTAAAGGTAACCCTCTCTTCTCATCTCCTAGGTTGGTAGATTTTTAGACTTTTGATATTTTTGGATTTATGTTCTTAAGAGGGTTTGGTGAGAAATGTTGTTCTTGCTAGTTTTTGTTTCATGAAAGTTGTTCATGAGAGCTTAGGAAGCATGCTAGGCTTTGTTGTTTTTGTTTTCCATGAGTTTGTGAGAATCTCATGAGAAAAGTTAGGGTTTTGAAAGTTTAGAGTATTGATCAATAACATGTGGTTAAGTTGTAAGGTTTTGAAAAGAAACGTTGTCTTTGAACCTTTGAGCAAAAGGGAAATGCGTTGTATGGTTTTGTTTTAGAAAATCCGATGAAAAATATTTTGTGGTTTATGAAAATATTTTCTAAGAGTTTTTGGGGAGTATTTTGGGGTCAAAGTGGTTTAAAACTATTGTGACATGTGGTGTCGCTTTTTACCTTGAAAACATGTTTGAAAATGATTACCGGACGGTTAAGGCCCGTAATAAAACTTGTGCTTGGATTTGGTTTTGATTTTGGAAATGAAAATTAAATAACTTGCACTCGAAGCAACCAACATGCTTTCGGAAATGTGTTGCTTGCTTATGGAAATGGTTTGCTTTAATGCCTTGAAAAGATGTTGGGAACTAATAGAATCAAACTAGGCTTGGGGTGGAAAAAGGTGGTGTGAGTTGCTGTCTTTTGCTGTCATGACAGGTGCAACTCGCTGAGCGAGTGGTTACTCGCAAGGGCGAGTGTCACAGGTCCTGACAACACGCCAGGGCGAGCTCCAGAGCGAGTAAGACCAGTACTCTCTGCCTTCACTCGCCACCAACTCGCCAGGGCGAGCTCTGGAAACTAAAATTTTGGATTCTGATTTCTAAACTTGGTTTTTAACTTTCTAATCCCTTTTTATTAATTTATGGAAGTGGTTGGGATTGGAAACGAGTTTTTCGGGTACTCGGAAAGTACGTAGCTTATAACGCAAGAAAACGGTCATTTTGCATCTCAAATTATTTAAGACTTTTGACAATTGTTTTGGGTCCTAAAAATAGTACATATAACTCATGGGGGTTGATCAATACGGTAGTTTTTGGTATAGAATCCGAAAGAGGGATTTTTACCTTAGAGAACATTTGGTTTTTGGGGTTTTAGAGTCCAAATCATTAAGGATTGGTTGGTTATGGTTTTGATTAAATACTTTGCTTGTTTTAGGAAGCAAGTAAGTGTTGTGCGATCGTGTGATAGTTGAGTGCTTGTCGAGGTAAGGGCTCCACTTTATTTCTGTCTTTAAATGGTTACGACATGCTTTGTTTTGCTGTGTGTGCAATTGCTGTGTGCTTTGGCATGTTTGTATTTATGTATTCTCGTTGATGAGAACGTGGTTATAATATGTGTGCAATTTACATATGATTGGGAAAATGTATGTATATTGTGATGCTTTGTACATAGACTTTAGGCTATGTGAATGTTTGCATGAGCATATATGAATGCGTGCGTCAGATAGGACTACGCGAGGATTTTGTCTTGTGTGACTATCCCGTATATGCCGAAGAGAATATATGCCATGCATTCCATAGTTGCGTGCCTAGGTGTATGTCTGTGTGACTTTGCCTACGTACCGGGCGTTTGACTGTGTGGCTTCGCCAAATCCCTCTGGATTTATATTGAGTTGGTGTATGTCTGTGTGACTTCGCCTGGTGTTTGTCTGTGTGACTTCACCTGCCTTGTGTGGCAATTTTTAGTGCGGGTACGTATATTTCTGTGTGGCTTTGCCTACCCCACGACTCTTCGAGGAGAGGTTAATTTTCCGGAAAATCATGCATGTGACGAACCAGTGATCGGTTGTCACACCCATTGTAGAAGTCTGCATTAGGATTGGTGATTTATTTATATAAACCCGTTGGTGGGAATTACTTTTGAGTTAAAGAGCTTTCTCTTGTGTTTCGTGGAAATTTGTTATGTGTACATCTTTCGCACCGGTTATATATATATACATACTATATTTTTTGTGGTGACCCTTTCTTTCATTTGCGGGCTCATCCCACCCAGATGATGGGTTAGGTTGTGGTGACGACGGTGGCTGTTCCAGGCCCTAGTGAGCGGTTGGAGTTTTAGCTTAGAGTAGTTAGACTATGCGCCGGTGTGTTTTGTGCACCGTGCTTTTTGGTTAGCATAGGATTTCTAACTTGTTTTGATACTTAGACTTGGATTGTAATTATTTAGGAATACACTTTGCTTGTCGAAGCACCTTTTAGTAATGAGTTCTTTGTATATTTGAATGCCGGTTCATTTAAAATCTTTTATGCGCACTCTGAGTGTTAGTTGAAAAAGAAAAAAAAATAAAAAATAAAATAATGCCCTTTTTGGCTTTTGAAAAACGGGGTGTTACATTAACTCTCAGGACCAGATGTCAAACCACATGTCACAACATCCTTCTCAGTACAAGCATAAGAAGACAAAGTCCAAACCTCAACAAACTGCTAGACAAAAGAAACAAGTGACAAAGACTCATCATCTGACTCAACACAAGCAGAAAAGGTTTGAACAGAGGACTCAGCCTCCATCTCAACAGAAGAAGCACATGCCAGACCATATGTCCCAACATCGTGTTCAACATGTGTCCCCTCAATACCAAGAATATAAGGGACCACTAAAAAGATGTAAACATTGTGGAAAAACAGGGCATCTAATCTCAGAATGCTTCTATCTCCATGGCTACCCTCAGAAGCCTAAGTCACCAAGACAGAACAAAAGGAAGATCCTACCTCCAAGGATGAAATACAAGGAAGTTCTGACTAAAGTATGGAAGCCAACGCCACCCCAACAGGCTCATACTTCTCCAAGAATATCTCCATCTAAAAATTGGTATTTTGACAGTGGGTGTTCAAAACACATGACTGGAGATAAAAGATACCTTAGAGAACTAAAGTCTCACTTAAAAGGAAGTGTTACTTTTGGTGATGGAGTCAAAGGTAGAGTCATAGGCATTGGAAAACTAGCTGGTCCAAACACTCCAAGCCTAGATGATGTTCTACTAGTAGAAGGTCTCACTGCAAACTTGATTAACATTAGTCAACTATGTGAACAAGGACTAAAAGTGCACTTCAACAACCATGAGTGCACCATTGCTAATGATCAAGAGGTAGTGATGAAAGGGACAAAGTCAAGTGATAAGTGCTATACTTGGACACCTCAAGACAATGGTCCAGAAATAGCTTGCTTGTCTGCCAAGGAAGAACTTGACAAGATGTCCCACCAGATGTTCCAACATCTGTACAATGGACAAGGAGCTGAAGAGATTTTGGTTGGGAGTGTTAGAGTGCCATTGGGTATTCACACGCTCAAAAACGTGTCATAAGCATTATAGAGGTAACGTGCAGAGTAAATAAACATTAAACATCTACACGTAAAAAGAGGTACTAGGACCTAAGTTCTCAATCAATCTATAAAAGGCTACTAGGACCTCATATGTGACACTACCAAACGTCTCAACATCTTGTCTAACATCCGTCTCAAAGAATCAGAAACTCATTCTTCTCAAAAACCTCCTTCAACAATGTTTCAACAATCATCTAAGAACAACAACCCAGATGATTCAAAGACGCAAACAGAAGAGGCATCCTCTCAAATGCCTAGGGTTTTAGATTTCTGCGTTGATCAACAAGGAACCATCACAAACGCTGTACCAATCAGCATGATTCCTCCAACAGAAGACGAAATCAAGAAGAAGAAGTCCAAGGGTTCAAAGAAGAAGAAGAATCCTAAAAAGGCAAAAGCTCATGCAACGGGGAATGACAAAATTCAGGAACAAGAGCCTTCAAAACCTGAATGTCAACCTTCTGAGAGTCAAGAATCACCAAAGAAACCAGAAGGGTCACATGTCAAAACATCCGGTGAAGCACTCACAACGACATCACCTGATGAACATCATGACAAGACAGCAGAGCATATTCTCTCATCAACCAATGAAGCTCCACCATCAGAAACAGCCACCAACATCTCCTGAGGACCACAAGAAGAAAGAGTTGATCCAACTCAAACTCTGCTTTCAGAAGAAGTCATCACAAAGGATGTTGAACCCAATGTCCCAACATCTGGTTCTGCACAAACTCCTGAACAAGAAGTTCAAGACTTAGGACAAGATGATCAAGATGATCAAGATGAGGTTCCTCTGGCCAACGTTCTTCAAGGATTAAAGAAAAGTGGTGAACCACATCAAAGCCTGGAAGAAGAAAGCTCTGATGAAGGCGAAGGCATACGAATTAGCATTCCAATCAACAGAAGAGCTAAGACGTATAAGTCTAAGCAAGTGGAGACTCAGGCTACTGCAAAGAAAGGAAAAAGAAAGGCAGAGAAGAAAGCTGTTGGTGAGAAAAGGAAGAAGAAACAGGTCGTTGCTGTCAGTAACTCTGAATCTGATGGTGAACCAGATGTCCTAGACATCACGACCGCTGGGAAGAAAAGAATTGGAGGAAGAAGAGTTCCTGCAAACATCCCACCAGCACCAATGGACAGAGTTTCATTCCATTCTGAAGAAAGTGCTCAGAGGTGGAGGTTTGTCTACCAAAGGAGAGTGGCTCAAGAAAGAGAGCTTAATCAAGAAGCTCTAGAATGCAAGGAGATCATGGAACTCTTAGAAGCTGCTGAGCTAATGAATACTGTCAAAGACTTGGGTAATTGCTTTGAGATGCTAGTAAAGGAGTTCATAGTAAATATTACCAGCGCTTGCAGTGAAGGGAGTGAAGAATTCAGAAAAGTCAGAGTAAGGGGTAAAGATGTGAAGTTCTCTCCAACCACCATCAATGAGTATCTGGGGAGAAATCCAACCATTGAGAATGATGAAGCTGATCTCCTGCAAGAGATAACTAAGGAGATTACTGGGGGTCAAGTGAAAGAATGGCCTAAGAAAGGATTATTATCTACAGGATGTCTTAGTGTCAAGTATGCCATCCTCAACAGAATTGGAGCTGCAAACTGGGCACCTACCAATCATGGTTCTGGAATCACTCCAATGCTGGCAAAGATGATCTTCCTCATAGGAACAAAGAAGAAGCTCAACTTTGGTGACCACGCCTTCAATCAAACCATGAAGCATGCTGAAACATATGCAGTAAAGCTGCCCATTGCATTCCCTTGCCTAATAACTGGAATGATTTTAAGGCAGTATCCAAACATCTTGTACCCTGATGAAGCTCCAACCAAGAAACCTCAAGTTCTAAGCTTTGATTACAAGCTCTTTGCTGGTACACATGTCTCAGACATTGTGTTTCCAAAGATGAAGGAAACTGCTGAAGCATCAGGCTCTATGCCTAGAACAAACAAGGAGGATGTACTTGCTGAACTGATGCAAATATCCAAGACGTTGGAACAAACCATCAAGACCAGCACAGCAAGGAAGACCCATGTGGACAATCTGATCAGGTCCATCATGGAGGAAGGTGAAGGTGAAGAAGAAGTTGGAGCTGCTCAAGCTGAAGCAGAGCAACAAGAAGAAGAAGATTGAAGAACAGACTCTGAACAATGGAAAATAAGTACTTCTATATTTTTCCTTTTCTGTTCATCTTCTTGTAATTGTGGCCTACCAAATGTCCTGGACATTGGAGGCTTTGACATCCGGCACTTATGCTAGTGCACCTTTGTAAGCTGTTCGTTCTCTTTAAATCAATGAATATTTCCTTTCAACCTTGGACAAATTATGGTAAAAAGGGGGAGAAATAATTGATGCTTAGAACAACTTTTTGGCAAGTAGAATCTGTAGAATCTTCTCTTGCTTACGGATGTATATGGCAAGCTTTAGAAAAACAATAAAAGCTATGCTTAATAAAGTGTGTCCAGAGCATAATTAAAATGCTAAGATTGAACCTCTAAAAGGTCTAGTAAAGTCTTGATCACTCTGATTAAGTACTTTCCGCTGCAACTCAAGACTTTGGTTCAATAAGTCACTAAGTATCTCATCTCTAGACTTAGAAAATTATTGTAATGGATCATATGAAGACAAGACTAAGACTGTCTCATACTAGATTAGGTTCATCACACATTCAAGATTAAAAAGAAGTCTTGAATATTGAAGACACACAAGATTCTGAAGATCAAAGACATTGAAGACCTAAAGATCTCAGAACAGAAGATTGCATCAACAGAGATCAATTTGAAGATTGAAGAATTTGAAGATTGAAGACTGAAGAGTGCACACTCAACAAAGTGGTTTGTGGTTGTTTTAGCCATAATTTGCCAAAGGGGGAGATTGTAGTTCTTCTGAGATTGGCTGCATCATAAGGCTAAAACAACTTGGTCAGAATGACTTAACTGAAGCACCAATGCTAAAGTAATTAAGTCTAAACCACTTGTGCATATTGAAGATGTGCAGATGCAACATGTTGAACAAGATGTCCTAGACATCTTGTCACTGGGTTCAGAGCATGTTGAAGCAACATGTCGAACAAGATGTCCCAAGACATGTGGGTAGGACATCTGAACCCAGTTCAGCTTAAAAGATAATGCTTATCCATTAAGCACGCGTGTTTGTTTTAATTTGAATGAAGCGCAGATCTTTAAGTAACAAGCTGAGATTAGGATTAATGATAAAGTTTGTTATTAATCTTAAGTGTTAGATACGATTAGGATTCATATTTAATTTGTGGAAAAAGATTGATTTCTTTATCTTTTGGAGTTTGTTTTTAAACAAGTTTGTTTTAAAACTAACTCTTAATTGTAGTGCATCTGAAAGACTGAAGATAATCTGAAGACTTGCACGCCTATAAATAGAACTCAACATAGAGCTTAAAACTCAACCCACAAGAACTGAAGATTGTGAGTTCAAAGCTTTGTGCCTACTGTGCAAAGCATTAGTGGCTCTTAGTATCGTTGTTTGATACTTTGCAGCTTTGTGGCTCTTAGTATTGGTTTTAATACTTTGTAGCTTTGTTGTTGAATGTTGCCATTCAACTAAGTCTTTAAACTTTGGAGTTTAAAGTTGTCGTCACTTGGGATTAGTGATTAGAAGGAGTTGGGTAGGTTCTCATATTCAGGGGGAGTTAGCCCTTGAGTAGAAGATTGCTAGGATTAAGAAAAGGCATACATGCCAATAGGGTTTTTGGTATGGTTGTTATAACGCCCCAACTAAAATATCTAGAATATTTAGTCAAGACATACATAATATGGATCTGAGTACAATTAAAATTTACTGAATAAATTAGCAAGATACAAGTTGCTTAAAATACAAAAGGGATAACAAATAAAATACAGCGATAAATGCTAGTATTCTGAGTAACAAGATAATAAACTAAAAGCAAGACGAAGAAAATAAAATCTTCAAAGCGGACAATACAAGCTCAGCTCCAACTGTCAGCCTCCTACCTGGTCCTTGCTCCGAATATCCTGTTTACCTAAAAAAAAATTGTTTGGAGTGGGGTGAGACTACTAAGCCTCAGTGAGTCCTACTACCCTCCTAGAGGTGACTACACCGGGGGATCCTGAAATCAGTCGTTTCAAATACTAACATAACCATATCATAGTAACATAAATATAGGTGTAACACAGAAATTAACTCTTATTCATTTTAAACACAAGGACACTCTGAGGTGAGCAGGTCTCAGAGGCCTGCCATATCCGTCAACCGATTCGGTCACGGCATGCAGCTCACAATAACTTATCCTAATGGATTATCCCATTGGGAGTCCATAGCGCGATATCACAAAATCGCTCATGAGTGACTGAACTAGTTATTACTACCATAATTTCCCAAAACCCGGGGAGCATACAAATCTAATTCTAAGTTATCCCCTAATATTTAGAATTGTGCTTGACTTCCCGTTTAACATTAAATACATTATATATCTGTAAGTTATCTGTCTCAGATGAGGATATAAAACGAGTGCTTTAGGAAATATTTTAAAAATTAAAATATGAGTCATTCTGCACTTAGCTCGCTACGGCGAGTCTCCAGCTCGCTATGGCGAGATTATAGGTCCTGACCTAAATCAACTCGCTGTGGCGAGCAGTAGCTCGCCATGGCGAGTTTCATCAGCTCAGAGCCCAGCTCGCCATGAATGCTCGCCGGCAACTCGCTATGGCGAGTTCATGCAGATACATCCTGTTTTACGAAAAATCATTAATTTAAAAGGGTACACCTACAATCATCCTCTGAGAAGTACAGAAACATAATATAATTAATATTAGAACAGAATAGAAGAGAAATTGGGAATTAAATCTCCTCACACAATTAGTCCCTAATATCCTATGTTAACATGCAAATATTCAACTTGGGGAAATCTATCTACACTATCCTAAAGAACCCACCTGTATTGAGTTTAACTCAGAAGCTTTAATAATAAACCAAAGCTCAGCTACAGCCACGAACGTTCTTCACCAAACTCACTTGAAAACCCAATTTGTGTTCTAGAGCAAGGAATGGAAAGGAATGGTTTGATAAGTATTGGAACAATCTCTAAGAGTTAAGGAAAGAAACAACGAACATCATAACTGGAATAGTGACTGGAGGATTGGAATTAACTTACCAAAGTTAGAATTAACTAGGCAGAGAAATTATCGTTGTGCAGTGACTGCTTCTGATGAGCTCGCCACGGCGAGTGAGAGTGCTCGCCAGGCGAGTGCGTCGTGACAGGCCAAGAACAACATCGTTGCTTGCTGCTGCAACACCACTTTCCTCCCATGGTCCTTACATGTTGTTCCAGACATCCACGAAGGTTTTCCCCACACATGCAGCACCAAACATTACAGATTAGGTTTTTGATTTGGGTTTGAACCTTGAAAAGGGAAAAGCTAGAAGAACATAACCATACCTTGAAAATCAGAATTTTGACTTAGATTACACATGGAGCATCTTCCATTAACACATGCAGCGTTTCTCTTATTCAGAAAATACCCTTGGAGATGGATTTGATGAAGAAAGGGGTGAGGGAATTCGAGAAAGATGAAATGGTGGGTGATCTCTCTAGGGCACAAGCAATTTCAATAACATTGTGTATGTGGGATTACTTGATGAACTGATGATGGTGATTGTGATTAAGAAGTAGGCGTGGAAGTGGTGGAGAAGGAAGCATAAGCTTCCTGACTTTAACCTCAGGAAGTGAAAAATAAAGTGAATGGAAGCTTAGCCCCTTTTTAAACCCTTCTTCATGGACAATTCCTCTTTTGCCCTTCCACTTATTACCAACTTACTCTTATTCTTTCTAATTCTCTATATTTCTAATTAATAGAAATATCTCCAATTAGACTCCTTTAATTGATTTTATTTAGCTTTCTTCCATTAAATAAAATTTGGGATGTTACAATCTACCCCCCTTAGAAAAATTTCGTCCTCGAAATTTAGAATTCTTTCATTCCACTTCAGAGTAGATCGTTACTATCCGTACTCAACATCCAAACTTCTCCTATTCTCCGGTCAAACGTATTCAATCCCTTGGAATAAAACTTTCCTCTCTTAGGGGTTACTAGCTGGAGGCTATTCCCACATCCTCAACGGTTCCAGTGCTGCGCACTCTGATTCGAATACTTACTGTCACCTTCTGGCAGTGTCGTCTTTGCGTTAGTCTAAAATGTCCTGAATGCCTCGGTCATGATCAGCTTCCTTCCATTACCACCGGTATACAACTCCAACTTCAACGGACTTGAATGTCGGTACCTGGCCTAGTTGGGTATAACTAGAATCTATGGTATAAGCTTGAGTGTTATTACGGGCAAATTCCCAAATCTTCCTCCTCATGGTAGTTCTCCTTTCCGAACACTATTATGCATGACGTGTCATTTATACAACTGCACTACGTGTGCCGTCTAAATACTCCACAATCGACTTAAATATAAAACGAGTGGAAAATTGTCTAGACCCTACTGGTTCTTCTGCCAACGAGCTAAACTCGCCCGCAGACGAACCCATAGTTATCCGATAAAATCCCACCTACAATCTTTATCCATCCTGGCATGACACGATGATCGAGCTGTACATTCAACACGCGGATGCATTTAGGTTCAGATTATTCCTTGGGTTAAAGGTCAATCTAGTCTGAAGTCCTTCACTGGTAATTAATGTATGGAGCTTGGTTAACACAACCGAGTTCCAAAATTGGCTAGTTGAACACTCAAGGTTGAGATTGTGTTGCTGAGGCAGAACTGAACTGTTTGACTTAAGATCACTTACTGAACTAACTAACGGATCACTAAGGTTAAGGGGTGGTTCCCAGTGGGAATGAAGCATTACATAACTCTTTCACTTAGATGGTCTGGTTAAAGATAACTAAACTCGGGGTTAGAATATTTTGCTCACGATACCCAGGCTTACCACTTGGTCCCAGAAGATTACAGAAAGTGAATTTTGGAAGATGGAAATGTTCGATAGAGATACTCTAGATTAACACTCTGATATCACAAGATTTGGAACACGGGGCTAAAAGGTTTGGATGCTCTATGCTGATTCCACTTGTAGAGCTTAAGTCCACTGGTTTGGATAAGATTCAAACTAAATATTGAATTCGGCTGACGCTGCTACGAAGAAATAGGTAACTAGTTACAACGAAAAACAGACTGACGGATTCGAGTACACAAATTTTAACCGATTGGTTGGCCCAGAACTAAATCATCTGTATCAGAACATCTAAAATGTTGATTAGCAGATCAACCAACAGCGAAAGATTGAATTTGAAATTATCCGTGGGTTCTCAAGAGTTACTAGCTTCCACGAATATGACGGAGTTACTAACGACAAGACTGAAAGACTGAAGGCATTGAACGAGGTTACTTTAGGAGCAACGTTTATACACAATCTGTGCGACTGACAGACATCGATGAGTTTGGAAGATTGCTTCTTAATTGAATTTGTGCTTAGCACCTGACGGACAAGTATTTAAAATGCGGAAAGATTTTCTCATCTGAGGCCTACTCAGACAAGTTAGAGAGTACACACGTTCATGGTGGTCCAAGACTTGTGATTATTGAATTGAACATTGTTCGGTTCATCAAATTGGCTGAAAGAGGATTTCTATGAATGAAACGAAATTGAAGATCGATCTCCTCTTGGTTCAGACTGATGTTCCATAATTCTATTTCTTCTGTCAGAACCCTCAGGGTGGGACAACTAGGTTTTTCACTCATGCTTCTTGTTGACAACTTCTCACCGGTAGGCCTAACTGATTCACAAAGGCTCTAAACTGGAAGGTTTAGTTATGAGAGAATGTCGGTAATGGCTAACGCTTAAGTTAAACTTAGCTACTTGTTTCTGCGTAATTAACATATACCTAGAGATTGACCTAGGTGTTTGTTGTCTACTACAGCCTGCTATTAATATTGGTTTCGCACTGAATTGGTGGCTCTACATCACCTATACCTAGTATTAACATTCTAAATGATATTCTAATTGGCTGGTTAACTAATCTTACCGGTCTCTTATCTCAAAGGTTCTAAATATAGGAACTTGCTTGGTGACTGGTTGAACTAATGTTGAATTGGATTTATCAAGTCGCGTTTCATACTATTCGGTACTACGCTAGTGGTAGAATATGGCTGGCCAAATCTAAACCTCAACCGGCTAACTAACTGGTCTGTAATATTGAATTACTAACCTAGGGATAATTGATGGGCAACTCTTGAGGCACGGTTACTGATCCTACAAACTTCTTAGCCAAGTGGTTCATATGTATGATTTTCGTTTGGTTAAAGTCCAACTAATTTTGATCTAAACTATCGGTCTCTAAACTATCTAATAGTAGGTTCAACGAATCGATCTCAGCGACTGGTTGTGTCATAGGTAATTCTTAGTTGTCATTCTAATCAAAACTTAATCTATGATGGTTCGGTGCAATTCTCTGTATCACGTGGTAGGTTGATCCTATTTAATTGGCACCTACAGGTTTCATCACAAGCGTTAACCTACTGGGTTTGGGGTATGAGAATGTTGAGGTATGAGCGCTAGGATTCCTCTATTCTCATTGAGGCAATTAATTGGTCTAAAGTGCTGAGTTACTAGTTTGGGGGTGCTTAATTTAATGGCCTATGATAAACCTATTCGGATGCGGTATTGCTGAGGGAGAGTTTAGTTTCTATTGTGAGGCAAGGTTAAATTTACGTGGCATGGCACTACTGTTGGCTCCTAACCTATACGTTGATAATGAAGAATTCAGTTTTGGCACGAGGTAAGGTTATACCTATATGACCAGGTTCTATTATTGGCATTTAACAGTGACGTCCTAAATGTTAACTTATTAGGTTTGGTTACTAAACTATCCTATGGTAGTGTTCCCATGGGTTCTCAAGGTACTAAACAGGACTCTTAATTGTAAACTAGTCTCTACAGTTTGTTTTGAGTTTCTATAACTACGGTACTCGTCTGGTTCACCATTCTGGGTTGCTAATCTAGGAACATAAAGTGGCTTGATCTGAATTTCTATTACGGAGATACTTATTGGTCCACTATACTGGGTCTCTAATTAGGGAACATAAGAGTAGTGGTACTGCTAGAAGAAAATTCTAATCGCTATACTAGTGAAAGCCAAGTCTCTAGTCGTTCGGGATAATTACAGATTACTAATTGAGAGAGGGTACTCATTCCCTTGAAAACACTTAAGGCTTAATAATCCTGGGGTAATCTTAACTGGTTGTCATCAGAGATTAATGTTGCCTGTCTGAGATATTACTAAGTTGTCTCCTAACAGGGTGAACTTCTCGGCGTCACAAAATTTAATGGAATACATGTGAGGCTTATCTAAGTTTTTTCCTAATATAGAGGAGTTCCTCGTTTGCACTGGACAAATAAGTGTCCAGAAATAAGTTTGGCTTACTCCTATTACTGGGTGTTATTTGGTCAATAAACTTGACTGATTTTAGGCTCTCGGTGGATAAGGTTACTTATAGGTTTAGGAAGTTTGCCTGACACAGGGTGTCAGTTGAATACTGTTATGTACTACACATTTCAGTATAAGGGTCCACTTACTCCCTTTCAACTACAACTCTACTCCTGACCTGTTACTTCACAAGGTTATTAGTTCCATCAGACTGCGCTTACTCCGGTGGCACCATTCGCCATTGCTCCAAAATTCACTTATAAGAGTCTTCTTCGACGACTGCTCATCGATTGTAGTTTAACTACGGATTTAACGCTGGAATATCATAGTTCACTTTAGTCCTAAACTATAATACACTGCCTACCATGCACAATACTGAGTTGATCAGGCTCAGCACGTGATGGTTTCAGCGTAAACAGTTCAGATCCAAAGGGTCTATATTATTAGAAAGGATTGGAATGACTCATGGCAAGGTCCGATGCTAGATCGACCTGCTCTGATACCAATTATAACGCCCCAACTAAAATATCTAGAATATTTAGTCAAGACATACATAATATGGATCTGAGTACAATTAAAATTTACTGAATAAATTAGCAAGATACAAGTTGCTTAAAATACAAAAGGGATAACAAATAAAATACAGCGATAAATGCTAGTATTCTGAGTAACAAGATAATAAACTAAAAGCAAGACGAAGAAAATAAAATCTTCAAAGCGGACAATACAAGCTCAGCTCCAACTGTCAGCCTCCTACCTGGTCCTTGCTCCGAATATCCTGTTTACCTAAAAAAAAATTGTTTGGAGTGGGGTGAGACTACTAAGCCTCAGTGAGTCCTACTACCCTCCTAGAGGTGACTACACCGGGGGATCCTGAAATCAGTCGTTTCAAATACTAACATAACCATATCATAGTAACATAAATATAGGTGTAACACAGAAATTAACTCTTATTCATTTTAAACACAAGGACACTCTGAGGTGAGCAGGTCTCAGAGGCCTGCCATATCCGTCAACCGATTCGGTCACGGCATGCAGCTCACAATAACTTATCCTAATGGATTATCCCATTGGGAGTCCATAGCGCGATATCACAAAATCGCTCATGAGTGACTGAACTAATTTAGTTATTACTACCATAATTTCCCAAAACCCGGGGAGCATACAAATCTAATTCTAAGTTATCCCCTAATATTTAGAATTGTGCTTGACTTCCCGTTTAACATTAAATACATTATATATCTGTAAGTTATCTGTCTCAGATGAGGATATAAAACGAGTGCTTTAGGAAATATTTTAAAAATTAAAATATGAGTCATTCTGCACTTAGCTCGCTACGGCGAGTCTCCAGCTCGCTATGGCGAGATTATAGGTCCTGACCTAAATCAACTCGCTGTGGCGAGCAGTAGCTCGCCATGGCGAGTTTCATCAGCTCAGAGCCCAGCTCGCCATGAATGCTCGCCGGCAACTCGCTATGGCGAGTTCATGCAGATACATCCTGTTTTACGAAAAATCATTAATTTAAAAGGGTACACCTACAATCATCCTCTGAGAAGTACAGAAACATAATATAATTAATATTAGAACAGAATAGAAGAGAAATTGGGAATTAAATCTCCTCACACAATTAGTCCCTAATATCCTATGTTAACATGCAAATATTCAACTTGGGGAAATCTATCTACACTATCCTAAAGAACCCACCTGTATTGAGTTTAACTCAGAAGCTTTAATAATAAACCAAAGCTCAGCTACAGCCACGAACGTTCTTCACCAAACTCACTTGAAAACCCAATTTGTGTTCTAGAGCAAGGAATGGAAAGGAATGGTTTGATAAGTATTGGAACAATCTCTAAGAGTTAAGGAAAGAAACAACGAACATCATAACTGGAATAGTGACTGGAGGATTGGAATTAACTTACCAAAGTTAGAATTAACTAGGCAGAGAAATTATCGTTGTGCAGTGACTGCTTCTGATGAGCTCGCCACGGCGAGTGAGAGTGCTCGCCAGGCGAGTGCGTCGTGACAGGCCAAGAACAACATCGTTGCTTGCTGCTGCAACACCACTTTCCTCCCATGGTCCTTACATGTTGTTCCAGACATCCACGAAGGTTTTCCCCACACATGCAGCACCAAACATTACAGATTAGGTTTTTGATTTGGGTTTGAACCTTGAAAAGGGAAAAGCTAGAAGAACATAACCATACCTTGAAAATCAGAATTTTGACTTAGATTACACATGGAGCATCTTCCATTAACACATGCAGCGTTTCTCTTATTCAGAAAATACCCTTGGAGATGGATTTGATGAAGAAAGGGGTGAGGGAATTCGAGAAAGATGAAATGGTGGGTGATCTCTCTAGGGCACAAGCAATTTCAATAACATTGTGTATGTGGGATTACTTGATGAACTGATGATGGTGATTGTGATTAAGAAGTAGGCGTGGAAGTGGTGGAGAAGGAAGCATAAGCTTCCTGACTTTAACCTCAGGAAGTGAAAAATAAAGTGAATGGAAGCTTAGCCCCTTTTTAAACCCTTCTTCATGGACAATTCCTCTTTTGCCCTTCCACTTATTACCAACTTACTCTTATTCTTTCTAATTCTCTATATTTCTAATTAATAGAAATATCTCCAATTAGACTCCTTTAATTGATTTTATTTAGCTTTCTTCCATTAAATAAAATTTGGGATGTTACAGTTGTAAGACTAAGTATTAATTCGGATTAGTAGTGTTCACTTCCTGGATTGGTATCCCCCAGAGTAGGGCTGGTTTGCGCCGAACTGGGTTAACAATTACTGGTGTTCTCTATTGCTTTTATTTACTTCAGTACTGCAATAATATCTGTGATCCTCATAACCAATTGTCGAACCAGTTGTCTGAGACATCTGGACTACAGACACATTGTCCTAGACATTGTGTACGACATCTGTCCTGCCTAGGAACAGAATTTCAATTTTATTTGTGAAAATGGTTTAGTCGCGCTTGGGCGAAAAAGTTAGCTTGATTAAAAGATGGACTCGCACTTGGGCGATGGTATCTGATTGAGAAAAATAAAACGCGCATGAGCGTAAAAAGTTTGCTTGAAAGAAAAAAAAAGGACGGACTCGCACTTGGGCGACAATATCCGCTTGTGAAAAATAAAACGTGCATGGGCGTAAAAGTTTGCTTGAAAAAAAAAAATGACGGACTCGCACTTGGGCGACGATATCTGCTTGTGAAAAATAAAACGCGCATGGGCGTAAAAAGAACAAATAAAACGCGCATGAGTTGAGTTGGGCGTAAAAAGGAATGAAGAGGTTATAGACACGCACTCATGCTTTCTCTTTCACGCTCTCCACTCTTAGCGGCGGCGGCTCCGGTGCTTGCCACCACCGTCGCCGGTCGTTCCTCTCTCTCGGTCTCAACTCTCCCGCGCTCTCATCTCTCTCGACCTCATTTCTCTTTATTTCTCCTGCATCTATTTTATTCTTCTTTGATTTGGACTTTTGTTTTGGTTAAAGAATGGGTTTTGATGATTTTGAGTAAATTGGTAGAGATTGAATGGTGTTGTTGAATGGAGATTGAATGGTTTTGAATAGTGAGTTTTAATGGAGATTATGAGATGATGGTAATGGTTGTTTATAGAGATGGTGATGAATGAATAGGAGGAGGTGTGGGAGGAGCACACTGTATTTCAATTTATGCTTTTTTGATATTTTTTTCTCCTCCCCTTTCTTTATGGTTTTTACCTTCAATTTATAGACCAAAAGGATGAATATTTTATTCATTGGTTAAAAACAAAGTCAGATTTTTTATGTTGCTTTGGCTGAGGAATTGGTTTTGCAGATATGAAAAGGAGAGAAAGTGATTAAACTTTCTGATGAAGTGTGAATGGGTGAAGATTTTTGATTGAGTGTGAGATGAAAAGTGAATGTTAAAAACAGAGAAAAAGGAGCGTGCTTCCAATGTTGCTGTTGCCTGTTCTTTTTTTG
This sequence comes from Trifolium repens, assembly GCA_030408175.1. Lineage (NCBI taxonomy): Eukaryota > Viridiplantae > Streptophyta > Magnoliopsida > Fabales > Fabaceae > Trifolium > Trifolium repens. The sequence continues at coordinate 21,746,140 of CP125845.1, read as the reverse complement.
TCTTTGTCTTCTTTTGTATGCTTTTTACTTTTTATTATTATTAATAAAATAAATAACATAAATAAAGCAAAGAAACAAAAAAGGCTAAAAAAGGGGAAAGGGATGCAACATCATCCCACGTGTTCATCTTGTTCTTTTTTTTATTTTTTTGTTTGTTTTTTTTATAGCTAAATAATAATAATAATAATAATAATAATAATAATAATAATAATAAAGGAAAGAATTAATGAAGGAAAAAAAATATATAAAGGAAAGAAACAAATGACAATAATAATAATAATAATAAAGGTAGTAATAACAATGTTAAATGATGATTAATGATATGATAAAAGGGAATAAATATTCAAAATATATTTTTTTGGATTATTTTCAAAGAAAATAAAAACTTACCTATTTTGACATCTTTTTTGGATTTTATGAAGAAATTAAAAGGTAACAAATTGTACAAAATTATAACATATGGACTCAAAATCTTTATATTTTTAAGTGAAAATAGCAATGATATTATTACAAACAATAAAAACATAAAATTTATGAAATTGAATAACATATTTTTATTTTATTTTTTGGGGGATTTTTCTCAAAATTTATGAAATTGATGAAATGTGTAAAAGATAAAAAAAAACATAAAATCCTACTATTTCAAAAATTAAAACAACACAATTCGACTGTGAAGAAAAAGTTGGGATAAAATTGGGGTGCTACAATCACTAGTCCCAAGTGATTGAAAACTTCAGCAGTAACATTGATACATTGAAAGAATAATTCAACAGAAGACCTAACCTATGAAGCACGGACTCTGACTCTAACACGGACACCGCGACACGACACGACACGGACACTCTGACACCGCTAATGTAAAAAATATATGACACCGACACCGCTACATATTTATAAAAAATATAAGTTTAGAATTAAAAATACATACATATGCATCTAAGTTGAACAAATTTTTCAATAAAAAAAGTTTTAAAAGAATTATGATAGTACATTTGACATTTACTCATCCAACTACTATTGAAAAACTAAAAATAATGTAATCAAAATGTAATATCTTTAATCCCTCATTGATCAATATTATTATTTTGACACATCTTTAATCTTCGTATATATGTCTGAAAAAAGTAAAAGCAAATAAAAAAAATAAAATTTGGACACTTACCCTCACACGTTTGTACGAGTGTCTTATAGGTGTCGGACACCGATTTAAGGAGTGTCGGAATAAAGAAAAAATTGATTTTTTGGACACCTCTCCGACACGTTTGTACGAGTGTCGTACGGGTGTCATACGAGTGTCGGACACCGACACGTGTCGGACACCGCGACACGTTTAATCATAGAGGTGTCGGTGCTTCATAGGACCTAACTATAAACCTTAGCACCTAAGTTCTAGAGCTGGTACAAACTTGTGTAGCAGCACAAGTACTTGACTCCCAACTAGCTCTATTCTAGAGATCTTCAAATATTGCTCATACTTGAAAATATTGCGTTGAGTCTTCTTATATAGAGATGCATTTAATTCAAATAATAACTTTATAAGATAAAGTTTAATTTAGATCATTTCAAAAGTTAGTTATGATTTTTAATCATATCTAACACATAAGTTTGATAACATACCTCTTGATAACAGAAATCGTATATTTGCGTATTGTTACTTATTTGAGAGAGATATGTGCGCTTTGGATAAAATACGAATTCAGCTTGTAGCTCTGGGGAAAGATATCTGATGACAGGAAAATATATGACAATTGTAGTATGTATTTAGGTTTATTTTATGTAATTTTTAGTAGTTTTAATAAGTTGCAAGACCAAAACCATGTGAAAAGCACAAGAAACCCAAAAGGTCATGAGCTAGACATCAGTTGAAGAAAAAAGGAAGAAAAAATCGAAAAATGAATATTCCAAGCGGATCACATCGTACCACGATGCTAGAGGCGGAAAATTAAGAGTAATATTTATACTTAATTGACTCACCATGAGAATACCGTAAGACCCAAGATTCCATTGTATAGTTGGTTTAAGGAATATTAGGGTTTCGATGTGTTCGTGTGACGAAACATCGGGTAATTAGTAGCTTTTGCTGTAATTGAGCCTGTGTTGTGCTCGTGCGCTGTAATTGTACAGACTTTTGTCTTGTGATCCTGTTGCTTGAATAAGAAGATATATGTGGTTTTAGAATAACGAGTTTTGGATTATTCTTGTTTTTGGGAAAACGAGTAGGATTTTACCCGCGGATGGAAAATCTTACTGCGTCTGTTTTAAGTGAGGTTTCGGATGGGAGTTTTATATATCTGCGCGAGTTAGGATATATTCTGAAAATAATTTTCTAAGGTGTGGAAGAAAATTACAGTCGCGGAAAAAGATTCGGCGATAAGTTTTGGGAATGTTAAACGTTAGACGTTCTTTCCGTAGGTTTTATGTTTTTGTGATTTACGTTCGTCGCGACGTGCGAGAGCTGAACACGTGACTTGTTATGGATGAGTTGAATTAAATCTTGTGATTTCTCATAAAGCAAATTGATCCAATGGCTAGGGTTTAAGCTTGGACTTTTGACTTTGATCCAAGGGTGGATTGGCTATCAAGAGCCTTGACATAGTAAGGAGGTTTAGTGACTTGTGGACTTAGGAAAATCACAAACTTCACTCTCATTCTTTCTCTCTTTCACGTAGACTCCATTACTTTCTTTCCAACCTTCACTAAATTTTCCATTCCTCACCATTTGTGTCCATTTCAAGCTTGGAAGCTTTGTGGAATTGTTATAGAGAATCACTTCCTTAAGGTAACCACTCTTTTCCTCTTCATTTTGTTGGTTTAAACTCTTGGGGCTATGAGTTTTAGATTATGTTCTTAAGGTGAAAATGTTAGGAATTGATTCTTCTTTCATGAAAGTTGTTCATGAGAGTTTAGTAAGCATGTGTAGGCTTTGTTATGTTTGTTTTCCATGAGTTGGTGAAAAATCTCATGAGAAAAATTAGGGTTTTGGTTTGGTTATGTATTGATCAATAACATGAGGTTAAGTTGTAAGGTTTTGAAAAGAAAAGTTGTCTTTGAACCTTTGGGCAAAAGGGAAATGCGTTGTATGGTTTTGTTTTAGAAAATCCGATGAAAAATATTTTGTGGTTTATGAAAATATTTCCTAAGTGTTTTTGGGTAGTGTTTTGGGGGCAAAGTGGTTTAAAACTCTTGTGACATGTGGTGTCGCTTTTTACCTTGAAAACATGTTTGAAAATGATTACCGGGCGATTAAGGCCCGTAATAAAACTTGTGCTTGGATTTGGTTTTGATTTTGGAAGTGAAAACCAAATAACTTGCACTCGAAGCAACCTACAAGCTTTCGGAAATGAATTGCTTGCTTATGAAAATGGTTTGCTTTTGTGCCTTGAAAAGATGTTGGGAACTAAAAGAATCAAACTAGGTTTGGGTGGAAAAAGGTGGTGTGAGTTGCTGTCTTTTGCTGTCATGACAGTTGAAACTCGCTGAGCGAGTGGTTACTCGCCAGGGCGAGTGTCACAGGTCATGACAACACGCCAGGGCGAGCTCCAGAGCGAGCTAGACCAGTCCTCTCTGCCTTCACTCGCCACCAACTCGCCAGGGCAAGTTCTGGGACCTAAAATTTTGGATTCTGATTTCAAAACTTGGTTTTTAGCTTTCTAATCCCTTTTTGTTTATTTATGGAAGTGGTCGGGTACTCGGAAAGTGTGTAGCTTATAACGCAAGAAAACGGCCATTTTGCATTTCAAATTATTTAAGACTTTTGACAATTGTTTTGGGTCCTAAAAATAGTATAAATAACTCATGGGTGTTGATCAATATGATAGATTTTGGTATGGTATCCGGAAGAGTGAATTTTCCTTAGAAACCTTTAGAGTTTTTGGGGTTTTGATGTAGTTTCAATACATTGGGCTTGGAAACGATGTATTGATTGTCCGTTGCTTGTTTTAGGGAGCACGTAGTGTTGTGTGAACGTTTTGTTGACGGAAGCTTGCCGAGGTAAGGGCTCCACTTTATTTCCGTCTTTAAAACGGTTACGACATGCTTGTTTTGCTGTGTATGCAATTGTGGTGTGCGTGGCATGTTGTTGTGATGTATTCTCGATATGAGATCGTGGTAAATACATGATTCGTGGTCTTCCATATGTTTGGTGAAATATGTGTATGAACAGTTGATTAAATGCATATGACTAGATGTATATGTATGTGTTGTTGTGGTGTGATTACATATGCGTGTACGATATGTATGTGTTGCATTAGCATATAAGGGGAATCGTATGCTCATGCATTCATAGTAAGTGATTATCGGGAATGGATCACGGGGTGCGATTATCGGGAATGGATCCACCTTAATCCTACGGGATTTATTGAGTCCAATAATCGGTTATCGGGAATGGACTGCAGAGTGCGATTATCGGGAATGGATCCACTCTAACCCTTTGTGGTTTTATTGATGATGATTATTTGACTTCCGGAATTCATTTGCATGTGGTAATGGGGAATCTACCACACTCATTGTAGAAGTCAGCATTAGGCTTGGTGTGCATTATATATATAAACCCGTTGGTGGGAATTGCTTGGTGTTTAAGAGCTTTCTCTTGTGTTTTGTGGAATTATTGTTATGTGTACAATCTTTCGCACCGGTTATATATATATATACTTTTATTTTGTGGTGACCCTTTCTTTCATTTGCGGGCTCATCCCACCCCAGATGATGATGTAGGTCGTGAGGATGGTGTTGGCAGCTCTAGGCCATAGTGAGCTTGTGTTGAAGCTTAGAGTAGTTAGACTATGCGCCGATGTGTTTTGTGCACTGTGCTTTTGGGTTAGCATAGAGTTTTCTAACTTGTTTGAATACTTAGACTTGGACTGTAATTATTCAGGAATACACTTTGCTTGTCGAAGCACCTTTTGGTAATGAGTTCTTTTGTATATTTGAATGCCGGCTCATTTAAAATCTTTTATGCGTAACTCTGATCGTGTACAAAAAAAAAAATATATATATATAGTGTCTTTTCTGGCCTTTGGAAAACGGGTTGTTACAAATACTACATAGTATTTACGAAAAATGTCTTAAGTTACTTTCATAGTGATAATGATGTATACCACCCTTAGACCTAAACCAGTCTTTCAATCATTCAACATTTTTAAAGGGCATTATTTCTTGACCAACATATCCTAATCTATGAAGCACAAACACTCTTCGGATTAGGCGTGTCGGTGTCGGACACGTGTCCGTATCGGACACAGACACCAACACTTATGACTACATTAAATTATGTCATTTTTTCAAATTATTATCGGTGTCGACGTGTCAGTGTCCGTGCTTCATAGCCCCTAATTAAAGTGTATCTTTTTTACAATCAGTAATAAATAGTAAAGACTTTAGAAAAACAAAAAAGCATTATCTTTCTTAAAGGATAAAATTGTAAAAACAATACAAATTGTCAACAAATTTAATATAATTTTTTAAGAAGCTAAATTAGTCCACCCAAATTGGCCCCAGAGGGAATCGAATCTAAGACCTTAAGGAGGAGGACACTCTTAGGTCTCAAGCCAATACCATCAGACCAACCCAAGTGGGTCAACAAATTTATATCAAAACTTACTTTTTTTAATCTCCGTAATTTTCTCAATAACGTCTTATAAATAGAGACGGAGGTAGTATATAATAGATATTTATAATATAAGAATAATTTGTTGGTGTAATTCTTCTTTACGTATGGAACTAGTCTTATACCCGTGCCTTGCACGGTTTTAACTCTTTTAAAAGAGTTTTTAAAATGTTTAAGAATAACACATATCATCCAAAACGATAAACAATAAATCGCAGAGGATTAACATAGTAATAAAAACATAATTGTTCAATACAACACAGATATTTAGTTACCAAGTTCTAATTATACAAATTTCCTAAATAGCATAAAAATTCAAATAAACCGTCTTTCCATATTAATATTAACCACTGCATCAAAAGATAGCTGAATACTTGGAACTAAAAACTAATTCTTCAACCAAAGGCTTTTTAGAAATTATCTGCATCTTAAAAGGATCATTCGTCGTCTTCAGAATCACTTGCTTCATTGAGGAAAGGCTAAAAAAAGAGAATAATTATCATAAATATATAATATATAAAATAGTTGCAAAAATAAAAATATAGATACAATAAAAGAAGCTCACCGAATCGAAGGCACCAATAAGAGATAAATCTTTGCATATTCGCTCAACTCTAAAAGGCTTTTCAGAAATATCATAGCCATTGATATTACTTTTCTCAATTTTCAATAATAATTTTCTACCTTTGAGAATATCCAACTCCAAGGGGTAGCAATGAGAATTGTCTCCCTGAAAAGGTCAAATGTAGAGAAAAATTAATTTCTCCACATAATGTATGATAATTAAATTACACAATGACACAACAAAATTTGTATACGAACCTCCTGCACTGTAAGCAATTCGTGGCAATGTTTTCCTAATAATTCATACATTTCTTGTTCAAAAAGAACGAAAATCTCTTGTCCAGTTCCGTCTCTAATTCTTAGCTTTAATTTAAACCTAAAATGTAATTTCATAAAAATTTTAAGTAGCTAATTTTTCAAAGTATATAACCAGAAACAAACTATTAACAAAATCTTACATTGGAATCATATGGGGGACATCTTTGTCACAATCATTGCAATAAAATCCGTTAGCATTAGGAGATAGACTTGCATGGCAAGAACAAGCAGGATACCACCATTGTTCAGGCTCCACCAAGGAGTCAATTATACCCCCAACAATATAAAATCCTTCTTTCTTTGTTTTACGCAAGTTAGCTATTGAAATAGGTGGATTCCTCGTTAAGAAATCTTCGTCAAGAGATGGTCTTGTGTTAGGCCCAACACAAACAACACCAACAATTGCAAGACTGATAACATATGTTTATTCAATACACGGAAAATATATGAAAAGATATTAAAGACAAACACAAATATATACCTTTCTTTGAAAGCAATGATTTCTGGTATAATAGGATTGATCAAAATCCTAGTGACATTCAAGTAATTTTCAATGGACATTTTCCCTAAAATAAACACATAAAAATTGTAATCAAAATATTTTATGATATTATAAACATTGAAATCGAGAGAAAGTCAATCGATTATATTAACCTTGTTCATATCGAATTTTTGCAAATTGAATGACTATAATAGGAAGGCCGCCACCACCTCTATCAACCAAGCGTTGAAACTCATCAACATAAATCCCAGACAATACACATTCACAATTACCACTAATCAAATTATCAATACAAATGGGTTAGAAATTGCTCAAAAACTTCCCTACCAAAGTAGAATTTTAAAAGAAGTGCTTATTACTAACCTATTATCAAACATCTGAAGCACAACCTCTTTGGTACTTTTTCCATTGCGAATACATTCCCTCTCCGATGAGGTGCGCATAACCAATCCAGCAACATCTTCACAAAATTAAAACCATAAATTAAAGCACACTAATTTATATTTGAATAATAATACCCACCTTTTAAAATACTAAAACAAAATAAATACTAACCAACTAAAAATTCATGATCAGGACCATAACCACGAATATTTCCAATTGTAGTTAGTGACAATCCAAGTTTTTCTATTGACCTATCCTCGCATTTATCAACCTTAGTTTTGTAGAGAAAATGTAGTTGATAAGGATGAGAAGTTGTACGATTGAGACCTTCTTCTAGTGCAACTTTAAAATTTGACATATTATACACACTCCCTTCAAATATTTTGTGACGAAATAAATAGAGCAACTTGTGATCAATAGATGCGTGAATCTTAGTACCCTGCAGACGATTCAAAATATAATTTACAATTTGATCAAAGTTTGTTATTAAAAACAATTGCTTAGTAAAAATATCTAAATAAGATGAAGACACCGTTTCATCAATTATGATCATCTCGAGGGAGTTCAAGTGGCCAGGTTCTGTTGTTGAGTACACAGTCCACAAGCGTATAACACGAACATTAAAACACCATGAATCTTTATCAGGATTGACAGTGGCAAGCATATCAAACATCTTTCCCATCTCTATGAATAACATTGCGATTTAAATAAAAAAAGGTATTAGTATGATTCAGAAATAGTTCTCAGTTATAAACAAATTAGTATTGCTCATTTCGTTGAATAAGCATTTGGAGAAACCACGAGCAAACCCTTCAACCACAATTAACTATACCCTCTAAAAACAAAAGCAATGGCATCTTAGGCGCCGAACAACCACTCTAACCACACATGAAGACAACCAAAAAACAAATGAATCCTAAAGATTTTAGTTTTCATAAGATCCCATCGGTTATGTATATAAAATTAATAGCAATTAGTTATATACATATTTTCAACACTACTAATACAATAAAAATTAAGAGATGCAATGGGATACGAAAGAAATTGTTGAACTGAATTCTAAACGAAATCAACTAAAATTAATGTTATGCATGCTTCGTTTGTAAACGCAAATCACTATTAAACTAAGGTAGATATAACCTAGAAAATTGAAAGGGAAATCCAAAGAAACTATAACCTGATGAAGATGCTTCCATTTCTATGTGGTTATTGAAAGCCATTTTTCTTCTTCAGATAACGAAGCGTGAACAAAGTATCTCACCTTGTTAGCAAAGGCTACTCAGTAAAATGATGGATAATCAGTTGCAATGTATTTGTTGGCAGTATGTAGAAGTGGAGGCTGCTATCACACCCTTAAGTGGACAAAACCCAAGCATGTTTCTATAATATAATGATGACATTGTTTATAGCATAGGTGTAATGATCAATCGGCAGTCTACAATACAGCCTACAAATAAAAATAGTATAGTATATTTGGAATAGGTTATATGTAGGGTAGTCTCATACATTAAGCATTTAATATATATATATATATATATACTCCCTTTGTCCTAAAATAAATGACCTGTTTGACCACTGACACATTTGCCAATACACAACTTTAATCGTCAATATCTCTAATTATCTATTATAAAAAATTATAAAAATGATATATTTTGAAAGTACTCGTCGGAACAAATCAAACAACATCTCATATGCTAATATTTACATGTATATATTAGTAAAAAAATAAGATTAAAGCATGTCAAATGAATAATACACTATGTCAAAAAAAGATCATTTAAAATGGGACGAAGGGAGTATATATATATATATATATATATATTTATTCTTTTTAATTAAGAATGGAGAGACTATATTTAACTCGTTAAAAAAAAAAAATCAGTCCTATTTTAAATGACACAATTGATTATGTGAGTTATGTTCATGTATAAATTCATTGATTAATATTTTTAAAGTTCAATTAGTTTGCAGGTCCTTTAATCAATTTTTTGGTTTTATTTTGGTCCTTTAAATAAAATTAGTTCTACGTGACAAAATAGGTTGTTAGGTAGAACATGGACAGAAATTAGAGTGTTAAAAAAAATGGACAAAATTGATCATATTGACCGATGAAAACATTAATAAGGACCAAAGTGAACTTTATTTATTTAAGGGACAAAGTAAAACAAAAATATCTTAATTGTGTGTTTTATGGACATGTACGAATTCAATTTTTTGGGGAACTCTACCTCTAGATTGATTTGCTTGTAATTTTTTTCGTGGGCTTTAAGCCCTCTCTTATATCAAAAAAAAAAAGGTAAAACAAAAAGATTCCTTATATGTTCTGCATACTAATTAAACCTTAAAATTATTAATCATAAAATTGTAATAATTTTAAAAATTTATTATTTGCAAATAACAATAAATAATAACAAATAAATTTCTGCTAATTACTTATGATGGAAGCATGCAATAGACAAAATATCATTATACATTGATATAAAGAATTATGACCTCGACCAACATATTTTACCATAATAATGAAAGCATGCAATAAACAAAATATATATATTTATTGTAACCTTATAGGTGCATAATTCCACAAAATTAAAGTTATACTAATCAAATTCAAAAGAAATTCAACTTATATCAATTAAATTCAAATTAAATTCCAACAACTTTTATATTCCACCACAAAATACAACAAATAAATCAAAATACATGCCAACTTAATCTTCAATTGATCAGCTTTAGTAATTGGGATTGACAACATCTTCAACATTTTACCATCAAAATACCATCAAACTTCACAATCTCCAGCATCAAATTTTGCAATGATAATTTAATGATCACAAACCCTTTTAACACTAAAAGATCCATCCAATTGAATATCAGATGTTAAACCCTTTTCAACTTGAAATAACAATTTCAGCCCTACCAATAAATCTAGGCTTAAATATGCAAAAGGTCCCTGCACTTAGGGGTCATTTGAGTTTTAGTCCCTGCATTTCATAAACCTTTCAAATTTCCCCTGCACTTTCAGTCAACTTTAAAAAAGGTCACTGAGTTGATTTTTTTGATGATGTGTCACTATTTTTGCACATGTGGCACTTCTGACTGGGACTGGAAGATGCTAACTCATTAAAAATGATTGTAAAAGGACGAAATTACCCTTAATGACTATTGTAATTTGGAATTCATTAATTGACAATTTTGCCCTTCTTCCTTCTCCATCATCATTAAGCTGGGTAGATACAATTTTCATCATCTTCTTCAACCCAAAACTTAAACAATTAACAATATACCCAGAAAACAAAATACATTCGTCTAAAAAATGGAAGAAATTCACAAACTCAGATCATTGTTCTCTCTCATCTACTTCATTTCCACTTGCACAACTAATTCTTCCAATTCCAACATCATCGTTGAAACCCATTTCACCTCAAACATTAAATCCTTTCAATTTTCACTCACCCTTTCAATTATCCAAACAAAAACATCAACGCAGCATTCAATTTTTTTCTATTCCTTTTCAAACGCAGAGCTTGCTATGAATCTCACAAATGCACAACCTCCATCGTGAATCAATTCGAAGTTCCAATAGTGTTGCTGCTTCTTCCTCTTCTTCGAACTAAAGAACTGTAATTTGGAAATGTAGATCTGAAAATTTTGAACTGTAATTTGTTGTTGTTGTTGTTGTTCTTCTTCTTCTTCTTCTTTTATTTCTTTCTTTCTATTCTGGGTTTGCATATAAAGATTTTTTATTAAAAGAATTGTAGTTTGTAATTTGAAGAATTGAAGATTTTTTGGGTTTTTGTTTCTAGATTTATCTCTTACAACCATGATGCCTGCCAATACACTATTTGTTTTATGTAGCAATGAAGATCAATATTTTTCCTTATAACTTGTTCTCTGTAGCAATGAAGAAGAAGAAGTGTACAACGTGTGAAGAGATTGAGGGAAGAAACCATAGTTTGGTGCTTTGGGTGTGGATTTTTGTGTTGTTTTGTTTCCATCTCAGATTCAAAATCTGCAACTTCATAATCTTTATTAGAGGAAGGGCAATTTTGTCCTTTCAAACTGGTTTTTAGCGAGTCAGCATCCTCCAATCCTAGTCAGAAGTGCCACATGTGCAAAAATAGTGACACGTCATAAAAAAAGTCAACTCAGGGACCTTTTTTAAAGTTGACTAAAAGTGCAGGGAAAATTTGAAAGGTTTTTGAAATGCAGGGACTAAAACTCAAACGACCCCTAAGTGCAGGGACCTTTTGCATATTTAAGCCATAAATCTAACTCAACGGGATAAGATCCATCATCATCAACCTGACCATAAAATACCATTAGCAATTATATGAAAAACACCTGCAACATTTAATTGAAAACTTACACTAACCTTGTCATCGAGAAACAATTCAGCACACTTTTTATCAATAAGATTATACATATCAAGATCAAACAAAACGAAAACAGCCCGACCAGTACCATCAACAACATTCACCTTAACCTTGTACCTAAAAATATAAAAAATAAAAACTTCCATCATAAATAAATATAGAGTAAACAATAGACTATCAAAATAAACTACTAACTTTCAAAAATGTCTAACATAAAAAACAATACCTAGGAACCATGTGTAAAAAATATTTCGCACAAGCTTTACAATAATAACCTCGGGCTTCACGGGACACACTTTTATGGCAGCTACATGAAGGATACCACCAATCCTCACCTCCCATAATGCTAGCAGCGACACCACTAACAACATATATACCATCATCGATACCATCAACTAACTGACAAATAGTTCTCTTTGGATATTTACCCAAAAACTCATCCTCGAATAATATCCAATTTGGAGGATCGATCAAAGAAATCTCTACACCATAATTAACTCCATGAAGAGAAATACTGCAAAAATATCAAAGAGATTTGAACATTTAAAAAAAAAATTAAAAATTTCAAAATAATTTCGATATACACTAACCCATTCTTGAAAGCAACAACATCTTCGGTAGGAGGATCAAAATAAATCCTTGTAGCAAAATCAACATTCTGAATAGACACCTTGTCTACAATAACACAATATATAAAAAAAACTAAACAATAAATATTTATTAAAACACAATAACAAATCAATAAACGTTATAAAAAAAAAAAAACCTCTGAATAATTTAACTTTTCCAAACTGAATCACAATCAGAGGAAGCTTCCCACTATTTTCCGCAATCAACTCTTCGAATAAACTCACATATTCACCAAACAACACACATTCAACTTTTCCACTGCAATAAAAAAAATATATTAAATATCAAACAAACAGTAAAAAACAAATATACAATATATTTATTTTTTAAATATAAAGATACCTGTGATCAGTTAACTCAATAATAATCATCCTTGTCATTTTTGCATCACGAATATACTCCCTCTCGTTAGTTATTCCAGTCACGACACCAATGATATCTACAAAACAACATTTAAGTCATACAATAAAACACTCAAGAAATAAAAATTTAGGCTATAACATAAAAAATCTCATACGAAATAATTACAATATATATATATATATATATATACAAACTAACCAATTAAATAACAATGATCAGCTCCAAATGAACATATCTGAGTAATATTGGTAGCACTTAAACCATATCGATCAATAGCACCATTTGGTCAATTTTGAACCTTAGTTTTCATCTGAAACATAAGTTTATAAGGATTAAATGTTGTTCGATAACGATCATCAACCGGAACAACAATAAAATGAGACATCTTATACACATTTCCTTCTACAATCTTGGACAAAAACAAATAAATAAGCTGACGACGAACAGAAGCATGGATTTTGTCCCCCTGCAACAATACAAAAACAAATCAAACGTTCAACATTAATTTAAAAACAACCTTAGCTTTACTCAAATAACTATCAAAATTAATAACTAATACCTTCTCATCGATAAGAACCATCTCAAGTGAATTGATTTGATTAGCTCTAAAAACGGAATTCACAGTCCACAAACTAATAACACGAACCTTGATACTCCAAGCTTCTCTTCCAGGATAAATAACACCAAGCATATCGAAGACACGGCTCATCACTAAAAATGGAACAACACACAACTGCTTCCACTAAACACAAACATGCAAAGCCTACTTATATATAGTTAGATAGTAAACTGCAATGTATTTGTTAGTAGTATGTAGAAGTGTAGACTGCTATAAGACCCTTAAGTGGACAAAACAGAAGCATGTTTCTATAATGATAATGATAATATTGTTTACAGCATAGGTGTAATGATCAATCGTCAGTCTACAATACAGCCTACAAATAAAAATAGTATACTATATTTCAAATAGGTTATATGTAGGGAAGTCTCATACATTAAGCATTTAATATATTTTTCTTATATTTTTTTAATTAAAGATGGAGAGAGTATATTTAACTCGTAAAAAAAAAATAAATCAGTCCTATTTTAAATGACAAAGTTGATTATGTGAGTTATGTTCATGTATAAATTCCTTGATTAATATTTTTAATACTTAAATAGTCTGCAGGTCCTTTAATAAATTTTTTGGTTTTATTTTGGTCCTTTAAATAAAATTAGTTTATGTGACAAAATATGTTGTTATGTAAACAGAAGTTAGGAGTGTTTAAAAAAATGGACAAAATTGATCATATTGAGTGATGAAAACATCAATAAGGACCAAAGTGAACTTTATTTATTTAAGGGACAAAGTAAAAGAAAAATAAATTAATTGTGTGTTTTATGGACATGTACAAATTCGATCTTTTGGGGAACTCTACGTCTAGATTGATTTGCTTGTAATTTCTTTTTTCTCGAGCTTTAAGCCCTCTCCAATATATAAAAAAAAAAGAGGTAAAGTTTTTAATTAGTTTAAGAATAACTACATATCATCCAAAACATAGCCCCTTGTTTTTATGGGAGCAAAATATAAAGCTAAAGTTCAAGTTCGGACAATACAAAGTTGCTGGAGTTAAGTCCTTAATAAAATAGATCCATAGTAGAGTTACAGTAATCCAAATAAATAGTAGATATATTAAGAGGCCTAAAGCTAGAATTGATATATTATCTAAAGTTGGCACAATCCAGCTCCCATCAGTTAATATTTTAGATGCCTTGAGAACCAAAATATCCTACAATTGGAGTAGTTTAAACTTACATTAGATATTAATCTATGTATGAATAAAGAATAGTCCATGGGTAACCAACTAATACTAAGTTTAAGAAAAAGACTTGTACCATCTGCAGTATTCCAGCAACGTTACTTGAAAAATCTAAGATAGCTGCATAGAAGGAATGGTTATAAGTTGTCATCAATAGATAATTAAATCATAAAGGAAAAAGAATGTGAATGAAGTTTAAAAAATCAAATGTTGATGAAAACCTTAGATTCCACAAGTTCCACTAAGGTCTGTTCAGTTGAGTATGAATGAACATAGCAAGACCTAAAGGTTGGACTCCATTTAACCTTGGCCACCATTTTAAGCCCCAATATATCGTCCAGTATCAATGGATAAAATCTTGCATGACATTGTTCCTCCTGCAAATTAAAATTGGTATTGTATATGGTTCAATTAGTATCAGATAACATTGTATTTACCTAAATGTGATGGCCAATAATAAAACATACCACAAGCAAACTTTTTTTCAATTCAAAGGCAGATATTCCAAAGAAATGTGCACAAAGGGAATCAGAGAATACATATACAGATCTTTCCTCCTGGTGTATGACCTCAATCTCTAGTATATACCTACGAATATCAATGTAAAATCTTTCAAAACATAAATTAAAATAAATTTTCAAACATTGGAATATAAAATTTTCTTTTTAAAAACCTTGGAGTAACAACTGAATTAACATGACCATCTCCACATTTGAGAACTCCCTCTGATACGAAAACATTTTTGCTACACCAAGCACAACCCTCGTAGGTCCATCCATCACGTGAAACAATAATTTGTTGAGTAGTTCCGATTGTGATGCATTCATATTCCTACAAAGAAACACAAAATAGTTTAACTGTTAACCAATTAAAAAAGTTAGATATTAAGGTCAAATTCTTCCAATCAAATTAAATTTAAACGTCAAGATTAAAACCTCAGACAGCTGATTGAGCTTCTTAAGTGTGCGGATTTCACCATCCAGACCGAGATTTTCTTGATCAAGGGCAGCTTTGAATCAATTCTTTGATGAAATGTGACTTCATGAACAACGCCAATAACATCTAAAATCAAAATGGAATATAAAAAATAAACCTCACTTGAATTAATAAAAGATACATGATAGCTAATCTTCAGGCATAGAATAATACCATGAATATCATCAGGATGCCAATTTCTTCCAAGTATTTCCGCGAAATCTTTGAAAAAAAACGTATCTCAGGTATTGGAGGTAAAGAGCCGTTAGAGATAAAAGTCCCATCAAACCAAACTAACTTCAGTGGATTTGGGCATGCTCTGGATAGAAGATCATTTTCTTTCACTTTGAAATTGTTCAGAATAATAGTTTGGTATTCGACCAATTTAGAACTGAACGAACGAACATATCTAGAAGGCACCACCATTTGAATCCTATCACACTAAAAACAAATGAATAAATGGTCAAATTTTAAACATGCCAAAAAAACCAATAACATTAATTAAATTAAAATGGATACACAAATAATTGAATGCTTACATTCAAGTCCATTAGAACCATCTCAATATGTTTATGTTTGAGATAATCTTTCGCATACCAAAGATTCACAATCCTAACAGGCAATTTCCATACTTCTTTGCCAACTTTTATATCTCTTATTTCATCAAATGGTCTAGTTAACACAAATTGCATCTGAAATTATGAAAAATAGTTAAACCAACAACAATTTTTTTTTTTTTTACACTATCAGTTCAATAGTCGTACATTCTAACTACAACAACTATAATGCGTATGATATTTTAACACCAAAAATAAGCAGGATATACAAAAT
Source organism: Trifolium repens (assembly GCA_030408175.1). Classification (NCBI taxonomy): domain Eukaryota; kingdom Viridiplantae; phylum Streptophyta; class Magnoliopsida; order Fabales; family Fabaceae; genus Trifolium; species Trifolium repens. The sequence continues at coordinate 21,729,793 of CP125845.1, read as the reverse complement.
CAAAATGCAGCCATATATATTCTTCAAAAGATTAAACTTACTTCCAATGTTTGTATCAAATGCTGCTTTAAAGACGTTTGGCGAGCTTGGTTGTTCCCTTCAACGATTTCCCTTTCTTCGCCACCCTCTTCCATTCAATGACTCAAAGGTTTAGAGGTTTTTTATAACTTAAGTAAAAGGAAAAAGTGTAAAAGGAAAAGGAAATTTATTAATTGAAAACAAAGAGAGGGTTTCTTAAATAATTGGTTTCCACCACTTGGCTTTGTATTCTTGAAACAGAGATGACTCATTTTTGTGCGTCACGTGCCATAAAACCTGTCAACCAAGATTGCATTAATAATATTAATAATATTGTCCAAATTGCCACAAAAGTGTGTCAAAATGAATATATGTATTTTTAAAAAAAATTGAACGATATATAATGATTTTTATAAAATAATTTTTGCTCATATTTTGTAAAAAATAGAGTATGGGGGTAAATTAATATTTTTTTTGGCTAAAATGTATTTTTGGTCCCTTTATTTTAGGTTTGAACCAAATCCTTATGCTTTAAAAGTTTCGATTTGGTCCCTCACGTTATAAATGCTTGCATTAGTTAGTCCATTCCATTAAATATTTCACTAACCCTACTTGATTTTTACACGTGTCTGACATTTTTAACACGTGGACGTTATTTTGAACACAAAGAAAATTTTTTGGACAATTTTTTTAGGTTCAATTCTATTATTATAAGTAATATATATTATTTTTAATTATTATTTTTACTTAGTTAGCACCCCACACGACACTAAACGTGTCCAAAATAGAGACCACATGTCCACACTGTGAATCACGTGTAAGGATTAAACGAAGATAGTGAAAAATAGGGTTAATAGGCTTTTACCCCTGAAAAATACGATGAAAGAGATTAACTAATACAAACATTAATAATGTAAGACCCAAGATTTCTTTGTATAGTTGGTTTAAGGAATATTAGGGTTTCGATGTGTTCGTGTGACGAAACATCGTGTAATTATTAAGTTTTGCTGTAATCGAGTCTGTTTTGTGCTCGTGCACTGTAATTGTACAGACTTTTGTCTTGTGATCCTGTTGCTTGTATAAGAAGTTATTTGTGGTTTTAGAATAATAAGTTTTGGATTATTCTTGTTTTTGGAAAAACGAGTAGGATTTTACCCGTCGTTGTAAAATCTTATTGCGTCTGTTTTGAGTGAGGTTTCGGATGGAAGTTTTATATATCTGCGCGAGTTAGGATATATTCTGAGAATAATTTTCTGAGGTATGGAAGAAAAGTACAGTCGCGGAAAAAGATTCGGCGATAAGTTTTGGAAATGTGAAACGTTAGACGTTCTTTCCGTAGGTTCTATGTTTTTGTGACTTACGTTCGTCGCGGCGCGCGAGAACTGAACGTGTGAGTGTTTCTATGAAGTATTGAGTTTTATCTCAAGTGGATTTGGTTTGGTTGATCCAATGGCTAGGGTTTTGTCTTGGCATTTTGTCTTTTGATCCAATGGCCATGAGTGAGCAAGAGCATTGGCTTAGTAAGGAGGTTTGTGGATTGTGGACTTAAGAAAATCATAAACTTCACTTCTTTCTTTCTCTCTTCCACGTGAAACTCCATTTCATTTTCTAACCTTCACTAAATTTTCCATTCTTCACCATTTCACTCCATTTCAAGCTTTGGAGCTTTGAAGAAAGTTGTAGAGAATCACTTTCTAAAGGTAACCCTCTCTTCTCATCTCTTAGGTTGGTAGGCTTATAGAGTTTAAGAGATTTTGGGTTTATGTTCTTAAGAGGGTTTGGTGAGAAAGGTTGTTCTTGCTAGTTCTTGTTTCATGAAAGTTGTTCATGAGAGTTTAGTAAGCATGCTAGGCTTTGTTGTTTTTGTTTTCCATGAGTTGGTGAAAAATCTCATGAGAAAAGTTAGGGTTTTGGTTGGTTTATGTATTGATCAATTACATGAGGTTATGTTGTAAAGTTTTGAAAAGAAAAGTTGTCTTTGAACCTTTGGGCGAAAGGGAAATGCGTTGTATGGTTTTGTTTTGGAAAATCCGATGAAAAATATTTTGTGGTTTATGAAAATATTTTCTAAGAGTTTTTGGGTAGTATTTTGGGGTCAAAGTGGTTTAAAACTATTGTGACATGTGGTGTTACTCTTTACCTTGAAAACATGTTTGAAAATGATTACCGGACGGTTAAGGCCCGTAATAAAACTTGTGCTTGGATTTGGTTTTGATTTTGGAAATGAAAATCAAATAACTTGCACTCGAAGCAACCAACAAGCTTTCGGAAAACGAATTGCTTGCTTATGAAAATGGTTTGCTTTTATGCCTTGAAAAGATGTTGGGAACTAATAGAATCAAACTAGGCTTGGGTGGAAAAAGGTGGTGTGAGTTGCTGTCTTTTGCTGTCATGACAGTTGAAACTCGCTGAGCGAGTGGTTACTCGCCAGGGCGAGTGTCACAGGTCATGACAACACGCCAGGGCGAGCTCCAGAGCGAGTAAGACCAGTACTCTCTGCCTTCACTCGCCATCAACTCGCCAGGGCGAGCTCTGAGAGTTGAAATTTTGGATTCTGATTTCTAAACTTGGTTTTTAACTTTCTAATCCCTTTTTATTAATTTATGGAAGTAGTGGGGATTGGAAACGAGTTTTTCGGGTACTCGGAAAGTACGTAGCTTATAACGCAAGAAAACGGCCATTTTGCATTTCAAATTATTTAAGACTTTTGGCAATTGTTTTGGGTCCTAAAAATAGTACAAATAACTCATGGGGGTTGATCAATAAGGTAGTTTTTGGTAGAGAATCCGAAAAAGGGGTTTTACCTTAGAGAACCTTTGAGTTTTGGGGTTCTAGAGTCCAAATCATTAAGGATTGATTGGTTATGGTTTTGATTGAATACTTTGCTTGTTTTAGGAAGCAAGTAAGTGTTGTGCGATCGTGTGATAGTTGAGTGCTTGACGAGGTAAGGGCTCCACTTTATTTCCGTCTTTCGAAATGGTTACGACATGCTCTGTTTTGCTGTTATGCATTTGCTGTGTGCTTGGCATGTTTGTACTTATGTATTCTCGTTGATGAGATCGTGATTATAATTAAAAGTGCAACTTACATATGATTAGGAAAATGTATGCATGTTGTGACGACTTGTGCATAGGCTTTAGGCTATGTGATTGTTTGCATGAGCATATATGAATGCGTGCGTCTGATGGGACTACGCGAGGATTTTGTCTTGTGTGACTATCCTGTATATGCCAAAGAGAATATATGCCATGCATTTCATAGTTGCGTGCCTAGGTGTATGTCTGTGTGACTTTGCCTACGTACCGGGCGTTTGACTGTGTGGCTTCGCCAAATCCCTCTGGATTTATATTGAGTTGGTGTATGTCTGTGTGACTTCGCCTGGTGTTTGTCTGTGTGACTTCACCTGCCTTGTGTGGCATTTTAGTGCGGGTACGTATATTTCTGTGTGGCTTTGCCTACCCCACGACTCTTCGAGGAGAGGTTAATTTTCCGGAAAATCATGCATGTGGCAGCCAGTGATTGGTGTCACACTCATTGTAGAAGTCTGCATTAGGCTTGGTGTGCATTTATTTATATAAGCCCGTTGGTGGGAACTACTTTTGAGATTAAGAGCTTTCTCTTGTGTTTGTGGAAATATTTGTCATGTGTACAATTTCTCGCACCGTATATATATATATATACTTGTATTTTGTGGTGACCCTTTCTTTCATTTGCGGGTTCATCCCACCCAGATGATGGGTTAGGTCGTGGTGACGACGGAGGCTGTTCCAGGCCCCAGTGAGCGGTTGGAGCTGTAGCCTAGGATAGTTAGACTATGCGCCGGTGTGTTTTGTGCACCGTGCTTTTTGGTTAGCATAGGATTTCTAACTTGTTTTGGTACTTAGACTTGGAATGTAATTATTCAGGAAATACACTTTGCTTGTCGAAGCACCTTTTGGTAATGAGTTCTTTTGTATATTTGAATGCCGGTTCATTTAAAAACTATTATGCGCACTTTGAGTGTTAGTTGAAAAAGAAAAAAAAAATAATGCCCTTTTTGGCTTATGAAAAACGGGGTGTTACAATTTGGTATCAGAGCACGGCTTTAAATCTTCAAAGGGAAAGTGTATACTTGAGTCGTTAGTCCAGAGTCGGTTAGAACATAGCTAGAGTAGTGTCAGTTCTAGTGGTTGTTCGGTGTCGGGTTGTGTTAGTAACCGTTGTGTGAGATTTCTGTTGAGACTCAGAAATGTTTGGATAAGGAATCTAATCAGAATTGGTATTGTGCAGAATAGAATGCCTCCAAGAAGGGCACCTACAGCACCTATGACGGATAATGTTGATATAAACCAGATGGCTTATGCCATGCATACGATGGCAGCGGCGGTGACTGCTCAGAGCCATGCTAAGGCGCAAAGGGATCTGGAAAAGCGCGAAAGGGAAATGCTTGCGGCTGGATCTAGACTTCTTTCAAATTTCAACCACCAGACTCCTCCAAAGTTTAACGGGGAGGGAGGTCCGGAAACTGCTGACCTATGGCTCCAATCTGTGGAGAGGATATTCGGGGCAATTCATTGTCCGGAAGGAGAGAAGGTGGTCTTAGCTACCTATCAATTGCTTGGGGGTTCTGAGTATTGGTGGAGGAACACCCGACTGATCATGGAGAATGTTCATGAAGAGTTAAGTTGGGAGAACTTCAAGAGGAGGTTCTTGGCCAAATACTTCCCTGAGACAGCTAGGGAAAGGTATGGGGAAGAGTTCCTGAGGCTGAGGCAAGCGGGCATGAATGTTGAAGCATATGCCAAGAAATTCGAATCACTATCCCGTTTCTTCCGCTTCTTTAGGGATGGGATAGATGAGGTTTATATGTGCCGTAGATTCCAAGATGGGCTGAGGTACGAACTGCAGGATGCGGTTGTGCCGTTGGGTATTCGACAATTCCAGGTCTTGGTTGAAAAGTGCCAAGAGGTGGAAGACATGAAGAATAAGCGGGTGAACCGCCAAGGGAATTCTAATGCCGGAGGACCAAGTCGCACCAATGATCGTGGTTCGACTCAGAATAGTGGGAGGCAAGGGAGTAAGCCTTATAACCGTCCTCAGCACAGTAAAGGACCGGGCCGATCGGTGAATCAGGGAACCCGGGGAAAATCAGAGGGTAGTAAGGGGACTTGCTACAACTGTGGGGAAGCGGGGCATTTTTCTAATGAGTGCACGCAACCGAAGGTGGGAAACACCTGCTACAATTGCAAGAAGCCGGGACACTTTGCTAGAGATTGCAGAGCCCCGAAGACTGGGCCGTCGGCAAATGTGGCACAAGGTTCACAGGGTGCCAGACCTGCGGCAAAGGCACGTGCTTACTGTATGGGCACTGAGTTGAGTGGGCAGGCTAGCAATGCTATCCACGAGAGCTGTCACATCGCAGGTAATTCTTTAACTGCTTTGATTGACACGGGGGCAACCCACTCATTCATATCTTTGGCATGTGCAAATCGTTTAAGTTTGAATGTATCTGTGCTTCCGTTTGATTTGAATGTTTTGACTCTTGCTAAGGATTTGGTAGTGAATACTGCATGTTTGCATTGTTTGGTAGTAATACAGAATAGGGATTTTCTGGTCAATTTGGTTTGTCTACCGCTTTTATCTCTCGAGATCATCCTCGGGATGGATTGGTTGTCTTATCATTATGTGATTCTAGACTGTGCTCGGAAATTGGTTTTCTTTCCCGAGCCAGGTGTGCGAAGGTACTTGTCTGCGAATCGGCTTTCTGTGGTTATGTGTAACGGAGAACCGGAGATAGTTTCACTTGCTAGCTTAGGAGTGACGTCGGAGATCCGAATTGAGGAAATTCGTGTAGTTCAGGATTTCCAAGATATGTTTCCATCGGAGATTCCAGCTTTTCCTCCGTGTAGAGAGGTGGAATTCTTTATTGATTTACAACCGGGTACGGGTCCGATTTCGGAATCAGCTTATCGGATGGCTCCAGCTGAGTTGGTAGAGTTGAAAAGTCAGATTGAAGACTTGTTAGAGAAAGGTTTCATAAGGCCTAGTGTGTCGCCTTGGGGAGCACCGGTCTTATTGGTTAAAAAGAAGGATGGTAAATCTCGTCTGTGTGTGGATTATCGGAAGCTTAATAAGGTGACTATCAAGAACCGATATCCATTGCCGCGTATCGATGATTTGATGGATCAGTTGAGGGGAGCCTCAGTGTTTTCAAAGATCGACTTGAAATCTGGTTATCACCAGATAAGAGTGCGAGATGAAGATATTCAGAAAACGGCGTTTAGGACGCGTTATGGGCATTATGAGTTTCTAGTGATGCCGTTCGGAGTGACGAATGCACCTGCTATCTTTATGGCGTACATGAATCGGATATTCAATTCATTTTTGGACAAGTTTGTGGTGGTGTTCATTGATGACATTTTGGTGTATTCGAAGAGTGAAGAGGAACATGGAGAACATCTTCGTCTAGTATTACAAGTTTTGCGGGAATGTAAGCTGTATGCAAACCCGTCAAAGTGTGATTTTTGGTTGGAAGAGGTGAATTTCCTGGGTCATGTTATATCAAAAGAGGGAATAGCCGTGGATCCAGCCAAGATTGATACGGTACTTTCATGGAAGCAACCTCAAACCGTGACTGATGTGAGAAGTTTTGTTGGTTTGGCCGGTTATTACCGAAGGTTCATTGAAGGTTTTGCTAAGATTGTGGCACCGATGACACAACTTACTCGGAAAGATCAACCGTTTGCGTGGACAGAGAAGTGTGAGTTGAGTTTTCAGTTGTTGAAGGAGCGTTTGACGACTTCACCAGTCTTGATGTTACCACAGTCGGAGGAACCGTATGAGGTTTATTGTGATGCTTCTCATCAAGGGTTGGGTTGTGTGTTGATGCAACACAAGAGGGCAGTGGCTTATGCGTCAAGGCAACTGAAAGTGCATGAAAAGAATTATCCTACGCACGATCTAGAGCTTGCGGCTGTTGTTTTTGCATTGAAGATTTGGAGACATCATCTTTATGGTTGCACTTTTGTCGTGTTTAGTGACCATAAAAGTCTTAAGTATCTGTTTGATCAGAAAGAGCTAAATATGAGGCAGAGGAGATGGATGGAAACTTTGAAAGACTACGACTTTACGTTGGAATACCATCCGGGAAAGGCTAATGTGGTAGCCGATGCCTTGAGTAGGAAGAGTGTGTCGGTTTGTTCGGCGCAAAGGGCTAGTCAACAGGAGTTGTTGAGAGAGTTTCGTGACTTGCACCTAGAGGTAGAGTTTGCCTTAGGGAATATGAGACTGGGTATGATTACCATCTCGAACGGTTTGTTGGAGGATATTGCTAATTGTCAAGATGACAAGTTTCTCATGGAGAAAAGAGCTTTGATTGTTCGAGGAACCAACCGAGATTTCAAGGTGGGATCGGACAACATCTTGAGGTGTCAAGGGAGAGTGTGTGTACCCGATGCTATGAACTTGAGAAACATCATTCTAGGGGAGGCACACAAGAGTAAACTTAGTATACATCCCGGAGCAACAAAGATGTATCAAGACCTGAGGCATGATTTCTGGTGGCCGGGTATGAAAAAGGATGTGGCTGAGTATGTGGCGTCGTGTCTGACTTGTCAGAAGGCGAAGATTGAACATCAGAGGCCGGCAGGGATGCTGCAGTCATTAGATATCCCCGAGTGGAAGTGGGATAGCATTTCTATGGATTTCATCACTGGGTTACCTAAGACCAGGAGGAAGCATGATTCCATTTGGGTGATAGTGGATCATTTGACCAAGTCCGCTCATTTTCTACCGGTAAGGATTACGGATACGGCGGCAAAGTTGACCGATGTGTATATTGCTGAGATTGTGAGGTTACATGGGATTCCGTCAAGTATAGTGTCGGATAGAGATCCAAAGTTCACTTCACATTTTTGGAAGACTTTGCATGAGGCGTTGGGGACGAAACTGAGGTTGAGTTCCGCCTATCATCCCCAGACTGATGGGCAAACTGAGAGAACAAATCAGTCACTAGAGGATTTATTGAGAGCATGTGTGCTGGATGATCGTGGGAGTTGGGACGACGTGTTGCCGTTGATAGAGTTCACGTACAACAATAGTTACCATTCGACTATTGGAATGGCACCATATGAGGCTTTGTATGGGAGAAGGTGTCAGACTCCTTTGTGTTGGTACCAAGATGGGGAGAGTATGATAGTAGGACCGGAAATGGTACAACAGACGACGGACAAGGTCCGAAAGATAAGGGCAATGATGAAGGTTGCTCAAGATCGACAAAAGAGTTATGCGGATAGGCGTCGGAGGCCTTTAGAGTTTGAAGAGGGAGATCACGTATTTCTCCGTGTTACTCCAACAACTGGTGTTGGAAGGGCTTTGAAAGCAAAGAAGTTGACTCCGAAGTTTATAGGACCTTATCAGATTACGGAGCGGGTTGGGAAGGTAGCATACCGGATCGCGTTGCCACCGGTACTATCTTTGATTCATGACGTGTTCCATGTGTCGCAATTGCGGAAGTATACACCGGATCCATCACATGTGATCACACCAGATGATATCCAGTTGAGGGATAACTTGTCATTTGAAGTTCCGCCGATCAAGATTGCGGATAGGAAGATGAAGCGTTTGAGAACGAAAGAGATACCTTTGGTAAAGGTAATATGGAACGAAGCTACAGGAGATACCACCTGGGAGCTCGAGAGTAAGATGAAGGAATTATACCCCAGTTTGTTCGACGATGTCTAAGTTTCGAGGACGAAACTTCTTTTAGGGGGGTAGTATTGTAAGACCCAAGATTTCTTTGTATAGTTGGTTTAAGGAATATTAGGGTTTCGATGTGTTCATGTGACGAAACATCGTGTAATTATTAAGTTTTGCTGTAATCGAGTCTGTTTTGTGCTCGTGCACTGTAATTGTACAGACTTTTGTCTTGTGATCCTGTTGCTTGTATAAGAAGTTATTTGTGGTTTTAGAATAATAAGTTTTGGATTATTCTTGTTTTTGGAAAAACGAGTAGGATTTTACCCGTCGTTGTAAAATCTTATTGCGTCTGTTTTGAGTGAGGTTTCGGATGGAAGTTTTATATATCTGCGCGAGTTAGGATATATTCTGAGAATAATTTTCTGAGGTATGGAAGAAAAGTACAGTCGCGGAAAAAGATTCGGCGATAAGTTTTGAAAATGTGAAACGTTAGACGTTCTTTCCGTAGGTTCTATGTTTTTGTGACTTACGTTCGTCGCGGCGCGCGAGAACTGAACGTGTGAGTGTTTCTATGAAGTATTGAGTTTTATCTCAAGTGGATTTGGTTTGGTTGATCCAATGGCTAGGGTTTTGTCTTGGCATTTTGTCTTTTGATCCAATGGCCATGAGTGAGCAAGAGCATTGGCTTAGTAAGGAGGTTTGTGGATTGTGGACTTAAGAAAATCATAAACTTCACTTCTTTCTTTCTCTCTTCCACGTGAAACTCCATTTCATTTTCTAACCTTCACTAAATTTTCCATTCTTCACCATTTCACTCCATTTCAAGCTTTGGAGCTTTGAAGAAAGTTGTAGAGAATCACTTTCTAAAGGTAACCCTCTCTTCTCATCTCTTAGGTTGGTAGGCTTATAGAGTTTAAGAGATTTTGGGTTTATGTTCTTAAGAGGGTTTGGTGAGAAAGGTTGTTCTTGCTAGTTCTTGTTTCATGAAAGTTGTTCATGAGAGTTTAGTAAGCATGCTAGGCTTTGTTGTTTTTGTTTTCCATGAGTTGGTGAAAAATCTCATGAGAAAAGTTAGGGTTTTGGTTGGTTTATGTATTGATCAATTACATGAGGTTATGTTGAAAAGTTTTGAAAAGAAAAGTTGTCTTTGAACCTTTGGGCGAAAGGGAAATGCGTTGTATGGTTTTGTTTTGGAAAATCCGATGAAAAATATTTTGTGGTTTATGAAAATATTTTCTAAGAGTTTTTGGGTAGTATTTTGGGGTCAAAGTGGTTTAAAACTATTGTGACATGTGGTGTTACTCTTTACCTTGAAAACATGTTTGAAAATGATTACCGGACGGTTAAGGCCCGTAATAAAACTTGTGCTTGGATTTGGTTTTGATTTTGGAAATGAAAATCAAATAACTTGCACTCGAAGCAACCAACAAGCTTTCGGAAAACGAATTGCTTGCTTATGAAAATGGTTTGCTTTTATGCCTTGAAAAGATGTTGGGAACTAATAGAATCAAACTAGGCTTGGGTGGAAAAAGGTGGTGTGAGTTGCTGTCTTTTGCTGTCATGACAGTTGAAACTCGCTGAGCGAGTGGTTACTCGCCAGGGCGAGTGTCACAGGTCATGACAACACGCCAGGGCGAGCTCCAGAGCGAGTAAGACCAGTACTCTCTGCCTTCACTCGCCATCAACTCGCCAGGGCGAGCTCTGAGAGTTGAAATTTTGGATTCTGATTTCTAAACTTGGTTTTTAACTTTCTAATCCCTTTTTATTAATTTATGGAAGTAGTGGGGATTGGAAACGAGTTTTTCGGGTACTCGGAAAGTACGTAGCTTATAACGCAAGAAAACGGCCATTTTGCATTTCAAATTATTTAAGACTTTTGGCAATTGTTTTGGGTCCTAAAAATAGTACAAATAACTCATGGGGGTTGATCAATACGGTAGTTTTTGGTAGAGAATCCAAAAAAGGGGTTTTACCTTAGAGAACCTTTGAGTTTTGGGGTTCTAGAGTCCAAATCATTAAGGATTGATTGGTTATGGTTTTGATTGAATACTTTGCTTGTTTTAGGAAGCAAGTAAGTGTTGTGCGATCGTGTGATAGTTGAGTGCTTGACGAGGTAAGGGCTCCACTTTATTTCCGTCTTTCGAAATGGTTACGACATGCTCTGTTTTGCTGTTATGCATTTGCTGTGTGCTTGGCATGTTTGTACTTATGTATTCTCGTTGATGAGATCGTGATTATAATTAAAAGTGCAACTTACATTTGATTAGGAAAATGTATGCATGTTGTGACGACTTGTGCATAGGCTTTAGGCTATGTGATTGTTTGCATGAGCATATATGAATGCGTGCGTCTGATGGGACTACGCGAGGATTTTGTCTTGTGTGACTATCCTGTATATGCCAAAGAGAATATATGCCATGCATTTCATAGTTGCGTGCCTAGGTGTATGTCTGTGTGACTTTGCCTACGTACCGGGCGTTTGACTGTGTGGCTTCGCCAAATCCCTCTAGATTTATATTGAGTTGGTGTATGTCTGTGCGACTTCGCCTGGTGTTTGTCTGTGTGACTTCACCTGCCTTGTGTGGCATTTTAGTGCGGGTACGTATATTTCTGTGTGGCTTTGCCTACCCCACGACTCTTCGAGGAGAGGTTAATTTTCCGGAAAATCATGCATGTGGCAGCCAGTGATTGGTGTCACACTCATTGTAGAAGTCTGCATTAGGCTTGGTGTGCATTTATTTATATAAGCCCGTTGGTGGGAACTACTTTTGAGATTAAGAGCTTTCTCTTGTGTTTGTGGAAATATTTGTCATGTGTACAATTTCTCGCACCGTATATATATATATATACTTGTATTTTGTGGTGACCCTTTCTTTCATTTGCGGGCTCATCCCACCCAGATGATGGGTTAGGTCGTGGTGACGACGGAGGCTGTTCCAGGCCCCAGTGAGCGGTTGGAGCTGTAGCCTAGGATAGTTAGACTATGCGCCGGTGTGTTTTGTGCACCGTGCTTTTTGGTTAGCATAGGATTTCTAACTTGTTTTGGTACTTAGACTTGGAATGTAATTATTCAGGAAATACACTTTGCTTGTCGAAGCACCTTTTGGTAATGAGTTCTTTTGTATATTTGAATGCCGGTTCATTTAAAAACTATTATGCGCACTTTGAGTGTTAGTTGAAAAAGAAAAAAAAAATAATGCCCTTTTTGGCTTATGAAAAACGGGGTGTTACAAATAACGCGAGAGACCAAATTGAACGTAAGAGACCAAAAGTACAGTTTAGCCTTATTTTTTATAGTCATTAGACTATTTGATCAAAAAAAATTAATATCCTTTCGTTCAAATATATAATAATAAAAATAATTTCAATCTAATCAAGAAAGATCATATGAAATTTTTAAAAAATACGATTTATACGTTTTTATTGATATAAATTTTGTGGAATGATGTAAAAATAATTTTAATATGTTATTGATTATGTCGAAAAATAGCGAAATAGAAAATTAAAAAGTAAGTACAAAAAGTTCGATGATATTAAAATGTGATAAACCAATAAAAAAAGTAAGGTAAATAAATATAATAATCTCACTCTAAAGAAATGTTGAATTTATAATCAAATAAGAAGAAATTAATATATTTATTTAACATTTAATATTCAATAAGTAGGCAACATAGGGCTATTTCAAGCGGCACACATAATAAACATTGATAGTCAAACATATATTCTTTGGAAAACTTCAGGATAAACAACATTGATGGTATTTGACTTTGCTAAAACTTCATCGTCGGTTATAAGAATCTTTAACCCAGACCTAGTTTTGACACGTGAAAGAGCGACATATAATTGACCGTGCGTAAAAACCGGCCTTGGTAAATATAACCCAACACGTCCTAATGTTTGTCCTTGACTTTTGTTAATAGTCATACCAAAGCAAACTGACAAAGGAAATTGACGTCGACGGAAACTTATTGAAACATTAGCATCAGATGGTATTAGGTTCTGACGGTGGATGTAGACAACCTCACCTATATTTGTTCTTGTTGCAATTTGTGCCCCGATAACATTGGTTCCCATATAGTTGACAATAAGACGTGTTCCATTGCACAAACCTGAGGAAACATCAATATTTCTCAAAAGCATAATAAGAGCACCAACTTTGTGAATAAGCTTGTGGTTGGGCATGCCAGAACATTTAATTTCGTTTAAAAATTCAGTGGTAATCCATCTATAGTCCACACCAACGTCATCATCACATTTTTGAATTGAATCACAACTCAAATACTCTTTTGGTTCGCCAGGCATCAAAGCAAGCACATAATCATTAATTTTTTCAACAACCTCTAAAGTTGGAGCAAGAATAGCCCTATCTTGGAAAAAGTTGGGGATCAACATATTTTGAAGTAAATTTGGATAAATAGCTTCAACAATATCCCCAATGGGATCAGAGGAACTCTGAATTAAAAGATCTGGAGGAATATCAACAATACATTCACCGTCTTCAATAATACCTACTTTGCCATCTCCAATATCTAGAATCCACTTCGCGAACTCTTGTAATTGATCATTTTCTGCTGAATTAGATGAAAACTGCAATCTCATATTTTGCTTCAAAGTTAAGACATTGCACCTGCGCCATAGATAAGAAGAGTTAATAGTTGCATGCACAATATCTGCTCGAGTTCCCTTCGGAATAACCGGTAAAATCTGTCTAAAGGCTCCACCAAAAACAACTGTTTTTCCACCGAATGGTAATTTTTTGTTGGCCACATCAACCTCGGACATCAGATCTTGCAAAGTTCGTTCAAAAGCCTCAAATGCCCATTTATGAATCATTGGCGCTTCATCCCAAATAATCAAGCTCGTCATAATTAATAGCTCAGCCTTTTTACTCTTCTTATCAATTTGGCAACATGATTCTTTGGTTAGAACTAATGGAATACCAAACTGTGAATGCGCAGTTTTACCCCAGGTAGTAAAACAGACGCGATACCGCTGGACGCAACATTTACAACTATCTTTCCCTCAGACCGTAATCTATAAGAAAGGGTTTTCCACAAGAAAGTCTTCCCAGTACCACCATATCCATCAACAAAGAACATAGTTCCAATTCCATTATCAATTGCATTATAAATAGACTGATATGCAAACAATTGATCTGAATTTAAGTTGCTAACATGTTGATCATGAAGATTTTTCATTTCTTGGTAGTCATATTGATACTCATTCTCAAGCAAAACATTGTTGAACATACCGGGTCTAGGATTCTTTAACTTTGGCATACATTCATAATCATCAAGAGATTTTCCATTTTTCCCTAGAAATTTATCTATTTCAATAAGGCATGCTTCTTTTAAATCCTCAGAGGACATGGTATAGTCTACAAAAAAAATTACAAATACATAAATAATATATCAAACTTTTGAATAAAAAGTAAATGAAATGAATTAAACTCACCCGGTAAGTTTAATGTTCGACGTTTTTCATACAATATTCCATCTGCCAATGTCTCCCATAAACGCTCCCAAACTTTAAATGGATCGCTCATTGAGTTAGACATTAACAAATTTGCAAACATCTTTCGAATAGAAAATCCAGATCCAAGCAAAGCAACTTCAACAATGGCATCAATAAATTCTTTATCATCTTCCAACAACCTCAGAGCACCACAAGCCTCTGTATATGTATCATATGTATGACCTTCAACAGTTCTTATATCCTCAAAACTCGTGCACCCAACTTGAACATTTAGCAAAAGTCTCATGTAATAAAGTTCCCGGTTACCATGCGGGATATGAGTCAGACGACCAACAGAACCACCCCTCTTCCTAAGCTTCCAAAATCGACCATCTGAATCATAAGTAAATAAAGTAGGAAACTGTGTATATGTTAGGTGCCGACCTTGATGATATTCTTTGTTTGCCTGCATCCAAGCTAAAAACATCGTTCCCTTTGAATTATTAAACTTCAAAACAGTATTTAAATTAGCACTATCCTTGAACACAACTCTTTGGTTCCCCTTGGTGTGAAAGGTTAGCCTAAACACCGGCGGCCACCTAAAATGTATCTTGTAGGAAAAAATCCTCCAGATAGATTCAGATGGGGATAGGAAGCGACAATTGTAACGCACCGAACCCGAGACTACTAATATTCAAATTTTAAAAATACTCTTTTGAAAATTCCTTTTAAGAGACATCATGCAGCGGATAAAATAACTATAGAATTGGACCCAATATTGAAATTATTTGAAAATTGTTATAAAGATGAAACATAGCAACTTCCTTTATAATAAAATACATTAGCTTTAAAAATAAAGTAGCAAAACATCCTAGACTGTAAGACTTCTTCCCAAGTGTCACAATCAGAGCGGGCTTCCCTTGACTCGAACTCAAAACTCAACAACCTGTAAATACTGCGATTTCACAATTGCAGGGCCAAGCCAAACAAGACAAAAAGAAAGGGGTGAGATTATATTCACACAAGGCATCGGTGTATTAACACACAAGAATAGGGAAAACATAAACACAAAAATATCATCCTTTGGGACGATCAAACACATAAACAAACACAACTCATAACATGTAACCACTATCACAACATCATTAAAATAAAATATTACTACTTCATCGCTACAGCGTAGCTAACAACTTCATTTCCATATTTGGCTACATTATTACTCCTTCATTGCCATATTTGGCTACAATATTACTCCTTCATTGCCATATCTGGCTACAATACATGATTATAAATCAACATCATTATTTAACACAACTACAATATTTAGTTCTTAAAGAAACTCAACACCAAATAAATTCGACACCAATTAGACTCAAC
Organism: Trifolium repens; assembly: GCA_030408175.1. Lineage (NCBI taxonomy): Eukaryota > Viridiplantae > Streptophyta > Magnoliopsida > Fabales > Fabaceae > Trifolium > Trifolium repens. Next base: position 21,714,268 of record CP125845.1, on the reverse strand, counting down.
ACCAATTAATTCAAACACCAATTAATTCGACACCAATTAGACTCAACACCAATATGACTCATCTAGATTTTAGTGCTCTCACAATTTACTAACTATAAATTATTCCTGAAAATCATATTTAAAATCAAACATGTTATCTTTTATAATCTTTTAATAAACCGTATACTTTCAGTTTGATAAAATTAATTGATACTTAAATCAGATATTAAAACTTCTCCCTCCTAATTCCTGATTCACAAGGAAGTACATATTCACAAAAACTCACATGTAAACAACAACAGAAGCATACATACGATAGACATGCTCATGAACCAAACCGTATATACTTAGGATGGATCAATCAAAGCTCATACTAGAATCAATTTGAGTGCACACATTTGATGACAAAAGTATAGAAGACCAATTAAAATAAAATACGTATATATTGAAAGTATCCTTGATGCAACCAAAAAACTAACAATTAAGCTATGACTCAATTTTGACATTTAGTCACGTATCATACTATTATCATGTGATTGAAAAGCATAAGGCCATACTTTAGTTATTCACATATGACTTATTTTAATCTTTCTTAACATATTGAGAATTAAAAAATCATAGTGTGGGAACAAGATTATTATTTTGAACAGAAGTAGAACTTTACTAATCAAAACATCATGAAACGAAGAACTTCAAAAAATAGAATTTAACTTAAAAGATACATATAAGAGAAATCAAATATCAAAAGGAAAGAGAAAAGAAAAAGGGAAAAGGGATGGAGGGCAAGGTCCCATCGGCTACTCTTATGGTTAACACTACCCCTATTCGTGAACAATCTCCCCCCTTACCTCGATTATGCAGAAATCCTTTAATGATTTATTGTTGGCGATCCCTCGATGCCCTAGCTCTCCAAGGTCTTTCTCACGTTTCTATTTGATTTTGCTCTCCTAATTTGTGTTCACTTTGGTCTATTTATAAGCAACTAATTAGGTTTCTTTTCCTAAAAGATATCCTTATCGGATTTGTTTCCATAATATATTATCCTAAAAACTCTCATCTTATTTTTCATAAAAATCTAATCTTTTATTTTCATAATATATTCCTAAAATATATTTCAAATTATATCTCTAAAATATGATTCTAAAATATATCTTAATTATTTCTATTTTTCAAATAATTCTCTCTTCTTACTAAATTAAATAAATTCTAACCTATCAAATAATTTACTTGACACATAAACACTTAAATAAACTATATTCTAAATAAATAGCTGTTTCTAAATTTTGGGGTGTTACAACAATCATAGTATTGTTTAATCTCATCAACACACTCCTCGTCACATTTTTCTAAAGTGGCAGTGACTCTATCAACACCCTTGTTAATATATTTGAATAAATACTTAATGCAATTTGATTTGTTACAATATTCAATATTAACATGAGCTTGATATTTCATGATAAGTTTAGGATTGTACGGAACAACACTTCGATTGTCTAAAACTTTCTCCTTTTTAGTGACAGTAAGACCTAAGTCTCTGCGCCTATATATAGGGTATCCATTTGGGTCAAATGATGTACGCGTGACAAATTTTTTTGGATAAAATTTTGAACAACGATGGTCTTTCATGCAAGGGCAATCATCAAAACCAACTCCACATGGTCCATGAATCATAAAAGTAGTCACAGCAGAATAAAGTTTGGGAAATAGTTCATTATCAGGGAGTTCCGCACAAATGACAAAGTCAATCTTCTCTGGAGAATGGAGTTTATCACGAGGATCCAACCATAATAAAATATGTGCATGGGGCAACCCTCTTTTTTGAAATTCAATAGTATACATACCTAACAATTATTTATTGAATATACAAAAAGAAATTAAATCAATAATATAAAAAAAGCAAATGTTCAAAATTAAATTAAAGGAAAAGTTTCGTGAATAAACTTACTTGCAATAACTCTACCAAAGAATTGCCCTCTTCGAAAATCAGCCATCATTTGGTTTAACTTTATTTGGAATACACGGCAAGTTATATCAGGTCTATACACTGCATAATTTCCAGATTTCCCCATATGACGCTGGATCTCAGGCCATTTTGGATTGCAGGTGAAAGTTAAAAATAAATCCGGATAACCAAATTTTTTGCAAATTGCCATTGCGTCTTGACAATTATTAAACATATAACGTCTCCCTCCAGTAAAAGAATATGGCAATACAATTCTAGCACCAATCGAAGAAGCAACAAAATCACCTCGACTAACTGCTTCCTCTATACCTGCCAGAAAATCAGACCGAATTTCACTCTAATTATTTCTGACATACGACAATCTCTGGGATTCAATCATAGAATACAAGTCAACGACAAATTGTTGAAATAATCTCCTGCTTCTAAATATAATAGAATCTTCATTGATTCTCTCTTGGAGTCGCCATGCAATAAAAGCCTGAAGTGAACAACGTATTCTCTTTTTTTTGCTAGATGATTTTGTAACACGATTAAGAGGAATCTTTTCTTGATACTGATCTTCCCCGAAAGGAAATAACAACGGGTATTGCATTGGAATGTACTTAGCATGTGTTTCATGTATCCTCTGTAGATATCCATCTCGTTCACGTACAACGATATCTCTTCCATCTTCCTCATCTCCAATATCTCCAACTATTAGTGCAGCAACCTCATCAAGCTCGGGCATATTATAAACACGAGCATCTCGCTGTCGGTTACGAAATAAATGTAAACTAACACGTACATTTTGATTTATATCAATGTAATCCCTGACCATACGAAAACTTTCAACCAACTTATTGCATTGATCCAATACACCAAGAATTTCACTAACCAAAACAGGATCAAGAGGACTTTTTGGGTCAAGAGCGCTACAAAATAAATGTATAAAAAAACATCAGTTTATATGTATAAAAAATTATAGAGAATAAATTATATTTAAAACAATAATAACCTAAAATGCGACAATCGATTTGCGACTTCATTCTGAGTATCGTAGATGTATAGTTGAGCAAATTTTGGAGGCTCTCCAGTATTTAGAATTAAAGTACCGATTCGATGATAGTTTTGGCCAGCAATAGTAAAGTGCGGTGGGCCACCCCCTGTATTAGTTCCAGTATCAATTTTTCCACTAAGAGAAGTGAAGGAAAACATGTTATTATAAGATCGAATATTAGCTAGAAAATGTCCAGTTTTTGGATGAATTCCGTTGAAAAGATTCCGAATTAGCGCGCGGGGGGGGGGGGGGTTCCCGCATGTCGCGGTGATTTTCGGATATCAAACTATTGATTAGTTTGACTCACAAATTATGATTCACCACCGAGCTTTTATTTTTCCAAGGAAAAGGGGAAAAGTTCGAAATAACCCTATTTTTATGAGATTAAAGGTTCGGGGGTTGGTTACGTTAAAGGAAGGTATTAGCACCCTAAACGTCTATAGTACTCTATAGGAACCTCTTGTTTTTTATTTATCTTTGTGCTAAATTATTTGTATATTTCTAAATAAAAAACCTAAAAAAATAAAATGTTAAGGTGATATCCAAATAAAGAAAAGAAAAATATTTTTGTTATTTTATTGATTTGGGAAGACGCGAAGTCTTTTGCACTACATACCGGTTAAGGATCAAAATCCCGTAGTTCGGGGTAAAAAGAGTGGAAATGATTTGTTGATGTTTTTTAGTTTTTGAAAATATTTTAAAATAAAAGCCAAGTGGCTAAAATGTTTTTAGAATTTTTTTTTGTGTTTTTTAACTTTTGAGAAAAAGAAATGTTTAGGTGTATTTACATGAATTAAAATATTTGTTATGAAAAAGTTTTGAAAAAAAAAGTCTCTCGACGAATGTCGAGTTTTTTTTTTTGAAAGAGATTCTTTTTGAAAATGTTTTTTTGAATTTTTGAATGTTTTTTGTTGTTATTTAAAAAAAGGTTAAGCGCGGATAAAATAAACTATAGGTAAAAGAATAAACGCGAGGGATCTCATAATGACGTTGGATCAAAATGAGAATCCCCTTTTCCTTGGAATTACTACGCTATTATTTTTTTTGTTTTCGTTTTTTCACATAAAGCTGTAACAACCCGTTTTTCAAAGGCCTGAAAAGGCAGTATATTTTTTTTTTTTTCTCAACTAACACTCAGAGTGCGCATAGAATATTTTTCAATGAGCCGGCATTCAAATATACAAAAGAACTCATTACCATAAGGTGCTTCGACAAGCAAAGTGTATTCCTGAATAATTACAATCCAAGTCTAAGTATTCGAATACTTACAACAAAACAAGTTAGAATCCTATGCCTGAACCCAAAAAGCACGGTGCACAACCCACACCGGCGCATAGTCTAACTAAGCTAAGCTAAGCTCCAACACCTCACTGGGGCCTGGAACAGCCACCGTCGTCACCACGACCTAACCCATCATCTGGGTGGGATGAGCCCGCAAATGAAAGAAAGGGTCACCACAAAATAAAAGTATGTATATATATAACCGGTGCGAAAGATTGTACACATAACAATAATTCCACAAACACAAGAGAAAGCTCTTAACCACCAAAGCAATTCCCACCAACGGGTTCATATAAGCAATGCACACATAGCCTATAATGCAACCTCTACAATGCGTGGTACTAACCCTAGCTACCACAATGCATGAATTCCGGAATCGTAGGTCCAACCCACTAAAGCCACAAGGGCAGGTGATGCTACACAGACGCTATCACCGGGTGAAAATAGCCACACAAATGCTACCAGCCACACAGATGCTGTCACCCACTCAAGAAAAAGCCACAAGGATCAGGTGATGCCACACAGACGCTATCACCAGGTGAAAATAGCCACACAGATGCTACCAGCCACACAGATACTGTCAGCCACACAGATGCTGTCACCCCCTCAAAAGTGTAGCCACACAGATGCTAACACCAGGCGAACATAGCCACACAGATGCTATCGCCAACTAAGAAATGCATATACATAGGGCAGTCACACAGACACAGCCCCGGCGGAGTCACATAGACACATCCGCCCGGTACGTAGGCAAAGTCACACAGACATACACCTAGGCACACAACTATGAAATGCATGGCATATATTCTCTTTGGCATATACAGGATAGTCACACAGACAAAATCCTCGCGTAGTCCTATCTGACGCACGCATTCATATATGCTCATGCAAACATTCACATAGCCTAAAGCCTATGTACAAAGCATCACAACATACATACATTTTCTCAATCATATGTAAATTGCACACGTATTTATAAACACGTTCTCATCAACGAGAATACATAAGTACAAACATGCCAAAGCACACAACAATGCATCAATAGCAAACCAAACATGTCGTAACCGTTTTGAAAGACGGAAATAAAGTGGAGCCCTTACCTCAGCAAGCTTCCGTTAACTTTTCTCACGAATTTCTACAATTCACGCTACCTAAACAAAATGTAGCGTACAATCAATAAAATACTCTTCGTACATCCTATCGAAACGAAACTTGCTCTCAAAAGTCTAGGGGGGTTTTAGGTACTTTCTAACTCTCCCACCTAGCGATTCCAAGTTCTTTCCATGGCGATAAAAATTCACGAAATTAAAGACATTATTTTAGTCACACGAAATTCATTTTGTTTTCAAAGCATACCAAGAACCACTATTGTTTTCAACCTCAAGAAAACACTTTCACACATTCCAAACCATTTGAAAACAAACCAAACACTCTTCAAAATATTTCAACGAAAAATCAGAGTTTTCTTGCGTCGCAAGTTACACATTTTTTTCTTCCTAACAACCTTTCCTATACTCATTTTTCTTCAAAACTAAGATCATCCAACACATACACAATTTTCACACAATTGTGGACTTAGAAAAATTTTGGAATTTCTTCCTCCCCACAAGGAAAAAGGCCACGGCCATATTTTTAATAAACACCCTTCCACACAAAATTTTTCACTTCTAAAAGCATGGTAATATCCCATAATACCTAACTAGCACTTATCACGATTTAGAAATTATAGAGTCGAATCGCAAATTTTCGAGAAATCTCAAATAAGGTTTTTCTTAAGGCAAGTGATCATTTTCTTTTCAAAACATCCCATAACCAATCAAACAATTAAACAATGATCATGGGAAGCTATTTGCCTCTAAACAATTTTCGAAATTCGATTCCTCGAACCCTATATGGGTGCCACGGCCAAATGAGGCAAAAGGCAACCCTACACATTTTTTTTTTCCATTTGAAACCCTAGCCCACATTCATTAGTTCGTAATGATATTCGATCATGTACCCGACTCCTTTTGAAACTCGAAATAAATTTTTTCTAAATTGTGTTCTTCGAGTCGCTCAAGAACACGAGAATAATTTTTTTCTTATTTTTCGAAACAAATTTCATATTCACCAATCCATTTTGTCACAAAGCTTGAAACTAACTTCAAAAACCAAAATCATACAACACACTCAAAGATATGATCATTTTAAGGAATTTTCTTCAAAACCTCACCAACAAAATTGTGAAATTTGAAATCACCATGAGAATCACTTACATGCTTCACTAATGTTTCCTACATAACACTCTTAAACACTACTATGGAATCAAAACTAATTAAAACTAAATTCTCAAAAATTTTCTCTCAAGAACATATCATGAAACTCAAAATTCAAGAGGTTTTTCATGAAGAATAAGGAAGAGAAGTGTTAGTTACCTTAAGTGAAGAAGATTCCTTGCAAGTCCTATGATCCAACAAGCCTAAAATCCAAGCTTTTGGTGAGCAAATGGAAAAGTTCTTGGATGAAGAACAAGGGTGGAAATGCCACGGCAAAGCAAGGAGAAGAATGAGTGAAATTGTGATTTTTCTTAAGTCTTTTTAATGACCAAAAGTCATGGTCTTGTTGCCTAATCCACCCTTGGATCAAATAGTGTAAAGCTAACAAGATTAAATCCTAGCCATTGGATCACTTCAAGCTTATCCGCACAAGATATTTTCTTTCTCATGAGAAACTTACGCCTCACATACGAGTCGCGCCTCGCTAACGGACGGAAATCGCAAAAACAGAAAACCTACGGAAAGAACGTCTAACGTTTTTCCATTCCAAAACTTATCGCCGAATCTTTTTCCGCGACTGTAATTTTCTTCCATACCTTAGAAAATTAATCTCAGGACATATCCTAACTCGCGCAGATATATAAAACTTCCACCCGAAACCTCACTTAAAACAGACGCAGCAAGATTTTCCATCAGCGGGTAAAATCCTACTCATTTTTCCAAAAACAAGAATAATCCAAAACTCGTCATTCTGACTTCACAGAAATCTCCTCATACTTAAAAGAAGACTACGACCCAAAAGTCTGTGCCTTTCCAGCGCACGAGCACAAAACAGGCTCCGTTTCAGCAAAAATCTCATTAATGCGACGATACTCACCATACCGCTCCACCAAAAACCCTAAAAACTTAGCCGACACTAAAGTTCCTTAGGAAAACTGTACAGTGAAATCTTGGGTCTTACATTACTACCCTCCAAAAAGAAGTTTCGTCCTCGAAACTAAAGTTAAGGGTAACGACTCAACCAGTCATTACCATCACCAACACAACAAAATCCCACAGGATTAGGTGCAGCCACACAGATGCTAACACCGGGTGAAGTCACACAGATACTCTCACCAACACACTGGCACAACCGTGCACCAACCGCAACTCTCAACGAGTTCACCACTCAAAAATTAACCTCACAACAGAGGTTCACAACCTCTAGTTCCCAAAGATCCTCGTGCCCACAAACAAAAATTTCCAAAGTCACCTCTTTCGCCTCCGCGGCATAGCCCACTCTATTAGTTTCACACGAAGTTGTGAGTGGCTACCCTCCAAAAAGAAACACTGAAGTTCTCTGTGCATCACCAAAGCTAGCAAAACTAGTCAATTCCAATCAACACGATTCCCGTCTATCATCAACAATAAATTAAGGACGGCCAGTCCCTCCATTTGTCAATAGACAGTCGACAATCCCGATGGTGGTTTTGACCATCTTTACCCAACTTAAGTGATACTTCATTCCACTTGTGCTCAAGGTCCTCCGAGTCACAAGGGTTCCACAAATCCTTCGAGGTTTTTCTTAATGTTTCCCTCGATCTCTTACGAATACAAGGTCGAAGTTGTAAGACACAACACTCAAAACACATCGTCAAGCTCTCATGATTCCACTCATGAAACATCCGTTGAACATCATTCAACAGTAATACAATGCCACCACGGCAGGTACCACCAAAACCATCACATTCCGAACAAGTTGTCTTCTCTATAGAAGAATTTTCCGCTCTACCAATATCCATAAGTCCGCAACTCAGTGAATACGCCGAACCGTCTACTCACATACGAATCTCTTTCCAAACACGACTTAAATAATACCATCCCAACCTCCGGTTGGTGATTACACTCCTCATAGTCTTGACACTTGCCAAACTATACCATCTACTTCTCTTGGACTCCTTTTATCCAAATCCCCAATTCCCCAGAATCGGCTTCTTATGCGTTCATATTACTTCCAAACGACACTTAGATAAATCTCGCGTGCCTTAAACAAACGTTTATCCTCGTCGACGGCCATCGTCGGCGCACATCCTCTTTACAACGTATTCTCATTCTATTCCTGAACTCTCCAGAGTTCCTTTTTCTCTTGCAATTAAATCCTCTCTTACTCAAAAGAGCTTGTCACCCTGACCATTCTTAATTATTCCCAACATCACCCTTTCCGTCGAGATACCTACTTCCAAAATAAATCTTAAGGTACTCATCACATCACTATTGTTCAACTGTCCATGTAGACCATATCCGCATTCTTTTACTTACTCAATACAGATTTCCATTATGCTACGTCTCTCTTCATTGTAACCACTACAATGAATCGAAGCTCTACCAGCTTCCACCAAACTTTGCCACTAGACAATTGCTTACCCTTTATTATTACCGCATACAACACATGCACCGCCATGACATCCATTCAGGTGGTGCTTTCGAATCCTTAATATACACGCACAATCATAATTTTCCAAATTATGTGGGAGGGAATTTCCATTCGCCAATCCTCCATTGACATAAGCCACATTCTTATGTGCTTCTCTCTTACTCATTCTCAACACGGCTTTCCAATGGCTAACATCCTCTGCGACTAATTTCATCGATCTACTAATTTGCAATTTTTTATCAGTCGACGTCCAAACGTCCGTACTCAACACCTCCGGGTGACAACGACCCATGCCACTTCCAAGAATCCTTTGTGGTTCTCGTTCGCCTCAAGTCCATCCTCCTCGGACCACTCTGTCTAAGGAATTCAGAGACACTCGTCGACTAAATTCGACCAAGGCTCGGGGTTTCACAATTCCACTTACTGAAGCCTCACTCCCTGCATTACTTCAGTAAGACACAAACCAGTGTCTAAGCATATCTCATGCTAGACTCAAAACAACCAAACACATAACCCACAACACAACAAAAACAACCGCTAGAACTAACACAACTCTAGCTATGTTCTAACCGACTCTGGACTAACGACTCAAGTGTACACTTTCCCTTTGAAGATTTAAAGCCGTGCTCTGATACCAATTGTAACAACCCGTTTTTCAAAGGCCTGAAAAGGCAGTATATTTTTATTTTTTTTTCTCAACTAACACTCAGAGTGCGCATAGAATATTTTTCAATGAGCCGGCATTCAAATATACAAAAGAACTCATTACCATAAGGTGCTTCGACAAGCAAAGTGTATTCCTGAATAATTACAATCCAAGTCTAAGTATTCGAATACTTACAACAAAACAAGTTAGAATCCTATGCCTGGACCCAAAAAGCACGGTGCACAACCCACACCGGCGCATAGTCTAACTAAGCTAAGCTAAGCTCCAACACCTCACTGGGGCCTGGAACAGCCACCGTCGTCACCACGACCTAACCCATCATCTGGGTGGGATGAGCCCGCAAATGAAAGAAAGGGTCACCACAAAATAAAAGTATGTATATATATAACCGGTGCGAAAGATTGTACACATAACAATAATTCCACAAACACAAGAGAAATCTCTTAACCACCAAAGCAATTCCCACCAACGGGTTCATATAAGCAATGCACACATAGCCTATAATGCAACCTCTACAATGCATGGTACTAACCCTAGCTACCACAATGCATGAATTCCGGAATCGTAGGTCCAACCCACTAAAGCCACAAGGGCAGGTGATGCCACACAGACGCTATCACCGGGTGAAAATAGCCACACAGATGCTACCAGCCACACAGATGCTGTCACCCACTCAAGAAAAAGCCACAAGGATCAGGTGATGCCACACAGACGCTATCACCAGGTGAAAATAGCCACACAGATGCTACCAGCCACACAGATGCTGTCAGCCACACAGATGCTGTCACCCCCTCAAAAGTGTAGCCACACAGATGCTAACACCAGGCGAACATAGCCACACAGATGCTATCGCCAACTAAGAAACGCATATACATAGGGCAGTCACACAGACACAGCCCCGACGGAGTCACACAGACACATCCGACCGGTACGTAGGCAAAGTCACACAGACATACACCTAGGCACACAACTATGAAATGCATGGCATATATTCTCTTTGGCATATACAGGATAGTCACACAGACAAAATCCTCGCGTAGTCCTATCTGACGCACGCATTCATATATGCTCATGCAAACATTCACATAGCCTAAAGCCTATGTACAAAGCATCACAACATACATACATTTTCTCAATCATATGTAAATTGCACACGTATTTATAAACACGTTCTCATCAACGAGAATACATAAGTACAAACATGCCAAAGCACACAACAATGCATCAATAGCAAACCAAACATGTCGTAACCGTTTTGAAAGACGGAAATAAAGTGGAGCCCTTACCTCAGCAAGCTTCCGTTAACTTTTCTCACGAATTTCTACAATTCACGCTACCTAAACAAAATGTAGCGTACAATCAATAAAATACTCTTCGTACATCCTATCGAAACGAAACTTGCTCTCAAAAGTCTAGGGGGGTTTAAGGTACTTTCTAACTCTCCCACCTAGCGATTCCAAGTTCTTTCCATGGCGATAAAAATTCACGAAATTAAAGACATTATTTTAGTCACACGAAATTCATTTTGTTTTCAAAGCATACCAAGAACCACTATTGTTTTCAACCTCAAGAAAACACTTTCACACATTCCAAACCATTTGAAAACAAACCAAACACTCTTCAAAATATTTCAACGAAAAATCAGAGTTTTCTTGCGTCGCAAGTTACACATTTTTTTCTTCCTAACAACCTTTCCTATACTCATTTTTCTTCAAAACTAAGATCATCCAACACATACACAATTTTCACACAATTGTGGACTTAGAAAAATTTTGGAATTTCTTCCTCCCCACAAGGAAAAAGGCCACGGCCATATTTTTAAAAAACACCCTTCCACACAAAATTTTTCACTTCTAAAAGCATGGTAATATCCCATAATACCTAACTAGCACTTATCACGATTTAGAAATTATAGAGTCGAATCGCAAATTTTCGAGAAATCTCAAATAAGGTTTTTCTTAAGGCAAGTGATCATTTTCTTTTCAAAACATCCCATAACCAATCAAACAATTAAACAATGATCATGGGAAGCTATTTGCCTCTAAACAATTTTCGAAATTCGATTCCTCGAACCCTATATGGGTGCCACGGCCAAATGAGGCAAAAGGCAACCCTACACATTTTTTTTTTCCATTTGAAACCCTAGCCCACATTCATTAGTTCGTAATGATATTCGATCGTGTACCCGACTCCTTTTGAAACTCGAAATAAATTTTTTCTAAATTGTGTTCTTCGAGTCGCTCAAGAACACGAGAATAATTTTTTTCTTATTTTTCGAAACAAATTTCATATTCACCAATCCATTTTGTCACAAAGCTTGAAACTAACTTCAAAAACCAAAATCATACAACACACTCAAAGATATGATCATTTTAAGGAATTTTCTTCAAAACCTCACCAACAAAATTGTGAAATTTGAAATCACCATGAGAATCACTTACATGCTTCACTAATGTTTCCTACATAACACTCTTAAACACTACTATGGAATCAAAACTAATTAAAACTAAATTCTCAAAAATTTTCTCTCAAGAACATATCATGAAACTCAAAATTCAAGAGGTTTTTCATGAAGAATAAGGAAGAGAAGTGTTAGTTACCTTAAGTGAAGAAGATTCCTTGCAAGTCCTATGATCCAACAAGCCTAAAATCCAAGCTTTTGGTGAGCAAATGGAAAAGTTCTTGGATGAAGAACAAGGGTGGAAATGCCACGGCAAAGCAAGGAGAAGAATGAGTGAAATTGTGATTTTTCTTAAGTCTTTTTAATGACCAAAAGTCATGGTCTTGTTGCCTAATCCACCCTTGGATCAAATAGTGTAAAGCTAACAAGATTAAATCCTAGCCATTGGATCACTTCAAGCTTATCCGCACAAGATATTTTCTTTCTCATGAGAAACTTACGCCTCACATACGAGTCCCGCCTCGCTAACGGACGGAAATCGCAAAAACAGAAAACCTACGGAAAGAACGTCTAACGTTTTTCCATTCCAAAACTTATCGCCGAATCTTTTTCCGCGACTGTAATTTTCTTCCATACCTTAGAAAATTAATCTCAGGACATATCCTAACTCGCGCAGATATATAAAACTTCCACCCGAAACCTCACTTAAAACAGACGCAGCAAGATTTTCCATCAGCGGGTAAAATCCTACTCGTTTTTCCAAAAACAAGAATAATCCAAAACTCGTCATTCTGACTTCACAGAAATCTCCTCATACTTAAAAGAAGACTACGACCCAAAAGTCTGTGCCTTTCCAGCGCACGAGCACAAAACAGGCTCCGTTTCAGCAAAAATCTCATTAATGCGACGATACTCACCAGACCGCTCCACCAAAAACCCTAAAAACTTAGCCGACACTAAAGTTCCTTAGGAAAACTGTACAGTGAAATCTTGGGTCTCACAAAAGCGGAATAAATAAATATGCATGCAATGCAAGATTCTCATTTATATTTACATTAGTCCCTAAATACATTCTAAATCACAATAATTAAATAAAATACGTGAATAATAATAAAAATGTAAACAAGTAAAAATGGGTAGAAAAAATAAAACAGAGGGGTGTAGTTAGTAATTCTGGGCCTAAACCCAAACTCAAACCTGCAAAAAAAAGATTAGTCAAACAAAAACAAAAGGGTGAATCAGAGCTGTCTGATTAACAATCAGAAGGTCAAAAACGCGAGGGCGCATAATAATGTTGTAGGCGCGCACGCGCTGGATCGGAGTGGCTTATATGTATTGCAAGCAAACAGAAACCATTCACTTTGAAAAAAAAAAACTTCTCTCCCTCTATTTACTTTTCTCTCTCTCTCGGTTTTCCTCCTTCTCTCTCATTCATCAAGAACACTCATATGTGTTCATCCTCCATCTCTAGAATCCGGCGGTGGTGCGGCGGCGCCACCATCGGAAAAAAAATCTTTTCTTTTTTTTTTAAAAAAAAAAACCTTTTTCTAATATCCTTTTTTACATAGATTGCAGATTTCAAATTAGTTTTTGGAAAAAATGCTTGAGAAATCCTAAATATAAATTTTAAATTTCGGAAAAAATAAAAAAAACACAAACTTTCTACCTTTTGCTTTTTCTTGATTTCTTCTCGGTTTTGATTTTTCGTTTCTGATTCTGTTTGGCTTGGATCGGTATTGGTTTCAGATTTGAAGTTATGGTGGGTTCTGATATTTGGGTTTTGTGATTCTGTGACTTTGAAAAAAAAGAGAGTAAGAGTTTAAGAAATTTTTCTTTTCTTATTGAAAATAGAATTGTGCTTGTGATTTTTTCTTATCTCTGATTCTCCTCAAAAATAAGAAGAAGCCCCCTCTTTGTGTTTTTCTCTTTGGTTTTTATAGAGGTTTTTGAATCAAAGTTGGTTGGATTGATTAAATGGATGTCTGCTGCTTTTTGCTGCAGGGTGGTTACTCATTAAGTCCTTTGCAGACAAGAAGTAAAGAATGAGAAAAAAGGAAGGACAAAGATTCATAGGGAAAAGGAAGAGTGAGATGCAGCAGTAATGCTTCTTTGCCATTGGGAAAGAAGAAGCCCGATGTTGTTACTGACTTGTTGTTCTTTTTAATTTTTTTGTTTTTTTTTAATAATAATGGTAATAAACAAACAAACAAAAATAAAGGAGAAAAGAAAGGGAGTGGGGGAGAGATGCACGTTGCATCCCTTTTCTTTTTCTTTTTTTTTTTTAATTTTTTTTTACTAATATAATAATAATGGTTGTAATTATAAAAATAGAAAGAAAATAATAATAATAATAATGATAAATGATAAAGGAGAAAAAAAATAAAAAAGAAATAATGATGATATAATAATAGCAATAATGATGATAAAAAAGGAAAAGATAAATATTTAACAAATTTTTGATTGTTTTCAAATAAAATAAGAACTTACCTAATTAGACACTTTTTTGGGATTTTTGTGAATAAAAGAGAAAAGAACAAATAAAAAGGACCAAAGTAGGATTTGAACCCATGACCATACATTAGTGACTCTTTGGACACTCTATTAGTATATGACAAATTAGTATGAAGTGGAATCTTAGGTCAAAAATTGGGGTATGACAGATGCCCCTATTTAAGTTTCTTTATCCGGAGAGATGAAAATGAAATTTTGTCTTGACGGGATGAAGAGACTTAAATACAGAATACACAATTTTGGACCTAAGATGCCAAGAATATTTATGATGCAAATGTGAATGCAAGAGGTAAACTACTAACACTAGGAAACAAATTGACAGCCATTGTCTACCATTAGTGTTCGGTAACTTGACTGACTGTGAAACATGGAAAGAACAGACGTTGGCTACTGTCAATGTGAGAGAGTAAGGACACGAATAAAAGACATTGTTTGCTGTCAATGTAGGAGAGCAAGACATGAAATAAAGAGAATGACATTATCCGCTGTCAATGTAAGAGAGCAAGGACACCACAAGAAAATATATTGTCTACTATCAATGTAGGAGAGCAAGATAGGAAATAAAGACATTGTCTGCAGTCAATGTAGGAGAGCAGAACATGAAATAAAGACATTGTCTACTGTCAATGTAGGAGAGCAGGACAAGAAATAAAGACATTGTTCGCTGTCAATGTAAGAGAGCAAGAACTCGAATAAAAGACAATGTCCGCTGTGTTGGAGTAAGCCCTAAGAGCCAATCTAATTTCATAGTACTTGCTTTAGGACATTGAATATAAATATGGCATTTCTTCAGTATGTTTGTAGGAGTCCAAAATAATGAAGTCCCAAGAATAGATAGTCCGTTTAAAGAAATATTAAGTGTGACTTAATCATGAGATTCTATTAAACATAAGGACACTATTCTTAAAGTATCCGTAGTCGAGCTTTATGGTGAAAAGGGATAACCTTAAAGCATAAAGACTATTATGAAGATAGACTGATGATCGCATCTCATGGATCATGGGATAAGGAGTTATCAAGTCTTGACATAGGTATAAGAAATATTAGGAGTAATACTTATACCGGATTGACCCGCTATGAGAGTACTACATGCAAAGTTATGCAAAGTGTCATAAGTTACTCTCATGGTGATAATGGTGTAAACCGCCCTTAGACCTGAAACCACTTTGTACCCTAGATGTGGAGTCAAGTACTTTGTTGCTGATCTAACGTTGTCCGTAACAGGATGACCATAAAGGCAGTTGATGGGTACTTCATAAAGCATGCTGAGGGACAGTAGTGACCTAGATGGAATTTGCCAATCCTGCATAACAGGATAAATGTCATGGGCCCAATATTGAACTGGACAAAGATGACACCAAGTATGCTTTGTGTTCAATATAGACATAAAGGGCAAAGGGGTAATTATACACGCATATGTTATCACTAAGGTTATGTTATGATCACATGTCAATTTCTCATAACTTGGGTAGCAATGATGTGTTGCTAGATACCGCTCATTGTTTATTATATTAAATAAAGGATTTAATATAATTGCCAACGTTATGGAAACCTACAAGGGTCACACACATAAGAACAGCATAGTGTGAGATTGGAACACCGTAAGGTACGGTGCACCTTAGAGAAATATGGAAATATGATAAGGGTATCATGGTAATTAAATAAGCGGTTCATAATTTGTTATGATGAGGGAGCACTCATGTGTACATGACACATGGGGGGTGCGCTCCTACTAAGCTTATTTAATTAAAAGTGGGTTTTAGTAATTGTAGCCCAATGACAATAGTTTGTCTTTGTGCACAAGACAAGTGGTTCTATAAATAGAACACTTGTGACAAAGAAAAATTACTTGATGAAAATCAATTGCTAAAACCCTAAATCCTAATTCCTCCCACCTCTCACTAGAAACCTTCATTCTTGGAGCTAGCACTCTTCTTGGAGGTAGCCGTTCGTGTGGACTAGCTAGAGGCGTTGTTCGTAGACATCAACGCTCGTGATCGATTCTGGTTCGTGACTCAAAGTGTTGATCATCAACCGTTCGTGAAACAAAGGTTCTTCCCTACAAGAGGTAAAAACCCTAAAACACATATCATGCTCATTCGTAAGGATCAAACTAAGGAAAATTTTTGAATTTCGCTGCTTAAACTATCTCAATTTTCCTTCAGTGATATCAGAGCCACTTACGAATCCATGGTTTGATGTTTATTACTGTTTTATTAATATGATTATGAATCGGTATTAATAATAATAATAACAAGAATTAATAAAATTTGATTGATCAATTTTAAAAATATATGGGATATGCGATTCTAATACAACATCGGTGTATGTGATATACCGATTGTGTCATTCATTCGAATGTTTAAGTGATTGGCGTGAACGTGGATGATTGTGAGCGTGAGCTTCGGAACCGTTACTGGTGAAGCATCATATATCCGATCGTCCATGATGAACAAACAATCCTAAAACGTTTTGATGTATGATCGTTGTATTAGGATTCATAACAATACAAGTGTTGTATTGTTATGGAAACAGAATACGGCTAGGGTTCATATCCGATCAGTTTAAATCGTTTAAACATGTTTCTGTTTAAATCGCGATCTGTTTAAAATTGTTTAAATCGCGATCTGTTTAAATTGTTTAAACCGCGTTTATGTTTAAATCGTTTAAACATTATGTTAAAATCGGGTTTTCTGTTCAAATCGTTTGAACATATTGAAAATTTGTTTCTGTTTAAACAATTCGTTTTAAAGTCGTTTAAAACATAGTCGAAATTGTTTCGGTGCTGTTTCCGTTTAAACAATTCACTTATGTTTAAATTGTTTAAACATAATCAATTAAATAATAAAAGGAACCCCCGGCTAATTCTGCGTAAAGTGATCAATCATGATATTTTATTAATTGGGTGAATAATAATGACAATAATTATTTGTTAATTGTTATGTTTTTGTGATGATTGATTATGGCCTTAGTTTACTCCTTTTGTTTTAATTTGGGATTTTAAATACGGCCTGCGTGTCGTGCCTCTCTCTAAATTTCTTGATGTAACTTCTCTTCTCATCTCACTCCCTCGTATGTAAAACGAGTATTCTTTGATGTAATGTTATAATAGAATTATTAGAGGAACAAAGGACAGCCATGAAGATGATGCTTGGAGAAGTAGATCATCGTTAGGCTAGTTTAGGGTTCTCTCATTGGCTTGAGAGAACACTTGCGTTAGGAGGCCATAATCATATCATTTTATTATTGTATGTATGTATGTTGATGCATGTGAGAGCGTTTAATATGTTAAACAAGCCGGTGAGATCGAACAATTAAATATCCCTCAAAAGACACATAAGAGATTAATAAAGAAAATGTAGGTTCGCCCACCGCGGAGTGCATTCTCTTTAATAATAAGATATGTGGATATTAAGTTTATGCTTTCCAAGTTTTAGAACTCATCAAGACTAGTATCGAACTATGTAGGTTCGTCCACCGCGAAGTGCATATTCTATATTGGTAAGGTGCGATGGGATAATTGTAATATCCAACTTCTAAAGCAAGGGTCAAACTTAACTTAACAAATATAATATGATTATATGAGTTTAAGAAGCAATGGTTGGGTATAATTCATAAGATGAATTCGAATAAGGAGTTATTCACCCAATTGATATTCAAGAATTGTATGAGATACAATTGGAAGGAGTTCCTACCTAAATAAACTAAGTCTTGTGTAATCCGCCCACCGCGGACTTAAGACAAAGTGAAATATGGATCTTGACCCACTAGAAAATCTTCCAACGGGATTTTCCGAATCAAATGATGAGGGTCATTTGTTTTGAATAAAATAGTGGAAGTTTTTAATAAAAGTCCTTATTAAAAATTATACAAATATCTTACATATCTTTGAAATTAAAATACAATACAAAATATATATTGTCCTTGTGAAGGACAAAGATTTCAGAAAATAGTTTCTGAATTGGTACACTAATGAGAATGGTTCTCAAATACAAGAAGTACTATAAGAGCTTGAACTATATTCTAACAACCTACTATAACTAGATTGGAGAAGGATGCTTTTTATAGTATCAAGTTGACATCTAGATATAGAATACTTCATAATTTTAGACAATGAATGATGTGATCATTTAAAGCAAGATCTTTTTGAAAGAACTTCAAAGTATGATGGATTTCTCAATAGATCAAGGAGTTGGTCATAGGTTCAAATTACAATGGATAGATAGAGATAAATTTATGAATTTCTATATCTACCGGAAATTGTTGAGTTGAATGAGAATTAATTTGCACTATAAAAATTTGAGATATAATATAAATAAGATTTATATTTCTCTTATTTGAATAGAACAAAACTGGTTGCCAAAGGAGAACGGTTATCTTAAAATGGTTAGACCATTGATTGAAACAAGAATGCCGTAAATAGTTCTTGGAAGAGTCAAACTAAAGGGAATGAAGTAAGACTTCAACATTATACATATTGTTATAGAAAGTCAAGGTTCCTATTTCTACAAAGGTATATGATACACAGATTGAATCTCAATTTTACGAAAATAGAGATGTTTAAAGAATTAGAACATTGACTATAAGATTAAGTCAACTTATATCTAGAATGAAAATTGTTTCATTGACAATGATAGCTTATGCTATGATTTAAAATCGAATTTAAATGGAACACAATAATTGTTATTGAATTCCATCTAATAATAGAAGTAATAATTAGATATCTTGTATTGACAAGAGATAAATTAGTTTTAAATAATAAGGCAAGCGATTGTCCTATCATTTAAAATCTTCTATTGCTCAAAGTCAAGTAATGGACTAGGGTTCCATGATCTTGATATGACTTAAAATTGAATTTCAAATGGACACAATAATTGTTATTGAATTCCATATGGTGATAGAAGAATTAATTATATCTTGTAATGACAAGATATAAATTGTAGCTTTAAATAATAAGACAAACGATTGTCCTATCATTTAAGCAAAGTCTTCTATAATATTGCTCCAAGTCAAGTAATGGACTAGGGTTCCATGATCTTGATAAGACTAGTCTATAACAATGACAAGAGCCAAATAAGATTTGGATCTTGTAAATATATCAAGATTTCTATTTGTTTAGTACAAATATTTGATATGTCAATAAAACGACACCTAATCAATTTGAGCAATATGCATGAGATGTATATCGACCACTAAACATATTTGTTTGATATATTGAGTTTATTTTGCTTCATTATCATTAATGATTAAAATCATTAAATATGGATATGTGTATGACACAAATTAGAAATCTTTGAATTTGTCAAAGAGTTTAAAACAATGAAGAAAATAGAACTCAATAAAAGTATTTGAATCATATGAATGAGTCATATCAGTAAATACTTAACTAAGATGTAAAATAACTAATTTATTGCTTCATGTTTGACATGATTTGAGTTAAGATAGTTTAAATACATCGTTGACTCTTAAAGTCTCTCTTCTTATAGTTAATCTTTACCCACAATTGATTCCCTTTTAAGATGATCATAAAGACACCATATGCGATATGGGGTAAGAGCACAAAGTATGCCTTTATGAAATTTTGGATCGGAAATTTATTGGATAAATTTAAATCCAAATTAAATGAATAAATATGTGAAAGTATTCTTAGGGATACTTATCTTATATCACTCTAAAAGACAAAAGTTGTTTGTTGCTTTGTTTGAAGCATTCCTCTAGTGGGAGTGCGTCTCTAAGAGAGACAGTGGGAGTGACATAGAACTTGAAAGAGGTCAGGTTCCATAAAACATATTTATTTATTAGAAAGGGAACACAAACCGGTTCCTCAAGGATGTTGAAGGACCATTGATTTGAGTTGCACAAAATCTTAGATAAGTCTAACATATCACATGGATAAAGAGCCTGATTGGATCATGACTCGGCAAGGTGATATGTTTTTCATGATAGATGGATCTTTGACTTTCTAAAAGGTCGTAAGACGGTCTAAAATTCTGAGAAGTGGCTAAATGCCATGAAATCTTATGCAGAATCCATATACACTGACCTTATGTAGATAATGGTTATGTCATCAAGATGAGTAAGACTCATACGATGAAAGTAAGTATTCTTGTTGAACACTAATATGGATGGTATTAAGAATACCTTTTAATATTTGATTGATCATTAAAGGTTTCAAGCAAAATCATAGTGCAAATTATGATGAAACCCTAAATATAATCATAGAGCTTAAAATCTGTTTAATTGTTTTTACTAAATGTTGTACTACATGTTTTGGTAGATGGATAACAAAGTTGTATTCCTTAATTGGAATGACCTCATATATATGTACTAGACATATACAAGGGTTTTGTTGATCCAAAGGATGCTAGAAATGTATATAACTTGTAACTATCTAATTTTGATTAGATAGAGTTCTCGGAAATTTAAATTATTATTTGTTCCTTTTATGAAGTTTTATGAAAACAAATTAACAAGGACAAACCTATCTAATTTTGATTAGATCGAATAAATTTGAATATTTGTTCCTTTTGAAAGTTTTATGGAAAACAAATAAAGGACAAATATAAATCTTGTGCACACAAGGAGGTTAGTGGGAGTAATAATATTAATCTGGTGTTATATGGGGCTGACATATTAATCATCAAAAACCTTTTCCTTTTTCATGTGAGACATGGTTAAGGAAATAACTCTTAATGAAATACTTAGGCAAGAATTCCTAAAGAGTTAGGAATAGCCTATGTATTTGGGCAAGGATTCCTAAAGAGTTAGGAATAGCCTATGTACATATATTAGCGAAGTGTTGAGACACTTAATGTGTGAAATTATTGCGTGTCACATGATTGATTTTGTCTAAAACACAATATCATATCTCATTGGATGAGAAAATGGCACGTGAAAATAATCTATATACTTTGGAAGATAGGATTAATCATCAACATCATGATATGTACTAAATCTGATACACCACATGATTGTAAGACAATCAGTTAAGTACCTAAATTGAAATTAGTGTGTGACACTAACTAACTTTCAAGAACATCCTTGAATACCATAAAGGAACTAAGGACTATTTCTTGAAATAAGTAGGCATGGAAAGATCATTATAAGGAAGTTATAATGATGGCTAGTTTCCATACGAATGTATTGTATATCATGCTTGAATGTAAGCATTGAAAGCTGTAAAGATAAGCTTCATTGTGGTCTTGTTTCAGTTTTAGAAGTTAAAGTGTTTAAGATTGGATCGTTTAGCTCATGATCGAGCTAAAACTATGTTTCCGGTGTTGCAAGTCACATTAATCACATTAGTGATGGTAATGATTTAATCTTGCAAGAACACTTGAGAATAGATCTCATCGACGATTCATGAATATACTTAGACACTTCAATATTTCGATAGAGATCGAAATAGAACGTTGGAAGATACGTAAGATACCAACATAGGAAACAGTTCCTTATCCACTTACAAAGCCTCATGCGCAGTTGAAGCGTGATGGGCATACTAGGTCTATAGATATTAGAGAATACTTGATTGGCCTTAGTGCAAGTGGGAGATTGTTGGAGTAAGCCCTAAGAGCCAATCTAATTTCATAGTATTTGCTTTAGGACATTGAATATAAATATGGCATTTCTTCAGTATGTTTGTAGGAGTCCAAAATAATGAAGTCCCAAGAATAGATAGTCCGTTTAAAGAAATATTAAGTGTGACTTAATCATGAGATTCTATTAAACATAAGGACACTATTCTTAAAGTATCCGTAGTCGAGCTTTATGGTGAAAAGGGATAACCTTAAAGCATAAAGACTATTATGAAGATAGACTGATGATCGCATCTCATGGATCATGGGATAAGGAGTTATCAAGTCTTGACATAGGTATAAGAAATATTAGGAGTAATACTTATACCGGATTGACCCGCTATGAGAGTACTACATGCAAAGTTATGCAAAGTGTCATAAGTTACTCTCATGGTGATAATGGTGTAAACCGCCCTTAGACCTGAAACCACTTTGTACCCTAGATGTGGAGTCAAGTACTTTGTTGCTGATCTAACGTTGTCCGTAACAGGATGACCATAAAGGCAGTTGATGGGTACTTCATAAAGCATTCTGAGGGACAGTAGTGACCTAGATGGAATTTGCCAATCCTGCATAACAGGATAAATGTCATGGGCCCAATATTGAACTGGACAAAGATGACACCAAGTATGCTTTGTGTTCAATATAGACATAAAGGGCAAAGGGGTAATTATACACGCATATGTTATCACTAAGGTTATGTTATGATCACATGTCAATTTCTCATAACTTGGGTAGCAATGATGTGTTGCTAGATACCGCTCATTGTTTATTATATTAAATAAAGGATTTAATATAATTGCCAACGTTATGGAAACCTACAAGGGTCACACACATAAGAACAGCATAGTGTGAGATTGGAACACCGTAAGGTACGGTGCACCTTAGAGAAATATGGAAATATGATAAGGGTATCATGGTAATTAAATAAGCGGTTCATAATTTGTTATGATGAGGGAGCACTCATGTGTACATGACACATGGGGGGTGCGCTCCTACTAAGCTTATTTAATTAAAAGTGGGTTTTAGTAATTGTAGCCCAATGACAATAGTTTGTCTTGGTGCACAAGACAAGTGGTTCTATAAATAGAACACTTGTGACAAAGAAAAATTACTTGATGAAAATCAATTGCTAAAACCCTAAATCCTAATTCCTCCCACCTCTCACTAGAAACCTTCATTCTTGGAGCTAGCACTCTTCTTGGAGGTAGCCGTTCGTGTGGACTAGCTAGAGGCGTTGTTCGTAGACATCAACGCTCGTGATCGATTCTGGTTCGTGACTCAAAGTGTTGATCATCAACCGTTCGTGAAACAAAGGTTCTTCCCTACAAGAGGTAAAAACCCTAAAACACATATCATGCTCATTCGTAAGGATCAAACTAAGGAAAATTTTTGAATTCCGCTGCTTAAACTATCTCAATTTTCCTTCACGCTGTCAATGTAAGAGAGCAAGGACACGAATAGAAGACATTGTCTGTCAACAATGTGGGAGAGCAAGGACATAAAAAGAAAAGGCAGTGTCCGCTGTCAATGTAGGAGAGCAATACATGAAATGAAAAGGCAGTGTCCACTGTCAATGTACGAGAGCAAGGACATAAAAAGAAAAGGCGGCGTCCGCTGTCAATGTAGGAGAGCAAGGACATAAAAAGGAAAAATATTTGTCTGTGATCATACACACTAGAGGTGACTTTTTTTGGGGAAACTAAATGTAAATTTGCAAATGGGTTGTTGGCAAAATATGCTACTTGGAATTGTTTGATGATGACATCTCTGGACCAGATACATTGGGGATGACTCTTTTGTGAAATATGTTTGATGGAGACATCTCTGGACCAGACACACTGGGGATGACTCTTTTTGTGATACAACTGAAGCAAAACATAGGATGGTCAATGCAATCATGTATGAATGATTTTGTTAGCATGTTGTATGTATGTATGTATGTATTTATGAATGCTTGTATGCATGTAGGTATGAATGTATTATGTATGTATGAAACTTGTATTTGTATGACAGTGTGACTGTATATAACTGGACAAGACAAGATCGGGCAAGTGAGATGGTAAGTGGACCGACACAACCGTACAACCACTCGGCAGTCTTCATTGGGGATAACATCATGGCAGATGAATTGAGCCAACATCGAGGCAATGCCCGACACAGTGTATCAACTGAAGGTGGAATAAACATTTCTTGGGGTAAAGCCTATTAATCCGAAGTCTGGCAGAAGTTGCCATTTGCAAACTGTACTAGAGTGCTTTCTCATGGGTGCGCTTCGACAGTCATGCTTTTTTGTTTTGTTTTTTTTTTTGTTTTGAATTCCTAACTTTTTCCTGGATTGCCCTTTCGAGTTTTCAATCCACCGGGAATATGTAATTTTTTGTATGCCCCTAATTTTTGCTTGGACTGCCCTTTCGGGTTTTCAATCCACCGGGACGCTCTTTTTTTTTTTTGCCTAAGCCGCCTTTTCAGGTTTTCGACTTAGCGAGCTCTTTCCTTTTTTTTAGCAATGACTGTGTTTGTGTTTGTAGAATCTACCTGTTCTTGGAACGGATTGTTGTTGTATGCCTCTATGACTCGTGAATTTAAAGAAATATGTTTGATGTTTATGCTTTTTTCAAAAAGATCGAAAGTTTTGATTTATTTTTGAGTTTTTGCTTCAAGTATTTAAAAATGAAAGAAAACTTTGTAAATAAAATGTGAAAATTCCAAATAAAGGGCACAAGCTAAAGTTTGATTAAAAGAGTGGTGGTCGGCCAAAAGGGGGCTCCACTGATTATTACAAAATTCGGAAAATGGTAATTATGTGGGAAAGGTACATTGGACACAATGACCGCTATTCTCTCTAACAACTTTGGCTTCCACTGTCTAAAATGCTGTAAATCGGAAGTATTTTGACGACTGAGGTGCCCCAAGTGAGTGATGTCTGACCCGATGCAGTTACTTGTCATAATCCTTAACTTTTGCATAGATCGCCCTTTCGGGTTTTCAATCTATCAGGATAACTATTTTCTGTTTATGTCTCTAACTTTTGCCTGGACCGCCCTTTCGGGTTTTCAGCCCACCGAGACACTCATTTTTTGCCTAAGTCGCCCTTTCGGGTTTTCAACTTAGCGAGCTGTTCTTTTATTTTTTAGACAAAGTATTTCTTGACTGCATCGGCGTTCACAGGACGCGGAAGCTCATCACCATCCATGGTTGCAAGGGTCATAGCACCACCAGAAAAAGCTCTTTTGACAACATACGGGCCTTCATAATTAGGAGTCCACTTGCCCCTAGAATCGGGTTGAAAGGATAAAATCTTCTTGAGCACAAGGTCACCTTCTTGGAATTCACGAGGTCGGACCTTCTTATCGAAAGCTTGTTTCATTCTTTTATGATATAACTGGCCATGACATAAAGCCGTCATGCGTTTCTCCTCAATTAAATTCAACTGGTCATATCTGTTTCTGCACCATTCAGCCTCAGTTAACTTAGCTTCCATCAAAACTCTCATTGATGGGATCTCGACCTCTACAGGGAGCACTGCTTCCATGCCATATACTAAAGAGAAAGGGGTTGCCCCTGTTGAAGTACGTACTGAAGTACGGTATCCATGTAAAGCAAAAGGTAACATTTCATGCCAGTCTTTGTAAGTGACCACCATTTTCTGCACAATCTTCTTAATATTCTTGTTCGCAGCTTCCACCGCACCATTCATCTGAGGTCGGTAAGGAGAAGAATTGTGATGCTCGATCTTGAATTCATCACACAAATCTTTCATCATCTTGTTGTTCAAATTTGTTCCATTATCTGTGATGATCTTGTTAGGGACACCATAACGGCAGATAATATGATTCTTGATAAACCGAACTACCACTTGCTTGGTTACATTGGCATAAGACGCTGCTTCGACCCACTTGGTGAAATAATCGATGGCCACTAGGATGAAGCGATGTCCGTTGGAAGCCTTTGGCTCGATCCGACCAATCATATCAATGCCCCACATAGAGAAAGGCCAAGGAGAAGAGAGAACATTGAGAGAAGTTGGCGGTACATGAATCTTATCCGCGTAGATCTGACACTTGTGACACTTCCTGGCATGCTTGTGACAATCAGACTCCATTGTTAGCCAATAATACCATGCTTTTAATATTTTCTTAGCCATTGTGTGCCCATTGGGATGTGTCCCGAAAGATCCTTCATGTACTTCATGCATCAATAAATCAGCTTCGTGTCTGTCCACACATCTGAGCAAAACCATGTCAAAGTTTCTTTTGTACAATACATCTCCGTTCAGGAAAAAACTGCTAGACAATCTTCTTAAAGTCTTCTTGTCTCTATTGGATGCCCCATGCGGATACTCTTAACTTTGGAGAAATATCTTAATATCATGGAACCACGGCTTGTCATCAACAACCTTTTCGGCTGCGAACACATAGGCTGGCCTTTCAAGGCATCGGATATTGATAGTTGGTATGACATTCTTGTGATTAACTTTATACATTGAAGATAAAGTAGCTAGGGCGTCTGCCATCTGGTTCTCATCACGAGGAATGTGATGTAGTTCAACTTTGTTGAAGAAAGTCAACAATCGTCTCGCATAATCTCTGTAAGGAATTAGACCAGCATGGCGAGTTTCCCATTCTCCTTTGATCTGGTTGACCACAAGAGCTGAATCTCCATAGATATCAATATTTTTAATCCTCAAATCAATAGCTTCTTCAATACCCATGATGCAGGCTTCATATTCCGCAATATTATTGGTGCAATCAAATTGTAGTCTTGCAGTAAAAGGGATATGAGCGCCTTTAGGAGTGATGATAACTGCCCCGATTCCATTACCATAAACATTAACGGCCCCGTCGAATGTCAAACCCCATCTAGATTCAGGATCTGGCCCTTCTCCGAACAATGGTTCATCACAATCCTTCATCTTCAAATACATAATCTCCTCATCTGGAAAGTCGAACATGATAGGTTGATAGTCCTCAACCGGTTGGTGAGCCAAATGATCGGCAAGGATACTGCCTTTGATTGCTTTCTGAGTACGGTATTCAATATCATATTCGGACAATAACATCTGCCAACGAGCAATTCGTCCGGTTAAAGCAGGCTTCTCAAAGATGTATTTGATCGGATCCATTTTAGATATCAACCATGTAGTGTGATTAATCATGTAGTGACGGAGACGGTTGGCAGCCCATGCTAAGGCACAACAAGTCTTCTCAAGCATGGAATACCGAGACTCACAATCTGTGAATTTCTTGCTCAAATAGTAAATTGCATGTTCTTTTTTTCCTGATTCATCTTGCTGCCCGAGAACACAACCCATAGATTCTTCTAGCACAGTTAAATACATAATGAGTGGTCTTCCTTCAACTGGAGGGATAAGAATCGGAGGTTCTTGTAAGTACTCTTTGATGCTGTCGAAGGCTCTCTGACAATCCTCTGTCCAAACAATCCCTTGATCTTTGCGGAGTAACTTAAATATTGGCCCACATGTGGCAGTCATATGGGAGATGAATCTGGAGATGTAGTTCAGTCGTCCGAGAAAACCTCTAACTTGCTTTTCTGTTTGTGGAGCAGGCATTTCTCTTATAGCTCTGACCTTGTCTGGATCCACTTCGATACCCTTCTGACTAATGATGAAACCCAGGAGCTTTCCAGACCTAACACCAAAAGTGCACTTGTTAGGATTCAAAAGGAGTTGATACTTTCTCAGTCGTTGAAACATCTTCAATAAATACTCCACATGTTCTTCTTCGGTGCCTGACTTGACAATCATATCATCCACATAAACCTCGATTTCCTTGTGCATCATGTCATGGAAGAGAGTGGTCATGCCTCTTTGGTATGTAGCACCTGCATTTGTCAAGCCAAAAGGCATCACTTTGTAACAGAAAGTGCCCCAAGGCGTGATAAAGGAAGTCTTCTCTCTATCCTCAACTGCCATCTTAATCTGGTTGTACCCGGAGAAACTGTCCATGAATAGGTATCCCATTAAATTAGCCAAAATCAAAGTAGCAAAGATTTAGGAGTGGAATACTTGTAGAGTGTAAAATTTGAGTGTATATTTTTTACTTTTTAAAAATAAATAACGTTTATAATATTTTATTCATTTTTGTTTTTATTCTTATAGTAAAATTCACCTTTTTTTTATTCTATATGCACACAACATGGAACTTTTTATTGTTTCCTTAAAAGACATGAAACCTGAAAAGGGAGATACCCATGTACATATGTTTATAGAGCAAGTACCATTAAACCATTCTGAATAGAAGCTTCTTTTAGGACCACCAATAACACAACATTTACACACAGGACATGTGACTTAAATTCTATATACTATTAATGGGCATAAATCCAAATCTAACTCATGTGCACTTCATTCCAAACAGTTACTTTTTGAACTTTACATATGTATAACCAATTCATAGACAGCCATGGCCCATAAAAAGCTTGCAACAAAAAAGATAACAGAAAAATACATATTTATAAAGGTCAAAAAAGTATGACTATGACTCATTGAGGTCCCAATTGTGCTAGAAAAGGACCACTAAGGTTCCAAACAAAACTACAAACATATACAAAACACAAGCATACTAAATATTCAAGAACCAATATTACACAAAAGGTAGGCTATTTATTTAATTGATCACATATATATTACAAAGATAACAATGATGCTGGCTGCATCACAAAATACTTGTCCACAGGACAATGATACCTAGCATACAGGGATCTTACAGGACATTGATAATAACTAAAAGAAACACACTTCCCACAACAACACCCTTAGATAAAGTGTGGATGAAACAACACAAACAAAGATAATACAAATAGGATACTACAAACATTACAGATCACATATAGCCTCCACCAAACACTAATACATTGTCAAGCAGCTATTCTTTCTCAATCTTAACACGCCTAAGACTTTTCCTGTGTTCAGCCTTAGAAACCCCATCAAATGCTTCAGCCAAATTCCTTTTCACGTGTTCAAAACAACATCTTCATTGACAGGGCTCTTAACTTTCCTAGGAGGTGAGACAATTATATCTTTCATGAAGCCAAGAGGCTGGGAATCCACCACACAATCAACATCATTATTATCCCCATCAGATTCAATATCAATCAGTGGGGAGGCAGGCTGAAACAGCAAGAGATATCAAACTTGCAACATCAAAACAATTACATCATATAATGTAACAAATTTCAAATCAAATGATTAGGTCATACAATACACACCTTGACAGGAGTAAAAAAGGATCCGTCGGCACAAAAAGTCTTAATAATTTGCGAATCAAAGCAAACACGCTTCACCCTAAAAGTTCCATCAACAATTTTTGCGTTTTTCAATCCCTTATGAATAACAAATAACATCTTCTTACCGACAAGGGCCTGGAATTCAACAGGGAATGAACCATCGTTTGGAGCCTATAACAAACGAAAGTTTAGAGACAATATACATGGAACTAACCAACAATTTATGATAATTCAATTGACAATATATATAAAATCAGTGAACCTTTGATCTTCCAACAAAGTGAGCACACGACTTTTCAAGGATATAGCTCATATCGGAATCAAATATCACAAAGACACATGTAGAACCACCATCAGAGACTTCCACCTTGACCCTAAACCTTCAATGGAAAAAAATGGTATAAGCTAGCTTGGGACTATCCGAACCTAAACCTAAAATGAACTAACAATGAACAAAAAGGTAAAAAAAAAAATTAATTGCAATACGAATATCTTAACTTGGTACTATCTGAAAAACATGCTTTCCACAACCATTACAAAAGTAAGCCCCGGGGTCAGGGACAACAGACTTGTGACATTTGCAAGCAGGGTACCACCATTCTTGTTCTTGAACAATTCCACTGACAACCCCATAAACGATGAAGAGACCATCTTCCTCCAAATCCTTCAACTCAGCAACTGTCTTTCGGGAATGCATCCGAAGAAACTGTTCATCCATTGAAGGTTTAGGTCCTCCACCAATCATAGGTACATTGGAATCCAACTCAATCCCATGAACAGCAATGCTAGAATAGAGGAATAATTAATATATTTAAAACAAACCATCCAAACAACGAATAAACATCTAATTTTAAAATATAAGTAAATTGTAAACTTCAACCAAGCTACAAACCTATCCTTGAACTGATGAGCCTCTGGAATGTCTGGATTAACGAAAATCCTAGTAGTGTTGATAACGTTTTGAATAGATGCTTGGTCTACAAATAAAAATAAAATTAATAAGCTTGAACATAAATTAGTACATAACAAATAACTCAAAGTTTCCAAATGCCATTACCTCTAAATATCTTAACTTTGGCAAACTGAATAACAACAACAGGAAGACCCTCTCCAGCTTTGCCCATTTTCTTATTAAGCTCACCAACATAGTCACCGAACAGAGCGTAATCACATTTCCCACTATGCAAAGCGAAAAAAATTATTATAGAAAAAATACAAACTCATCACAAACTGAAGGGCAATAAATAGAATAATAATTTTAACCCTACATAACAGCAGCAAGATGCACCACAAAAAATAAATATATCAGTTACCTAGCATCAGTCAGCTCAATCACAACCATTTTGATAATTTTACCGTCCCGAACATATTCCCTCTCAGGAGATATTCCAGTCATTAGGCCAATCACATCTGCAAAAGGATATTCTTTAGAGCTCACAAGAAATGAAAAACAAAATAAGTGCAAAAGTACAACGCAACACCAATATAACTGGGACTATAGCACTAACCAACTAAAAATTCATAATCATGGCTATGACTACAAACTTCAGCCAAACTTGACAGAATAAGCCCATAATGACTGATATCAGAAGTCTTCACATGCTGCACTTTTGTGTTGATCTGGAAAATCAACTTGTAAGGATGAAGGGTTGTCCTATAAACACCAACCTGAGGCAACACAGAAAAGTAGGACATCTGGTAGACCTCCCCTTCCTCAATTTTAGACTCAAACATGTACAATAATTGTTTCCTAATGGAAGCATAGATCTTCCCACCCTGAATTTAACAAAGGGAAATTATTACATAAAATAACATTGCAAAGCATATACAATGTTTCCAAAATCCATAAGATAAAATTAATCAACATCCAATCGATTACCTTCTCATCAACCAAAACCATCTCAATAGATCTGGTTTCAGCAGGATTCAGGAAAGCAGGTACCTTCCACAACTTTAGAACACGCACTTGGATTCGAACGGTTTCTTTGTCGGGAAGAATTTCAGCAATAGTGGCAAACCTCTTGCATACTTTAGCCATCACTCAACTATTAAGCTATTTTAAACTATTTTAAACTATTCAATACAGGAGAAGAATGGTGAGTGTGGCCGGGAATACAAATTAACTACCAGACTCCTTGTATTTATAGGCGATCAATGACAGTAAAATACAATCAGGGTTTGAAATTCAAATTCAAATTAAGTATCGATTTCTTTGGAGGGAATTTTAACCTATAATGTAACATCCCAATTTTTAATTAATAAGAGAATATTAATTAGAGAAGGGAAAATTATGAATTAAGTGAGAGCATGACAAACTAGTAAGTAATTAAATGGGAAAGTTGTATGACATTTCTATTATATTGGTGTAAGTGGGACCCGCCCTTTAATATGAACCACAAGTAAACCAAGTGACCAAGACCATTTCTTTTTCATTCCACTATTCAGAAACAAAACAGGAAGCAGACCTTCCTCTCTTCCCCCTCACGCACTCATACTCCAATCCAATCTCTTGTGCTAAATCAACTCCAAATTTCACATGCAATTCAAGAATTAGGCTCCTCAGACCTTAAGAATCAAGGTACGCATCTCAACAAACACTCCTGCCTCTTTAATTTGTTCTCACGCCCAAAAACCCCTTTCTAACCCTCTCTACTGCAAACTTCTTCTCATGGACTGCATGCGTAGGATTCGTGGTACTGTTGTGATGGGTTGTTGTTCTAAAAACAGAGATTAAGGGATATTGGACATAAGGTAGTCAATGGAAGTTTTGGAACATTGGAGTTTGGAGGTTCTACTCAAACCATCAATAAGGATGTTTCTCAAGCATGGTTGATAACTCTTAGCTGACAGTGCTTGGATTAAATTGTTGTCGATGCTGATTTATAAGTTGAGGTAAGAAAGAAGTCATTCTCCATCTCTAACTCCATGCATGTTCATGAGCTTCCATTTTACTTAACTCAAATATCTATTCTTGCTCTTACTTGAAATTGTCATTTCATGTGTCATTCCTCCTGAGCTATGAGCTTTGAAGTGTTGGAAAATCATGGGTACAGATGTGAATGAAGTAACAGCACAACAGCAGAAGCTGCGTTCTGTCACTGAGTAACTCGCCTAGCGAGCTACTCACTCGCCATGGCGAGTAAGACAGGGCAGCAGTGCCAGTTGTGTTGTCTTGCCCCTAATTCGTGCTATTTTCCACATGTTGTAAGGTAAGAAATCTGAGGAATTCCTTGTATTTATGATCATTCCATTCCCTTAAGTGATTAGATGCCTCACATGCCTTACCATTCTACTCTCGGAGGTTGCTTTTGAGCTTTCAATGGAGGACTTTGGCCAAAGACTGATGCATAGAGACTGCATGATTACAGCTTGTTCAAGCTTCTGAGATTAATCTCATTCAGGTGGGTTCTTTAGGATAGTGTAGATAGTTTCCCCAAAATTATGAATTTGCATGTTCACTTAGGAAAAATTAGGAAAAGTTGTGTGAGGGGAATTAACTCCCAAATTTCCCTCCATTCAGTTTTATATTATGTGTTTTACATTACTGCACTAGCTTAAATGAGGATTGTAGGTGTTTTTTTTGAAAATTATGATTTTTGCAAAACAGGGTATTTTCTGCATGAACTCGCCATAGCGAGTAGCTGGCGAGTATTCATGGCGAGCTGGGTTCTGGGCTGATGATACACGCCATGGCGAGCTTCTGCTCGCCACAGCGAGTTGATTTAGGTCAGGACCTATAATCTCGCCATGGCGAGCTGGTGACTCGCCATAGCGAGTTTGTACAGAACTGACCTACATTTTCCATTTTCTAACAATGTCTCACACACTCGTTTTATATCCTCATCAGAGTCAGATAATTTGCAGTAATATAATTAATATAATGTCGAACGGAATGTTAATCACAGATGATCGTTAGGGTATAACGTAGTATTTAATTAGGTTTGTATGCTCCCCGGGTTTTGGGAAATTATGGTAGTGAGAACTAATTTAGTGTCAGTCAATTATGAGTGATTTGTGATGTCGCGTTATGGACTCCCAATGGGACAATCCATTAGGATATGGTATTGTGAGCTGCATGCCGTAACCGAATCGGTTGACGGATATGACAAACCTCTAAGACCTGCTCACCTCAGAGTGTCCTTGTGGTTAAAATGAATAAGTGTCTATTAATCTGTGTTACACCTTTATATTATTCTATTTATGTTATGTTATTTATGTTAGTATGTTATGACTGATTAGGACTCCCCCGGTGTAGTCACCTCTAGGAGGGTAGTAGGACTCACTGAGGCTTAGTAGTCTCACCCCACTCCAAACCAATTTTTTTAGGTAGACAGGTTAACTGGAGCAAGGACCAGGAGGGAGCTGATGATTGGAGCTGAGCTTGGATCATCGGACTAGGAGACTTTAGTCTTCCTCTTTGTTTTAGTTTTATTTTGTTTATCTTAGAATCTTATTTGTTTCCGCTGTATTCTTTAAATGCATCAATTGATGTAAGAAATTCTTGTAATTCAGTTGTTTAAACTCGTTAATTTTATGTACTCAGAACCACTTATTTATGTCTTGACTAAATATTCTAGATATTTTAGTTAGGGCGTTATAATTGGTATCAGAGCAGGTCGATCCAGTATCAGACCTTGCCATGAGTCAGAACAACTTTTTCCTAGGTATCGGACCCTTTGGATCTGAACTGTTTACGCTGAAACCATCACGTGTTGAGTCTGATCAGCTCAGTATTGTGTATGGTAGGCAGGGTATTATGGTCGAGGACTGAAGTGGACTCTAAAATTCAAGCAGTAAGTTCGCAGTGAAGGTGCAATCACGTAGCAGTCGTTGGAGAAGAGTTCTCATAACTGGATGTTGGAACTGTGGCAAATGGTGCCACAGGAATGAGAGATAAGCCTGGGAGTCTAGTGAAGCAGTTGACAAAGCTCATAAGCAGTAAGTGCAGTCTGAAGGATGTAATACTCTTGTGACGTAACAAGTCAGGAGTAGAGTTGTAGATTGAAGGAATGCAAGTGTACCCTTATATTGGAGTGCGTAGTGCATAACAGTATTCAACTGACACTGTGTGTCAGGTAAACTTCCTGAACCTAGAAATAACCTTATCTTACCGAGAGCCTAAATTCAGTCAAGTTATTGACCAAGTATCACCTAGTAATAGTAGTAGTGAACCAAAACCCTTTCCTGAATTTTTTTTTAGTTGTTAGTGTGAGTGAGAAATTCACCTGTGTCAGCAAGACTTTGTAAGACCCCAAGCGTGTCCTATTGTTTCCAAACGACAATCAGTTAGACTACCCCAAGATTATCAGCCTTAAATATTCTCAATGGAATGAGTACCCTCTTTCAGTTAGGAACCAGTAATTATACTGAGCCACTAGAGACATAGCCGTAACTAGGTTGATGATTAGAATCATTATTAATAGAACCCATGTCCTAGAAGACACACTAGGCACCTCCAGCTTGTAACAACATTCCTATCTCACACCTAAGAGTCAAGTTTCGTTTAGGGCCGTAAAGTAGGAATTACCTTTTAACTACACCAGTCTCCAGCAATAAACCCAGCAAGCTTTTAGAGGCCCGAACGCTGATTAGCTTAGCAGTTAGGAATCACTTTTAACCCCAGTACACACTTAAGATAATTCAGGAAGCATCACCGCGAAATAGTTAGTAACCAAACCAGTAATAAAACCTAGTCAGCTTCGTAAGTAGTGCTCGATGTTCATACCTTATCCCAAGAATCCAGAGTTATTAGTACGCCACTTAGAAAATTCCATTGTTATGCCCGACCCTTAGACAGACATACTAAGTATCGTCAATTAGTTACTATAAGTTGCCAATTCAGTGTTACTAGTCACTTAAGTAACTCTGTAAGGATAGTTGAACCAGAACTCATAGGTTTAGCATTCTCTTACCGCAAGCCTATTGAGTTAACATTCTAATACTACCCTTAAATTACAATAAATAGGACCAGCCTATCACTCTACACCGGAAATTGCACCGAACCATTGTAGGTTTAGCCTTTATTAAGTACCAGTTAAGAATCACCGTTAACACAATCAGTCGCCTAGTCAATCCGTTGAGTCTTATCACTAGATAGTCTAGAGACCGATAATTCAGATTTATACCAGTTTGACTTTAAACCACACAAAACTCATATTTATGACCACGTAGCTAAGAAGTTAGTAGGATCAGTTGACCGTGCACTTGAGAGTTGTACATCAATTATCCTTAGATTAGTAAATCAGCATTATAAACAAACTAGCTACCCAGTTCAAGGATTAGAATTAGCCAGCCACATTTTATCAACTGCTTTAGTACCAGACAGCAGAAGGCATAACCTGATGAGAATACCAAATAAGGAACACTATTAGTGACACCAATCACCTAGACTAATCTATTAGGTATTTAATAGTTAACCAGAGACAAGAAATTAAGTTTAACCTTAGCTTCAGCCAGCCGTCGACACTATCTACCTATTCAAACCTTTCAGCTAAGAGACTATTAGAATTAGTTAGAACTACCAGTGAGAACTTGTCAGCTAGAAACGGAAGAAATAGAATTATGAACATCAGTCTGGATACGATAGGAGACCAATCTTCAATTACCTTTCATTCGTTCTGGATCCTCTTTCAGCCAACCCGTCAAATCGAGCAATGTTCAATTATACGTTCATAGCTTTTGGAACACCATGAACGTGTGTACCCTCTAACTTGTCTGGTTACATCTCGGACGAATAATTTCCTCGTGTTTTAAATACTTGTCAAATCAAGTACTACGCACAAATTCAGTTAGGATGCTACACCTCGAATTCATCAACGTTAGTTAGTCACACAGATTGTGTAGAACGTCAATCCTAAGTAACATTACTCTATGCCTCCAGCCTTTCAGTTATGTCGTTAGTAACTCCATCATATTCGTGGAAGTCAGTCACTCTTGAGAAACCACGGATAGTTTCAAATTCAATTTCTCGCTCGTTGGTGGATCTGTAAATCAACATCCTCAGCTGTTTCGATACAATTGACTTAGCTCAGTATCAGCAAATCAGTTAAACTTCGTGCACTCGAATCTGGTAACCAGTTCTTCAATATAATTAGCTATCTATTTTCTTCGTAGCCTTATCAGCCGAATTCAGAATTAAGTTCGAATCATTTCAAAATCAGTGGAATTAAGCTTCACAGGTGAAATCAGTGTTGAGAATTCAAAACCTTACGTGTGCAATCCACCAAGTTTAACCTTTAACCCTAAGAAATAATCTGAATCTAAGTGCATCTGCATGTTAGATGTACAACTCGATCACCGTGTTGTGCCAGAATGGATTCAAATTGTAGGTGAGATTTTATCGGATAACTACGGGTTCGCCTGCAGATGAGTCTAACTCGTTAACAAAGGAATCTGCAGTATTTAGACAATTTTCCACTCGTTTTATGTTTCGATCGATTCTGGAGTATTTAGACAACACATGTGGTACAGGTGTACATATGACGTGTCATGCATAACAGTATTCGGAAGAGAGGGCGACTATGAAAAGGAAGATTTGAACTTGCCAGTAGGAATGATCAAGCTTTTACCCTTTAGATAATCGTGTAACGTCAACCAGGCCAGATACCGACCCTACTAGCCAATTGAATTTGAAGTTTGAACCGATAAGAGTGAAAGAAGAGCAACCGTAGTAGTAGAAGTTTAAGGCAGTTATGACAAGATGGTGTGTGATCTAGCTCAGGGATTATAGAGTAGATTGAAAGTGCACAGTCCAGAGGAGGGTAATAAGATGATGAATCAGAGTGCGCAGCACGAGACCAAATAAGAATGCGAGAATGACGTTAACCAGTAACCCCTAAGAGAAGAAAGTTTTATTCCAAGGGATCGAATATAATTGACCGGAGAATAGGTGAAGGTTAGAATTGGATGTAATTTGGACGAAATACCCTAACGATGATTGTAGAAGTTTGAATTTCGAGGACGAAATTCTTTAAGGTGGGTAGATTGTAACATCCCAATTTTTAATTAATAAGAGAATATTAATTAGAGAAGGGAAAATTATGAATTAAGTGAGAGCATGACAAACTAGTAAGCTATTTTAAACTATTTTAAACTATTCAATACAGGAGAAGAATGGTGAGTGTGGCCGGGAATACAAATTAACTACCAGACTCCTTGTATTTATAGGCGATCAATGACAGTAAAATACAATCAGGGTTTGAAATTCAAATTCAAATTAAGTATCGATTTCTTTGGAGGGAATTTTAACCTATAATGTAACATCCCAATTTTTAATTAATAAGAGAATATTAATTAGAGAAGGGAAAATTATGAATTAAGTGAGAGCGTGACAAACTAGTAAGTAATTAAATGGGAAAGTTGTATGACATTTCTATTATATTGGTGTAAGTGGGACCCGCCCTTTAATATGAACCACAAGTAAACCAAGTGACCAAGACCATTTCTTTTTCATTCCACTATTAAGAAACAAAACAGGAAGCAGACCTTCCTCTCTTCCCCCTCACGCACTCATACTCCAATCCAATCTCTTGTGCTAAATCAACTCCAAATTTCACATGCAATTCAAGAATTAGGCTCCTCAGACCTTAAGAATCAAGGTACGCATCTCAACAAACACTCCTGCCTCTTTAATTTGTTCTCACGCCCAAAAAACCCTTTCTAACCCTCTCTGCTGCAAACTTCTTCTCATGGACTGCATGCGTAGGATTCGTGGTACTGTTGTGATGGGTTGTTGTTCTGAAAACAGAGATTATGGGATATTGGACATAAGGTAGTCAATGGAAGTTTTGGAACATTGGAGTTTGGAGGTTCTACTCAAACCATCAATAAGGATGTTTCTCAAGCATGGTTGATAACTCTTAGCTGACAGTGCTTGGATTAAATTGTTGTCGATGCTGATTTATAAGTTGAGGTAAGAAAGAAGTCATTCTCCATCTCTAACTCCATGCATGTTCATGAGCTTCCATTTTACTTAACTCAAATATCTATTCTTGCTCTTACTTGAAATTGTCATTTCATGTGTCATTCCTCCTGAGCTATGAGCTTTGAAGTGTTGGAAAATCATGGGTACAGATGTGAATGAAGTAACAGCACAGCAGCAGAAGTTGCGTTCTGTCACTGAGTAACTCGCCTAGCGAGCTACTCACTCGCCATGGCGAGTAAGACAGGGCAGCAGTGCCAGTTGTGTTGTCTTGCCCCTAATTCGTGCTATTTTCCACATGTTGTAAGGTAAGAAATCTGAGCAATTCCTTGTATTTATGATCATTCCATTCCCTTAAGTGATTAGATGCCTCACATGCCTTACCATTCTACTCTCGGTGGTTGCTTTTGAGCTTTCAATGGAGGACTTTGGCCAAAGACTGATGCATAGAGACTGCATGATTACAGCTTGTTCAAGCTTCTGAGATTAATCTTGTAACACCCCGTTTTTCGAAAGCCAAAAAGGGCATTATTTTTTTTTTTCTTTTTCAACTAACACTCAGAGTGCGCATAAAATATTTTAAATGAACCGGCATTCAAATATACAAAGAACTCATTACTAAAAGGTGCTTCGACAAGCAAAGTGTATTCCTGAATAATTACAATCCCAGTCTAAGTATCAAAACAAGTTAGGAAACCTATGCTAACCAAAAAGCACGGTGCACAAAACACACCGGCGCATAGTCTAACGTCTCTAAGCTAAAACTCCAACCGCTCACTGGGGCCTGGAGCAGCCACCGTCGTCACCACGACCTAACCCATCACCTGGGTGGGATGAGCCCGCAAATGAAAGAAAGGGTCACCACAAAATATATAGAATGTATATATATAACCGGTGCGAAAGGTGTACACATAACAAATTTCCACATACACAAGAGAAAGCTCTTTAACACAAAAGCAATTCCCACCAACGGGCTTATATACATGATGCACACCAAGCCTAATGCAGACTTCTACAATGAGTGTGGTAGATTCCCCATTACCACATGCATATGAAATCCGGAAGAGTAAGCATAATCAATAAAACCACAAAGGGTTAGGATGGATCCATTCCCGATAATCGCACCCCGCAGTCCATTCCCGATAACCGCTTATTGGACTCAATAATTCCCGTAGGAGTAAGGTGGATCCATTCCCGATAATCGCACCCCGTGATCCATTCCCGATAACCACGTACTATGAATGCATGAGCACACGATTCCCCTTATATGCTAATGCAACACATACATATCGTACACGCATATGTAATCACACCACAACAACACATACATATACATCTAGTCATATGTATTTAATCACATGTTCATACATACATCTCCAATCATATGTGAAACAACGAATCATGTATTTACCACGATCTCATATCGAGAATACATCACAAAAACATGCCAAACACACCACCAATTGCAACACAGCAAAATCTAAAGCATGTTCAACAAAACCGTTTGAAAAGACGGAAATAAAGTGGAGCCCTTACCTCGGCAAGCTTCCGTCAACAAAACGTTCACACAACACTACGTGCTCCCTAAAACAAGCAACGGACAATCAATACATCGTTTCCAAACCCAATGTATTGAAACTACATCAAAACCCCAAAAACTCTAAAGGTTTCTAAGGAAAAATCCCTCTTTCGGATATTATACCCAAAACTACCGTATTGATCAACCCCCATGAGTTATTTGTACTATTCTTAGGACCCAAAACAATTGTCAAAAGTCTTAAATAATTTGAAATGCAAAATGGCTATTTTCTTGCGTTATAAGTTACGTACTTTCCGAGTACCCGAAAAACTCGTTTCCAATCCCAACCACTTCCATAAATTAATAAAAAGGGATTAGAAGGCTAAAAACCAAGTTTAGAAATCAGAATCCAAAATTTAAGGTTCCAGAGCTCGCCCTGGCGAGTTGGTGGCGAGTGGAGGCAGAGAGTACTGGTCTTACTCGCTCTGGAGCTCGCCCTGGCGTGTTGTCATGACCTGTGACACTCGCCCTGGCGTGTAACCACTCGCCCAGCGAGTTGCACCTGTCATGACAGCAAAAGACAGCAACTCACACCACCTTTTTCCACCCCAAGCCTAGTTTGATTCTATTAGTTCCCAACATCTTTTCAAGGCATAAAAGCAAACCATTTCCATAAGCAAGCAACACATTTCCGAAAGCATGTTGGTTGCTTCGAGTGCAAGTTATTTGATTTTCATTTCCAAAATCAAAACCAAATCCAAGCACAAGTTTTATTACGGGCCCTAACCGTCCGGTAATCATTTTCAAACATGTTTTCAAGGTAAAAAGCGACACCACATGTCACATTAGTTTTAAACCATTTTGACCCCAAAACACTACCCAAAAACACTTAGGAAATATTTTCATAAACCACAAAATATTTTTCATCGGATTTTCTAAAACAAAACCATACAACGCATTTCCCTTTCGCCCAAAGGTTCAAAGACAACTTTTCTTTTCAAAACCTTACAACTTAACCACATGTTATTGATCAATACATAACCAAACCAAAACCCTAACTTTTCTCATGAGATTTTTCACCAATCCATGGAAAACAAAACAACAAAGCCTAGCATGCTTCCTAAGCTCTCATGAACAACTTTCATGAAACAAAAACTAGCAAGAACAACATTTCTCACCAAACCCTCTTAAGAACATAAACCCAAAAATCTCACAACTCTAAAAATCTACCAACCTAGGAGATGAGAAGAGAGGGTTACCTTTGGAAAGTGATTCTCTACAACTTTCCTCAAAGCTCCAAAGCTTGAAATGGAGTGAAATGGTGAAGAAAGGAAATTTGTGAAGGTTGGAAAAGTAATGGAGTCACACGTGAAAGAGAGAAAGAATGGAGTGGATTTTATGATTTTCTTAAGTCCATAAATCATAAACCTCCTTACTATTATAAAGCTCTTGATAGCCAATCCACCCTTGGATCAAAGTCAAAAGTCCAAGCTTAAACCCTAGCCATTGGATCAATTACTTTATGAGAAAGTCACAAGACATCTCCAACTCATCCCTAACAAGTCTCGTATACAGCTCTCGCGCGACGCGACGAACGTAAATCACAAAAACGTAAAACTTACGAAAAGAACGTCTAACGTTTAACATTTCCTAAACTTATCGCCGAATCTTTTTCCGCGACTGTAATTTTCTTCCATACCTCAGAAAATTAATCTCAGGACATATCCTAACTCATGCAGATATATAAAACTCCCATCCGAAACCTCACTCGAAACAGACGCAGTAAGATTTTCCATCCGCGGGTAAAATCCTACTCGTTTTTCCAAAAACAAGAATAATCCAAAACTTATTATTCTGAAACCACAAATAACTTCTTATTCAAGCAACAGGATCACAAGACCAAAGTATGTACAATTACAGTGCACGAGCACTAAACAGGCTCAATTACAGCAAAAGCTAAAGATTACACGATGTTTCGTCACACGAACACATCGAAACCCTAATATTCCTTAAACCAACTATACAATGAAATCTTGGGTCTTACAATACTACCCCCCTAAAAGAAGTTTCGCCCTCGAAACTTAGACATCGTCGAACAAACTGGGGTATAATTCTTTCATCTTACCCTCGAGCTCCCAGGTGGTATCTCCCGTAGCTTCGTTCCATATCACCTTCACCAAAGGTATCTCTTTCGTTCTCAAACGCTTCATCTTCCTATCCGCAATCTTGATCGGCGGAACCTCAAATGACAAGTTATCCCTCAGCTGGATGTCATCTGGTGTGATCACATGTGACGGATCCGGTGTGTATTTCCGCAATTGCGACACATGGAACACGTCATGTATCAAAGATAGTACCGGTGGCAACGCGATCCGGTATGCTACCTTCCCAATCCGTTCCATAATCTGATAAGGCCCTATAAACTTCGGAGTCAGCTTCCTTGCTTTCAAAGCCCTTCCAACGCCAGTTGTTGGAGTAACACGGAGAAATACGTGATCTCCCTCCTTAAACTCTAAAGGCCTCTGACGCCTATCCGCATAACTCTTTTGTCGATCTTGAGCAACCTTCATCATTGCCCTTATCTTTCGGACCTTGTCCGTCGTCTGTTGTACCATTTCCGGCCCTACTATCATACTCTCCCCATCTTGGTACCAACACAAAGGAGTCTGACATCTTCTCCCATACAAAGCCTCGTATGGTGCCATTCCAATACTCGCGTGGAAACTGTTGTTGTATGTGAATTCTATCAAAGGTAATACATCATCCCAACTTCCACG
The DNA here is from genome assembly GCA_030408175.1 of Trifolium repens. NCBI lineage: Eukaryota > Viridiplantae > Streptophyta > Magnoliopsida > Fabales > Fabaceae > Trifolium > Trifolium repens. Next base: position 21,671,724 of record CP125845.1, on the reverse strand, counting down.
ATCATCCAAAACACATGCTCTCAACAAATCCTCTAAAGACTGATTTGTTCTCTCGGTCTGCCCATCTGTCTGAGGATGGTAGGCGGAACTCAATCTCAGTTTCGTCCCCAACGCCTCATGCAAAGTCCTCCAAAAGTGTGAAGTAAACTTTGGGTCTCGATCCGACACTATACTTGACGGTACCCCATGTAACCTCACAATCTCAGCAATGTAAACATCGGTCAACTTCGCCGCGGTATCCGTAGTTCTTACCGGTAGAAAATGAGCGGACTTAGTTAAACGATCCACTATCACCCAAATGGAATCATGCTTCCTCCTGGTCTTAGGTAAACCAGTGATGAAATCCATAGAAATGCTATCCCACTTCCACTCGGGAATATCTAACGACTGCAGCATCCCTGCCGGTCTCTGATGCTCAATTTTCGCCTTCTGACAAGTCAGACACGACGCCACATACTCAGCCACATCCTTTTTCATATCCGGCCACCAGAAATCATGCCTCAGGTCTTGATACATCTTTGTTGCTCCGGGATGTATACTAAGTTTACTCTTGTGTGCCTCCCCTAGAATGATGTTTCTAAAATTCATAGCATCGGGTACACACACCCTACCTTGACACCTCAAGATATTGTCCGATCCCACCTTGAAATCTCGGTTGGTTCCTCGAACAATCAAAGCTCTTTTCTCCATGAGAAACTTGTCATCTTGACAATTAGCAATATCCTCCAACAACCCGCTTGAGATGGTAATCATACCTAATCTCATAATCCCTAAAGCAAACTCTACCTCTAGATGCAAGTCACGAAACTCTCTCAACAACTCTTGTTGACTAGCCATCTGTGCCGAACAAACAGACACACTTTTCCTACTCAAGGCATCGGCTACCACATTAGCCTTTCCAGGATGGTATTCTAACGTGAAATCAAAATCTTTCAAAGTTTCCATCCACCTCCGTTGCCTCATATTAAGCTCTTTCTGATCGAACAGATACTTAAGACTTTTATGGTCACTAAACACGACAAAAGTGCAACCATAAAGATGATGTCTCCAAATCTTCAATGCAAAAACAACGGCCGCAAGCTCTAGATCGTGCGTAGGATAATTCTTTTCATGCACTTTCAGTTGCCTTGACGCATAAGCCACTGCTCTCTTGTTTTGCATCAACACACAACCCAAACCTTGATGAGAAGCATCACAATAAACCTCATACGGTTCCTCCGACTGTGGTAACATCAAAACTGGTGAAGTCGTCAATCGCTCCTTCAACAACTGAAAACTCAACTCACACTCCTCAGTCCACGCAAAAGGTTGATCTTTCCGCGTAAGTTGTGTCATCGGTGCCACAATCTTAGCGAAACCTTCAATGAACCTTCGGTAATAACCGGCCAAACCCACAAAACTCCTCACATCAGTCACTGTTTGAGGTTGCTTCCATGAAAGTACCGTATCAATCTTGGCTGGATTCACGGCTATTCCCTCTTTTGATATAACATGGCCAAGGAAATTCACCTCTTCCAACCAAAAGTCACACTTTGACGGGTTTGCATACAGCTTACTTTCCCGCAAAACTTGCAATACCAAGCGAAGATGCTCTTCATGCTCCTCTTCACTCTTCGAATACACTAGGATGTCATCAATGAACACCACCACAAACTTGTCCAAAAATGAATTGAATATCCGATTCATGTAGGCCATAAAGATAGCCGGTGCATTCGTCACTCCGAACGGCATCACTAAGAACTCATAATGCCCATACCGCGTCCTAAACGCCGTTTTCTGAATATCATCATCTCGCACTTTTATCTGGTGATAACCATATTTCAAGTCAATCTTTGAAAACACTGAGGCTCCCCTCAACTGATCCATCAGATCATCAATACGCGGCAATGGATATCGGTTCTTGATAGTCACCTTATTAAGCTTCCGATAATCCACACACAGACGAGATTTACCATCCTTCTTTTTAACCAATAAGACCGGTGCTCCCCAAGGCGACACACTAGGCCTTATGAAACCCTTCTCTAACAAGTCCTCAATCTGACTTTTCAACTCTACCAGCTCAGCTGGAGCCATCCGATAAGCTGATTCTGAAATCGGACCCGTACCCGGTTGCAAATCAATAGAGAATTCCACCTCTCTACACGGAGGAAAAGCTGGAATCTCTGATGGAAACATATCTTGGAAATCCTGAACCACACGAATTTCCTCAATTCGGATCTCCGACATCACTCCTAAGCTAGCAAGTGAAACTATCTCCGGCTCCCCATTACACATAACCACAGAAAGTCGATTCGCAGACAAGTACCTTCGCACACCTGGCTCGGGAAAGAAAACCAATTTCCGAGCGCAGTCTAGAATCACATAATGATACGACAACCAATCCATCCCGAGGATGATCTCGAGAGATAAAAGCGGTAGACAAACCAAATTGACCAGAAAATCCCTATTCTGGATTACTACCAAACAATGCAAACATGCAGTATTCACTACCAAATCCTTAGCAGGAGTCAAAACATTCAAATCAAACGGAAGAACAGAAACATTCAAACTCAAACGATTTGCACATGCCAAAGATATGAATGAGTGGGTTGCCCCCGTGTCAATCAAAGCAGTTAAAGAATTACCTGCGATGTGACAACTCTCATGGATGGCATTGCTAGCCTGCCCACTCAACTCAGTGCCCATACAGTAAGCACGTGCCTTTGCCGCCGGTCTAGTACCTTGGGAGCCTTGCGCCGCATTTGCCGACGGTCCGGCCTTTGGGGCCTTGCACTCTCTAGCCACATGCCCCGGCTTCTTACAATTATAACAAACATTTGCCACGGTCGGGCATTCATTGGCATAGTGGCCCACCTCGCCACACTTGAAACAACCTTGTTTCACCCTATTTTGGTTCCCTTGGTTCACCGACCTTCCTTGTCCCTTACTGTTCTGTGGACGATCATACGGCTTACCACCTTGCTTCCCACGATTCTGAGTCGAACCACGATCATTGGTACGACTTGGTCCTCCAGCACTAAAACCACTTTGGCGGTTCACCCGCTTGTTTCTCATATCCTCAACCTCTTGACACTTCTCAACCAGCACTTGAAAGTGTCGAATCCCTAACGGCACCACTGCGTCTTGCAGTTCGTACCTCAAACCATCTTGAAAGCGACGGCACATATAAACCTCATCTATCCCATCCCTAAAGAAGCGGAAGAAACGGGATAGTGATTCAAATTTCTTGGAGTAAGCCTCCACATTCATGCTACCCTGTCTCAGTCTCAAGAATTCTTCTCCGTACCTTTCCCTCGCGGTCTCGGGAAAGTACTTGGCTAAAAACCTCCTCTTGAAGTTCTCCCAATTCAATTCCTCATGAACATTCTCCATGATCAGTCGGGTGTTCCTCCACCAATACTCAGAACCCCCGAGTAACTGATAGGTAGCTAAGACTACCTTCTCCCCTTCTGGACAATGAATTGCCCCGAATATCCTCTCTACAGATTGGAGCCACAAATCAGCAGTTTCCGGACCTCCCTCCCCATTAAACTTAGGAGGAGTTTGGTGGTTGAAATTCGAAAGAAGTCTAGATCCAGCCGCAAGTATTTCCCTTTCGCGCTTTTCCAGATCCCTTTGCGCCTTAGCATGGCTCTGGGCAGTCACCGCCGCTGCCATTGTGTTCATGGCATAAGCCATTTGATATATATCAGCATTATCCGTCACAGGTGCTGTAGGTGCCCTTCTTGGAGGCATTTTATCTCTGCACAATACCAATTCTGATTAGATTCCTTATCCAGACATCTCTGAATCTCAACAGAAAATCTCATCCAACGGTTACTAACTCATAACCCGACACAGAACAAACACTAGAACTAACACTACTCTAGCTATGTTCTAACCGACTCTGGACTAACGACTCAAGTATACACTTTCCCTTTGAAGATTTAAAGTCGTGCTCTGATACCAAATTGTAACACCCCGTTTTTCGAAAGCCAAAAAGGGCATTTTTTTTTTTTCTTTTTCAACTAACACTCAGAGTGCGCATAAAATATTTTAAATGAACCGGCATTCAAATATACAAAGAACTCATTACTAAAAGGTGCTTCGACAAGCAAAGTGTATTCCTGAATAATTACAATCCCAGTCTAAGTATCAAAACAAGTTAGGAAACCTATGCTAACCAAAAAGCACGGTGCACAAAACACACCGGCGCATAGTCTAACGTCTCTAAGCTAAAACTCCAACCGCTCACTGGGGCCTGGAGCAGCCACCGTCGTCACCACGACCTAACCCATCACCTGGGTGGGATGAGCCCGCAAATGAAAGAAAGGGTCACCACAAAATATATAGAATGTATATATATAACCGGTGCGAAAGGTGTACACATAACAAATTTCCACATACACAAGAGAAAGCTCTTTAACACAAAAGCAATTCCCACCAACGGGCTTATATACATGATGCACACCAAGCCTAATGCAGACTTCTACAATGAGTGTGGTAGATTCCCCATTACCACATGCATATGAAATCCGGAAGAGTAAGCATAATCAATAAAACCACAAAGGGTTAGGATGGATCCATTCCCGATAATCGCACCCCGCAGTCCATTCCCGATAACCGCTTATTGGACTCAATAATTCCCGTAGGAGTAAGGTGGATCCATTCCCGATAATCGCACCCCGTGATCCATTCCCGATAACCACGTACTATGAATGCATGAGCACACGATTCCCCTTATATGCTAATGCAACACATACATATCGTACACGCATATGTAATCACACCACAACAACACATACATATACATCTAGTCATATGTATTTAATCACATGTTCATACATACATCTCCAATCATATGTGAAACAACGAATCATGTATTTACCACGATCTCATATCGAGAATACATCACAAAAACATGCCAAACACACCACCAATTGCAACACAGCAAAATCTAAAGCATGTTCAACAAAACCGTTTGAAAAGACGGAAATAAAGTGGAGCCCTTACCTCGGCAAGCTTCCGTCAACAAAACGTTCACACAACACTACGTGCTCCCTAAAACAAGCAACGGACAATCAATACATCGTTTCCAAACCCAATGTATTGAAACTACATCAAAACCCCAAAAACTCTAAAGGTTTCTAAGGAAAAATCCCTCTTTCGGATATTATACCCAAAACTACCGTATTGATCAACCCCCATGAGTTATTTGTACTATTCTTAGGACCCAAAACAATTGTCAAAAGTCTTAAATAATTTGAAATGCAAAATGGCTATTTTCTTGCGTTATAAGTTACGTACTTTCCGAGTACCCGAAAAACTCGTTTCCAATCCCAACCACTTCCATAAATTAATAAAAAGGGATTAGAAGGCTAAAAACCAAGTTTAGAAATCAGAATCCAAAATTTAAGGTTCCAGAGCTCGCCCTGGCGAGTTGGTGGCGAGTGGAGGCAGAGAGTACTGGTCTTACTCGCTCTGGAGCTCGCCCTGGCGTGTTGTCATGACCTGTGACACTCGCCCTGGCGAGTAACCACTCGCCCAGCGAGTTGCACCTGTCATGACAGCAAAAGACAGCAACTCACACCACCTTTTTCCACCCCAAGCCTAGTTTGATTCTATTAGTTCCCAACATCTTTTCAAGGCATAAAAGCAAACCATTTCCATAAGCAAGCAACACATTTCCGAAAGCATGTTGGTTGCTTCGAGTGCAAGTTATTTGATTTTCATTTCCAAAATCAAAACCAAATCCAAGCACAAGTTTTATTACGGGCCCTAACCGTCCGGTAATCATTTTCAAACATGTTTTCAAGGTAAAAAGCGACACCACATGTCACATTAGTTTTAAACCATTTTGAACCCAAAACACTACCCAAAAACACTTAGGAAATATTTTCATAAACCACAAAATATTTTTCATCGGATTTTCTAAAACAAAACCATACAACGCATTTCCCTTTCGCCCAAAGGTTCAAAGACAACTTTTCTTTTCAAAACCTTACAACTTAACCACATGTTATTGATCAATACATAACCAAACCAAAACCCTAACTTTTCTCATGAGATTTTTCACCAATCCATGGAAAACAAAACAACAAAGCCTAGCATGCTTCCTAAGCTCTCATGAACAACTTTCATGAAACAAAAACTAGCAAGAACAACATTTCTCACCAAACCCTCTTAAGAACATAAACCCAAAAATCTCACAACTCTAAAAATCTACCAACCTAGGAGATGAGAAGAGAGGGTTACCTTTGGAAAGTGATTCTCTACAACTTTCCTCAAAGCTCCAAAGCTTGAAATGGAGTGAAATGGTGAAGAAAGGAAATTTGTGAAGGTTGGAAAAGTAATGGAGTCACACGTGAAAGAGAGAAAGAATGGAGTGGATTTTATGATTTTCTTAAGTCCATAAATCATAAACCTCCTTACTATTATAAAGCTCTTGATAGCCAATCCACCCTTGGATCAAAGTCAAAAGTCCAAGCTTAAACCCTAGCCATTGGATCAATTACTTTATGAGAAAGTCACAAGACATCTCCAACTCATCCCTAACAAGTCTCGTATACAGCTCTCGCGCGACGCGACGAACGTAAATCACAAAAACGTAAAACTTACGGAAAGAACGTCTAACGTTTAACATTTCCTAAACTTATCGCCGAATCTTTTTCCGCGACTGTAATTTTCTTCCATGCCTCAGAAAATTAATCTCAGGACATATCCTAACTCACGCAGATATATAAAACTCCCATCCGAAACCTCACTCGAAACAGACGCAGTAAGATTTTCCATCCGCGGGTAAAATCCTACTTGTTTTTCCAAAAACAGGAATAATCCAAAACTTATTATTCTGAAACCACAAATAACTTCTTATTCAAGCAACAGGATCACAAGACCAAAGTCTGTACAATTACAGTGCACGAGCACTAAACAGGCTCAATTACAGCAAAAGCTAAAGATTACACGATGTTTCGTCACACGAACACATCGAAACCCTAATATTCCTTAAACCAACTATACAATGAAATCTTGGGTCTTACAAATCTCATTCAGGTGGGTTCTTTAGGATAGTGTAGATAGTTTCCCCAAAATTATGAATTTGCATGTTCACTTAGGAAAAATTAAGAAAAGTTGTGTGAGGGGAATTAACTCCCAAATTTCCCTCCATTCAGTTTTATATTATGTGTTTTACATTACTGCACTGGCTTAAATGAGGATTGTAGGTGTTTCTTTTGAAAATTATGATTTTTGCAAAACAGGGTATTTTCTGCATGAACTCGTCATAGCGAGTAGCTGGCGAGTTTTCATGGCGACCTGGGTTCTGGGCTGACGATACACGCCATGGCGAGCTTCTGCTCGCCACAGCGAGTTGATTTAGGTCAGGACCTATAATCTCGCCATGGCGAGCTGGTGACTCGCCATAGCGAGTTTGTACAGAATTGACCTACATTTTCCATTTTCTAACAATGTCTCACACACTCGTTTTATATCCTCATCAGAGTCAGATAATTTGCAGTAATATAATTAATATAATGTCGAACGGAATGTTAATCACAGATGATCGTTATGGTATAACGTAGTATTTAATTAGGTTTGTATGCTCCCCGGGTTTTGGGAAATTATGGTAGTGAGAACTAATTTAGTGTCAGTCAATTATGAGTGATTTGTGATGTCGCGTTATGGACTCCCAATGGGACAATCCATTAGGATATGTTATTGTGAGCTGCATGTCGTAACTGAATCAGTTGACGGATATGACAGGCCTTTGAGACCTGCTCACCTCAGAGTGTCCTTGTGGTTAAAATGAATAAGAGTCTATTAATCTGTGTTACACCTTTATATTATTCTATTTATGTTATTTATGTTAGTATGTTATGACTGATTAGGACTCCCCCGGTGTAGTCACCTCTAGGAGGGTAGTAGGACTCACTGAGGCTTAGTAGTCTCACCCCACTCCAAACCAATTTTTTTAGGTAGACAGGTTAACTGGAGCAAGGACCAGGAGGGAGCTGATGATTGGAGCTGAGCTTGGATCATCGGACTAGGAGACTTTAGTCTTCCTCTTTGTTTTAGTTTTATTCTGTTTATCTTAGAATCTTATTTGTTTCCGCTGTATTCTTTAAATGCATCAATTGATGTAAGAAAATCTTGTAATTCAGTTGTTTAAACTCGTTAATTTTATGTACTCAGAACCACTTATTTATGTCTTGACTAAATATTCTAGATATTTTAGTTGGGGCGTTATATATAAACCCTAATCTCACTAAACGATAGAGAGCGGCGAAGGAAGCTGTAAGAAGAGAAAAGCCAAAAAAAACTAACCTGGATGATGAGTCCCCTGGATAACACCTAAACAGAACACACCCACTGACAAGTTGCAGAAGCCAGTAGGCACACGCTCGCCTGACAGAATCACAGAACCCTAAATCCCTTTTAGCCGGAAATTTAAACTCATCAACGATAGAAGAAGCGCGACCCACCAAATTGCAAACCTACAGTGCCAAATAATGGAACCTTGTTGTCAAGATTATAGATATTGAATTTTTCTAAAATTCATAATAATTAGTAAATAAATTTGAACGGTTCATATGATTTACACAATAGTAAGAACATGTATCTGTAAGACTCTCATACCAACCCTGTCACATGGGCCTCTCCATCAAAGTTTGTGGTTTGCAGTTTGCACCTTTTAATTTGATGGAATGGAAACGACACGTTAGGAGTATCCGTCGGTGCTAAATGTTTTTCCTAGCACACTTTCAAATTGGATATTTTAAAAAGATTTTAATTCTACTAAATTGTTAAGTTCATTCTATATTTAATTATTTATCATCAATTAAGTTTATATATTTTAAAAATAACTAATAAACCAATCGCCAGTTGGTTCAATGGTGATTGCGCTGAATTTGGTAGGGATGACTATTGTTCGATCCCTGCAATTGCGATCGGAAGGAAGCTGATTGCAATTGCAGGGATCGAACAGTGGTCCTCCATACCAAATTCAGCGCATACACCCACTCTACCAACTATCGATTAGTTAATTAGTTATTCTTAAATTAAATAAACTTAAGCCCCACTTGCCGAGTTGCCGTCACTATCAATTTAGTTCCTAATATATTATGAAAGAGAGAATAATATATATGTAAAATTTGACATAATGAAAAACCTTTTTGAAGGGGAGGTCTATTCTACCCCTCGATAATTTGGGGATATTTGCCCAATAACCCATGAGAACAAACTATGAATAGTTTTACATGTGGTACCCACAACTAACTTGTAACCAACTAATATAGCTTATTTTTATTGGTTGATGGATAAATACCCCAAAATTATCAATAAATAAATATTTATTAAATCAAAAATCTTTTTAAAAACATCTTACAAAATAGAGACAAAACCAAGTTAGATTGTCACTTTATGCAAATTTTTTTATCAATTGGATATCCTTCGCGCATAACTGTAACGATTAATTCCGGCCTCGAATTTTATAGGTTTCAAATAGATGATAAACTCTTAAATTTCTAATGCTGCTACACCATGTATCTCTTTTTCATGAGACATGTTAAAATGAGTGGGAGAACTTACAATAAAATAAAGGGATATAGAATAACTAATAAGTCCCCCTCTCATTATAACATAGGGATTCCTTTCTCTCAAAAATGAATTCTCCGATCCTTTTTATAAGAAACAGTTTTAAAACATTTGAAAATTAGTCAAAGTTTCTTATAAAAAGGAATAAAAAAAATTTCACTTTTGTTTCTTATAAAAAGGAACAGAGTGAGTATAGATATAAAACAAAGGAATTCAGAAATAGGAGAAAGATCATCAGAAAATTTTTTTTTGAGAGAATTGAAAATTTTATAGGTCGCATAAAATGAATTCGTCTTTGTCAAACATTTTTTTTCCAATATAAGAACCGAACTTGTAATCGCATTAAATCAATTCATTGTTTCTTTTTTTTAACCAACTATTTTTTTATAGAATTTTTTATCCAACAACTAAATTCTTAGGTGAGTCTACACCTAAGCATTAATAGTTAGACACAACCAATCACATAATTACAAATCATTAATATATTAAAAAATTACTAGTAATTAAAACAAAATCTCTATAAATAAGGAAAGAAAAAAAAAGTGAGTTATAAAAAAAAACTATAGCATGATTGGGCTCCCGTTGGTGAAACAAATCCGGCGGTATTAGGAGTTGGATTGGGAAGTTATGATTGTTCATGCTTGTAGAGAATCAAATAAATGTGTGGATGCCTTGGCGAATATTAGGTGTACTTTGGATTGTGAAATTATTTTTTATCATTTTTGTCCACCTCAGGTTAGGGATTCATTGTTAGCTGATGAATGGGGATTACTACCCCTAGAATGATCTCTGTGTAATTCTTCTTTTCGGGCTTAGGCCCTCGTTATTATAAAAAAAATATTCTGCATTTACTTTATTTTTATTAATTATTATTTCTCTATTTTTTAGAAACTTAAGAACCGTCCAAACTATTATGAATTTGTTTGATAAAAAAATAGTGGATAGTTGATAAACAAACTTATATTGTATAAATTATAAGATATCTTATAACCGATAAGCTAGCTAATTCAATTTGTATTATTTAGTAAAATTAACAGTTGAATTAACTCATTAAATATAAAGTGATATAAAAAACATTTAATTATTTTCAAGTAAGATGACAAAGATAAAATGAAAGAAAAATAATAAACTATAAATTAATTGAATTATTTTATTAATATAAATACAAGGTCTCAGTTAGTAAAAAAAAAGTTTCAAAAAATAGAAAAATAATAATATATAAAAATAATTGGAAGAAAGAAATTAAAAAATAGAAAGACAGCATGCAGAAATAATTATAAATAATCTATCTACTATTTTTTTACTAAATAATACACATTGAATTAGCTAGTTTATCAGTTATAAGCTATCTTATAATTTATGCGATTTAAGTTTGTTCATCAACTATCCACTATTTTTTTATCAAACTAATTCATAATAGTTTGAACAGTCTCTAAGTTTTTGAAAAATAGAGAAATAATAATGAATAAAAATAAAGTAAATTCATAATAGTTTTTTTTTATAACTCACTTTTTTTTCTTTTCTTATTTATAGAGATTTTGTTCTAATTACTACTCTATTAATTACTTGTAATTTGTTAATATATTAATGATTTGTAATTATGTGATTAGTTGTGATTAACCATTAATGTTTAGGTGTGGACTCACCTAAGAATTTCTCATATTGTTATATAGTGTAGATAGATTTTATATAGTATAAATATAAATAGATGCCCACCAAAAAAAATAAAATAAATAGATTGATGAATCTCCTTAATTTCAATGCCAATATACGTAACATATCTTTTTATAAATCTTTGATTTAATTGCTTAATTTTTGCAACAAAAAAAAACTGGTTATTCATATAATTCCATTTCAAATCTGTCTGTTTTTTTAATAGGACTAAACTTATGTACAGTACTTTAGGCACAGTTCTTACTGTGCTAGATACATGGAGGTGGTTATTATTATTAAAAAAATAGTTTTCTTTTATTTTTTTAAATAGAAAATATAAGTAACTAACTTTTTGTGAGAGGCACAGTAAAAACAGCACCTAAAGAAAAGTATATAAGTTTTGTCCTTTTTAATATAGTTTTAGAAGAACAAAATAACAAAAAATGACAACGATGTAACTAAATTCATGCAACGCCTTCCTTCATCACAAATTTGATAACCATAAAATTATAATTCAATTTAAATGAAGGAAACAAACAAACCAATAATCCGTTAGTAAACGGTCCATTTCAAATTTCTAATACTAATTTTAAACTTTAGAACCAAATCTTAAGTCAATTTTAACCATTTCCCCATTTCTACCCACATTGACACATATATTTCCGTTCACTCTCGCATTGCGGCATAAGATTCTCAAAATTAACCCTTGGCAAAAACCAACAACTAAAAAAAAAACTCAAAACAAACATTTATTTATTACAAGTAAAGTCATATTCTGCAAAAAGTGTCTCCAATTTTTGCTTTTGACAAAAGAACATTTTATTATTACAAGTAAAGTTTATATTCTGCAAAAAGTGTCTTCAATTTTTGCTTTTGGCATATGGTATAACCTAGAATTCCATTAGAGATTTCACTGGATTTTCTGTGGTTGTAATATCCACCCCCAAATATTTGATTTTCCAATTTCTTTTTCTTTTTTTAAAAACTTTCTTTTATTTCTTAAAGGCCAAGATTTAACTGGACGTGACCAAAGACATTTTCCCGGAGATATTCAATCCACTCTTATAACTCATGAATGTGAGATTCATATCGCATAACCCACATTATTGTAAAAACTATGTTTAGGGGATTCTACAAATTACGATAAGAGGGTCATTGGAAGCAAGTTTGATAGCAAAAGTATCAAACCAAACACATACATGGTGGGATCCAAATTTGCTACAATTATTTTTCACAAAGTTTCACACTATAATGAGTCAGATCTATTCATTTTAGATTAAACAATTGACATAAAAATATCACTAATCAATCTCTATCATTAACTCAGATCAGACGGTTCTGATTGATTACTACGTCTTGCAGTTACTATAGAAAATCCTTTTCCATACATTGTGTACTTAGTTACGCCATGTTGGAAAAAATGTATTCTTGATTTGATTAGAAAAGGGAAAAAAATATCAATAATTACGAGATTCATGCAGTTTTTTACACTGTATTTATTTCCTAATCAAATCATAATCCAATGCCATTATTAATGGGCTAATTACATTAGAGTACAATAATGGGAAAGAGAAAAATTCTCTCATAATTTAACACTCCTACAAAGTTGCACACTTTCACACACACACACACACACACACACACTCTCTCTCTCTGAAACCAAAACACTTTCACTTCTTCTTCTTCATCTATGGAGTGCAAAACGAGAATAACATTCTCAGAACCCTTTGTATCACATAGAAGAAAAGTGTTATCTGGTTTCACTTTAGGTCTTGTAGCTTCTCTCCTTTTTCTAACTCTTCTCTTTTTTAACTCTTCATTCAAATTTCCCAAACTTCAACTCTCTCTTCAACGATCTCAATCCAATCCTAACATTTCTTCATGGCATTTCCCTTTTTCCTCTCTCTCTTCTTCCTCCAACAATTCAATCACTCCTCTTAACACAATCCAACAACAACAGAGTATGAAAACCCGTGAAGTTAATGTCTCAAATGAGGGTTTTAACAATACCCATTTGATGAATGTTACTGAAAATGTAAAAAATCGTGATGGGGTTGATAAAGTTGGAAACTTGTTTATTGATGATGGAATTGGAAATTCAAGTGAATCAGAGAAGAGGAGTGAGAAAAAAGTTGGGGTTTTTGATTTTGAAAAGTGTAATATATTTGATGGGAATTGGGTGAAAGATGATTCAAAACCATATTATCCTTTGGGTTCTTGTCCATTTGTTGATAGGGATTTTGATTGTCATCTTAATGGGAGACCTGATAGTGATTATGTGAAATGGAAATGGAAGCCAAATGGATGTGACATTCCAAGGTATGTATATTTGTTTGTATGATTGATTATTGTTTTTTTATTAATACAAACTTAGTAATGTTAATGTTATTATTATAGGAGAAATTAAATAATAGGTATAGCAAGTTTAGTCAAAAAAATATAGAAAGATTGTGTATGATTATAAGTAAAAATTGGTCTTTCTTATTATAAATGCTTCCAAATTTAGGAGGCAAAAGTATATAGATTAGGAAGACAAGGTGTGTAGTGTTCTAAATTGCAATATAAAGGTTTTAGATGTCTCTGCAATGACATCATCATAACTACAGTTGCAATCACAATAACCGCACTTTGCGGCAATATTAAAGTTCCACAACTGCAATATAGAAATATGACAAGGAAATTGGATGATATAGGGTAGAAAGGATGCCTTATGGCGGTAGATCTTGTGTTGATGATATTGTTATAGGGGAATGGATACATTTTATTTTTATCAAGGGAAGAAACGACAGATAGACGATGATTATATATATAGGTGTCAAATTGATTTAGATGATACTATGATCCCTTTAAATGTACTTCATCATAAAAATGATGTGTATGATTTCGTCCATAAAATACAAACTCGTTTCACATTAACCCCAGAAGAGATGAAAAGAAGTGAAAGTTAAACAAATTTGAATAATTTTAACTTTTAAGGACTGAATCATACATTATATTCATAGGAATCTTTTGGATTACCACAGTGCTTGTTTACAAACCTTCATCAATAGAATCTTAGTTTACATAAATTAAGCATAATTTAGGAGTAAAGTATAAATATGATTTTAATCTCGGTGTTGGTTTACTGTCATTTCCAAGGTTGTCAGAATCAGGATTTTACTTTGAATCGAAAGAGGATAGTAAGATCGAAAAATCGAAAAATCGTAAATCGCAACCAAAATCGGTGGATTCTACTCAAATCGTTTTGTTGAATCAAAAGGGGAAATCAAGATCGCATAATCGAAAATCGCAATCAAAATCGATGGATTCAACTCATTATAAAAGTACTCAAAAGTTTAAAACCAAAATCGGTGGAATCCATATAAAATCCCGGATTTTGCTGCGATTTAGCGATTTTGTGCGATTTTATTGGGATTTTGCTCTGTTTTAGGATTCTACTCAAAATCCAAATCGTTTAGGCTGATCAAAATCGCAAAATCCATGGATTTTACGATTTTAATCCCGATTCTGACAACAATGGTCATTTCAACTATAAGCAAACCCGTTACTGTGTCATTCATTTTAAACCATAGAATATATGAATGCTATCCTTGTATATTTATCAATTATTAATTTCACCTTTCAGTTTGAATGCAACTGATTTTCTGGAAAAGTTGCGAGGACAGAGGTTAGTTTTCGTTGGAGATTCACTGAACAGAAACATGTGGGAGTCCATGGTGTGTATCCTACGTCAAAGCATCAAAGACAAGAAACGTGTTTATGAAATTTCAGGAAGACATGAATTTAAGAAGAAAGGTGTCTATGCTTTTAGATTTGAGGCAAGTTTCTACCACATCTTCGATATATATTTTCGGAGTATAAAACTTGTAACATCATCTCATTGAAATTTTGTCTTTGCTAATTTGTAGGATTATAATTGTTCAGTAGATTTTGTGAGTTCACCATTCATTGTTCGAGAGTCAACTTTCAAAGGCGTAAATGGAACTTTTGAGACATTAAGATTGGATTTAATGGACCAGACAACTACCACATATCATGATGCCGAGATCATAGTCTTCAATACAGGACATTGGTGGACTCATGAGAAAACATCTAAGGGGTGAGTCTGTCTTTTATCTACGCAAAACTTCTTCGCGTTATTATGGCTCGATGCTTGGAAGTGGTCTTGAAATCTTTTAGCAATGGTCTTGCTTGAAGATGAATATTAAGATATAAATTCCAAATTATCGTATTTTTACAAAATTACAACTGAAATATTTGTATGAAATTTAATTTTACCATTTGTGATGCTAATTCGTCATGTGTTATTGTTACAGAGAAGACTATTATCAAGAAGGCAACCATGTATACCCAAGACTCAAAGTTCTTGATGCCTATAGAAGGGCATTGACCACTTGGGCTAGATGGATTGACAAGAATATTGATCCAAATCGAACCCATGTTTTCTTCAGAGGATACTCAGTTACTCATTTCAGGTATTGGTCTTTTACAAATATTTTTATTTGTCTTTTATTCAAAGCATGAGATTGATTCGTATGTTTCCAAAAAATAGCGATAAAATGTGAAAGTTCTTATTAGCTTAATTTAAAGTGTCTTGCTAACATGTGCCCTTAAGAATCCAAAAGTAGAAAAAATTTCTTAAATTTTGTGCAATTAATTTGTGAAAAGTTTAAAAAAGTGAATTAGATTCATGAATTATGATAAAATATTTTCTTTTTTGAATCATTAACATGAGCCCTAACCCTAATCATTAACATGTGGCTTTATGACCGTTGTATATCTTCCAATGACGTTTAGACACATGATTAGTCTAATAAAATCCAACAGATTTTTTTTAGGAAAACTGAACAATATTGCAGACTTGCATTCAATATTTGATTTGATGTCACATTGTTGTAACTAATTCGATGGAAAAATACCATTGACTTTGGAGATAATATTTACAATTTTTTGTGCCATGATCCAGATATTTAATTTTGTTCCATTAGTAATGTACTGAATCACTAATTTTTGTCACAAGCAATGTTTAATGAAAAGATTTCCCACAACGGTTAATTATATTTTCTTAGGTGATGATGATATGAATAGTGTACGAGTAGTCGAGTACGACTATATATCAACAATAACAATTTGCCGAACCACATTCATCTGGTATGGCCTTAATGAATTCTAATACGGTCTGCATGGTTTCATTTCAGGGGTGGGCAATGGAATTCAGGAGGACAGTGCCACAAGGAAACCGAGCCAATAAATAAAGGAGCTCACTTACGGAAATATCCTTCGAAAATGAGGGCTCTAGATTATATCATCCCAAAGATGAAAACGCCAATTATTTATATGAACATAAGTAGGATGACAGATTACAGAAAAGACGGTCATCCTTCGATATACAGAATGGAATACAAGACAGAAGCAGAACGAACCAACGCGGAACAACACCAAGATTGTAGCCATTGGTGCTTACCAGGAGTACCAGATACATGGAACGAATTGCTCTATGCTTCTCTCTTAAAATATGGTAAAGGTCATTGGAAAAGCTGAGAAAAACTCGTCAAAATCTTTTCGTACCACGATTCTGGTTCATTGTACACGTTCAGTTCAAGATTCAACACATGTATATTCCTTGGTTTCCACAAAAGGGTATCTTGAATTATAGTTTGTGCAGATATTAATTAGGGTGACAGATTTATATGTATTTTGTGTATTCATCTAGTTGAAAACACATTTTGTTTATCATAATATTATTATTATCATGAAAGTTGTAGAATTTGTTGATCAAAGACTTGATTTGATTCATTGCATTTACTTAGTTATAGAAACTTAATGATCAATCAAAATTGTGTGAGAGAGTGAAACTGGTAGATACTTGTATGTCATTGTAGGCCCAATTGTTCAAGGCCCACTCAAAGTCACAAGATGAGAGAGAGAGAGAGAGAGAGAGAGAGAGAGAGAGAGAGAGAGAGAGATTGTCCATAAGCCCTAACTTAACTGACAATGTTGATGTTGTTAAGTTAGACGCCTTCACCCGGATTTGAATCCGAGCCCTCGCAGTGTGTGTAAATTTCAGTGATATTTACTATTTACCACTTCTTCTGTGAGAGTAGCTCTGGGTCGTAGGATTTCCATTCTATTGTTACTTTCCTTTTCAATCTACAATACTATTTTTCGGTACTCACTTAATTCGGGTTCCTTTCGGAAACCTTTTTTTTGTCTCTTTACTCAATATTTTCTATTATTCAGATAATCTTATTTTATTTATCATTCTCTATCAAATTTCCTCTACTATCACAAATTCACAAAAGTTAGATAATACATTCTCTCATTCAGACAATCTTATTTTATTCATCATTTTCTCTTCTCTACACTTATAAGATTGAAAAGATGACACCTCTTTTAACTAGGCCTCTACTAATTTGAACAAATGATTGATAATTAAGCCAACAAACAAGTTGAAAATAAACACTTGGGAGGTACTACCATCCGTACCTGGACATCCTCATGATATATGAAACTTATTAGTTTCAACATGTTTCTTATAATGACTACATGGTGATTATGTTTCTTCATTATTTGAACTACCAAACTGGTTAACTTCAACATTGAATTCAAGACACCTTGAAAAATGGCATTGA
The DNA here is from genome assembly GCA_030408175.1 of Trifolium repens. Classification (NCBI taxonomy): domain Eukaryota; kingdom Viridiplantae; phylum Streptophyta; class Magnoliopsida; order Fabales; family Fabaceae; genus Trifolium; species Trifolium repens. The sequence continues at coordinate 21,653,869 of CP125845.1, read as the reverse complement.
TTGTTTTCATTATTGACTTCACTAAAATAAATGGTTAATATATGCAGCGGTAAAGTACTCCCTCGGGTTGCAAATGCATTTACAAAGATCGAACACACGACGTTGGTTAAGTGACAGTGATCTTTGGTCAAATAGTGTATTTTTAACATGAATAATATAGCCTTTTATTCATATCAACTATTAAGTCATAGTGAATTTTTCTGACTCCATATTAGGTACTTGTGTGACATGAACCATTCTTTAATTTGTCATAAATCATATTCATAACACAAACAAACAAGCATACATTCATGTGGAAGAATAAACCAACACTGAAGAAAAAGAACAGGAATCAATGATAACAGTTACCTACCTTAAACTCATCTGCAGAAACCGAAACAAGAAACAGAATCTCTAGTCAGCTGCAAATTAAGTGAATTTGAAGTACATCACAAAGTTGGCAACTTCTCAAAGGAAGACAACACCATCTTTATGTTTATTATTACATTCTACTGCAAGAAAAGAACTATAATAATAATAATCTATGAAGCACAGACGCAGACACCAGACATGCCTTCGATCTGAAGTATCAGTGCTACATAGAGTGATTGATACATAGCCATAAAGATCCCAAAAAGGAATCCATTGCCTTTTTGTGACTTGCCGGTTTGCCATGCTATAACCAAAAAACTTCTGATCCTTTGGAGAAAAATGCTTAATTATTTGCTTCTGCTACTCAGAAAAAAAAAAAACATATAATCTCTTTGTGATATGAGAAGCCAATAGCTAAAGCACAAAGCAAACTGTTTTTGAAAATGGAGGGAGAGTGTAAAGGGTTTTGTTTAATACAACCCTCTTACACTTCTCTCCATGTTTGTTTTAAGAACCATGAATTGATTTTTGCCAACAAAGAAGCTTCATATTGCTTAATACAAGATTCAAGTCTTGATGGATTGGTTTAGAGGAAGCTTAAAGGGCTCCACAAAAGAAAGGTAGTGGGGAAGTTGGTATCTCTGATCATTGTTTTAAATACTTGTGATGGTTGAAAGAGAAGTATAAGAAAGTGGTGTGTGTATGTATCATTCTTTTTCATTATCCAATATGACTATTTAACACCATCAAAAGTTGCAATGTAAAGGCACTAATAAAAAGAAAATAGTACTACTGTGTTTGTCCATTAAAATAATTCAAATGGATTAAGATGTTTGTTTCTTTGATTAATTCAATCTTATTCTTAACCTAATGACCTAACCTTTTGTTGATCTCAATCTCATAGTAGCCGCGATATACCTAACCTAACTGATTTTTTTTACCTTCATGACCCGTAATCTGTTTTTTTTTAATTATATCTTAGTTGCGAAATATCTATCAGCTTTGTTAACAATTAATTTATGTTAGTCTATCTTTAATAGGGTACGGTCTCGCCTTTCAACTATATTTTTGTCATTCCACAAGATTTGAATCAAAGATCTTACTTAATATATCAGAGTTCAGTTCCATTCAAAACGAACGCAATCTGTGTGATACATAATTTCATTTGATACCTCAACTCTTTTTTTCTACTATTTAAGATGAACTCATTTTTAAATATTTATATTGAATTTAAGATTTATATATCTTGATCTTGCCAATCTTTAGTCTTCAATAAATATAGACAGTAAACTAAGTATATATTTGCTCATAAAGGCACTTTAAGTACTTTTAAAATGAATTAGTGAATCATTCCAATTTTCCATAGAAGAGACATCTAATTGAAATTTTGTATCATGATTCATGAAAGGATATAAATATCAAGGTCAACATAAACTTTAAACATGGGTTCCCACCATATACTTTTTCATTTAAGCTTGACCTTTGATTATAGGAGGCTTTTATTGCATAGTGGATCCACTCACTAAGACTCTATCCCCACCTCTCTTCCAACAATAATTTATATCTTGTTGAATCTATTTAATATACCTCTTAATTAGACAAGATTAGACAAGAAATGTTTTATTTTATTTTTATGAACAAATGTTAGTTTAGAATAAAATAAAAATTGCTAGTATAGCAAGAATAAAATCACACACTAGACTTGTAAAAAAAATCACACATTAGATTACACTTTCAGGAACTAGATAAAAAATATCACGAACCATTTGATATTCATTCAATGGTCTCATATTTTTAAGGCCGTGTATTTTCTTCAACGACACGAAATTCAAATTTTTATATTAATCGTATTTACAATGTGTTTCAAAATATATATATTTGAGATTTTTTTAGTTCAATTTGCAATTTTATTTGAGAGGCTTAAAACTTATTAACTTTAGCCCTTTAGGAGCTCTAATGGTTCAACTTAGCTGTCAATTAATTCCTATCAAAGCTCTCCTTTCACATTTCTAGAAGCCATTTTTTAATTTAAAAATAAATAAAATTCTACGAGCCATTAATTTCAACTCTTTTTTTTTTTTGTTTGAAAGAGTGGTTCATCACCATCAAAAAATAAAGCTCTATATTTTTTTAGTCAGAAAAAAAAGTAGCAGTCAATAACTTGAACTTACCTTGAAGAGTCATTGCTCATTCTCTAGCTGGCTTTAGGAATAACCCAAAAATTGAAGTGATCTCCTTCTCAGATATGCACACAATTATAGCAGCTAGCTAGATACACTATCCATTATTCAATTAAGCTTTTGGTTTGCCTCTTCTTTAAGCAAGAAAACAAAATATGTATCCTTTTTTGTTCCCTCTTCGAATCTCACTTTTCTGATTTTATTATTAATTATTAGCCGTCAAATGCCCGTTTGTGTGATCGATATTCTCTTCTTTTTTTATTTGCTGTGATCGAAATTCTCTATTGTGCAAATATAAATAACTACTTAATCTCCTTTTTTATTGGACTTAGTTAATTGATAACTACTTAACGTTCTTTTTTGTTGTGGTTAGTTATTAATAAGAAAAATATATATATATATATATATATATATATATATATATATATATATATATATATATATATATATATTTTTACTATAAAAAAACTGAAAAATACTTTTATGTGGAAGTTGTGCTTAGTTATTAAGAGAAAAAAAAAATTATTTACTAAAAAAAAATTGAAAATCTATTTTTATGTGGAAGTTATTTTTCAACATATACAAATATTTAGTTTTCTTTGTTGGTATTTTTTTTAAGGGTAAAATAGGTATAATGAAAAAACCATCCCAAAAATTTGTATCTTTTTTATATATAGTAATAGATTATATTTTATATTGTGTTATTCTGAAGAATAATTTTTTCTGTCTCATGGAAGATTATATAATAGGCGACAAAACTCTCCATTGAAAGAGTTTTACAACGCTTGTATTCTTCTTATTGGATTCAAACACAGATCACAAATTAGGATCTCCTCAATTGCAAAATTAACTAAAAGGGGAGTAGTGTACATCTGCACCATTAAAATAATATTTTTTTTATATTTTGTATTTTTTTCTAATTTTAAATGAAGGGTCCAAATTTAACCGGAGGAAATGTACATGGGAGAGGATCCACTCTTCAGAATCATTGTTAATTAAATTTAAAGAGATTTGAATCATTTCATTTAAGTGTGGTTGGGTATTTTATTACTCGATTCCTCACTCCGCCTTGAGTGTCTTATTTGCAAGAAATCAAAATAATTCTAAAATTAGTGTCATTTCTTTTCTTGGTATTAAAATTAGTGTCATTTTAACTTTTAATGTAATATTATTTATTTTTTCATTCCAATTATAATATCTAAATAATATTATGTGCACCGTTCTTAAAGAATATCTTTCACTTACATTTATGATAATTTCACTTTATGGTAATAGTAAATAGATCAACATTTGGTAATTTTGTAGTTTTTTTTCCTTTAATAGTATCTCATTAATTTGTGTGTTATAAATAATAGTAGGCAGAAAGAAGAGAGAAGCAAGTGATGGAGAAGTGTGATTGGGATGCACCGTTTGATGCAGCCTCCCTTATATTTATAGTATTAGGTTAAGAGTGAGAAACAAGTAATACATGAGTTTGAGCTATTAACTCCTAACCCAAAATGGACATCCAATTCAAATATTCATAACAGCGTGAAATAATCAAATATAACACTCATAACATAATGTATTGTTATCGTAAAAATAAAATAAAAATAAATGTGTTGTAGCCACCTCATTTGTTGTGAATTCGAACAAATCACACTAAAAATAAGATGCGTGGGATAAAATCAATAGCAATCAAACTAAATAACACAAACAATTATAATCTAGCAACCTAAGTATAAGCAAATATAATTAAGTAAAAAACAATAAGATAAAAGGTAAAGAGAAACAAACACACTTAAATAAGTTCTCACAAGAAAAAAAAAATTCTAATTTAAACCATTTCTCCCAATCTCTCGACTACAAATTAAGGTGAACAATGAATTTCATTACCTAAAATATCTGTAATGTGGTTTTTAATTCAAGAATTTCACCCCCAAAAGCTCCTAACCTATGAATCTCAGATACGCGACACAATACCGATATGATACGATACTGATACGGTGATATGAGAAAATTTTCAAAATTCTCGATACGATACGGCCGCGATACGTTATTTAAAAAATTAAATATATAAATACACAATATATAACTTAACTAAAATCGATATTGATAATAAATTAACATTCAAATTACTCAAAATAAGCAAACAAGTGACAATTAGAAATTACATATCTTAAGTTAAGTACGGCATAAAAAGAACATAATTGTATTATCCAAAAAAACATCTTAGTACTATCCCAAAAAGACATAGTTGATTATGGCACAAGTTATGGTGCATAAGTCATGTTTATGCACCGTGCATAAATACCTCAAATTGCTTAGTGCACCCCAGATTGCTTAGCGCACCCCCAGAAATTTGGGGGGTGTGCTAAAAATTTAGTGGGTGTACTAGAAATCTGGAGGGGCGCTAAGCAATCTGGGGGGTGCATTAATCAATTTCCATTATTTATGCATGGTGCATAAGGAAAAAGCTTATGCACCATAACCACTCCCGTTGATTATCCACAAGAACATCGTATTTTAACATTCACTACTTAGAAGAAACACGAATTGTATCAGTCTCTTCTCCATCGTTTCTATCACCAAATAACATTAACTGCCCAATATTTCGCTGATATGCGTATCGGAGAAGTATCCGACATATATCGGTCATTTTTTTTTAAATAATATTAATTGTCCGATACGGGTATCAGAAGGTATCGGCGATTATCGGTATCAGATACGATACTTGGCCATTTTTAGAGTATCGGAGCTTCATAGCTCCTAACCCTGAAGTTTTGATTCCCTAATTGTTCTCTCTTTTTGGTCTAATTTTATCAGATACGTATCAGATACGATACTTGGCCATTTTTAGAGTATCGGAGCTTCATAGCTCCTAACCCTGAAGTTTTGATTCCCTAATTGTTCTCTCTTTTTGGTCTAATTTTAGCCTCCAAGAGTCATCACCAAAAACTGTCAAATCTACCAAAAAAATGTAGAATTTATAAATATGGTTGAGCCATAAGAGAATGGATTCACTCCAGGTGAATTGTAATAAATATTAAGGGTTGTGATTGCACTGCATGTGAATTGCACATGAGAGGATCTCCTCTCCAAAAGAGAATGGATTCCCTCCAGTTTAATTTTCACTGGAGGTGGTCCAGTGAACATCTCCACTGTCCAATTTTTAGGAAAATAAATAAAAAATGCAATTTTAATAAATATTAAGGGCTGTGATTGCACTGCAGGTGAATTGCACATGTGAGGGTCTCCTCTCCAAAAGAGAATGGATTCCCTCCAGTTTAATTTTCACTGGAGGTGGTCCAGTGAACATCGCCATTGTCGAATTTTTAGGAAAATAAATAAAAAATGAAATTGTAATAAATATTAAGGGTTGTGATTGCACTGCAGGTGAATTGCACATGAGAGGATCTCCTCCCAAATGTGTTCCCGTACGCCTTCGATGCCCACGTCGCGTCTCAATCTGTATATTCCACATTTAAGGTAGTAACAAAAATTTTAACTTGTGAGTTTAAGGCATGCCATATATTTTATACACATATTTATCACTTTTTAAAAAAGAAAAAAAAATTATTTTGCACTTTTCTTTATGGCCATAATAGGGATGGCAATTAACCCATATCTAGTGGGTACCCGCAAAAAATACACACAACGGGTAGGGTAAAAACCTGCATTATGGGTATGGGTGCGGGTACGGGTACCTTAGTACCCACACCCCGCTTACCCGCATGTATATATATATATATATATTTATACACAAAACTTTATACATTATAAATATAATTTATAAAATTAAGGAGCTATTTATTTTTTTATTTATTATATACTATATTTGTATAAAATTAAGGAGCTATTTTTAGAAACAACCATAATGATTATGACATATATATATATATATATATATAGACATATTATATTCACTCTCATATTTTGTAATACGAAGAAGAAAAAATTCACGCTCATTTAAGAATTTTTAAATGTTAAGTTTTAAAATACTTTGGTTTTGTAATGTTTGATGACTTGGATTTGAGATATTTGAATGAGTTTTCAATTGAATTACATTGATAATTGTTATTTATCGATATACTATAACTAAAGTGCGGGTAACGGGTGTGGGTGTGGGTGTGGGTATGGGTAGTTAGGTACCCATAGGATACAGGCATGAGGATAAAGATTGTTATCCATGCGGGTTTGGGGATGGGTACGGGTATTTTTCCAAACTGCGGATTTTGGGATGAGTACTATAACACATACTCTACTCATTGTCGGGAGTGGTTATGGTGCATAAGCTTTTTCCTTATGCACCGTGCATAAATAATGAAAATTACTTAATGCACCCCCCCATATTGCTTAGCACACCCCTCAGATTACTTAGCGCACCCCCCAAATTTCTAATGCAGCCCCTAAAAATCTAGGGGGTGCGCTAAGTAATTTCGGGGGTGCACTAGAAATTTGAGGGGTGCACTAAGCAATTTTAGGTATTTATGCACGATGCATAAATATGGCTTATGCACCATAACTTATGCCCTCATGGTCATCCCTAGGCCATAAGTTATTAATAAACAACAAAAAACAACTCTAAGATGAACTAAAGAGTTACTACTATGGACTATGATTTCGATCCCTCGTAATTGTGATTGGGAGGAGGTTGCAACCACTAGATATCATAATTGATCCCCGAACCAGATTAAACTGATGCTAAAAGTTTATAAATAAAAAAAAAAGTTACTACTATTACAATAAGTAAAAGTAAATGGGAAAGTCAACTCTAGCCTACTGAAAAGAAAGTTTGATTTTTTTTTTTATATTAATCATCTGGTTTTTAGGGCTAGGATGCTCTATAATTTAAAGTCCGGCCACGAGGTAAGTAAAGTCTAATACAAAATTATTAGCTCGAATTTTCCCGAGTAATCCGTCCTAAAGAGAGTTCAATACTGTATATCTTAGCCGTAAGGTAAGTAACGTTTTTTCAAAATTTTAATTGAAAAGCTTGGCTTACTGCCTTCATTATTTTTTTATTTATTTTTTGACAATTCATCCCTTCATAAATCAAATTAGATTCTATCATTATTGTCCACCACTTTCAATTGGACAACAACGGAAAATATTAAGTGGTCCTAATTTGATTTCGATTTGCAATCAAGTTTTGGGTCCCTTGTAATCCAAAATTTCCAAGTTGTTATACTGTTAATTCAGTTTAGTAGTTCAAACTTAGATGATTTTCTAATTAGTCATAATCGTAGTAATTATAATTATGGTCCATCCACTTTCCACGTGCCATTTGAAGCCATAGGACATGTGAATTTTCCATCAATGTGGTTTCTATTTTGAATGGAACTTCTGTGGTCCTTGTTCTCATTATTTTTGGTCCAACAAACAAGATCAAATCTCACTCACTTTTGTGTTATTTGTATATTGATTCTTCGGTGCTAGTTTGATGTTTTTCTATAATATTTATTTGACTTTTTTTTAACAAAGTGCTTTTGCATATTCTTTAGAACTTTCATTTAAAAATTATTTATTTGAAAATTTAAATGTATTAATTTTAAATTTAGTATTAATTTTTAATACATTAACTCTATACATTTTTATAAAAAAATTATTATTTAAAATTCTTAAAGGGTGTATTACAAAAACGCGTTAGCAGTTTTTCTTTTATTTTTATATAGGTAATATAAATACTTCTTATTAAGAATAAATCTTGACCACTAAATTTATCTTCAATTTTTTTTTTGAACAGGCAAAAATGAGATTTATATATATAATAACCAAGGGAATAGGAAGCCCTTTCAGCATAAGATGTACCAAAAAGGACTACAAAAGTTTACATGAGAATTCAATTTAACTGTGTTTTCCGCTATTATTTGTTTGTTCTTCCCTTTTACTTTTAAAATAACACTTTACTTTAAAAATAAAAGGAAGAACAACTTTTAAAGTGTAATTTTTGTGTTTCTTGAATATAATTATCGTAATAAATAGTACAACTTTTTAAAATTAGAGAAAGAAGAAATTACTACTAGATATTTCTTTTTGGTCAAATAGTCTAGTGGCTAAAAATTTCACGTTTAATGTGAATAAGTGAGGTGTCCGGAATTCGAACACTCGGCCTCTACGTATATATTGCAATGTCTATACAAACTGAACTAAACTTATGAGTACACTACTAAATATTTTTAATATATATTTTAGAGAAAAGCTAATATATATGTGCCCTTATTGATTCAAAAATTGAAATATTTTATGGTAATCAGTATATCTAATTCAATTTTTAATATTTTTAATATATGTGCCCTTATTTATTGGTTTCATATTGGTCCCTTAACTAATTAAGGTTGCAAATTGGTCCCTTAACTTTAATTTTGTTTGTCATATTGGTCTTTTTCGTTAGTTTTTATGAAAAAACATTAATTTTACTTTCTTTTATTCGTTATATGAACACATAAACGATTTATTTATGAGTAATATTATTAGTGAATATGATTATGAGTTCAAACATCTTTCTTAGACGAGAGTTAAATGTATTATCAACCTGTTAAAAAGGACCAGTATGGCAAACATAATTAAAGTTAAGCGATCAATTTGGTGACGTTAATAAGTTAAGGGATCAATTTGTAACGTTAATTAGTTAAGGGACCAATATGAAATCAATAAATAAGTTAAGGGACCAATAGTACAATTTAGCCATTATATTAATTGTCAATATTACCTACTCTCTTCGGTTCTTTTTATAATAAACAAAATACATAAATGATAAAGACTAAGGAAATACACGATGTTTTCATTTAATACTCCTATACATTTAAATTTATAATTTATTCCATAAATACCGTTGTTTAATTTCTCTAAATTTCACTACCTTACTCTTAATATTGTAGGATCATCCTAACAAATCAAAAGGTTATTAAAAAACAACTCTTAATTTTTTTCACTGTACACTTGAGTCACTTTAGAAGATTCAAATCAGTTTGAGGAGGAAAACGTAGATTATTCATGATAAATTATATATTCGTGAGTTTATGCCCGTTTAGCCTAGCTTATTTTTGAGCTTATGCAAATGACTTATGCAATACAAATTAGGTTTTATGCTATTTTATAAGTACAAACTAGTGAAAATTGAATTTTTATAAGCTATTTTATCATAAACTACCTTGAAAAACTTATAATAATACATAAAAATTGCATAAGCTGTTTGCATAAGCTCAAAAATAAGCTAGGCCAAACGGGCCCTTTGTTTTGTCATCACACGTTTTTGTATCATTTAGCTATATAATTATTATCTCATCAGACAATTAAAACGTGGTGAACAACTTATTTTTGAAATTTTGTCAACAAAAATAAAACTTACTTTTGAAATACAAATGGTAATTCTAAAAGTATTCATCTCTCTCTTGTTTTACTCTATGATCTTTGTCTCTATAATATGTTTTGTTCATAATTTAATCTCATATAATAATATACTATAATTTATATCTATTGATTTATAAAATCGAACATAATGCTATCTCAATAGTTATTTGACAAAGTGTCACACTTAGGAGGGTGGTGCTTGTGAAGGCTAGCTATGTCAATCTAATTTTTAGTTTTCAAGCATACAAAAATAATATTTTGTCCATTAAACATCGTATAAAAAAAATAAATTGTTCGAAAAATTAAAAGTGTGTTATGTGTTGTTTTGTCTTATGTTGTTTATTCAGTTCTTATCTTTTACTGATCAAGCAAATTCTTAAAATTTGCTCAAAGTTTTGAAGCTAACCAACATTGCCATTTTAAGTAGAAGTTTAGAGTTATTCACATTAATAAGATTGAGACAATGATAGTGTTGATTCAACAAAAACAAGACAAAACGAACAAAAATTGAGTTAGCTACTCAATCATGTGAATACAAGATAAATACAGTTTTCTTCGTAAAAAAAACAAGACATTATTAATATTTTCTCTCTTTATTTATTTAAGACACTAATAATTGTTTGTCGAACTAACATCGGTTTAACAATGACAAAAATTTATGTGAAACTAGTTCAAAAACCCTTAAAGGACAATGACAAGAGACAAGAGTGCACAAAACCGGCAAGCATTTTCTCCTTGTTATTCTTTAGTTGAACAAATCCATATACACATTGATTTAATTAACATAAAGTTTAAAGGTGTAAGAGCCTACTTTTCTATCTTTTGAAAAGGAGGTGAAAGAACTAACTACTCATAATTAACAATCGTTTTCCACAAGTCAAAAACATAATGTGCAAGAGATATTTGGTTGGTTACTAATCACAATAATTGAACTAATTATAGCTCCCAAATTCCCAATCAACTAGTGGACTAACATAGCCAACTATAGCTCGTTATGTGTCCATTTGTTTAACCAATTAACCCTATGTTGCACAAGTACCTTGTCGGCCAAGTTTTTTATGAACCATATCTTGATAAGGCACTTAAAATTTAAACTTTACATGAACCCTTTTTCAAGTATTTTTGTGAGCATCCAAGTAAAAAAAGAAGCATATAGAACAAAATTCTCTAAAGCACAAAATTAGATAGGTATTTCAATTCTTGGGAAGTTAACGGGCTAAACTTATTTGGGCTTTTTGGTTTGACTTATTGATCATGATAAGTTTATTTAATTACTAAGACTGCACTTTCAAGTGTTGTGGTCTATGAATCTTGCTTTTGAGATTAATCTCTTTTAATACCTTTTTAATGTCTTTTAATTAGAAAGATTGTGACAACGAATGATCTTTGACCACTAAATGGGGTATTGTATTAAACATGTGTCCTCTGTTTTATTAAAAAAACAAAGGTGCATTGCATGTGAAGACATAAGGATCATGCTGATCACCATTTAATCAAGTTTCATCGACAATTATGTGTACGTATAGGTCCTTTTGGAATGACTTGTTTTTAAGTTTATAAATATACAATTTTTTTTATAAAAACTTATAAATTAACATAAAAATTAATATATTTGCTTTAGTTATTTTTTATAAACCGAAAAATAAGACAATCTAACATGTTCATAGTATTCCTAGAAAAGATACACAAGCAATTAAAATATTATATTTGAATGTTATGAACAAATTACAAATTATAAAATTGTCCGGTCAAGAAGAAATATATAAAATGGAGAATTCTTATCTATCCATGAGAAAAAATTGAATAGCCTGCTCACACAAAACAAATTCCTCCAAAATTTAAATGGGAAATGATGAATGTTACGAAAGACATGAAGAAATTCACGACTACATATCCTCCATTTATCTACACCAATGCACGCCCATGATTTATGTCAAAGAGGGGTTTAATAGTAGGAAAATGCTATTTAGCAAGAATATTTTGATGCAAGAAAGAGAAAATGCTATTTAGCAGGAATATGGTATGCTCAATTTAAGTTACTTAAAATATATCTAACATTTGTTTCAAAAAAAAAATTAACATTAAAAAGTGACATGACTTCAAATAATTGGTTGTTGGATACGCTCCTCAACTAAATTCTAGGGAGATAAGTTGTAACCTAAAAGAAATTCAAGTTTAGTGAATTCTATATCAATTGATTTATAGAAAACATAAAGCAGTGTAAACATTTTATCAATATTTTAAATCCTAACCATAGTGTTCTTGATCAAACTATTTGCTAAAAATATAAAAGAAACAAATAATAGAAAGTTTAAAAACATTTGAAATTGTGTCAAAAAATAATATTGGAAGGTGATGGTTAATGCACTTAGTTAAGGCTGCTAAAAATAAAACTTTTTTTATTGGAAATTTTAAAACTTTAAAAATTAAATACATATTTCCTAAAAAAAATACTATATTGGCTTTCTTAATTTGTACTCGTAAGAGATTTGAATCCTCTCATTCTCTTTTCTAACTCTCTATCTGTCTGGATTTTCTTTATCTAAAGAGAATGATGTTACATCTAGCTTTGTAGAAATTATTTTATGTACTCTGTATTTCTTTTGTTTTCGACAAATTTTTGTTCTTTGTTATCATATAATTCTTTTTATAAATAAATACAATTTAAGTGGATTAAGCTCGTAGCTCACTAGAGTTAGAATATATTTTAAATTTACAGAACACTAATAAATATACTTGTAAATCACCCGCCAACAAAATCAACTTATTAAATAATTAAGATATTGAGCTCAATTGGTTAATGAGTTTTTCTTATGATGAATTGTTCGGAAGAATCCGAATTTGATTCCTATGAAAAAAAACTTTGGTAACATTTTACTTATCTTATGGTCAAACTCTGAATTATCGAAGTCTCCTTTCCTCGAGTTAATACCAAAAAAGAATCAACTTAGACACTATACCAACTTGTGTTAGCTATTTGAGCATCTCCAATAAACTTTTTATAAGGAACTTAATTTTGTATGCTACTAATTATAAGTAGTCTTTACTATGCTACATCATATTTATACAACTCATATATTTTGTTCCAATTGTAGAAAATAAGGCATGATGATATGATTTCTTATTATGCAACCATATTTTTATGTTAACCGTTGTCATGTTAAGTTACTCTAATATAAAAAATAAAGATAAGGAATAAATTCACTTTTTAATGGTTCTGTGAGCTTAATTTAGTTAGCAGAAGCATACATTATATATATATATATATATATATATATATATATATATATAGTTTTGTTTTTTTCCCTGTAATTTTTTTTTTTTGATTCGCCCCTTGCAAAGTAAATTTTTTTTTTCCCCCCTTGGGTGCAAGGAATTTGCACTTTTTAAATCGGTTGAACAAATTAACCGTTTTAAAATATAAGGCTGAGATTAAATCCCCAAATTAATGAAGTCACACACCAGATTATTCTTTTTCTCACTTGTATCTTTTCATCTTCCTCTATCTCATGTCGCGGCACCTTCCTCGTCGGAACCGTCTATCCACTGCATCTTCAATTATGGATACCTTAATGTCAACCTCGCCGTCGTCCACCCTTGCCGGTTGTTCCATACCCACTGTGTCTTCCTTTCTCCATACCCGCTCTCTATTTATTTTTTATCTGGGTATTGTCTGATTTATCTCCTTGGGTTTTGCTGCAATTTATTTTTAGAACACAGATAACAATATTTATTTTATTGAATTGAATGATTTTGTCACCATCTGAGGTGTAGTAATAGAAAGGATCAATTGTTTCCATTGTTGGCTACAAATATAGGACTTCTAAAAATCAATTTGGTTTGGTTACTATTATATTGTTGGATTATTCTTTTATGTGAAATTAACAAATAAGATAACAATCATAACTAAAAAACGGGAAAAGTAGTAAAACCGAAGTTATTGGCAAGAACGACGCACCGCAATCTCCCATGTTCTCACCCTAACCACAACAGAAGAAGAAGAGGAAGAAAAGTCTAAAGTGGTGTGTGAAAAAGAATAATCTGGTGTGTGACTTTTTTAATTTGGGAATTTAATCTCAGCCTTATATTTTAATCCAACGGTTCATATTAAGTTCTCTCACTCTCATATAAGAATGGCTTTCTCACTAGATATGCTCCCTATATATATATATATATATATATGAGATAGGATTCGAACGCCAATCATTTCATTTATCCACCTTAAAGGTAAAATTTCTAATCACTTGACTACGTTATAAAAAAAAATCACAGTCTAATAAAACATTGAATACCTCATTATAAATGTTCTTATGAACAAATGTCAAAATTCATTATTGCAATTTTTTGTTAATTAAAAAAAGTTTAGACGAATTGGGTCTAGAACTCACAAAAGTTATAGTGCGTCTTAAATGGGGTGAATTCTAAGGTGAGGGCTCAATTAAATCCCTCACCGGTGTACCACTCATCTTAACCATTAGATTAAAGAGGTCTACATTATTTCATTGGTCATTAACACACTCAATACAAATTCTTTAACAAAAAATTCAGATTTTAAAACGTTTCCTCTTTACCATGTTCCTGTAACGCCCAGAAACCAAATAATCTTCATTTCATGTATGTTTCAATTTCCATGGCAAGATCTACAAGGTCCCAAAAACATTTCACCATTCAAGCACTTGAGAATGAAATTAAATACTAGATTGGAAAAAAATCGCTCCTATTTATAACGTAGAATTTTCCAGATGCATAGTGATTATCGTTTTCTCAAATAAACTTATCTAGATGTGTTTGATTTTGAAAATACATTTTTTAGGGTCCATCCAAATGTATCATGGTTAGACGTTTTGATGGGTAAAAAAGGGAATGAAAAGTTGTAATACTTGAATTCTTAGGAGCACAAATCTTAGTGCTGCCATGGAACAATTAGAACTGTGTTAATATTTCTTCCTAGGAGTTGTTTCTTCCTAGGAGTTATGGTTGTTGTTGTAGTGGTCTAGTGGGATGAAACTCAGAAACAAGGAGAGAAGATAAAAGAAGGAAAAATATTCAATGCAATGTAGTGTATACACAAATATGTGAATTTATTTAATCCAACGGTTGTTATTTGTTATCTAGGGTGGTACACCGGTGAGGGACTTAATTGAACCCTCACCCTAGAATTCACCCTTAAATGGATGTAGATTCTCCACAATATTTTTTAACAAAGTTTTCACACAGTTGTAAATTTTGTCAATCAAATGAGTGAGATATAATTACTCTAATATGGACTAGTATATAGCAAATGGTCTATGGTGGATGGGGAACAATTACCCTTAGATTGATCTATAATAACATGTACCTTCCCCACCTGATTTTTACTTCCAAGTTCCAACACAAATCTCTCTCCTCTCCGTCATCTTATGACTCGTATGACTCATATGAGTCAGTCAACTTTTTACCTCTTTTGATTTTTGTGAATTAAAATTTTTGTAACTAATTTTATTAAAAAATTGTGATATTGACTAGACGTGTTTAAATTTGTAATTTTTATTTATTCTTTTTTTTTAAGTTATTATTATTTCTCATTTAGATATTAATATATATATAATTACATATGAATAAAAGATAGACAGACAATAAAATACACTACTAAACCATTTTTTGGTATAGAATTAATAGATTCATTAAAAAAAGTAGTCCACAAAATTAGTTTTTGTCCTCTTAAAATTTTCAATTTCATTCTTTTATCTCTATTGAAAATAATTTAAACAGTCTTTCATATTTTTATTTGTTTTTACCACCAGTTTAATCTGATTCGGTAATCAGTTTTGACATCAAGTGGTTCCAGCCCCCTCCAAATCGTAGTTGTGGGGATCGAACCATGATCCTCCTTCAAAAACTTTTGGATGAGAGTCTTTGGCCGAAGAACTCACCTTTCACTACAAGAAATATCGTTTTTGGCAGTGACATTTGTCGCTGCCAAAAATGAAAAGTTGCTGCAAAAAGTGTTTTTCGCAGCGAAAAAATTGTTGCTGCATGTCGCTGGCATAAGTGCCGTTGCGAAAAGTTTTGCAAGGACAATTAATGTCGCTGCCATAACTAGTGTTTTGCAGCAACAATTAATGCCGCTGACATAAATAATGTTTTTAGCAACAATTAATGTCGCTGACATAACTAGTGTTATTTGGCAACAACAATTATTGTCGCTGACACAACTAGTGTTTTTTTGCAACAAAAATTATTGTCGCTGGCATAGCTGATGTTTTATGCAACAACAATTATTGTTGCAGGCAAAAAATGTATTTTTCGCAGCGAAAAAGTTATTCTTGTGAACGATATAAATTGTTGTTATATCTTTTATATCTCAACAACAAAATTGTTGGAATAAATTAGACTTTCCAACTATAAATGTAATTATATATTTTTGTTATTTTTTATAAAAATTTAGTATCAATCATTTAATTTAAATTGTCATAATTTAAATTCTTTAACTAAGTTTTGTTTCTTCTTATCTTATTCTTTCTATTTTGCATATATCCTTTTCAACAAACTATAAATAATTCAATTAAGGTATCTACAAACAATATAATTAAAGGATAAAACTTATATATATTACCCTAAATACAATTGTCTTGTTTTCATATAAAAAAGTGATACGTGCTATTTATTCAACTCAAATTTTAATAATCGCTTGTAACACCATTAAACCATCCATTCGGTGAATAATAAAAATCTTTTTCCTTCCTTTGTGGTGCATTGTATAATACTACAACCGTTGAACAATTGGAATATCTCTCACTTGTTTAGTGAATCAAATGCATTGTCTTCCTTCTACAATTTTACCTCATTCTCTCACTCCGCTGCACAACAAGAATTGTGATTTAATTAAAACCATGACTATTAGACATTAAAGAAAGAAAAATAAAATAAATTGACTATATAAAAAATTGAGAATTGAGAGATAACAAGTAGAAGAGATAAGGGATAAAGTTTGTGAACATCTCCAACAAGATTAAACATACAAAGAAACATTGACCTAAGAAGAAACATGATGATCTTGAATCAATCCTCTAGCTATTGAATTTGAAGCAAAAGGGATCTGAAAAATATTAAAAAATTTAAATTTACTTATGCAATGAAATTATACGATGAAGCGCAAACCTGATAGTAGTTTGTCAATGTATTGGTTTGGATCTCAATGTCTCTTTAACTAAGTAATTTTGTGTGGTTACTATGAATGTTAATTTGACTTAAATATATTTAACTAACTTTTGTTTTCTTATCTTTTTATTTCTATTTTGCATATATCTCTCAACAAACTATAAATAATTCAATTAAAGTATATCTACTAACAATATATTAAACGAACTACTGTAAAAAAAACTTAATTTGTCCTTATCAAGTATAATAATATATATAAAAATAGAAATAAAACATAGATAATAATTTTAAGTTAAAAGAAATTTACGCATAAAAATAGGAACAGAAACCACGATAAAAGATCAAGGTCGGTTTAGGCCTCAGAAAAAAAATTAATTTTTTAAAAACCAAATTATTTTTCTTATGATTTTTTCCTTTCTTATTTTATCCATTTATATTTATTGTGAAGAACTATACTTTTATATTGTACTCTAGTATTTGTTACAATTTCAAATCGACAACTTCTTGTACTATCTTGTAAGTAAATCATTTTTCAAACAAAAATAACAAAGTAAAATAAATTAATCAATAGTTAAATAAAATACTTGAGGTTCAAAATCTTCATCGGTCAAATAAAAAAACACAACTCATCAACAATATAATACCTTGTTTAAAAAAAATATATTATATTCTACTTTACCTCAAAAAAAAAATATTATACTCTACTTGTTGTAGATTCTTAACTTAAATAAAAAAAGATCATCTACGCTTGTACCAAAAAAAAGATCTACTTCAAAAAAATAAAAGATCATCTATGCTTGTACCAAAACAAAAAAGAAAAAAAGATCATCTACACTATTAAACAATTTATTTTCTATTCCTATTTTTTTTTATCAATTATTTTCTATTATTATGTTTACTTATCTAAAAATAATATAATTTATTTTAATAAATGAAGATATTCAGTAGCTTTTTACCCAAAAATTATTTTTATTTATTTTTAAAAAAAAATAGAAAACCTTATTTTAATGTTTGCTTTACAAAAAATAGTAATTGTGTAGTTTCCCAACGACTTTACAAGGTTGTTGCAAAAAAAAACTATACTATTAGCGGCAACAATAATCTACTAAAAATATATAGAAGGAAAAATTACTAAAAAATCTAATTTGTACTTAAAGAGTATGATAATATTGCAAATCTTCTACCCTTAATTGTAATTTTAGCTCTAAAGATAAAAAAAAAGATACAAAACATAAAAATAGAAAGAAAAAAAAATTAAATTAAGAGAAATCTACGCATAAAAATAGGAACAGAAACCATGATAAAAGATACGCATAAAAAAAAAAGAGTAATTGAGTGGTTTCACAGCGACTTTACAAGGTTGTTGTAAAAAAACTAAACTATTAGCGACAACAATAATTATTATCCCGACGATAACATAATTGTTGAGAAAAAACTAACTTATAACAACAACTTAAATAAGTTGTTGCTATATGTATGTTTTTGTCAACAATTTAAATGTCGCTGCGAAAAACGAAATTTCTTGTAGTGAAGCAACATACCAACATCATATTTCTTTGGTACCTACAACCATATTTAATGTAAGGGTCAATTTCCTTATCCAAATTGAATCATGCCGAACAGAAGGTAAATGTCATAAAATAATAATAAAATGTTTGGCCATAAAGAAGAAATCAAATAAAGTTGATTCAAGAACTATTTTTAAGGACACCTTATACCAATTAATAATGCATGAAATGCAACTAGACAATGATCCGGATATCGATATCTCCGCAGATCAGCAAAAAGTCCCACTTGGACAGTGTCTCCGCAGGGTTCTTTTTTGAATCTCTGTTGGTTTCCAAATCTGCTGAGATTTGCAGATTTTTTGTATCCGGTTAGCCTTTTTCGCGTCGGTGTTGACTGTTTGATGGTGAATTGCGAGTCAGAACTTATCTGCCTAGATCTTCATTCTACCGTTTACCCATCAACTTTTGGCTTACGAAGCTGTTTTTTTGGACTCTAATGGGCCGTTCACTTTTGATTCGAGAGCGGGAGTTAGAGGCTAATGGCATCTTCATTGGTCGGGTTGATGGTTTTTGGTGGTCTGGAGGTTGAGGGGTGTCCTTTTAAGTATGGGATTATAAGTATACCTCTATTAGGTTAGGTCTGTTTTTTGGCTTTTTCATCGGTGTTCCGCATATATACGGCACCTCTATATTGTAGTTCTACTTTTTCCGGTCTATGTTCATCTTGTGCAAATACCGGTTTTATTAATAATAATACTTTTGCCGTTCAAAAAAAAATAAAAAATAAATAACTAGCCATGCCAAAACCAAAACAATGATATGCAAAAGACAAAACTTGACAAGGGATGTAGGTTCATTAACTTCTTTTGTGTGATTCAGATTCAGTTATCTTCAGCAAGCAATTGCAAGGAAATGAATTTTCGTTGAAATTTTTATCACTTTTTTTTAATTGTTTCATTTCTACCGTTAAATATGAGAGAGAAATAAGAGATAAAATTATAAACAAAAAATGAGATTGAATTTAGAGAAAAAAGAATATGTATTGACTGTGTAAAATAATTTTACACTGTCAACTAATAGCAACCATGTTTTCTGCCGCATTACCCCACTTTCTTGATATAATATGATAAATTGATAGGTTTTTATTCGATGGTCGTGTAAAACTATGTTACACGGTCAGTGCATCTCTACTAAACACTTGAATTTAATAGATCAGATGTAATCGTGTCCAAATAAAAAATAGGGTAAATAGGTTGATACCCCCCTATAATGTGTGTGAGTTTTGTTTTTCCCCTGTAAATATTTTTTTTTTATTCGCCACTTGCAAAGTAAATTTATTTGGTTTCCCCCCTTGGGTGCAACGAATTTGCACTTTTTAAATCGGTTTGAACAAAATAACGGATTTAAAAAGTGCACCCAAGGGGCGAGTCCAAAAAATTCAACATTGCAAGGGGCGAGTCAAAAGAAAAAAAAAATTACAGGGGGGAAAACAAAATTCACTCACATTATAGGGGGTATCAACTTATTCACCCTAAAAAATACGATGAGAATTCTTTTCCAATTGCATAGAGTAATTTTTTAAACCACTCGTGAAGGGAGAATTTGCTATAACCCGACATTCTTGCACGACTCATTCTTCTCCCTTCCTCCTCTTGAGCCGGGTGGTTCATTTTTATTGTTTTTGCATGAACCGGTTATTGAGTGAAACTACTAAAACTACTTTCTTTAGTTGGACAGAACTACAATGAATGACAAAGCTCTTAATATTGTTGCATTCACGAGACTATAGATGACTGGTTTAACCGGAAGAAATCTCTTATCATCTTAGCACGTGGTCTTGGATATGTAATCATTTAACCATATGCAATATCCAATAATTTACCTTAATTTTTTTGCCACGTAATTTTAAATGATTTCTTATTTAATTATTATCTTACAAATTTAATATAATTGCAATTAGTACTTTTGTCCGTGCCATTTAGACAAAATATGGGTTTACCCCCAGTAAAAAAAATTGTGATTCAACCCTTGAAATACAAAGATTCGTTGTTTTTAGTCTCTCATGATATATGGTGGCATATGACTGTACAAATAGATGACGTGTCAAGCTTAGGAATGTCAGGTTGTATCTGTTAACGGGAATTTCCGTGGAGATTATATGTTTGGGGATCCGAATTCGGAGATTTTTCCTACCGCGGAATGGAAATGGAAGAAAAAATTTCATCGAGGACACTTTAGTGTCGGGATCCAGGAAATACCCCACTCCCCGTAGACCATAGACTCTCTAACCCCGACCATGTTGCTTGTTTAGATATTTGACAATTATATTTTGCTGTTTTTTTGTGCATTATATGATATTTTAGTTATGAATTTTTGTATGATCATGCATATTTGGTAGTAACACGTTCTATTGGATATTTATTTTTCATGGTAGAAAAATAAATATTAGCAACTCTAAAGTCTAAACTCTTTTGCATCATTTTTGTTATTGATGCAAGGTATGCTTTTTATTTTTTAAAAAAAGAAAGATCCAAAATATATGAAGAAATAACGAAATACTAGTGTCATGCTTTTAATCAAAAGATATAGAAATTTTGTTAATTTTCTATATCTGTGGAGATTGTGGGATCTACGGAGATGGGAAAAGATATTCCTCCGTGGCGGGGATCGAGGATGGAGAACTTAGGGGGCGGGGTGGAGAATGGAGGAGCATCGATTGCATATTCTCTGCTCCGTTGACATCCATAATCGTACAAAAGAAAAATATTAACATATGTCCTAAGGTTTATGTTAAGAATATTAATATAAAAAAGATTCTTAAATTTTATACATTTATAGCCTTTTAAACATCAAATATTTTGTATGATTAAGTACAAATTTTATATCTAAATATGTATACCAAATGACCCCTTAGAAAATGGTTGCCATGTAATGTTATAACACGTATTGTTGTACTATTTTGTCATTTCCATCTTTAAGTTTTTTCTTCGTTCAACTCTTTGTCCAACTTTGACAAGAAGAATATTTAATGTGGATCCCACTAAAAAAACTTATTTCCTTTCTCTTTAATGTGCAAAAACCTAACTATGGAAGGATATTAGACTTTTTTTTATCTTTCACTCCAATTACCAATAATGCAGAGGAGAAAGATGTACTTTGTATTTTTTTTTTGAGGAATAAGAAATTTAATTTGTCCCTTTAATTGTAATTATAGATCAAATTAATCTTTGACTTTTACAAATTAGCAATTTCGTGCCAAATTATAACATGTGAATCAAAACGATTTATTTGCTAAATTCAGCCATTAGAAAGCATGGCACATAATATATTATATGAATGTTTTACGATCAAAATGGTCAAATCAACATCAAGATCATCACGTCTCCGAGGATTAAATTACCTATTATAATTTTTCTGATAAATAACTAGTAAATACTTTCCCAAATATTTTTACCCAATCACAATCTAATAAAAAAAAATCATGTAAAGGGACTTGGAGATGTAACACTTTTGTCTCTACTCTCTAGAGACGTGCTAGTTATGTGAATTCAACATTATCAAATTATTAAAGTTTTGTATCTTTATTTAATATATAACTAGTTATGTGAATTCAACATTATCAAATTATTAAAGTTTTGTATCTTTATTTAATATATAATGTTTTCGAATTATTAAATTTAAAAGAGGGCTCTATTTTTGTTGTTGATAATATCAAAGTTATATTTGATTGATTTACATGTTACTAGTACAACTTCAACGGCGAAATTACTAATTCTGATATTTGGCTAATGATTACAATTTCAAGGACGAAATTGCCTATTATTTTTTTCTGTTTGTTGAGAAATAAAGTAAATAAATATAAATATTGCATATAAATTATAACACCTGCATATTTAAAATCTTCTGCAAAATGTAACAATGCTACATGAAGTATACCTGGGTTGGGTTGATGAGGGTATCAGGTCCTACCTTAGGGGGCTCAATGTTTAGAAGACCATTGCAAGGGCTTCACATGCTGCTTTGTAGCCTTTGCGTTGTCGTTTCACATGTGAATTTGTCCCACCATTTTCACTCGCAGTCATTTTTGTTACCAAAGGCTCAATTATTATTATTATTTTTATTATTACTATTATTATTAGAGTTTTACATGATTTCTTTTGGTCAATAAATTTTTATTTTTATTTCTTGCGTATCTAGGAATATTCGTGTAGAAGTATAGTTTTGTTAGGGTTTTGTCTTCTTATTTTACGAACAATATAAAAAGAATTAAATATAATTAAATTGTTAAAGACATAACATTATATATGTATGGGTCGTAGTTTAAATCCAAAATTCTCCACTTTTTTTGACATAAATTAAATTAACTCGTATCATGCATGGTATAATTCTCAAAACAAGATGACATATGATCATGATAAAAAGAACTAGCATATGACAATTACACACTTTCTAACAAATGAGCCCCATTGTTTGTTTGTTTCTTAACAAACTTATTTTAAAATTTTGATATTAATTAAGTGAAACTGTTCTATTATTTAAAATAGTTTCAAATTCGAAATTGGTACTAAATATACTAACAATGCCGTCAAAATACTTGCTTGCAGTCAAGTTCTATTGATACCACCATTAAATTCATGTTGCCAAGCCAAATTATTGGTTCTTTTAAGCCACACACTTCTATTTCTTGAGATTGTGGTAGGCCTAGAAAGCAAGATGTTTTAGCTTCAATATAGTCTTTGTTGTTGCCTTTAAGACACATCCCAACACCGTAGTGACCATATTCCTTAAAAATTGCCGCGTCGACGTTGCAATGCACCAGTTAATATTCTCTGGTTTTATTGGAATCTTTACTTATGTTTTAAACTCCATGAAATTTTAAATGGTCTCAAAATTGCTTAAGCTGAAGGATTTAGAAATATCATCATTCATTTTATATCATTTTATATTTATCCGTTGTCCAATTGCACATTTTACCAAATATTTTAACTTCAATCAACCAACAAATTCACTATTAAGGATGGTAAAGTGGTCTAATTGCCCCACAACAATATCCACCGGCCACTAACCCATATAAAAAAAACGGCGTGTGACAAGCCAACTAGAGGTAGTAGGTTGAAATTCTCACCACACCCTATTTTATGACTGTTGGTCGGTTTGCGGGCTACATCGTCAATTTTTAAAATAAAAACTTGTAAATTAAGAACTCAAAAAAATAATGTAAAACAAATATTAAAATAGATGGATGAGGAGGAGACAAACAACTTTTAAAATAAGATTAACATCAATTTTAAAATTTGACACCAGTGTAGATGTATGTATTAAGTGTCTAAAAAAGTGTTTTGTATAGAAACATCCTTTCTCATATTTTATTTTGAAGCATGGAGAATGAGTGTCTCACTAACTCCTCAAGACAGGAGTACTTCTTACCAAGTACTTGTAGTCTTGTACGATAGACATTGATTCGTAATTTTCATGTTTTATTTTATTTTGAAAAGCATAGGACACATGGTAACGAGTGACAATTCATAAGCAAAGTGAGGGAAGGTGTTGAGGCCTATTGACCCCTAAGTAGCATTGTTTAGCCTACACAACCCAAACCATGTTTCCATAATTTAAGAAGGGTGGTATGCCCCCCCACCTGATGCTTTTTTTTTTCTCTCAAAAAATAAAAAATAAAAAATAAAAAATAAAATTAGATAAAAAATAATTTAATATGGATACATTTACATCTGAAATCCATACATCTAATTACTACCTCTATTTTTAAAAATAAATGTTATTTAATTTTTTTTCACACAGATTAATAAACACAATGATGTGGTGTGATTAAAATATGTGATATTTTTACTAAACTATTATTTTTGTTACAAGTGAGAGTGGAATAAAATAATTTGTTATAAATGATATTATTTTGAATTTTTTTTATAAAGTAACACTCATCTTAAAACCGATAAATCACATTATATAAATATTTATGAAGATATTTTAAAAACACAATAAAAGAGTTTAATTTAATATATATATTATGTCAGTTTAAATTAATTTTATACATAATTCAATAAAAATTTATTATTTATCAATATCATACTATTAAAGTGGGGCGTAGTGAAAACACACAAAAAACATCTGGTCGGATGCAGGTTGGGTCTCGACTCAACAATTATGAAAATTCGGTCATGAATGGATAAAACGGTTTCATACAGACGAGTGCGGATCTCTAAAATTCTATCTTTTGGTAACCGAACAAAGATTAAGAGTTAAATTAATTTTTTTTCTTCTCTCAATCTCGTATGCTCTTTTATTTGTTGTTCTTTTTTTTATCCATCTTTGGCATAGGTGAAAAATGTTATATTTTAATTTTTACTTATCTTATACTTAATATATTATTGTCTCTAGATTTACAAATTTGAAATAAAGTAATTGCATCTCACCCTTTTTAAATAGTTTAATATCTTGTACATGAGTCATGAGACAACTTGCCTCATGTACAGGATATTAAACTATTTAAAAATTATGAATTTTTCAATAATAGACTTTTAGATGTATCAACAAAGTTTCATTCTAACTCGTAATAATCGACCCGTTCTGCCCGCCATTCGTACAACCCGACACCTGAATAAATAAAAAATGTGGACAATCGAAATTGGGTCCAAATAGTAGTAAAATGTGAATGAATTTTCTAAAAACAATTCCTCATGTTTCTCAATTGTTCAATCTTCGCCTTTAAATTTTTCTTTTTGTCTTTTCTCTTTTCTTTCTCTTCCCAAATCAATGGTTAAATTTTTCCTCTCTCAAATAAAATGGTTGCAATTTTCATCAATTTTGTAATTTTCAACTCGAAACCTACCTATATTTAGACCTAAAATACATGGTTGCTAAAGTTATTGCATAACAATGTAAATGCATATCCTATTTTCTTATAATAAAAATGGCATTATATAAAGAAATTATTAATCTCCAAAAGAAAAAACTAAACAAAGTTTCAAAAGAAATACATAACAATTATTAATGTCCAAAAGAAAAAACTAAATAAAGTTTCAAAAGAAAAAGGAGTATATGAAAGACCGGAAAAGAATTATAGAAAATAAAGAAAGCAAACTTGACTATTGAATAGGTAAGTCCATACATTTTCTCATTTCTCCTCCTCAACTTCAAAGCTAAAAGTCCAAATTCTAGTTTCAACCCAGCCAAACTAAACCTTACTATAATTGCTACTATTATTTACCTAAAATTAGCTTGTCCTTTGGAAAAGTTAAGCTTCATTAAATTCTTATAATAAAACTAGATAATTTTCTTCATCACCATCACCATCGCATTATTACTTGTTCATATATATACATACTACATTAATAATATAGAATTTATTATTCAAGTGAGTGCGGCGAGTTGTTCAATTTTCTAACATAAAATAAAAATAAAAAAAATTAAATTTAAATAAATAAATAAAAAAGATACGGAATTGTTGATTACTTAACTACGAGTAGTATTTGTATTGTGTGACCTTTATCTCTTTTTGTTGAAGAGCAGTAGTGGCTATCTCTAGCAACAGGAAGTAAGAAGAAGTTACATAAGCGCGTTTTGGCGTGGCGGTGATGGAGGAAATGTACGGAGTACCATCAACGGTGGAATACGGCGGTGACAAATCACTTATGACTTATGACACCGGAGAATCTAATTTTTCCTAACGACTACAACACCTTCCTCATGTCCACTTCATCCACAACCCGAATTCCTATGTTCGGATCCGACGATATCTTCACCGCCGCAGCAGAACCTTCTTCAGCCGCAATTCACGATGACGTGGCAACATCTAGTGTTATGAAATCCAAAATCGCTTCTCATCCTTACTACCCTCGCCTCCTTCAAGCTTACATCGATTGTCAAAAGGTAAATTCATCTTCACCGGAATCGTAACTGTAACCGTAACCGTTTTTGTAACAAATTTCTGTTATCGATTGTGTATAGGTCGGTGCTCCTCCTGAAATCGCGCGTTTGTTAGAAGAAATTCGTCAAGAAAATGATCAACTTAAAAGAGACGTAGTTGTTTCCACGTGTTTTGGAGCCGATCCCGAGCTTGATGAATTTATGGTCCCCCCCTTAATCCTTTTCTTTGTTCTTCAACTGTCTCTTTTCCGCACGCACACAAAAATATTTATTTATTTTTATTTAATTCAAAATAAAAATAAAATGCAACTTTTGTCTTTTGATTGAGAATTTGAGATTATTATTGTGTGCTGATTTTTTTATTTTTATTTTTTATTTTTTCAGGAAACTTACTGTGATATGCTTGTGAAGTATAAATCAGACCTTACTCGTCCCTTTGATGAAGCTACAACGTTTCTAAACAAGATCGAAACTCAACTTAGCCATCTCTGCACCGGTGCTTCAGTTCCAAATGCTTCTGGTTTGTTTTTCTTCTTCCTCTTCTTCTCTCTCTATCTGTTAGTGGTTGTTAATTTTTGGAACTCGGTGTTTGTTGATAACTGTGCTATTTTAATTTCTGCTATAACTGTCGAATATCTATGGTTGGTGGTTTGTTTGTTTGATTTTGTTTTGTTTTGTTTTGTTTTGTTTCTTATCCCTTTGTGGATTAGTGTTTTTGTTTAACTTTAATTTTGGTTGTTGAGCATGTGATACGATACACAGATTTCGAAGTACTCCCTCTGGTCCTTAATATAAGAGAAACTTCACTTTTTAGATTCATTAAAAATCCAATGTATCTAGCCCATATTATTGACTAGATACATTAGATTATCAATGAATCTAAAAAGTGAAGTTCTTCTTATATTAAGGACCGGAGGGAGTAATTAATTAGGAAAAATAATTAACAATAGTGGAAGAAGAAAGGTAAACCCTAAACTTCCACATCATATCATATAATTATACACATTAAACTCACTCTCTTTCTGTTTGTGTGCAGTTATAACGTGTGTGTTTTTTGGAATGCTTTTCAGTTTTCACTGTTAAACAAAAATTTGTGATGTTTGATTATAAGAGAAAAAGAAAAGTTTGTGTTGTTTGGTCATTCAAACCTTTTGCCTTTCTCAGTTTCTAGCCTCACTACTCTATAGAGATTTTTGTCTTGTTTACAGTACTTTTTGAGTTTTGAGTAGTTAGCATCACCCTCAGTCTCACACTTCATTTTCTTCTCATAGTTTTCAATTTTTTTTTGGTTTTATTAGTTTACTATCTTCCTCCTCGTGATTATTATTGTTATGAACAACAAGGACTTTCTAACATGACAATGCAAACGTTATTAACAGTAACCTCGATTCAATACACTGACCAAATATAACTAGATGATGATATCTCATATATTCTTAAATAGGCCTATTGATTCTCCCATCTACTGCTGCCTATCAAATTGTTTTTATTTTTTAAGACAAAGTAGTAGTAAACACTACTGAAACTCACCCACAAGTGCGAGGTCTAATGGTGAAGGTGTCTAACTTAGCAATATTGTCATTTGTCGGTTTAGCTAGGGCTTCTGAATGAATCGTTCCTTGTTCCTACTTTATTCCGTTATATAGTATAGTTTTAATTTTACTATAGTTCTAATTTCTTATGCTTTCCAACTCATAAGAGACACATATAATGCTTAATCTGATAAAGTTTCTGATAACAAATTTTATACAGAAAATTCATTTAATGTGTAGTAGTAATAACTTGCTTTCTATTCATAAATCATGACATACCAACCATGTATTAAATGATGCATGTTGTGTATCTTTTGTTGGTTTCCTATGTAACTCAAAGAAACAAATGTTACAGTAATATTTTCAATATGATTGTTTTTTATTAGTACCAGCTTAAAGAGACTAAGATTTAGTTATAGTTAAGATCAAATTGTTGTGATAATCTTCTATCAAAGACTCGGTAAAAAAAAATTTCTTCATGAAAAGAAGAGCAGAAGATCATGCTTGAATTTGTTGTAATGGAAACTTCAAATTTACATGTTTTTCAAATGGAACATCAACATTTAAGAAACACCATTTTTAAGGTGTATGCCATCTTAATTTATATTTTTATCTTTCTTATTGTGCCAACAAATTTTCTCATTTTAAAACTTATATTTATTTTTCTCTAAAATACTCACAAATTTTAACATGAAAAAATCTATTTTGCATGAAACCTACCTTGTAATTTCATATGGTGATATCAAATTATAACTAGTAGTAGTATATTATATATTAGGTTTAATTGCAGTTTTGGTCCCCCTATTTTCAATTTTTTGCAGTTTTGATCCCCTATTTTAAAACTCGACAATTTTGGTCCCCTATCATAATTTTTAACTATAATTTGACGATATGATATGATTTAAACGACATGGTACATGATTCGATGATGAAAAAATACCAACATCGATGTAATTGTAAGAAAAATATTTCATAAAGTTCATTTAAAACATGTTGTATCATCATATTTTAGACAAAATATGTGTTTTTTTTTTTGACACAGACAAAATATGTGTTAGGGGGACCAAAACTGTCGAATTTTAAAATAGGGGGACCAAAACTGAAAAAAGTTGAAAATAGGGGGACCAAAACTGAAAAAAGTTGAAAATAGGGGGACCAAAACTGCAATTAAGCCTATATATTATAATATCCTTCCAAAGCAACTGCATTTTGGATTAGATGAACACAACATGATCTGACAGTAATGGCATGCAATGATTCTCCTTTAATACTTTATTATTAATTATTAATATTATTAATCGATTAATCGATTCATCAAGTGATCCATAGGGAAATGGATTAGATGCAGTCAAGTTTGCTGCAGTCAGTGTGCAGTCAGATCACCTACATCGTCCGATCAAGATCGGACGGTTCAGATCTTAATACAGTTTTTATCTTTATTTAATATAAAATTCGGAGAAAAAATATAAACCGTCCGATCTCAATCAGACGGTCATAAATTCTTGACTGCATGACTGCATGCTCCTCTGAATGCGTGTGATCCGGATCCGATCCATAGCCATGCTGTTGGGAGGGAAAAAAATGGTCATTGGGAATTGTCTAAAGGGCTGATATTCTCTCTGTTGCTAAAGTAATGTCTGATTTTCTTTAAATAATTTAAGGAAAATGTTAAATAGTACATTAGGTGCACTAGTTAAATACATAAATAAGAAAGTTTTGCCTTGAAACTCATGCATTCAATACATTGAAAGTATAAAAAGTTGTCTTTATTAACATTAACTATGTTTTATTTCTATTGTGCACCGGGTGTATTTTTTAGCACAACCCATAATTTAAATGCAAAGCAGTTTTTGGTTGGTAAAATCATGGTTTTAAGTTGTTGCGGTGATGCTGCGAACTGTTATATTGCCGCAAAATGCAGTTGAAAATGGGTATGTGATGTCGTAGTAGAGATTTCAAAATCGGTTATATTGTGTAAAATTAGCACAATAAGCTCAAAAGTTATTGGTCAGCTCAAAAACTATGTTATTCTACTATCACTAAATTTGAAGGCTGATTTTGAATTTGATGGTTTACTTCTGCCTGCTTCTTTCAAATCTTAATCTTTCTCATTGTTTATTTAATCTCTGATTAGATTTCTTATATATTAGTATTATTATAATAAAAACTTACACATGCATTTTGGTACACTACTATATGGGGTATATTTATTGTGGTTTGTCAACTTTATTTCTTTAGATTTTATTTTGGTTTTATCAATTTCAAGAATATAAGTTACAATTCCCATACCGATTTGCTTATTAGACCATGTACAATGGTCAACACATCTCAACACCCTCAACACCCACTTTTTACACTCCACATCATCTTCTCTCTCTTCCACCTAATCATTCAACACTCCATTCAACTTTTACCTCTCCAATAGTTTTTTCATTCAACACCCTACCCCACCACATTCTCTACCCCACCACTTTTTATTTTATATTCTTATTTAAATTTTTTTTTTTATGATTAAATAAAATTATAATTATCGATTAAAAATAAATTAAAATAATAAACACTTAACAAAATTTTTTTTAAATAATTTTTTTTATTATATTATTAATTTAAAATGTAATACATCACACAAATAACGTAATTAATACGATACAAATTAATTTAAAATGCAATACAACACACAAGTAACATAATTCATATGATGCAAATTAACTTAAAATGCAAAACAACACACAAACATAATTAATACGAAACAAATCATCTTCAATTCGGATACATTCCAAACTTTGTCCATATGTGTTTCACTAGATCTGCTTGCAATTCATGATGAGCTTTTTTATCACGGAGCTCGGACCTAGCACGCACATGATTTGCAAAAGCGGGTAATACCTCGGTTGAATATGGTTGCGGCGCACTAGATCCACTTTCCTCAGATTGCTCAAAATCGGTCCAACGTTGAGAATATGAATCTCGTTCATCCTCAACAATCATATTATGTAATATGATGCAAGACCTCATGATGATACTCAAATCGGCTATGTCCCACAAGCGAGCTGGTTCACAGATGATTTTAAATCGAGCTTGAAGCACTCCAAATGCACGTTCGATGTCCTTCCGACATCCCTCCTGATATTTTGCAAATAACTTATCGGGTTCACTTTGAGGAAGTCTAATGGATTTGACGAAAGTTGGATACGAAGGGTAGATACCATCAGCTAGATAGTATGTCATATCATAGGAACGTTGATTCACACAGAAATTCACACTTGGAGTCTTCCCCTGTTCCACGTCATCAAAAACAGGTGAACGGTCTAGAACGTTTATGTCGTTCAACGTTCCCGGACATCCAAAAAATGCATGCCAGATCCATAGATCATGAGTTGCAACCGCTTCAAGAATAACTGTGGTGGTTCCCTTATCCCCCCTAGTAAATTGACCTTC
This sequence comes from Trifolium repens, assembly GCA_030408175.1. Classification (NCBI taxonomy): domain Eukaryota; kingdom Viridiplantae; phylum Streptophyta; class Magnoliopsida; order Fabales; family Fabaceae; genus Trifolium; species Trifolium repens. The sequence goes on along the minus strand of CP125845.1, from coordinate 21,622,504 downwards.
CCATCCTTTAGGACAATTTTTTCACTCCCAGTGCATGCAGTCAATACTCCCAATCATCCCTGGGAACCCCCGTTGTTCACTAACATGTAGTATTTTTTGCAGGTCATCTTGGGTTGGTGCTCTGAGATACACTTGCTCATATAATCGTATGATTCCTTTACAAAATCTACGTAAGCACTCTAATGTTGTAGTACTTCCTATTTTGATGTACTCATCGACCGCATCTGCTGCCATACCGTATGCCAACATTCGCATTGCTGTGGTACATTTTGCTAAAGGTGATATACCTTCTTTCCCTGTAGCATCAACTCGCTGGGTGAAGTAGTTATCACTACTTGAAAGGTCCTCAACGATTCGAAGGAAAAGATGTTTTTGCATGCGGTACCGACGACGAAACATTGCATCGTCATATGTAGGCTCATTGGCGAAGTAGTCGTCAATTAGTCTTTGGTTTGCAGCTGTATGATCTCTATTGAGATATTTTCTACTACGACGTGCACCATCTTCCAATATTTTCTTTCGACGCTCTCTAAATACATTGCGTACATAAGCATCTTCAATTTCACGATTTTTAGTGTAGGCTGCGACATCAAAATCATCTTCTGATGAACTCATTGTTTGTGTTATTGGAAGTATATTGGATGAGATTTAGGATATTGGAATTAGATTGGATGAGATTTGGGATATTGGTACATAAATGGATGAGTCCCTATATATAGATTCAATTTAGTCTACCGACGGATTTGAAATAATTATTGTATTGAGTTAATTATCAGATAAGGATTGAGTGGTGGACTGAATAATTAAAGCAAGTTGGGTGGTTGACACAATTATTAAAGCACAACACTGACATATTCGAATTGGATTGTGGGCAGCTTGCGGATTTCAAATAATAATTGTATAAAGTTAATTATCAGATAAGAATTGGACACAATAATCAAAACAAACATGTAGCAAAGACTACACTGATTTTGATAATTGTTTGGATTATTAGAAGAATTTTGGGTGTTGAAATTATTATTGGGATCCATTTCACTAAACAGAGACTAAAACTTAAAAATAAACACTAATAGAAGTATAATAATAAGATTAAGAGAGTGAAAAATGTGTTTTTTTTTTCTGTGTCCAAATCAAATGAACCAAGTCTCTATTTATAGAGAAAAAAAAATAATGAATTTTGGTATAAAAATAAAAAAATAAAAAATTAATTTGCAATGAAATAATTGAGTTTAAAGATAAAATGAGATTGAAAATCTGGACAACCAATTATACACTGCCACGCGTCCGTCCCTATCCCATTTGTCTTCTCTATCCGCGTCAGTTTCACACCCACTCTCCTTGCCCGCGCGTGTTGTACACGCGCCCGTTTGCAGCCAATGAATTGCTGCCGCGTGGCCCCTGCGTTCAGTTTCAACATAGTTGAAGATGTTCAACATCTCTCTCCTCTCAACACCCATTGCACTTGTTTAGCCATTCTCAACACATGCTTCAACACCCCATTGTGGGTGGTCTTATGGTAGCTGGCTCAATATTAAATATAATATAAGTATCAATTTTGGAAGAATATTTTATGTTGTAAAGCATGGTCACTGGTCATATTGGTTATGGTTGGAAAATATTGTTGTTTATAGTTTGAAAGTACAAATTACCTTTTCAGTTTTTAGCTGTGATGTTTTAATTTGTAAATTAGTACTTTATACTGCATCATAGACGGATTCTCTATACTTTTACAAATATAACTAATTCGTATTCTTTGCTTCAAAAGAAAATTGTTGATAGGATTTGAAATCATTTGTTTATAGTTTGTTCTTTCTTTTGTTCTTGTGGTCCTGCTTAGCAAGCGATAAATTGGATCTTGTGTTTTATGGTAGGCAAGATTTAAAATTCACCTTTGAGTCAATATTAGATTCCCATCATTGGAAATTTATGTTCCTAAGGGTGTGTTTGGTTTAATCGGCCTATAGTATATATTTTTTTAAGTAGTTTAGTGACTAGATTTGGAAAGACATGGTTGGTTTCATTTATAATAATCCTTGGAAAGACATGGTTGGTTTTTAGTATTTATTAAACCTCTTAGGATTTGCCATTGGTGTTATTGGAATTCTTCCTCTGCAGGGAATTTTAGTCACGGAATTGGTCTCATTTTAAAATCATTCTGTTTTGACCCCTCCTTTAGAATTTTGTATTTAAAAAATGATGATTTAACATATTTTAAATAATTGTCATATAATTTGATGATTTTTGAATCAACATTCATGAAATGACAAGAAAAATTATCAAACACTTTAGTTTCAATTTTAAGAATTATTAATGAGAATCACCTCAATGAGAATCCTAAAGTTGTTCTCTTTTTCCTTTATGGGTGAAGGCATGTGAAGTACAATAAAGTGTACTACATCCAGGCTATATATAAAATGTTGCTTGAGATTAAGATTAATGATTATATATATGAAGAAAATAGCCGATTGAAGTGAAAAGGAATAATAAACATTAAATGTTGGTAGTGATAATGCTAATATAGTGTTGGAGTCACCTTCTCAATAGAAATGGTATTTTATAAAAAAAAAAATTATAAAGAACTTTAAATTTCTTTGCTCGTGCCTTTCGTCTTACTTATCTCTTTCCCTTACAAGTACAACCACACTTGAATGTAAACATGTGTTGTTTTACTTTGTGCTTCCCTTGGCTGTTCATTCATTGCTTTATGTTATTGTGAATAGATCTAATTTGGTTAACTTTGCGCTGTCTTTGTTGAATATGAGATTTTGGATATTCTCAAAGTCCCTAATGGAATTGGATTAGAGTTGTCATTCTGCACTCAGATAGTGTATTCAATATATTAGAATTATTGGATGGTTCACATTTTAACTTTTAAGACAATATTTTATTTTTATTTATAATATAAAATTCCGATGTTACTCTACCAAAAAACAATAAAAATTCCGATGTTAAAATATGGATTGTTTAATCAAAATATTAGAGGGCCATGATCAGCTTTACGATTGCATGCGGCCATCGACTTATAGCTTCACTAAATCTTGGCCGTAGTCTGCCTCTAATAGGTACTTGAGGGGATCTAAATATTGACCGAGATTCTCTCGTGTCACGTTATTTTACAGTGAAATTTGGGCTCTTCATTTTTTTTATCACTTTAGCTACAAATTAAATAAAGGCTTAAATATCATTTTCGTCCCTGTAAGTTCATAAATTTTTGGTTTTAATTCCTGTATCTTTTTTTGTTACAAATTAGTTCCTGCATGTCCAAATCTTGTTTATTTTAGTCACTAAAGCTAAAATTCGCAGGAAAATTTGCAGGAAAGTTTACTGGTTTCCTGCGGATTTTCCTGCGAATTTTAGTTTTAAGGGACTAAAACCAAAAGATTTGAACATACAAGGACTAATTTGCAACAAAAAAAGATACAGGGACTAAAACCAAAAAATCGAGAACTTACAGGGACGAAAATAATGATTAAGCCTTAAATAAATGGTAATGATGAGCACTTGATCTCATCCGGTGAATATTTCAAGGGAGAGGATCCTGATCCTCTTCTAAATGGTAACACTAGATCTCATCTAGTGAAAATTTCAAGGTGAGGATCTAAGTCGTCTAAATATTGATGTATTGGATACTCCTTCCGGTACTTATTTTAAGTGAAAACTCATTTTTTTACATTCATTAAATAATTGAAATATTTACTTTATAGTATATATATAAAATAAACCATTTTTTTTTTCTGACCTTAATGGTCCATCTCTCACTAAGGACTTAAGATCATCCAAATTTGAAAAATGATCCCATGGTGTGGGTAAAATGAGATTTGGATACCATGCAGTCAAGGAAGATCCGATCGGCCGATTAAGATCAGACGATTAAGATATAAAGCAGTAATATAGTTTGATTAAATCTTCTTTATATTTGGACCGTCCAATCTTAATCAGACAACCAGATCTTTTCTAAGTGTATGACCGTATACAGTTTTAACGACATGCAATAGAGATCCGGTAAAATGGGCTTATTATGTGCAGTTTGTCTTTATATGTTTTGCAAGATTGTCTTTTCTGTGTTTAAAATTCCTTGTGTATGGGCTGAAATTTAAGAATTAAATAAACCCTAGGTTTTAAGAAATGGTGAGACTTATAAGAAATGGTTAAATAGTAGTGTTAAACAGTTAAGTGAAGTGCTAATACTGCTACTGCAAATTCTCGGATCTCCAAATTCAGAAGCATCGAATGAAACAAGAAGGAAAAGCTTGGGAGCTGAATAATTCATTATAGTACTCCCTCCGGTCTTATATATAAGAAAGAAAATAAAAAAATTTAAAGTCTTAAATATAAGCAAAAGTCTACTTCAATTATTAAGTTTTATGATATTATTCCAATTTCAACCAATAAATGCAATGTTTTATATTTTTTAAGAAGGTATAATGTGTTTTTTCTTTTCGGTTAATATATTTTAACTACTTTCTTAAAGAAAGAGGTTTTTTAAAATTTTTTTTATATACAAGTCTAGAGGGAGTATATAGGGAAGAGGAAGTGATTCTGGTGAATACTGATTAGAAGCTTTTACTACAAAAAATCCCGTGTATAGCGGGTGATCTAAATCTAATTATTAAAACTTTCACATGCACTCCCGAAGTTTAAGCTGCAGCTTTTTTGTTTGAAAGAACGTTCAATGCCATGCCATGACATGAATATCTTCCCCACGCACTCTGCTCTGTAATCTCTGATATGTGCTTTCTTTAACATTTGCTATTTTTCGATATTTTGTTATCTTGTGGTCCATTATGAGTTTCTGTCATTACCCTTTAGATAATTGGATGTTCCATAACACTTGTCGAATTCCAAATGCATTTTCTTTTACTTATACATAAACAAAACAGGTCCCTCTCTAGCCTCTTTGGAAAAGAAAGCTATCTTATTCTTCTGTGCATAGTTAAAGCTGTTACTTTTCTCCTGAGAGTAGTATAGTTTTGCTTTTGGGAAAATATTTCGTACTCATCCCCACTACTGCCATGTTTCTAGGTCTTCATTTCACAAATTTAATGTAAAGTTTTCTGTTTTTTTCTTTCAATAAATACTATAGGGTCATGCCAAAGTATTCCTCTTGTAGACAATAGTTAAGAAAATAAAGATAGAATTATTTTTATTGAAAAGAAGTACATTTTTAATAAGTTGATTATACTAATTTTAAAATAATTTTAGTATATGAAAAATGCTAACTATTGTTTTGAGGATATTAGTTAAGAATATATAATACCGTAATGTTGTTTTGGTTTGGAGTTTGTGTAGTCAATGCTATTGAAATGTACACAAATTCAATTTTTAACAATTTTATTTTCATTTTTTAATTTCTTTAACTAGTGTTCCCGAGTACTATTTAGAATAACCCTTATTATATTTAGTTAATTTAACTAGTGTCCGTGTATTCATTGATTTAACTAATTTAACCCGGTCATTACAAAAATCGATGAACGAAGTTAGTTATAGTTTATTCATTGATTTTCGTAAAAATACTTTCTTTTTTAAAAAAGAAACAGTCTGTATTCTGTAAGAGAAATGATATTTTGACATCCATTTGGGACAACTTAGTTGACAATCCTCTCATGCAAAAGTCATTTTAATTTTTTTAATAATTTTTTAGTTGTCTTGACTTTTGTGCCAATGCTCATATTGCCTTGTATTTTTGGTTATCCACAAAAGTTGTCAAAATATGGTTGTACAAATAACATGACTTACTCCCTCCGGTCTCATATATAAGAAACAAAACAAAAAAATTTAAAGTCTTAAATATAAGCAAAAGTCTACTTCAATTATTAAGTTTTATGACATTATTCCAATTTCAACCAATAAATGCAATGTTTTACATTTTCCAAGAAGGTATAATGTGTTTTTTCTCCTCGGTTAATGTATTTTAACTACTTTCTTAAAGGAAGAGTTTTTTTAAAAATTTTCTTATATACAAGACTAGAGGGAGTATTCTGTAATTATTGGGTTGTGGCTTTAGGCAAGAGGAGGAGGTCGTAGATGGCCGTACATACATTAGCTTGAATATGAACATGAATGAATAAACTTGGAGTTTTTCTGGTTTGAGACATAGTGATTAGTGACAATGGATGGAACCAGGCACTGACACTGATGTTTTCTTTTTCTTTACACTTTCTTTTCTTTTTTTCTTTCCAACCTAGGTCTGCTATGATCTGACGTGTACAGTGTACCCTCATGCGACGGTCAAATCCTTGTCGGATTGGGTGGGTGTCAGAAGCAACTTATGGCTACTAATACAAACCATTATTCCTCCATTTAAGATAAGCTGCTCAGAAATTATGAGTGGCCAAACTTCCTCCATATATTAATTAATTAATTAATTATGTTTAGGGGGAAGATATATCATTTTTTATTTTTGGTTATAAGATTTATTTATATATTTTTTAGATATCCACTAGTAATATCTTTTGAATAAGAAAATGAAAACTCAAATTGATATATATAATATTGAGGTTGGATCATCTCTTTCTCCTCTTCAAAAAGAAAATTAATAAAAAGATAATTAAAAGAAGTGTGACAAAATATAAAAGAGAGATAAATACAAATGTGTGAAGGAGAGAGTGAGAGATAAATATGTGAAGGATCCAAACCCTCCATGATAATAAATATTCTTTCAAAGATAAAATTTGTCCTTAAATATAAGCTTCTTTTTAATTTCTAAGACACATTTATTATTATTTTTCCAAACATAATTCTACTTTGCATTGAAATATAAAAAATCAACTACAAATACTTTCTTTTACCGAGAACAATTTACTAATTGTGATACTAAAATTATATATTATTTACACTATCAAAAACTTTTCTTAATATATGTAAATTTTTTTAAGAGGAACTAATAATAAGGGGAGGGAGAGGGAGTACCAGTGTACTAATATTTTCTTATAGATTTATATACAAATATTCTGATGGTATTTTCTTATAGATAATAGATTTATATACAAATATTCTTATAGTACTAGTGTACTAGTATTTTCTTATAGGGAGTATGATTTGACTGGACATTACTTTTACAAAATAATCAATCAGACTGAACATATGTAAATTTATTTACTTTGGAATTATTGTTCACATGGTTTTCTATTTTTTTTTTTATGTATAACTCAATTAATAGAAATAGAAAATATTGCAATATGCAGAGGGGTCAAGATTTAATTGAGAATTCTTCATTTATTTGTTTTGACCGGTGAAACTTTGAACATTCTTACAAAAATAAGTTTTGAAAAAATTGATCATTGGTGAATTTTATTTAATATTTTTATTATAAAAAGTAAATTTAAAAAGGCTTAAATAGTGTTTTAGTCCTTGCAATTGTCCATCGTTTTGAAAAAAGCCCCTGTTAAAAAAAAATTTTGATTTTAATCCCTGCAAAATGTAAAAGTTTTGAAAAGAGCCCCTGAACAGGAATCATTGATGCCATGTGTCAAAAAAAATAGTGTTTTAGTCCCTGCAATTGTCCCTTGTTTTGAAAAGAGCTCCTGTTAAATTTTTTTGTTTTGATTTTAGTCCCTGCAAAAGTCATTAAAATGGTGACATGTCATCAATGATTCCTGTTCAGGGGCTCTTTTAAAAACTTTTAAATTTTGCAGGGACTAAAATCATTTTTTTTTAACAGGGGCTGTTTTCAAAATGAGGGACAATTGCAGGGACTAAAATACTATTTAAGCCATTTAAAAATAATGAAAAGTAAATAAAATATCAATATTTTATTAAAATTTATTAAATATAGAAATAGAAATATAGTAATGCTCAATGATTTTGGAATTTGGGTGCATTATATATGTCGAGTAAGGTTAGATCTGGAGTTTATAGCTTATAGGCTCATATGAATAAAAAATATCTATTTGGTAAATGTTTTTCGAATGCTATTTCAAGCAATTTATGAGTTTATAACTATAGGCTTATTTATTTTTTCAATTTCACCCCTTTCATTTTAACTTAAAAAAAATATTAATTAAATATTTTTTTTATAATTTTATACTTATTAGATAGTTCAACTGTTAATTTTATCAAATACTACAAATTTAATCAAATAATTTATAATTTATTCGATATAAGCTAAAAGATAGTTTATTAACTATCCTCTATTTTTTCCTAAGCCTATATGTTGGATTTGTGTGGCTAAATATTACTATCACTCAAATTAATAAATGTTTTTAGGTTAAGATTGTTCAAATTATTTAGTTTTTAGGTTAATATGTTCGATATAAGCCTAAATGTTTTTTTTGTCAATATAGTGATTAAAATTTTAATTTTTAAGGTGAGAATAAATAAAAATATTAGAATTTAAATCCTAATCTTTGCATATTAATTGCAATGTTCCTATCCACATAATTATGTTCACGGAAACTATCTATAATTTATTTAGTATTTTTTTGGTCAAGTAGCCTAGTGTCTAGAAATTTCACCCTTAAGATGGATAAGTGGGATGATCGGGGTTTGAACTCCGGCTCTCTGCATATATAATACAAATGTCCTATCAATTGAGCTTAGCTCACGGGACTCATATAATTTAATTTATACTTAAAGATAGTATAAGAAGATTTTAAACTATGTACCAAATTTATCTACAATGCTATATACATGGTGTTTATTGTGCTAGATACGCGGAGGTAGTTATTATTATTTAAAAACAGTTTTCTTCTATTTTTTAAATTAAAAAGAAATAAAAACTATCTTTTTATGAGAGGAACCGAAAAAACTGCATCTAAACAATGCATATAAATTTTGTCCTTAAACTATAATGTTATTTAATTGAATGTTGTAAAAAACTAAATACGGTTAGTACATTTTAATTTATACATAAGAAACAATTAATTTACTTTACTGGTACTTTTTAATTAGATCTATATTTTTAACCGTTAAAAAAATTAAATTTATATTTATCAGATGCTTTTACTTATTATGAAATAAACTTCAACGTTTGTATTCTTTTACATAGATTATTTTTTTTGTGAATATTGATTAAACTAGTGTTTTAAAGAGAATTAATAGCATTATATCATTTTCATTTTGTATTTCACCAACAAATGGTGTTTTTGGTATATCATATGTACATCATTGATTTTGATATTGACCAAAATATGTAACCAATTTTTCTCAATTCTCATAATATATACACAGTATGATATATACCAATTATTCTCTCTTGTTTGGCAATATTAATATGGTATCAGAGCCTCTCCAAGATCCGTTGGGCCACCCGTTATCGGGCCACCTACCGTTTATATCCACGCACCAAGCCCAATAGTGCTGGGCGTGAGGGGGTGTGTTAAGAAGTCCCACATCGGATGTGAGTTGGCCTGAATAAGTCTTTATAAGTAAGAGGCAATCCTCACCTTACAAGCCGGTTTTGTGAGGATGAGTTATGCCAAAAAACTCAAAATCTAATAGTTTATTTTTGTATATTAACATTGATCATCTAAATGATTTTGATATTGTATTTATTTGGCTATAGATGATGGTGGTGCATCTTCGGACGAAGATCTTAGCACAGGAGATGGTGAAGTTCAACAAGATGGATCACAATCAAGAGGAGAAGATCGTGAGCTCAAAGATAGGCTTCTACGTAAATTTGGGAGTCATATTGGTACTTTGAAATTGGAATTTTCAAAAAAGAAAAAGAAGGGTAAGCTTCCAAAAGAAGCAAGACAAACACTACTTCAATGGTGGAATCTTCACTACAAATGGCCTTACCCAACGGTAAATATTTCATTCCTTCTCTTTTTTTTGTATGGAAATAAATGAAATCATCATGAATTAGTAATACCGAAAACTATCGATTAGACATTTATTTTTGTATTTGAATAATTGAATCTGTCATGCCGGAAATGGATTCTCTCCATTGTTGTTCGTTCGCTCAATTTGTTTTCAATAGTTGTATCTCAAGTACAGAAAAGGAGAGACAAAGTTGTAAAGAAAAGAATAGAATAAATTTGATGGTCGAGATACAACAATTGAATATTTTTATTTTTGTTTTGAAGGGAATCCATTCTCGTGTCACGCCTTGTTGCTACAGTTTTTTAATTTATAAAAAATTTAGTAATAGTTGTGCGTCAATTTCAGTGATTCATGCCACTTTGTCATAAAGAAAACACGATTTTGTTTTTTTAAAAATCAATACATTCATAAACCATAATGATATTGCATCATGATACCATTGAGTGACTGAAATAACTACTTCTTACACTCTCAAATGGAAATGAATCTAGTGTAGTCGCTATGGTGCGTCAGTGCATCGTAGTCGTTTGATTATAATCGATCAAATGATTCATATTTAAATATGGTTTTATTTTAAAATATAAAAATTTGATTCTTTAAATATAAAGCGCTCGATTGAGGTTCCTCTAAATTAGTAATACTAATTATAGTTGGAGATTAGTTTTAGTTTTTTTCATCTTAAACTATTTTTGCTGGTAATTCAATTTTTTATATCATTTTGCATGTATCAACAATTTTGAAATTTCATACTAAATATTCAAGTAAAACTCTTGTAATGTTCTTGATTAACCAGGAAGCAGATAAGATTGAATTGGCTAAGACAACAGGGCTAGACCAGAAGCAAATTAACAATTGGTTTATTAATCAAAGAAAACGTCATTGGAAACCATCTGAGAATATGCAATTTTCTATGATGGAAAATTTTACCGGACGTTTCCTTTCTGAAGAATGAGGTGCATGCATTTCCATGACATGTTCTCAATCTCAAATGTATATCCTACTAGGTAATTAATTATTGATGCTATTTTCTTTTGTAAATTCTAAATTAAAAAGCAGATTACTGACAGTAAAATGCTTATTTTCCCACAAAATATAAAAGGGAAATGATCATAGTAATTTGCATCACTTGTGTCCTTGATGAATAACTACTACTTGACATTGTCAATGAATGGATATACTTTGCTTCATGGTCCTAAAATTAGTGTCACTTTCAACTTTTAATTCAATATTATTAATTATTCATGGTCCTAATAGAGTTGTTGAGACTAATTTTGTAATATTACTATAATTTCTCAACTTATTCATTTATAGTTTTTCTTCAATATATGTGAAATAAACATTTATGGTGGTCCGGAGAATAACAACTTTGCTGGATTTTTTTATTGAGACATTCATAAATAGCCTTGTTATCACTTAATTTTGTTAGTAACAAAGACTATTTTTTTTTTCTTCACATAGTTTGGTGGTCAAAATTTATCCCTTAAAATAAATAAGTTGAGAATTTGGAATTTAAATTTTGAAACCTGAATATTACTGCAGTATTTCTACCGACCGAGTCATTATATAGTTTGACAACAAAAAAGTTTAATTTGTTAGTATTACTATGCTATGATTGGAAATTTGTTAGTATTGTATATGGGCGAATTAAGTTGAGTTTGACCAAAACTATGACCTGAATTATATAAGATACTCTGAATTGGAGTCTAATAAAACAATCATCGTTACAATACTGGAATGGGTTGAATAAACTCAATAATTTTTGGATTGAATTGAGTTGGATAGTGGGTTACTTGATTTTTTTTTTTCAAAATTAAATAACTAAATTACAAATCATCATATGTTTTCATAAAAATAATTCAATCATTGTATTTTTAAAAAAATTAGTATAATATATTTTCACTATAAAAAATAATCACTCATTTTAGTTGGGTAAATCCACTAATTTTCGAGTTGGATAAGTTACCAAAATGATTTTTCTGTTTATTTGATATTAAATGACTAAATGATAAATCATTATATTTTTTTATATAAACTACTCAATCTTTTTATTTATTTTTAAATATGGTGTGACCTATTCTTCACAATCAGAAATAATTAACTATCCAATAACAAAACCTTTTCTGTTTATTTGATATTAAATGACTAAATGATAAATCATTATATTTTTTTATATAAACTACTCAATCTTTTTATTTATTTTTAAATATGGTGTGACCTATTCTTCACAATCAGAAATAATTAACTATCCAATAACAAAACCTTTTCTGTTTATTTGATATTAAATGACTAAATGATAAATCATTATATTTTTTTATATAAACTACTCAATCTTTTTATTTATTTTTAAATATGGTGTGACCTATTCTTCACAATCAGAAATAATTAACTATCCAATAACAAAACCTTTAGTATTTTTATAAAAAATATTTTAAAAAACAGCAACACTATTGGAGCAGTGAATTTTTTTAATTGAGTCTAGTTTTATCCTAAACTCGATTATTTTTTATGGATTTTCAGTTTTGAAATTTATATCCAGTCAATTATCCAACCTTATCCAATTTTTTAAATTGTATTGAGTGATTTGGCCGGATCAACCAAATTTATCTAATCCATGGACACCCCTAAAATTGAACTATTGATCTTCTTAGATTTATTATGCCACTACAAGAAATATCATTTTTCGCAGCGATTTTTTCGCAGGGACATTTAAATTATTGACAAAAACATACATATAGCAACAATGTTGGAACAAAGTGGGTCTGACATAAATCTCTAAGTCTTTAATTAGTTTTGATGATAACAAAGTATTAAAATTGCAATTGGTATTACTAATGATTGTTCTAGTGTGCAGAATTATAAGTTAAAATTCATTCAGAAGCACTACGAACAAAAGCAGAGAAGCCAAGCTAAGAAGCTCTGAAAGCGTATCGCTGATCATCAGAAGCTTAAAATTCAAGTTATGAAGTAAGTGGCTCTGAGGACAAAAGCCAGACTCTGAGAAGCTCAGAAGCTGAAGACCTTAAGAAGCTATGACAACAGACTCTGAAGCAAAAGGAATTTACGTCACTCAAGAACTGACAGAATCAGAATCAATGATTGAAGAATAATCTACTTAAGGACTCTGTCATATCCACAGGAGGGAATATTCGTTGGTATCACGTTAACCTTATCCATAAGTGGAGCGCATTTGAGGATTGTACAATCGTACTATTATTACTCAAAATAGTTGAGTGATATTTCAAATTGCAAGGTAGTGGAATTGGATTTCTTTACCAAAGAAGGCAATATACAACTATCAATTGTACGAGCAAATTCCAGCTGACACCTTATCTCTCTGCAACGGTCATTGCCATTCCATTCAAGTATAAATAGAAGACTCAAATGGAAGAAATGACTACTGTTCTATCACTGCGTTTAAGACTCTGAAATATTCTGACATTACAGCTTCTATCTGTCATTCTTAGTCTTAAGGCAAATCTGTGTTGTATTTTGTAAACACCTCTGATAGTATATCAAGTGTTCATTAACATTCATTCTTATTCTTAAGTTTGTTTGAGAAGTCTCTTGTTAGTTGTAACTTGAGCATTTGAGAAGTCTCTTGCTATTGTGCTTGAGCATCTTGTAATCTTGTGAGATTTTAGTGAGAAGCCCTTGGAAGTGCAAGGGGACTGGACGTACTCTCGATTTGTGAGAGGAACCGGTATAAATTCCGTGTCTTTCTTTCTCTCTCTCTGGTCCATTATTGTTTTGTGTTTAATCCGCTGCAAACTTAGTTTTTATTTGAGAAAAAATTTTAACTTTTAAAACACAATTCAACCCCCCATTTTTGTGTTTTTCCACCTTCAATTGGTATCAGGAGCTAGGTCTGTTGCCTAACTCACCTTACAATGAAACAGTAAAAGATCCAAAGGAAAAACATGACTGACGCTGCTGGAAATGATGGAGGAAAGAAAAGTACTGAGATTCCATTTGATTATGACCCAAACTCAAATGATAGGAAGTCTTCTGACAGGATTCCATTTTTCAATGGAAATCCTACTTCTTACCCATTCTGGAAAACAAATATGTATAGTTATATCATAGGTATTGATGTTGATTTGTGGGATTTGGTAGAAGAAGGTGTTGTCTTTGACAACATGGATAAAGAAGGAGTGGTTAGCCATCAACATAGAAAATCTTTCACACCTTCTCAGAAGCTAGAGTACAAGAAGCATCACAATGTAAAAGGTATGATGACTAATGCGATTTCGCATGATGAGTATCTCAAGATTGTGGACAAAAGAACCGCTAAATCTATTTGGGAGTCTCTGAAATCTAAATATGAAGGAAACAAACAAGTTAGAGAGGCTAAAACAAACTTGTTAGTTCATCAGTATGAGTTGTTCAAGATGAAGGATGGAGAGGATATTGAAGCTATGTTTTCTAGGTTTCAAGTTTTGGTCTCTGGACTTCAAGTACTGGACAAGAGTTATACTACTACTGATCATGTTAGAAAGATTCTCAGAAGCCTACCCCCAAAGTGGAGACCTAAGGTGACTGCTTTTCAAGAAGCCAAGGATTTAGATCTAGTATCTCTTGAAGATCTGATTAGTTCATTAAAGACTCATGAAATGGAGTTAATGACTGACGAGTCAACCAAGAAAATAAAAGGGATAGCCTTAAGCTCTAAGAGTTCATCAAAGGCTCTGAAAGCTAAGGTTATAGAATCTGAAGACGAAGCTTCTGAAGAAGGTCATGAGGTTGAGTCTGAAGATGAAGAAGAAATGGTGCTGATGGCTGCTAAAGTATCTCAATGGGCAAAACGAAGCAAGAAATATGTAGGAAAGTTTGGAAGTTCTTCCAAGAAAGTTGGTGCTACCAAAGAGAAAAAGGAAGAACAAAACAAGTGCTTTAAATGCAACAAGCCTGGGCATTTCATTGCTGACTGTCCAGAAAATCAGAATAGATCATCCAAGAGAACTTCGAGCAAGGAAAAATATAAAAGTAAACTCAAAAAGGGATTTCTTGCAACTTGGGAAGATCTAGATAAAGACTCAGACTCTGATGGAGATGAAGAAGCCAATCTGGCTCTGATGGCAACTACCTCTGATAAAGAAAACTCTGAGCATGAAGCAGATTCAGACTCCGAAGATGAAGATGAGGTACTTGCTCAACTTTCTAGAACTGAATTAATAGATTCTTTAAAAGATGCCTTAAAACTTGTTACAAAAAAGGCAAGGGAATGTAAGGTCCTTAAAAAGGCCTATAACAACCTTATTGAAAAAGCAAACATAATAGTTGAAGAAAATGAGTCTCTTAAAAGTAGAAACACATTTCGTGAAATTCATTATGTTTATGATGATAAAGTTCCTCCAGAGCATGAATTTGCTCTTCAAGAACTTCTTATCAATGGCATGCAAAGAAGTAAGATAGCATCTTTAATTTATCATGTAAGTAGAAATAGAGGTGAAGGTCTTGGATTTTCACGTTTTAAAGATAATACATTATTTTCAAAACCCTCTAACATTGATAAAACTAAACCTAAGGCTATCTTTGTTAAAAGTCAATCAGAAGTCAAGAGTGTATCAGACTCTGAAGAGACATCTAAGTCAGAAGTAAAGAAGTCAGAGGTTCTGAATGTTAAAATCTCAGAACCAAAGACTTCCAAACCTCAGACTAATGTCAGATCAAAAGAGACTCTGATACACACCAGAGCTAAGTGTAAGAGTTATCCAAAGCCCAAAACATTTTCAAAAAGACTTGATAACTCTAGAACTTCTGAAAGATCTTTCAAACAAAGATTACCTAAGGCAAGTAAGAATAACTCCAAAGGACCCATAAAAGTATGGGTACCAAAGTCTGAGATTGTATTTGCTTCAGATCTGCACTCCAAGAAAGCAAAAGCAGCAGTCCTGGTACCTAGACAGTGGTTGCTCACGACATATGACAGGAGAAAGGCATATGTTCCAAACCCTAACTCTGAAAGAGGGAGGCACTGTGGGGTTTGGAGGAAAGCAAAAAGGGAAGATCATTGGGACAGGTACAGTTGGTAATTCATCTTTATCTATTAATAATGTGTGGCTTGTTGATGGCCTTAAACACAATCTACTGAGCATTAGTCAATTTTGTGACAGTGGATTTGTGGTGATGTTTGATAAAGATGCATGTACTGTAACTAGAAACTCTGATAAGTCTGTAGTTTTCAGAGGCCTAAGGAAAGGCAATGTTTATAAGGTCAATCTGTCAGAACTCACAGAGCAAAAGATAGTATGTCTACTATCTCTGAGTGATGAGAAATGGGTCTGGCACCAGCGCTTAGGTCATGCTAACTGGAGATTAATCTCCAAGCTCAGCAAACTAAGCTTGGTTAAAGGTCTACCCAATCTCAACTATCACTCAGATGCTCTGTGTAGTCCTTGTCAAATTGGGAAGATTTCTAAAACTTCATTTAAACCCAAAAACATTGTCTCCACCTCAAGACCTCTTGAATTGCTTCACATTGATTTGTTTGGCCCTGTTAGTACAGCCTCAATCAATGGAAAGAAATATGGACTTGTCATAGTTGATGACTACAGTAGATGGACATGGGTTAAATTCTTGCGAGTAAAAGATGATGCATATGATGTGTTCAACATCTTCTGCACACAAGTACAGAGTGAGAAAAGTCTTAAGATCCTAAGGATCAGAAGTGATCATGGTGGTGAGTTTGAAAACGAACCATTTGCAACTTTTTGTGAAGATCATGGAATTATCCATGAGTTCTCTGCTCCTAGAACACCACAACAAAATGGTGTTGTAGAGAGAAAGAACAGGTCTTTACAAGAGATGGCAAGAACCATGATGCATAAGACTAAACTTGCTAAGCACTTCTGGGCAGAAGCTGTGAATACAGCTTGTTATATTCAAAATAGGATCTACATCAGACCCATATTGAATAAAACAACATATGAACTCTTCAAAGGAAGAAAACCTAACATCTCTTACTTTCATCAGTTTGGATGTACTTGTTACATTTTAAACAATAAGGTCTATAAAAAGAAATTTGATGCCAAAGCTTGTAAGGGAATCTTTATAGGTTACTCTGAACGCTCAAAGGCATACAGAGTGTATAATTCTGAAACTAACACAGTGGAAGAATCTATACATGTAAGATTTGATGACAAAGAGCCTGACAATAAAATGTCAGAGCAAGATGATAGTTATGCAGGAGTTCCATATCAATACAACTATCACTACTAGAAAATAGACTTTTGGTTTAGAGTTTTTACATCAGGTAATTATATACCATATGTTAAAAGGGATACGGTGGCAATCTGGTAAATAAGAGAAAAATATGTTATAAGGATTTCACAGACGGTCACGTGTTCACCGATGTGAAATCCTCTTCAATTAGAAATCCTTCTTTCCCCTTAACTTAAAACACGCGTGCGATGAACAGAATACCCTCTCACTCTTTCTCTGTCACGAAGGAAACCCTAAACCGAACCTCATCGATCTCAAAAAAAAAACTCTCTTTCACTCTTTACTTTCTCGTTCTCGTTCTCGTACCAGCAGAGAAAACAAAATCCCTAGATTGAAATCTTATTCACCGCCTAAACTGGGTTCTGTTCTGATCTAAACCCTAACTCACTGATTCTGCTCGTTTTCGTTCTTCATTCTTGCTTTCACGATTGAATGATGACTGCGTTTGTGTTCTGCTTTTGCGACTGATCGAAAACGCAGATCCTTGAACAAAGTCACCCGACTTCACCGAGAGTGAAATCTCACACGCGGTTTCTAGCCCAATGGAACCCTGTCAATTTCCCTCTCCTTAGATCTCTCTTTCTCTTCTTCTAGGGTTTCAAATTTGAACAGCACGTTTTTTTTTTCTGTTGCAGATGAGCTGAAGAAGCAGATAGCTATGTAGCTTTCAAGGTAACACCAATTTTCAGTTTCTGTTTCAATTTTTCTACTCTATGTTCTTCTCTCTTTATTGAAGCTTTTTCCTTTGCAATTGATTTTTCCTTCAAATTTTGTGTTGTTCTCTTTTTAGTTTGTTAATACTTTGATTATGATGATTTAGGGTTTTGAGTTTTTGTGTTCTTCTCCATCTTCTGTTTCTCTTTCTATCAGATTTAGGGTTTTGATTCTTATTTTTCCATGTTTTTCTCTTTTTTGTTTCTATCAAATTTAGAGTTTTTGTTCCCTTTTATGTCTTTGATTATGATGATTTAGGATTTTTGTTTCTATCAATTTTCTGTCCATTTATGAGTGAGTTTCTATCATTTGTTGAATGATAATTGTATTTATATTAGAACCTTTAACTTGATTTTCATTGGGATGGATAATCATGTGAAATCTTGGGCTTAAATTTCTATTTATGCATTTGGTTCCATATGTTTGTGTTTGAATTGTGAATGATAAAGAATCTTATCTAGTGAACTTCTAGAAGATAAACTGAGTAGTGATATTGTAGTGTCCTAGGATTTATCCCTCTTTATGCATTTTCAATTCATTACTCAATCTATTAGTGGCTTTTGTTTGAATAATATCAGGTGAGGTTTTGGTGATTACTATGGTTTGGTGTTGTTCAAGTGTATTGTCTTTAAATTAGGTGCATATTACTGTCAGCTTGCAGCTGGGAGGTGGTATCACAATCGAGTGTGGACAGTCCTTCGGCTTCTCAGTCATATCTCAAACTCTGTCCGTTTTGGATTCGGTGTGAAGGGTGTGTTATTTACTCTTCATCTCTTCATAACAAGCATTGCTAGAAGTCCAATTCATAGCACTAACTTTGGAGTCTGCTTGCTGTTTGTTTTTGGCAGTTTGTATTGGCATGTGTATTGGTTAGTTATGGTGTAACATTAGGTGGGAAATACTAGTAATTCGTTGTTCTAGTTGTCTGTGTAGATATAGCAACTGATAAGGTAATTTAAATGACATTTGATGCAATTCTTTATGGTATCCATTATTTGAAAAAGCTTTTTGATATCTAATTTTATTGGGTGAGTTTCCATTTCTTTGATTTTCTATTTGATAAAGTATAGTACTCTGCTTTATAATTTTGATATGATGGTTATTAAGCTTTAGTTCTTGGCTAAGATCATTGTTAGGTCCAAACTACTAAGAATTTTGAATTTGCAGCTTCATTTCTATTCTAGTGAGATTTAAGTTGAATAATCATTTGAATGAATAATATGTTTTCATTGTTCATCTTATGATCATTCTTATGCTAATTAAAGATGTTGGAGTATCTTATTGGTTGATGTGTTCAATTGTTCAAATATTAAAGATGTTTTCCTTGTTTTGCCTTTTTATGGATTTTTTTGCTGCATTGTTAATATTGGTGATGTGATGATGTTTGTTGCTGATAGATTTTTGACAGAGGCATATGCTGATGAGGAAGCAGTGGCTATAATATGCAGTGAACACTGTGCTTGTTTAAACTTGCCTTCATTAGATGTACATGTAAGATGCATACTTAACCTCTTTCGATTGATTCTCATTTTTTAATTAGTTAGAGCTGAGGGTGGAGAGTGAAGAAATTTATATTTGGTTTTAAATGGCGTGTTCTTGACTTTGATTATTGCCATAAAATTATATTCTGAGACTTTAATATAGTAGCTATTTGAACAATTAACAGGGAGATGGTGTATACTAATGTGCAGACACTAAACTATCCCAATTAGCCCTCTTAAAGTTATACTAATGTCGAGCTGGCAGTTATACATATTTGCAACTTCATATCTAATTAGCATAGCTTACATGATAATTAGTGGTATGATAATTAGCATAGCATAATTAACTTCGTACCCCTTTTCAAAAAAAGGCATGAATGCCTAGCCAACTCCTTTAGAAGTTTGATAGCTAGTTATGAATTTTATATAATTAACATAGTTGCAAACTGATGTATTAACTATCATGTGGCCTCCCAATCATCTCTATTATTGTTATTAGTTTTGAAAAGTATATGTTCTATTTCTGTTTGAGTTATATAATTTATCATGAAAAAACATATTGAGATGATTTTTTTTAAAGTAGTCTATCATGTTTGATTATAATTGTAGGTTTGTTGTCTTAATAATTGCTGAACTGAAGTTGGCTGGAGGCATATTACAGTAAACTGGTAAGAACTCGGCTTAACTATGATTATTGTAAAATTCTAATTCTATTGATCCGATTTCACTTCTTCTATTAGGTAAATTGAAATTTGTATGCATGTCTCATGTTTTGGCTTCAATATGCAGTAGTAGTGAGTTTGAAATTTTTAATATGTTATCCAATTATGATTGATAAGAGTTGGATTGACAAGCCAATAAAATCGAAAGATTTCTAGAATGGGGTAGTCCAGATCTTTGCTACTTTTGTATAATATCTCTCATATTGTTTAGTTGTTTGGCTAAGTATATCGAGACTGTTTTTTATTGGTTTATTAGAGAGAAATATCAATATACCATTTGTATTGGCTACTCTTGTATAAAAAATATTCATAAGCTGCTGCTAAACTTGTTCTACTTTTTCATTCTCTTTATTTTCCAGGCACTTCTTGAAAACATGAGAGATGCTTGCTGTGTTTGGAAATTGAGACATTTGATAGTAGCAATCTGCATCTGGAATTTTGCTTTCTCCTCCCCGCTATCACAGTTAGTGTAAAATAGAGAATTAATGTTCTTTTGGCTTTTGTGTTGCATTGGTCTTGTGTTGACCATGTTGTTTGCTTTTTGTATTAGGGAGGACTTAATTTAGCACTGCTTCAGTTGGATTTGATTTCGGTGATTTTGCATTAATTTGTGTTTGTAGAAATGTTATAACCTTTTGCTAGCTATTAATTTGAGTTTTGAACAATTATTATTAGAGCTATATATGTTTGTGGTATGTGTGTGATGATATGGAAAACAATTTAGGTACCACAGGTCTGTTTTTGATGCAAGAAAAAATATGATAAATTATGTGCCAAAAATGAAAAAAAAAAAGAGATTTCACATCGGTTATGCTAAAGCACTGAGGTGATATGTTGGCTTTCCACATCTGCTTAACTGAGCACCCGATGTGAAATCTACATTTGTTTTTAATAAAATAAAATTAAAGGTCAGATTTCACATCAGAGATAATTAATAACCGATGTGATATCTTAGATTTCACATCGGGTGGCCAACCGATGTGAAATGTGTCAGACTTACCACATCAAGTGTCTTTACATCGGGTCAGGTGTAACAGCCCGTTTTTCCAGGGCCAGAAAAGTCAATATTTTTTTTTTCAACTAACACTCAGAGTACGCATAGAATATTTTTCAATGAGCCGGCATTCAAATATACAAAAGAACTCATTACCATAAGGTGCTTCGACAAGCAAAGTGTATTACTGAATAATTACAATCCAAGTCTAAGTATTCCAATACTTACAACGAAACAAGTTAGAATCCTATGCTAACCCAAAAGCACGGTGTACAAAACACACCGGCGCATAGTCTAACTATACTAAGCTTCACCACGCGCTCACTATGGCCTAGAACTGCCACCGTCGTCACCACGACCTAACCCATCATCTGGGTGGGATGAGCCCGCAAATGAAAGAAAGGGTCACCACAAAATAAAAGGTATATATATATATAACCGGTGTGAGAGAGTATACAAATACCAAACATACAATTACCAACAGAGAAAACTCTTTAAACATATAGTCATTCCCACCAACGGGTTCATATAAGCAATGCACACGTAGCCTATAATGCAACCTCTACAATGTGTGGTACTAACCCTAGCTACCACAATGCATGAGTTCCAGAACTATAGGTCCATCCCCTACTAACAATATCAATAAAATCCCGTAGCTCTCCCGATCACTACAAGGATTAGAGTGGGCTCTCCCGATCACCACACCCCTACCATAAGTATCAATAGAATCCCGTAGCTCTCCCGATCACTACAAGGATTAGAGTGGGCTCTCCCGATCACCACACCCCGTAGCTCTCCCGATCACTACGTATCGATCTCAACAAAAAACTCGTAGCTCTCCCGATCACTACGAACCATTAGGGTGGGCTCTCCCGATCACCACACCGGGCACAAAACTACCAAATGCATGAGCATACGCTTCCCCATATATGCTAATGCAATGAATACATACCTCTCTAGCATATGTAAACCAAACATAACAACATACATACATTTCTCATCATATGTATTCCAAACACCTGTTCATACATATATTCTCATAATCATATGTAAACAACGCACGTATTGTAAACACTTTCTCATCACGAGAATACATAACACATACATGCCAAACACACAAACATGCATACCAGCAAACCAAGCATGTCGTAACCGTTTTAAAAGACGGAAATAAAGTGGAGCCCTTACCTCGGCAAGCTTCCGTTAACTTTTCTCGCGAAATTCTACAACACACGCTACCTAAAATAAATGTAGCGTAACATCAATAAAATACTCCTCGTTTATCCTATCGAAACGAAACTCGCTCTCAAAACTCCAGAGGGGTCTAAAGTACTTTCTAAAGCTGTCCCTCAATGATTTCAGGTTATTCTCATAGTGTTTAAAAATTCACGAAGTAAATTGTACTATTTTTATAACACGAAAATCATTTTGTTTTCAAATCATAAACCAAAACCATTTTGGATTTTCCACTTCAAGGACTTGTTTCACATACAACAAAACCATTTGAAACACAACTAAAACTTTTCAAAAATATTTTTATGAAAAAATCGAAGTTTTCTTGCATTACAAGTTACACGTTTTTTTTCCTAACAACCTTTCCTATACTCATTTTTCTTCAAAACTAAGATTATCCGACACATACAAAATTTTCACACAATTGTGGACTTAGAAATTTTTTTTGGAATTTCTCCCCCACCACTAAAAGGCCACGGCCAAAATTTTGAAAAACACCCTCCCACACAAAATTTTTCACTTCTAAATGCATGGTAATATCCCATAATACCTAACTAGCACTTATTAAAACGATTTAGAAATTATAGAGTCGAATCGCAAAATTCGAGAAATCTCAAATAAGGTTTTTCTTAAGGCAAGTAATCATTTTTCTTTTCAAAAACATCCCATAACCCATCAAACAATTAAACAATGATCATGGGAAGCTATTTGCCTCTAAACAATTTTCGAAATTCGATTCCTCGAACCCTATATGGGTGCCACGGCCATATGAGGCAAAAAGGCAATCCCACACATTTTTTTTTCATTTGAAACCCTAGCCCACATTCATTAGTTTGTAACGATATTCGATCGTGTACCCGACTCCTTTTGAAACTCGAAATAAACTTTTTTCTAAATTATGTTCTTCGAGTCGCTCAAGAACACCAAAATAAATTTTTTCTTATTTTTCAAAACAAAGTTTATATTCAAACATCCATTTTGCCACAAAGCTTAAAACTAACATCAAAAATCAAATCACAAAACAAAATCCAAGTTTATGATCTTTTCAAAATTTTTCTTCAAACCCTTAACCAAAATTTGTGAAAACTTCAAATCAACCATGGAAATCATCTCATACTTCACTCATATGTACTAATTAACTCTCATGAACACTTCTATTAAATCAACAACTAATTAAAACATGTTCTAATAATTTTCTTCTCAAGAACACAATCTAACAATCCAACAAGCCTAAAATCCAAGCTTTTGGTGAACAAATGGAAAAGTTCTTGGATGAAGAACAAGGGTGGAAAGCCACGGCAAAGCAAGAAGGAAAATGAGTGAAATTGTGATTTTTCTTAAGTCTTTTTAATGACCAAAAGTCATGGTCTTGTTGCCTAATCCACCCTTGGATCAAATAATGTTAATTTGCTAAGATTCAAATCTAGCCATTGGATCAATTCTAAGCTTATCCTCACAAGATATTTTCTATGCTTCAAGAAGCCACCTCGCCTCACAGCTCTCGCGCGTTGCGACGAACGTAAAACACAAAAACAGAAAACCTACGGAAAGAACGTCTATCGTTTTTCCATTCAAAAACTTATCGCCGAATCTTTTTCCGCGACTGTAATTTTCTTCCATACCTTAGAAAATTAATCTCAGGACATATCCTAACTCGCGCAGATATATAAAACTTCCACCCGAAACCTCACTTAAAACAGACGCAGTAAGATTTTCCATCAGCGGGTAAAATCCTACTCGTTTTTCCAAAAATAGGAATAATCCAAAACTCGTCATTCTGACTTCACATAAATCTCCTCATACTTAAAAGAAGACTACGACCCAAAAGTCTGTGCCTTTCCAGCGCACAAGCACAAAACAGGCTCCGTTTCAGCAAAAATCTCATTTATGCGACGATACTCACAAAAACAGCTTCACCAAAAACCCTAAAACTCGTAGCCATTACTTATTTTATTCACCAAACGGTACAGTGGAATTACGGGTCTTACATTACTACCCTCCAAAAAGAAGTTTCGTCCTCGAAACTAAAGGTAAGAGTAACAACTCAACTAATTATTACCATCACCAACACAACAAAATCCCTCATGATTAGGTGCAGCCACACAGATGCTAACACCGGGTGAAGTCACACAGATACTCTCACCAACACACTGGCACAACCGTGCACCAACCGCAACTCTCAACGAGTTCAGCACTCAAAAATTAACCTCACAACAGAGGTTCACAATCTCTAGTTCCCAAAGATCCTCGTGCCCACAAACAAAAATTTCCAAAGTCACCTCTTTCGCCTCCGCGACATAGCCAATTTCCCTAGGTTCACGCGAAGCAGTTACTGGCTACCCTCCAAAAAGAAGCACCGAAACTTTCTGCGCATCACTAAAGCTAGCAAAAACTAGTCAATTCCAATCAACACGATTCCCGTCTACCATCAACAATAAATTAAGGACGGCCAGTCCCTCAATTTGTCAATAGACAGTCGACAATCCTGATGGTGGTTTAGACCATCTTTGCCCCACTTAAGTGATACTTCATTCCACTTGTGCTCAAGGTCCTCCGAGGCACAATGGTCCCACACGTTTCCCTCAATCTCTTACGAATACACGTCGAAAACGCAAGACACAACGCTCAAGACACGTAGCTTAAGCCATCATGCTTCCTTTCTTGAAGCACCCGTGGAGTATCATCCACTAGTAGTACCGTGCCACTACGGCAAGTACCACCCAAACCATTACATTCCGAGCAAGTTATCTTCTCTCAGGAAGAATTTTCCGCTCTACCAATATCCATAAGTCCGCAACTCAGTGAATACGCCGAACCGTCTACTCACATACGAATCTCATTCCAAACACGACTTACATAAAACAATCCCAACCTCCAGTTGGTGATTACATTCCTCATAGTCTTGACGCTTGCCAACTATACCATCTACTTCTCTTGGACTCCTTTTATCCAAATCCTCAATTTCCCAGAATCGGCTTCTTATGCGTTCATATTACTTCCAAACGACACTTAGATAAATCTCGTGTGCCTTAAACAAAACGCTTATCCTCGTCGACCACAATCGTCGGCGCACATCCTCTTCACATCGTATTTCCATTCTAATTCTGAACTCTCTCTTGAGTTCCTTTCCTCTTGCAATTAAATCCTCTTTTACTCAAAAGAGTTGGTCACTCTGATCATTCTTAATTGCTTCGACATCACCGCTCTCGTCGAGGTACCTACCTTCAAAATGACTCTTAGGGTATTCCTCACATTACTATTGTCCAACCATCCTTGTTGACAACATCCGAATCCCTTATACTTACTCAATACCGATTTCCATCAACCACGTCTCTCTTCATTGTAACCACTACAATGAATCAAAGCTCTACTAACTTCCATCAACTTGCCATTAGACAATTTCTTATCCTTCTTATTTCCACAAACAACACACGCACCGTCATGACATCCATTCAGGTGGTGTTTTTGAATCCGTACTATACCCGCACAACCATGATTTCCCAACTAGGTGTGAGGCAATTCTTTCCGCAAATCCTCCATTGACATAAGCCACATCATCATGTGCTTTTCTCTTACCCATTCTCAGCGACTAACATTCCTTCGCGGCTAACTCATCGATCTACTAGATCCTACACACTTACCTCAACCCTTAAGGTATCCACTATTCGCATACTCGTTATCAACGACACTAGGTCCACTGACCCCTGACGAGTGACACGTAAACCCAACTTACCACTAACAGCGCAACATGCTATAGCTACTACTAAGTCCCTTACATAGTAGAACATTCAAAACAAAATAAAAGCCACGACAAACAAACAAAACCTAAACAAACAGCATACATCCAAATATGCAAGAGTGGGTTGCCCCCAAACAATAAGCAATGCAGTAAAGTGTTACCTGCAACTAGTAATCCTCCTGTATGGCATTACCGGTCTGACCGCTCACTCCAGTGCCCATACAGTAGGCACCTCCTCTAGCAGCGGGTCGAGTTCCTTGTGCCACATCCGCCGACGACCCGACCTTTGGGGCTTTGCAATCTCTAGCAAAATGACCCGGCCTCTGACAGTTGTAACAAACAGTTCCTGAGCTCTTACAATCATTCACATAATGACCCTCTTGGCCACATCTGCGGCACGTCAGCTTTCCTCCACTCTGATTTCCCCGAGTCCCTGTGTTCACAGAGCGAGTGGGTCCTTGATTATCTTGGGGACGGTTATAAGGCTTATTCCCCTGCCTCCTCTGATTCTGACTCGAACTCTGAGTCTGACCACTTGAATTACTAGGTCCTCCTGCACTAAAACTTCCTTGGCGGTTCACCCGCTTGTTTCTCATATCCTCAACCTCTTGGCACTTCTCTACCAAGACTTGAAACTGACGAATACCCAACGGCACCACTGCATCTTGCAGTTCATACCTCAAACCATCCTGGAAGCGACGACACATATAAGCCTCATCTATCCCATCCCTAAAGAAGCGGAAGTAACGGGATAGTGATTCAAATTTCTTGGCATAAGCCTCAACATTCATGCCCCCCTGACGCAACTGAAGGAATTCCTCCCCACACCTTTCCCTAGCAGTCTCGGGGAAGTACTTGGCTAAAAACCTCCTCTTGAAGTTCTCCCGATTTATTTCCTCATAGGCGGCCCTCATAATGAGCCTGGTGTTTCCCCACCAGTATTCAGAACTACCCTGCAACTGATAGGTAGCCAAGGTTACCTTTTCTCCTTCCGGGCAATGGATTGCCCCAAAGATCCTCTCAATCGCCTGGAGCCACAAATCCGCGGTATCAGGACCTCCCTCCCCACTAAACTTAGGAGGAGCCTGATGGTTGAAACTGGTGAGAAGTCTAGATCCAGCAGCGATGATCTCCCTCTCACGCTTCTCTACATCCCTCTGCGCCTTCGCATGGGTCTGGGCAGTCACAGCAACTGCCATCGTATTCATGGCATGAGCCATCTGATACATCTCGTTGTCATCTGCCTTAGGGGCTGCAGGTGCCCTTCTCGGAGGCATTCTTTCTTTCCTGCACATACCAATTCCTCTTGGTTAGGTCCTTAACCAAATATTCTGAATCCTAACAGAACATCTCACTCCACGGATTACTAACCCATAACCCGACACAGAACAACCACTAGAACTAACTCAACACAAGTTACGTTCTAACCGACTCAGGACTAACGACTCAAGTATACACTTTCCCTTTGAAGATTTAAAGCCGTGCTCTGATACCAATTGTAACAGCCCGTTTTTCCAGGGCCAGAAAAGTCAATAATTTTTTTTTTTCAACTAACACTCAGAGTGCGCATAGAATATTTTTCAATGAGCCGACATTCAAATATACAAAAGAACTCATTACCATAAGGTGCTTCGACAAGAAAAGTGTATTCCTGAATAATTACAATCCAAGTCTAAGTATTCCAATACTTACAACGAAACAAGTTAGAATCCTATGCTAACCCAAAAGCACGGTGTACAAAACACACCGTCGCATAGTCTAACTATACTAAGCTTCACCACGCGCTCATTATGGCCTAGAACTGCCACCGTCGTCACCACGACCTAACCCATCATCTGGGTGGGATGAGCCCGCAAATGAAAGAAAGGGTCACCACAAAATAAAAGGTATATATATATATATAACCGGTGCGAGAGAGTATACAAATACCAAACATACAATTACCAACAGAGAAAGCTCTTTAAACATATAGTCATTCCCACCAACGGGTTCATATAAGCAATGCACACGTAGCCTATAATGCAACCTCTACAATGTGTGGTACTAACCCTAGCTACCACAATGCATGAGTTCCAGAACTGTAGGTCCATCCCCTACTAACAATATCAATAAAATCCCGTAGCTCTCCCGATCACTACAAGGATTAGAGTGGGCTCTCCCGATCACCACACCCCTACCATAACTATCAATAGAATCCCGTAGCTCTCCCGATCACTACAAGGATTAGAGTGGGCTCTCCCGATCACCACACCCCGTAGCTCTCCCGATCACTACGTATCGATCTCAACAAAAAACTCGTAGCTCTCCCGATCACTACGAACCATTAGGGTGGGCTCTCCCGATCACCACACCGGGCACAAAACTACCAAATGCATGAGCATACGCTTCCCCATATATGCTAATGCAATGAATACATACCTCTCTAGCATATGTAAACCAAACATAACAACATACATACATTTCTCATCATATGTATTCCAAACACCTGTTCATACATATATTCTCATAATCATATGTAAACAACGCACGTATTGTAAACACATTCTCATCACGAGAATACATAACACATACATGCCAAACACACAAACATGCATACCAGCAAACCAAGCATGTCGTAACCGTTTTAAAAGACGGAAATAAAGTGGAGCCCTTACCTCGGCAAGCTTCCGTTAACTTTTCTCGCGAAATTCTACAACACACGCTACCTAAAATAAATGTAGCGTAACATCAATAAAATGCTCCTCGTTTATCCTATCGAAACGAAACTCGCTCTCAAAACTCCAGAGGGGTCTAAAGTACTTTCTAAAGCTGTCCCTCAATGATTTCAGGTTATTCTCATAGTGTTTAAAAATTCACGAAGTAAATTGTACTATTTTTATAACACGAAAATCATTTTGTTTTCAAATCATAAACCAAAACCATTTTGGATTTTCCACTTCAAGGACTTGTTTCACACACAACAAAACCATTTGAAACACAACTAAAACTTTTCAAAAATATTTTTATGAAAAAATCGAAGTTTTCTTGCGTTACAAGTTACACGTTTTTTTTTTCCTAACAACCTTTCCTATACTCATTTTTCTTCAAAACTAAGATTATCCGACACATACAAAATTTTCACACAATTATGGACTTAGAATTTTTTTTTGGAATTTCTCCCCCACCACTAAAAGGCCACGGCCAAAATTTTGAAAAACACCCTCCCACACAAAATTTTTCACTTCTAAATGCATGGTAATATCCCATAATACCTAACTAGCACTTATTAAAACGATTTAGAAATTATAGAGTCGAATCGCAAAATTCGAGAAATCTCAAATAAGGTTTTTCTTAAGGCAAGTGATCATTTTTCTTTTCAAAAACATCCCATAACCCATCAAACAATTAAACAATGATCATGGGAAGCTATTTGCCTCTAAACAATTTTCGAAATTCGATTCCTCGAACCCTATATGGGTGCCACGGCCATATGAGGCAAAAAGGCAATCCCACACATTTTTTTTTCATTTGAAACCCTAGCCCACATTCATTAGTTTGTAACGATATTCGATCGTGTACCCGACTCCTTTTGAAACTCGAAATAAACTTTTTTCTAAATTATGTTCTTCGAGTCGCTCAAGAACACCAAAATAAATTTTTTCTTATTTTTCAAAACAAAGTTTATATTCAAACATCCATTTTGCCACAAAGCTTAAAACTAACATCAAAAATCAAATCACAAAACAAAATCCAAGTTTATGATCTTTTCAAAATTTTTCTTCAAACCCTTAACCAAAATTTGTGAAAACTTCAAATCAACCATGGAAATCATCTCATACTTCACTCATATGTACTAATTAACTCTCATGAACACTTCTATTAAATCAACAACTAATTAAAACATGTTCTAATAATTTTCTTCTCAAGAACACAATCTAACAATTCATCAAATTCTATGAGTTTGTCTAGCTAAGGAAAGGAAGGAAGCTTAGTTACCTTAAGAAGATGATGATCCTTGCAAGTCCTATGATCCAACAAGCCTAAAATCCAAGCTTTTGGTGAACAAATGGAAAAGTTCTTGGATGAAGAACAAGGGTGGAAAGCCACGGCAAAGCAAGAAGGAAAATGAGTGAAATTGTGATTTTTCTTAAGTCTTTTTAATGACCAAAAGTCATGGTCTTGTTGCCTAATCCACCCTTGGATCAAATAGTGTTAATTTGCTAAGATTCAAATCTAGCCATTGGATCAATTCTAAGCTTATCCTCACAAGATATTTTCTATGCTTCAAGAAGCCACCTCGCCTCACAGCTCTCGCGCGTTGCGACGAACGTAAAACACAAAAACAGAAAACCTACGGAAAGAACGTCTATCGTTTTTCCATTCCAAAACTTATCGCCGAATCTTTTTCCGCGACTGTAATTTTCTTCCATACCTTAGAAAATTAATCTCAGGACATATCCTAACTCGCGCAGATATATAAAACTTCCACCCGAAACCTCACTTAAAACAGACGCAGTAAGATTTTCCATCAGCGGGTAAAATCCTACTCGTTTTTCCAAAAACAAGAATAATCCAAAACTCGTCATTCTGACTTCACAGAAATCTCCTCATACTTAAAAGAAGACTACGACCCAAAAGTCTGTGCCTTTCCAGCGCACGAGCACAAAACAGGCTCCGTTTCAGCAAAAATCTCATTTATGCGACGATACTCACAAAAACAGCTTCACCAAAAACCCTAAAACTCGTAGCCATTACTTATTTTATTCACCAAAAGGTACAGTGGAATTACGGGTCTTACATCAGGACCCGATGTAAAATGTCCATATGGCCCGATGTAAAAACCCTTTTCTGTAGTAGTGTATCCAGAAGCTGAGAAAACATCAGAAGCTAATGAAACTTCAGAAGCTGAAATGGAAGTAATCTCTGAAGGAGCATCTCCCATGGAAGCATCTGAAGAACATGATGATATCTCAGAAGATGAAATGCAAGAAAATGCTGAAGCTCCAAAAAGGAAATTCAAATATAAATCATCACATCCAGAGGATCTCATACTTGGAAACAAAGAAAGTCCAAGAAAAACAAGATCAGCTTATCAACAAAGTGATTCATTATTAGGACTTATATCTATGATTGAACCTAAGAATGTTGATGAAGCCTTAACTGATGATGGATGGATTGTGGCAATGCAAGATGAGCTCAACCAATTCCAAAGAAATGATGTGTGGGATCTAGTGCCAAGACCAACACATAAGAACATTATTGGAACCAAGTGGGTATTCAGATTAAACTTAATGAACAAGGTGAAGTTGTGAGAAACAAAGCTAGACTTGTAGCACAAGGCTATAGTCAGCAAGAAGGCATTGACTTCACTGAAACTTTTGCTCCGGTAGCAAGACTGGAAGCAATCAGGTTATTGCTATCTTATGCTGGAATAATGGAATAACCTTATATCAAATGGATGTTAAGAGTGCATCTCTAAATGGTGTTATTTCTGAAGAAGTGTATATCAAACAACCCCCAGGTTTTGAGGACTTAAAAAAATCCTGAACATGTTTTTAAACTTAAGAAATCACTCTATGGTCTTAAACAAGCTCCAAGAGCTTGGTATGAAAGACTGAGTAATTTCCTTTTAGAAAATGGCTTTCAAAAAGGTCAAATTGACAATACACTATTCAGAAAGACAACTAAGAAAGACATCTTAATTATTCAAATATATGTGGACGATATAATTTTTGGTTCAACTAATGCTTCTCTGTGCAAGAATTTCTCCAAGTTTATGCAGGATGAATTTGAAATGAGTATGATGGAACTTAAATTCTTTCTTGGAATCCAAATCAACCAAGGAAAAGATGGAACTTACATTCATCAAAGCAAGTATACAAAAGAGCTTCTGAAGAAGTTTAATCTTGAAGACTGTAAGATAATGTCAACACCCATGCATCCTACAAGCAGCTTAAGCAAAGAAGAAATTGGAAGCAAAGTGGATCACAAGCTATATAGAGGTATGATTGGTTCTTTACTCTATCTAACAGCTTCTAGACATGATATTTTATACAGTGTATGTCTATGTGCAAGATTTCAATCAGATCCTTGAGAACCTCATCTAACTGCTGTTAAGAGGATCTTTAGATATCTGAAAGGAACAACTAATCTAGGACTTCTTTATAAAAAATCCCTAGATAGTAGGCTAGTTGGATTCTGTGATGCTGACTATGCTGGGGACAAGATTGAGAGAAAATCCACTAGTGGAAATTGCCAATTTATTGGTGAGAATCTCATATCTTGGGCCAGCAAGAGACAAACAACCATTGCTTTGTCTACAGTAGAAGCAGAATACATTTCAGCTGCTAAATGTTGCACACAGCTTCTTTGGATGAAATATCAGTTAGATGATTATAACATAACTGAAAGTAGTATTCCACTCTATTGTGATAATACTGCTGCCATTCATTTATCTAAGAATCCAATTTTACATTCCAGAGCTAAGCACATTGAAATTAAGCATCATTTTATAAGAGATCATGTTCAAAAAGGTACAATAGATATTCAATTCATTGATACTGACCATCAATGGGCTGATATATTTACTAAACCTTTAGCTATTGAACGATTTGATTTTATTAAAAAGAATTTAAACATGCATTTTATCTCTGAAGAAAACTAGCTCAGTGTAACAACCCGTTTTTCAAAGACCTGAAAAGGCAGTATATTTTTTTTTTTTTTTTTACACATCAGAGTTACGCATGAAAGATTTTAAAATGAGCCGGCATTCAAATGTGCAAAAGAACTCATTACCATAAGGTGCTTCGACAAGCAAAGTGTATTCCTGAATAATTACAGTCCAAGTCTAAGTATTCAAATACTTACAAACAAGCAAGTTAGAAACCCTATGCTAACCAAAAAGCACGGTGCACAAAACACACCGGCGCATAGTCTAACTATACTAAGCCTCACCACGTGCTCACTATCGCCTAGAACTGCCACCGTCGTCACCACGACCTAACCCATCATCTGGGTGGGATGAGCCCGCAAATGAAAGAAAGGGTCACCACAAAATAAAAGGTATATATATATATAACCGGTGCGAGAGAGTATACAAATACCAAACATACAAATACCAACAGAGAAAGCTCTTTAAACATATAGTCATTCCCACCAACAGGTTCATATAAGCAATGCACACATAGCCTATAATGCAACCTCTACAATGTGTGGTACTAACCCTAGCTACCACAATGCATGAGTTCCGGAACTGTAGGTCCATCCCCTACTAACAATATCAATAAAATCCCGTAGCTCTCCCGATCACTACAAAGGATTAGAGTGGGCTCTCCCGATCACCGCACCCATACCATAAGTATCAATAAAATCCCGTAGCTCTCCCGATCACTACAAGGATTAGAGTGGGCTCTCCCGATCACCACACCCCGTAGCTCTCCCGATCACTACGTATCGATCTCAACAAAAAGTCTCGTAGCTCTCCCGATCACTACGAACCATTAGGGTGGGCTCTCCCGATCACCACACCGGGCACGCAACTACCAAACGCATGAGCATACGCTTCCCCATATATGCTAATGCAATGAATACATACCTCTCTAGCATATGTAAACCAAACATAACAACATACATACATTTCTCATCATATGTATTCCAAACACCTGTTCATACATATATTCTCATAATCATATGTAAACAACGCACGTATTGTAAACACTTTCTCATCACGAGAATACATAACACATACATGCCAAACACACAAACATGCATACCAGCAAACCAAGCATGTCGTAACCGTTTTAAAAGACGGAAATAAAGTGGAGCCCTTACCTCAGCAAGCTTCCGTTACTTTAATTTCGCGAACAATCTACAACACACGCTACCTAAAATAAATGTAGCGTAACATCAATAAAATACTCCTCGTTTATCTTATCGAAACGAAACTCGCTCTCAAAGCTCCAGAGGGGTCTAAAGTACTTTCTAAAGCTGTCCCTCAATGATTTCAGGTTATTCTCATAGTGTTTAAAAATTCACGAAGTAAATTGTACTATTTTTATAACACGAAAATCATTTTGTTTTCAAATCATAAACCAAAACCATTTTGGATTTTTCTACTTCAAGGACTTGTCCCACACACAACAAAATCATTTGAAACACAACTAAAACTTTTCAAAAATATTTTTATGAAAAATCGAAGTTTTCTTGCGTTACAAGTTACACATTTTCCTCTTCCTAACAACCTTTCCTATACTCATTTTTCTTCAAAACTAAGATTATCCAACACATACACAATTTTCACACAATTGTGGACTTAGAAAATTTTTTGGAATTTCTCCCTCCCCACAAAGAAGGCCACGGCGAAATTTTGAACAATGATCCCATAACATTTCAAAACATCCCATAACCAATCAAACAATTAAACAATGATCATGGGAAGCTATTTGCCTCTAAACAATTTTCGAAATTCGATTCCTCGAACCCTATATGGGTGCCACGGCCAAATGAGGCAAAAAGCAACCCTACACATTTTTTATTTATTTGAAACCCTAGTCCACATTCATTAGATCGAAATGATATTCGATCGTGTATCCGACTCCTTTTGAAACTCGAAATAAATTTTTTCTAAATTGTGTTCTTCGAGTCGCTCAAGAACACGAGAATAATTTTTTTCTTATTTTTCGAAACAAATTTCATATTCACCAATCCATTTTGTCAAAAAGCTCAAAACTAACTTCAAAACCAAAATCATACAACACAATCCAAGTTTATGATCTTTTCAAAAAAATTTCTTCAAAACCCTTAACCAAAATTTGTGAAAACAAGATTTAACCATGAGAATCACTTACATGCTTCACCAATGTTTCCTACATAACACTTTTAAACACTACTATGGAATCAAAACTAATTAAAACTAAATTCTCAAATTTTTCTTCTCAAGAACATAATCATAAAAACTCTCACCCAAAAATCTCATGAGAATCTCATCCATCTCTGAAAATCTATCTCTACTAAGCATGGACAACCACTAACTATCAATGATCTAGCAATATTAACCAAGTAAAAATTAAAACCTCCTCCCAACAAACAACAAGGCCTCACGGCCAAAGAGAGAAAATGAGAAAGGAGAATTTTTTCTTACCATAAAACTTAGCTCATAAGCACCTCCAAGTTACAAGGATTAATATTGATTCCAAGCTTTTCTCCTAATCCATTCTAAATCTCTCACAAATTTGAGTTTTGTGGTTACTAACACTAAGAAGAAAATGTGTTGGTGAGGAAGAGAAAGGAGCTTCTCACGTGAAAGAGAAGAGAAGAAGAGTGAAAATGAAATCAAAGTCTCCAAAGTCTCCTTATGACATAAGTCTTGAGGAATCATGGCCATTAGATCAAATAGTAAAAAGGTTGCAAGATTAAATCCTAGCCATTGGATCAATCCAAGTCTATCCTCACAAGATATTTCCCATAACCTCATACAACGAAACGCACGCTCAGTTCTCGCGCATCGCGACGAACGAAACTCGCAAAAACAGAAAACCTACAGAAAGAACGTCTATCGTTTTTCCATTCCAAAACTTATCGCCGAATCTTTTTCCGCGACTGTAATTTTCTTCCATGCCTTAGAAAATTAATCTCAGGACAAATCCTAACTCACGCAGATATATGAAACTTCCATCCGAAACCTCACTTAAAACAGACGCAGTAAGATTTTCCATCAGCGGGTAAAATCCTACTCGTTTTTCCAAAAACAAGAATAATCCAAAACTCGTCATTCTGACTTCACAGAAATCTCCTCATACTTAAAAGAGGACTACGACCCGAAAGTCTGTGCCTTTCCAGCGCACGAACACAAAACAGGCTCCGTTTCAGCAAAAATCTCATTTTTACGACGATACACACAAAACCGTTTCACCAAAACCCTAAAAACTTAGCCGACACTAAAGTTCCTTAGGAAAACTGTACAGTGAAATCTTGGGTCTTACACTCAGAGATGTAAAATAGAATCAGGGTCTGAAACTTCTTCAGAGTCTCTAACGCTCAGAGCCTCTAATGGGAAACTCTGAGTGAAGGAAGTTCTGAAGAATAACAGGTTCTGATGAGGTGTAAGATACTAATGAGTCAGGCACTGAATTAAGCGAAAGTGAAACGTTTTGTACTAGTAAGTGTAAAACAGTTGTCCTTACGCGTGTCAGTTTGTTATCTTCTCTCTTGCACGTGTCTAGATTCTGATTGGATGGAGAACAATTAATGATGAATTTACAGTTATATACAATTTAAATTTAATTTTAAACTGTTCGCGCTCCCTCCTTTAGTTTGTTTTCTATGTGTATATGTGTTACTTACTATATATAGTCACTTCACTCACATAGCACAATTTTTTACACAAATCACTACCTACACGAACCCTAAAACTCAGAATCCCAAATTCTCTCAACATTCTCAAAATTTCTGCAACAATGACTGCTCAACCGTCTCGCAACATAGTCCAACGACCTTTCAACCCTGAGTTACCACCAGTGATCGACTTAAACTCTCAAGCCTCACTCGAAGAACCCCCAAATTCAAATGACTGTGGTAGAGGGGCTATGGAATTTCTCACTGAAAAGTTTGTAGATTTCGAAAGTCTGAAGTTAAATGATATTGATATTCAGAAGCTATTCTATGATCAACAATGGGGTAATTATTTTGAAATGTTAAATGGGTTGGTATACTACGACATCGTCAAAAATTTCTGGAACAAGGCAACTGTATTAGATGAGTTCAATGCCGAAGAGGAAGTTAGAAAAATGGTTGCAAAGAATAAGAGTCTTAAAGGAAAGACAAGAGTTCAATTGGGGTTAAGACCCTTCAAAGGAAAAGAAATTAGGTCTAACCTTCTGGGTATCAATGTATTGATCACTCAAGGGCACGTGGCAAAGGTCCTAGGTTTGGATAATGAGGGTGAAAACGTTAATCTGTACAAAGTAAAAAGTAAATATGCTGACTCTATCAAAGAAGATCTCTACCCTACTGGAACAAGAGATGCTGAACTTGGAAAGGCTAAGTTCATGAAGAAAGAGTTTAACTTTGCCTTCAAAGTTTTTCTTTCTTCTATCATTACAAGAGAAGGAGGAAAAGATACAATCTCTTGGCCTCACAGACATTTCCTATGGTTTATGCATAGAAGAGTTAAGATTAATCTGGCTGGTCTGTTGTTTGAGCATCTCTGCTGGGCCATCAATGAGAGTCATCATAAAGTGTAGTTCTTCTGAGATTGGCTGCATCATAAGGCTAAAACAACTTGGTCAGAGTGACTTAACTGAAGCACCAATGCTAAAGTAATTAAGTCTAAACCACTTGTGCATATTGAAGATGTGCAGATGCAACATGTTGGACAAGATGTCCTAGACATCTTGTCACTGGGTTCAGAGCATGTTAAAGCAACATGTCGAACAAGATGTCCCAAGACATGTGGGTAGGACATCTGAACCCAGTTCAGCTTAAAAGATAATGCTTATCCATTAAGCACGCGTGTTTGTTTAAATTTGAATAAAGCGCGAATCTTTAAGGTACAAGCTGAGATTAGGATTAATGATAAAGTTTGTTATTAATCCTATGTGTTAGATACAATCGGAATCGTATTTAATTTGTGGATAAAGATTAATTTCTTTATCTTTTGGAGTTTGTTTTTAAACAAGTTTGTTTTAAAACTAACTATTAATTGTAGTGCATCTGAAAGACTGAAGATAATTTGAAGACTTGCACGCCTATAAATAGAACTCAACATAGAGCTTAAAACTCAACCCACAAGAACTGAAGATTGTGAGTTCAAAGCTTTGTGCCTACTGCGCAAAGCATTAGTGGCTCTTAGTATCGTTGTTTGATACTTTGCAGCTTTGTGGCTCTTAGTATTGGTTTTGATACTTTGTAGCTTTGTTGTTGAATGTTGCCATTCAACTAAGTCTTTAAACTTTGGAGTTTAAAGTTGTCGTCACTTGGGATTAATGATTACAGGGAGTTGGGTAGGTTCTCATATTCAGGGGGAGTTAGCCCTTGAGTAGAAGATTGCTAGGATTAAGAAAAGGCATACATGCCAATAGGGTTTTTGGTATGGTTGTAAGACTAAGTATTAATTCAGATTAGTAGTGTTCACTTCCTGGATTGGTATCCCCCGGAGTAGGGCTGGTTTGCGCCGAACTGGGTTAACAATTACTGGTGTTCTTTATTGCTTTTATTTACTTCAGTACTGTAATAATATATGCGATCCTTATAACCAATTGT
Source organism: Trifolium repens (assembly GCA_030408175.1). Taxonomy (NCBI): domain Eukaryota; kingdom Viridiplantae; phylum Streptophyta; class Magnoliopsida; order Fabales; family Fabaceae; genus Trifolium; species Trifolium repens. The sequence continues at coordinate 21,584,398 of CP125845.1, read as the reverse complement.
CGAACCAGTTGTCTGAGACATCTGGACTACAGACACATTGTCCTAGACATTGTGTACGACATCTGTCCTATCTAGGAACAGAATTTCAATTGGTATCAGAGTGGGCACCCTAACCTGCTGGGTGAGCTCCAGGGAGATATATTTTGTTCAAGATGGACAAGAGAGGATCTATCAACAGACCACCAGTCTTGGATGGATCTAATTATGATTATTGGAAAGCAAGAATGGTTGCCTTTCTCAAATCCATGGATCAAAAAGCATGGACGGCAATTATCACTGGGTGGAATCATCCAATAATCACAACAGTAGATGGCTCTACAAGTCTAAAAGGAGTAGCAGATTGGAGTCCAGAAGAAGAAACTGAGGCCAGTGGCAACTCTAAAGCACTCAATGCCATATTCAATGGTGTTGATGAAAACATGTTCAAGTTAATCAACACTTGTACTGAAGTCAAACAAGCCTGGGAAATTCTTCAAACATCACATGAAGGAACCTCTAAAGTTCGAATGTCAAAGCTGCAACTTCTCACCACAAAATTTGAGAACTTAAGGATGGAGGATGAAGAAACTATATCTGAGTTCAACACTAGAATACGAGATATAGCAAATTCAACCTTTGCCCTAGGTGAGAAGATACCTGAAGAAAAGCTAGCCAGAAAAATCCTTAGATCACTGCCTAAGAGATTTAACATGAAGGTGACTGCAATCGAAGAATCTCAAGACTTGAGCACAATGAAAGTTGATGAACTTATTGGCTCATTACAAACTTTTGAGATGTCTCTGGATGATAAACCAGAGAAGAAGATGAAGAACCTGACTTTTAAATCTGAGGAAAGTCAAACTGATGATGAGCTATCGGAAGCATTAGCTTACCTTACAAAGAATTTCAATAAATCTTTGAGTCAGCTACAAGCCAGGTATAAGCCAAATGTCCCAGACAAAAGGTCCAACATCAAGTCACATGGCAAGAGCAAGGAGGAGAATACTTCTCAGCAAAACAAAGAAGTAAGATGTTTTGAATGTGAAGGATTTGGACACATCAGACCAGAATGTCCAAACTTTCTCAGGAAACAGAAAAAGGGAATGGCAGCTACTTTATCTGATTCTGAGGAAGAGAAGGAAGAAGAACAAACAAATAAAGCCTTTGCTGGAACATTTGAAACTAGCAGCAGCATCAGTAATGAAGTTCTCCTACAAGAAGAATTGGATGAGAGATACAACAATCTCACCATTAAATGGGAACAATCTTGTGAACTTATAAGAAGACAAAATAAGGAGATGGAGAAACTAGCACATGAAAAGAAAGCGCTAGAGGCTTCTACAGCTAACTTAAAAGAACAAGTCACACTACTTGCACAAGAAAAGGAGGCATCAACAGCTGAATTGAGAAAACAAGTCACCTTGCTCTCACAAGAAAAGGAGGCATTAGAAGCATCAACAACTGTATTGAAAGAACAAGTCACCTTGTCAAACTCAAAACTCACTGAGATGACAAAATCTGTGAGAATGTTAAACAAGGGAACTGACATGCTTGAAGAAGTCCTTGAGCTTGGTAGAAACCCAAGTGACAAGAAGGGATTAGGGTATGACAACTATAGCAACGCTCCTGAGAAGAAAATTCCCCCAAAGATTAACTCTCAGGACCAGATGTCAAACCACATGTCACAACATCCTTCTCAGCACAAGCATAAGAAGACATAGTCCAAACCTCAACAACCTGCTAGACAAAAGAAACAGGTGACAAAGACTCATCATCTGACTCAACACAAGCAGAAAAGGTTTGAACAGAGGACTCAGCCTCCAGCTCAACAGAAGAAGCACATGCCAGACCACATGTCCCAACATCATGTTCAACATGTGTCCCCTCAATACAAAGAGTACAAGGGACCACTAAAAAGATGTAAACATTGTGGAAAAACTGGGCATTTAATCTCAGAATGCTTCTATCTCCGTGGCTACCCTCAGAAGCCTAAGTCACCAAGTCAGAACAAAAGGAAGATCCTACCACCAAGGATGAAATACAAAGAAGTTCTGACTAAAGTATGGAAGCCAACGCCACCCCAACAGGCTCATACTTCTCCAAGAATATCTCCATCTAAAAATTGGTATTTTGACAGTGGGTGTTCAAAACACATGACTGGAGATAAAAGATACCTTAGAGAACTAAAGTCTCACTTAAAAGGAAGTGTTACTTTTGGTGATGGAGTCAAAGGTAGAGTCATAGGCATTGGAAAACTAGCTGGTCCAAACACTCCATGCCTAGATGATGTTCTACTAGTAGAAGGTCTCACTGCAAACTTGATTAGCATTAGTCAACTATGTGAACAAGGACTAAAAGTGCACTTCAACAACCATGAATGCACCATTGCTAATGATCAAGAGGTAGTGATGAAAGGGACAAAGTCAAGTGATAAGTGCTATACTTGGACACCTCAAAACAATGGTCCAGAAATAGCTTGCTTGTCTACCAAGGAAGATATTGACAATATGTCCCACCAGATGTCCCAACATCTGTACAATGGACAAGAAGCTGAAGAGATTTTGGTTGGGAGTGTTAGAGTGCCTTTGGGTATTCACACACTCAAAAACGTGTCATAAGCATCATAGAGGTAACGTGCAGAGAAAAGAAACATTAAACATCTGCACGTAAAAAGAGGTAGCCCTAAGTTCTCAATCAAATCTATAAAAGGCTACTAGGACCTCATATGTGACACTACCAAACGTCTCAACATCTTGTCTAACATCCTTCTAAAAAATCAGAAACTCATTCTTCTCAAACAATGTCTCAACAATCATCTAAGAACAACAACCCAGATGATTCAAAGACGCAAACAGAAGAGGCATCATCTCAAATGCCTAGGGTTTCAGATTTTCGCGTTGATCAACAAGGAACCATCACAAACGCTGTACCAATCAGCATGCTTCCTCCAACAGAAGGCGAAATCAAGAAGAAGTCCAAGGGCTCAAAGAAGAAGAAGAACCCTAAAAAGACCAAAGCTCATGCAACAGGGAATGACAAAATTCAGGAACAAGAGTCTACAAATCCTGAATGCCAAACTTCTGAGAATCAAGAATCACAAAAGAATTCAGAAGTACCACATGTCAAACCGTTTGATGAAACATCAACTAAAGAACATCAAGTCAAAGTTGCTGAGCAGATCTCTCCTTCAACCAATGAAGCTCCCCCATCAGAAACAACCACCAACATCTCCTCAAGACCTCAGGAAGAAGATCCCAACTTGGATCAAACTACACCTTCAACAGAAGTTCCAGCACAAGATGTTGAACCCAATGTCCCAACATCTGGTTCTGCACCAATTCCTGAACAAGAAGTTCAAGATCAACAAGAAGATCAAGAAGATGTAGATGAGGTTCCTCTGGCCAACATTCTTCAAGCAATAAAGAGAAGTGGTAAACCACAACAAAGCATGGAAGAAGAAAGCTCTGAGGAAAGTGAAGGTATACGAATTAGCATTCCAATCAACAGAAGAGCTAAAACGTATAAGTCTAAGGAAGTGGAGACTCAGGCTACTGCAAAGAAAGGAAAAAGAAAGGCAGAAAAGAAAGCTGTTGGTGAGAAAAGGAAGAAGAAACAGGTCGTTGCTGTCAGTAACTCTGACACTGATGGTGAACCAGATGTCCTAGACATCACTACCGCTGGGAGAAAGAGAATTGGAGGAAGAAGAATTCCTGCAAACATCCCACCAGCACCAATGGATAGAGTTTCTTTCCATTCTGAAGAAAGTGCTCAAAAGTGGAGGTTTGTCTACTAGAGAAGAATTGCTCAAGAAAGAGAGCTTAATCAAGAAGCTCTAGAATGCAAAGAAATCATCGAGCTCTTAGAAGCTGCTGAGCTGATGAAGATTGTAAAGAACTTGGGCAACTGCTATGAGATGCTGGTAAAAGAATTCATTGTAAACATCACCAGTGCTTGCAGTGAAGGAAGTGAGGAATTCAGAAAGGTACGAGTCAGAGGTAAAGATGTGAAGTTTTCTCCAACCACCATCAATGAGTATCTGGGGAGAAATCCAACCATTGAAGGTGATGAAGCTGAGTTCGTCAAGGAGGTGACCAAGGAGATAACTGGAGGTCAAGTAAGTGAATGGCCTAAGAAAGGATTATTATCTACAGGATGTCTTAGTGTCAAGTATGCTATCCTCAACAGAATTGGAGCTGCAAACTAGGCACCTACCAATCATGGTTCTAGAATCACTCCAATGCTGGCAAAGATGATCTTCCTCATAGGAACAAAGAAGAAGCTCAACTTTGGTGACCACGCCTTTAACCAAACCATGAAGCATGCTGAGACATATGCAGTGAAGCTACCTATAGCATTCCCTTGTCTGATAACTGGAATGATTTTAAGGCAGTATCTAAACATCCTGTACCCTGATGAAGCTCCAACCAAGAAACCTCAAGTTCTAAGCTTTGATTACAAGCTATTTGCTGGTACACATGTCCTAGACATTGTGTTCCCAAAGATGAAGGAAGCTGCTGAAGCATCAGACTCTATGCCTAGAGCAAACAAGGAGGATGTACTTGCTGAACTGATTCAAATATCCAAGACCTTGGAACAAACCATCAAGACCAGCACAGCAAGGAAAAGCCATGTGGACAATCTGACCAAGTCCATCATGGAGGAGGAAGGTGAAGGAGAAGTTGGAGCTGCTCAAGCTGAAGCAGAGCAACAAGAAGAAGAAGAAGATTGAAGAACAGACTCTGAATATAGGAAAATAAGTACTTTTGTATTTTTCCTTTCTGTTCTACTTCTTGTGGCCTACCAAATGTCCTAGACATTGGAGGCTTTGACATCCGGCACTTGGTTAGTGCATTTTTTGTAAGCTGTTCGTTTCTCCGAAATCAATGAATATTTTCCTTTAACCTTTGTCAAATTATGGTAAAAAGGGGGAGAAATAATTGATGCTAAGTGTAACATCCCGATTTTCGTAAGTCGATATATTTTATTTTATTTAAAATCTCAATATTTTATTTCTTTATAACTTGGTCGTTTTTGCCGTGTTTAATATATTTTTGGTTTTGAAAGTTTTTCATTTAAATTTTTATAGGACTTGAAAAGGGGTAATTATCTATAAGAAAAATAATTATTATTTATCTCAAATTATGGAGAAATATTTACACTATGTTATGAAATTAATTTCTTAATTTAATTGAGCTTTGTGTATTAAATAAATAAAAAATATTATATTAAAGTTAATAATCATATAATAATATTATTGAGTTATTTAAATTTATCTAGCTATTGTAGAGTTATAGGAACATGTAGTTTTTATATGTATATATACACGATAGTCATATGTGTGTACATATAAGCTAGTTTAATTTTATAGTATATATATAAGACCTGTTAGTTACAAAACAATAGCCAATATTGCCATTATGTGTACCATGAATTTATATGGGCATCTAGTTAATTTGATCTCATTAACCAGAGATTTGAACTAGAGTTTTAAACTTCACTTGTTTCATTTTGAACTATATTTTTTAAACTACACATGGTTTCATTTTAAATTAGTCACTCAAGGAGTACCAGCTAATAATGATTATAGTGAACACCTCAAAACATCTATAGTGTCTTGTTGGACAAATAAGGATGCTCCACAATTACACCTAAATAGGTACACATATGTCTAACTACATCTTAAGAGATAAGTGAAAGTGTGAGATGCTGTGAAAATAATTTTATAGCTCATTGTAACAACCCGTTTTTCAAAGGCCAGAAAAGGCACTATATTTTTTTTTTTTTTGTACACAATCAGAGTTACGCATAAAAGATTTTAAATGAGCCGACATTCAAATATACAAAAGAACTCATTACCAAAAGGTGCTTCGACAAGCAAAGTGTATTCCTGAATAATTACAGTCCAAGTCTAAGTATTCAAAACAAGTTAGAAAACCCTATGCTAAAACCTCTTGATAGCCAATCCACCCTTGGATCAAAGTCAAAAGTCCAAGCTTAAACCCTAGCCATTGGATCAATTTACTTTATAAGAAAGTCACAAAATATCATCAACTCATCCATAACAAGTCTCGTACTCAGCTCTCGCGCGACGCGACGAACGTAAACCACAAAAACACAAAACCTACGGAAAGAATGTCTAACGTTTAACATTTCCAAAACTTATCGCCGAGTCTTTTTCCGCGACTGTAATTTTCTTCCATACCTTAGAAAATTATTCTCAGAATATATCCTAACTCGCGCAGATATATAAAACTCCCATCCGAAACCTCACTTAAAACAGACGCAATAAGATTTTACAACGACGGGTAAAATCGTACTCGTTTTTCCAAAAACAAGAATAATCCAAAACTTGTTATTCTAAAACCACATATAACTTCTTATACAAGAAACAGGATCACAAGACAAAAGTCTGTACAATTACAGTGCACGAGCACAAAACAAACTCGATTACAGCAAAAACCTATAATTACACGATGTTTCACCACAATGAACACATCGAAACCCTAATATTCCTGAAACCAACTATACAACGAAATCTTGGGTCTTACAATACTACCCCCCTAAAAGAAGTTTCTTCCTCGAAACTTAGACATCGTCGAACAAACTGGGGTATAATTCTTTCATCTTACTCTCGAGCTCCCAGGTGGTATCTCCTGTAGCCTCGTTCCATATTACCTTCACCAAAGGTATCTCTTTCGTTCTCAGACGCTTCATCTTCCTATCCGCAATCTTGATCGGCGGAACTTCAAATGACAAGTTGTTCATGAGAGTTTAGGAAGCATGCTAGGCTTTGTTGTTTTTGTTTTCCATGAGTTGGTGAAAAATCTCATGAGAAAAGTTAGGGTTTTGGTTGGTTTAAGTATTGATCAATAACATGTGGTTAAGTTGTAAGGTTTTGAAAAGAAACGTTGTCTTTGAACCTTTGGGCGAAAGGGGAATGCGTTGTATGGTTTTGTTTTAGAAAATCCGATGAAAAATATTTTGGGGTTTATGAAAATATTTCCTAAGTGTTTTGTGTAGGGTTTTGGGGTCCAAGTGGGTTAAAACTCTTGTGACATGTGGTGTCGCTTTTTACTTTGAAAACATGTTTGAAAATGATTACCGGACGGTTAAGGCCCGTAATGAAACTTGTGCTTGGATTTGGTTTTGATTTTGGAAATGAAAATCAAATAACTTGCACTCGAAGCAACCAACAAGCTTTCGGAAAATGAATTGCTTGCTTATGAAAATGGTTTGCTTTTGTGTACAAAAAATAAAAAATAAAAAAAAAATATAGTGCCTTTTCTGGCCTTTGAAAAACGGGTTGTTACACTCATGTTCTTATCATCTAAGTAAATTATATTCTTTATTAATTTTCCAAACCACACGTATATGTATGTTCTGATTATTTCTATCACATTTTGATGAATAATCCTTAAGAAAAAGCCACCTCTTGTAGTTCTATAAGCTTCTATACTTTCCAACACATAAACCTAGTTTAGAAATGGTGTGTTGGTATATCTATGCATAGATTAGTAATCATACCATATACTTGATCACCAAGAAAATTTCAAGTATAAATAGAAGAGTTTATGCATTCATTTTCTTCATCACAAGATCAAGCTTCTCTTAAATTTCTGTGTCCAAAAAGAGATACTCTTAGCTTTAGTTCGTGAGTAGAATTTTAGTGAAGCTTTGTCACTTTGGTTCCGGTTCGAGCGAGTTTTAGTATACCGTTGTGCTGCCGATCGTTTGAGAATATTAAGTTTTCTTCCGACGATTTATAAAGGTATTTTCCACTTATTTTTAAATGCTTTTCTTAATATTATTAGGATGTCGAAACTATGCCCAAATTAACTTATTTTCTTTCAACTAAATTTTTATATAAGATAGTAAAGTATTTATAATAAAGATTTTTACGCTGTTACTAGGCTTCTACTATGAATTTATTTAAAAGACAATTATAAGTTTTTATTCTAAATTTTAATTAATTACATATTTTAACTACTAGCAAATTATTATCGGTAATTACGATGTTAGCAGGATTACCGACGGAGGTGCTGTTTTCTCAAAGAATTTTATCACAAGCTAAGGTGGGGGCAAGATTTCGTACACGTTGGGACGGTTAGCGTAAAATAGCTTAATATATATGTGTAGTGGTGTACCCACAGCCACTACAACCGATAAATAACTAAGGAGAGCTTATTCTCTTTTAGTGATTTTTCTGGAATTACTAAACGAGGATACGCCGGCCTTAATTATTTATCATAGGAATAATCTATGATAATCTGTGTTTTGCATTACTTGATTAATTGTCTAAATGTTTACTTGATTATTTGAATGATTGTGATTGTTAGACTAAGAATGAGATATACTCTCTAAGGTTAGAAACAATAACATCGTTAATGTAAGATTCCCAATGACATAAAGGCAGTTTGTCACTTTGACTAGTTGTATTCGGTTGGGTTCTGGCTAAGGAAAGACTTGGTAGACTGTGTCTCTTACGGTTACCTCTCTTTCCTGGGAAGTCAACCATACACTATTCATTGTAAGAATTGAACTTTCGTGTAGAAGTGAGGTTTGTGTGAGCAAAGGGTGATAAGAGATACTTTGAGGTTGTTTAGTTTGTAAAGAATGATAAGAGATACTTTGAGGTTGTTGATGGTAATTGGCACTCAACTTATGTGACTAGAGTACGTTATAACTAGATGAATTGAGGTGATGAATTCTCGAGGATTGGATTAGTACATAGGGTTTGAGTTGCCATGATCTTATTGAGAGTGCATATAGAATTGCATTAAGGAATGTGTAAGTCCACTGCCGTGCGGTATGGGACGCACGAGGTTGATCAGCTGCCTGAATCCTGACGAGGATTTTTCTGCGCGCTTGGCGAGATAGTGAGATCTTGGCCTGTTTTCTTAGGGGCGATCGACTTATAACACTTGGACTCCACGTGAAGTCAAGTGGCGTAGCTCTTGGTAAATGGGAGTACGTTGGTGGCAAGTGGTCTCGTGATATCTGATCTCGGTAATTGGGAGGATATCCTTGACAGCGTCTTGAGGCCTGAGTCGACATATAGTTTAGGAATGCATTTGGATAGATAGAGGCTATTTTGGGAGATAAATAATTTAGGATAAATAGAGTATATTTTTGGAGATAAACACGAGACGATAGGACGCCTGATTGATTACTTGTGTTTGACATATATATTTCTATTTTACACCCCATCCCCACTTTCTATACTTGTACGTATGTCTTAGCCCTCTATCTGTTTGTCTTGTATTTTTATCCATGTATTTAGATCCTATCGGAGAGGAGTTCAAGGATGAAGATGATGCAGTTCTTTCTACTCCTTATACAGTTGGCGATGTAGATGCTAGTATCGCACAATGATAACTGAGGTCTTGTTTGGACAGCCAGTGTGTCTTTCGTAGTCTTATCTTTGAGTCTTTTGAAAATTGATGTATTCTCTACATTTGGTTTCACGTGTAACCTGCGGTATTGGATAGATCCGCTGACACCTTTGTCTTTATGATATAAATAAATAAAATAAATTTTGACTTACATCTATTATCTATTCTTTATCTATTTAAAGTTTTAATATTTCCGTATTTCCACGATATTAAACGGGTTAGAATAGTTACTTTGGTCTCACCGAGACGTTGGGGCGTCTCACTAAGAACAGCTCTTTGGCAAGTAGAATCATTCTCTTGCTTACGGATGTATATGGCAAGCTTTAGAAAAAATTTAAAAACTAAAAGTTATGCTTAATAAGTGTGTCCAGAAGCAGAATTTAAATGCTCAATTTGAACCTCTAAAAGGTCTAGTAAGTCTTGATCACTCTGATTAAGTACTTTCCGCTGCAACTAAGACTTTGGTTCACTAAGTCACTAGGTATCTCATCTCTAGACTTAGAAAATTTTGTAATGGATCATATGAAGACAAGACTAAGACTGTCTCATACTAGAATAGGTTCATCACACATTCAAGATTAAAAGAAATCTTGAATATTGAAGACACACAAGATTCTGAAGATCAAAGACATTGAAGACCTAAAGATCTCAGAACACAAGATTGCATCAACAGAGATCAATTTGAAGATTGAAGAATTTGAAGATTGAAGAATTTGGCAAGAGTGCACACTCAATAAAGTGGTTTGTGGTTGTTTTAGCCATAATTTGCCAAAGGGGGAGATTGTAGTTCTTCTGAGATTGGCTGCATCATAAGGCTAAAACAACTTGGTCAGAGTGACTTAACTGAAGCACCAATGCTAAAGTAATTAAGTCTAAACCACTTGTGCATATTGAAGATGTGCAGATGCAACATGTAACAGCCCGTTTTTCTCAAGCCAGAAAAGGCATTAATTTTTTTTTTCTTTTTTATACCACATCAGAGTTACGCATAAAAGATTTTAAATGAGCCGGCATTCAAATATACAAAAGAACTCATTACCATAAGGTGCTTCGACAAGCAAAGTGTATTCCTGAATAATTACAATCCAAGTCTAAGTATTCAAATACTCACAACAAAACAAGTTAGAATCCTATGCCTAAATCCAAAAAGCACGGTGTACAACCCACACCGGCGCATAGTCTAACTAAGTCAAAACTCCAACATCTCACTGGGGCCTGGAACAGCCACCGTCGTCACCACGACCTAACCCATCATCTGGGTGGGATGAGCCCGCAAATGAAAGAAAGGGTCACCACAAAATAAAAGTATGTATATATATAACCGGTGCGAAAGATTGTACACATAACAATAATTCCACAAAACACAAGAGAAAGCTCTTAACCACCAAGCAATTCCCACCAACGGGTTCATATAAGCAATGCACACATAGCTTATAATGCAACCTCTACAATGTGTGGTACTAACCCTAGCTACCACAATGCATGAGTTCCAGAACTGTAGGTACAACCCCTACTAAAACACCAACGAAATCACAAGGTTAAGGTGGATCCACTCCCGCAATCACACCCCATGGTCCACTCCCGCAACCATGTATCAAACTCAACAAAATCACAAAGGATTAAGGTAGATCCACTCCCGCAATCACACCCCATGGTCCACTCCCGCAACCATGTATTGAACTCAATAAAACCCTATAAGAATCAGGTGGGTCCACTCCCACAACCACACCTCGTAGTCCACTCCCGCCACTACGCACTAACAATGCATGAGCATACGATTCCCCATGTATACTAATGCAACAAATACATACCTCCCTAGCATATGTAAACCATCCCAACAACATACATACATATCCAATCATATGTAACAAATCACAACAAACATACATAGATTTCCAATCATATGTATTCACCCGCATGTTCATACATACATCTCCAATCATATATAAAACAACGCACGTATTGTAAACACTTTCTCATCACGAGAATACATAACACATACATGCCAAACACACAAACACGCATCACCGAAAATAACCAACATACATGTTATAACTCAGTGAAAAGACAGAAATAAAGTGATGCCCTTACCTCGGCAAGCTTCCACAATTAAAACTCGCTCAACTCCACAATTCTACAATTCGCGCTTCCTAAAATATAAGCAGCGTACAATCAATAAAATACTCCCAACGTATCATATTGAAACGAAACTCATTCTCTAAGTTCTAGAGAGGCTTAAGGTACTTTCTAACACTCTCGGATAGTGATTTCGAGTCCTCCCCATAGTGATTAAAAATTCACGAAGTTAATTGCACTATTTCTCGCCACGCGAAAATATTTTCGTTTCAAAACAAACTAAGAAACACTTTGATTCCTAACTCCAAGGCAATCAATTTTCACATACTAAAACCATTTGAAAACAACCCAAAAACTCTTTGAAAATTTTCACAAAAATAAAAGTTTACTTGCGCCACAAGTTACAAGTTTTTCCTTTCAAATAAAATGGCCATAACTCGCTCATTCTTTATCCAATCGAGACGAGCCATACGCCGAAATCTTCGTCTCGAAAAGACGAATCAAATAGTTAAGTTTCTAGGTCACAAAAACAAATTTAAAATGACCAGAATACCCTTTAAGTTTTCGGCCAGAACCAAAATAACAAGCTAACTCCCAAAATTTTCCTTTTCAAATCCATAGTCTAAATCAATTAGCTCCCAAAATCATTTAATTGATCAAACAAAACATTTCCAAACATAATCCACAAATCACATGAGTTTTCTCAAAAAAATCTCATGAACACCAACAAATATATTTCCATGTTTTTCAAAACAAAACCATTTTTCATATATCCATTTCTCTAAAAAGTCTTAAAACAACATCATTAACACAAACACTACACAAAAACTTATGTTCTTGATTCATATAAAATTTTCATGAAAACCCTAACCCAAAATCTCATGAAAATCTCATCACTCCATGGAAACCAAAACAACTAAGCCTAGACATGCTTGTTAATCCCTCATGAACAACTTTCATGGAACAAAAATCAATTAAAACCCATTTCCAAAATTTCATCTCATGAACACAATCTACAAATCCATAAAACTCTAAGAGTTTGGCCAACTAAGAGATGAAAGGAGCTTAGTTACCTTAGTAGATGATTCGTAGCACTTTCTCTTGATCCAACAAGCCAAAAATGAGATGTTTTGGTGAAGGATTGAAATTTTGTCATGGAAGGAAAATTAAATGGAGGTCCACGGCCAAGAGAGAAAGAATGAGAGTGAATGAGTTCCAAATTCTAAGTCTCCTATGACTTAAGTCTTGATGAATCATGGCCTTTAGATCAAATAGTAAAAAGTTGCAAGACTAAATCCTAGCCATTGGATCAATCCAAGTCTATCCTCACAAGATATTTCCCACACCTCTTACAACAAAACGCACGTTCAGTTCTCGCGCATCGCGACGAACGAAACTCACAAAAACAGAAAACCTACAGAAAGAACGTCTATCGTTTTTCCATTCCAAAACTTATCGCCGAATCTTTTTCCGCGACTGTAATTTTCTTCCACACCATGGAAAATTAATCTCAAAATATATCCCAACTCGCGCAGATATATAAAACTCCCAACTAAAATCTTACTGAATTCAGAACCAGTAAAATTTCACAACAGCGGGTAAAATCTTACTCGTTTTTCCAAAGACGAGAATAACCCAAAACTCGGATTTCTGGCTTCACAGAAATCTCCTCATACTTAAAAGAGGACCACGACCCGAAAGTCTGTGCCTTTCCAGCGCTCGAGCACAAAACAGGCTCCGTTTCAGCAAAAATCTCATTTATACGACGATACACACAAAACCGTTCTACTAAAAACCCTAAAACTTAGCCGACGCTAAAGTTCCTTAGGAAAACTGTACAGTGAAATCTTGGGTCTTACATTACTACCCTCCAAAAAGAAGTTTCGTCCTCGAAACTAAAGGTAAGAGAAACAACTCAACTAATTATTATCATCACCAACACAACAAAATCCCTCAGGATTAGGTGCAGCCACACAGATGCTAACACCGGGTGAAGTCACACAGATACTCTCACCAACACACTGGCACAACCGTGCACCAACCGCAACTATCAACGAGTTCACCACTCAAAAATTTACTTTACCACGAAGGTTCAAACACTCTAGTTCCCCAAGGATCCTAGGTCAACATGACAAATTCACAAGGTCACCTTTTTTCGCCTCCGCGGGATAGCCCACTCCATTAGTTTCACACGAAGTTGTGAGTGGCTACCCTCCAAAAAGAAACACCGAAACTTTCTGCGCACCAGCAAAGCCGGCAAAACTAGTCATTTCCAGTCAACACGACTCCGTCTATTATCAACAAGAGATTAAGGATGATCAGTTCCTCAATTTGTCAATAAATAGTCGACAATCATGATGGTGGTTTAGACCATCTTTACCCAACTTAAACGATGCTTCATTCCGCTTATGCTCAATGTCCTCCGAGTCACAAGGGTTCCACAAATCTTTCGAGGTTTTTCTTAATGTTTCCCTCGATCTCTTACGAATACAAGGTCGAAGTCGTAAGACACAACACTCAAAACACATCGTTCAAGCTCTCATGATTCCACTCATGAAACATCCGTTGAACATCATTCAACAGTAATACAGTACCACCACGGCAGGTACCATCAAAACCATTACATTCCGAACAAGTTGTCTTCTCTATAGAAGAATTTTCCACTCTACCAATATCCATAAGTCCGCAACTCAGTGAATACGCCGAACCGTCTACTCACATACGAATCTCTTTCCAAACACGACTTAAATAATACCATCCCAACCTCCGGTTGGTGATTACAATTCCTCATAGTCTTGGCACTTGCCAAACTATACCATCTATTTCTCTTGTACTCCCTTTATCCAAATCCCCAATTCCTCAGAATCGGTTCCCTATACGTTCACATTACTTCCAAACCGACACTAGGCCCGCTGACCCTTGACGTGTGACGCACAAAATTCCAAATTACCACTAAACAGTGCAACGTGCTATAACTACTACTAAGTCCTTTTGATTAGATCCTTAATCGAACAATTCTGAATCCTAACAGAATATCTCACTCAACGGATTACTAACACAAGACCCGACACCAAACAAACACTAGAACTGACACTACTCTAGCTATGTTCTAACCGACTCTGGACTAACGACTCAAGTATACACTTTCCCTTTGAAGATTTAAAGCCGTGCTCTGATACCAATTGTAACAGCCCGTTTTTCTCAAGCCAGAAAAGGCATTAATTTTTTTTTTCTTTTTTATACCACATCAGAGTTACGCATAAAAGATTTTAAATGAGCCGGCATTCAAATATACAAAAGAACTCATTACCATAAGGTGCTTCGACAAGCAAAGTGTATTCCTGAATAATTACAATCCAAGTCTAAGTATTCAAATACTCACAACAAAACAAGTTAGAATCCTATGCCTAAACCCAAAAAGCACGGTGTACAACCCACACCGGCGCATAGTCTAACTAAGTCAAAACTCCAACATCTCACTGGGGCCTGGAACAGCCACCGTCGTCACCACGACCTAACCCATCATCTGGGTGGGATGAGCCCGCAAATGAAAGAAAGGGTCACCACAAAATAAAAGTATGTATATATATAACCGGTGCGAAAGATTGTACACATAACAATAATTCCACAAAACACAAGAGAAAACTCTTAACCACCAAGCAATTCCCACCAACGGGTTCATATAAGCAATGCACACATAGCCTATAATGCAACCTCTACAATGTGTGGTACTAACCCTAGCTACCACAATGCATGAGTTCCAGAACTGTAGGTACAACCCCTACTAAAACACCAACGAAATCACAAGGTTAAGGTGGATCCACTCCCGCAATCACACCCCATGGTCCACTCCCGCAACCATGTATCAAACTCAACAAAATCACAAAGGATTAAGGTGGATCCACTCCCGCAATCACACCCCATGGTCCACTCCCGCAACCATGTATTGAACTCAATAAAACCCTATAAGAATCAGGTGGGTCCACTCCCACAACCACACCTCGTAGTCCACTCCCGCCACTACGCACTAACAATGCATGAGCATACGATTCCCCATGTATACTAATGCAACAAATACATACCTCCCTAGCATATGTAAACCATCCCAACAACATACATACATATCCAATCATATGTAACAAATCACAACAAACATACATAGATTTCCAATCATATGTATTCACCTGCATGTTCATACATACATCTCCAATCATATATAAAACAACGCACGTATTGTAAACACTTTCTCATCACGAGAATACATAACACATACATGCCAAACACACAAACACGCATCACCGAAAATAACCAACAAACATGTTATAACTCAGTGAAAAGACAGAAATAAAGTGATGCCCTTACCTCGGCAAGCTTCCACAATTAAAACTCGCTCAACTCCACAATTCTACAATTCGCGCTTCCTAAAATATAAGCAGCGTACAATCAATAAAATACTCCCAACGTATCATATTGAAACGAAACTCATTCTCTAAGTTCTAGAGAGGCTTAAGGTACTTTCTAACACTCTCGGATAGTGATTTCGAGACCTCCCCATAGTGATTAAAAATTCACGAAGTTAATTGCACTATTTCTCGCCACGCGAAAATATTTTCGTTTCAAAACAAACTAAGAAACACTTTGATTCCTAACTCCAAGGCAATCAATTTTCACATACTAAAACCATTTGAAAACAACCCAAAAACTCTTTGAAAATTTTCACAAAAATAAAAGTTTACTTGCGCCACAAGTTACAAGTTTTTCCTTTCAAATAAAATGGCCATAACTCGCTCATTCTTTATCCAATCGAGACGAGCCATACGCCGAAATCTTCGTCTCGAAAAGACGAATCAAATAGTTAAGTTTCTAGGTCACAAAAACAAATTTAAAATGACCAGAATACCCTTTAAGTTTTCGGCCAGAACCAAAATAACAAGCTAACTCCCAAAATTTTCCTTTTCAAATCCATAGTCTAAATCAATTAGCTCCCAAAATCATTTAATTGATCAAACAAAACATTTCCAAACATAATCCACAAATCACATGAGTTTTCTCAAAAAAATCTCATGAACACCAACAAATATATTTCCATGTTTTTCAAAACAAAACCATTTTTCATATATCCATTTCTCTAAAAAGTCTTAAAACAACATCATTAACACAAACACTACACAAAAACTTATGTTCTTGATTCATATAAAATTTTCATGAAAACCCTAACCCAAAATCTCATGAAAATCTCATCACTCCATGGAAACCAAAACAACTAAGCCTAGACATGCTTGTTAATCCCTCATGAACAACTTTCATGGAACAAAAATCAATTAAAACCCATTTCCAAAATTTCATCTCATGAACACAATCTACAAATCCATAAAACTCTAAAAGTTTGGCCAACTAAGAGATGAAAGGAGCTTAGTTACCTTAGTAGATGATTCGTAGCACTTTCTCTTGATCCAACAAGCCAAAAATGAGATGTTTTGGTGAAGGATTGAAATTTTGTCATGGAAGGAAAATTAAATGGAGGTCCACGGCCAAGAGAGAAAGAATGAGAGTGAATGAGTTCCAAATTCTAACTCTCCTGTGACTTAAGTCTTGATGAATCATGGCCTTTAGATCAAATAGTAAAAAGTTGCAAGACTAAATCCTAGCCATTGGATCAATCCAAGTCTATCCTCACAAGATATTTCCCACACCTCTTACAACAAAACGCACGTTCAGTTCCCGCGCATCGCGACGAACGAAACTCACAAAAACAGAAAACCTACAGAAAGAACGTCTATCGTTTTTCCATTCCAAAACTTATCGCCGAATCTTTTTCCGCGACTGTAATTTTCTTCCACACCATGGAAAATTAATCTCAAAATATATCTCAACTCGCGCAGATATATAAAACTCCCAACTAAAATCTTACTGAATTCAGAACCAGTAAAATTTCACAACAGCGGGTAAAATCTTACTCGTTTTTCCAAAGACGAGAATAACCCAAAACTCGGATTTCTGGCTTCACAGAAATCTCCTCATACTTAAAAGAGGACCACGACCCGAAAGTCTGTGCCTTTCCAGCGCTCGAGCACAAAACAGGCTCCGTTTCAGCAAAAATCTCATTTATACGACGATACACACAAAACCGTTCTACTAAAAACCCCAAAACTTAGGCGACGCTAAAGTTCCTTAGGAAAACTGTACAGTGAAATCTTGGGTCTTACACAACATGTTGGACAAGATGTCCAAGACATCTTGTCACTGGGTTCAGAGCATGTTAAAGCAACATGTCGAACAAGATGTCCAAAGACATATGGGTAGGACATCTGAACCCAGTTCAGCTTAAAAGATAATGCTTATCCATTAAGCACGCGTGTTTGTTTAAATTTGAATAAAGCGCGAATCTTTAAGGTACAAGCTGAGATTAGGATTAATGATAAAGTTTGTTATTAATCCTATGTGTTAGATACGATCGGAATCGTATTTAATTTGTGGATAAAGATTAATTTCTTTATCTTTTGGAGTTTGTTTTTAAACAAGTTTGTTTTAAAACTAACTCTTAATTGTAGTGCATCTGAAAGACTGAAGATAATCTGAAGACTTGCACGCCTATAAATAGAACTCAACATAGAGCTTAAAACTCAACCCACAAGAACTGAAGATTGTGAGTTCAAAGCTTTGTGCCTAATGCGCAAAGCATTAGTGGCTCTTAGTATCGTTGTTTGATACTTTGCAGCTTTGTGGCTCTTAGTATTGGTTTTGATACTTTGTAGCTTTGTTGTTGAATGTTGCCATTCAACTAAGTCTTTAAACTTTGGAGTTTAAAGTTGTCGTCACTTGGGATTAGTGATTAGAGGGAGTTGGGTAGGTTCTCATATTCAGGGGGAGTTAGCTCTTGAGTAGAAGATTGCTAGGATTAAGAAAAGGCATACATGCCAATAGGGTTTTTGGTATGGTTATAAGACTAAGTATTAATTCAGATTAGTAGTGTTCACTTCCTGGATTGGTATCCCCCAGAGTAGGGCTGGTTTGCGCCGAACTGGGTTAACAATTACTGGTGTTCTTTATTGCTTTTATTTACTTCAGTACTGCAATAATATCTGCGATCCTTATAACCAATTGTCGAACCAGTTGTCTGAGACATCTGGACTACAGACACATTGTCCTAGACATTGTGTACGACATCTGTCCTGCCTAGGAACAAAATTTCATAAAGCAACAACAACAATTCATCATCCAAGGTTGATCTCAGAGATAATTCGACAAACAAAACTGATAGAGATTCTGAGGACCAAGGAAAAGCTAAGAGTCTTCTGCACTGCAAAGTTTGATGCAACCATCTTAGTGAATATGCAGATGGTTAAGAAAGAAGATTTAAAGAAGCCAGAACATCCTCTCAAGAAGGTCTGGGAGAAGTACTTCTGGTGTGATGGATTTCCAACCATCTCAGAACATGACAATGATGAAGTCATTGAGAACTTCTTAGAAATGGTTAGAAAAGAGACTGAAGCAAGGGTTGATAGAAGCATGGTAGTTGGTGTACCAGATTGGGACATTTTCAATGGTCCTAAGGATATTACAAGGTCAAAGAAAAAGCCAACAGTGTTTGAGCAAGCAATGATTGAGGAAGATGCTGAGAATGCAAATGAAGAGCACGATGAAGACACTGAGCAGGATAGCATTGATGAGATGGTGGACAATGCTAAGAATTCAACAGCCGCTGAAGAAACTGTTGAAGTATCTAAAAATCAAGAAGTCAGAACTGAGGATACATCAGCTGAGAGGGTAGATGCTGCTAAGAAGGAAAGGAGATCTAAGAAGAGAAATGAAAGACCTCCACCTTCTGAAGAAGGAGAAAAGAATCTGCCTGCTAGACCTGCTAAGAGAACAAAGATTATGGCTAAAAGACCTCCAAGGAAGGCTGCTGACACTCCAAAAGGTAATGTTTCTGAGCCTAATACTAGTAGCAATTCTGAAGCTCAAGCTCAAAACCAACCCCCTCCTAGCACTTCAATAGATTTCACCAAACCTATCAGAATGATTATACCTACCCCAATATCATCTGATTCATCATCATCATCATCATCTGAAGGTACACTCACTGACTCTAGCAGTGAAACCATTTCTGAAATCATCAAGAGAGCACCAAAACCAAAACCAAAGCCCAAATAGAAAACCAGAACTCCACCACGCAAAGAAACTGTCTCTGAAGATGATTCCTTCTTAGACCATCTCACACCACATCTTTCAGGTGATGCCTTTACCACCTCAAACCTAAACTCTCCAAATCACCCCATAAACAAATTCGTGAATGCTACCACTGAAACATTCCAAGAACCACCCATAATCACTGTTCAAACACCACCTTTGAACTTTGCTGCTCCTGAACAAGAAAATCCAAATACAACCATCACTTCTGAACCTGACAATCAACCACCCCCTCAGAATGATGAAAAATCACAACCTGAACCTCACATTCCTCAAAACACTTCTGAATTACAAAATCCACCCTCAGAACAATGTGATGACATTCCCTCTGACAATCAAGAGCATCACATTCCTACATCACCAGCACACACTGAAACCTTTGACAATAACTCACTCCCATCTTCACCTCTCATTTTTGGTCCAAACTGTAAACCTTTGACCATAGATGAATTAAACCTACCAATTGATTTTGCTCTACCCATTCTTGAGGCTCTGTTAAAAGCAGATATAAATGTTGATGATGACATAATAACAACCTCTATGAACCCTTTCGATGAACTTAGAAAAATCAAAATCATTCCTCTCAAAAGAAAGAGACCTGAACCCACCATTCCCTTCAACAGAAATCAGCCCTTCTTTAATTCCAATTCTGAACCAAACCTTGAGCTGTTAGATAATGCTATTAGTATTAGTCTTAAGAAATTCAAAGGAATAGAGGAAGAAGTTCTGATTTTCCCTTCAGCTGTTGATGCTCAGATCAGGGAGTTGGAAAATAAGTTCAGTCAGTCTCTGAGGCTCTTGGGAGGTTATGTAAAGAGAAAAATTCAAGGAAGAGGAATGAATACTCTGTCTCAGATAATGGATGCTGCTGAACGATCTCATGCTCCGAGGCTCACTTTCTTTAATCATGAAGAAGAGTGTCAACGATTAGAACTGCTAGCTGCTGTGAATGAAAGCATCAGAACATCTCTTGAAGCAGCTAAGAGATTAGCAGAGGAAGAAGCTGAATATATTAGAAGAGTGTTTGATGCTGAGCAGGCTAGGATAGCTGCTGAAGCTGAACTTAAGAGAAGAGCTGATGAAGAGGCTCTTAAGGTGTTAATTGAAAGAGCTGCTAGAATTGCTGAAGTCGAAACTCAGAAGCTACTTGAAGCTCAAGCAATGGGTCCACATCAGGGTGAGGACACCATAATGCATGATCAGATTGTACATGAGCAAGCTTCTGATAGGGGCAAACATATAATTGTTGACACTACCCCTCCAAACTCTCCAGTCAGACTATTCAGAGACTCTGGATCTCCATCTTGTGCTATACCTCCAGCAGTACAAATAGCATTAGATGAGATGAAATCTGAGATGAGGAATGAACTATCAGAAATAAAAGAGGATATGAAGAATGAAATGGATGAACTAAGGGCTGACATGAGAACCGATATGAATGCATCTACAGAAGCTACCAACAAGAAGCTTGATGAGGTGATGAAGTTTCTGAAGAATCTGGCCAGTCAAATGCAAAAACCTTAATCGGTCATGTTTGAGCACTTTTTATTGTTTTGGTTATGTAATTCTTGGATAATTTTCTTTTGATTAATTAACGTTTGATTATCCATGTTTATTTGATTGCGTATCTGAATGTTTGTTTATTTTATTTTCAAAAATTAAAATTTATATTCACTTATTATGTCTGATACTCTTGTGGCTTCGGAACCTAGAGTAAGGTGTTGAAGAATATCTTGTTTTTAAACTTATATAGGCTTTTGAAAACCTAAGGTTCCACCACATCAGTATTCCTGTTTACTCATGAAATAGCTTCTTAGTATTATCGCCTGTTTATAAACGGGGCACCAATACCGAATGAGGCGTGTCTGGTAACTGGTGTTCTGATATTTTAAGTTGAATATAAGAAACATGCAAGGACTATAAACAATTTAAAAAGCAAGAAATTTTTTTTATTAATTGATGCAAAGTCTTATTACATGGATAGTGAGAAAACTACTTAGACTCTACATCAGATTTAGCCTCTGACTCTTCTTTCTTGGGCACTTCTGGCTTCTCAGCAGAGCTTGCATCAGAAAGAGAGTCAAGAATGGCTTTATGGAACTCATAGTTTGAGTATTCTTCCTCAGGATCATATGTTCTAAGAAACTCTGCATAATCAGAATCTATTTCATCAGAATCTGATATCTCAATCACTTGCTTGGTTGTTTCCTTTGGTTGCTTTTTTCTTCTCGAGCGTGAAGATGTTGCTTCCTTCTTGATCTCCTTCTTGGATCCTGAAGCTTTTTTCATTGCTTGACTTTCCCTTGTATGCCTAATATTATATTCTTTGATTATTCGTTGTGAATGAAATGAGAAGAATCATCTCCTTTTATAATGCTCTCAAACACTCTTGTCTGTCTGGATATCAACACAGTTCATTTCATTGGACATAGTTGTAACCAATCTTTGACTTGACTGAATTGGGATATGCGTTATTTGACTCATGTATTTCGTTTTTCGTTACTTTTTGAATAATGACAAATGGGGGAGTAAGAATAGCGTTAAAATTAATGTTAATTGATTTCTTAACTGCTCAAAGATCTGAAACTGTTATACTCATGTATTATGAATCAATTTCTATTCCTTCTGAACTAACGATTAAATGATTCATTCATTCTGGACTTTATTGAAAGGGGAGAAAATTTAAGATTTGAAATACATTTTCATAGATAAAATAAGAGAAGATTGCAAACCTTCTCTGAATATTATCAGACTCTGAAGGTAGAGCTTACAAACCTCTGCCTCTGAGAGTTAAATATGAAAATTTATTTCAAGTCAATAAATTAACTATAACGCCTCAACTAAAATATCTAGAATATTTAGTCAAGACATAAATAAGTGGTTCTGAGTACATAAAATTAACGAGTTTAAACAACTGAATTACAAGAATTTCTTACATCAATTGATGCATTTAAAGAATACAGCGGAAACAAATAAATCCTAAGATAAACAGAATAAAACTAAAACAAAGAGGAAGACTTAAGTCTTCTAGTCCGATGATCCAAGCTCAGCTCCAATCATCAGCTCCCTCCTGGTCCTTGCTCCAGTTAACCTGTCTACCTAAAAAAAAATTGGTTTGGAGTGGGGTGAGACTACTAAGCCTCAGTGAGTCCTACTACCGTCCTAGAGGTGACTACACCGGGGGAGTCCTAATCAGTCATAACATACTAACGTAAATAACATAACATAAATAGAATAATATAAAGGTGTAACACAGATTAATAAACTCTTATTCATTTTAACCACAAGGACACTCTGAGGTGAGCAGGTCTCAGAGGCCTGTCATATCCGTCAACCGATTCGGTCACGGCATGCAGCTCACAATAACGTATCCTAATGGATTGTCCCATTGGGAGTCCATAACGCGACATCACAAATCGCTCATGATTGACTGACACTAAATTAGTTCTCACTACCATAGTTTCCCAAAACCCGGGGAGCATACAAACCTAATTAAATACTACGTTATACCCTAACGATCATCTGTGATTAACATTCTGTTCGACATTATATTAATTATATTACTGCAAATTATCTGGCTCTGATGAGGATATAAAACGAATGTGTGAGACATTGTTAGAAAATAAAAAATGTAGGTCAGTTCTGTACAAACTCGCTATGGCGAGTCACCAGCTCGCCATGGCGAGATTATAGGTCCTGACCTAAATCAACTCGCTGTGGCGAGCAGAAGCTCGCCATGGCGTGTATCATCAGCCCATAACCCCGCTCGCCATGAATACTCGCCAGCTACTCGTTATGGCGAGTTCATGCAGAAAATACCCTGTTTTGCAAAAATCATAATTTTCAAAGGAAACACCTACAATCCTCTTTTAAGCCAGTGTAGTAATGTAAAACACATAATATAAAACAGAATGGAGGGAAATTTGGGAGTTAATTCCCCTCACACAACTTTTCCTAATTTTTCCTAAGTGAACATGCAAATTCATAATTTTGGGGAAACTATCTACACTATCCTAAAGAACCTGTTGGAACAAAGTGGGTCTAACATGAACCTCTAAGATTTTAAGTAGTTTTGATGATAACAAAGTATTAAAATTGCAATTGGTATTACTAATGATTATTCTAGTGTGCAGAATTATAAGTTAAAATTCATTCAGAAGCACTATGAATAGTAGCAGAGAAGCCAGTGAAAACAAGCTCTGAAAGCACGACACTGTTCATCAGAAGCTTGAATTTTGAATGCTGAAGAAAGTGACTCTGAGGATAAAACAAGGCTCTGAAGGACTCAGAAGCTAAAAGACCTCAAGAAGCTATGACAACAGCATCTGAAGCAAAAAGAATTTACGTCACTCAAGAACTGACATAATCAGAACCAATGATTGAAGAACAATCTATTTCAAGGCTCTGTCAAGTCCACAGGAAGGAATATTCGTTGGTACAACGTTAATCTAATCCACAAGTGGAGCGCATTTGAGGATCGTACTATTGTACTATTATTACTCAAAATGGATGAGTGATAATTTGAATTGCAAGGTAGTGGAATTGGATATCTTTACCAAAGAAGGCAACTACAGCTATCACAATTGTACGAGTAAATTCCAGCTGGCACAAAGCTCTCTGCAACGGTCATCATCTTCCTCCAAGTATAAATAGAAGACTCAAATGGAAGAAATGACTACTGTTCTATTACTGCGTTTAAGGCTCTGAAGCATTCTGACATTATTGTTCTATCTGTCATTCAAAGTCTTGAAGCAATTTGCGTTGTATTTTGTAAACACCTCTGATAGTATATCAAGTGTTCCTTAACATTCATTCTTATTCTTAAGTTTGTTTGAGAAGTCTCTTGTTAAGTTTAACTTGAGCATTTGAGAAGTCTCTTGTTTAGTGAAACTTGAGCACCTGAGAAGTCTCTTGCAAGTGTGCTTGAGCAATTTGTATTCTTAAGTAGATTATAGTGAAAATCTCTTGTTAGTAACAAGGGGACTGGAGTACTCTCGATTTGTGAGAGGAACCAGGATAAATTTTGTGTCTTTCTCTCTTTCTCTCAGCACCCCTTTTATTTTTGTGATTACATCTGCTGCAAACTTAGTTTTATTTGGTAAAAAGTTTTAATTTTTAAAACACAATTCAACCCCCCCCCCCCCCCCCCTTCTTGTGTTTTTCCACCTTCAATTGGTATCAAGAGCTAGGTCTGTTGCCTAACTCACCTTACAGTGAAATAGTAAAGATCCAGGAGGAAAAACATGTCTGCTGAGAAGAATCTCAATGAAGTTCCTTTTGACTATGATTCAAACTCTCGTCAAAGAAGGGCATCTGATAAGGTTCCTTTCCTCAATGGAACTGAGACCAGCTACCCTTTCTGGAAAACAAATATGTACAGCTATATCATGAGTATTGATTGTGATTTATGGGACATGGTAGAAGATGGAGTTAACTTTGAAAACATGGACTTAGAAGGTGTTGTCAGCTCTCAGAACAGGAAAGCCTTCACACCTACTCAAAAGCTAGAGTACAAGAAGCATCACTCTGTAAAAGGAATGATGACTAATGCTATCTCACATGATGAGTACCTTAAAATTGGAGATAAAAGAACTGCAAAATCTATTTGGGATTCCTTAAAATCCAAGTATGAGGGCAACAAACAAGTTAAGGAGGCAAAGGCTAACTTGTTGGTGCATCAGTATGAGCTGTTTAAGATGAAGGATGGAGAGGACATTGAAACTATGTTTTCACGGTTTCAAATTCTTGTATCTGGACTTCAAGTATTAGACAAGAGTTATACTGAAGCTGATCATGTGAGAAAGGTACTCTGAAGCCTACCACCAAAATGGAGACCCAAGGTGACTGCTTTTCAAGAGTCTAAGGATTTGGACACAGTATCCCTTGAAAGCTTGATTAGTTCATTAAAGAGTCATGAGATGGAACTAATGACTGATGAATCAACCAAGAAGATGAAAGGGATAGCCTTAAGCTCTAAAAGTTCATCAAAGGCTCTGAAAGCTAAAATTATAGAATCTGAAGATGAGGCTTCTGAAGAAGGTCAAGAAGTTGGGTCTGATGATGAAGAAGAGATGGTGCTGATGGCTGCTAAGGTTTCACAATGGGCAAAACGAAGCAAGAAATATGCAGGCAAATTTGGAGGATCTTCCAAGAGACTTAGTACTGCTAAAGACAAGAAGGAAGATCAAAACAAGTGTTTCAAATGCAACAAGCCTAGTCATTTCATTGCTGATTGTCCAGAAAACAAAAGTAGATCATCAAAGCAAAGCTCTAGCAAGGAAAGGTATAAGAGTAAAGTCAAGAAGAGCTTTCTGGCAACATGGGAAGATCTTGACAAAGACTCAGACTCAGATGGTGATGAGGAAGCAAATCTAGCACTGATGGCAACTACCTCTGACAGAGAAGACTCTGAAGCAGGTTCAGACTCTGAAGATGAGGAAGAGGTAATTGCTAAACTATCTAGAACTGAATTAGTAGATTCTCTTAAAGATGCCTTAAAAATGCTCACTAAAAAGGCAGGTGAATGTAAGGTCTTGAAAAAGGCTTACAATAACCTAACTGAGAAAATGAACATAATAGTTGAAGAAAATGAGTCTCTAAGTAGTAGAAACTCATTTATGGAAACTCATTATGTTTATGATGATAAGGTTCCTCCAGAGCATGAATTTGCTCTGCAAGAATTTCTTATCAATGGCATGAAGAGAAGTAAGATAGCTTCCTTAATATACCATGTTAGTAGAAACAGAGGTGAAGGTCTTGGATTTTCACGTTTTAAAGATAATCCATTATTTTCTAAACCCTCTAAAAGTGATAATTCAAAACCTAAGGCTGTATTTGTTAAAAGCCAATCAGAAGCAATAGTTATACCAGAACCTGAAAAAATAATTGTGTCAGAGGCCAAGAAGCCTCAGACTCTGAAACCTTCAGAGCCTAAGGTCTCCAAACCTCAGACCAATGTCAAAATAAACAAAACTCTGGTATATTCTAAAGCTAAGCACAAGAGTTATACAAAGCCTAAAAGTTTTTCAAAATGCTTCAATAACTCTAGAGCTCCTGATAGGCCTTATAAACAAAAACAATCTAAGGTAATGAGGACTAACTCTAAAGGACCCATAAAGGTATGGGTACCAAAGTCTGAGATTGTCTTTGCAGCAGATCTGCACTCAATGAAGGCCAGGGCAGCATTCTTGGTACCTGGACAGTGGCTGCTCGCGTCATATGACAGGAGACAAGCATATGTTCCAAACCCTGACTCTGAAAGAGGGAGGAACTGTGGGATTTGGAGGAAACCAAAAAGGGAAGATCACTGGTACTGGTACAGTTGGTAATTCTTCTCTCTCTATCAAAGATGTTTGGTTAGTTGATGGCCTCAAACATAATCTACTAAGCATTAGCCAATTTTGTGATAGTGGATTTGTTGTTAAGTTTAATAAAGATGCATGTACTGTAATCAGAGAGGCTGATGAGTTTGTAGTATTCAGAGGCTTAAGGAAAGGCAATGTTTATAAAATCAATCTGTCAGAACTCTCAGAGCAAAAGATAGTTTGTCTTATATCTTTGAATGATGAGAAATGGGTCTGGCACCAACGCTTAGGACATGCTAACTGGAGATTAATCTCCAAGCTCAGCAAACTAAGCTTGGTTAAAGGTCTACCCAATCTTAATTATCATTCAGATGCTATGTGTGGTCCTTGTCAGATTGGAAAGATTTCAAAAACCTCGTTTAAACCTAAAAACATTGTCTCTACCTCAAGACCTCTTGAATTGCTTTACATTGATTTGTTTGGTCCTGTAAGTACAGCCTCAATCAATGGAAAGAAATATGGACTTGTTATTGTTGATGATTACAGTAGATGGACTTGGGTTAAATTTCTTAGAGTAAAGGATGATGCATATGATGTGTTTACCATCTTCTGCACACAAGTACAAAATGAGAAAAGTCTCAAGATCTTAAAGATCAGAAGTGATCATGGGGGTGAGTTTGAAAACGAACCCTTTGCAACCTATTGTGAAGACCATGGAATTATTCATGAGTTCTCAGCTCCTAGAACACCACAGCAAAATGGTGTTGTAGAGAGAAAGAACAGGTCTTTACAAGAGATGGCAAGAACCATGATGCATGAGACCAAACTTGCCAAGTACTTCTGGGCAGAAGCTGTGAACACAGCTTGTTATATTCAAAATAGGATCTATATCAGACCTATATTGAATAAAACAACATATGAACTATTTAAAGGAAGAAAGCCCAACATCTCTTATTTTCATCAGTTTGGATGTACCTGTTACATTCTGAACAATAAGGCCTACAAAAGAAAATTTGATGCCAAAGCTTGTAAGGGAATCTTTATAGGTTACTCTGAACGCTCAAAGGCATACAGAGTGTATAATTCTGAAACCAATACAGTGGAAGAATCTATACATGTTAGGTTTGATGACAAAGAGCCTGACAATAAAATGTCAGAGCAAGATAATAGTTATGCAGGTATTCCATATCTATATAACAATTCAGAACCTGAGATAGCATCAGAAGCAAATAAAACTTCAGACGCAGTATTGGAAGAAGCCTCTGAAGAAGCATCTCCAATAGAAGCATCTGAAGAACATGATGATATCTTAGAAGATAATACCCAAACAAGTGCTGAAACTAATGAAGCTCTAAAGAGAAAATTCAAATATAAATCATCACATCCAGAAGATCTTATCCTTGGAAACAAAGAAAGTCCAAGAAAAACAAGATCAGATTATCAACAACATGATTCACTTCTAGGACTCATATCCATGATAGAACCTAAGAATGTTGATGAAGCTCTTTCTGATGATGGATGGATTGTAGCAATGCAAGATGAGCTCAATCAGTTTCAAAGAAATGATGTGTGGGATTTAGTACCAAGACCAACACACAAGAACATCATTGTAACCAAGTGGGTATTTAGGAACAAACTAAATGAACAAGGTGAAGTGGTACGAAACAAGGCTAGACTAGTAGCACAAGGCTATAGTCAGCAAGAAGGCATTGACTTCACTGAAACATTTGCTCCAGTAGCAAGACTGGAAGCAATCAGGTTATTGTTATCATATGCAGTGAATAATGGAATAACCTTATACCAAATGGATGTTAAGAGTGCCTTTCTAAATGGTGTAATTTCTGAAGAAGTATATGTCAAACAACCTCCAGGTTTTGAGGATTTGAAAAACCCTGAATATGTTTATAAACTTAAGAAATCACTCTATGGTCTCAAACAAGCTCCAGGAGCTTGGTATGAAAGACTAAGCAATTTTCTTCTAGAAAATGGATTTCAAAAAGGTCAGATTGACAATACATTATTCAGAAAGACAACTAAGAAAGACATCTTAATTATTCAAATTTATGTGGATGATATAATTTTTGGTTCAACTAATGCTTCTTTTTGCAAGAATTTCTCCAAGCTTATGCAGGATGAATTTGAAATGAGTATGATGGGTGAGCTAAAATTCTTTCTTGGAATTCAAATCAACCAAGGAAAAGATGGCACTTACATTCATCAAAGCAAGTATACAAAAGAACTTCTGAAGAAGTTTAATATTGAAGACTGTAAGATAATGTCAACACCCATGCATCCCTCAAGCAGCCTAAGCAAGGAAGAAATTGGAAGCAAAGTAGATCAGAAGCTATATAGAGGTATGATTGGTTCTTTACTGTACCTAACAGCTTCTAGACCTGATATTTTATATAGTGTATGCTTGTGTGCAAGGTTCCAATCAGATCCTAGAGAACCTCACTTAACTGCTGTTAAGAGGATCTTTAGATATTTGAAAGGAACTACCAATCTAGGACTTCTTTATAAAAAATCCCTAGATAGTAAGCTAGTTGGATTCTGTGATGCTAACTATGCTGGAGACAAGATAGAGAGAAAATCCACTAGTGGAAATTGCCAATTTATTGGTGAAAATCTCATATCTTGGGCCAGCAAGAGACAAACAACTATTGCTTTGTCTACAGCAGAAGCAGAATACATCTCAGCTATAAAATGTTGCACACAGCTTCTCTGGATGAAATATCAGTTGGAGGATTATAATATAGCTGAGAGTAGTATTCCACTTTATTGTGACAATACTGCTGCTATTCATTTGTCTAAGAACCCAATTTTGCATTCCAGAGCTAAACATATTGAAATAAAACATCATTTTATAAGAGATCATGTTCAAAAAGGGACAATAGATATTCAATTCATTGATACTGAACATCAATGGGCTGATATATTTACTAAGCCTTTAGCTATTGAAAGATTTAACTTTATTAAAAAGAATTTGAACATGCACTTTATCTCTGAAGAAAATTAGCTCTGAGATGCAAATTAGAATTAGCATCTGAAGCTCTTTCAGAACCTCTGGTAATTTAGAGTCTCCTTTGGGAAGCTCTGAATAAAACGGGTTCTGAAGAGTAACAGGTTCTGATGAGGTGTCAGATACAAATGAGTTTGGCTCTGAACTAAACGGAAACGAAACGTTTAGTACTAGTAAGTGTACTACAGTTGTCTGTACACGTGTCAGCTATGTTTAAATCTTTTCAACACGTGTCTAGATCCTGACGGGCAGAGAACAGTTAATGATGATTATGGCAGTTAACTCTATTAATTTAATTTTTAAAACTGCTCGCGCTCCCTCCCAATGTTTGTTTTCTCTGTGTGTGTGTGCTAGTTACTATTTATAAGTCACTTCACTCACATTGCACAACTTTTACACTTAATCACTTCCTACACAACCCTAGACCTTACAGAAATCCCAAATTATCTTCTTCTTAATATTCTGAAACAATGGCTGCACGATCATCAACCGTGATTGTTCAAGAACCCTTCAATCCTGTTTTGCCACCCATTATCGACCTTAAGGCTCAAGGAAAACTCGTCTACAAAGATAATGAAACCGACGCTGGTCCTGATGCTTTTGATTTCAACACTGAGAAATTTGTGGACTTTGAGAGTCTAAAAGCGAACGGGATTGATGTTCAAAGTCTTTTCTTCGACCAACAATGGAAGAATTATTTTGAGATGCTGAATGGATTTGTCTACTATGATATTGTCAAATACTTTTGGCAAAAGGCTACCGTCTTTGATAGGGTGTGTGCTGATGAAGAAGTAAGAAAGATAGTAGCAAAGAACAAGTCTCTACAAGGGAAATCGAGACAGCAACTGGGTTTGAAACCTTATAGGGGAAAGGAAATATGGTCAAACATTCTGGGAATCAACATTCTGATCACACAAGAACACATTGCTAAGATGCTGGGATTGGATAATAAAGGAGAAGATGTGGATATGTATGACGAAAAGAGCAAGCATCTGGAGGCAATTAACCAGGACTTATTCATGCCTGGTTGCTCTAATAGAGATTTTGGAAAACTCAAATTTATGAAGCACCAGTTTGGCTTTGCTTTCAGAGTTTTTTCTTGCATCTATTGTTACTAGAGAAGGAGGGTTGGACACCATCTCCATACAACACAAACACTTCATCTGGTTCTTGTACAAGAAAGTGAAAATTAATCTTGCCAAGACCCTGTTTGAACATCTGTGCTTAACAATAACCATGAGTAGAGCAAAGTCACCCTCAAACATTCATCATCCAAGGCTGATTTCAGAACTCATAAGGCAAACCAAGCTCACTGACATTCTAAGTGCAAGAGAAAAGCTTAGAGTGTTTAATACTGCTAAGTATGATGCTAATGTGCTGGTAAACATGAAGAAGAAAACCAAGGATGAGATCATCAAAGTCAAGACTCCTCTACAAGCAATATATGAAAAATACTTCTGGTGTGATGGGTTTCCCACCATATCAGAACATGATAACGAGGAGGTAATCAAGAATTTTTTGGAGATTGTGAGAAGAGAAACTGGGGTAAGGATGCCCAGAAGGTTTGTTGTCAGTGTCCCAAACTGGGATATCTTCAAAAGACCAAAAGAAATCACAAGGTCGAGAAAACAACCAAGAACCACTGAACAAGATATAGTTGAAGAAGGTTCTCAGGACCAAGAAAAAGTTGATGATGCTGAGACTGAACAAGGAGATAGTGGTGCTGGAGGAATGGCCGCTGAAGGGAAAGATGTAGCTGCTCAGAAGGAAAAGAGAACAAAGAAAAGGAGTGATAGGCCTGTTAATGCTGAGGAGGATCAACCAGTCAGAGCCACTAAAAGAACAAAGACAGTTATGAAAAGAAAGGCTGCTGACACACTCCAAGGTAATACCTCTAAGCCTAATACTAATAGCACTTTTAATGCTCAAACCTCTACCTCTCAACCTTCTAAAGAACCATCTCCCATAGACTTCACTAAACCCATTAGTGTAGTTCTGCCTGATCCTAAACCATCATCATCATCTGAAGAAACTCTTTCTGACTCCAGCATTGACTCTACTGAGTTAATTGCTGAACTTGATAAATTAGAGAAAGTGAAAGAAAAGAAAAAGAAACCTGTGCAGAAACATACCAAAAGAACCACCAAGAAGCCCATCCACATCGCTTCTAATGAAGAACCCCCCATCATTATTGATACCTCAACTCTTGATCAACCTGCCAACACCCCATCTGTCCTTGACCATCTCACCCAACACCTATCTGGAGATGCATTCACTCACTCCAATCCAAATTCACCACCTCACTTTCCTTTTATCAACACTACTGCTGATCCACCAATCCAAGAACCACCTAATCAAACCATACAAACTCCACCTTCATCCCTTGATAACATTTCACAAGAAAATCCACCCACATTCACACCAGCCCAGGATGAAACAATTGCTCATTCTTTAGAACAAACACAACAAAAATCACCTCATCACTCACCAGTTCACAACATGCATGAACAACAACCACCATCACCTCCAACCGAAATTTACACTCCTGCACCTTCCCCTGAACCTTCTCCAGAACTTATCTATGGTCCACTCAATAAACCTTTAGATGAAGAAGAGCTTGATGAGCTTACTGACTTTATCTTTAAAGCAGAAAAGCAGCTCTTGAAAAATGCCATAGATATTGATGATGAACCAAGACTTCCACCTAACCTAAGTAAAATCAAAATCATTGAACTTAAGAGAAAGAAACCAGAACCAACCATTCCCTTTGACCCAACCAAACCCTTCTTCAACTCTGCTTCTGAACCAAATCTTGAGCTATTAAATAATGCTATTAGTCTTAGGTTCAAGAGATTTAAACAGATGGATGAAGAAGTTCTTGTCTTTCCTTCTGACATTGATGCTGAAGTCAGAAAGATGGAGTACTTATTCAGTCAATCCTTAAAGATTCTAGGTACTCATCTGAAGAGCAAGATACAGGGTAGAGGAATGGCTGCAGTAAGAAATTTGTTTGATTGTATTGAAAGATCACGTGCTCCAAAACTCACTTTTTACAATCATGTGGAAGAGCAAAACAGACTGAATCTTCTGACTGCCATAGAAGAAAGTCTCAGAACTGCTAGTGCAAATGCTAATGCTTTGGTTTCAGAAGAGGTTGCATATCTTAGGTTTGTTGAAGCTGAGCAGACTAGGATAGCTGCTGTAAGACCCATAATTCTACTGTATCGTACGCAAGTTATAAGCGTAAGTAGCGGCGAGGAGTTTTTAGGGTTTTTGTAAAGTTAATTTCATACGTATCGTGTAATAACAGCGTTATTGCTGAGTTGGAACTGGTTTTGGATTCGTGTGCTATTTAAGCCCAGGCTTTTGGTTCTTAGTCCTCTTTTTTATACAAGAACGTTCATGTGCTTTCAGAATTTCGAGTTTCGACTTTCTCCGTTTATTGGAAAAACGAGTAGAAAATAGTACCCGCTGCTTAAAATTTTACGGTTTCTGTTTTCCGTCGAATTTTAATTGGAGGCTTTATATATCGGCGCGAGTTGGAATATGTCTTCAGAATAATTTTCAAGAGTGAGGGAGAAAATTACAGTCGGGGAAAAAGATTTAGCGATAATATTTGGAAACGGTTTACGACGGACGTTTATTGGTGAGATTTTCTATTTTTGAGATTTCCGTCCGTTAGCGAGGTGCGACTCGCCGAGAACAAACGCGACGAGCTGAGTAGCGTAAAGTGGATATTTGTTCAAAAAGTAATCATGAGTGAATTGGATCCAAGGGCTAGGGTTTAGTCTTGCAAAAGTTAGTTGATCCAATGGCCTAGATTTCACAAGAGTGGATGTAAATAGTAAGGAGGTTTATCTATTTGGTCATAGAAGCAAAAAAAAAATCACAAAACTCTTCCTTCCTCTCTTCACTCTCACGGCTCACTCACTCACTCATTCACTCATCCATTCAAATTCCATTTTCTCATCTTATCAATCTTGGATCATTAGCCTATTAAGGAATCATCATCTCCTCAAGGTAACTAACAATTCTCTTCCTTAATTCTCCATGAAAACCTCTTGAATTTAGAGTTTCATGATTATGTTCTTGAGAGAAAATTTTTGAGAATTTAGTTTTAATTAGTTTTGATTCCATAGTAGTGTTTAAGAGTGTTATGTAGGATATATTAGTGAAGCATGTAAGTGATTCTCATGGTGATTTTAAATTTCACAAATTTTGGTGAAGGGTTTTGAAGAAAATTTCTTGAAATGATCATAACTTTGGGTGTGTTGTATGATTTTGGTTTTTGGAGTTAGTTTCAAGCTTTGTGACAAAATGGATTGGTGAATATGAAATTAGTTTCGAAAAATGAGAAAAAAATTATTCTCGTGTTCTTGAGCGACTCGAAGAACACAATTCAGAAAAAATTTATTTCGAGTTTCAAAAAGAGTCGGGTATACGATCGAATATCGTTACGAGCTAACACATGTGGGGTAGGGTTTCAAATGAAAAAAAAATGTGTAGGGTTGCCTTTTTGCCTCATTTGGCCGTGGCACCCATATAGGGTTCGAGGAATCGAATTTCGAAAATTGTTTAGAGGCAAATAGCTTCCCGTGATCATTGTTTAATTGTTTGATTGGTTATGGGATGTTTTGAAAAGAAAATAATCATTTGCCTTAAGAAAAACCTTATTTGAGATTTCTCGAAAATTTGCGATTCAACTCTATAATTTCTAAATCGTTTTGATAAGTGCTAGTTAGGTATTATGGGATATTACCATGCATTTAGAAGTGAAAAATTTTGTGTGGGAATGTGTTTTCTTGAAAAATGGCCGTGGCCTTTTTAAAGGGTGGGGAAGAAATTCCAAAATTTTTCTAAGTCCACAATTGTGTGAAAATTTTGTGTGTGTTGGATAATCTTAGTTTTGAAGAAAAATGAGCATAGGAAAGGTTGTTAGGAAGAAAAAAATGTGTGACTTGTAACGCAAGAAAACTTCGATTTTTCATAAAAATATTTTTGAAAAGTTTTAGTTGTGTTTCAAATGGTCTTGTGGTGTGTGAAACAAGTCCTTGAAGTGGAAAATCCAAAATGGTTTTAGTTTATGATTTGAAAACAAAATGATTTTCGTGTTATAAAAATAGTACAATTAACTTCGTGAATTTTTAAACACTATGAGAATAACCTGAAATCATTGAGGGATGGTTTTAGAAAGTACCTTAGACCCCTCTGGAACTTTGAGAGCGAGTTTCGTTTCGATAGGATAAACGAGGAATATTTTATTGATTGTACGCTGCTTAACTTTTAGGTAGCGTGTGTTGTAGATTTTCGCAAAAGTAAAGTAACGGAAGCTTGCTGAGGTAAGGGCACCTTTTATTTCCGTCTTATATCGGTATAATATGGTTGTATGCTTGTTGTGGTGTGCTTGAGTGTTATGCATGTATGTATTCTGTATTCTCGTTGATGAGAAAGTGTTTATGATACATGTGTTGTCTTACATATGATTTTGTTAGAAATATATGTATTGACATGTAGTTGAGAATTACATATGCATGATTGATATGTAATTGAATGCATCGGCATAGATAAGATGTATCGTATGCTCATGCATTCATGGTAGTGGTTAGAAGACCACCGGGTGCGATTAGCAGATCCACCTTGAATCCTGCGGGATTTTATTGAGTACAATATTGTGATTAGCAGATCACGGGGTTCGATTAGAAGATCCACCCTAATCCTTCGATTAGCAGATCGTCGTGATTGTATTGATTTTAGTGATGAGCAGATCACGACTCTCTGCGGAGAGGTTAAATTCCGGAATTCATGCATGTGGCAGCCAGTGATTGGTGTCACGATCATGTAGAGTCTGCATTGCATTAGGCTATGTGCGCATTTACATATTATGCTTGTTGTTGAGGAAATGTTAAACGTTACTCGCTTTTCGTTTTGGTATTTGTTATTTGTATACTTGTTTCCAGTTGGTGACCCTTACTTTTGCATGTAAATATCGCGGGCTCCTCCCACCCCTAGACGATGGGGTGTTGCCCGAGGTCGTCGGTCGTGGGGACGGCGAAGATTTCGTAGAGTATCCTGGAGAGTAGATGGGTGGCTTAGCTAGGCTACACTTTTTGATTAGACTTGGTGTCTAGTATCTTTTGGATGACTGTATGTCTTATACTTGGATGACTTGGTGTCTTATACCTTTCGTTTATAACTCTTGTCTTTGGTTTATGAACTCCGTGTATCCCTTGGTTTGTAATTATTCAGGTGCACACTTTGCTTCTCGGAAGCCCTATGATATAATACTTTGGTATTGTATTTAATTTCCATTGTGTGATGAAATGTTGAGCTGGTCACGAGCATTCACGCGTGCTCTTTTTATTTGGCGTGTTGTTTTTAAAAAAAAAATAAAAATAATGCCCCTTTTTCGGCTTTAAAAATCGGGGTGTTACAGCTGCTGAAGTGGAGAGTAAGAGGCTTGCTGATGAAGAAGCCCTCAAGTTATTGGTAGATCAAGCAGAAGACATTGAGATGCCTGATCAGAACCAAGTTGGTGAAGCTTCTGATAAGGGAAAAGATCCTATAATTGACACAACTCCTCCTGCTTCTCCAAAATTTGAACCAGGCTCTCCATCAACTCCTATTCCTCCTGCTGTTCAAAGTGCCTTAGACAACATAAAATCTGAGTTGGCTGAAGATATAAAGGATGAGATAGATATACTCAGAATTGATTTGAGATCTGACTTGACATCTGCTATTGCTGCATCTGAGGAAGCTACTCACAGAAGAATGGATGCCATGATGCAAACTCTTCTTAAGGCCATATCAGATATTAAGAAGCCCTAAACCCATATTTGAGCACTTGTCTTGTTTTATTTTGACTTTGGTTCTTATGTAATATTTGATTTTTTTCTGTTCTTTAATTAAAGTTTGATTATCCTTTCTTGTGTGTTTGTTTGTTTGTTTGATTGTTTGTTTATTTTATTTCGTTTTTCAAAATGAAAATCATATACTCTGATAATGTCTGATACTCTTGTGGATTCTGAACCTAGTGTAAGATGTTGGAGAACATCTTGTTTTTAAACTTATATAGGATTTTGAAAACCTAAGGTTCCCGCACATCAGTATTCCTGTTTACTCATGAAATAGCTTCTTAGTATTATAGCCTGTTTATAAGCGGGGCAACAATACCGTATGAGGCGTGTCTGGTAACTGGTTTTCTAACGTTTGACAAGAGTATATAAAAGAAACATGCTCGAAAAGAAAGAAATTTATAGCAGGAACAAGTTTTATTATTATAATTAAAGAGGATCTTTATTACATAAGATAGTGAAACTCTACTTAGATTTAGACTTAGACTCAGAAGCCTCTGCGTCCAGTCTCTTATACTTCTTCCTAAGAACTGCGAGCAATTCTTCAGTGGCCTTCTGAACCTCAGCTCTATAATCTTCGTATGAAGTATCATCATCGTATGTCCATAAGAATTCCTCCAGATCAGAGCCCAATTCTTCTCTCTCTAATTCTGTCAATCTAAGTTCTTGCTTGTTTCGCTCATAACGAAGCCTGTTTTCTTCGCAGCGCCAGGGCTCTGCTTCCTTCTTGCTCTATCCTTTTGAGCCTGAAGCACCCTTGGTAACCTGCCTTTCCATTGTATGTTTTTCTTTTGATGTTACTTGATTACTCTGGATGAGTAAAATGAGAGGAATCATCCCTTTTTATAGTATCATCAAGATCTCTTGTCAGGACGGTTTTCAACACAATTCATTAAATGAATTTAGTTGTCACCACTTTTTGACTTGACTGCCTTGTTATGACGCGTTTGACTGCTTGGTTTTCTGTGTCTTTTTGACCGATGCCAAAAGGGGGAGTAAGGATAGTGTTAAAATTAATGTTGATTGATTCTAATACTGCTCAAAAGATCTGAAACTGTTATGTTATATACATTTTGAATCAATTTTTATCCCTTCTGATTCCTTCTCATTCTGAACCATTATTGAAAGGGGAGAAAACTTAAGAACCTAAAATAAATCTCATAGACAATGTCAGAAGAGCTTGCAAACCTCTTCTGAGCATTATCAGACTCTGAGAAGAAGAGCTTACAAACCTCTGCTTCTGAGAGACAAATATGAAAATTTATTTTAAGTTAATAAGTTGGCTCTTAAACTGTTTTAATTAATTATGGATAAGACTTAGGGGGAGCTTACAAACCTAACCCTATGGATTATCAGACTCAGGGGGAGATTGCAAACCTTTGAAACCTGAAGTCAACATAATTAAATTAAATCAACAACAATTGAATTTTAATACTTTAGTTTGTCATCATCAAAAAGGGGGAGATTGTTGGAACAAAGTGGGTCTGACATGAACCTCTAAGATTTTAAGTAGTTTTGATGATAACAAAGTATTAAAATTGCAATTGGTATTACTAATGATTATTCTAGTGTGCAGAATTATAAGTTAAAATTCATTCAGAAGCACTATGAATAGTAGCAGAGAAGCCAGTCAAAACAAGCTCTGAAAGCACGACACTGTTCATCAGAAGCTTGAATTTTGAATGCTGAAGAAAGTGACTCTGAGGATAAAACAAGGCTCTGAAGGACTCAGAAGCTAAAAGACCTCAAGAAGCTATGACAACAGCATCTGAAGCAAAAAGAATTTACGTCACTCAAGAACTGACATAATCAGAACCAATGATTGAAGAACAATCTATTTCAAGGCTCTGTCAAGTCCACAGGAAGGAATATTCGTTGGTACAACGTTAATCTTATCCACAAGTGGAGCGCATTTGAGGATCGTACTATTGTACTATTATTACTCAAAATGGATGAGTGATAATTTGAATTGCAAGGTAGTGGAATTGGATATCTTTGCCAAAGAAGGCAACTACAGCTATCACAATTGTACGAGTAAATTCCAGCTGGCACAAAGCTCTCTGCAACGGTCATCATCTTCCTCCAAGTATAAATAGAAGACTCAAATGGAAGAAATGACTACTGTTCTATTACTGCGTTTAAGGCTCTGAAGCATTCTGACATTATTGTTCTATCTGTCATTCAAAGTCTTGAAGCAATTTGCGTTGTATTTTGTAAACACCTCTGATAGTATATCAAGTGTTCCTTAACATTCATTCTTATTCTTAAGTTTGTTTGAGAAGTCTCTTGTTAAGTTTAACTTGAGCATTTGAGAAGTCTCTTGTTTAGTGAAACTTGAGCACCTGAGAAGTCTCTTGCAAGTGTGCTTGAGCAATTTGTAATCTTAAGTAGATTATAGTGAAAATCT
This sequence comes from Trifolium repens, assembly GCA_030408175.1. Classification (NCBI taxonomy): domain Eukaryota; kingdom Viridiplantae; phylum Streptophyta; class Magnoliopsida; order Fabales; family Fabaceae; genus Trifolium; species Trifolium repens. The sequence goes on along the minus strand of CP125845.1, from coordinate 21,545,180 downwards.
CTTGTTAGTAACAAGGGGACTGGAGTACTCTCGATTTGTGAGAGGAACCAGGATAAATTTTGTGTCTTTCTCTCTTTCTCTCAGCACCCCTTTTATTTTTGTGATTACATCCGCTGCAAACTTAGTTTTATTTGGTAAAAAGTTTTAATTTTTAAAACACAATTCAACCCCCCCCCCTTCTTGTGTTTTTCCACCTTCAGAACCCACCTGTGAGGAAGCTTTAAACTCAGAAGTTTTGTCCTAGGACTTGTGGCTTTGATGCTGACCAGAATTGATCTCCAATATTTTGTTGTAGTCCAACTCCAAAATTACAATCCAAGGTAGCCTCAAAAACTCATAAGCACAAGAGTAAACTAGGATCAGTTATACTAAACACTAGGAGGTGGAATGATAAGGAACCTAAAAGAAGGTTTGAGATTGCTTACCAAGGCTGGAACTGACAGAAAAGAGAAAAATTAGCTACATGCAGTTGTTGCCTTCTGATGAGCTCGCCACGGCGAGTGAGTACTCGTTGAGCGAGTATGGCAGAATGGAAAAGCGTGGTTCTACCGTTTTGGCTCGAAATCCCACTTTTCTACAGCACCCATGACACTCCCAGTGCCACAAGATTCGTAATGTTGAAGATAGACACACATGCAGTGGAGAAATTTAAGTGTAGGGTTAAGATTTGAGTGATTGAATTAAAAAGGGGAAAACTCATAAGTTCATGGAAGGTGAGTTTCTTACCTCTAGGTTTTGAACAGAAATTTTATCAATCCTTTGAGTACCCATATCATGTAGTGGCTGAGGTTTCCTTTCTTCATTCTAAAATTTGAATCCATAGAGGGTTGATGAACAAGCATGTTAAACCATGGAGTTTGAAGGAAAAATGGCGTGAGGAGGGAATGAGAGTGAGGATGGATTGAAGCTTAAGGCCAAGAGTTGATTGCATGCTGGATTGGTGATGAAAAATCAAAGATTGAAGTTAAAAGGGTATATGTTGCTGTTGTTGTTGTTGTTTCGGCCAAAGAGAGGGCAAGAGGGGTGGTGATTTTCTTGGCTAAATGCTTCAGGGAATAGAAAACAGAAAGTGAATGGTTTGTGCACAAGTCTTGTGCTTAAGTAGCCAAAAACGTGGGTCCCATGACTTCTTGTTCAAATCCTATTGGTTAGCCTAATATACTCTAATGTCTTACTCAATAAAAATTGATAGAAATTTATCTCAATTTACACTTCTAATTATTATTACTTTTAATAATTAAAGTGGGATGTTACATTAACTCTTAAACTGTTTTAATTAATTATGGATAAGACTTAGGGGGAGCTTACGAACCTAACCCTATGGATTATCAGACTCAGGGGGAGATTGCAAACCTTTGAAACCTGAAGTCAACATAAATAATAAATCAACAACAATTGAATTTTAATGTTTTAGTTTGTCATCATCAAAAAGGGGGAGATTGTTGGAACAAAGTGGGTCTGACATAAATCTCTAAGTCTTTAATTAGTTTTGATGATAACAAAGTATTAAAATTGCAATTGGTATTACTAATGATTGGTTCTAGTGTGCAGAATTATAAGTTAAAATTCATTCAGAAGCACTACGAACAAAAGCAGAGAAGCCAAGCTAAGAAGCTCTGAAAGCGTATAGCTGATCATCAGAAACTTAAAATTCAAGTTCTGAAGTAAGTGGCTCTGAGGACAAAAGCCAGACTCTGAGAAGCTCAGAAGCTGAAGACCTTAAGAAGCTACGACAACAGACTCTGAAGCAAAAGGAATTTACGTCACTCAAGAACTGACAGAATCAGAATCAATGATTGAAGAATAATCTACTTAAGGACTCTGTCATATCCACAGGAGGGAATATTCGTTGGTATCACGTTAACCTTATCCATAAGTGGAGCGCATTTGAGGATTGTACAATCGTACTATTATTACTCAAAATAGTTGAGTGATATTTCAAATTGCAAGGTAGTGGAATTGGATTTCTTTACCAAAGAAGGCAATATACAACTATCAATTGTACGAGCAAATTCCAGCTGACACCTTATCTCTCTGCAACGGTCATTGCCATTCCATTCAAGTATAAATAGAAGACTCAAATGGAAGAAATGACTACTGTTCTATCACTGCGTTTAAGACTCTGAAATATTCTGACATTACAGCTTCTATCTGTCATTCTTAGTCTTAAGGCAAATCTGTGTTGTATTTTGTAAACACCTCTGATAGTATATCAAGTGTTCATTAACATTCATTCTTATTCTTAAGTTTGTTTGAGAAGTCTCTTGTTAGTTGTAACTTGAGCATTTGAGAAGTCTCTTGCTATTGTGCTTGAGCATCTTGTAATCTTGTGAGATTTTAGTGAGAAGCCCTTGGAAGTGCAAGGGGACTGGACGTACTCTCGATTTGTGAGAGGAACCGGTATAAATTCCGTGTCTTTCTTTCTCTCTCTCTGGTCCATTATTGTTTTGTGTTTAATCCGCTGCAAACTTAGTTTTTATTTGAGAAAAAATTTTAACTTTTAAAACACAATTCAACCCCCCATTTTTGTGTTTTTCCACCTTCAATTGGTATCAGGAGCTAGGTCTGTTGCCTAACTCACCTTACAATGAAACAGTAAAAGATCCAAAGGAAAAACATGACTGACGCTGCTGGAAATGATGGAGGAAAGAAAAGTACTGAGATTCCATTTGATTATGACCCAAACTCAAATGATAGGAAGTCTTCTGACAGGATTCCATTTTTCAATGGAAATCCTACTTCTTACCCATTCTGGAAAACAAATATGTATAGTTATATCATAGGTATTGATGTTGATTTGTGGGATTTGGTAGAAGAAGGTGTTGTCTTTGACAACATGGATAAAGAAGGAGTGGTTAGCCATCAACATAGAAAATCTTTCACACCTTCTCAGAAGCTAGAGTACAAGAAGCATCACAATGTAAAAGGTATGATGACTAATGCGATTTCGCATGATGAGTATCTCAAGATTGTGGACAAAAGAACCGCTAAATCTATTTGGGAGTCTCTGAAATCTAAATATGAAGGAAACAAACAAGTTAGAGAGGCTAAAACAAACTTGTTAGTTCATCAGTATGAGTTGTTCAAGATGAAGGATGGAGAGGATATTGAAGCTATGTTTTCTAGGTTTCAAGTTTTGGTCTCTGGACTTCAAGTACTGGACAAGAGTTATACTACTACTGATCATGTTAGAAAGATTCTCAGAAGCCTACCCCCAAAGTGGAGACCTAAGGTGACTGCTTTTCAAGAAGCCAAGGATTTAGATCTAGTATCTCTTGAAGATCTGATTAGTTCATTAAAGACTCATGAAATGGAGTTAATGACTGACGAGTCAACCAAGAAAATAAAAGGGATAGCCTTAAGCTCTAAGAGTTCATCAAAGGCTCTGAAAGCTAAGGTTATAGAATCTGAAGACGAAGCTTCTGAAGAAGGTCATGAGGTTGAGTCTGAAGATGAAGAAGAAATGGTGCTGATGGCTGCTAAAGTATCTCAATGGGCAAAACGAAGCAAGAAATATGTAGGAAAGTTTGGAAGTTCTTCCAAGAAAGTTGGTGCTACCAAAGAGAAAAAGGAAGAACAAAACAAGTGCTTTAAATGCAACAAGCCTGGGCATTTCATTGCTGACTGTCCAGAAAATCAGAATAGATCATCCAAGAGAACTTCGAGCAAGGAAAAATATAAAAGTAAACTCAAAAAGGGATTTCTTGCAACTTGGGAAGATCTAGATAAAGACTCAGACTCTGATGGAGATGAAGAAGCCAATCTGGCTCTGATGGCAACTACCTCTGATAAAGAAAACTCTGAGCATGAAGCAGATTCAGACTCCGAAGATGAAGATGAGATTTATATATATAATAACCAAGGGAATAGGAAGCCCTTTCAGCATAAGATGTACCAAAAAGGACTACAAAAGTTTACATGAGAATTCAATTTAACTGTGTTTTCCGCTATTATTTGTTTGTTCTTCCCTTTTACTTTTAAAATAACACTTTACTTTAAAAATAAAAGGAAGAACAACTTTTAAAGTGTAATTTTTGTGTTTCTTGAATATAATTATCGTAATAAATAGTACAACTTTTTAAAATTAGAGAAAGAAGAAATTACTACTAGATATTTCTTTTTGGTCAAATAGTCTAGTGGCTAAAAATTTCACGTTTAATGTGAATAAGTGAGGTGTCCGGAATTCGAACACTCGGCCTCTACGTATATATTGCAATGTCTATACAAACTGAACTAAACTTATGAGTACACTACTAAATATTTTTAATATATATTTTAGAGAAAAGCTAATATATATGTGCCCTTATTGATTCAAAAATTGAAATATTTTATGGTAATCAGTATATCTAATTCAATTTTTAATATTTTTAATATATGTGCCCTTATTTATTGGTTTCATATTGGTCCCTTAACTAATTAAGGTTGCAAATTGGTCCCTTAACTTTAATTTTGTTTGTCATATTGGTCTTTTTCGTTAGTTTTTATGAAAAAACATTAATTTTACTTTCTTTTATTCGTTATATGAACACATAAACGATTTATTTATGAGTAATATTATTAGTGAATATGATTATGAGTTCAAACATCTTTCTTAGACGAGAGTTAAATGTATTATCAACCTGTTAAAAAGGACCAGTATGGCAAACATAATTAAAGTTAAGCGATCAATTTGGTGACGTTAATAAGTTAAGGGATCAATTTGTAACGTTAATTAGTTAAGGGACCAATATGAAATCAATAAATAAGTTAAGGGACCAATAGTACAATTTAGCCATTATATTAATTGTCAATATTACCTACTCTCTTCGGTTCTTTTTATAATAAACAAAATACATAAATGATAAAGACTAAGGAAATACACGATGTTTTCATTTAATACTCCTATACATTTAAATTTATAATTTATTCCATAAATACCGTTGTTTAATTTCTCTAAATTTCACTACCTTACTCTTAATATTGTAGGATCATCCTAACAAATCAAAAGGTTATTAAAAAACAACTCTTAATTTTTTTCACTGTACACTTGAGTCACTTTAGAAGATTCAAATCAGTTTGAGGAGGAAAACGTAGATTATTCATGATAAATTATATATTCGTGAGTTTATGCCCGTTTAGCCTAGCTTATTTTTGAGCTTATGCAAATGACTTATGCAATACAAATTAGGTTTTATGCTATTTTATAAGTACAAACTAGTGAAAATTGAATTTTTATAAGCTATTTTATCATAAACTACCTTGAAAAACTTATAATAATACATAAAAATTGCATAAGCTGTTTGCATAAGCTCAAAAATAAGCTAGGCCAAACGGGCCCTTTGTTTTGTCATCACACGTTTTTGTATCATTTAGCTATATAATTATTATCTCATCAGACAATTAAAACGTGGTGAACAACTTATTTTTGAAATTTTGTCAACAAAAATAAAACTTACTTTTGAAATACAAATGGTAATTCTAAAAGTATTCATCTCTCTCTTGTTTTACTCTATGATCTTTGTCTCTATAATATGTTTTGTTCATAATTTAATCTCATATAATAATATACTATAATTTATATCTATTGATTTATAAAATCGAACATAATGCTATCTCAATAGTTATTTGACAAAGTGTCACACTTAGGAGGGTGGTGCTTGTGAAGGCTAGCTATGTCAATCTAATTTTTAGTTTTCAAGCATACAAAAATAATATTTTGTCCATTAAACATCGTATAAAAAAAATAAATTGTTCGAAAAATTAAAAGTGTGTTATGTGTTGTTTTGTCTTATGTTGTTTATTCAGTTCTTATCTTTTACTGATCAAGCAAATTCTTAAAATTTGCTCAAAGTTTTGAAGCTAACCAACATTGCCATTTTAAGTAGAAGTTTAGAGTTATTCACATTAATAAGATTGAGACAATGATAGTGTTGATTCAACAAAAACAAGACAAAACGAACAAAAATTGAGTTAGCTACTCAATCATGTGAATACAAGATAAATACAGTTTTCTTCGTAAAAAAAACAAGACATTATTAATATTTTCTCTCTTTATTTATTTAAGACACTAATAATTGTTTGTCGAACTAACATCGGTTTAACAATGACAAAAATTTATGTGAAACTAGTTCAAAAACCCTTAAAGGACAATGACAAGAGACAAGAGTGCACAAAACCGGCAAGCATTTTCTCCTTGTTATTCTTTAGTTGAACAAATCCATATACACATTGATTTAATTAACATAAAGTTTAAAGGTGTAAGAGCCTACTTTTCTATCTTTTGAAAAGGAGGTGAAAGAACTAACTACTCATAATTAACAATCGTTTTCCACAAGTCAAAAACATAATGTGCAAGAGATATTTGGTTGGTTACTAATCACAATAATTGAACTAATTATAGCTCCCAAATTCCCAATCAACTAGTGGACTAACATAGCCAACTATAGCTCGTTATGTGTCCATTTGTTTAACCAATTAACCCTATGTTGCACAAGTACCTTGTCGGCCAAGTTTTTTATGAACCATATCTTGATAAGGCACTTAAAATTTAAACTTTACATGAACCCTTTTTCAAGTATTTTTGTGAGCATCCAAGTAAAAAAAGAAGCATATAGAACAAAATTCTCTAAAGCACAAAATTAGATAGGTATTTCAATTCTTGGGAAGTTAACGGGCTAAACTTATTTGGGCTTTTTGGTTTGACTTATTGATCATGATAAGTTTATTTAATTACTAAGACTGCACTTTCAAGTGTTGTGGTCTATGAATCTTGCTTTTGAGATTAATCTCTTTTAATACCTTTTTAATGTCTTTTAATTAGAAAGATTGTGACAACGAATGATCTTTGACCACTAAATGGGGTATTGTATTAAACATGTGTCCTCTGTTTTATTAAAAAAACAAAGGTGCATTGCATGTGAAGACATAAGGATCATGCTGATCACCATTTAATCAAGTTTCATCGACAATTATGTGTACGTATAGGTCCTTTTGGAATGACTTGTTTTTAAGTTTATAAATATACAATTTTTTTTATAAAAACTTATAAATTAACATAAAAATTAATATATTTGCTTTAGTTATTTTTTATAAACCGAAAAATAAGACAATCTAACATGTTCATAGTATTCCTAGAAAAGATACACAAGCAATTAAAATATTATATTTGAATGTTATGAACAAATTACAAATTATAAAATTGTCCGGTCAAGAAGAAATATATAAAATGGAGAATTCTTATCTATCCATGAGAAAAAATTGAATAGCCTGCTCACACAAAACAAATTCCTCCAAAATTTAAATGGGAAATGATGAATGTTACGAAAGACATGAAGAAATTCACGACTACATATCCTCCATTTATCTACACCAATGCACGCCCATGATTTATGTCAAAGAGGGGTTTAATAGTAGGAAAATGCTATTTAGCAAGAATATTTTGATGCAAGAAAGAGAAAATGCTATTTAGCAGGAATATGGTATGCTCAATTTAAGTTACTTAAAATATATCTAACATTTGTTTCAAAAAAAAAATTAACATTAAAAAGTGACATGACTTCAAATAATTGGTTGTTGGATACGCTCCTCAACTAAATTCTAGGGAGATAAGTTGTAACCTAAAAGAAATTCAAGTTTAGTGAATTCTATATCAATTGATTTATAGAAAACATAAAGCAGTGTAAACATTTTATCAATATTTTAAATCCTAACCATAGTGTTCTTGATCAAACTATTTGCTAAAAATATAAAAGAAACAAATAATAGAAAGTTTAAAAACATTTGAAATTGTGTCAAAAAATAATATTGGAAGGTGATGGTTAATGCACTTAGTTAAGGCTGCTAAAAATAAAACTTTTTTTATTGGAAATTTTAAAACTTTAAAAATTAAATACATATTTCCTAAAAAAAATACTATATTGGCTTTCTTAATTTGTACTCGTAAGAGATTTGAATCCTCTCATTCTCTTTTCTAACTCTCTATCTGTCTGGATTTTCTTTATCTAAAGAGAATGATGTTACATCTAGCTTTGTAGAAATTATTTTATGTACTCTGTATTTCTTTTGTTTTCGACAAATTTTTGTTCTTTGTTATCATATAATTCTTTTTATAAATAAATACAATTTAAGTGGATTAAGCTCGTAGCTCACTAGAGTTAGAATATATTTTAAATTTACAGAACACTAATAAATATACTTGTAAATCACCCGCCAACAAAATCAACTTATTAAATAATTAAGATATTGAGCTCAATTGGTTAATGAGTTTTTCTTATGATGAATTGTTCGGAAGAATCCGAATTTGATTCCTATGAAAAAAAACTTTGGTAACATTTTACTTATCTTATGGTCAAACTCTGAATTATCGAAGTCTCCTTTCCTCGAGTTAATACCAAAAAAGAATCAACTTAGACACTATACCAACTTGTGTTAGCTATTTGAGCATCTCCAATAAACTTTTTATAAGGAACTTAATTTTGTATGCTACTAATTATAAGTAGTCTTTACTATGCTACATCATATTTATACAACTCATATATTTTGTTCCAATTGTAGAAAATAAGGCATGATGATATGATTTCTTATTATGCAACCATATTTTTATGTTAACCGTTGTCATGTTAAGTTACTCTAATATAAAAAATAAAGATAAGGAATAAATTCACTTTTTAATGGTTCTGTGAGCTTAATTTAGTTAGCAGAAGCATACATTATATATATATATATATATATATATATATATATATATATATAGTTTTGTTTTTTTCCCTGTAATTTTTTTTTTTTGATTCGCCCCTTGCAAAGTAAATTTTTTTTTTCCCCCCTTGGGTGCAAGGAATTTGCACTTTTTAAATCGGTTGAACAAATTAACCGTTTTAAAATATAAGGCTGAGATTAAATCCCCAAATTAATGAAGTCACACACCAGATTATTCTTTTTCTCACTTGTATCTTTTCATCTTCCTCTATCTCATGTCGCGGCACCTTCCTCGTCGGAACCGTCTATCCACTGCATCTTCAATTATGGATACCTTAATGTCAACCTCGCCGTCGTCCACCCTTGCCGGTTGTTCCATACCCACTGTGTCTTCCTTTCTCCATACCCGCTCTCTATTTATTTTTTATCTGGGTATTGTCTGATTTATCTCCTTGGGTTTTGCTGCAATTTATTTTTAGAACACAGATAACAATATTTATTTTATTGAATTGAATGATTTTGTCACCATCTGAGGTGTAGTAATAGAAAGGATCAATTGTTTCCATTGTTGGCTACAAATATAGGACTTCTAAAAATCAATTTGGTTTGGTTACTATTATATTGTTGGATTATTCTTTTATGTGAAATTAACAAATAAGATAACAATCATAACTAAAAAACGGGAAAAGTAGTAAAACCGAAGTTATTGGCAAGAACGACGCACCGCAATCTCCCATGTTCTCACCCTAACCACAACAGAAGAAGAAGAGGAAGAAAAGTCTAAAGTGGTGTGTGAAAAAGAATAATCTGGTGTGTGACTTTTTTAATTTGGGAATTTAATCTCAGCCTTATATTTTAATCCAACGGTTCATATTAAGTTCTCTCACTCTCATATAAGAATGGCTTTCTCACTAGATATGCTCCCTATATATATATATATATATATATGAGATAGGATTCGAACGCCAATCATTTCATTTATCCACCTTAAAGGTAAAATTTCTAATCACTTGACTACGTTATAAAAAAAAATCACAGTCTAATAAAACATTGAATACCTCATTATAAATGTTCTTATGAACAAATGTCAAAATTCATTATTGCAATTTTTTGTTAATTAAAAAAAGTTTAGACGAATTGGGTCTAGAACTCACAAAAGTTATAGTGCGTCTTAAATGGGGTGAATTCTAAGGTGAGGGCTCAATTAAATCCCTCACCGGTGTACCACTCATCTTAACCATTAGATTAAAGAGGTCTACATTATTTCATTGGTCATTAACACACTCAATACAAATTCTTTAACAAAAAATTCAGATTTTAAAACGTTTCCTCTTTACCATGTTCCTGTAACGCCCAGAAACCAAATAATCTTCATTTCATGTATGTTTCAATTTCCATGGCAAGATCTACAAGGTCCCAAAAACATTTCACCATTCAAGCACTTGAGAATGAAATTAAATACTAGATTGGAAAAAAATCGCTCCTATTTATAACGTAGAATTTTCCAGATGCATAGTGATTATCGTTTTCTCAAATAAACTTATCTAGATGTGTTTGATTTTGAAAATACATTTTTTAGGGTCCATCCAAATGTATCATGGTTAGACGTTTTGATGGGTAAAAAAGGGAATGAAAAGTTGTAATACTTGAATTCTTAGGAGCACAAATCTTAGTGCTGCCATGGAACAATTAGAACTGTGTTAATATTTCTTCCTAGGAGTTGTTTCTTCCTAGGAGTTATGGTTGTTGTTGTAGTGGTCTAGTGGGATGAAACTCAGAAACAAGGAGAGAAGATAAAAGAAGGAAAAATATTCAATGCAATGTAGTGTATACACAAATATGTGAATTTATTTAATCCAACGGTTGTTATTTGTTATCTAGGGTGGTACACCGGTGAGGGACTTAATTGAACCCTCACCCTAGAATTCACCCTTAAATGGATGTAGATTCTCCACAATATTTTTTAACAAAGTTTTCACACAGTTGTAAATTTTGTCAATCAAATGAGTGAGATATAATTACTCTAATATGGACTAGTATATAGCAAATGGTCTATGGTGGATGGGGAACAATTACCCTTAGATTGATCTATAATAACATGTACCTTCCCCACCTGATTTTTACTTCCAAGTTCCAACACAAATCTCTCTCCTCTCCGTCATCTTATGACTCGTATGACTCATATGAGTCAGTCAACTTTTTACCTCTTTTGATTTTTGTGAATTAAAATTTTTGTAACTAATTTTATTAAAAAATTGTGATATTGACTAGACGTGTTTAAATTTGTAATTTTTATTTATTCTTTTTTTTTAAGTTATTATTATTTCTCATTTAGATATTAATATATATATAATTACATATGAATAAAAGATAGACAGACAATAAAATACACTACTAAACCATTTTTTGGTATAGAATTAATAGATTCATTAAAAAAAGTAGTCCACAAAATTAGTTTTTGTCCTCTTAAAATTTTCAATTTCATTCTTTTATCTCTATTGAAAATAATTTAAACAGTCTTTCATATTTTTATTTGTTTTTACCACCAGTTTAATCTGATTCGGTAATCAGTTTTGACATCAAGTGGTTCCAGCCCCCTCCAAATCGTAGTTGTGGGGATCGAACCATGATCCTCCTTCAAAAACTTTTGGATGAGAGTCTTTGGCCGAAGAACTCACCTTTCACTACAAGAAATATCGTTTTTGGCAGTGACATTTGTCGCTGCCAAAAATGAAAAGTTGCTGCAAAAAGTGTTTTTCGCAGCGAAAAAATTGTTGCTGCATGTCGCTGGCATAAGTGCCGTTGCGAAAAGTTTTGCAAGGACAATTAATGTCGCTGCCATAACTAGTGTTTTGCAGCAACAATTAATGCCGCTGACATAAATAATGTTTTTAGCAACAATTAATGTCGCTGACATAACTAGTGTTATTTGGCAACAACAATTATTGTCGCTGACACAACTAGTGTTTTTTTGCAACAAAAATTATTGTCGCTGGCATAGCTGATGTTTTATGCAACAACAATTATTGTTGCAGGCAAAAAATGTATTTTTCGCAGCGAAAAAGTTATTCTTGTGAACGATATAAATTGTTGTTATATCTTTTATATCTCAACAACAAAATTGTTGGAATAAATTAGACTTTCCAACTATAAATGTAATTATATATTTTTGTTATTTTTTATAAAAATTTAGTATCAATCATTTAATTTAAATTGTCATAATTTAAATTCTTTAACTAAGTTTTGTTTCTTCTTATCTTATTCTTTCTATTTTGCATATATCCTTTTCAACAAACTATAAATAATTCAATTAAGGTATCTACAAACAATATAATTAAAGGATAAAACTTATATATATTACCCTAAATACAATTGTCTTGTTTTCATATAAAAAAGTGATACGTGCTATTTATTCAACTCAAATTTTAATAATCGCTTGTAACACCATTAAACCATCCATTCGGTGAATAATAAAAATCTTTTTCCTTCCTTTGTGGTGCATTGTATAATACTACAACCGTTGAACAATTGGAATATCTCTCACTTGTTTAGTGAATCAAATGCATTGTCTTCCTTCTACAATTTTACCTCATTCTCTCACTCCGCTGCACAACAAGAATTGTGATTTAATTAAAACCATGACTATTAGACATTAAAGAAAGAAAAATAAAATAAATTGACTATATAAAAAATTGAGAATTGAGAGATAACAAGTAGAAGAGATAAGGGATAAAGTTTGTGAACATCTCCAACAAGATTAAACATACAAAGAAACATTGACCTAAGAAGAAACATGATGATCTTGAATCAATCCTCTAGCTATTGAATTTGAAGCAAAAGGGATCTGAAAAATATTAAAAAATTTAAATTTACTTATGCAATGAAATTATACGATGAAGCGCAAACCTGATAGTAGTTTGTCAATGTATTGGTTTGGATCTCAATGTCTCTTTAACTAAGTAATTTTGTGTGGTTACTATGAATGTTAATTTGACTTAAATATATTTAACTAACTTTTGTTTTCTTATCTTTTTATTTCTATTTTGCATATATCTCTCAACAAACTATAAATAATTCAATTAAAGTATATCTACTAACAATATATTAAACGAACTACTGTAAAAAAAACTTAATTTGTCCTTATCAAGTATAATAATATATATAAAAATAGAAATAAAACATAGATAATAATTTTAAGTTAAAAGAAATTTACGCATAAAAATAGGAACAGAAACCACGATAAAAGATCAAGGTCGGTTTAGGCCTCAGAAAAAAAATTAATTTTTTAAAAACCAAATTATTTTTCTTATGATTTTTTCCTTTCTTATTTTATCCATTTATATTTATTGTGAAGAACTATACTTTTATATTGTACTCTAGTATTTGTTACAATTTCAAATCGACAACTTCTTGTACTATCTTGTAAGTAAATCATTTTTCAAACAAAAATAACAAAGTAAAATAAATTAATCAATAGTTAAATAAAATACTTGAGGTTCAAAATCTTCATCGGTCAAATAAAAAAACACAACTCATCAACAATATAATACCTTGTTTAAAAAAAATATATTATATTCTACTTTACCTCAAAAAAAAAATATTATACTCTACTTGTTGTAGATTCTTAACTTAAATAAAAAAAGATCATCTACGCTTGTACCAAAAAAAAGATCTACTTCAAAAAAATAAAAGATCATCTATGCTTGTACCAAAACAAAAAAGAAAAAAAGATCATCTACACTATTAAACAATTTATTTTCTATTCCTATTTTTTTTTATCAATTATTTTCTATTATTATGTTTACTTATCTAAAAATAATATAATTTATTTTAATAAATGAAGATATTCAGTAGCTTTTTACCCAAAAATTATTTTTATTTATTTTTAAAAAAAAATAGAAAACCTTATTTTAATGTTTGCTTTACAAAAAATAGTAATTGTGTAGTTTCCCAACGACTTTACAAGGTTGTTGCAAAAAAAAACTATACTATTAGCGGCAACAATAATCTACTAAAAATATATAGAAGGAAAAATTACTAAAAAATCTAATTTGTACTTAAAGAGTATGATAATATTGCAAATCTTCTACCCTTAATTGTAATTTTAGCTCTAAAGATAAAAAAAAAGATACAAAACATAAAAATAGAAAGAAAAAAAAATTAAATTAAGAGAAATCTACGCATAAAAATAGGAACAGAAACCATGATAAAAGATACGCATAAAAAAAAAAGAGTAATTGAGTGGTTTCACAGCGACTTTACAAGGTTGTTGTAAAAAAACTAAACTATTAGCGACAACAATAATTATTATCCCGACGATAACATAATTGTTGAGAAAAAACTAACTTATAACAACAACTTAAATAAGTTGTTGCTATATGTATGTTTTTGTCAACAATTTAAATGTCGCTGCGAAAAACGAAATTTCTTGTAGTGAAGCAACATACCAACATCATATTTCTTTGGTACCTACAACCATATTTAATGTAAGGGTCAATTTCCTTATCCAAATTGAATCATGCCGAACAGAAGGTAAATGTCATAAAATAATAATAAAATGTTTGGCCATAAAGAAGAAATCAAATAAAGTTGATTCAAGAACTATTTTTAAGGACACCTTATACCAATTAATAATGCATGAAATGCAACTAGACAATGATCCGGATATCGATATCTCCGCAGATCAGCAAAAAGTCCCACTTGGACAGTGTCTCCGCAGGGTTCTTTTTTGAATCTCTGTTGGTTTCCAAATCTGCTGAGATTTGCAGATTTTTTGTATCCGGTTAGCCTTTTTCGCGTCGGTGTTGACTGTTTGATGGTGAATTGCGAGTCAGAACTTATCTGCCTAGATCTTCATTCTACCGTTTACCCATCAACTTTTGGCTTACGAAGCTGTTTTTTTGGACTCTAATGGGCCGTTCACTTTTGATTCGAGAGCGGGAGTTAGAGGCTAATGGCATCTTCATTGGTCGGGTTGATGGTTTTTGGTGGTCTGGAGGTTGAGGGGTGTCCTTTTAAGTATGGGATTATAAGTATACCTCTATTAGGTTAGGTCTGTTTTTTGGCTTTTTCATCGGTGTTCCGCATATATACGGCACCTCTATATTGTAGTTCTACTTTTTCCGGTCTATGTTCATCTTGTGCAAATACCGGTTTTATTAATAATAATACTTTTGCCGTTCAAAAAAAAATAAAAAATAAATAACTAGCCATGCCAAAACCAAAACAATGATATGCAAAAGACAAAACTTGACAAGGGATGTAGGTTCATTAACTTCTTTTGTGTGATTCAGATTCAGTTATCTTCAGCAAGCAATTGCAAGGAAATGAATTTTCGTTGAAATTTTTATCACTTTTTTTTAATTGTTTCATTTCTACCGTTAAATATGAGAGAGAAATAAGAGATAAAATTATAAACAAAAAATGAGATTGAATTTAGAGAAAAAAGAATATGTATTGACTGTGTAAAATAATTTTACACTGTCAACTAATAGCAACCATGTTTTCTGCCGCATTACCCCACTTTCTTGATATAATATGATAAATTGATAGGTTTTTATTCGATGGTCGTGTAAAACTATGTTACACGGTCAGTGCATCTCTACTAAACACTTGAATTTAATAGATCAGATGTAATCGTGTCCAAATAAAAAATAGGGTAAATAGGTTGATACCCCCCTATAATGTGTGTGAGTTTTGTTTTTCCCCTGTAAATATTTTTTTTTTATTCGCCACTTGCAAAGTAAATTTATTTGGTTTCCCCCCTTGGGTGCAACGAATTTGCACTTTTTAAATCGGTTTGAACAAAATAACGGATTTAAAAAGTGCACCCAAGGGGCGAGTCCAAAAAATTCAACATTGCAAGGGGCGAGTCAAAAGAAAAAAAAAATTACAGGGGGGAAAACAAAATTCACTCACATTATAGGGGGTATCAACTTATTCACCCTAAAAAATACGATGAGAATTCTTTTCCAATTGCATAGAGTAATTTTTTAAACCACTCGTGAAGGGAGAATTTGCTATAACCCGACATTCTTGCACGACTCATTCTTCTCCCTTCCTCCTCTTGAGCCGGGTGGTTCATTTTTATTGTTTTTGCATGAACCGGTTATTGAGTGAAACTACTAAAACTACTTTCTTTAGTTGGACAGAACTACAATGAATGACAAAGCTCTTAATATTGTTGCATTCACGAGACTATAGATGACTGGTTTAACCGGAAGAAATCTCTTATCATCTTAGCACGTGGTCTTGGATATGTAATCATTTAACCATATGCAATATCCAATAATTTACCTTAATTTTTTTGCCACGTAATTTTAAATGATTTCTTATTTAATTATTATCTTACAAATTTAATATAATTGCAATTAGTACTTTTGTCCGTGCCATTTAGACAAAATATGGGTTTACCCCCAGTAAAAAAAATTGTGATTCAACCCTTGAAATACAAAGATTCGTTGTTTTTAGTCTCTCATGATATATGGTGGCATATGACTGTACAAATAGATGACGTGTCAAGCTTAGGAATGTCAGGTTGTATCTGTTAACGGGAATTTCCGTGGAGATTATATGTTTGGGGATCCGAATTCGGAGATTTTTCCTACCGCGGAATGGAAATGGAAGAAAAAATTTCATCGAGGACACTTTAGTGTCGGGATCCAGGAAATACCCCACTCCCCGTAGACCATAGACTCTCTAACCCCGACCATGTTGCTTGTTTAGATATTTGACAATTATATTTTGCTGTTTTTTTGTGCATTATATGATATTTTAGTTATGAATTTTTGTATGATCATGCATATTTGGTAGTAACACGTTCTATTGGATATTTATTTTTCATGGTAGAAAAATAAATATTAGCAACTCTAAAGTCTAAACTCTTTTGCATCATTTTTGTTATTGATGCAAGGTATGCTTTTTATTTTTTAAAAAAAGAAAGATCCAAAATATATGAAGAAATAACGAAATACTAGTGTCATGCTTTTAATCAAAAGATATAGAAATTTTGTTAATTTTCTATATCTGTGGAGATTGTGGGATCTACGGAGATGGGAAAAGATATTCCTCCGTGGCGGGGATCGAGGATGGAGAACTTAGGGGGCGGGGTGGAGAATGGAGGAGCATCGATTGCATATTCTCTGCTCCGTTGACATCCATAATCGTACAAAAGAAAAATATTAACATATGTCCTAAGGTTTATGTTAAGAATATTAATATAAAAAAGATTCTTAAATTTTATACATTTATAGCCTTTTAAACATCAAATATTTTGTATGATTAAGTACAAATTTTATATCTAAATATGTATACCAAATGACCCCTTAGAAAATGGTTGCCATGTAATGTTATAACACGTATTGTTGTACTATTTTGTCATTTCCATCTTTAAGTTTTTTCTTCGTTCAACTCTTTGTCCAACTTTGACAAGAAGAATATTTAATGTGGATCCCACTAAAAAAACTTATTTCCTTTCTCTTTAATGTGCAAAAACCTAACTATGGAAGGATATTAGACTTTTTTTTATCTTTCACTCCAATTACCAATAATGCAGAGGAGAAAGATGTACTTTGTATTTTTTTTTTGAGGAATAAGAAATTTAATTTGTCCCTTTAATTGTAATTATAGATCAAATTAATCTTTGACTTTTACAAATTAGCAATTTCGTGCCAAATTATAACATGTGAATCAAAACGATTTATTTGCTAAATTCAGCCATTAGAAAGCATGGCACATAATATATTATATGAATGTTTTACGATCAAAATGGTCAAATCAACATCAAGATCATCACGTCTCCGAGGATTAAATTACCTATTATAATTTTTCTGATAAATAACTAGTAAATACTTTCCCAAATATTTTTACCCAATCACAATCTAATAAAAAAAAATCATGTAAAGGGACTTGGAGATGTAACACTTTTGTCTCTACTCTCTAGAGACGTGCTAGTTATGTGAATTCAACATTATCAAATTATTAAAGTTTTGTATCTTTATTTAATATATAACTAGTTATGTGAATTCAACATTATCAAATTATTAAAGTTTTGTATCTTTATTTAATATATAATGTTTTCGAATTATTAAATTTAAAAGAGGGCTCTATTTTTGTTGTTGATAATATCAAAGTTATATTTGATTGATTTACATGTTACTAGTACAACTTCAACGGCGAAATTACTAATTCTGATATTTGGCTAATGATTACAATTTCAAGGACGAAATTGCCTATTATTTTTTTCTGTTTGTTGAGAAATAAAGTAAATAAATATAAATATTGCATATAAATTATAACACCTGCATATTTAAAATCTTCTGCAAAATGTAACAATGCTACATGAAGTATACCTGGGTTGGGTTGATGAGGGTATCAGGTCCTACCTTAGGGGGCTCAATGTTTAGAAGACCATTGCAAGGGCTTCACATGCTGCTTTGTAGCCTTTGCGTTGTCGTTTCACATGTGAATTTGTCCCACCATTTTCACTCGCAGTCATTTTTGTTACCAAAGGCTCAATTATTATTATTATTTTTATTATTACTATTATTATTAGAGTTTTACATGATTTCTTTTGGTCAATAAATTTTTATTTTTATTTCTTGCGTATCTAGGAATATTCGTGTAGAAGTATAGTTTTGTTAGGGTTTTGTCTTCTTATTTTACGAACAATATAAAAAGAATTAAATATAATTAAATTGTTAAAGACATAACATTATATATGTATGGGTCGTAGTTTAAATCCAAAATTCTCCACTTTTTTTGACATAAATTAAATTAACTCGTATCATGCATGGTATAATTCTCAAAACAAGATGACATATGATCATGATAAAAAGAACTAGCATATGACAATTACACACTTTCTAACAAATGAGCCCCATTGTTTGTTTGTTTCTTAACAAACTTATTTTAAAATTTTGATATTAATTAAGTGAAACTGTTCTATTATTTAAAATAGTTTCAAATTCGAAATTGGTACTAAATATACTAACAATGCCGTCAAAATACTTGCTTGCAGTCAAGTTCTATTGATACCACCATTAAATTCATGTTGCCAAGCCAAATTATTGGTTCTTTTAAGCCACACACTTCTATTTCTTGAGATTGTGGTAGGCCTAGAAAGCAAGATGTTTTAGCTTCAATATAGTCTTTGTTGTTGCCTTTAAGACACATCCCAACACCGTAGTGACCATATTCCTTAAAAATTGCCGCGTCGACGTTGCAATGCACCAGTTAATATTCTCTGGTTTTATTGGAATCTTTACTTATGTTTTAAACTCCATGAAATTTTAAATGGTCTCAAAATTGCTTAAGCTGAAGGATTTAGAAATATCATCATTCATTTTATATCATTTTATATTTATCCGTTGTCCAATTGCACATTTTACCAAATATTTTAACTTCAATCAACCAACAAATTCACTATTAAGGATGGTAAAGTGGTCTAATTGCCCCACAACAATATCCACCGGCCACTAACCCATATAAAAAAAACGGCGTGTGACAAGCCAACTAGAGGTAGTAGGTTGAAATTCTCACCACACCCTATTTTATGACTGTTGGTCGGTTTGCGGGCTACATCGTCAATTTTTAAAATAAAAACTTGTAAATTAAGAACTCAAAAAAATAATGTAAAACAAATATTAAAATAGATGGATGAGGAGGAGACAAACAACTTTTAAAATAAGATTAACATCAATTTTAAAATTTGACACCAGTGTAGATGTATGTATTAAGTGTCTAAAAAAGTGTTTTGTATAGAAACATCCTTTCTCATATTTTATTTTGAAGCATGGAGAATGAGTGTCTCACTAACTCCTCAAGACAGGAGTACTTCTTACCAAGTACTTGTAGTCTTGTACGATAGACATTGATTCGTAATTTTCATGTTTTATTTTATTTTGAAAAGCATAGGACACATGGTAACGAGTGACAATTCATAAGCAAAGTGAGGGAAGGTGTTGAGGCCTATTGACCCCTAAGTAGCATTGTTTAGCCTACACAACCCAAACCATGTTTCCATAATTTAAGAAGGGTGGTATGCCCCCCCACCTGATGCTTTTTTTTTTCTCTCAAAAAATAAAAAATAAAAAATAAAAAATAAAATTAGATAAAAAATAATTTAATATGGATACATTTACATCTGAAATCCATACATCTAATTACTACCTCTATTTTTAAAAATAAATGTTATTTAATTTTTTTTCACACAGATTAATAAACACAATGATGTGGTGTGATTAAAATATGTGATATTTTTACTAAACTATTATTTTTGTTACAAGTGAGAGTGGAATAAAATAATTTGTTATAAATGATATTATTTTGAATTTTTTTTATAAAGTAACACTCATCTTAAAACCGATAAATCACATTATATAAATATTTATGAAGATATTTTAAAAACACAATAAAAGAGTTTAATTTAATATATATATTATGTCAGTTTAAATTAATTTTATACATAATTCAATAAAAATTTATTATTTATCAATATCATACTATTAAAGTGGGGCGTAGTGAAAACACACAAAAAACATCTGGTCGGATGCAGGTTGGGTCTCGACTCAACAATTATGAAAATTCGGTCATGAATGGATAAAACGGTTTCATACAGACGAGTGCGGATCTCTAAAATTCTATCTTTTGGTAACCGAACAAAGATTAAGAGTTAAATTAATTTTTTTTCTTCTCTCAATCTCGTATGCTCTTTTATTTGTTGTTCTTTTTTTTATCCATCTTTGGCATAGGTGAAAAATGTTATATTTTAATTTTTACTTATCTTATACTTAATATATTATTGTCTCTAGATTTACAAATTTGAAATAAAGTAATTGCATCTCACCCTTTTTAAATAGTTTAATATCTTGTACATGAGTCATGAGACAACTTGCCTCATGTACAGGATATTAAACTATTTAAAAATTATGAATTTTTCAATAATAGACTTTTAGATGTATCAACAAAGTTTCATTCTAACTCGTAATAATCGACCCGTTCTGCCCGCCATTCGTACAACCCGACACCTGAATAAATAAAAAATGTGGACAATCGAAATTGGGTCCAAATAGTAGTAAAATGTGAATGAATTTTCTAAAAACAATTCCTCATGTTTCTCAATTGTTCAATCTTCGCCTTTAAATTTTTCTTTTTGTCTTTTCTCTTTTCTTTCTCTTCCCAAATCAATGGTTAAATTTTTCCTCTCTCAAATAAAATGGTTGCAATTTTCATCAATTTTGTAATTTTCAACTCGAAACCTACCTATATTTAGACCTAAAATACATGGTTGCTAAAGTTATTGCATAACAATGTAAATGCATATCCTATTTTCTTATAATAAAAATGGCATTATATAAAGAAATTATTAATCTCCAAAAGAAAAAACTAAACAAAGTTTCAAAAGAAATACATAACAATTATTAATGTCCAAAAGAAAAAACTAAATAAAGTTTCAAAAGAAAAAGGAGTATATGAAAGACCGGAAAAGAATTATAGAAAATAAAGAAAGCAAACTTGACTATTGAATAGGTAAGTCCATACATTTTCTCATTTCTCCTCCTCAACTTCAAAGCTAAAAGTCCAAATTCTAGTTTCAACCCAGCCAAACTAAACCTTACTATAATTGCTACTATTATTTACCTAAAATTAGCTTGTCCTTTGGAAAAGTTAAGCTTCATTAAATTCTTATAATAAAACTAGATAATTTTCTTCATCACCATCACCATCGCATTATTACTTGTTCATATATATACATACTACATTAATAATATAGAATTTATTATTCAAGTGAGTGCGGCGAGTTGTTCAATTTTCTAACATAAAATAAAAATAAAAAAAATTAAATTTAAATAAATAAATAAAAAAGATACGGAATTGTTGATTACTTAACTACGAGTAGTATTTGTATTGTGTGACCTTTATCTCTTTTTGTTGAAGAGCAGTAGTGGCTATCTCTAGCAACAGGAAGTAAGAAGAAGTTACATAAGCGCGTTTTGGCGTGGCGGTGATGGAGGAAATGTACGGAGTACCATCAACGGTGGAATACGGCGGTGACAAATCACTTATGACTTATGACACCGGAGAATCTAATTTTTCCTAACGACTACAACACCTTCCTCATGTCCACTTCATCCACAACCCGAATTCCTATGTTCGGATCCGACGATATCTTCACCGCCGCAGCAGAACCTTCTTCAGCCGCAATTCACGATGACGTGGCAACATCTAGTGTTATGAAATCCAAAATCGCTTCTCATCCTTACTACCCTCGCCTCCTTCAAGCTTACATCGATTGTCAAAAGGTAAATTCATCTTCACCGGAATCGTAACTGTAACCGTAACCGTTTTTGTAACAAATTTCTGTTATCGATTGTGTATAGGTCGGTGCTCCTCCTGAAATCGCGCGTTTGTTAGAAGAAATTCGTCAAGAAAATGATCAACTTAAAAGAGACGTAGTTGTTTCCACGTGTTTTGGAGCCGATCCCGAGCTTGATGAATTTATGGTCCCCCCCTTAATCCTTTTCTTTGTTCTTCAACTGTCTCTTTTCCGCACGCACACAAAAATATTTATTTATTTTTATTTAATTCAAAATAAAAATAAAATGCAACTTTTGTCTTTTGATTGAGAATTTGAGATTATTATTGTGTGCTGATTTTTTTATTTTTATTTTTTATTTTTTCAGGAAACTTACTGTGATATGCTTGTGAAGTATAAATCAGACCTTACTCGTCCCTTTGATGAAGCTACAACGTTTCTAAACAAGATCGAAACTCAACTTAGCCATCTCTGCACCGGTGCTTCAGTTCCAAATGCTTCTGGTTTGTTTTTCTTCTTCCTCTTCTTCTCTCTCTATCTGTTAGTGGTTGTTAATTTTTGGAACTCGGTGTTTGTTGATAACTGTGCTATTTTAATTTCTGCTATAACTGTCGAATATCTATGGTTGGTGGTTTGTTTGTTTGATTTTGTTTTGTTTTGTTTTGTTTTGTTTCTTATCCCTTTGTGGATTAGTGTTTTTGTTTAACTTTAATTTTGGTTGTTGAGCATGTGATACGATACACAGATTTCGAAGTACTCCCTCTGGTCCTTAATATAAGAGAAACTTCACTTTTTAGATTCATTAAAAATCCAATGTATCTAGCCCATATTATTGACTAGATACATTAGATTATCAATGAATCTAAAAAGTGAAGTTCTTCTTATATTAAGGACCGGAGGGAGTAATTAATTAGGAAAAATAATTAACAATAGTGGAAGAAGAAAGGTAAACCCTAAACTTCCACATCATATCATATAATTATACACATTAAACTCACTCTCTTTCTGTTTGTGTGCAGTTATAACGTGTGTGTTTTTTGGAATGCTTTTCAGTTTTCACTGTTAAACAAAAATTTGTGATGTTTGATTATAAGAGAAAAAGAAAAGTTTGTGTTGTTTGGTCATTCAAACCTTTTGCCTTTCTCAGTTTCTAGCCTCACTACTCTATAGAGATTTTTGTCTTGTTTACAGTACTTTTTGAGTTTTGAGTAGTTAGCATCACCCTCAGTCTCACACTTCATTTTCTTCTCATAGTTTTCAATTTTTTTTTGGTTTTATTAGTTTACTATCTTCCTCCTCGTGATTATTATTGTTATGAACAACAAGGACTTTCTAACATGACAATGCAAACGTTATTAACAGTAACCTCGATTCAATACACTGACCAAATATAACTAGATGATGATATCTCATATATTCTTAAATAGGCCTATTGATTCTCCCATCTACTGCTGCCTATCAAATTGTTTTTATTTTTTAAGACAAAGTAGTAGTAAACACTACTGAAACTCACCCACAAGTGCGAGGTCTAATGGTGAAGGTGTCTAACTTAGCAATATTGTCATTTGTCGGTTTAGCTAGGGCTTCTGAATGAATCGTTCCTTGTTCCTACTTTATTCCGTTATATAGTATAGTTTTAATTTTACTATAGTTCTAATTTCTTATGCTTTCCAACTCATAAGAGACACATATAATGCTTAATCTGATAAAGTTTCTGATAACAAATTTTATACAGAAAATTCATTTAATGTGTAGTAGTAATAACTTGCTTTCTATTCATAAATCATGACATACCAACCATGTATTAAATGATGCATGTTGTGTATCTTTTGTTGGTTTCCTATGTAACTCAAAGAAACAAATGTTACAGTAATATTTTCAATATGATTGTTTTTTATTAGTACCAGCTTAAAGAGACTAAGATTTAGTTATAGTTAAGATCAAATTGTTGTGATAATCTTCTATCAAAGACTCGGTAAAAAAAAATTTCTTCATGAAAAGAAGAGCAGAAGATCATGCTTGAATTTGTTGTAATGGAAACTTCAAATTTACATGTTTTTCAAATGGAACATCAACATTTAAGAAACACCATTTTTAAGGTGTATGCCATCTTAATTTATATTTTTATCTTTCTTATTGTGCCAACAAATTTTCTCATTTTAAAACTTATATTTATTTTTCTCTAAAATACTCACAAATTTTAACATGAAAAAATCTATTTTGCATGAAACCTACCTTGTAATTTCATATGGTGATATCAAATTATAACTAGTAGTAGTATATTATATATTAGGTTTAATTGCAGTTTTGGTCCCCCTATTTTCAATTTTTTGCAGTTTTGATCCCCTATTTTAAAACTCGACAATTTTGGTCCCCTATCATAATTTTTAACTATAATTTGACGATATGATATGATTTAAACGACATGGTACATGATTCGATGATGAAAAAATACCAACATCGATGTAATTGTAAGAAAAATATTTCATAAAGTTCATTTAAAACATGTTGTATCATCATATTTTAGACAAAATATGTGTTTTTTTTTTTGACACAGACAAAATATGTGTTAGGGGGACCAAAACTGTCGAATTTTAAAATAGGGGGACCAAAACTGAAAAAAGTTGAAAATAGGGGGACCAAAACTGAAAAAAGTTGAAAATAGGGGGACCAAAACTGCAATTAAGCCTATATATTATAATATCCTTCCAAAGCAACTGCATTTTGGATTAGATGAACACAACATGATCTGACAGTAATGGCATGCAATGATTCTCCTTTAATACTTTATTATTAATTATTAATATTATTAATCGATTAATCGATTCATCAAGTGATCCATAGGGAAATGGATTAGATGCAGTCAAGTTTGCTGCAGTCAGTGTGCAGTCAGATCACCTACATCGTCCGATCAAGATCGGACGGTTCAGATCTTAATACAGTTTTTATCTTTATTTAATATAAAATTCGGAGAAAAAATATAAACCGTCCGATCTCAATCAGACGGTCATAAATTCTTGACTGCATGACTGCATGCTCCTCTGAATGCGTGTGATCCGGATCCGATCCATAGCCATGCTGTTGGGAGGGAAAAAAATGGTCATTGGGAATTGTCTAAAGGGCTGATATTCTCTCTGTTGCTAAAGTAATGTCTGATTTTCTTTAAATAATTTAAGGAAAATGTTAAATAGTACATTAGGTGCACTAGTTAAATACATAAATAAGAAAGTTTTGCCTTGAAACTCATGCATTCAATACATTGAAAGTATAAAAAGTTGTCTTTATTAACATTAACTATGTTTTATTTCTATTGTGCACCGGGTGTATTTTTTAGCACAACCCATAATTTAAATGCAAAGCAGTTTTTGGTTGGTAAAATCATGGTTTTAAGTTGTTGCGGTGATGCTGCGAACTGTTATATTGCCGCAAAATGCAGTTGAAAATGGGTATGTGATGTCGTAGTAGAGATTTCAAAATCGGTTATATTGTGTAAAATTAGCACAATAAGCTCAAAAGTTATTGGTCAGCTCAAAAACTATGTTATTCTACTATCACTAAATTTGAAGGCTGATTTTGAATTTGATGGTTTACTTCTGCCTGCTTCTTTCAAATCTTAATCTTTCTCATTGTTTATTTAATCTCTGATTAGATTTCTTATATATTAGTATTATTATAATAAAAACTTACACATGCATTTTGGTACACTACTATATGGGGTATATTTATTGTGGTTTGTCAACTTTATTTCTTTAGATTTTATTTTGGTTTTATCAATTTCAAGAATATAAGTTACAATTCCCATACCGATTTGCTTATTAGACCATGTACAATGGTCAACACATCTCAACACCCTCAACACCCACTTTTTACACTCCACATCATCTTCTCTCTCTTCCACCTAATCATTCAACACTCCATTCAACTTTTACCTCTCCAATAGTTTTTTCATTCAACACCCTACCCCACCACATTCTCTACCCCACCACTTTTTATTTTATATTCTTATTTAAATTTTTTTTTTTATGATTAAATAAAATTATAATTATCGATTAAAAATAAATTAAAATAATAAACACTTAACAAAATTTTTTTTAAATAATTTTTTTTATTATATTATTAATTTAAAATGTAATACATCACACAAATAACGTAATTAATACGATACAAATTAATTTAAAATGCAATACAACACACAAGTAACATAATTCATATGATGCAAATTAACTTAAAATGCAAAACAACACACAAACATAATTAATACGAAACAAATCATCTTCAATTCGGATACATTCCAAACTTTGTCCATATGTGTTTCACTAGATCTGCTTGCAATTCATGATGAGCTTTTTTATCACGGAGCTCGGACCTAGCACGCACATGATTTGCAAAAGCGGGTAATACCTCGGTTGAATATGGTTGCGGCGCACTAGATCCACTTTCCTCAGATTGCTCAAAATCGGTCCAACGTTGAGAATATGAATCTCGTTCATCCTCAACAATCATATTATGTAATATGATGCAAGACCTCATGATGATACTCAAATCGGCTATGTCCCACAAGCGAGCTGGTTCACAGATGATTTTAAATCGAGCTTGAAGCACTCCAAATGCACGTTCGATGTCCTTCCGACATCCCTCCTGATATTTTGCAAATAACTTATCGGGTTCACTTTGAGGAAGTCTAATGGATTTGACGAAAGTTGGATACGAAGGGTAGATACCATCAGCTAGATAGTATGTCATATCATAGGAACGTTGATTCACACAGAAATTCACACTTGGAGTCTTCCCCTGTTCCACGTCATCAAAAACAGGTGAACGGTCTAGAACGTTTATGTCGTTCAACGTTCCCGGACATCCAAAAAATGCATGCCAGATCCATAGATCATGAGTTGCAACCGCTTCAAGAATAACTGTGGTGGTTCCCTTATCCCCCCTAGTAAATTGACCTTCCCATCCTTTAGGACAATTTTTTCACTCCCAGTGCATGCAGTCAATACTCCCAATCATCCCTGGGAACCCCCGTTGTTCACTAACATGTAGTATTTTTTGCAGGTCATCTTGGGTTGGTGCTCTGAGATACACTTGCTCATATAATCGTATGATTCCTTTACAAAATCTACGTAAGCACTCTAATGTTGTAGTACTTCCTATTTTGATGTACTCATCGACCGCATCTGCTGCCATACCGTATGCCAACATTCGCATTGCTGTGGTACATTTTGCTAAAGGTGATATACCTTCTTTCCCTGTAGCATCAACTCGCTGGGTGAAGTAGTTATCACTACTTGAAAGGTCCTCAACGATTCGAAGGAAAAGATGTTTTTGCATGCGGTACCGACGACGAAACATTGCATCGTCATATGTAGGCTCATTGGCGAAGTAGTCGTCAATTAGTCTTTGGTTTGCAGCTGTATGATCTCTATTGAGATATTTTCTACTACGACGTGCACCATCTTCCAATATTTTCTTTCGACGCTCTCTAAATACATTGCGTACATAAGCATCTTCAATTTCACGATTTTTAGTGTAGGCTGCGACATCAAAATCATCTTCTGATGAACTCATTGTTTGTGTTATTGGAAGTATATTGGATGAGATTTAGGATATTGGAATTAGATTGGATGAGATTTGGGATATTGGTACATAAATGGATGAGTCCCTATATATAGATTCAATTTAGTCTACCGACGGATTTGAAATAATTATTGTATTGAGTTAATTATCAGATAAGGATTGAGTGGTGGACTGAATAATTAAAGCAAGTTGGGTGGTTGACACAATTATTAAAGCACAACACTGACATATTCGAATTGGATTGTGGGCAGCTTGCGGATTTCAAATAATAATTGTATAAAGTTAATTATCAGATAAGAATTGGACACAATAATCAAAACAAACATGTAGCAAAGACTACACTGATTTTGATAATTGTTTGGATTATTAGAAGAATTTTGGGTGTTGAAATTATTATTGGGATCCATTTCACTAAACAGAGACTAAAACTTAAAAATAAACACTAATAGAAGTATAATAATAAGATTAAGAGAGTGAAAAATGTGTTTTTTTTTTCTGTGTCCAAATCAAATGAACCAAGTCTCTATTTATAGAGAAAAAAAAATAATGAATTTTGGTATAAAAATAAAAAAATAAAAAATTAATTTGCAATGAAATAATTGAGTTTAAAGATAAAATGAGATTGAAAATCTGGACAACCAATTATACACTGCCACGCGTCCGTCCCTATCCCATTTGTCTTCTCTATCCGCGTCAGTTTCACACCCACTCTCCTTGCCCGCGCGTGTTGTACACGCGCCCGTTTGCAGCCAATGAATTGCTGCCGCGTGGCCCCTGCGTTCAGTTTCAACATAGTTGAAGATGTTCAACATCTCTCTCCTCTCAACACCCATTGCACTTGTTTAGCCATTCTCAACACATGCTTCAACACCCCATTGTGGGTGGTCTTATGGTAGCTGGCTCAATATTAAATATAATATAAGTATCAATTTTGGAAGAATATTTTATGTTGTAAAGCATGGTCACTGGTCATATTGGTTATGGTTGGAAAATATTGTTGTTTATAGTTTGAAAGTACAAATTACCTTTTCAGTTTTTAGCTGTGATGTTTTAATTTGTAAATTAGTACTTTATACTGCATCATAGACGGATTCTCTATACTTTTACAAATATAACTAATTCGTATTCTTTGCTTCAAAAGAAAATTGTTGATAGGATTTGAAATCATTTGTTTATAGTTTGTTCTTTCTTTTGTTCTTGTGGTCCTGCTTAGCAAGCGATAAATTGGATCTTGTGTTTTATGGTAGGCAAGATTTAAAATTCACCTTTGAGTCAATATTAGATTCCCATCATTGGAAATTTATGTTCCTAAGGGTGTGTTTGGTTTAATCGGCCTATAGTATATATTTTTTTAAGTAGTTTAGTGACTAGATTTGGAAAGACATGGTTGGTTTCATTTATAATAATCCTTGGAAAGACATGGTTGGTTTTTAGTATTTATTAAACCTCTTAGGATTTGCCATTGGTGTTATTGGAATTCTTCCTCTGCAGGGAATTTTAGTCACGGAATTGGTCTCATTTTAAAATCATTCTGTTTTGACCCCTCCTTTAGAATTTTGTATTTAAAAAATGATGATTTAACATATTTTAAATAATTGTCATATAATTTGATGATTTTTGAATCAACATTCATGAAATGACAAGAAAAATTATCAAACACTTTAGTTTCAATTTTAAGAATTATTAATGAGAATCACCTCAATGAGAATCCTAAAGTTGTTCTCTTTTTCCTTTATGGGTGAAGGCATGTGAAGTACAATAAAGTGTACTACATCCAGGCTATATATAAAATGTTGCTTGAGATTAAGATTAATGATTATATATATGAAGAAAATAGCCGATTGAAGTGAAAAGGAATAATAAACATTAAATGTTGGTAGTGATAATGCTAATATAGTGTTGGAGTCACCTTCTCAATAGAAATGGTATTTTATAAAAAAAAAAATTATAAAGAACTTTAAATTTCTTTGCTCGTGCCTTTCGTCTTACTTATCTCTTTCCCTTACAAGTACAACCACACTTGAATGTAAACATGTGTTGTTTTACTTTGTGCTTCCCTTGGCTGTTCATTCATTGCTTTATGTTATTGTGAATAGATCTAATTTGGTTAACTTTGCGCTGTCTTTGTTGAATATGAGATTTTGGATATTCTCAAAGTCCCTAATGGAATTGGATTAGAGTTGTCATTCTGCACTCAGATAGTGTATTCAATATATTAGAATTATTGGATGGTTCACATTTTAACTTTTAAGACAATATTTTATTTTTATTTATAATATAAAATTCCGATGTTACTCTACCAAAAAACAATAAAAATTCCGATGTTAAAATATGGATTGTTTAATCAAAATATTAGAGGGCCATGATCAGCTTTACGATTGCATGCGGCCATCGACTTATAGCTTCACTAAATCTTGGCCGTAGTCTGCCTCTAATAGGTACTTGAGGGGATCTAAATATTGACCGAGATTCTCTCGTGTCACGTTATTTTACAGTGAAATTTGGGCTCTTCATTTTTTTTATCACTTTAGCTACAAATTAAATAAAGGCTTAAATATCATTTTCGTCCCTGTAAGTTCATAAATTTTTGGTTTTAATTCCTGTATCTTTTTTTGTTACAAATTAGTTCCTGCATGTCCAAATCTTGTTTATTTTAGTCACTAAAGCTAAAATTCGCAGGAAAATTTGCAGGAAAGTTTACTGGTTTCCTGCGGATTTTCCTGCGAATTTTAGTTTTAAGGGACTAAAACCAAAAGATTTGAACATACAAGGACTAATTTGCAACAAAAAAAGATACAGGGACTAAAACCAAAAAATCGAGAACTTACAGGGACGAAAATAATGATTAAGCCTTAAATAAATGGTAATGATGAGCACTTGATCTCATCCGGTGAATATTTCAAGGGAGAGGATCCTGATCCTCTTCTAAATGGTAACACTAGATCTCATCTAGTGAAAATTTCAAGGTGAGGATCTAAGTCGTCTAAATATTGATGTATTGGATACTCCTTCCGGTACTTATTTTAAGTGAAAACTCATTTTTTTACATTCATTAAATAATTGAAATATTTACTTTATAGTATATATATAAAATAAACCATTTTTTTTTTCTGACCTTAATGGTCCATCTCTCACTAAGGACTTAAGATCATCCAAATTTGAAAAATGATCCCATGGTGTGGGTAAAATGAGATTTGGATACCATGCAGTCAAGGAAGATCCGATCGGCCGATTAAGATCAGACGATTAAGATATAAAGCAGTAATATAGTTTGATTAAATCTTCTTTATATTTGGACCGTCCAATCTTAATCAGACAACCAGATCTTTTCTAAGTGTATGACCGTATACAGTTTTAACGACATGCAATAGAGATCCGGTAAAATGGGCTTATTATGTGCAGTTTGTCTTTATATGTTTTGCAAGATTGTCTTTTCTGTGTTTAAAATTCCTTGTGTATGGGCTGAAATTTAAGAATTAAATAAACCCTAGGTTTTAAGAAATGGTGAGACTTATAAGAAATGGTTAAATAGTAGTGTTAAACAGTTAAGTGAAGTGCTAATACTGCTACTGCAAATTCTCGGATCTCCAAATTCAGAAGCATCGAATGAAACAAGAAGGAAAAGCTTGGGAGCTGAATAATTCATTATAGTACTCCCTCCGGTCTTATATATAAGAAAGAAAATAAAAAAATTTAAAGTCTTAAATATAAGCAAAAGTCTACTTCAATTATTAAGTTTTATGATATTATTCCAATTTCAACCAATAAATGCAATGTTTTATATTTTTTAAGAAGGTATAATGTGTTTTTTCTTTTCGGTTAATATATTTTAACTACTTTCTTAAAGAAAGAGGTTTTTTAAAATTTTTTTTATATACAAGTCTAGAGGGAGTATATAGGGAAGAGGAAGTGATTCTGGTGAATACTGATTAGAAGCTTTTACTACAAAAAATCCCGTGTATAGCGGGTGATCTAAATCTAATTATTAAAACTTTCACATGCACTCCCGAAGTTTAAGCTGCAGCTTTTTTGTTTGAAAGAACGTTCAATGCCATGCCATGACATGAATATCTTCCCCACGCACTCTGCTCTGTAATCTCTGATATGTGCTTTCTTTAACATTTGCTATTTTTCGATATTTTGTTATCTTGTGGTCCATTATGAGTTTCTGTCATTACCCTTTAGATAATTGGATGTTCCATAACACTTGTCGAATTCCAAATGCATTTTCTTTTACTTATACATAAACAAAACAGGTCCCTCTCTAGCCTCTTTGGAAAAGAAAGCTATCTTATTCTTCTGTGCATAGTTAAAGCTGTTACTTTTCTCCTGAGAGTAGTATAGTTTTGCTTTTGGGAAAATATTTCGTACTCATCCCCACTACTGCCATGTTTCTAGGTCTTCATTTCACAAATTTAATGTAAAGTTTTCTGTTTTTTTCTTTCAATAAATACTATAGGGTCATGCCAAAGTATTCCTCTTGTAGACAATAGTTAAGAAAATAAAGATAGAATTATTTTTATTGAAAAGAAGTACATTTTTAATAAGTTGATTATACTAATTTTAAAATAATTTTAGTATATGAAAAATGCTAACTATTGTTTTGAGGATATTAGTTAAGAATATATAATACCGTAATGTTGTTTTGGTTTGGAGTTTGTGTAGTCAATGCTATTGAAATGTACACAAATTCAATTTTTAACAATTTTATTTTCATTTTTTAATTTCTTTAACTAGTGTTCCCGAGTACTATTTAGAATAACCCTTATTATATTTAGTTAATTTAACTAGTGTCCGTGTATTCATTGATTTAACTAATTTAACCCGGTCATTACAAAAATCGATGAACGAAGTTAGTTATAGTTTATTCATTGATTTTCGTAAAAATACTTTCTTTTTTAAAAAAGAAACAGTCTGTATTCTGTAAGAGAAATGATATTTTGACATCCATTTGGGACAACTTAGTTGACAATCCTCTCATGCAAAAGTCATTTTAATTTTTTTAATAATTTTTTAGTTGTCTTGACTTTTGTGCCAATGCTCATATTGCCTTGTATTTTTGGTTATCCACAAAAGTTGTCAAAATATGGTTGTACAAATAACATGACTTACTCCCTCCGGTCTCATATATAAGAAACAAAACAAAAAAATTTAAAGTCTTAAATATAAGCAAAAGTCTACTTCAATTATTAAGTTTTATGACATTATTCCAATTTCAACCAATAAATGCAATGTTTTACATTTTCCAAGAAGGTATAATGTGTTTTTTCTCCTCGGTTAATGTATTTTAACTACTTTCTTAAAGGAAGAGTTTTTTTAAAAATTTTCTTATATACAAGACTAGAGGGAGTATTCTGTAATTATTGGGTTGTGGCTTTAGGCAAGAGGAGGAGGTCGTAGATGGCCGTACATACATTAGCTTGAATATGAACATGAATGAATAAACTTGGAGTTTTTCTGGTTTGAGACATAGTGATTAGTGACAATGGATGGAACCAGGCACTGACACTGATGTTTTCTTTTTCTTTACACTTTCTTTTCTTTTTTTCTTTCCAACCTAGGTCTGCTATGATCTGACGTGTACAGTGTACCCTCATGCGACGGTCAAATCCTTGTCGGATTGGGTGGGTGTCAGAAGCAACTTATGGCTACTAATACAAACCATTATTCCTCCATTTAAGATAAGCTGCTCAGAAATTATGAGTGGCCAAACTTCCTCCATATATTAATTAATTAATTAATTATGTTTAGGGGGAAGATATATCATTTTTTATTTTTGGTTATAAGATTTATTTATATATTTTTTAGATATCCACTAGTAATATCTTTTGAATAAGAAAATGAAAACTCAAATTGATATATATAATATTGAGGTTGGATCATCTCTTTCTCCTCTTCAAAAAGAAAATTAATAAAAAGATAATTAAAAGAAGTGTGACAAAATATAAAAGAGAGATAAATACAAATGTGTGAAGGAGAGAGTGAGAGATAAATATGTGAAGGATCCAAACCCTCCATGATAATAAATATTCTTTCAAAGATAAAATTTGTCCTTAAATATAAGCTTCTTTTTAATTTCTAAGACACATTTATTATTATTTTTCCAAACATAATTCTACTTTGCATTGAAATATAAAAAATCAACTACAAATACTTTCTTTTACCGAGAACAATTTACTAATTGTGATACTAAAATTATATATTATTTACACTATCAAAAACTTTTCTTAATATATGTAAATTTTTTTAAGAGGAACTAATAATAAGGGGAGGGAGAGGGAGTACCAGTGTACTAATATTTTCTTATAGATTTATATACAAATATTCTGATGGTATTTTCTTATAGATAATAGATTTATATACAAATATTCTTATAGTACTAGTGTACTAGTATTTTCTTATAGGGAGTATGATTTGACTGGACATTACTTTTACAAAATAATCAATCAGACTGAACATATGTAAATTTATTTACTTTGGAATTATTGTTCACATGGTTTTCTATTTTTTTTTTTATGTATAACTCAATTAATAGAAATAGAAAATATTGCAATATGCAGAGGGGTCAAGATTTAATTGAGAATTCTTCATTTATTTGTTTTGACCGGTGAAACTTTGAACATTCTTACAAAAATAAGTTTTGAAAAAATTGATCATTGGTGAATTTTATTTAATATTTTTATTATAAAAAGTAAATTTAAAAAGGCTTAAATAGTGTTTTAGTCCTTGCAATTGTCCATCGTTTTGAAAAAAGCCCCTGTTAAAAAAAAATTTTGATTTTAATCCCTGCAAAATGTAAAAGTTTTGAAAAGAGCCCCTGAACAGGAATCATTGATGCCATGTGTCAAAAAAAATAGTGTTTTAGTCCCTGCAATTGTCCCTTGTTTTGAAAAGAGCTCCTGCTAAATTTTTTTGTTTTGATTTTAGTCCCTGCAAAAGTCATTAAAATGGTGACATGTCATCAATGATTCCTGTTCAGGGGCTCTTTTAAAAACTTTTAAATTTTGCAGGGACTAAAATCATTTTTTTTTAACAGGGGCTGTTTTCAAAATGAGGGACAATTGCAGGGACTAAAATACTATTTAAGCCATTTAAAAATAATGAAAAGTAAATAAAATATCAATATTTTATTAAAATTTATTAAATATAGAAATAGAAATATAGTAATGCTCAATGATTTTGGAATTTGGGTGCATTATATATGTCGAGTAAGGTTAGATCTGGAGTTTATAGCTTATAGGCTCATATGAATAAAAAATATCTATTTGGTAAATGTTTTTCGAATGCTATTTCAAGCAATTTATGAGTTTATAACTATAGGCTTATTTATTTTTTCAATTTCACCCCTTTCATTTTAACTTAAAAAAAATATTAATTAAATATTTTTTTTATAATTTTATACTTATTAGATAGTTCAACTGTTAATTTTATCAAATACTACAAATTTAATCAAATAATTTATAATTTATTCGATATAAGCTAAAAGATAGTTTATTAACTATCCTCTATTTTTTCCTAAGCCTATATGTTGGATTTGTGTGGCTAAATATTACTATCACTCAAATTAATAAATGTTTTTAGGTTAAGATTGTTCAAATTATTTAGTTTTTAGGTTAATATGTTCGATATAAGCCTAAATGTTTTTTTTGTCAATATAGTGATTAAAATTTTAATTTTTAAGGTGAGAATAAATAAAAATATTAGAATTTAAATCCTAATCTTTGCATATTAATTGCAATGTTCCTATCCACATAATTATGTTCACGGAAACTATCTATAATTTATTTAGTATTTTTTTGGTCAAGTAGCCTAGTGTCTAGAAATTTCACCCTTAAGATGGATAAGTGGGATGATCGGGGTTTGAACTCCGGCTCTCTGCATATATAATACAAATGTCCTATCAATTGAGCTTAGCTCACGGGACTCATATAATTTAATTTATACTTAAAGATAGTATAAGAAGATTTTAAACTATGTACCAAATTTATCTACAATGCTATATACATGGTGTTTATTGTGCTAGATACGCGGAGGTAGTTATTATTATTTAAAAACAGTTTTCTTCTATTTTTTAAATTAAAAAGAAATAAAAACTATCTTTTTATGAGAGGAACCGAAAAAACTGCATCTAAACAATGCATATAAATTTTGTCCTTAAACTATAATGTTATTTAATTGAATGTTGTAAAAAACTAAATACGGTTAGTACATTTTAATTTATACATAAGAAACAATTAATTTACTTTACTGGTACTTTTTAATTAGATCTATATTTTTAACCGTTAAAAAAATTAAATTTATATTTATCAGATGCTTTTACTTATTATGAAATAAACTTCAACGTTTGTATTCTTTTACATAGATTATTTTTTTTGTGAATATTGATTAAACTAGTGTTTTAAAGAGAATTAATAGCATTATATCATTTTCATTTTGTATTTCACCAACAAATGGTGTTTTTGGTATATCATATGTACATCATTGATTTTGATATTGACCAAAATATGTAACCAATTTTTCTCAATTCTCATAATATATACACAGTATGATATATACCAATTATTCTCTCTTGTTTGGCAATATTAATATGGTATCAGAGCCTCTCCAAGATCCGTTGGGCCACCCGTTATCGGGCCACCTACCGTTTATATCCACGCACCAAGCCCAATAGTGCTGGGCGTGAGGGGGTGTGTTAAGAAGTCCCACATCGGATGTGAGTTGGCCTGAATAAGTCTTTATAAGTAAGAGGCAATCCTCACCTTACAAGCCGGTTTTGTGAGGATGAGTTATGCCAAAAAACTCAAAATCTAATAGTTTATTTTTGTATATTAACATTGATCATCTAAATGATTTTGATATTGTATTTATTTGGCTATAGATGATGGTGGTGCATCTTCGGACGAAGATCTTAGCACAGGAGATGGTGAAGTTCAACAAGATGGATCACAATCAAGAGGAGAAGATCGTGAGCTCAAAGATAGGCTTCTACGTAAATTTGGGAGTCATATTGGTACTTTGAAATTGGAATTTTCAAAAAAGAAAAAGAAGGGTAAGCTTCCAAAAGAAGCAAGACAAACACTACTTCAATGGTGGAATCTTCACTACAAATGGCCTTACCCAACGGTAAATATTTCATTCCTTCTCTTTTTTTTGTATGGAAATAAATGAAATCATCATGAATTAGTAATACCGAAAACTATCGATTAGACATTTATTTTTGTATTTGAATAATTGAATCTGTCATGCCGGAAATGGATTCTCTCCATTGTTGTTCGTTCGCTCAATTTGTTTTCAATAGTTGTATCTCAAGTACAGAAAAGGAGAGACAAAGTTGTAAAGAAAAGAATAGAATAAATTTGATGGTCGAGATACAACAATTGAATATTTTTATTTTTGTTTTGAAGGGAATCCATTCTCGTGTCACGCCTTGTTGCTACAGTTTTTTAATTTATAAAAGATTTAGTAATAGTTGTGCGTCAATTTCAGTGATTCATGCCACTTTGTCATAAAGAAAACACGATTTTGTTTTTTTAAAAATCAATACATTCATAAACCATAATGATATTGCATCATGATACCATTGAGTGACTGAAATAACTACTTCTTACACTCTCAAATGGAAATGAATCTAGTGTAGTCGCTATGGTGCGTCAGTGCATCGTAGTCGTTTGATTATAATCGATCAAATGATTCATATTTAAATATGGTTTTATTTTAAAATATAAAAATTTGATTCTTTAAATATAAAGCGCTCGATTGAGGTTCCTCTAAATTAGTAATACTAATTATAGTTGGAGATTAGTTTTAGTTTTTTTCATCTTAAACTATTTTTGCTGGTAATTCAATTTTTTATATCATTTTGCATGTATCAACAATTTTGAAATTTCATACTAAATATTCAAGTAAAACTCTTGTAATGTTCTTGATTAACCAGGAAGCAGATAAGATTGAATTGGCTAAGACAACAGGGCTAGACCAGAAGCAAATTAACAATTGGTTTATTAATCAAAGAAAACGTCATTGGAAACCATCTGAGAATATGCAATTTTCTATGATGGAAAATTTTACCGGACGTTTCCTTTCTGAAGAATGAGGTGCATGCATTTCCATGACATGTTCTCAATCTCAAATGTATATCCTACTAGGTAATTAATTATTGATGCTATTTTCTTTTGTAAATTCTAAATTAAAAAGCAGATTACTGACAGTAAAATGCTTATTTTCCCACAAAATATAAAAGGGAAATGATCATAGTAATTTGCATCACTTGTGTCCTTGATGAATAACTACTACTTGACATTGTCAATGAATGGATATACTTTGCTTCATGGTCCTAAAATTAGTGTCACTTTCAACTTTTAATTCAATATTATTAATTATTCATGGTCCTAATAGAGTTGTTGAGACTAATTTTGTAATATTACTATAATTTCTCAACTTATTCATTTATAGTTTTTCTTCAATATATGTGAAATAAACATTTATGGTGGTCCGGAGAATAACAACTTTGCTGGATTTTTTTATTGAGACATTCATAAATAGCCTTGTTATCACTTAATTTTGTTAGTAACAAAGACTATTTTTTTTTTCTTCACATAGTTTGGTGGTCAAAATTTATCCCTTAAAATAAATAAGTTGAGAATTTGGAATTTAAATTTTGAAACCTGAATATTACTGCAGTATTTCTACCGACCGAGTCATTATATAGTTTGACAACAAAAAAGTTTAATTTGTTAGTATTACTATGCTATGATTGGAAATTTGTTAGTATTGTATATGGGCGAATTAAGTTGAGTTTGACCAAAACTATGACCTGAATTATATAAGATACTCTGAATTGGAGTCTAATAAAACAATCATCGTTACAATACTGGAATGGGTTGAATAAACTCAATAATTTTTGGATTGAATTGAGTTGGATAGTGGGTTACTTGATTTTTTTTTTTCAAAATTAAATAACTAAATTACAAATCATCATATGTTTTCATAAAAATAATTCAATCATTGTATTTTTAAAAAAATTAGTATAATATATTTTCACTATAAAAAATAATCACTCATTTTAGTTGGGTAAATCCACTAATTTTCGAGTTGGATAAGTTACCAAAATGATTTTTCTGTTTATTTGATATTAAATGACTAAATGATAAATCATTATATTTTTTTATATAAACTACTCAATCTTTTTATTTATTTTTAAATATGGTGTGACCTATTCTTCACAATCAGAAATAATTAACTATCCAATAACAAAACCTTTTCTGTTTATTTGATATTAAATGACTAAATGATAAATCATTATATTTTTTTATATAAACTACTCAATCTTTTTATTTATTTTTAAATATGGTGTGACCTATTCTTCACAATCAGAAATAATTAACTATCCAATAACAAAACCTTTTCTGTTTATTTGATATTAAATGACTAAATGATAAATCATTATATTTTTTTATATAAACTACTCAATCTTTTTATTTATTTTTAAATATGGTGTGACCTATTCTTCACAATCAGAAATAATTAACTATCCAATAACAAAACCTTTAGTATTTTTATAAAAAATATTTTAAAAAACAGCAACACTATTGGAGCAGTGAATTTTTTTAATTGAGTCTAGTTTTATCCTAAACTCGATTATTTTTTATGGATTTTCAGTTTTGAAATTTATATCCAGTCAATTATCCAACCTTATCCAATTTTTTAAATTGTATTGAGTGATTTGGCCGGATCAACCAAATTTATCTAATCCATGGACACCCCTAAAATTGAACTATTGATCTTCTTAGATTTATTATGCCACTACAAGAAATATCATTTTTCGCAGCGATTTTTTCGCAGGGACATTTAAATTATTGACAAAAACATACATATAGCAACAATGTTGGAACAAAGTGGGTCTGACATAAATCTCTAAGTCTTTAATTAGTTTTGATGATAACAAAGTATTAAAATTGCAATTGGTATTACTAATGATTGTTCTAGTGTGCAGAATTATAAGTTAAAATTCATTCAGAAGCACTACGAACAAAAGCAGAGAAGCCAAGCTAAGAAGCTCTGAAAGCGTATCGCTGATCATCAGAAGCTTAAAATTCAAGTTATGAAGTAAGTGGCTCTGAGGACAAAAGCCAGACTCTGAGAAGCTCAGAAGCTGAAGACCTTAAGAAGCTATGACAACAGACTCTGAAGCAAAAGGAATTTACGTCACTCAAGAACTGACAGAATCAGAATCAATGATTGAAGAATAATCTACTTAAGGACTCTGTCATATCCACAGGAGGGAATATTCGTTGGTATCACGTTAACCTTATCCATAAGTGGAGCGCATTTGAGGATTGTACAATCGTACTATTATTACTCAAAATAGTTGAGTGATATTTCAAATTGCAAGGTAGTGGAATTGGATTTCTTTACCAAAGAAGGCAATATACAACTATCAATTGTACGAGCAAATTCCAGCTGACACCTTATCTCTCTGCAACGGTCATTGCCATTCCATTCAAGTATAAATAGAAGACTCAAATGGAAGAAATGACTACTGTTCTATCACTGCGTTTAAGACTCTGAAATATTCTGACATTACAGCTTCTATCTGTCATTCTTAGTCTTAAGGCAAATCTGTGTTGTATTTTGTAAACACCTCTGATAGTATATCAAGTGTTCATTAACATTCATTCTTATTCTTAAGTTTGTTTGAGAAGTCTCTTGTTAGTTGTAACTTGAGCATTTGAGAAGTCTCTTGTTAGTTGTAACTTGAGCATTTGAGAAGTCTCTTGTTAGTTGTAACTTGAGCATTAGAGAAGTCTCTTGCTATTGTGCTTGAGCATCTTGTAATCTTGTGAGATTTTAGTGAGAAGCCCTTGGAAGTGCAAGGGGACTGGACGTACTCTCGATTTGTGAGAGGAACCAGTATAAATTCCATGTCTTTCTTTCTCTCTCTCTGGTCCATTATTGTTTTGTGTTTAATCCGCTGCAAACTTAGTTTTTATTTGAGAAAAAGTTTTAACTTTTAAAAGACAATTAAGTTGTTGTTATAAGTTAGTTTTTTCTCAACAACTACGTTATCGTTGGGAAAAGTTAGTTATCTCAACAATAATTATTGTTGTCGCTAATAGTTTAGTTTTTTATACAACAACCTTGTAAAGTAGCTAGGAAACCACTCAATTACTTTTTTTTTATACGTATTTTTATCATGGTTTCTGTTCCTATTTTTATGTGTAGATTTCTCTTAATTTAATTTTTATTTCTATTTTTATGTATTGTGTAACATCCCGGATTTTTGACCCGAGACATTATAACTAATTCTCTTAATTAATAAGAAAATCTCTACACTTTTTTTTTTTAAATCATTTCAAAACGAGTCACATCAGAGTTTTCTCAAATTCATTCAATTATTGTAGATAATTAAGAAACTCATTAAATCCAAAAATACTACAAGTCATCAACTTCAAAATATATTAAATTGACAATTAGACTAATAAAATTGTTGAGAAGCCTTATTCAATTTACAATTATATACTACTAAAACCCTTTTTATATATTTATCCCCGCGCACGTACAAGCACTACAAGAAATATCGTTTTTGGCAGTGACATTTGTCGCTGCCAAAAATGAAAAGTTGCTGCAAAAAGTGTTTTTCGCAGTGTTTACACTGATTTTTGGTAAACAAACGCTAGTTTGATTATTACAAGAGAGATCAACTAGTAAATCTCGGGACATATTTGTGTGTTAATTTCCGGAAAAAGTATGAATGTTCAACATCTTTTGATTGAACAATTATTGTCTGATTTGCATTAAATGCATTAA
Source organism: Trifolium repens (assembly GCA_030408175.1). NCBI lineage: Eukaryota > Viridiplantae > Streptophyta > Magnoliopsida > Fabales > Fabaceae > Trifolium > Trifolium repens. The sequence continues at coordinate 21,503,809 of CP125845.1, read as the reverse complement.
AAAGACATTGTTTCGACGAAGTCGAAAGGATCAAATTAGAATAAAAAGCGTTGCAAATAAATGTTAAAGAAAGAATGCTTATTCTGATGAACAAACAGAATGGAAGAAAGAGTCGAAATAATCAAATTAGAATAAAAAGCGTTGCAAATAAATGTTAAAGAAAGAATGCTTATTCTGATGAACAAACAGAATGGAAGAAAGAGTCGAAATAAAGATTGATTGGGATAGAAATAAAAGACGGTAAATTTGCATTCAAATGTAAATGGTGGATGGAATCCATTTCTATGCACTCTTCAACCCTTTTGCACACGCGGCGTGGGCATTTAGAGTTTTTAGAAAATAGGATCCAACCCTTATTTCTTATTACAAACACATATATATAGACCTTGTAGGCAAGGCTAACACTAGATCCTACGGTCGAAAATAAAAGTAGTAAATAACTACCTATAACTTGACTAAGATTTTGACACATGTCTTATCTAATGACTTCTTAATCTAAAATTGACACATGTTCCTTTGAATGACTATCCTTTAATGACTTCTTCAAATCATATGTATCTTCTTGTTGAAAATGAAGCCTTCGACAGCACCCTACTATCTATTGCACCGACTCGAATTCTTCGACATCCATCAATCTGTTGCATATAATTTGTCGAGCATCACAAAATAGTCTAGTCGAATTCCACTTAATATGGCTAATTTCGACCAATCTTAGTTTGAATAATCACATGGCTAGTCAAAAGGAGTATTTTCCTTCTTTTCCACTTATAACACCAATGCTTGAGCAATATCATGAATTTTATAATTTTGGTGATAACACGCAGCGAAAAAATTGTTGCTGCATGTCGCTGGCATAAGTGCCGTTGCGAAAAGTTTTGCAAGGACAATTAATGTCGCTGCCATAACTAGTGTTTTGCAGCAACAATTAATGCCGCTGACATAAATAATGTTTTTAGCAACAATTAATGTCGCTGACATAACTAGTGTTATTTGGCAACAACAATTATTGTCGCTGACACAACTAGTGTTTTTTTGCAACAAAAATTATTGTCGCTGGCATAGCTGATGTTTTATGCAACAACAATTATTGTCGCTGGCAAAAAATGTATCTTTCGCAGCGAAAAAGTTATTCTTGTGAACGATATAAATTGTTATATCTTTTATATCTCAACAACAAAATTGTTGGAATAAATTAGACTTTCCAACTATAAATGTAATTATATATTTTTGTTATTTTTTATAAAAATTTAGTATCAATCACTTAATTTAAATTGTCATAATTTAAATTCTTTAACTAAGTTTTGTTTCTTCTTATCTTATTCTTTCTATTTTGCATATATCCTTTTCAACAAACTATAAATAATTCAATTAAGGTATCTACAAACAATATAATTAAAGGATAAAACTTATATATATTACCCTAAATACAATTGTCTTGTTCTCATATAAAAAAGTGATACGTGCTATTTATTCAACTCAAATTTTAATAATCGCTTGTAACACCATTAAACCATCCATTCGGTGAACAATAAAAATCTTTTTCCTTCCTTTGTGGTGCATTGTATAATACTACAACCGTTGAACAATTGGAATATCTCTCACTTGTTTAGTGAATCAAATGCATTGTCTTCCTTCTACAATTTTACCTCATTCTCTCACTCCGCTGCACAACAAGAATTGTGATTTAATTAAAACCATGACTATTAGACATTAAAGAAAGAAAAAAAATAAAAATAAATTGACTATATAAAAAATTGAGAATTGAGAGATAACAAGTAGAAGAGATAAGGGATAAAGTTTGTGAACATCTCCAACAAGATTAAACCTACAAAGAAACATTGACCTAAGAAGAAACATGACGATCTTGAATCAATCCTCTAGCTATTGAATTTGAAGCAAAAGGGATCTGAGAAATATTAAAAAATTTAAATTTACTTATGCAATGAAATTATACGATGAAGCGCAAACCTGATAGTAGTTTGTCAATGTATTGGTTTGGATCTCAATGTCTCTTTAACTAAGTAATTTTGTGTGGTTACTATGAATGTTAATTTGACTTAAATATATTTAACTAAGTTTTGTTTTCTTATCTTTTTATTTCTACTTTGCATATATCTCTCAACAAACTATAAATAATTCAATTAAAGTATATCTACTAACAATATATTAAACGAACTACTGTAAAAAAACTTAATTTGTCCTTATCAAGTATAATAATATATATAAAAATAGAAATAAAACAAAGATAATAATTTTAAGTTAAAAGAAATTTACGCATAAAAATAGGAACAGAAACCACGATAAAAGATCAAGGTCGGTTTAGGCCTCAGAAAAAAAATTTATTTTTTAAAAACCAAATTATTTTTCTTATGATTTTTTCCTTTCTTATTTTATCCATTTATATTTATTGTGAAGAACTATACTTTTATATTGTACTCTAGTATTTGTTACAATTTCAAATCGACAACTTCTTGTACGTATCTTGTAAGTAAATCATTTTTCAAACAAAAATAACAAAGTAAAATAAATTAATCAATAGTTAAATAAAATACTTGAGGTTCAAAATCTTCATCGGTCAAATAAAAAAACACAACTCATCAACAATATAATACCTTGTTTAAAAAAAAATATTATATTCTACTTTACCTCAAAAAAAAATATTGTACTCTACTTGTTGTAGATTCTTAACTTAAATAAAAAAAGATCATCTACGCTTGTACCAAAAAAAAGATCTACTTCAAAAAAATAAAAGATCATCTATGCTTGTACCAAAACAAAAAAGAAAAAAGATCATCTACACTATTAAACAATTAATTTTCTATTCCTATTTTTTTATCAATTATTTTCTATTATTATGTTTACTTATCTAAAAATAATATAATTTATTTTAATTAATGAAGATATTCAGTAGCTTTTTACCCAAAAATTATTTTTATTTATTTAAAAAAAAATAGAAAACCTTATTTTAATGTTTGCTTTACAAAAAATAGTAATTGTGTAGTTTCCCAACGACTTTACAAGGTTGTTGCAAAAAAAAACTATACTATTAGCGGCAACAATAATCTACTAAAAATATATAGAAGGAACAATTACTAAAAAATCTAATTTGTACTTAAAGAGTATGATAATATTGCAAATCTTCTACCCTTAATTGTAATTTTAGCTCTAAAGATAAAAAAAAAGATACAAAACATAAAAATAGAAAGAAAAAAAATTAAATTAAGAGAAATCTACGCATAAAAATAGGAACATAAACCATGATAAAAGATACGCATAAAAAAAAAAGTAATTGAGTGGTTTCACAGCGACTTTACAAGGTTGTTGTAAAAAAACTAAACTATTACCGGCAACAATAATTATTATCCCGACGATAACATAATTGTTGAGAAAAAACTAACTTATAACAACAACTTAAATAAGTTGTTGCTATATGTATGTTTTTGTCAACAATTTAAATGTCGCTGCGAAAAAGTCGCTGCGAAAAACGAAATTTCTTGTAGTGAAGCAACATACCAACATCATATTTCTTTGGTACCTACAACCATATTTAATGTAAGGGTCAATTTCCTTATTCAAATTGAATCATGCCGAACAGAAGGTAAATGTCATAAAATAATAATAAAATGTTTGGCCATAAAGAAGAAATCAAATAAAGTTAATTCAAGAACTATTTTTAAGGACACCTTATACCAATTAATAATGCATGAAATGCAACTAGACAATGATCCGGATATCGATATCTCCGCAGATCAGCAAAAAGTCCCACTTGGACAGTGTCCCGCTTGGACATAATACCCCGCTTGGGTATTAAGGTTCGGTACCCCGCTTGGGTATTATTCCGAACCAACCTATAAAACCGCTATATGCCATGATATGCATACTATAGATATTCTCTCATTGAATATCCCACAAAATTAAAACCTCTCTAAATCCACATGATTAAGAGACAAAATTAACACTTTTGGTAACCATTGGTACCAATCGTAAATACCACCTAATTAGTCATTTAAGTTATAACCATAAACATAAACAACCAGAAGTCATAAAATAATCCACCACCACAATACCAACAACAATCAACAACCACAATACCAACAACAACAATCAGCACACACACCACTTACAATATCTTAAAATGACATAAAATATCATAAAAATAATTCTATCATTCCTTCTATCATCATTACTCCCTATCGGTTAACTATCCCATTATTAATCTATATCATAAACCCCAAGTGCATGAGTGTATGGGGTAAAAGCCCTTACCTTAGACGCTTTCCTTCCATGGCTCTGATTCTAGATATCCTACGGTCAACCGCACGATCGAGTGTTTAACATTTCTTTACGGCTAAGAATATTGAATTAGAATAAGGCATGAGTATGAATATGAGAAACAATGGTCATGAGAAATGAGATGATATTTTCTATTGTTTGTTCTTGGCAGAGAGTAACATTTAGAACTCCAAATTTTGTGAAGTGGTAACGTGTGAGAGATACTAAAGGCTAATAATCCATTTGTTAATTGGGATTATAGAGGTAATTGAGTGAGATAGGGTAAAGTGTGTATGGTTTATGAAATTGGGAGTGTAAAGGATAATCCTTTACAAGTGAGAGACGTCATGGCTAGTCTACTGAGGGCCATTCATTAGCAATTGATGCAAAAAGGGCGACATGCCAAAAAGGGAGAGGAAGCATAAGTAGTTATTAGGATTTTTATTCAACGAATTGGTTTCACTCTTGAGGAATATAAAGATCAATTAGTGCTAGTCTCTCTAAACCGACCAAGAACACGGATATAGGAGGATATTGCAACGTGGGTATGCTTTTGGTACCACGTTCAGTGTGTATGTTATCAAGGAACTAATTCTATGATATTAGAGAAAATAAGGCAATTGTGATTAGCACATGTCTAAATTGTAGGCAAGGTTTGTTAAACTAAAATAAAATAATAAATTGATAAGACCAAGAGAGGGAATCTGCATTTAAATTACTCTTTTTGACTAAGTCAAAATCGAAAATAAAAACACATGATTATTATGAAATAATAGGTACTATTTTATAATAATATTGATAACGTAGCTAAATAATTAAAATGACCATTATCGCTTTAATTAATAAAATAGAAAATATAGAATATAGAATAGAATATAAATCAGTTCCTATAAGATTTATTTATCAAATAACTAATTAACAAATAATGACTATGAAATAAATATAGGATGCTATAAGTTTCTTAAATTCTTTACATGCAAATAAATTGTTGAATAAAGAATAAATTGAGAAATTTACTAAAAGGACATATATAAAATATTGGGATGTTACATTCTTACCCACTTAAAATAGTTTCGTCCTCGAAACTGAAAAATACCATAATTAGGAAAGAGTTCCCTCACACATAAAATTATAGGTAGTAGAACTATTATTTTATAAAAAATAGAGTTAAATTTTTCAGACCCATAAATAAACTATTTATCTATATATAAATAATATGAAATTCTCGGGTCTTACATTCTACCCACCAGAATTAGTTTCGTCGCCGAAACTAATAGTAGAAAAAAAATTAGAGAAGGATTTTCATAACGTCTTATATAAAATCAATCCACGCTATAAACTCACTGTTGAAAAACTTTAAAATTATGTTCGGAAGATTGAAAAATAATATAAGGTGCTCACCCAAAAGAGAGAAAAAAAATTCATGGAAGATAATTCTCTAAATAGAGAAAACAATATAATACATTTCAAGAATAAAACGTCATACTTCCGTTGCGCACTCTGATGTCAAATAATTACATCAGTTAAAGTTAAATGAACTTTCAAAAAGAAAAGAAAACAAAATTTGAATGAAAGTCAACACCACAATCAAAACAGTAAAAATTTGCATAGATAAAATAGTCCAACACAACTAAATAAAAATACTTTGATAAAAGTTTGATACTGCTCGTGATAAGACATAATTTTTGAAAGTAGCATTTCACACTTTATTATAAAATTCTAGTATAATAAAATCGCTCCAAAAATAAGAGATACCAATAGTTTAAAACACTCTATATAAAAATAAATCATGTTGTAAAATCAAATAAACAAGTAAAGTAATAATTCGGAAAGTTCAAAAATAGAAAGGTTCAAAAACAAAAATAAATACTTCGCTTAAATCCTATCACAAAAGATTTACTATATTAGATCGGATGCCTACCCCTTAGCACATAAATGTCCTATTAACTTCGCACACTCCAACAATTGGTGAGGTCGGTCAATTCCAGTCACCATGATGTCGTCTACTATTAACAAGAGATTGAGGGTGATCAGTTCCCCAATTTATCAATAGTAAGCCAACAAATCATAATGGTGGTATAGACCATCCTCCTTCAAAAGTCATCTAGCTTGTTACAACTTGCACTTAACGTTTGCTGAATTTTCAGTAGCCGTCACACTCTTAATCCATGTGATGACAGGAATTTCTATGGTATTTTTAGCATTATTATTAGTAGTAAAATGACCAAAACAGGCCCAAATACGAAGGAAAACCTACAAAAGCAGGAAAAAGCATCAAGACAAGGTCCAAGATGCCAAAAGACAAGAAAAATCCCAAAAAGTGAAGAAATTGAGCATTCCATCGCAGCACGATGACTTCCAACGTGCCACGATGAAAGCTGCTTGTTTGCCAAGAAAACAGAAGAATAAAATCTGAAGAAAATCTGTTCATCGCAGCACGATGTGTGCCATCGCAGCACGATGACTTGACTTGGCGCCTGACTACGGTTTGGCAAGTGCACCAGTCTGTCGTCGAGTAATAATTCACACTCTAGATGTCTAGAATGAGTTCGTATCCACAGGGATCGTGCCGAAGCTTCACTAGCGTTATTTAAGTTTGGATAGTTTGCATTCGCTTTGGTTTTTGGAAAAAGGTTTTATAAAATAGCGTAATGCTTGCATAAATAAATAAATAAATAAATAAATAATAGATTCAGAAACATAGAGGATATGTATGGTGGTTGGACTCCCTCCCTTCTTCATATTTGGCATGACCGGTGTATAACATAGTTATTTAGATTAATGTTCGGCGGTGACTTTCCCTTGTTGTAGTAACACCTTACTGTTACACTATGTCTATTAAAGTTTCCCCACTTTCATAACTAAGGTACCTACGAGAGCCTAACCTCGATGTGTCACATACCCTAATTACTAAGTGAGTTGTTTATAAACATGCATTATTATCTTCACCAATTAACCTCTAGATCCTAGTATCGGGCTATTCATCATCTAAGTGCTCAGTTCACACCTAGTTCATGATTCCTCCTCTAACCGCTCATTCACGACTAGTTCAGGACGTTACCGTCTCTATACACCTAGCATTATTTACTACTAGTTCCGGACCATATTAAGTTAGAAACCTAAAATCAATTCTATAGGCGCTCCCGCTTATCCGGCCAGATTGCGAGATACGTTATTAAAGTGCATGAAAGTAAATAATAAACATAATACTTAAATATCATTTATTATAACTTTGACTCAGTCACAGACTCCAAATATTCATTGGGGAGTTCATCTTCTCCACCACAACCTAAGGCATCTATTACAAAAGACTACATATTTAAATTACAATAAAGAAACTATAATCTAAACATAAAAGCCTAAAGAAAACATACCTTGCTGAGTTAGTTTTCCCGTAAGGGGAGAAAACTATGCCCAATAGAGCTCCTCTGAACCTCTCCTTATAGTAGAGAGTGTTCTACTATTTCTGAATGAATAAAACAATGAAAAGGAGGCTCTATTTATAGTTTTCGTAATGGGCCTCAGCAAGGCATCGCACCACGATGAAGCCATCGTGCTGCGATGTGAAGATTCAGTTCAATTTTATAACTGATCCTGTGCATTTCATCAGCTTGGGCGCCAAGTTATGTCATCGTGCTGCGATATGCTCCATCGTGCTGCGATGCAAAGATTTTCTTCAGATTTATTTCTTCTGATTTCTTGGCGAACAAGCAGCTCCCATCGTGGCACGATGGGAGCCATCGTGCTGCGATGGAATGCTGATTTTCTTCACTTTTTGGGCTTTTTCTTGTCTTTTTGCATCTTGGACTCTGTCTTGATGCTTTTTCTTGCTTTTGTAGGTTTTCCTTCGTATTTGGGCCTGTCTTGGTCATTTTACTACTAATAATAATACTAAAAATACCATAGAAATTCCTGTCATCACAACCCCAAACTTAAACTGTTGCTTGTCCTCAAGTAACATGCTGTCAGACAAGATCGTTAGAGAAATAAGAGATAAATAAAGATGATAGGAATTTCACAACCTTGCTTTATATTTCAGCAATGGTACCGCTGATTTCTTACCGCAGCGATCATGCTCAGTCCTGCTAGGCTCAGGAGACGTCAATAGTAGCAAATTGGACAAATGCCTGCAAGAGTCCATGTTCAACTTTTTCTCTCTCTCACATTTGTGTTTTTCGCTCATAATTGAAAGGGTTATCTCTCAATCATCGTGCAACCTGCCATTTTACCATAGGCTTGCAAGAACTCTAAGCAACCAGTCAAAATTCAATATACATGCATTTTTGGAGGTCTTTTTAAGGGTTATAACGTGGCTTAGGTCAAGGTAGGACTTTTTTGGGAATAGTAGGCTAAACATTGGAGTTAAGTTCTACTTTGTTGTTCCTTAGGGTGCCTTTTTGTTTTAGTATCGGAAAATAAGAACCGGATGTGTCTTTGTGTGGTTCTTTTCTATCACTGTTTTTGCCCTTTGGCTCTTTTCTTTTGCCCTTTGGCTCTTTCTTTTGCCCTTTGGCTCTTTTCTGTTGCCCAGGGCTCTTTCTTTTTTATTTTTTTTGAAGAGACTATTTTTTAGGGAATTTTTTTGATGTTTTCCCGTCTCTTTTTCATTTTTTTTTCTTTTTTTTTTGTAGTGATAGTTCTCCGTACACCCACCCCAAACTTAAACGTTGCTAGTTCCATGAGCAACCCCAAACTTATTTTGTTGCCAAGACTTTTGAGAACTATTACCTAACTCCAAAGAGGGTAAATCATTGTTTTTCTGGTCTATAGGCTTGTATCGTGGTTTGTCACCGAATCAAAAGGGATAATTTTTTTTACAGCTCAAATTTGGCTAGCAAAGGATAATAATATATAAATGGTGGCTTGAAAAGGCTCTGGGTTATAACAAACAATTGCCTCAATGCATATAATATCAAATCAACTAGTCAGCAGAGAATTAGAGCAAGTTCTAGAAAATAAACAAGTGCATGGTACTCTCATAGTAATTCGAAAGAAAGTGGTAATATCGTTTGGAAATATTTGGCTCAAATCCTCACATGGCCTAGGTATCTGAAAGTTGAACACTTGTCTCACAGACACCAGCTTCATTACTCGTCTCTCTGTCTCCCGAACTTCGCACTTCGGAGCAATCACCTTTGGTTTCTGTATGAAGGCGTGAAATTCGGCTCATCAGAATTTATAACTCACTTCGCCGCAATCTTACCTATAACAGTTTATCATGCACTAGATAATAAACTGTTGGAGTAAGCCCTAAGAGCCAATCTATTTTCATAGTATTTGCTTTAGGAGTTTGAATATAAATATGGCATTTCTTTATTATGTTTGTAAGGTTGCAAAATAATGAAGTCCCTAGAATAGAAAGTCCGTTTAATAATTAAGTGTGACTTAATCATGAGATAATATTAAACATAAGGACACTATTCTTAAAGTATCCGTAGTCGAGCTTTAAGGTAAAGGGGATAACCTTAAAGCATAAAGACTATTATGAAGATAGACCGATGATCACATCTCATGGATCATGGGATAAGGAGTTATCAAGTCTTGACGTAGGTATAAATATTAGGAGTAATATTTATACTGGATTGACCCGCTATGAGAGTACTACATGCAAAGTTATGCAAAGTGTCATAAGTTACTCTCATGGTGATAATGGTGTAGACCACCCTTAGACCTGAAACCACTTTGTACCCTAGATGGGGAGTGAAGTACTTTGTTGCTGATCTAACATTATCCGTAACAGGATAATTATAAAGGCAGTTGATGGGTACTTTACGAAGCATGCTGAGGGACAGTAGTGACCTAGATGGAATTTGCCAATCCTGCATAACAGGATAAATGTCACGGGCCCAATATTGAACTGGACAAGGATGACACTGTGTATGCCTTGTGTTCAATATAGACATAAGGGCAAAGGGGTAATTATACACACTGATATTATCACAAGAGGTTATGTTTAGATCACATGTTAATTTCTCGTAACTTGAGTAGCAGTGATGTGTTGCTAGATACCGCTCACTGTTTATTATAATAAATAGTGATTTATTATAATTGTCAACGTTACGGAAACCTACAGGGTCACACACATAAGAACAATCTAGTAAGATTAGAACACCGTAAGGTACGGTGCACCTTGGAGAAATAAGGAAATATGATAAGGGTATTATGGTAATTAAAATGAGCATTATATCATATGGTATGATGTAGCAAGAAGGGGGTGCAAATATGTACTAGACATATTTACATGAGAATGGCGCCCACTATAGCCCATTTAGTTAAAAGGGCTTTAGTGTAATTTTGCCATGGCAAGTGGTTCTATAAATAGAACCCTTGTGGTAAGGAGAAATAGTTACACACTTTTGTTACTCATTCTCATGAGCCTTTGTTCTCTCCTCTCTTGAGAAACCCTAATCACCTTTCTAGAGTTTTTGTGAAAAACCCTAATCCTTATTTTGTGCCTCCTTTCTCTTAACCCTTCAAACCATTGGAGCTAGCACTCCATTGAAGGTTGTTGTTCGTGTGGACTGGCTAGAGGTGTTATACCTTTAACGCTTGTGATCAAATTCGAGGTTCTTGTTCGTGACCTTGTTCGTGATTCAAAGTGTTCGATAGCCGTTCGTGATTTAGAGGGAGTTTTCGAATCAAAAGGTAAAACTCTAAACACAATTCATGACCATTCGTAAGGATCACAAAAGGAAAATTTTAAAATTCCGCTGCTTTTATCGTATCAATTTTCCTTCAGTGGTATCAGAGCCACTTACGAAACCATGAATTGATGTTTGTTTAAATTCATGAATTCAGTTTTAATATGATTAAAATGGTTAATAAAAGATTAAAATCGAGTAATTAAAATTTGACGGTTGTTTGTGTATAAATTGGATGATTAACATTGAAACGGCTCCGGAATCCGACACTTGTATGGTGGAGCATGCGATATGTTGATTGTCCTAAGGTTACACGAACAAGAACGGTCAATACTTACATGTGATGTATGTTTTGTGTATGAATTGGGTAATTAACATTGAAACGGCTTCGGAATCCGACACTTGTATGGTGAAGCATGCGATATGTTAATTGTCCTAAGGTTACACAATCAAGAACGGCCATAAACTTATATATGATATAAGTAACCGTAATGCAAAATGGTGTATGTGATATACCGTTAATAATTTCGTTCAATAAGACAAATTAAGAAAGTTATTTGATATTGAATTGATTCATGTTCATTTGCTTTGGAATCCGACAATAGTATGGTGAAGCAATGACATGTTAATCAATCATATCGAATTTCGATCATGAAAGGTTTTGACGGCACGAAATTGTTGCATTAGGATTCGCAAAAAACTAGGTTTTCCCACGGGCCTGCGCGGGGCGCAGATGGCAGAACCAAAATCACTTTTTTGCTGAAATTGAGCGGGGCGCAGAGCATCTGCGCGGGGCGCAGGTGACAGCTTCGATTTTGACCGTTCGCCAAAATTTTAATTTCATTAATCTACACGACTTAAGCCGATCGTAATAATAAAATATGTGTTTATTGTTATGATTTGTGATGATCAATTAAGGGTTGCACAAATGTTGTGTCATTAAAATTAGGATTTGCAAAACGTATCAAGTGTTGATGCGAAAATTAGATGATAAATATATTTAATTTTGAAATCGTTTCAAAATTCTAGAAATATCTTTTAAAATTGTTTTAAAAGATAATATCATCAATTTTGGAAATATTTTATTCAAAAGGGTTTTGATTAAATAATTTTCCATATTTGACAAATATATTTAATCATGAAATCGTTTCAAATCTCTAGAAATATCTTTTAAAATTGTTTTAAAAGATAATATTACCAATTTTGGAAATATTTTATTCATAAAGGTTTTGATTAAATAATTTTCCATATTTGGAGAATTGTCAAAAGATTTAATTCTACTTTAAAATAATGTTATTTATTTTAGCAAATTTTGATTCGAAATATTTAATTGTGAATTAAATATTTGAATCAAACTTACCTGATTTGATCAATCGCCAGATTTAATTAATTATGAGACTTTAATAATAATAAAGTTTGTTTGTTATTATTATATTTGATGATCGGTTATGGCCTTAGTTTATTTATTTTATTGCATTTGGTTTTTTAATACGGCCTGCGTGTCGTGCCTTATCTCTATTCTCTATATTCTCTTCTCATCCACTCCCTCGTATGTAAAACGAGTATTCTTTTATATTATTATGTAATATTATGAAGAAGTAGAACAATGGAGGTCAACCTTGGAGATCATGCTTGGAGAAGTATAGATCGTTTTAGGTTAGATTAAGTTCTCTCATTGGCTTGGGAGAACAAATGCGCTAGGGGCCATAACTGTTTCATTTTATTTATTTATGTATGTTGATGCATGTGAGTGACGATTTATATGATAAATAAGCCGGTGAGATCAAATTAAATAAAATCCCTCAAAAGACACATAAGAGATTAATAAAGAAAATGTAGGTTCGCCCACCGCGGAGTGCATTCTCTTTAATAATAAAATATGTGAATATTAAGTTTACGCTTTCCAAGCTTTAGAACTCATCAAGACTAGTATCGAACTATGTAGGTTCGCCCACCGCGAAGTGCATACTCTATATTGGTAAGGTGCGATGGGATAATTGTAATATCCAACTTCTAAAGTAAGGGTCAAACTTAACTTAACAAATATAATGAGATTATATGAGTTTAAGAAGCAATGGTTGGGAATAATTCATAAGATGAATTAGAATAAGGAGTTATTCACCCAATTGATATATTCAAGAATTGTATGAGATACAATTGGAAGGAGTTCCTACCTAAATAACTAAGTCTTGTGTAATCCGCCCACCGCGGACTTAAGACAAAGTGAAATATGGATCTTGACCCACTAGAAAATCTTCCAACGGGATTTTCCGAATCAAATGATGAGGGTCATTTGGTTTGAGTAAAATAGTGGGAGCGTATTTAATTAAAGACCAAATTAAATATGATTTAGTCATAATATCTTACATATCTTTGTAATTAGAATTTCGAAATACAATACATATTAAGTTGTCCTTATGAAGGACAAGATTTTCAGAAAGGAGTTTCTGTATTGGTACAAATTGAGAATTGTTCTCAAATGCGAGAAAACTATAAGTCTTGAACTATAAACTGTAAACAACCTACTATAACTAGATTGGAAAACGGATACTTGTTAGAAGCATCAAGTTGACGTCTAGATATAGAATATATAATAAATGATGTGATCATTTAATCTCAAGTAAGATCCTTTTGAAAGAACTTTAGAGTATGATAAATTTCTCAATGGATCAAAAAGTTGGTCATAGGATCAATCTAACAAATTATAATGGAATAGATATAGACAAAATTGTTTTGAATATCTACCAGAATTTGTTGAGTTGAATGAGAATTAATTTGCACTATCAAAGATTTGAGATATAATATAAATAAGATTTATATTCCTCTTATTTGAATAGTACAAAATGGTTGTCAAAGTAGAACGGCTATGGTTAGACCATTAAATAAAAATGACGTAAATAGTTCTTGGAAGAGTCAACCAAAAGTATGAAGTGAGACTTCAATAATGCACATATTGTTATAGAAAGTCAAAATTTCTATTTCTACATCAAAAGTATATGATACAAGATGTTGAATCTCAATTTTTCGAAAATAGAGATGCTTAAAGAATTAGAACATTGGCTATAATTTTAAGTCAACCAATATCTAGAATGAAAATTGTTTCATTGATAATGAGAGCTTATGCAATGACTTAAAATCGAGTTTGAAATGGAACACAATAATTGTTATTGAATTCCATCTAGTAATAGAAGTAGCAATTGTATATCTTGTATTGACAATATATGAATTGTAGCCTTAAATGATAAGACAAGTAATGGTCCTATCATTTAAGCAAAGTCTTCTATACTATTACTCCAAGTCAAGTAATGGACTAGGGTTCCATGGTCTTGATAGGGTTATCTATAACAATCGTGATAAGAGCCAAATATGATTTGGACCTTAAATATATCAAGAGCATTGTTGTTTAGTACAAATATTCGATGTGTCAATAAAATAACGCATGACCTATTTGAACAATATACATGAGATGTATGTCGACCACTAAACATATTTGGTATATTGAGTTTATTTTACTTCATTAACATTGATGATTAAAATCATTAGATGTTGGTAGGTGTATGACACCAATTAGAAATCTTTGAATTTGTCAAAGAAATTCAACAATGAAAAATAGAACTCGACAAAAGTATTTAAGTTATATGAATGAGTCATATCAGTAAATACTTAATTAAAGGACTATAATAACTATTTTATCACATCATGTTTGACATGATTTAAGGATAGTTTAATTATATATTGACTCTTTCTATAAATCTCTTTACTTATAATTAATCTTCACCCACAATTAGTTCCCTTTTAAAATGATCATAAAGACACCATATGCGATATGGAGGTAAGAGTACCAAGTTTGTCTTTATGAGAATTTTGGATTAAAATTTATTAGATAAATCTAATTCCAAATGAATGAATGAATAAGTGGAAATATCCTAAAGAAAGGGATATTGGTCCTATATCACTCTTAAGGACAAAAGGTTGTTTTGTTGCTAGGTTTGAAACATTCCTCTAGTGGGAGTGTGTCTCTAAAAGAGACAGTGGGAGTGATATAGAACTTGAATAAATTCAAGTACCACAAAACGTATTTATTTAAAAGGGAATGCAAACCGGTTCCTCAAGGTTGTTGAAGAACCATTGTTTTAAATTTGCACAAATCCAAGATAAGTCTAACATATCACATATGGCTACAAGGTATGGTTTTATCATGACTCAGCAATGTGATATGATTCTCATGGAAGATGAGTCTTTGACTTTCTAAAAGGTCGTAAGACGATCTAGATTATGAGAAGTGGCTAAATGCCATGAAATCTCATACAGAATCCATATACACTAACCTTATGTAGATAATGGTTATGTCTTCAAGATGAGTAAGACTCATACGATGAAAGTGAGTATTCTTTTTGAACACTGATATGGATGGTATTAAGAATACCTTATAATATTTGATTGCTTCTGCTAAATGTTGTACTACATGTTTTGGTAGATGGATAACAAAGTTGCATTCCTTAATTGGAATGACCTCATATATATGTGTTGGACATATACGTAAGGGTTTTGTTGATCCAAATGATGCTAGAAAGGTATATAACTTGTAGCTATCTAATTTTGATTAGATAGAGTTCTCAGAAAATTAAATTATTGTTTGTTCCTTTTATGAAGTTTTATGAAAACAAATTAACAAGGACAAACCTATCTAATTTTGATTAGATCGAATAAATTTGAATATTTGTTCCTTTTGAAAGTTTTGTGGAAAACAAATGAAGGACAAATATAAATCTTGTGCATACAAAGTTTTAGAGGGAGTGATAATATCTGATATCATATTAATCATCAAGACATTTTTCTTATACTTGTGAGACATGACTAGGAAAATAACTCTTGATGAAACACTTAGGCAAGAATTCCTAAAGAGTTAGGAATAACCTATGTACCAAAATTGAAATTAGTGTTTGACACTAACTTACCTTCAAGAATATCCCTAAGGACCTTAAAGGAACTAAGGCCTATTTCTTGAAATAGATAGGTATGGGAAGGATCATTATAAGGAAGTTATAATGAAGGAAGTTTCCATACCAATGTATTGTATATCATGGCTGAATACAAGCATTGAAAGCTATAAGATAAGCTTCGTAATATGTTTGTTTCAGTTAAATAAGTTGAGTATTTAAGATTGGATCGTTTGGCTCATGATTGAGCTAAAGCTATGTTTTCGGTGTTACAAGTCACATTAGTGATGGTAATAGTTTAATCTTGCAAGAACACTTGAGAATAGATCTCACCGACGATTCATGAATATACTTAGACACTTATATATTTCGATAGAGATCGAAATAGAACGTTGGAAGATACGTAAGATACCAACATAGGAAATAGTTCCTTATCCACTAACAAAGCCTCTTGCGCAGTTGAAGCGTGATGGGCATACTAAGTCTATAGGTATTAAGAGTAACCTAGATTGGCTTTAGTGCTAGTGGGAGATTGTTGGAGTAAGCCCTAAGAGCCAATCTATTTTCATAGTATTTGCTTTAGGAGTTTGAATATAAATATGGCATTTCTTTATTATGTTTGTAAGGTTGCAAAATAATGAAGTCCCTAGAATAGAAAGTCCGTTTAATAATTAAGTGTGACTTAATCATGAGATAATATTAAACATAAGGACACTATTCTTAAAGTATCCGTAGTCGAGCTTTAAGGTAAAGGGGATAACCTTAAAGCATAAAGACTATTATGAAGATAGACCGATGATCACATCTCATGGATCATGGGATAAGGAGTTATCAAGTCTTGACGTAGGTATAAATATTAGGAGTAATATTTATACTGGATTGACCCGCTATGAGAGTACTACATGCAAAGTTATGCAAAGTGTCATAAGTTACTCTCATGGTGATAATGGTGTAGACCACCCTTAGACCTGAAACCACTTTGTACCCTAGATGGGGAGTGAAGTACTTTATTGTTGATCTAACGTTATCCGTAACAGGATAATTATAAAGGCAGTTGATGGGTACTTTACGAAGCATGCTGAGGGACAGTAGTGACCTGGATGGAATTTGCCAATCCTACATAACAGGATAAATGTCACGGGCCCAATATTGAACTGGACAAGGATGACACTGTGTATGCCTTGTGTTCAATATAGACATAAGGGCAAAGGGGTAATTATACACATTGATATTATCACAAGAGGTTATGTTTAGATCACATGTTAATTTCTCGTAACTTGAGTAGCAGTGATGTGTTGCTAGATACCGCTCACTGTTTATTATAATAAATAGTGATTTATTATAATTGTCAACGTTACGGAAACCTACAGGGTCACACACATAAGAACAATCTAGTAAGATTGGAACACCGTAAGGTACGGTGCACCTTGGAGAAATAAGGAAATATGATAAGGGTATTATGGTAATTAAAATGAGCATTACATCATATGGTATGATGTAGCAAGAAGGGGGTGCAAATATGTACTAGACATATTTACATGAGAATGGCGCCCACTATAGCCCATTTAGTTAAAAGGGCTTTAGTGTAATTTTGCCATGGCAAGTGGTTCTATAAATAGAACCCTTGTGGTAAGGAGAATAGTTACACACTTTTGTTACTCATTCTCATGAGCCTTTGTTCTCTCCTCTCTTGAGAAACCCTAATCACCTTTCTAGAGTTTTTGTGAAAAACCCTAATCCTTATTTTGTGCCTCCTTTCTCTTAACCCTTCAAACCATTGGAGCTAGCACTCCATTGAAGGTTGTTGTTCGTGTGGACTGGCTAGAGGCGTTATACCTTTAACGCTTGTGATCAAATTCGAGGTTCTTGTTCGTGACCTTGTTCGTGATTCAAAGTGTTCGATAGCCGTTCGTGATTTAGAGGGAGTTTTCGAATCAAAAGGTAAAACTCTAAACACAATTCATGACCATTCGTAAGGATCACAAAAGGAAAATTTTAAAATTCCGCTGCTTTTATCGTATCAATTTTCCTTCATAAACAGCAAACAGTTATTTAATTTTTTGTAAGTTTGAATAAAGGGTAAATAGATGAAAATGATTAAACAGGAAATTCCAAGTACAATAGTTAAAAATAAAAAAAGTACATAAAATAACTGCGGATCTAGTGTCCGCCCTCGTCATCACTATCAAGCTCAGCCTCCAGCTCGGCTGCCAACTCCTCAGCACCTGCCTGATCCCATCTGTCTTGAACCTGCTGCTGATGCTGCAGCATGTTATGGGTCTGCCTGTTGAAGTGCCTGGTCAAATCCGGCTGCTCCGGATACTGCTGGCGGTATGAAGGCAGAGGGTGATGTGCTCTGTAACTCTGAACAGCATCCATCATGTGGGGGGAGTACCTGGGTAACCCCCAGTCCATCCGGACATTGATGTCATACTGTGTGGCCGCCATCCCCAACTCATACTCTGAGAACTGGTGCTGCTGTGGTGGCGGCTGGTGTACCTGCTGCTACTGTGGTGGTGGCTGAGGCTGCCCCTGCTGGGCCCTCTCAAAATCCCGCTGGGCTCGGGAAAGGAACCTCGCTCCAAGAGGAATCTCCGGCCCAATGATATCATCATTATCCTCCTCTGGTACCCCAGCTAGGGAACATAGGTGTGAAATGACAAAGGGGTGACCAATGGTGGTCTCAGAAGATGTGATCATGCGCCTGATACTCTGCGCAATCACACGGCCAACCTGGATGGGCTCCCCCATCAAAATAGAGTAGATGCCTAAGCACCTAGAAGTGATGATCTCTGTCTCGTTGGAGCATGCCTCAAAGTTGTGGTCCACCATTTGGCCCACAACTTTGCCAGAGGCAACATCTCCGTCGCCTGTAGTCTCTGCCTCGCTCCCTGTCTCGAGTAGCGCCAGTCCTTGCCTGGCATAGCCAGGGCTGCCCGAATCTGGTCGTACTCGGCATCGGTAATAGCTCCCTCTCTCCAGGAAGCACGCCTAGTCTGAACCCCGCACTGATCCTCCGGGCGGAATCCAAAAGTAGCATCAATAGTGTCTGGGGAGTAACTGACATGAACCCCCCGGACATAAGACCTGTAGTCTCCATTCCCAAACGCTATACCATTGCCATAAAACTCCTCCACAATGGTCCTGTTGCACTCCCCCAACATGTTGTTGAAGGGCACTCTGTTAGACTACTTGGCGATCACTTAGAGGGGGGTGAATAAGTGACTCTTTCTACACAATGAGTTTTTCCAAATATTTTCGAGTACGCGGAAGCCCACCGGATCGGTAGTCTACTTTGCACCCTTCGATCAAAGGAAAGGTAGTATAAGCCTTGGAGCGTTTAATGATAAATTGAATTAGGTTATGTATTGCAATCAAATTACTAAGATAAACCACACAAGTTCCAACAATTCAATTTATACACAATCACAATTCAAGACAAATTCAATTGAATTTTGATGAACACTTACGATCACAAAATTCAATTGATCAATTAATGATAATTCGAAAAGTAAAGAGTGTAAGGAAAGAAGAACGCAAACAGTTGATTAGGGAGTTCCCGCAGCTTTCGTGTCGTCCTCGCGGTCAGCCGGGTACGTCTCCCCCCAAATCGTCAAACGGACGATTTGAGCGATTTTATTAAAAACGCTTTAGTGCACAATTTACAAAGACACGAATAACCCTATATTGAATCTAATGCAAATTGAGCGATGCAACCTCAACACCTCGCGAAGCTTCTACCTCTGATTCCAACGTTCCAATCTTGCGCCGTCTTCGAACCGAAAACCCCCGCAACGAACGTCCAGCTGATTACCTCGCTTCCTCGATGTTGAACCTTCAAGATATCGCACAATCTTGAACCCTTGATGAGAACCCAAACCTCCAACGCAATTCAACCCGATCGCAATTCTGATTCACCGCGAATTGCACCGAACGTTATCCACCAAATCAACTAAGAACCCTTGATTGATCCCATACTCAATCTCAAATTGGAAGTGATTTGATAGAAGATGATGAACTTGTGTTGAATAAGTCTTTGATCCAAAATCTCTCTCAAATTTTGATCAAATGTGTTTTTCAGATGGATTCTCATGCTTACAACAAAAACTCATATTGCTATTTATAGAGAAAATAGAATTGAGCAAATTTAGGCAAAACAGAACAGACTTGTATCGATACATATGAAGGTTTGTATCGATATAAACCCTTTGACCAGCGTTCAAATGTGAAATTTTGACCTATGTATCGATACAAACACGTGTGTGTATCGATACATACATCAGTTTCTTGAAATCTTGACTGATATGTATCGAAGCATGCAAGCATGATTCGATACATCATGCACTCTCTGGTTTTCTGAGAGATATAGGTGTGTATCGATACATGCAAGCATGATTCGATACACAAGAGACTCTCTGCCCCTGAGACACCAGTTTTGTATCGATACAAACGAAGTATGTATTGATACAAAATGCACAAAATCAGTCTGAAGTAGTTTCAGGACATTTGTATCGATACAAGTGATTTTGTATCGATATAAAATACCTTAAAATCAATTTTTCAGAGTTTAAAAAATAGTTTTTCACTGTCAAGTCATTTCTAATGTTGCCAAAATATGTTCCACTCTATTTTCATGTGTTTTGACAATTATTAAAACAAGGGAATGAACTGGTGCACTTACATTCTCCCCCTTTTTGATAATTGTCAAAACTTTGCATAAGCTAAACTAAGCCTATACCTAATATGCAATAACATAGCAATATGTATACAGACGCAATTACATCAAGGCTAACCATAAGCATGCTCCCCCTGAGTTGATGCCATAATGCGTTTGATATGTTGATAATCAAGAATTCTTTCCTTAGCTTGTGCAATCCAAATCTCTCCCCCTTTGACAATATCAAAAAGAAGAAGAGAACTCATTAGAAGTATCAAGTCCAAAACGTTTTTATCATGGTCATATCGTGCACTTACATTTGTCGAAATGCACTTTATGATGAATATCCTAATCAATATAAATACGTACAAGATATGCAAGTATAATCCAATGGCGAAAAACCAAATATCATGACAAATATGGAATGTAGAACAACAAACCAAGTCCAAAGCATGAATATTGTAACAACATCGTCATTATAAAGAATTAACATATCAAAATACGGGATGAAATAAACAAACCATGCAACCAATGCATAAACATAACCAATAATCCATACAAACAAGATTATCCAAAATATAAAGTCATACAAACCAAAATGTAATGTTGTCCAAAACATGACAACATAAGAAATTATCCGTACAACCAAATCGAAATAAAGAAAGTCTTAAGAAATAACTAAAATAAAATTGTTAATGCGGAAAAAAGAAAATAAAATGCAATAAACACAAAGTCAGGTATTATCATCATTCATCCATGTTGTCCGGGTTAGGAGGAGGGTTAGGTTGATAGTAGCCATGCATCTGGGCTTGCATCTCATCAAAGCGAGTAGTCACATAGGTTCGGAGATCATTGGTGTTGGTGTACAACTCTTCAATTCTAGCATTTTGAGTTTGGTAGTTCTGAGTGTACTCATTGTAGAAGGTGGTTTGTTGCATGCTCATATTCCTTAGCATGCCCATCATTTCATTCCAATTGCCGCCTTCTTCACCTTGACCTACACCTTCACCTTCACCTTGCCTAGCATTTCTTCTTGGTCTCCTACTTCTTGGAGCAGCAGCTTGATCCACATTTTCTTCCTCTTGACCATGGTAGACATAGACATTGTCAACATTTAAGGTCCAATTCATCTTTGCCATTTGAGTATCACTAAATTTTTGTAACCTTCCAAGGGTAGTGTACTCAATGGGAAGGTTTTGTCAAAGCTTAAACTTTCTCAAGATGCTAGCTATCAAACTACAATATCCAAAGCTTTGATCACGGCTAGAGTTCCTCAAGTCAAACATTCTACTCACAATATAAAAAGGCCAATCAACTTTTCGGTCTTCCATTAGCAAAAACATGAGATCAATGTCTTTCCTATCCATTCTAGAACTTGCACTCTTAGGACGCAATATGTGACTTACAATCCAATAAATCACTCTAGCGTTCACATTTAATTTTCCGGTTCCCATAGTTTCCAGAATATTTCCATTTCTAGTGATGGAGGAGATGAAGACATTAGAATCATAATCAACCTGGCTAGATTCAGAATAGGCCAAAAGATCTTCTCCGGTTATCCTACTACCGGTACTCATTCCAAACAAGTCAAACCACATAGTTGCACTAAACCTATAAACCTTACGTCCCCAACAAAATTCAAATTCAGCACCATTTCTCTCCTGCAACCCAGCATAAAATATCCTAACCAAAGTATCATTATATTTGGTTTGCAAATCACAAAAAGTGTCAAGTTGTTCGTTTTCAATAATTTCCGCAATATCATTGAGACGTAAATTTCTAAGAGTTTCAGTATTAACAGATTTTTGAGGCAAAATGCTCCTAGTTCTACAATATTGCGTATAAGTGGTAATGCAATCCTTGTGAACAAATTCTTCTTCCCTAAGTCCAAGATTTGGAACATCATTGCTACTATTTCCTACTTCCTTTTCTTTTCTAGCCTTAGTTTTTGGTGCCATTTCTAGGAGAGTGAGAAATAGAACGAATTACCTTGAATTTTGATGTGGAACGTGAAGAAATTTCACAACCAAAATTGAAGAAACCCTTGTCTTGAATGTGGAGATTATGAAGCTTGAACCATGAATTTGATGAAGGAATGTGAATGCGTAATGAATTTGAAGTGGTTTAGGGTCAAGTTTTGTGAGTTTTGGTTGAGTTTGAGGGAGATTGAAAATTTGAGAATGAGGGTTTTGAGAGTGTTTCTCGTGTAGAAGAAGAAGGTTTTGGTGTTTGATGAATGAATGAATGAAAATTGATTCATAAAAGGTGTTTTCACGTGTTTGTATCGATACAAACTCGTGTTTGTATCGATACAAGTCAGTTTTCTGCAAGCATGTATCGAAGCATGCGAGCATGTATCGATACATGAGACAATGTCTGTCCAATTTGAAGAGTTATGTATCGATACAAGCATCATATGTATCGATACATATCGGTTCATTTTGAAAATTTGCAGAATAACTAACATGTATCCATACAAAGTTTATTTGTATCGATGCAAAATGCATTATTTTCAATTTTTCTCAAAAACACATGAACTTATAGGTTTTTTTAAAAAAATTTTATGACTTCCAAATAACATGTATGTATTAAACACATATAATCAACAAGGTACACACTTATGCATGTGATCAAAACACTATCAAAGCATATCATAACATGAGAACACATGTTAAACCATAAAATGCATGATAAGATATTCACATAGATGAATTTAAAGTACCAAGATGAATCATACGTAATTGATTGTATGTGTATGTATGCACAATAAGTCACACATAAGAATAGAACAAACATATACAAAACAAGTATGGACTTAATATGGTGTTTGTAATGATCTTTGTCAAATCCCCATTTTAAACATATGAGTCTCAAAAACTTATAAATACTTTTGAGCAAAATTCTTGGAAATGGAGGATTAGACAACTATCAATACAAACTTCATATTAAGATGAAAAGGTATATGTATATGAAACCAATGTACAAATGCTAAGTAAAAAAATATAAAAGCAAAGATAGAGAATAGAATCTTCCCTTAAGTGTTAGATGTAGGAAGTGATCAATTTCCATAACCTTGCAAATGTCAAGTTGAAGCTTTTCTCATCACTTTACTTCTTCATATGTCTTGAACTCTATTGTTGTCGGTGTCTCTCGTCAATGGTTCAAGACGTTTTCCCTACAAACTTAGACATTTGAAATAGGTCCCCAACTCATGTTGGGTCCTAGGTGGTTAGTAACAAAACTATTGCTTGATTTAGGTATCCATTGCATTTTGCCTTTTGGTACTAAAGTTTTTCGAGCTTGGCACTAGGCAATAGTATGACCCTTATCACAACAATAGTGACACACGATGTTTGGATTACATTTCTTATGACTCTTTTCAACAAACTTATACTTTTTATTTTTAGGTTTCAAAGGTTTGTTGAACTTAGTCAAATCAACCGAATATGTAATCTCCGGTTTAGGTGGTTCTTTTAGCTTATCTTGTAACTTTCGCAAGTCTCTATATAAGTAAAAACATCCATCACATCCGGTCCTATTGTTACCATAACTATCAAAAGTCGCAAGAGGTTTTTGAATCATAGACTCTTTGAGGGCTTTCAACTCAAGCTCCGTTTCCGAAACTTTTGCCTCAAGGTATTTATTAACTTGCATTAAACCTTTTAGTCATTGAAAAGCCTCTTTAGTTTCTTTGTGTAACTTTTCAAAAGCGACTTGCAACTCATGATATTCCAAAAGCGTATATGAGTTAGAGGGATTTTGATTTACCTTTTTGGGAGCAAGTTTCTTGCGATCATAGGATGTCAAGCACACATTTGCCAATACATCTTCACCACTTGAGCTAGAGCTTGATGATGAAGAGGAAGATGAGCTTCCGCTTTCCCATGCAACATAGGCTTTCTTACCTTTGCCTTTGCTCCTTCCTTTGAATGATGATGACTCATTCTCTTTTCTCTTGAGCTTGGGACAATCCGGCTTGAAGTGACCAACTTGGCCGCACACATAGCATATTCCCTTTTTGGAGTTCCTAGCACCTTCATTCTTCCGGCGGTAACCACTATCTTTCCGAAACTTCTTAAGATTGTCATCGGAATATCTTATCCCATTCTTTCTCACATATCTATTATAGCGTCGAACGAAGAGCCCCATTTCCTCATCATCGGAATCGTCTTCGCTTGAGCTACTCTCCACTTGCTCAACCTTTTTGGACTTGGATTTGGAGGCCTTTAGAGCAATGGACCTCTTATCCTTTTCATTTTCCTTTTCGTTGTGTTTCTCCTTTTTCTCACCTTTCTCATGCTTTTCCAACAAATTAAGCATTTGTTCATGTTCTGTTAGCTTACCAAATAAGGTTGTGAGACTCAAAGGTGTAAGATCATTCGCTTCTTTGATTGCGGTGACCTTTGGTTGCCATGACCTGTTAAGACATCTCAAAATCTTATTAGTAGCATCTTGATTTGTGATTGGTTTACCTAGACCATGTAACTTGTTGGTAATTTTTACAAATCTTTGTTGCATATCCGCAATGGTTTCACCATCTTGCATATGAAACAATTCGAACTCTTGAGTTAAGGTGTTTATCTTGGATATTTTGACTTCATTAGTACCCTCAAAATGAGTAACTAATGTATCCCACATTTCTTTGGCCGTTGAACAATGCGACACATGATAAAATTGTTCAATCCCAAGGGATGAAATAAGTATGTTTTGTGCCTTTGCATCGTAATTGACCTTTTTCTTATCATCCTCCGTCCATTGTGCCATAGGCTTATTGGTGACAACGCCATTAGGATCGGTGTTTGTCGGAACAAACGGACCGTTCTCAATAGCATTCCACACTTCACCATCAAAAGAATTGATGTGTATGCGCATACTACTTTTCCAATAATCGAAATGGTCTCCATTGAATATAGGAGCCCTATTATAAGCCCCTTTGGGTGCAAACGCCATGTTTTCTAATAATAGGCACAAATTACTCGGTTTAATCGTTTAAAATCGAACCGGGCTCTTGATGCCACTTGTTAGACTACTTGGCGATCACTTAGAGGGGGTGAATAAGTGACTCTTTCTACACAATGAGTTTTTCCAAATATTTTCGAGTACGCGGAAGCCCACCGGATCGGTAGTCTACTTTGCACCCTTCGATCAAAGAAAAGGTAGTATAAGCCTTGGAGCGTTTAATGATAAATTGAATTAGGTTATGTATTGCAATCAAATTACTAAGATAAACCACACAAGTTCCAACAATTCAAGTTATACACAATCACAATTCAAGACAAATTCAATTGAATTTTGATGAACACTTACGATCACAAAATTCAATTGATCAATTAATGATAATTCGAAAAGTAAAGAGTGTAAGGAAAGAAGAACGCAAACAGTTGATTAGGGAGTTCCCGCAGCTTTCGTGTCGTCCTCGCGGTCGGCCGGGTATGTAACAACCCGTTTTTCCATGGCCAGAAAAGGCATTATTTTTTTTCTTTTTCAACTAACACTCAGAGTGCGCATAGAATATTTTAAATGAGCCGGCATTCAAATATACAAAAGAACTCATTACCATAAGGTGCTTCGACAAGCAAAGTGTATTCCTGAATAATTACAGTCCGAGTCTAAGTATTCAAATACTTACAACACAGCAAGTTAAAATCCTATGCCTAACCCAAAAAGCACGGTGTACAACCCACACCGGCGCATAGTCTAACTAGGCTAAAGCTCCAACATCTCACTGGGGCCTGGAACATCCACCGTCGTCACCACGACCTAACCCATCATCTGGGTGGGATGAGCCCGCAAATGAAAGAAAGGGTCACCACAAAATAAAAGTATATATATATATAACCGGTGCGAAAGATTGTACACATAACAATAATTCCACAAACACAAGAGAAAGCTCTTAACCACCAAAGCAATTCCCACCAACGGGTTTATATATATAATGCACACCAAGCCTAATGCAGACTTCTACAATGTGTGGTACTAACCCTTGCTACCACAATGCATGAGTTCCGGAATCGTAGGTCCAACCCCTACTAAAACACCAACGAAATCACAAGGTTAAGGTGGATCCACTCCCGCAATCACACCCCATGGTCCACTCCCGCAACCATGTATCGAACTCAACAAAATCACAAAAGATTAAGGTGGATCCACTCCCGCAATCACACCCCATGGTCCACTCCCGCAACCATGTATTGATCTCAATAAAACCCTATAAGAATCAGGTGGGTCCACTCCTGCAACCACACCTCGTAGTCCACTCCTGCCACTAGCTCGCTCGGTCCCCGCGCTCGCGCTTAAACGAGTCGCACCTCGCTAATGGACGAAAATCGCAAAAATAGAAAAACTACGGAATAAACGTCCGTCGTAAACCGCTTCTAAAAATTATCGCTAAAACTTTTTCCTCGACTGTGATTTTCTTCCTCACCCTCGAAAAATAATCTGAAGATATATCCTAACTCACGCCGATATATAAAACTCCCATCTAAATTTCTACGGAATTCAGAAACCGTAAAAATTCCTAACAGCGGGTAAGATTCCTACTCGTTTTTTCAAAAACAAGAGAAAACCAAAACTCGCATTTCTTACTTCACAGAAATCTTCTCATACTTAAAAGAGGACCACGACCCGAAAGTCTGTGCCTTTCCAGCGCTCGAGCACAAAACAGGCTCCGTTTCAGCAAAAATCTCATTTATACGACGATACACACAAAACCGTTCTACTAAAAACCCTAAAACTTAGCCGACGCTAAAGTTCCTTAGGAAAACTGTACAGTAAAATCTTGGGTCTTACAGGGTACGTCTCCCCCCAAATCGTCAAACGGACGATTTGAGCGATTTTATTAAAAACGCTTTAATGCACAATTTACAAAGATTCGAATAACCCTATATTGAATCTAATGCAAATTGAGCGATGCAACCTCAACACCTCGCGAAGCTTCTACCTCTGATTCCAACGTTCCAATCTTGCGCCGTCTTCGAACCGAAAACCCCCGCAACGAACGTCCAGCTGATTACCTCGCTTCCTCGATGTTGAACCTTCAAGATATCGCACAATCTTGAACCCTTGATGAGAACCCAAACCTCCAACGCAATTCAACCCGATCGCAATTCTGATTCACCGCGAATTGCACCGAACGTTATCCACCAAATCAACTAAGAACCCTTGATTGATCCCACACTCAATGTCAAATTGGAAGTGATTTGATAGAAGATGATGAACTTGTGTTGAATAAGTCTTTGATCCTAAATCTCTCTCAAATTTTGATCAAATGTGTTTTTCAGATGGATTCTCATGCTTACAACAAAAACTCATATTTCTATTTATAGAGAAAATAGAATTGAGCAAATTTAGGCAAAACAGAACAGACTTGTATCGATACATATGAAGGTTTGTATCGATACAAACCCTTTGACCAGCGTTCAAATGTGAAATTTTGACCTATGTATCGATACAAACACGTGTGTGTATCGATACATACATCAGTTTCTTGAAATCTTGACTGATATGTATCGAAGCATGCAAGCATGATTCGATACATCATGCACTCTCTGGTTTTCTGAGAGATATAGGTGTGTATTGATACATGCAAGCATGATTCGATACACAAGAGACTCTCTGCCCCTAAGACACCAGTTTTGTATCAATACAAACGAAGTATGTATCGATACAAAATGCACAAAATCAGTCTGAAGTAGTTTCAGGACATTTGTATCGATACAAGTGATTTTGTATCGATACAAAATACCTTAAAATCAATTTTTCAGAGTTTAAAAAATAGTTTTTCACTGTCAAGTCATTTCTAATGTTGCCAAAATATGTTCCACTCTATTTTCATGTGTTTTGACAATTATTAAAACAAGGGAATGAACTGGTGCACTTACACACTCATCCGTATCCCAGCATAATCTCCTGAACTCGTGGAACTGAGTCGAAAGCAGGGATCTCGATACCAATCTCTTGAACTAGCCTCTTCTCCCCAACCACACCATGTTGCCTCTGAGTAACACTACTCAAGAAGCGAGGGGGAGCAGACTGTGAAGCGGATCCTGATACTCTGGATCGTTTTGGTGCCATGTGGTAAAAAGGTTGGATTTTTCTAAAAAGTTTGGTTTTTTTTTTGTTGAGAAATTTGGTTGGTGGAAGGTTTAGAAAGTGTAGAAGAAGAAGAAGAATATGAGTTTTGGAGTTTTCTGGGAGTTAGGATTGTTGGTAAGTCTCTGGGTAAATTTGAGCAGAGTAACGGCGTGAAATTTTGATGTGAAAAGTGAAAAATTCGTGCTGTATATATAGGCAACGTTCACTCATCGCAGCACGATGAGATCGTATCGTACTGCGATGGTTTGCTGTTGGATTTGAAAATTTGGCTGTTCACATCGCAGCACGATACGATACATCGTACTGCGATGGAATACCGTTGTTTTTGAAAAGTTGAACGTTGTTCATCGTAGCACGATGGGATGCATCGTGCTGCGATGGACTGCCTTATTTTTGTAAAAATTTGATTTTTCAACTTTTTTCTCAACAATTATTTTTCTAGGTCTTTCTCTAAAAAATGTGGTACTTTTATTTTTCTAAAAATTAAGAATTAAAAATTTAAAAATGCGGAAAATTAAAATAAAGCAATAAATTGTACCTTGGGTTGCCTCCCAAGCAGCGCTTGTTTAGCCTCTCATTAGCTTGAGGCATTTCCCCCATTACAGAGGATAGGTTCGCATGTCTCTCTATTGTGCTTCTTCGTTCCTGCTTGAAGCACTGACCATCTTCCTTATTCATTAATTACTGTCAAGAAGGACTAGGTCTGTTTCACCATATCCTCAACTATCCGGTTGGCGACTAATTTACCAGTGCAGTTTCATAGAACACAGTGATTTCACCCCAAACTTCTCTTTTTGATTCTTTCTTCAAGGAAGAAGTTGTTCTCCTGAGGTGACTTTGCAGACTGGTTTTCCTGACTGTAGTAGTTCATCCTTGATGGCCTTTCTCTATTCTCTTCCCATCTTTCAATGGTTCCCGTGTATCCAAACCATTTCTGTAAACAACCCTTTTTTTCTCTTGCTTCATGTAGAAGCCTCAGTCAAATGATCCTCCTGACCATTGACTTTTTGGTTGCAGCTTCTCTTTTTCAATTTGCTCCATCTCTCATCACTATGAGAGTTTTCCTGCGAGAACGCTGTCTTTGATTTTTGCTGTTGCCAGCCTTTGTAATCCTTAGCTCTTGAGTACCTGTCTGCATGCACTTTAAACAAATACCTCAGTAGCACTGGATAAATATTTTTCTATGGAACTATTTTTGGTTTGTCTCATGTGTCTTTGTCACCATGAAAATTCCCAGGTAAGTGAGGTGGATCACAACGGATCGCTTAAATACCAAGACTTATCCTTAGCCAGAACTTTCACAGATCAAAATCCACAATCATCAACAAGATTTGTTTGATTTTTTAATTTTTTTGTATTTTTGAAATTTTTTTGACAAACTTAAATAAATCTAGTAATGCTTTGTAAACACAATCCCCGGCAACGGCGCCAAAAACTTGACTACGGTTTGGCAAGTGCATCAGTCTGTCGTCGAGTAATAATTCACACTCTAGGTGTCTAGAATGAGTTCGTATCCACAGGGATAGTGCCGAAGCTTCACTAGCGTTATTTAAGTTTGGATAGTTTACATTCGCTTTGGTTTTTGGAAAAAGGTTTTATAAAATAGTGTAATGCTTGCATAAATAAATTAATAATAGATTCAGAAACATAGAGGATAGGTATGGTGGTTGGACTCCCTCCC
The DNA here is from genome assembly GCA_030408175.1 of Trifolium repens. Lineage (NCBI taxonomy): Eukaryota > Viridiplantae > Streptophyta > Magnoliopsida > Fabales > Fabaceae > Trifolium > Trifolium repens. Next base: position 21,473,524 of record CP125845.1, on the reverse strand, counting down.
TTCTTCATATTTGGCATGACCGGTGTATAACATAGTTATTTAGATTAGTGTTCGGCGGTGACTTTTCCTTGTTGTAGTAACACCTTACTGTTACACTATGTCTATTAAAGTTTCCCTACTTTCATAACTAAGGTACCTACGAGAGCCTAACCTCGATGTGTCACATACCCTAATTACTAAGTGAGTTGTTTATAAACATGCATTATTATCTTCACCAATTAACCTCTAGATCCTAGTATCGGGCTATTCATCATCTAAGTGCTCAGTTCACACCTAGTTCATGATTCCTCCTCTAACCGCTCATTCACGACTAGTTCAGGACGTTACCGTCTCTATACACCTAGCATTATTTACTACTAGTTCCGGACCATATTAAGTTAGAAACCTAATATCAATTCTATGGGCGCTCCCGCTTATCCGGCAGATTACGAGATACGTTATTAAAGTGCATGAAAGTAAATAACAAACATAATACTTAAATATCATTTATTATAACTTTGACTCAGTCACAGACTCCAAATATTCATTGGGGAGTTCATCTTCTCCACCACAACCTAAGGCATCTATTACAAAAGACTACATATTTAAATTACAATAAAGAAACTATAATCTAAACATAAAAGCCTAAAGAAAACATACCTTGCTGAGTTAGTTTTCCCAATAGAGCTCCTCTGAACCTCTCCTTATAGTAGAGAGTGTTCTACTATTTCTGAATGAATAAAACAATGAAAATGAGGCTCTATTTATAGTTTTCGTAATGGGCCTCAGCAAGGCATCGCACCACGATGAAGCCATCGTGCTGCGATGTGAAGATTCAGTTCAATTTTAAAACTGATCATGTGCATTTCATCAGCTTGGGCGCCAAGTTATGTCATCGTGTTGCGATATGCTCCATCGTGCTGCGATGCAAAGATTTTCTTCAGATTTATTTCTTCTGATTTCTTGGCGAACAAGCAGCTCCCATCGTGGCACGATGAGAGCCATCGTGCTGCGATGGAATGCTGATTTTCTTCACTTTTTGGGCTTTTTCTTGTCTTTTTGCATCTTGGACTCTGTCTTGATGCTTTTTCCTGCTTTTGTAGGTTTTCCTTCGTATTTGGGCCTGTCTTGGTCATTTTACTAATAATAATATTACTAAAAATACCATAGAAATTCCTGTCATCAGCGCCCAAGCTGATGAAATGCACAGAATCAGTTATAAAATTGAACTGAATCTTCACATCGTACTGCGATGGAGCTATCGCAGCACGATGCCTTGCTGAGGCCCATTACGAAAACTATAAATAGAGCCTCCCTTTCATTGTTTAAATCATTCAGAAATAGTAGAACACTCTCTACTATAAGGAGAGGTTCAGAGGAGCTCTATTGGGCATAATTTTCTCCCCTTACGGGAAAACTAACTCAGCAAGGTATGTTTTCTTTAGGCTTTTATGTTTAGGTTATAATTTCTTCATTGTAATTTAAATATGTAGTCTTTTGTAATAGCTACCTTAGGTTGTGGTGGAGACGATGAACTCCCCTATGAATATTTGGAGTCTGTGATTGAGTCCCAAGTTATAATAAATGTTATTCAATATTATGTTTGTTATTTACTTTCATGCACTTTAATAACGTATCTCGTAATCTGGCCGGATAAGCGGGAGCGCCCATAGAATTGATATTAGGTTTTAACTTAATATGGTCCGGAACTAGTAGTAAATAATGCTATGTGTATAGAGACGGTAACGTCCTGAACTAGTCGTGAACTGAGCGGTTAGAGGAGGAATCATGAACTAGGTGTGAACTGAGCACTTAGAAGATGAACAGCCCGATACTAGGACCTAGAGGTTAATTGGTGTAGATAATAATGCATGTATAATAAACAACTCACTTAGTAATTAGGGTATGTGACACATCGAGGTTAGGCTCTCGTAGGTACCTTAGTTATCAACGTAGGGAAACTTTAATATACATAGTGTAATAGTAAAGGTATTACTACAACAAGGAAAAGTCACCGCCGAACAATAATCTGAGTAACTATGTTATACACCGATCATGCCAAATAGGAAGAAGGGAGTAAGTCCAACCACCATACCTAGCCTCTATATTTCTTGAATCTATATCTATATTTATATTTATATTTCTGCAACGCATTACGCTATTTTATTAAAAACCTTTTTCAAAACCCAAAGCGAATGCAAGCTATACGAACTTAAATAACGCTAGTGAAGCTTCGACACGATCCCTGTGGATACGAACTCATTCTAGACACCTGGAGTGTGAATTATTACTCAACGACAGACTGGTGCACTTGCCAGACCGTAGTCAAGTTTTTGGCGCCGTTGCCGGGGATTGTGTTTACAAAGAATTACTAGATTTATTTAAGTTTGTCAAAAAAAAAAAATTTAAAAATACAAAAAAATTAAAAAATCAAAAATCTTGTTGATGATTGTCGATTTTGATCTGTGAAAGTTCTGGCTAAGGCAAAGTCTTGGTATTTAAGCGATCCGTTGTGATCCACCTCACTTACCTGAGAATTTTCATAGTGACAAAGACACATGAGACAAACCAAAAAAAAAAATGTAAAGTTTCAAATATTATCTTTTCCAATGCTACTAAGGTATTCATTTGTTGTGCTTGATAACAGGTAACCTGGATTTTGAGTACGATCATGAACCAGAAAGAACGCTTTGGAAAAGAAGGGCAGCACAAAGGCTTGCAGCATCCAGTAATCACACCGAAGAAGAGCCTACCACCAAAGCCATGGGGGACGAGCAAAGAATTACAATGGGAGATTACTGCAAGAGGACTGACACAGATCAGATCTTACTGGGGTTCCAGCCGGCGAATCCAGTTAACTTTGATATTACAGGTAATGTTCTTACAGGTTTGCGGGGAACCAGTTCGATGGACGTGCCAACAATGATCCCTGGGATCATCTCTCAAAGTTTTCAGAGACATGTCAGATCCAGAAGGTGCCGGAAAACGTTTCTGAGGACCAGAAGAAGCTGCGTTTGTTTGCTTTTTCTCTTACAGGTCCAACTAAAGATTGGCTTCAATGCTTGCCAAGGGGAACAATTGCAACATGGAAGGAGCTTGAAGACAAGTTCCTGGAAAGATTCTTCACACACACACTGTTCCAGAAAAGGAAGTCAGAGATCCTAAGTTTCAAACAGCATGAATCTGAAACATCGCATGAGAAGGTGTCCTAACCACAACATTAGTGCCATGGAGCAGATGCAACTATTCAATGCTGGTATGAAGATGCAACATCGCATGATACTAGGTGGATCTATCAAGGTCAAGACCTATGCAGAGACTAAAGATCTAGTTGAGCAGATGTGCCAGAATGAGTACAACATGAGTCATGATCGAGCTGAAAAGACTCCTGGAATTCTTAAGGTGGACCTGGAGATTGCCTACAAAGTAGAGATCGAGTTACTAAAGAGGCAACTTGTTGATAAAGAGAAAGCTGTGAAGGAAGCTAGTGTTAAACAGGTAGAGGGAGTTTGCGACTTCTGCCTAGAAGATCACCCTAATGGGCATTGTTTGCCAGGAGGAAGCGAGGAGCAGGTAAATTACATGGGGAACAACTACAACCCAGATTGGAGCAAGCACCCAAATTTACGCTGGGACCAACAGGGAACCAGGCTCAAGCTTCACTTCAACCAAGAAAGCCATCTCCATTAGAAGAGTTACTCAATAAGTTTGCTAGCATGAGCAAGACGAACTTTGAAAATATCCAGACTACAGTAGCCAACCAGGGGACGACGATAAAAAGTCTTGAAACCCAGATTGGTCAACTCTCAAAACTAGTAAGCACTCATGTTTCTAAAGATATTGCAGGTAACACGGTGGACAATCCAAAGGAGGAATGCAAAATGTTGAAAGACATGAGCACAAGGCACGAGTATGATGAAAAAGAGCTAGAAGAGTTCGAAGAGTGGTTCAAAACGTTAGGGATGACACTAGAGGAAGTATATGACGAGTACTTAAGTGAGTTAGAAGAATACAAAATCAAGCAAATAGCAAAACCACGACTGCCAATCAAGAAGACAGATCCTGGAAGCGTCACCATACTATGTCAGATTGAAGAAGCAGAAGTCAAAGCACTATGTGATGTGGGTTCAAGTGTTAATGTAATGCCATTATCTCTGGCAGGGAAGTTAAAACTCATACCACCAACTGCAGGTACAGAAAGGGAACTCACACTAGCAGATCAATCTACCATTCATGTAGAGGGCATAATAGAGGATGTCTTGGTGAAAGTCGAAGACCTGGTATTTCCAGCAGACTTCATGATCCTGGCTATCCAAGAAGATGAAGAACACCCCATCATTCTTGGAAGACCATTCTTAGCAACTAGCAGGGCACTCATTGATATGGAGTTAGCTGAGTTGACTCTAAGGAGTGGAGAGGAGAAAAGAACCATCAAAACTTCCAATGCCACGAAGGATAAGTGCTACATGTTTGAGTGGAAAGATAGAGAAGCTACACCACCGACTCCAGCACAAGAAGTACAGGTAAAGATAGAGATAAAGGAGCTGGAGAATGAAATGGCGCAGCTAGAGATAGAGACAGCTCAGGAAGAGGAGGTACCCAAAGAACTAACGAACCAATTGAAGAGGCTACCTATTGAGGTAGACGTCCGAGCAACATGGGTCAAAGCATGGGGAAGAAACCGAAAAGTGGCCAGAAGATCTAAGTTTGGGGTTAATACGCCACATCTGAAGAAGCCTGCTGCTGAAGGAAGAAAGAACAACAGGGTCAAAGCTGAGAAAGAACAAAAGAAGGAACATCCACCAAGAGGCAAAGGGAAGTCCATTATAAAAACAGCATCTTCAGATGATGATGGACGACTCTGCTTTGCTATCTTCAAAGAAAAACATGACCCAAAGAAGTATGAGAAAAGTCACAAGAAAGAAGGAGGAGCTAAGGCGAAAGTTCCTACAGAAGAGAGAGACATGCGAACCTATCCTCTGTAATGGATGAAATGCCTCAAGCTAATGAGAGGCTAAACAAGCGTTGCTTGGGAGGCAACCCAAGGATAAGTATTTTCAATTCAGTACTTCAATTAAGTATTTTCATTTCAGTTTTTCAATTCAATAAAGTATGCCTAGAATTCCGCATGTCATTTTCATCTATAAACAACTCTTTTTCCAAACTTACAAAAAATTAAATAACTGTTTGCTGTTTATTATCTAGTGCATTGATGACAGGAATTTCTATGGTATTTTTAGTATTATTATTAGTAGTAAAATGACCAAGACAGACCCAAATACGAAGGAAAACCTACAAAAGCAGGAAAAGACATCAAGACAGAGTCCAAGATGCAAAAAGACAAGAAAAAGCCCAAAAAGTGAAGAAAATCAGCATTCCATCGCAGCACGATGGCTCCCATCGTGCCACGATGGGAGCTGCTTGTTCGCCAAGAAATCAGAAGAAATAAATCTGAAGAAAATCTGTCCATCGCAGCACGATGACTTGACTTGGCGCCCAAGCTGATGAAATGCACAGGATCAGTTATAAAATTGAACTGAATCTTCACATCGCAGCACGATGGCTTCATCGTGGTGCGATGCCTTGCTGAGGCCCATTACGAAAACTATAAATAGAGCCTCCCTTTGATTGTTTTATTCATTCAGAAATAGTAGAACACTCTCTACTATAAGGAGAGGTTCAGAAGAGCTCTATTGGGCATAGTTTTCTCCCCTTACGGGAAAACTAACTCAGCAAGGTATGTTTCTTTAGGCTTTTATATTTAGGTTATAATTCTTGTAATTTAAATATGTAGTCTTTATAATTATGCCTTAGGTTGTGGTGTAGAAGATGAACTCCCCTATGAATATTTGGAGTCTGTGGTTGAGTCTAAGTTATAATAAATGATATTTAGTAGTTGTGTTTGTTATTTACTTTCATGCACTTAATAACGTATTCTCGTAATCTGGCCGGATAAGCGGGAGCACCCATAGAATTGATATCAGGTTTTGACTTGATATGGTCCGGAACTCGTAGTAAATAATGCTAGGTGTATAGAGACGGTAACATCCGCCACTAGTCGTGAACTGAGCGGTTAGAGGAGGAATCATGCACTAGGTGTGATCTGAGCACTTAGAAAATGAACAACCCGATACTAGGACCTAGAGGTCAATTGGTGAAGGTTATAATGCATGTTTATAAACAACTCACTTAGTAATTAGGGTATGTGACACATCGAGGTTAGGCTCTCGTAGGTACCTTAGTTGTTAACGTAGGGAAACTTTAATAGACATAGTGTAATAGTAAGGTATTACTACAACAAGGATAATTCACCGCCGAACATAATCTAAGTAACTATGTTATACACCGATCATGCCAAATATGAAGAAGGGAGGGAATCCAACCACCATACCTAGCCTCTATATTTCTTGAATCTATTATTTATACATTCCGCATTTTTATTTCTGCAAAGCATTTCGCTACTTTTATAAGACCCTTTTCAAAAACCAAAGCGAATGCAAACTATCACAAACTTAAATAACGCTAGTGAAGCTTCGACACGATCCCTGTGGATACGAACTCATTCTAGACACCTAGAGTGTGAATTATTACTCGACGACAGACTGGTGCACTTGTAGTCAAGTTTTTGGTGCCGTTGCCGGGGATTGTGTTTACAAAGCATTGCTAGATTTATTTAAGTTTGTCAAAAAAAATTCAAAAATTAAAAAAAAAATCAAAAAAAAAAATCAAAAAAATCTTGTTGATGATTGTGGATTTTGATCCGTGAAAGTTCTGGCTAAGGATAAGTCTTGGTATTTAAGAGGTCCATTGTGATCCACCTCACTTACCTGGGAATTTTCATGGTGACAAAGACACATGAGACAAACCAAAAATAGTTCCACAGAAAAATATTTATCCAGTGCTACTGAGGTATTTGTTTAAAGTGCATGCAGACAGGTACTCAAGAGCTAAGGATTACAAAGGCTGGCAACAGTAAAAATCAAAGACAGCATTCTCACAGGAAAAACTCTCAAAGTGATGAGAGATGGAGCAAATTGAAAAAGATAAGCTGCAACCAAAAAGTCAATGGTCAGGAGGATCATTTGACTAAGGCCTCTACAGGAAGCAAGAGAAAAAAAAAGGGCTTTTTACAGAAATGGTTCGGATACACGGAAACCATTGGAAAGATGAGAAGAGAATAGAGAAAGGCCATCAAGGATGAAATACTACAATCAGGAAAACCAGTCTGCAAATTCACCTCAGGAGAACAACTTCTTCCTTGAAGAAAGAATAAAAAAAGAGAGACATGCACGAATATAAGTTTGGGGTGAAATCATTGTGTTCTATGAAACTGCACCGGTAAATTAGTCGCCAACCGGATAGTTGAGGATATGGTGAAACAGACCTGGTCCTTCTTGACAGTAATTAAAAAGGAAGATGGTCAGTGCTTCAAGCTAATGAGAGGCTAAACAAGCGCTGTTTGGGAGGCAACTCAAGGTATAATTTATTGATTTATTTAAATTTTCCGCATTTTTTATTTTTAAAATTTTAATCTTTTTAGAAAAATAAAAGTACCACATTTCTTAGAGAAAGACCTAGAAAAAACAATTTTTGAGAAAAAAGGCTGAAAAATCAAATTTTTACAAAAATCAGGCACGTGCTGCGATGAACAACGTTCAATTTTTTCAAAACCAACGGTATTCCATCGCAGTACGATGTATCGTATCGTGCTGCGATGTGAACGGCCAATTTTTCAAAATCCAACAGCAAACCATCGCAGTACGATACGATGCATCGTGCTGCGATGAGTGAACGTTGCCTATATATACAGCACGAATTTTTCACTTTTTACATCAAAATTTCACGTCGTTACTCTGCTCAAATTTACCCAGAGACTTACCAACAATCCTAACTCTCAGAAAATTCCAAAACTCATATTCTTCTTCTTCTTCTACACTTTCTAAACCTTCCACCAACCAAATTTCTCGACAAAAAAATCAAACTTTTTAGAAAAATCCAACCTTTTTACCACATGGCACCAAAACGATCCAGAGTATCAGGATCCGCTTCACAGTCTGCTCCCCCTCGCTTCTTGAGTAGTGTTACTCAGAGGCAACATGGTGTGGTTGGGGAGAAGAGGCTAGTTCAGGAGATTGGTATCGAGATCCCTGCTTTCGACTCAGTTCCACGAGTTAGGGAGATTATGCTGGGATACGGATGGGTGCCCTTCATCAACATGTTGGGGGAATGCAACAGGACCATTGTGGAGGACTTTTATGGTAATGGTATAGCGTTTGGTAATGGAGACTACATGTCCTATGTCCGGGGGGTTCATGTCAGTTACTCCACAGACACTATTGATGCTACTTTTGGATTCCGCCCGGAGGATCAGTGCGGGGTTCAGACTAGGCGTGCTTCCTGGAGAGAGGGAGCTATTACCGACGCCGAGTACGACCAGATTCGGGCAGCCCTGGCTATGCCAGGCAAGGACTGGCGCTACTCGAGACAGGTGATCAGTGCATTTTAATGCACATTCTTTCATTATTGTACTCATGTATTCCTATAGTTTATTTTACTATTTTTACTATTTTAGTGTGTTTTTATATTTAAGATTAATTATAGCCTTATTTTATTTTCGCACTTATTTTCTGAATAAATAATAAATTGACACCTTCTCATTGCGCAGACCATAACTGGAGTTAGGAATATCGGATTGAGACGCGGTCAGTTGCGTTGGAAAGCTAAGACAAAGAGCCACAACTTTAATGTTGAAGTCGAAAGCTAATTCAGAGCGCAAAGGAGTCATATTTACTCGTCAATGTTCCAGACTTTATGTATTTTAATTATTTCGACCCGAACTTATGTTTTCGGCCCAATTTGTTTTAAGGCCTGTTTTCCTTGCACTTTAAATAGACAAAACGCAGCCTAAGAAACCCTATTCAGTACTCACGAAATAAAATAAGGATTTCGGCTGTAAGGAACTCGATTTATGATTCTTGAGGTCTGTTTTTAATAATAAATTCAATTCTGTTTATGCTTCCTTATGTCGATTTGATTCCTTGTCCACTGCATGAATTCGTACTAGATGATTGCATAATTATTATAATCGAATTTATACAGTAGACTTATTCGTTTTAATTCATCGCTTGTTTAAATTAAACCGAACAGGGATTGAATCGATATAGTTTTGCGCTTGCAATAGGTTGATCGAATATGTCATGATATTGGCCGAGTTCTGTGACGCTTGTTCGCTTTACACGGCCGGTTGAACGCATACAATGCTTATCGAATGAATTCGTGTGTAAAACTGATTGTCGCTTGTTAAATTAGTTTTATAATCAACCGGAACATAAATAATCAATTGAATAATTCTGTATACCTGTGATAGAATTAAGATCGAGTTGCCTGAAGCCAACGAATTGATCGTTTTATATCAATTGAATTTCAACAAAAACACTTCCTGTTTCCAAAACAAAACCCCCATAATTTACAGTTTTTAATCTGTTCTAATATTGTTAACTGATGGAGAGTCTTTGGGAAACGACCTAGGTTAACTACCTAGTACTATTCTTAAATTAAAACTTATTTTGATTACAAAACGACGGTGATCAAATTGGCGCCGTTGCCGGGGACTCTAAATCGATTTTTAACACATACTAGGATTAGTAAAATTGAGAACTAACTAACATTACTAACAATTTTGTTTTGTGAGTTTTTGTTGTGTTTCAGGTTCTGACGTTGAATTTTGCAGTGAAGCTGAAAAATAATTGATTTTCGGTTGATATCTCTGATTGATCTGAAATTTGGTCCACAAATCCGAAAAAAATCAAGGAACAAAACTTTCGTATCTTTGATACGAAAATTCAGGCTGAAATTGCGAAATTCCTTCGTTTAGACCACTTTTTATTTTTTTTGAATTTTCAATATATTTTAAAAAATCCGAAAAAAATATATTTATATTTGTTTGATTTTTAGGTGGTATTTTTATTTTTTTTAGATTTTTTGTTACACGATTTTGCATTTTTCTATTCATTTTCTTTTCTAGACCGAAAAAAGAGATTTTAATTTATTTAATTTTTCTTAAGAAAAAAAAAATGGGTAACTCATTGGATGAATTGGCTTATCTTATTAATTTGATGGAAGAAAGAGGACAACAAGCATGGTCTCAAAATCATATTCCACTTAGGATTTGTAAAATTTGTTCTTCGAATTTTCATGTTAGTGATGCATGTCCTATACTGTTAGATACTAATATTTGTGGTGAGACCCAAGTTGTAGGTGATCTTCAAGGACAATACTATTGGGAACAAAATTCATATCTTGAAGAGCAACCTATTTGGTCATATCAACAATCTCAACAAAATGTATCAGCTGACATACTATCGTACTTGGAAGATATTATCAAGCAAATGAATGAAAATAATAAGCAAATGGCTGAACAGATGCAATCATCTCTTCAAAGTTTAGCAGTCCAAGTTGAGCAAATAGTCTCCAATGTCCATCAATTTCAAGAGAAGAAGATGTTGCATGATGATGTACAACCTGTTGCACTATTAGAGGTAATGCAATGTGATACAAGTCTTGATGAAACTCCAGGTGAGCCCGTTAAAACAATATTTGTTTCATCTGATGAACAAAATATAAGCAATATAAGTTCAAGTGAATGCATGAAAGAATTTACACCACAAAATATTTTGAAATCTGATCTGGATGAATTATATACCTCGCTTGAAGTAGATAAATCTCTTGAAATTTTTCCTTGTGAATGTGGTGTTTGTAATTTTTGTCATGAGATCAGTGCAGCTATTTTAGGTGAAGATATTTTGATGCCGCCAACCACTTGTGCAGAAATTCAAGAAAATCCAATAGTTGTTGAATTTGACACTAAACATGTGGATTTTAACCATAAGAAATCATTGCCTATAGCAGAGACAGTTTTTGTGGAGCATCTGATTAAGCCACGCAACTTGCAGCTGCCATTCGCCATTTGTGCATCTCTTCCACCTATTTTATCTGACTCACAAGCTAACTCTGAACATTGTGATTTCCATGCTTTTGCTATTGCAGGTTTCCCATATGTTCATGTTATTCCTCCTAAGCCACCAGATTTTTCATTAATATCCAAGTTCACTTGTTATCTTCTTTTTCCCATCCCACATGTTCGTAGCTTGGAAAGGCCTCCAAGGAAACCACCAGACATGAAAGATACAATTCCACCTTGACCCCTCGGGTGTGTTCCTTCCTTTACTCTTGTTAGACTACTTGGCTACCACTTAGAAGGGGGGGTTGAATAAGTGGCCCTTTTAAACAATGTTGATTTTAAAAAATTTAGTTTAAAAGGTACGCGCGGAAGCACCACCGGATCGGTAGTCTCTTTGCACCCGATTGATCACTGAAAAATTAGTATAGCCTTGAACGTGTGATGATAAAGAACAAGAAACGATCGTGTGCAAAATATTCGAATTAAACGATCCAATAACACAGTCCAAGCAAGTTACAAAAATATAGAGCTAATCCAATCACAATCAAGATATATGTCAATTGAATTTTGGTGCACACGTACGAACAAAAAAATTCAATTGAATAAGAAATTAAAGCAATTGCGTAAAGTAAAAGATTAAGGGAGAAAGACACAAACGATTGATTAGGGAGTTCCCACAGCTTTCGTGTCGTCCTCGCGGTCGGCCGGGTACGTCTCCCCCCAAATAACCAAACGGGTTATTTGAGTGTATATTGATTAAATATGATTGAACTATAGTGCACAATTTACAAAAGACTCCAATAACCCTATATCGAATCTAATGCAAACTATGCGTAATAACCTCAACAACCAATGAAGCTTCTCCCTCTGATTCCAACGATCCTAACCATGCGCAAACCCTCGCGCCAATCGTCCAGCTGAGTACCTCGCTTCTTCGTTGTTGATCCTTCAAGATATCGCACAATCTTGAATCCTTAAGAAAAACCCAAACCTTCTTCACAAATCAACTCGATCACGCCTCTGATTCACCGCAAGCCGTATCGAATGTTATCGATCAAATGTACAACCTTTATCCGAATGATCCCATACTCACTCTTCAATGAATTGCAATTTGATGGAAGATGATGATCTTGTGAAGAATAACCCTTTGATCCAAATTATTCACCCAATTTGAATCCCAAAGAGTTTATCAAAGCTATTTCACTTTCTCACAAGTTTTTCTCTCTCTCTCTCTCTACAATCACAAAGCACATTGCTATTTATAGAGAAAATAGAATTGAGCAAATTTAGGCAAAAATTCACAGACATGTATCGATACAAATGATGGTTTGTATCGATACAAACCCTTTGACCAGCGTTCAAATATGAAAATTTTGACCTATGTATCGATACAAACACGTATGTGTATCGATACATACATCAGTTTCTTGAAATCTTGACTGATATGTATCGAAGCATGCAAGCATGATTCGATACATCATGCACTCTCTGGTTTTCTGAGAGATATAGGTGTGTATCGATACTTGCAAGCATGATTCGATACACAGGTGACTCTCTGTAAGACCCAAGATTTCACTGTACAGTTTTTCTAAGGAACTTTAGTGTCGGCTAAGTTTTTAGGGTTTTTGGTGGAGCGGTCTTGTAGGTATCGTCGCATTAATGAGATTTTTGCTGAAACGGAGCCTGTTTTGTGCTCGTGCGCTGGAAAGGCACAGACTTTTGGGTCGTAGTCTTCTTTTGAGTATAAGAAGGTTTGTGCGTAGTCAGAATAACGAGTTTTGGATTATTCTCGCTTTTGGAAAAACGAGTAGGAATTTTACCCGCTGTTGGAAATTTTTACGATGTCTGAATTCCGTAGAAATTTAGATGGGAGTTTTATATATCGGCGCGAGATAGGATATGTCCTGAGATTAATTTTCTAAGGTATGGAAGAAAATTTCAGTCGCGGAAAAAGATTCGGCGATAAGTTTTGGAATGGAAAAACGATAGACGTTCTTTCCGTAGGTTTTCTGTTTTTGCGATTTCCGTCCGTTAGCGAGGCGCGACTCGTCTGTGAGGCGTGAGTTTCTCATGAGAAAGAAATATCTAAAGTGGATATACTCGGATTGATCCAAGGGCTAGGGATTAGTCTTGGAAGCTTTTACTATTTGATCCAATGGCTCACAAGTAGCAAGACTTATTATATTAGGAGACTTTGGAGCATTGTGGACTTAGAAACAAAATCACAAACTCACTCCTCTCTTCTCTATTTGGCCGTGAGCTTTCTTTCTTCTTCCTCCATCACCAAAATTTTATTCCTCCACCATTTTCACTCTTTAAGAGCTTGTTGGATCATAGGACTTGCAAGGAATCATCTCCTCTAAGGTAACTAACACTTCTCTTCCTTATTCTCCATGAAAAACCTCTTGAATTCTTGAGTTTTATGATTATGTTCTTGAGAGAAAAATTTGAGAATTTAGTTTTAATTAGTTTTGATTCCATAGTAGTGTTTAAGAGTGTTATGTAGGAAACATTAGTGAAGCATATAAGTGATTCTCATGGTGATTTCAAATTTCATAATTTTGTTGGTGAGGTTTTGAAGAAAATTCCTTAAAATGATCATATCTTTGAGTGTGTTGTATGATTTTGGTTTTTGAAGTTAGTTTCAAGCTTTGTGACAAAATGGATTGGTGAATATGAAATTAGTTTCGAAAAAATGAGAAAAAAATTATTCTCGTGTTCTTGAGCGACTCGAAGAACACAATTTAAAAAAAATTTATTTCGAGTTTCAAAAGGAGTCGAATACACGATCGAATAGCATTACGAACTAATGAATGTGGACTAGGGTTTCAAATGAAAAAAAAATGTGTAGGGTTGCCCTTTTTGCCTCAAATGGCCGTGGCACACATATAGGGTTCGAGGAATCGAATTTCGAAAATTGTTTAGAGGCAAATAGCTTCCCATGATCATTGTTTAATTGTTTGATTGGTTATGGGATGTTTTGAAAAGAAAATGATCACTTGCCTTAAGAAAAACCTTATTTGAGATTTCTCGAAAATTTGCGATTCGACTCAATAATTTCTAAATCGTTTTGATAAGTGCTAGTTAGGTATTATGGGATATTACCATGCTTTTAGAAGTGAAAAATTTTGTGTGGAAGGGTGTTTTTCCAAAATTTGGCCGTGGCCTTCTTTGTGGTGTGGGGGAAATTCCAAAAAATTTTCTAAGTCCACAATTGTGTGAAAATTTTGTATGTGTTGGATAATCTTAGTTTTGAAGAAAAATGAGTATAGGAAAGGTTGTTAGGAAGAAAAAAATGTGTAACTTGTAACGCAAGAAAACTTCGATTTTTTTTCATAAAAATATTCTTAAAAAGTTTTGGTTGTGTTTCAAATGGTTTTGTTGTGTGTGAAACAAGTTCTTGAAGTGGAAAATCCAAAATGGTTTTAGTTTATGATTTGAAAACAAAATGATTTTCGTGTTATAAAAATAGTACAATTAACTTCGTGAATTTTTAAACACTAAGGTAAGGGCTCCACTTTATTTCTGTCTTTTCACTGGTATAATAACATGCTTGGTTATTTTCTGCGATGTGCTGTGTTGTGATTGGCATGTATGTATTATGTATTCTCGTGATGAGAAAGTGTTTATAATACGTGCGTTGTACATATGATTGTGAGAATATATGTATGAACATGTGATTGGTTTACATATGCTTGAGAGGTATGTATTTGTTGCATTAGCATATAAGGGGAATCGTATGCTCATGCATTCATAGTAAGTGGTTATCGGGAATGGACCACGGGGTGCGACGACCAGTGATTGGTGTCCTCCTTTTTGAGTTTGGTGTTGTCCGTGTGACTCACCCGGTGTTATCCCACCGTGATTGTTTTGGTATTGTCTGTGTGACTCTACCTGGTGTTATCCCACCAATAGTAGGAGGTGTTATCCCACCTGAGACCTATGCCTTCTATAGAGAGGTTTATTCCGGAATAGTTCATGCATGTGAAAAAGACCCAGTTAGGGTGATCACAATCATTTAGAGTCTGCATTGATAGGCTATGTGTGCATTGCTTATATGAGCCCGTTGGTGGGAATGGCTATGTGTTTAAAGAGCTTTCTATGTTGGTATTTGTATATTTGGTAATTGTATCCTCTCTCGCACCGGTTATATATACACATACTTTTTATTTTGTGGTGACCCTTTCTTTCATTTGCGGGCTCATCCCACCCAGATGATGGGTTAGGTCGTGGTGACGACGGTGGCAGTTCTAGGCCATAGTGAGCACGTGGTGAAGCTTAGTATAGTTAGACTATGCGCCGCTGTGTTTTGTGCACCGTGTTTTTTGGTTAGCATAGGGTTTTCTAACTTGTTTTGTCGTAAGTATTCGAATACTTAGACTTGGATTGTAATTATTCAGGAATACACTTTGCTTGTCGAAGCACCTTATGGTAATGAGTTCTTTTGTATATTTGAATGCCGGCTCATTGAAAAATATTCTATGCGCACTCTGAGTGTTAGTTGAAAAAAAAAAAAAAAAATATTGCCTTTTTGGCCTTTGAAAAACGGGCTGTTACAATTGGTATCAGAGCACGGCTTTAAATCTTCAAAGGGAAAGTGTATACTTGAGTCGTTAGTCCAGAGTCGGTTAGAATATAGCTAGAGTTGTGTTAGTTCTAGCGGTTGTTCTGTTGTGTTGTGGGTTTTGTGGTTGGTTGTTTTGAGTCTAGCATGAGATATGCTTAGACACTGGTTTGTGTCTTACTGAAGTAATGCAGGGAGTGAGGCTTCAGTAAGTGGAATTGTGAAACCCCGAGCCTTGGTCGAATTTAGTCGACGAGTGTCTCTGAATCCCTTAGACAGAGTGGTCCGAGGAGGATGGACTTGAGGCGAACGAGAACCACAAAGGATTCTTGGAAGAAATTCGATGAACTTGAAGTGGCATGGGTCGTTGTCACCCGGAGGTGTTGAGTACTGACATGTGGACGTCGACTGATAAAGGATTGGAAGTAAGGATCGAATTGAGAAGATCTTTTGAAGATGATATTGAATATCCGTTCTGGTGAGTTCAGACGAGACTTGATGAAGTCGTTCAGTTGTTAAGAGGATGCAACCACTGTAGAATGGTGGAACATGCAGAGATGTCAGTTGGATTTAATTACAATGATTGGATAATAATTGAGGCAACTTGAATTGGAATTAAAGGACGTTGTGCGTCCAGAGTAAGGAAAACCTGGTGGGGTTATACGGCATTTATGCGAACGATGGGTACCTTAAGGGTTTAATTCAAGTGTGTGAGATAACTTAGATTCGAAAATAAGATTTGTAAGGATGAATCTCGTGACGATTGAAGGTAGGAGACCAAGTATCACTTTGATAAGTGACAATCTATACATAGTTCGGGAGATAGTAAGTATAGATGTCGGTGTGAAACGAAATTATAGGTGATTGATTATTGGATAAAAGGTAGATTTGGAGAGATGTTTAGGTAAGAACGAGGAGTTCAACCTTGGAAAGTGAGTTGTATGTCGATGACGGGTGATACCGGAGGTGTGTAGTATGGGAATGCCTCGAGAATTGTAGTAGTAGAAGCTGGAATTGTCAGTTATTGGCAGGTAAACCATAAGAGAAAGTAAACATTTTGAGAAAATCTTAGGGATTAGTCAAGATGTGAGTAGAGATCCTGTGTGGATGTGAGTTTAAGTTAACAATTTTGATCGACCAAGAGGGTTGAAGGACTAAGTGGCATCTTGAATTTATGATACCATGAGAGTCGAGGTAGGCAAGTTTTAAATAAATTCAAGTTATGGACGAGAATTTTTGGATATTTTCTAAGAATGTCGTGGTTGAGTAGAAAAGGAGTTCGTTAGTAAGAATACTAAGACAATGAAAGTTGACAGTTGGAAGGACTTTTATTGGATATTAGGATTAAATGGATGGTACGACGAGTTTTTAGAGTTCTTGAAGATTAGATTCAAGAGTTTGATTCGGATATCGAACGTACTAAGGATGAAATCATAGCAAAGTGTTGTGCGTTGGTAGCTGTCTTGATAGGCCAAGCATTAAGATTTGAGATAAGTGTTTCATGGGTTGATGTATGAGTAAGGTATGTTGATTTGAAAGTAAATTATGGTGACATGACGATGGTAAGACTAGAGATAGTTATGCATAGAGAAATACTTAATAGGAACTTGAGGAATTAATTTATTGGGGCGTTCGATTATGAAGAGTACAATTGATGAATCGTTAGTAAAAGTTAGAAGTGAATAGGAAAACGATGAGTGACTAGATGTAAGAGCAAGATTAGCTGGAACTTGAGATCTGGAAATTGATTCCCCGGAGGGAACAGACTTTATAACTTTAGAATAGTCACGATGATGAAGGACCAATCGAATGGAGAAGAGTGTGCTTGATTGGGAACAAGTTGATGTGGAACGAGCATATTTGGATTGTGTGTGGAAAATTAAAGATGTTGTTTGGAACCAATAAGTTATGTGTCATTGTGGTTTGGGAACCAACTTTAGGTTGTTGTTGAACTGAAAAAAATTGCAAATTAGTAGATCGATGAGATTAGTCGCAGAGGATGTTAGCCGTTGGAAAGTCGTGTTGAGAATGAGTAAGAGAGAAGCACATGAGAATGGGGCTTATGCCAATGGAGGATTGGCGAAAGGAAATTACCTCCCACATAATTTGGAAAATTATGATTGTGCGTGTATATTAAGGATTCGAAAGCACCACCTGAATGGATGTCATGGCGGTGCATGTGTTGTATGCAGTAATAATAAAGGGTAAGCAATTGTCTAGTGGCAAAGTTTGGTGGAAGCTGGTAGAGCTTCGATTCATTGTAGTGGTTACAATGAAGAGAGACGTAGCCTAATGGAAATCTGTATTGAGTAAGTAAAGGAATGCGGATATGGTCTACATGGACAGTGGAACAATAGTGATGTGATGAGTACCTTAAGATTTATTTTGGAAGTAGGTATCTCGACAGAAAGGGTGATGTTGGGAATAATTAAGAATGGTCAGGGTGACAAGCTCTTTTGAGTAAGAGAGGATTTAATTGTAAGAGAAAAAGGAACTCAGGAGAGTTCAGGAATAGAATGAGAATACGTTGTGAAGAGGATGTGCGCCGACGATGGCCGTCGACGGGGATAAACGTTTGTTTAAGGCACGCGAGATGCGTCTAAGTGCCATTTTGGAAGTAATGTTAACGTATAAGGAACCGATTCTGGGGAATTGGAGATTTGGATAAGGGAGTCCAAGAGAAGTAGATGGTTTAGTTTGGCAAGTGCCAAGACTATGAGGAGCTGTAATCACCAACCGGTGGTTGGGATGGTATTATTTAAGTCGTGTTTGGAACGAGATTCGAATGTGAACATACGGTTCGACATATTCATTGAGTTGCGGACTCAGGGATATGGTGTGAAGTTCTTCGATAGAAAGGACAACTTTTGTGGAATGTAATGGTTTTGGGTGGTACTTGCCGTAGTGGCACTGTACTACTATTGGATGATACTCCACGGATGCTTCAAGAGTGGAAGCATGAGAGCTTATGCGACGTGTGTTGAGCGTCGTGTCTTACGACTTTGATCTTGTATTCATAAGAGAACGAGGGAAACGTGTGGGAAAACCTCGAAGGAAGTGTTGGACCATTGTGCCTCGGAGGACCTTGAGCACAAGTGGAATGAAGTATCACTTAAGTTGGGTAAAGAGGGTCTAACCCACCATCATGATTGTCGACTATCTATTGACAAATTGAGGGACTGGCCGTCCTTAATTTATTGTTGATAGTAGACGGAATCATGTTGACTGGAATTGACTAGTTTTGCTAGCTTTGGTGATGCACAGAGAACTTCAGTGTTTCTTTTTGGAGGGTAGCCACTCACAACTTCGTGTAAAACTAATGGAGTGGGCTATGCCGCGGAGGCGAAAGAGGTGACTTTGGAAATTTTTGTTTGTGGGCACGAGGACCTTTGGACTTTTGAGGAACTAGAGGTTGTGAACCTCTGTTGTGAGGTTAATTCTGAGTGGTGAACTCGTTGAGAGTTGCGGTTGGTGCACGGTTGTGCCAGTGTGTTGGTGTTAGCATCTGTGTGGCTGCACCTAATCCTGTGGGATTTTGTTGTGTTGGTGATGGTAACAATTAGTTGAGTTGTTACTCTTACCTTTAGTTTCGAGGACGAAACTTCTTTTTGGAGGGTAGTAATGTAAGACCCAAGATTTCACTGTACAGTTTTTCTAAGGAACTTTAGTGTCGGCTAAGTTTTTAGGGTTTTTGGTGGAGCGGTCTTGTAGGTATCGTCGCATTAATGAGATTTTTGCTGAAACGGAGCCTGTTTTGTGCTCGTGCGCTGGAAAGGCACAGACTTTTGGGTCGTAGTCTTCTTTTGAGTATAAGAAGGTTTGTGTGTAGTCAGAATAACGAGTTTTGGATTATTCTCGCTTTTGGAAAAACGAGTAGGAATTTTACCCGCTGTTGGAAATTTTTACGATGTCTGAATTCCGTAGAAATTTAGATGGGAGTTTTATATATCGGCGCGAGTTAGGATATGTCCTGAGATTAATTTTCTAAGGTATGGAAGAAAATTTCAGTCGCGGAAAAAGATTCGGCGATAAGTTTTGGAATGGAAAAACGATAGACGTTCTTTCCGTAGGTTTTCTGTTTTTGCGATTTCCGTCCGTTAGCGAGGCGCGACTCGTCTGTGAGGCGTGAGTTTCTCATGAGAAAGAAATATCTAAAGTGGATATACTCGGATTGATCCAAGGGCTAGGGATTAGTCTTGGAAGCTTTTACTATTTGATCCAATGGCTCACAAGTAGCAAGACTTATTATATTAGGAGACTTTGGAGCATTGTGGACTTAGAAACAAAATCACAAACTCACTCCTCTCTTCTCTATTTGGCCGTGAGCTTTCTTTCTTCTTCCTCCATCACCAAAATTTTATTCCTCCACCATTTTCACTCTTTAAGAGCTTGTTGGATCATAGGACTTGCAAGGAATCATCTCCTCTAAGGTAACTAACACTTCTCTTCCTTATTCTCCATGAAAAACCTCTTGAATTCTTGAGTTTTATGATTATGTTCTTGAGAGAAAAATTTGAGAATTTAGTTTTAATTAGTTTTGATTCCATAGTAGTGTTTAAGAGTGTTATGTAGGAAACATTAGTGAAGCATATAAGTGATTCTCATGGTGATTTCAAATTTCATAATTTTGTTGGTGAGGTTTTGAAGAAAATTCCTTAAAATGATCATATCTTTGAGTGTGTTGTATGATTTTGGTTTTTGAAGTTAGTTTCAAGCTTTGTGACAAAATGGATTGGTGAATATGAAATTAGTTTCGAAAAAATGAGAAAAAAATTATTCTCGTGTTCTTGAGCGACTCGAAGAACACAATTTAAAAAAAATTTATTTCGAGTTTCAAAAGGAGTCGAATACACGATCGAATAGCATTACGAACTAATGAATGTGGACTAGGGTTTCAAATGAAAAAAAAAATGTGTAGGGTTGCCCTTTTTGCCTCAAATGGCCGTGGCACACATATAGGGTTCGAGGAATCGAATTTCGAAAATTGTTTAGAGGCAAATAGCTTCCCATGATAATTGTTTAATTGTTTGATTGGTTATGGGATGTTTTGAAAAGAAAATGATCACTTGCCTTAAGAAAAACCTTATTTGAGATTTCTCGAAAATTTGCGATTCGACTCAATAATTTCTAAATCGTTTTGATAAGTGCTAGTTAGGTATTATGGGATATTACCATGCTTTTAGAAGTGAAAAATTTTGTGTGGAAGGGTGTTTTTCCAAAATTTGGCCGTGGCCTTCTTTGTGGTGTGGGGGAAATTCCAAAAAATTTTCTAAGTCCACAATTGTGTGAAAATTTTGTATGTGTTGGATAATCTTAGTTTTGAAGAAAAATGAGTATAGGAAAGGTTGTTAGGAAGAAAAAAATGTGTAACTTGTAACGCAAGAAAACTTCGATTTTTTTCATAAAAATATTCTTAAAAAGTTTTGGTTGTGTTTCAAATGGTTTTGTTGTGTGTGAAACAAGTTCTTGAAGTGGAAAATCCAAAATGGTTTTAGTTTATGATTTGAAAACAAAATGATTTTCGTGTTATAAAAATAGTACAATTAACTTCGTGAATTTTTAAACACTATGAGAATAACCTGAAATCATTGAGGGATAGCTTTAGGAAGTACCTTAGACCCCTCTGGAGCTTTGAGAGCAAGTTTCGTTTCGATAGGATAAACGAGGAGTATTTTATTGATGTTACGCTACATTTATTTTAGGTAGCGTGTGTTGTAGAGTTTCGCGAAAAAGAGTAACGGAAGCTTGCTAAGGTAAGGGCTCCACTTTATTTCTGTCTTTTCACTGGTATAATAACATGCTTGGTTATTTTCTGCGATGTGCTGTGTTGTGATTGGCATGTATGTATTATGTATTCTCGTGATGAGAAAGTGTTTATAATACGTGCGTTGTACATATGATTGTGAGAATATATGTATGAACATGTGATTGGTTTACATATGCTTGAGAGGTATGTATTTGTTGCATTAGCATATAAGGGGAATCGTATGCTCATGCATTCATAGTAAGTGGTTATCGGGAATGGACCACGGGGTGCGACGACCAGTGATTGGTGTCCTCCTTTTTGAGTTTGGTGTTGTCCGTGTGACTCACCCGGTGTTATCCCACCGTGATTGTTTTGGTATTGTCTGTGTGACTCTACCTGGTGTTATCCCACCAATAGTAGGAGGTGTTATCCCACCTGAGACCTACGCCTTCTATAGAGAGGTTTATTCCGGAATAGTTCATGCATGTGAAAAAGACCCAGTTAGGGTGATCACAATCATTTAGAGTCTGCATTGATAGGCTATGTGTGCATTGCTTATATGAGCCCGTTGGTGGGAATGGCTATGTGTTTAAAGAGCTTTCTATGTTGGTATTTGTATATTTGGTAATTGTATCCTCTCTCGCACCGGTTATATATACACATACTTTTTATTTTGTGGTGACCCTTTCTTTCATTTGCGGGCTCATCCCACCCAGATGATGGGTTAGGTCGTGGTGACGACGGTGGCAGTTCTAGGCCATAGTGAGCACGTGGTGAAGCTTAGTATAGTTAGACTATGCGCCGGTGTGTTTTGTGCACCGTGCTTTTTGGTTAGCATAGGGTTTTCTAACTTGTTTTGTCGTAAGTATTCGAATACTTAGACTTGGATTGTAATTATTCAGGAATACACTTTGCTTGTCGAAACACCTTATGGTAATGAGTTCTTTTGTATATTTGAATGCCGGCTCATTGAAAAATATTCTATGCGCACTCTGAGTGTTAGTTGAAAAAAGAAAAAAAAAATATTGCCTTTTTGGCCTTTGAAAAACGGGCGGTTACACTCTCTGCCTCTGAGAGACCACTTTTGTATCGATACAAGTGATATATGTATCGATACAAATTGCACAAAATCAGTCTGAAGTAATTTCAGGACATTTGTATCGATACACATGTTTATGTATCGATACATAATACCTAAAAATCAATTTTTCAAAGTTTAAAAATAGTTTTTCGCTTCAAGTCATTTGTAATGTTGCCAAAATATGTCCTACTCTATTTTCATGTGTTTTGACAATTATTAAAACATGAGGATGAACTGGTGCACTTATATTCTCCCCCTTTTTGATAATTGTCAAAACTTTGCATAAGCTAACTAAGCCTATACCTAATATGCAATAAAATAGCAATATGTATACAGACGCAATTACACCAAGGCTAACAATAAGCACGCTCCCCCTGAGTTGATTCCATAATGCGTTTGATATTGTTGATAATATTCAAGAATTCTTCGCTATTCATCCTTAGCTTGTGCAATCCAAATCTCTCCCCCTTTGACAATATCAAAAAGAAGAATAGAGCTCATTAGAAGTATCAAGTTCAAACAATTTTAACCATAGTCATATCGTGCACTTACATTTGTCGAAATGCACTATATGATGAAAGTTCCTAATCAAAATAATTACATACAAAGATATGTCAAAAGATATCAATGACGAATACCAAATATCATGACAAACATGGAATGTAGAATAACAAACCAAAACCAACTCATGAATATTGTAACACATCGACATTTTGATTAAGTAACATATCCAAATATGGAACGAAATAAACAAAGCAATGCAACAAATGCATAAACATAACATGATTATTCATACAAACAAAATTATCCAACATACCAAGTCCTACAAAACCAAAATGTATGTTGTCCAAACATGACAACATCAAAATTATCCGTACAACCGTATATGCATGATAAGGCATCCACATAAATGAATCAAAGTACCAAAATTAATCATATGAAAATATATGTCTATGTATGCACACAAAGTCACATATAAGAACAAAAACAAACATATACAAACCAAGTATGAACTTAATATGGCAATTGTAATGATTTTTGTCAAATCCCCATTTTAAACATATGAGTCTCAAAAACTTATTAATATTTTTGAGCAAAATTCTTGGAAATGGAGGATTAGACAACTACCAAAGCAAATATCATATTAAGGTGAAAGTTGTATGTATATGAACCAATGTACAAATGCTAAGTAAAAAAAAATATAAAGGTAAAGGTAGAGAATAAAATCTTCCCTTGAGTGTTAGGTGGAGGAAGTGATCAATTTCCACACCATTGTAAGTGTTGAGTTGAAGCTTTTCTCATCACTTTCCTTGTTCATTAGTCTTGAACTCAATTGTTGTCGGTGTCTTTTGTCAATGGTTTCAAGACGTTTTCCTACATACTTAGACATTTGAAATAGGTCCCCAACTCATGTTGGGTCCTAGTTGGTTAGTAGCACCATTATTGCTTAACTTAGGTAACCATTGCAATTTGCCTTTTGGTACCAAGATTTTTCGAGCATGGCATTTTGCAATAGTATGACCCTTGTCACAACAATAATGACAAACGATATGAGGATTACTTTTCTTAGGATCTTTTTCAACAAATTTATACTTTTTATTTCTAGGTTTTAACGATTTGTTGAATTTAGATGGATCAACCGCAAAAGTAATCTCCGGCTTGGATGGTTCTTTTAGCTTATCTTGTAACTTTCGCAAGTCTCTATATAAGTAAAAGCATCCATCACATCCGGTCTTATCGTTACCATAACTATCAAAAGTCACAAGAGGTTTTTGAATCATAGACTCTTTGAGGGCTTTCAACTTAAGCTCCGTTTCCGAAAATTTTGCCTCAAGGTATTTATTAACTTGCATTAAACCTTTTAGTCGTTGAAAAGCCTCTTTAGTTTCTTTGTGTAACTTTTCAAAAGCGACTTGCAACTCATGATATTCTAAAAGCGTATATGAGCTAGAGGGATTTTGATTTACCTTTTTGGGAGCAAGTTTCTTGCGATCATAGGATGTCAAGCACACATTTGCCAATACATCTTCACCACTTGAGCTAGAGCTTGATGATGAAGAGGAAGATGAGTTTTGGCTCTCCCATGCAACATAAGCTTTCTTTCCCTTGTCCTTGCTTCCCTTTTTGAATGACGGTGACTCCTTCTCTTTTCTCTTGAGCTTAGGGCAATCCGGTTTGAAATGACCAACTTGGCCACACTCATAGCATGCCCCTTTCTTGGAGTATCTACCACTATCACTCTTCCGGCGGTAACCACTATCTTTCCGAAACTTCTTAAGATTGTCATCGGAATGTCTTATCCCATTCTTTCTCACATATCTATTATAGCGTCGAACGAAGAGCCCCATTTCCTCATCATCGGAATCGTCTTCGCTTAAGCTACTTTCCACTTGCTCAACCTTTTTGGACTTGGATTTGGAGGCCTTTAGAGCAATGGACCTCTTATCCTTTTCTTTTTCTTTTTCGTTGTGTTTCTCCTTTTTCTCACCTTTCTCATGCTTTTCCAACAAATTAAGCACTTGTTCATGTTCCGTTAGCTTACCGAATAAGGTTGTGAGACTCAAAGTTGTAAGATCATTCGCTTCTTTGATTGCGGTGACCTTTGGTTGCCATGACCTATTAAGACATCTCAAAATCTTATTAGTAGCATCTTGATTAGTGATTGGTTTACCTAGACCATGTAACTTGTTGGTAATTTTTACAAACCTTTGTTTTATATCCGCAATGGTTTCACCATCTTGCATATGAAACAATTCGAACTCTTGAGTTAAGGTGTTTATTTTGGATATTTTGACCTCATTAGTACCCTCAAAATGAGTAACTAATGTATCCCACATTTCTTTGGCCGATGAACAATGCGACACATGATAAAATTGTTCAATCCCAAGGGATGAAATAAGTATGTTTTGTGCCTTTGCATCGTAATTGACCTTTTTCTTATCATCGTCTGTCCATTGTGCCATAGGCTTATTGGTGACAATGCCATTAGGATCGGTGTTTGTCGGAACAAACGGACCGTTCTCAATAGCATTCCACACTTCACCATCAAAAGAATTGATGTGTATGCGCATACTACTTTTCCAATAATCAAAATGATCTCCATGGAATATAGGTGCCCGATTATAAGCCCCTTTAGGTGCAAAAGCCATGTTTTCTAATAATTGGCACAATCCACCGAATTTTGTGAACAAAATTGAACCGGGATCGTGATACCACTTGTTAGACTACTTGGCTACCACTTAGAAGGGGGGGCTGAATAAGTGGCCCTTTTAAACAATGTTGATTTTAAAAAATTTAGTTTAAAAGGTACGCGCGGAAGCACCACCGGATCGGTAGTCTCTTTGCACCCGATTGATCACTGAAAAAGTAGTATAGCCTTGAACGTGTGATGATAAAGAACAAGAAACGATCGTGTGCAAAATATTCGAATTAAATGATCCAATAACACAGTCCAAGCAAGTTACAAAAATATAGAGCTAATCCAATCACAATCAAGATATATGTCAATTGAATTTTGGTGCACACGTACGAACCCAAAAATTCAATTGAATAAAAAATTAAAGCAATTGCGTAAAGTAAAAGATTAAGGGAGAAAGACACAAACGATTGATTAGGGAGTTCCCACAGCTTTCGTGTCGTCCTCGTGGTCGGCCAGGTACGTCTCCCCCCAAATAACCAAACGGGTTATTTGAGCGTATATTGATTAAAAATGATTGAACTATAGTGCACAATTTACAAAAGACTCCAATAACCCTATATCGAATCTAATGCAAACTATGCGTAATAACCTCAACAACCAATGAAGCTTCTCCCTCTGATTCCAACGATCCTAACCATGCGCAAACCCTCGCGCCAATCGTCCAGCTGAGTACCTCGCTTCTTCGTTGTTGATCCTTCAAGATATCGCACAATCTTGAATCCTTAAGAAAAACCCAAACCTTCTTCACAAATCAACTCGATCACGCCTCTGATTCACCGCAAGCCGTATCGAACGTTATCGATCAAATGTACAACCTTTATCCGAATGATCCCATACTCACTCTTCAATGAATTGCAATTTGATGGAAGATGATGATCTTGTGAAGAATAACCCTTTGATCCAAATTATTCACCCAATTTGAATCCCAAAGAGTTTATCAAAGCTATTTCACTTTCTCACAGGTTTTTCTCTCTCTCTCTCTCTCTCTCTACAATCACAAAGCACATTGCTATTTATAGAGAAAATAGAATTGAGCAAATTTAGGCAAAAATTCACAAACATGTATCGATACAAATGATGGTTTGTATCAATACAAACCCTTTGACCAGCATTCAAATATGAAAATTTTGACCTATGTATCGATACAAACACGTATGTGTATCGATACATACATCAGTTTCTTGAAATCTTGACTGATATGTATCGAAGCATGCAAGCATGATTCGATACATCATGCACTCTCTAGTTTTCTGAGAGATATAGGTGTGTATCGATACATGCAAGCATGATTCGATACACAGGTGACTCTCTGCCTCTGAGAGACCACTTTTGTATCGATACAAGTGATATATGTATCGATACAAATTGCACAAAATCAGTCTGAAGTAATTTCAGGACATTTGTATCGATACACATGTTTATGTATCGATACATAATACCTAAAAATCAATTTTTCAAATTTTTAAAATAGTTTTTCGCTGTCAAGTCATTTGTAATGTTGCCAAAATATGTCCTACTCTATTTTCATGTGTTTTGAGAATTATTAAAACATGAGGATGAACTGGTGCACTTACAACTCTCACTTTATGTTCATTATTACACTGCGGACACTGTCTGATTTAAGTGTGGGGGAGGGACATTTTACATTATGTTTTTGTTTTAAAAATAAAAAAAAAATAATAAAAAAATAAATAAGTTGTCATGAGTAGTCACATGTTCTAAGGCCACGAGCAGATAGTTGTAAGGTTGGTGAAATCTTTGGAAATTTTTATTTTGATACTTGACATGATAGTCTTTGCAACTTTAATGCACAACTGCTTGAACACTGTCAAACTTAGAAATGTCTAGATAAATCTTTGAAATACACATTCTCTAGACTAAGTTCTCTGAATTGGAATATAATGGAGGGTACAACTAGAACTAAGTGTGGGGGTAAGGCTAAAGTAAAAGATAGACTGATCATTGCTATTAATTAAGAAAAAGGGAAACTTCTTGAGAGCCAAAAATAATTATAATAAAAAGAAAAAAAGAAAAAAAATGATGATAACAAGTTCCCGTGCCCGAAACTGGAGGAACAAGTGTTGTGTAGGATGCTCTACTCTGAGTAACAGGTTGGACCTATTACAAGTAGGATCCCGTCAGGTGAAAAGGTGGAGTAGTACCTAAAGCTTTGACATAATAAATAATAATAATAATAAGTAATAAAGCTTGAAGGAAGTTGCCCCTGTATTGAAATTGAAAAGCTCTGGATCTCTTGAAAAGAAACAGCCCCCCCTAGACTGAAATCCTGGTTAAATCTAAAATTATAGGAAAAGAATGACAGCTTAGCATTTAGATTGAGTATTTTGGAGAGGGATCTTGACATTACTTTGGTTGACAATAGGAGATAGTACACACACACACACAAGATTATCTTTGAAGGTTGATAGATGAGAGTTATGCCAATTTTTGAATTTTAACCTAAGGCTTGAAGCTTGAAACCTGGAGTATGTTGACTGCTTGTGACTATTCAAATTTTATTTCAAGTTTTTCAACTCGAGTTTTGCTCGGAGTGCAAAAGTTCAAGTGTGGGGGAATTTGATCAGTGCATTTTAATGCACATTCTTTCATTATTGTACTCATGTATTCCTATAGTTTATTTTACTATTTTTACTATTTTAGTGTGTTTTTATATTTAAGATTAATTATAGCCTTATTTTATTTTCGCACTTATTTTCTGAATAAATAATAAATTGACACCTTCTCATTGCGCAGACCATAACTGGAGTTAGGAATATCGGATTGAGACGCGGTCAGTTGCGTTGGAAAGCTAAGACAAAGAGCCACAACTTTAATGTTGAAGTCGAAAGCTAATTCAGAGCGCAAAGGAGTCATATTTACTCGTCAATGTTCCAGACTTTATGTATTTTAATTATTTCGACCCGAACTTATGTTTTCGGCCCAATTTGTTTTAAGGCCTGTTTTCCTTGCACTTTAAATAGACAAAACGCAGCCTAAGAAACCCTATTCAGTACTCACGAAATAAAATAAGGATTTCGGCTGAAGCTATGGAGAACTAATTTCATCCTTCAATTCGTTGGTGTAAGGAACTCGATTTATGATTCTTGAGGTCTGTTTTTAATAATAAATTCAATTATGTTTATGCTTCCTTATGTCGATTTAATTCCTTGTCCACTGCATGAATTCGTACTAGATGATTTCTTAATTATTATAATCGAATTTATACAGTAGACTTATTCGTTTTAATTCATCGCTTGTTTAAATTAAACCGAACAAGGATTGAATCGATATAGTTTTGCGCTTGCAATAGGTTGATCGAATATGTCATGATATTGGCCGAGTTCTGTGACGCTTGTTCGCTTTACACGGCCGGTTGAACGCATACGATGCTTATCGAATGAATTCGTGTGTAAAACTGATTGTCGCTTGTTAAATTAGTTTTATGATCAACCAGAACATAAATAATCAATTGAATAATTCTGTATACCTGTGATAGAATTAAGATCGAGTTGCCTGAAGCCAATGAATTGATCGTTTTATATCAATTGAATTTCAACAAAAACCCACATAATTTATAGCTTTTAATCTGTTCTAATATTGTTAACTGATTGAGAGTCTTTGGGAAACGACCTAGGTTAACTACCTAGTACTATACTTAAATTAAAACTTATTTTGATCACAAAACGACGGTGATCAACGGGGAGCGAGGCAGAGACTACAGGCGACGGAGATGTTACCTCTGGCAAAGTTGTGGGCCAAATGGTGGACCCACAACTTTGAGGCATGCTCCAACGAGACAGAGATCATCACTTCCAGGTGCTTCGGCATCTACTCTATTTTGATGGGGGAGCCCATCCAGGTTGGCCGTGTGATTGCGCAGAGTATCAGGCGCATGATCACGTCTTCTGAGGCCACCATTGGTCACCCCTTTGTCATTTCACACCTCTGTTCCCTAGCTGGGGTGCCAGATGAGGATAATGATGATATCATTGGGCCGGAGATTCCTCTTGGAGCGAGGTTCCTTTCCCGAGCCCAGCGGGATTTTGAGAGGGCCCAGCAGGGGCAGCCTCAGCCACCACCACAGCAGCAGCAGGTACACCAGCCGCCACCTCAGCAACACCAGTTCTTAGAGTATGAGCTGCGGATGGCGGCCACACAGTATGACATCCATGTCCGGATGGACTGGGGGTTACCCAGGTACTCCCCCCACATGATGGATGTTGTTCAGAGCTACAGAGCACAGCACCCTCTGCCTTCATACCGCCAGCAGTATCCGGAGCAGCCGGATTTGACCAGGCACTTCAATAGGCAGACCCAGAACATGCTGCAGCATCAGCAACAGGTTCAGGACAGATGGGATCAGGCAGGTGCTGAGGAGTTGGCAGCCGAGCTAGAGGCTGAGCTTGATAGTGATGACGAGGGCGGACACTAGAGCCGCAGTTATTTTTAGTTTTTCTCTTTACTATTTATGTACTTTTTATTTTATGTATTTTATTTTTAACTATTGTACCTTGAATTTCCTGTTTAATCATTTTCATCTATTTACCCCTTATTCAAACTTACAAAAAATTAAATAACTGTTTGTTGTTTATTATCTAGTGCATGATTAACTGTTATAGGTAAGATTGCGGCGAAGTGAGTTATAAATTCTGATGAGCCGAATTTCACGCCTTCATATAGAAACCAAAGGTGATTGCTCCGAAGTGCGAAGTTCGCGAGACAGAGAGACGAGTGATGAAGCTGGTGTCTGTGAGACAAGTGTTCAACTTTCAGATACCTAAGCCATGTGAGGATTTGAGCCAAATATTTCCAAACGGTATTACCACTTTCTTTCGAATTACTATGAGAGTACCGTGCACTTGTTTATTTTCTAGAACTTTCTCTAATTCTCTGCTGACTAGTTGATTTGATATTATATGCATTGAGCCTTAGGTAATAGTTCTCAAGTCTTGGCAACAAAATAAGTTTGGGGTTGCTCATGGAACTAACAACGTTTAAGTTTGGGGTGGGTATATGGAGAACTATCACTAAAAAAAAAAGGAAAAAAAATGAAAAAGAGACGGGAAAACATCAAAATATTCCCTAAAAAAATAGACTCTTAAAAAAATAATAAATGAAAAAGAAAGAGCCAAAGGGCAAAAGAAAAGAGCCAAAGGGCAAAAACAATGATAGAAAAGAACCACACAAAGACACATCCGGTTCTTAATCTCCGATACCAACACAAAAAGGCACCCTAAGGAACAAAGGTTGCGTACACAAAAAAGAACAACAAAGTAGAACTTAACTCCAATGTTTAGCCTACTATTCCCAAAAATGTCCTACCTTGACCTAAGCCACGTTATAACCCTGAAAAGACCTCCAATAATGCATGTATATTGAATTTTGACTGGTTGCTTAGAGTTCTTGCAAGACTATGGTAAAATGGCAGGTTGCGCGATGATTGAGAGATAACCCTTTCAATTATGAGCGAAAAACACAAATGTGAGAGAGAGAAAAAGTTGAACATGGACTCTTGCAGGCATTTGTCCGATTTGCTACTATTGACGTCTCCTGAGCCTAGCAGGACTGAGCATGATCGCTGCGGTAAGAAATCAGCGGTACCATTGCTGAAATATAAAGCAAGGTTGTGAAATTCCTATCATCTTTATTTATCTCTTATTTCTCTAACGATCTTGTCTGACAGCATGTTACTTGAGGACAAGCAACAATTTAAGTTTGGGGTTGTGATGACAGGAATTTCTATGGTATTTTTAGCATTATTATTAGTAGTAAAATGACCAAGACAGGCCCAAATACGAAGGAAAACCTACAAAAGCAAGAAAAAGCATCAAGACAAGGTCCAAGATGCCAAAAGACAAGAAAAAGCCCAAAAAGTGAAGAAATTGAGCATTCCATCGCAGCACGATGACTTCCATCGTGCCACGATGGAAGCTGCTTGTTTGCCAAGAAAACAGAAGAATAAAATCTGAAGAAAATCTGTTCATCGCAGCATGATGACTTGACTTGGCGCCCAAGCTGATGAAATGCACGGGATCGGTTATAAAATTGAACTGAATCTTCACATCGTACTGGGATGGAGCTATCACAGCACGATGCCTTGCTGAGGCCCATTACGAAAACTATAAATAGAGCATCCCTTTCATTGTTTAAATCATTCAGG
This sequence comes from Trifolium repens, assembly GCA_030408175.1. Lineage (NCBI taxonomy): Eukaryota > Viridiplantae > Streptophyta > Magnoliopsida > Fabales > Fabaceae > Trifolium > Trifolium repens. The sequence continues at coordinate 21,441,835 of CP125845.1, read as the reverse complement.
AATAGTAGAACACTCTCTACTATAAGGAGAGGTTTAGAGGAGCTCTATTGGGCATAGTTTTCTCCCCTTACGGGAAAACTAACTCAGCAAGGTATGTTTTCTTTAGGCTTTTGTATTTAGGTTATAATTTCTTTATTGTAATTTAAATATGTAGTCTTTTGTAATAGCTACCTTAGGTTGTGGTGGAGACGATGAACTCCCCTATGAATATTTGGAGTCTGTGATTGAGTCCCAAGTTATAATTATTGTTATTCAATATTATGTTTGTTATTTACTTTCATGCACTTTAATAACGTATCTCGTAATCTGACCGGATAAGCGGGAGCGCCCATAGAATTGATATTAGGTTTTAACTTAATATGGTCCGGAACTAGTAGTAAATAATGCTAGGTGTATAGAGACGGTAACGTCCTGAACTAGTCGTGAACTGAGCGGTTAGAGGAGGAATCATGAACTAGGTGTGAACTGAGCACTTAGAAGATGAACAGCCCGATACTAGGACCTAGAGGTTAATTGGTGAAGATAATAATGCATGTATAATAAACAACTCACTTAGTAATTAGGGTATGTGACACATCGAGGTTAGGCTCTCGTAGGTACCTTGGTTATCAACGTAGGGAAACTTTAATATACATAGTGTAATAGTAAAGGTATTACTACAACAAGGAAAAGTCACCGCCGAACAATAATCTGAGTAACTATGTTATACACCGATCATGCCAAATAGGAAGAAGGTAGTAAGTCCAACCACCATACCTAGCCTCTATATTTCTTGAATCTATATTTATATTTATATTTATATTTATATTTATATTTCTGCAACGCATTACGCTATTTTATTAAAAACCTTTTTCAAAACCCAAAGCGAATGCAAACTATATGAACTTAAATAACGCTAGTGAAGCTTCGACACGATCCCTGTTGATACGAACTCATTCTAGACACCTAGAGTGTGAATTATTACTCGACGACAGACTGGTGCACTTGCCAGACCGTAGTCACCATGCTTCTCAAATAATGATACAACTCATCACAACTAAAGTCGGAATTTCAAGTATTTGTGCCTAAAGAACATACTATTTCGATAGGGAATGTTTCAAACAAGGTTTGGGCGATGTGCAAATACACACTATCTGTCGAGGGTGATGGTGAGTTACCTACATTCTACAAATTACTTTGAGCAAGAGGAGTTTTCTTCTATCTAGTCCTAACTCTAGAATTCCAAAAGTAAAATCTAGCTTGCAAGTAACAATGTAATTTCAATCATTAAATCATCAAGTCAATAACCAAAAAGAGTCAAACAACATAACAAATGACATGCACCCAAACCCTCAAAACATGTACTCATACCACTTTAAGATTTCTAACTATTTCCATTAGTCACACCATAAATAGCTCCCATGCACAACATTCATTCATGTCAAATCATATCTAGCTCATTTAATTCCTCCCAAATCAATTCATAAAAAAAATTCAATCTACTGAGAAGAAGTTAATTTAATTATATTAAACCTGTGAATATTAATCCATCATTTTTCCTTTTTGCAAATGATAATTAGGAACAACACCATTTTTCATGTTTCTAACTCCTTTCTTTACCCCATACTTAGACATCGCCAATCCAAAATACTCGTTTACACCAAATCATAATTTGTTTAATTTCCACCCCAAAAAGTATTTTGGTAATAGTATCATTAAAAGAATGAAAATTTTAGCACCCAATAACAGAAAACAACATCACTATTAGTGACAGACAGAAGAAAACCAATTCTCATAAAGAACAACTTTTAGTGACGGGCGGCAGAAAACAAATACCACTAAAAATGACTTTTAGTGTCAGACAACAGAAAAACAGCACATCCAGAAACCATGTTATAGTGGCGGAAAGTAAAGGACAGATTGCACTACAAAATAATTTTAGTGACAGGAATAGAAGAAACATAAAGCAACAAAAATCAATATACTACTCCAACCAAAAACCATTTATAAGGACATATATCATCATCAAAACAATCTCTATTTCATAAATGGTGATAATCACATCAGAAAAACAATCTTTACCTAGGAAGAAAGTAATTAATCACTTATAGCTATTTCATAAAATTGTTTATTGCTTTTATTTTATGGAGGAAACATCCCTCAACTTATAGGAACCCAATAATCACAAAATTCATAAAAGCATAATGACAAAAGTTAAATAGAAAAGTTTACACAAAATAATTCGTACTAACATACTCATATATCACAACTCTTATGCTACATTTCAAACATATTTCTAATCATGTATATCCAAAGATGAATTAATCACCGAAGTAAAATAAGCAACTTCAATATTCATTATACTATCAAATGTAACCTTTTTACCGATTTTAACTAATAATATAAACACCAAGTATCATTGTAAAAATATGAGTTGAAAATTCAAAATGATGATTGGATTTTTATTTCTTCCAAACTTGTTCCAATTTTTTTTTGAATAAATAAAATATATTGAAAGGAACTTGCTCCCAATTAGCACCAGTATTTCGAAGCAAGAGAGATGGGTACAACACTATCGAAACGGACAAAGAAATCAAAATACAAAGTCACACCACCAAAACACCACAACTACTCCACCCCCCAAAGAACCAAAAACTAGTTGCTAAGATGTGGAAAACAAAATCAATATGAGACACCTAAACAAGAGACAAACAGACCGAGGTGATAAAAAAAGGAACATGTCCAATACCACAAGAGACAAATGCTGAAAATTACAAAACAATTGAACTAGAAGCCTAGAACCATAACAGAAAATTAAAATCAGTCAACAAAGCAACACCAAACAGCAGCACTAGTCTTTAAAATAGATACTCCTTTAAATGTCACAATCATTTTTAAGCTAGCAAAAATTATTTTTTCAAGAAAAATGTTCTAAACACCACTTTCAACCACCTTCTTTTACAATATAGACATTCTACTATATCACCACAAGAAAATTGGACTAATCTGAAAAGACCGTCAAAACGTTTATGACATTTATTTAAGAAAAACCACTCAATTAACTACCTCTTTTTGTTTAAAAAATAATTTAGCTAGCATTCAATTCCACTTATGAATGACTATAACCATTAACAAAAATAGAATCATGTAATTACATAATCAAATGACTACACCGGAGTAAACAAGAAGCACAGTCTATATTTCCATAGTCTTTCCAAGTAACAATCTCCAATTCAAAATTTGGTAGAAACAGTTTTCTATAAATTATATTACTCCATGGAATCATCGTAGAAATCAATTTCCTCAAAACTAAAGACCATAGAATCATTCAAAAACACTCCACTCATAAAAATAGTTAACAACTAGAGTTGTCAAAAAAATAAAAAATCACTCCTTTCAAATGAAAGAGTATAAAGATTATTCAATAGAAAATTCGCAAAAGAAAGCTTAGCTTCTCACAATCACAAAAATCATTTCTATTAAACAAAAGAAATCATACAATCATCAATTCATCATAAAAGAATCACATAAGAAATATCATACAATATAACAAGAGAACAACCTTGCAACTATGATGCCACATGAACTTGAAGGCAAGCGAACAAGACACTCCCTTTATGAAGCAATCACAAAAAGGACCCAAGATTAAAGCAATAAGTCCAAACAACTTGTCACGCCAAAAGAATAACACTCATAACTATTAAGAATCAACAACATATATGTGTCACACAAGACATGCGTCATAAAAATTAAAAAAAAATCGCTCCCGACCCAAAATTTGTCCGAGGACCATGCTCTGATACCAACTGTAACATCCCGGATTTTTGACCCTGTAACATCCCAAAAATTTAATTAATAAAAGAATATTAATTAAATTAGTACTATTGAAACTTAATTGGAAAATTAAGTGACCAAATCAATTCTTTCACCAAAAAAAAAAAAAAAACTCAAGTGGACAATGTAATCTTTCCACTCACTACCTCTCTTAAGCCTCCCACTCCTTCTCCTTAAGCCCCCACTTCTTTATTTCCCTTATAAATATGTAGTGGCAAGGAGCAAAGAAAGAAAAATAAAATCAGTAGCTACAACTCCCACTTCCACTTCTCTTTCCACGCCAAACAACAAGCAACAACCTCCACCATGTCTAAATTCAAGACTTCAAGCTTCAAGTGAGCCAATCCATCATACAATCAACTCTTAGCCTTAAGCTTCAACCCATTCTTACTCTTTTCTCTTCCTCACGTCACTTTCTTTCAAATTCCATGGCTCATCATGTTTGTTCATCAACTCTCTATGAATTCAAGCTGTAAAATGGAGAAAGAAAACCTCAGCCACTACATGATTTGAGTGCTAAGGATTTAAAGGTAAGAAAGACCCAATCTTCTAATAATCATGAAATTTCTATCATTCCTCAATCACTCAAACCTAACCCCACACTTGGAATTCGTGATTGCATGTGTACTTACCTTCTTCAATACGAGTCGTGAGACACTAATATGGTTCTGGAAAGTCTTGGGTGCTGTTGAAAGTGAGAGTTTGAGCCAAATCGTCAGAATCACGAATTCCTGCGCTGCCATACTCGCTCAGCGAGCTTCCACTCGCCGTGGCGAGCTCAGCAGATGCAGCTACTGCATGTTGCTGATTTGTCCTGTTCTGTCAATTCCATGCTCTTGGTAAGTTATTCATAACCCTTCTGATTTCTTCTCAGTTGTTGTTAGGACAATATTCCTTCTCTCAACCATAAGCAAGCTTTAGAATGATCTTAATTCCATTCCTTTCTAGTTTTGTTCAAGAACACAAATGGGGTTTCAGTGAGTTCTGTTGCAGAAGGCTTTGTGGCTATAGCTGAGCTTCGATTCAGTGTTAAAGCTTCTCAGTTAATCTCAGTACAGGTGGGTTCTTTAGGATAGTGTAGATAGTTTCCCCAATTTATGAATTTGCATGTTAACTTAGGAAAAATTAGGAAAACTTGTGTGAGGGGAATTAATCCCAATCTTCCCTCCATTCTGTTTGTATATTATGTAAATTATGCTACTGCACTGATAAAATGAGGATTGTAGGTGTATTTCTAGAAAAATATGATTTTTGGCAGAACAGGGTAAACTCTGCATGAACTCGCCACAGCGAGTAGCTGGCGAGCATTCATGGCGAGCTGGGCTCTGAGCTGATGAAACTCGCCATGGCGAGCTTCTGCTCACCATAGCGAGTTGATTTAGGTCAGGACCTATAATCTCGCCATAGCGAGCTGGTGACTCGCCGTAGCGAGCTTGTACAGAACTGATCTACATTTTCTATTTCCTAAATAAAGATTTCCACACTTGTTTTATATCCTCACTAGAATCAGATAGCTTGCAGTAATATAATTAATATAATGTCGAACAGAATGTTAATCACAGATAATCATTAGGGTATAACTTTGAAATTAATTAGGTTGTATGCTCCCCGGGTTTTGGGAAATATTGGTAGTAAGAACTAAATTAGTTTCAGTCAGTTATGAGCGATTTTGTGATATCGCACTATGGACTCCCAATGGGACAATCCATTAGGATACGTTATTGTGAGCTGCATGCCGTGACCGAATCGGTTGACGGATATGGCAGGTCTCTGAGACATGCTCACCTCAGAGTGTCCTTATGTTTAAAATGAAGAAGAGTTAATTCCTGTGTTACACCTTTACTTTCAGCTTTAGGATATGATTATGTATATGTTGTATGATACGACTGATTTAGGTGCCCCGGTGTAGTCACCATTAGGAGGGTAGTAGGACTCACTGAGGCTTAGTAGTCTCACCCCACTCCAAACCAATTTTTTTAGGTAGACAGGTTCTCCGGAGCAAGGACCAGACAGGAGCTGACAGTTGGAGCAGAGCTTGGATTGTCAGCCTAGAAGATTTCACTCTTCTTCTTGTTTCCTTTTAATCTGTTTATTTGTCAACTTTAATTCTTTCCGCTGTATTTTACTTGTTCTTCTCTTTGTATTCGAGACAAGTGGTAACTTGCTTAATTATTCACTAAAATTTCATTGTACTCAGACCCATTATGAATGACTCGACTAAATATTCTAGATATTTTAGTTGGGGCGTTATAATTGGTATCAGAGCAGGTTGATCCAATATCGGACCTTGCCATGAGTCATTTCAATCATTTCCTAAGTAATACAGACCCTTTGGATCTGAACTGTTTATGCTGAAACCATCGCGTGCTGAGCCTGATCAACTCAGTATTGTGTATGGTAGGCAGGGTATTATGGTTTAGAACTGAAGTGGACTCTAAAATTTCAGCGTTAAATCCGTAGAGAAGCTACAATCGAGGAGCAGTCGTCGAAGAAGATTCTTATAAGTGGGTATTGAAACGGTGGCAAATGGTGCCACCGGAGTAAGCGTAGTCTGGTGGGTGTATAATCTTGTGAAGGAACAGGTCCGGAGTAGAATTGTAGTTGAAAGAGTGCAAGTGGACCCTTATGCTGAAATGTGTAGTGCATAACGGTATTCAACTGACACCGTGTGTCAGGCAAGCTTCCTAAACCTATAAGTAACCTTGTCCTACCGAGAGCCTAAAATCGGTCAAGTTTGTTGACCAAGTAACACCCAGTAATAGGAGTAAGCCAAACTCATTCCTGGACACTTAGTTGTCCAGTGCAAGCGTGGAACTCCCCTATATTAGGAAGACTTAGATAAACCTCACATGTATTCCATTAATTTTTGTGAAGTCGAGAAGTTCACCCTGTTAGGAAACAACTTAATAATACCTCAGACAGGTAACATTAATTCCTAATGACAACCAGTTAAGATTACCCCAAGATTATTAAGCCTTAAGTGCTCTCAATGGAATGAGTACCCTCTCTCTATTAGTAACCAGTAATTATCCTGAACCACTAGAGACCTGGCCTTCACTAGTATAGCGAATAGGATTTTCTGCTAGCAGTGTCGTACTCAAGAATATGCATGAAGTACCACTACTCTTATGTTCCCTAATTAGAGACCCAGTATAGTGGACCAATAGGTATCTCCGTAATAGAAATTCAGATCAAACCACTTTATGTTCCTAAATTAGCAACCTAGAATGGTGAACCAGACGGGTACCTTAGTTATAGAAACTCAAAACAAACTACCTAGAATAGAGAAACCAAATTAGGACACAAGCACTTCCTAATATTCCTGCAAGACATTAGTATTAAACAAACTGTAGAGACCCAAACTCTGACTAATTTACAATTAAGAAGTCTGGTTTAGTACCATGAGAATTCATAAGTCAAAATATCTGGGAATATTATCATAGGATAGTTTAGTAATCAAGCCAATAAGTTAACATTTATGACATCATCGTTAGATGCCAATAGAAGGACCTTGTCATATAAATTTAACCTTGCCTCACACAACTCAACTAAACTCTCCCTTAGCAATACCGTTATCCGAATAGTTTTATTTCAGGCCGTTTAACACCGATAATTGCACCGAACCATCAAGAGATAAGTTTTAGTTAGGATAACAGTTAAGAACTGCCCGTAGCAACCAGTCGCCCAGATTGATGCGTTAAACCTACTATTAGAAAGTTTAAGAGACCGATAATTCAATCTCATACTAGTTGACTACACACTACGCGAATACATACATTGACCCAGTTAGCTACGAGATCCGCAGGAACATTTAACCGAACATTAGGAGTCGACACCATGTACCATTAGGCTAGTAATTTTGTATCATGAGTTAATTAGCAAACCGGTTAGAGGATTAAATTGGGCCAGCCATTCTATCTCAATACCTCGATGTCAGCCAGTTAGGATATCTTATAGGAGATTAGTAGTAGGCAGCAAAGATGTAAAGCCGACATTGCAGTATGAAACAAATCGTAAGTCAGACGGTAGAAGACACGACTTGATAAGAATTAACCAACAGGAAACAGTATCCATAGCACTAACCACTTAGACCAAACCTGTTAGATATATGTAAGCTACCCGGAGATCAGTAACTAAGTATGATTTTAACATCGGCCAATCACCCGACACTTTTTCTTATTCAGACCTCTCAGCCAGACATTGAGTGAATCAATTAAACCTTCCTGTAAGAGCTTTTCAGCAAGAAACTTGAGTGAAAACTTAGTTGTTCCAACTAGAGAGAATTAGAAGAACTAGAACTGTGGAACAAAGGTCTGATTCCGATAAGGAACAAATCATCAACCGTCCTTCATTCATAATAATCCTCACTCAGTGGTTCATAATAACAATCTTCAAATTATCTCTCATTCGTTCTGGAGCCTCTTTCAGCCAACTCACTGAATCAAACAGTATTCAAACCTGCGTTCATAGGATTTGGGACACCATGAACATATGTACTCCCTAATTTGTCTAATTCCGCCTCAGACGAATAATTCTCCCCGTGTTTTAAATTCATCGACGTCAGTCAGTCACACATATTGTGTAGAACGTTACTCCTAGATAACCTAAGTCAATGCTATCAGTCTTTAGTTATGTCGTTAGTAACTCCATCATATTCGTGGAAATCGGACACTCTTGAAAATCCACAGATAGCTTCAAGTTCAGCCTTTCGCTCGTTGGTATAACTGTTAATCAACATCCTCAACTGTTCTGATACAAATGATTTAGCTCAGAGTCAGCAAATCAGTTAAACTTCGTGCACTTGAATCTGTCAGTCAATTCTTTAATATAATTAATTGTCTACCTCTTCGTAGAATCATCAGCCTAATTCAGTGTTAGTTCGATTCATTTTCAAATCAGTGGGCTTAAGTCTAGAAAGTGGAATCTATGTGGAGGAATCAAGCCTTTCAGCTTCGAATTATGAACCATGTGAAATCGGTGTGTCAACCCGGAGTATTTCTGCCTGAACATTTCAATCTCCCAAAATCGATGTTTTGTAAACCTTGGGGACCGAACATTAAACCTGAGTATCTTGATTAGAGTAATGCTTCATCCTTGTTAAGACCATCCCTTAACCTTAGTGATCCGTTAGATAAACCATCATCCGGAGCCGCACAGATCAAATCAGCCTCAGCCTTACCAATAGAAACCTTGCGTGAGTAACCAATCAAGTGGAGAATCTGGTTACCATATTCTAGTTTCATACAATAATCATCAGTAAAGAACTTCAAACAAGGTGGACCTTTAACCTGGAGGGATAATCTGAATCTAAATGCATCTGCATGTTAGATGTGCAACTCAATCACCGTATTGAACCAGAATGGATTTAAATTGTAGGTGGGATTTTATCGGATAGCTATAGATTCGCCTGCGGATGAGTCTAACTCGTCAGCAAGGGAATCAGTAGTATTTAGACAATTTTCCACTCGTCTTATATTTCGATCGATTCTGGAGTATTTAAACAACACGTGGTGCAGGTGTACATATGACGTGGCATGCATAATAGTGTTAGGAAAGGAACAATCTTGGAGTGGAAGATTTAGAAATTGCCGTAATAACACTCAAGCTTATACCATAGGTTCTAGTTGTACCCAACCAGGCCAGATACCGACATCCAAGTTCGTTGAAGTTAGAGTTATATACCGGCGGTAATGGAAAAAGACTGATCAGAGTAGAGGCGTACAAGGAACTTATGGACTAAGATGATGGCGACCCTGTCAGAAGGTGACAGTAAGTATTTGAATCAGAGTGCACAGCACAGGAACCCTTGAGAATGTGAGGATAGCCTTCAGCCAGTAACCTCAAGAGAGGAAAGTTTTATTCCAAGGAATTGAATATTATTGATCGGAGCATAGTCGAAGTGTGGAATGGGACGCAGACATAAACAACCTACCCTGATGTGGAATAGAGAAATTCGAATTTCGAGGACGAAATTCTTTAAGGGGGGTAGATTGTAACATCCCAAAAAATTAATTAATAAAAGAATATTAATTAAATTAGTACTATTGAAACTTAATTGGAAAATTAAGTGACCAAATCAATTCTTTCACCAAAAAAAAAAAAAAAAACTCAAGTGGACAATGTAATCTTTCCACTCACTACCTCTCTTAAGCCTCCCACTCCTTCTCCTTAGGCCCCCACTTCTTTATTTCCCTTATAAATATGTAGTGGCAAGGAGCAAAGAAAGAAAAATAAAATCAGTAGCTACAACTCCCACTTCCACTTCTCTTTCCACGCCAAACAACAAGCAACAACCTCCACCATGTCTAAATTCAAGACTTCAAGCTTCAAGTGAGCCAATCCATCATACAATCAACTCATAGCCTTAAGCTTCAACCCATTCTTACTCTTTTCTCTTCCTCACGTCACTTTCTTTCAAATTCCATGGCTCATCATGTTTGTTCATCAACTCTCTATGAATTCAAGCTGTAAAATGGAGAAAGAACACCTCAGCCACTACATGATTTGAGTGCTAAGGATTTAAAGGTAAGAAAGACCCAATCTTCTAATAATCATGAAATTTCTATCATTCCTCAATCACTCAAACCTAACCCCACACTTGGAATTCGTGATTGCATGTGTACTTACCTTCTTCAATACGAGTCGTGAGACACTAATATGGTTCTGGAAAGTCTTGGGTGTTGTTGAAAGTGAGAGTTTGAGCCAAATCGTCAGAATCACGAATTCCTGCGCTGCCATACTCGCTCAGCGAGCTTCCACTCGCCGTGGCGAGCTCAGCAGATGCAGCTACTGCATGTTGCTGATTTGTCCTGTTCTGTCAATTCCATGCTCTTGGTAAGTTATTCATAACCCTTCTGATTTCTTCTCAGTTGTTGTTAGGACAATATTCCTTCTCTCAACCATAAGCAAGCTTTAGAATGATCCTAATTCCATTCCTTTCTAGTTTTGTTCAAGAACACAAATGGGGTATCAGTGAGTTCTGTTGCAGAAGGCTTTGTGGCTGTAGCTGAGCTTCGATTCAGTGTTAAAGCTTCTGAGTTAATCTCAGTACAGGTGGGTTCTTTAGGATAGTGTAGATAGTTTCCCCAATTTATGAATTTGCATGTTAACTTAGGAAAAATTAGGAAAAGTTGTGTGAGGGGAATTAATCCCAAACTTCCCTCCATTCTGTTTGTATATTATGTAAATTATGCTACTGCACTGATAAAATGAGGATTGTAGGTGTATTTCTAGAAAAATATGATTTTTGGTAGAACAAGGTAAACTCTGCATGAACTCGCCACAGCGAGTAGCTGGCGAGCATTCATGGCGAGCTGGGCTCTGAGCTGATGAAACTCGCCATGGCGAGCTTCTACTCGCCGTAGCGAGTTGATTTAGGTCAGGACCTATAATCTCGCCATAGCGAGCTGGTGACTCGCCGTAGCGAGCTTGTACAGAACTGATCTACATTTTCTATTTCCTAAATAAAGATTTCCACACTCGTTTTATATCCTCACTAGAATCAGATAGCTTGCAGTAATATAATTAATATAATGTCGAACAGAATGTTAATCACAGATAATCATTAGGGTATAACTTAGAAATTAATTAGGTTGTATGCTCCCCGGGTTTTGGGAAATATTGGTAGTAAGAACTAAATTAGTTTCAGTCAGTTATGAGCGATTTTGTGATATCGCGCTATGGACTCCCAATGGGACAATCCATTAGGATACGTTATTGTGAGCTGCATGCCGTGACCGAATCGGTTGACGGATATGGCAGGCCTCTGAGACATGCTCACCTCAGAGTGTCCTTATGTTTAAAATGAATAAGAGTTCATTCCTGTGTTACACCTTTACTTTCAGCTTTAGGATATGATTATGTATATGTTGTATGATACGACTGATTTAGGTGCCCCGGTGTAGTCACCATTAGGAGGGTAGTAGGACTCACTGAGGCTTAGTAGTCTCACCCCACTCCAAACCAATTTTTTTAGGTAGACAGGTTCTCCGGAGCAAGGACCCAGACAGGAGCTGACAGTTGGAGCAGAGCTTGGATTGTCAGCCTAGAAGATTTCACTCTTCTTCTTGTTTCCTTTTAATCTGTTTATTTGTCAACTGTAACAACCCGTTTTTCAAAGGCCAAAAAGGGCAATATATTTTTTTTTTCTTTTTCAACTAACACTCAGAGTGCGCATAGAATATTTTTCAATGAGCCGGCATTCAAATATACAAAAAAGCTCATTACCATAAGGTGCTTCGACAAGCAAAGTGTATTCCTGAATAATTACAATCCAAGTCTAAGTATTCAAATACTTACAACAACCAAGTTAGAAACCTATGCCTATACCCAAAAAGCACGGCGTACAACCCACGCCGGCGCATCGTCTATCTAAGCTAAGGCTCCAACCACTCACTGGGGCCTGGAACAGCCACCGTTGTCACCACGACCTAACCCATCATCTGGGTGGGATGAGCCCGCAAATGAAAGAAAGGGTCACCACAAAATAAAAGTATATATATATATAACCAGTGCGAAAGATGTACACATAACAAGTTTCCACATACACAAGAGAAAGCTCTTTAACGCAAAAGCAATTCCCACCAACGGGCTTAAAATATAATGCACACCGAGCCTAATGCAGACTTCTACAATGAGTGTGGTAGATTCCCCATTACCACATGCATATGAATTCCGGAAGTCAGTAATCATAATCAATAAAACCACAAAGGGTTAGGATGGATCCATTCCCGATAATCACATCCCGCAGTCCATTCCCGATAACCGCTCATTGGACTCAATAATTCCCGTATGAGTAAGGTGGATCCATTCCCGATAATCGCACCCCGTGATCCATTCCCGATAACCACGTACTATGAATGCATGAGCATACGATTCCCCTTATATGCTAATGCAACACATACATATCGTACACGCATATGTAATCACACCACAACAACACATACATATACATCCAATCATATGTATTTAATCACCTGTTCATACACATATTTCACCAAACATATGTAAGACAACGAATCATGTATTTACCACGATCTCATATCGAGAATACATCACAAAAACATGCCAAGCACACCACCAATTGCAACACAGCAAAATCTAAAGCATGTTTACAAAACCGTTTGAAAGACGGAAATAAAGTGGAGCCCTTACCTCGGCAAGCTTCCGTCAACAACACACGCTCAAACAACACTACGTGCTCCCTAAAACAAGCAACGGACAATCAATACATCGTTTCCAAACCCAATGTATTGAAACTACATCAAAACCCCAAAACTCTAAAGGTTTCTAAGGAAAATTCACTCTTTCGGATACCATACCAAAATCTATCGTATTGATCAACCACCATGAGTTATTTGTACTATTTTTAGGACCCAAAACAATTGTCAAAAGTCTTAAATAATTTGAAATGCAAAATGGCCGTTTTCTTGCGTTATTAGCTACGTACTTTCCGAGTACCCGAAAAACTCGTTTCCAATCCCAACCACTTCCATAAATTAATAAAAAGGGATTAGAAAGCTAAAAACCAAGTTTAGAAATCAGAATCCAAAATTTCAACTCCCAGAGCTCGCCCTGGCGAGTTGGTGGCGAGTGAAGGCAGTGAGGACAGGTCTAGCTCGCTCTGGAGCTCGCCCTGGCGTGTTGTCATGACCTGTGACACTCGCCCTGGCGAGTAAACACTCGCCCGGCGAGTTGCACCTGTCATGACAGCAAAAACAGCAACTCACACCACCTTTTTCCCCAACCAAGCCTAGTTTGATTCTATTAGTTCTCAACACTTTTTCAAGGCACAAAAGCAAACCATTTTCATAAGCAAGCAATACTTTTCCGAAAGCATGTTGATTGCTTCGAGTGCAAGTTATTTGGTTTTCACTTCCAAAATCAAAAACAAATCCAAGCACAAGTTTTATTACGGGGCTTAACCGTCCAGTAATCATTTTCAAACATGTTTTCAAAGTAAAAAGCAACACCACATGTCACAAGAGTTTTAAACCACTTTGACCCCAAAAACACTACCCAAAAACACTTAGGGAATATTTTCATAAACCACAAAATATTTTTCATCGGATTTTCTAAAACAAAACCATACAACGCATTTCCCTTTTGCCCAAAGGTTCAAAGACAACTTTTCTTTTCAAAACCTTACAACTTAACCCCATGTTATTGATCAATACATAATCAACCTAAACCCTAACTTTTCTCATGAGATTTTTCACCAACTCATGGAAAACAAACATAATAAAGCCTACACATGCTTACTAAACTCTCATGAACAACATTCATGAAACATGAATCAATTCCTAACCTTTCCATCTCATGAACATAATCTAAACTCATAACCCTAAGAGTTTTAACCAACCAAAAAGGGAAGGAAAAGAGTGGTTACCTTAAGAAAGTGATGCTCTACAACAATTCCACAAAGCTCCCAAGCTTGAAATGGACACAAATGGTGTAGAATGGAAAATTTAGTGAAGGTTAGAAAAAAGTAATGGAGTTCACATGAAAGAGAGAAAGAAAAGGAGTGAAGTTTGTGATTTTCTTAAGTCCACAAGTCACTAAACCTCCTTACTATGTCAAAGGCTCTTGATAGCCAATCCACCATTGGATCAAAGTCAAAAGTCCAAGCTTAAACCCTAGCCATTGGATCAATTTGCTTTATGAGAATTCACAAGATATCATCAACTCATCCATAACAAGTCTCGTACTCAGCTCTCGCGCGACGCGACGAACGTAAACCACAAAAACATAAAACCTACGGAAAGAACGTCTAACGTTTAACATTTCCAAAACTTATCGCCGAATCTTTTTCCGCGACTGTAATTTTCTTCCATACCTTAGAAAATTATTCTCAGAATATATCCTAACTCACGCAGATATATAAAACTCCCATCCGAAACCTCACTTAAAACAGACGCAGTAAGATTTTACAACGACGGGTAAAATCCTACTCGTTTTTCCAAAAACAAGAATAATCCAAAACTCGTTATTCTGAATACACATATAACTTCTTATTCAAGCAACAGGATCACAAGACAAAAGTCTGTACAATTACAGTGCACGAGCACAAAACAGACTCGATTACAGCAAAACCTAATAATTACACGATGTTTCATCACACGAACACATCGAAACCCTAATATTCCTTAAACCAACTATACAATGAAATCTTGGGTCTTACATCAACTTTAATTCTTTCCGCTGTATTTTACTTGTTCTTCTCTTTGTATTCGAGACAAGTGGTAACTTGCTTAATTATTCACTAAAATTTCATTGTACTCAGACCCATTATGTATGACTCGACTAAATATTCAAGATATTTTAGTTGGGGCGTTATAGACCCGAGACATTATGACTAATTCTCTTAATTAATAAGAAAATCTCTACACTTTTTTTTTAAGTCATTTCAAAACGAGTCACATCAGAGTTTTCTCAAATTCATTCAATTATTGTAGATAATTAAGAAACTCATTAAATCCAAAAATACTACAAGTCATCAACTTCAAAATATATTAAATTGACAATTAGACTAATAAAATTGTTGAGAAGCCTTATTCAATTTACAATTATATACTAGTAAAACCCTTTTTATATATTTATCCCCGCGCACGTACAAGCAACATATCAACTTCATATTTCTTTGTGTAAGACCCAAGATTTTACTGTACAATTTTCTAAGGAACTCTAGTGTCGGCTACGACTTTTAGGGTTTTTAGTAAAGCGGTTTGTGAGTATCGTCGCATTATTGAGATTTTTGCTGAAACGGAGCCTGTTTTGTGCTCGTGCGCTGGAAAGGCACAGACTTTCGGGCCGTGATCCTCTTTTAAGTATGAGGAGATTTCTGTGGATTTAGAATAACGAGTTTTGGATTATTCTTGTTTTTGGAAAAACGAGTAGGATTTTACCCGTCGTTGTAAAATTTTATTGCGTCTGAATTCAGTGAGTTTTCGGATGGAGGTTTTATATATCTACGTGAGTGAGGTTATGTCCTGAGATTAATTTTCTGAGGTATGGAAGAAAATTACAGTCGCGGAAAAAGATTCGGCGATAAGTTTTGGAATGGAAAAACGACAGACGTTCTTTCTGTAGGTTTTCTGTTTTTGCGAGTTTCGTTCGTCGCGATGCGCGAGAACTGAGCGTGCGTTACGTTGTAAGAGGTTGTGGGAAATATCTTGTGAGGATAGACTTGGTTTTGATCCAATGGCTAGGATGTGATCTTAGAACTTTATCCTATTTGATCCAATGGCCACAATGCCTTAAGACCATTTTTTTGTAGACTTTTGGAAGTCACTTTGTGGACTTAGAGAAATCACAAATTCACTTCCATTCCTTTCTCTTTGGCCGTGGCTTTCTTTTCCACATTTCCATCTTGTGAATTTTGCATTCCTTCACCATAATCATCCATTAGAAGCTTGGTGGAAAGCTTGAACTTGTGAGATTCTTCTTCCTAAGGTAACTAAACCTATTCCCTATCCTTGTTTGGCTAAGATTCTTAGGGAGTTAGGATTTTTATGATTATGTTCTTGGGAGAAATTTCATAAGAATTGGTTTTGTATGGTTTTTGTTCCATGAAAGTTGTTCATGAGAGTTTAACAAGCATGTCTAGGCTTTGTTATTTTTGTTTTCCATGAGTTGGTGAAAAATCTCATGAGAAAAGTTAGGGTTTTGGTTGGTTTATGTATTGATCAGTAACATGTGGTTAAGTTGTAAGGTTTTGAAAAGAAATGTTGTCTTTGAACCTTTGGGCAAAAGGGAAATGCGTTGTATGGTTTTGTTTTAGAAAATCCGATGAAAAATATTTTGGAGTTTATGAAAATATTTCCTAAGTGTTTTGTGTGGAGTTTTTGAGGTCCAAGTGGGTTAAAACTCTTGTGACATGTGGTGTCGCTTTTTACTTTGAAAACATGTTTGAAAATGATTACCGGACGATTAAGGCCCGTAATAAAACTTGTGCTTGGATTTGGTTTTGATTTTGGAAGTGAAAACCAAATAACTTGCACTCGAAGCAATCAACATGTTTTCGGAAAAGTATTGCTTGCTTATGAAAATGGTTTGCTTTTGTGCCTTGAAAAAGTGTTGGGAACTGATAGAATCAAACTAGGCTTGGGTGGAAAAAGGTGGTGTGAGTTGCTGTCTTTTGCTGTCATGACAGTTGAAACTCGCTGAGCGAGTGGTTACTCGCCAGGGCGAGTGTCACAGGTCATGACAACACGCCAGGGCGAGCTCCAGAGCGAGTAAGACCAGTACTCACTGCCTTCACTCGCCACCAACTCGCCAGGGCGAGCTCTGGGAGTTGAGATTTTGGATTCTGATTTCTAAACTTAGTTTTTAGCTTTCTAATCCCTTTTTATTAATTTATGGAAGTGGCGGGGATTGGAAACGAGTTTTCCGGGTATTCGGAAAGTGTGTAGCTTGTAACGCAAGAAAACGGCCATTTTGCATTTCAAATTATTTAAGACTTTGGCCAATGGTTTTGGGTCCTAAAAATAGTACAAATAACTCATGGTGGTTGATCAATACGGTAGTTTTGGTATGGTATCCGAAAGAGTGGTTTTTCCCTAGGAAACTTTAGGTTTTTGGGGTATTGGTGTAGTTTCAATACTATTGGTTATAGAACAATGTATTGATTGTTGCGCTGCTTGTTTTAGGAAGCGCGTTGTGTTGTTTTGAGCGTGTGTTGTTGACAGAAGCTTGCCGAGGTAAGGGCTCCACTTTATTTCTGTCTTTTCACTGAGTTATAACATGTGTGTTGGTTATTTTCGGTGATGCGTGTTTGTGTGTTTGGCATGTATGTGTTATGTATTCTCGTGATGAGAAAGTGTTTACAATACGTGCGTTGTTTTACATATGATTGGAGATGTATGTATGAACATGTGGGTGAATACATATGATTGGAAATGTATGTATGTTTGTTGTGGTTTGTTACATATGATTGGATATATATGTGTTTTGTTGGGATGGTTTACATATGCTAGGGAGGTATGTATTTGTTGCATTAGTATACATGGGGAATCGTATGCTCATGCATTGTTAGTGCGTAGTTGCGGGAGTGGACTACGAGGTGTAGTTGCGGGAGTGGACTACGAGGTGTGGTTGCGGGAGTGGACCCACCTGATTCTTATAGGGTTTTATTGAGTTCAATACATGGTTGCGGGAGTGGACCATGGGGTGTGATTGCGGGAGTGGATCCACCTTAATCCTTTGTGATTTTGTTGAGTTCGATACATGGTTGCGGGAGTGGACCATGGGGTGTGATTGCGGGAGTGGATCCACCTTAATCCTTTGTGATTTTGTTGAGTTCGATACATGGTTGCGGGAGTGGACCATGGGGTGTGATTGCGGGAGTGAATCCACCTTGACCTTGTGATTTCGTTGGTGTTTTAGTAGGGGTTGGACCTACGATTCCGGAACTCATGCATTGTGGTAGCTAGGGTTAGTACCACGCATTGTAGAGGTTGCATTATAGGCTATGTGTGCATTGCTTATATGAACCCGTTGGTGGGAATTGCTTTGTTGGTTAAGAGCTTTCTCTTGTGTTTTGTGGAATTATTGTTATGTGTACAATCTTTCGCACCGGTTATATATATACATACTCTATATTTTGTGGTGACCCTTTCTTTCATTTGCGGGCTCATCCCACCCAGATGATGGGTTAGGTCGTGGTGACGACGGTGGCTGTTCCAGGCCATAGTGAGCTTGTGTTGAAGCTCAGAGTAGTTAGACTATGCGCCGGTGTGTTTTGTGCACCGTGCTTTTGGGTTAGCATATGATTCTAACTTGTTTTGTTGTAAGTATTTGAATACTTAGACTTGGATTGTAATTATTCAGGAATACACTTTGCTTGTCGAAGCACCTTATGGTAATGAGTTCTTTTGTATATTTGAATGCCGGCTCATTTAAAATATTCTATGCGCACTCTGAGTGTTAGTTGAAAAGAAAAAAAAAATATTGACTTTTCTGGCCCCTGAAAAACGGGCTGTTACAATTGGTATCAGAGCACAGCTTTAAATCTTCAAAGGGAAAGTGTATACTTGAGTCGTTAGTCCTGAGTCGGTTAGAACGTAACTAGTGTTGAGTTAGTTCTAGTGGTTGTTCTGTACCGGGTTATGGGTTAGTAACCGTTGAATGAGATTTTCTGTTGAGACTCAGAAATGTTTGGATAAGGAATCTAATCAGAATTGGTATTGTGTAGAAATAGAATGCCGCCAAGAAGGGCGAATTCAGTTCCTGTAGTACCAGAGGTTGATGTGAACCAGATGGCTTATGCCATGCATACGATGGCAGCGGCTGTGACTGCTCAGAGCCATGCTAAGGCGCAGAGGGATTTGGATAAAAAGGAGTCCAAGAGAAGTAGATGGTATAGTTTGGCAAGTGTCAAGACTATGAGGAGTGTAATCACCAACTGGAGATTGGGAATGTTTTATGTAAGTCGTGTTTGGAATGAGACTCGTGGGTGAGCCTGCGGTTTCGGCGTATTCATTGAGTTGCGGACTCATGGATATTGGTAAGGTTTGACGTTCTTCCTAAGAGGAGATAACTTGCTCGGAATGTAATGGTTTGGGTGGTACTTGTCGTAGTGGCACGGTACTACTGGTGGATGATACTCCACGGGTGCTTCAAGAAAGGAAGCATGATAGCTTGAGCTATGTGTCTTGAGCGTTTTGTCTGGCGATTTCGACGTCTATTCGTAAGAGTGTGAGGGAAACGTGTGGGACCATTGTGCCTCGGAGGACCTTGAGCACAAGTGGAATGAAGTATCACTTAAGTTGGGTAAAGATGGTCTAAACCACCATCAGGATTGTCGACTGTCTATTGACAAATTGGGGGACTGGCCGTCCTTAATTTATTGTTAATGGTAGACGGGAATCGTGTTGATTGGAATTGACTAGTTTTGCTAGCTTTGGTGGTGCGTAAAGAGTTTTTGATGTTTCTTTTTGGAGGGTAGCCACTCACAACTTCGTGTGAAACTAATGGAGTGGGCTATGCCGCGGAGGCGAAAGAGGATCTTTGGGAACTAGAGGTTGTGAACCTCTGTTGTGAGGTTAATTTTGAGTGGTGAACTCGTTGAGAGTTGCGGTTGGTGCACGGTTGTGCCAGTGTGTTGGTGAGAGTATCTGTGTGACTTCACCTGGTGTTAGCATCTTTGTGGCTACACCTAATCCTGAGGGATTTTGTCGTGTTGGTAATGGTAATAACTGGTTGGGTTGTTACTCTTGTTTTTAGTTTCGAGGACGAAACTTCTTTTTGGAGGGTAGTAATGTAAGACCCAAGATTTTACTGTACAATTTTCTAAGGAACTCTAGTGTCGGTTACGAGTTTTAGGGTTTTTAGTAAAGCGGTTTGTGAGTATCGTCGCATTATTGAGATTTTTGCTGAAACGGAGCCTGTTTTGTGCTCGTGCGCTGGAAAGGCACAGACTTTCGGGCCGTGATCCTCTTTTAAGTATGAGGAGATTTCTGTGGATTTAGAATAACGAGTTTTGGATTATTCTTGTTTTTGGAAAAACGAGTAGGATTTTACCCGTCGTTGTAAAATTTTATTGCGTCTGAATTCAGTGAGTTTTCGGATGGAGGTTTTATATATCTGCGTGAGTGAGGTTATGTCCTGAGATTAATTTTCTGAGGTATGGAAGAAAATTACAGTCGCGGAAAAAGATTCGGCGATAAGTTTTGGAATGGAAAAACGACAGACGTTCTTTCTGTAGGTTTTCTGTTTTTGCGAGTTTCGTTCGTCGCGATGCGCGAGAACTGAGAGTGCGTTACGTTGTAAGAGGTTGTGGGAAATATCTTGTGAGGATAGACTTGGTTTTGATCCAATGGCTAGGATGTGATCTTAGAACTTTATCCTATTTGATCCAATGGCCACAATGCCTTATGACCATTTTTTAGTAGACTTTTGGAAGTCACTTTGTGGACTTAGAGAAATCACAAATTCACTTCCATTCCTTTCTCTTTGGCCGTGGCTTTCTTTTCCACATTTCCATCTTGTGAATTTTGCATTCCTTCACCATAATCATCCATTAGAAGCTTGGTGGAAAGCTTGAACTTGTGAGATTCTTCTTCCTAAGGTAACTAAACCTATTCCCTATCCTTGTTTGGCTAAGATTCTTAGGGAGTTAGGATTTTTATGATTATGTTCTTGGGAGAAATTTCATAAGAATTGGTTTTGTATGGTTTTTGTTCCATGAAAGTTGTTCATGAGAGTTTAACAAGCATGTCTAGGCTTTGTTATTTTTGTTTTCCATGAGTTGGTGAAAAATCTCATGAGAAAAGTTAGGGTTTTGGTTGGTTTATGTATTGATCAGTAACATGTGGTTAAGTTGTAAGGTTTTGAAAAGAAAAGTTGTCTTTGAACCTTTGGGCAAAAGGGAAATGCGTTGTATGGTTTTGTTTTAGAAAATCCGATGAAAAATATTTTGGAGTTTATGAAAATATTTCCTAAGTGTTTTGTGTGGAGTTTTTGAGGTCCAAGTGGGTTAAAACTCTTGTGACATGTGGTGTCGCTTTTTACTTTGAAAACATGTTTGAAAATGATTATCGGACGATTAAGGCCCGTAATAAAACTTGTGCTTGGATTTGGTTTTGATTTTGGAAGTGAAAACCAAATAACTTGCACTCGAAGCAATCAACATGTTTTCGGAAAAGTATTGCTTGCTTATGAAAATGGTTTGCTTTTGTGCCTTGAAAAAGTGTTGGGAACTGATAGAATCAAACTAGGCTTGGGTGGAAAAAGGTGGTGTGAGTTGCTGTCTTTTGCTGTCATGACAGTTGAAACTCGCTGAGCGAGTGGTTACTCGCCAGGGCGAGTGTCACAGGTCATGACAACACGCCAGGGCGAGCTCCAGAGCGAGTAAGACCAGTACTCACTGCCTTCACTCGCTACCAACTCGCCAGGGCGAGCTCTGGGAGTTGAGATTTTGGATTCTGATTTCTAAACTTGGTTTTTAGCTTTCTAATCCCTTTTTATTAATTTATGGAAGTGGCGGGGATTGGAAACGAGTTTTCCGGGTATTCGGAAAGTGTGTAGCTTGTAACGCAAGAAAACGGCCATTTTGCATTTCAAATTATTTAAGACTTTGGCCAATGGTTTTGGGTCCTAAAAATAGTACAAATAACTCATGGTGGTTGATCAATACGGTAGTTTTGGTATGGTATCCGAAAGAGTGGTTTTTCCCTAGGAAACTTTAGGTTTTTGGGGTATTGGTGTAGTTTCAATACTATTGGTTAGAGAACAATGTATTGATTGTTGCGCTGCTTGTTTTAGGAAGCGTGTTGTGTTGTTTTGAGCGTGTGTTGTTGACGGAAGCTTGCCGAGGTAAGGGCTCCACTTTATTTCTGTCTTTTCACTGAGTTATAACATGTGTGTTGGTTATTTTCGGTGATGCGTGTTTGTGTGTTTGGCATGTATGTGTTATGTATTCTCGTGATGAGAAAGTGTTTACAATACGTGCGTTGTTTTACATATGATTGGAGATGTATGTATGAACATGTGGGTGAATACATATGATTGGAAATGTATGTATGTTTGTTGTGGTTTGTTACATATGATTGGATATATATGTGTTTTGTTGGGATGGTTTACATATGCTAGGGAGGTATGTATTTGTTGCATTAGTATACATGGGGAATCGTATGCTCATGCATTGTTAGTGCGTAGTTGCGGGAGTGGACTACGAGGTGTAGTTGCGGGAGTGGACTACGAGGTGTGGTTGCGGGAGTGGACCCACCTGATTCTTATAGGGTTTTATTGAGTTCAATACATGGTTGCGGGAGTGGACCATGGGGTGTGATTGCGGGAGTGGATCCACCTTAATCCTTTGTGATTTTGTTGAGTTCGATACATGGTTGCGGGAGTGGACCATGGGGTGTGATTGCGGGAGTGGATCCACCTTAATCCTTTGTGATTTTGTTGAGTTCGATACATGGTTGCGGGAGTGGACCATGGGGTGTGATTGCGGGAGTGAATCCACCTTGACCTTGTGATTTCGTTGGTGTTTTAGTAGGGGTTGGACCTACGATTCCGGAACTCATGCATTGTGGTAGCTAGGGTTAGTACCACGCATTGTAGAGGTTGCATTATAGGCTATGTGTGCATTGCTTATATGAACCCGTTGGTGGGAATTGCTTTGTTGGTTAAGAGCTTTCTCTTGTGTTTTGTGGAATTATTGTTATGTGTACAATCTTTCGCACCGGTTATATATATACATACTATATATTTTGTGGTGACCCTTTCTTTCATTTGCGGGCTCATCCCACCCAGATGATGGGTTAGGTCGTGGTGACGACGGTGGCTGTTCCAGGCCATAGTGAGCTTGTGTTGAAGCTCAGAGTAGTTAGACTATGCGCCGGTGTGTTTTGTGCACCGTGCTTTTGGGTTAGCATAGGATTCTAACTTGTTTTGTTGTAAGTATTTGAATACTTAGACTTGGATTGTAATTATTCAGGAATACACTTTGCTTGTCGAAGCACCTTATGGTAATGAGTTCTTTTGTATATTTGAATGCCGGCTCATTTAAAATATTCTATGCGCACTCTGAGTGTTAGTTGAAAAGAAAAAAAAAATATTGACTTTTCTGGCCCCTGAAAAACGGGCTGTTACACTTTGGTACCTACAACCATATTTAATGTAAGGGTTAATTTCCTTATCCAAATTGAATCATGCCGAACGAAACGGAAGGTAAATGTCATAAAATAATAATAAAATGTTTGGCCATAAAGAAGAAATCAAATAAAGTCGATTCAAGAACTATTTTTAAGGACACCTTATACCAATTAATAATGCATGAAATGCAACTAGACAATAATCCAGATATCAATATCTCCGCAGAGCAAAAAGTCCCACTTGGACAGTGTCCCGCTTGGACACAATACCCCGCTTGGGTAATAAGGTTCGGTACCCCGCTTGGGTATTATTCCGAACCAACCTATCAAACCGCTATATGCCATGATATGCATAATATAGATATTCTCTCATTGAATATCCCACAAAATTAAAACCTCTCTAAATCCACATGATTAAGAGACAAAATTAACACCTTTGGTAACCATTGGTACCAATCGTAAATACCACTTAATTAGTCATTTAAGTTATAACCATAAACATAAACAACCAGAAGTCATAAAATAATCCACCACCACAATACCAACAACAACAATCAACAACCACAATACCAACAACAACAATCAGCACACACATCACTTACAATATCTTAAAATGACATAAAATGTCATAAAAATAATTCTATCATTCCTTCTATCATCATTACTCGCTATCGGTTAACTATCCCATTATTAATCTATAACATAAACCCTAAGTGCATGAGTGTATGGGGTAAAAGTCCTTACCTTAGACGCTTTCCTTCCATGGCTCTGATTCTAGATATCCTACGGTCAACCGCATGATCGAGTGTTTAACATTTCTTTACGGCTAAGAATATTGAATTAGAATAAGGCATGAGTATGAATATGAGAGACAATGGTCATGAGAAATGAGATGATATTTTCTATTGTTTGTTCTTGGCAGAGAGTAACATTTAGAACTCCAAATTTTGTGAAGTGGTAACGTGTGAGAGATACTAAAGGCTAATAATCCATTTGTTAATTGGGATTATAGAGGTAATTGAGTGAGATAGGGTAAAGTGTGTATGGTTTATGAAATTGGGAGTGTAAAGGATAATCCATTACAAGTGAGAGACGTCATGGCTAGTCTACTGAGGGCCATTCATTAGCAATTGATGCAAAAAGGGCGACATGCCAAAAAGGGAGAGGAAGCATAAGTAGTAATTAGGATTTTTATTCAAGGAATTGGTTTCACTCTTGAGGAATATAAAGATCAATTAGTGCTAGTCTCTCTAAACCGATCAAGAACACGGATATAGGAGGATATTGCAACGTGGGTATGCTTTTGGTACCACGTTCAGTGTGTATGTTATCAAGGAACTAATTCTATGATATTAGAGAAAATAAGGCAATTGTGATTAGCACATGTCTAAATTGTAGGCAAGGTTTGTTAAACTAAAATAAAATAATAAATTGATAAGACCAAGAGGGAATCAGCATTTAAATTACTCTTTTTGACTAAGTCAAAATCGAAAATAAAAACACATGATTATTATGAAATAATAGGTACTATTTTATAATAATATTGATAACATAGCTAAATAATTAAAAATGACCATTATCTCTTTAATTAATAAAATAGAATATATAGAATATAGAATAGAATATAAATCAGTTCCTATAAGATTTATTTATCAAATAACTAATTAACAAATAATGACTATGAAATAAATATAGGATGCTATAAGTTTCTTAAATTCTTTACATGCAAATAAATTGTTGAATAAAGAATAAATTGAGAAATTTACTAAAAGGACATATATAAAATATTGGGATGTTACATATTGCATCTTTTTTTTTTTATCTTTAAAGCTAAAATTACAATCAAGGGTAGAAGATTTGCAATATTATCATACTCTTTGAGGACAAATTTGATTTTTTAGTAATTGTTCCTTCTATATATTTTTAGTAGATTATTATTGCCGCTAATAGTATAGTTTTTTTTGCAACAACCTTGTAAAGTCGTTAGGAAACTACACAATTACTATTTTTATGCGTATTTTTTGTAGGATCCGCCCAACACATTAATTATATGGCCTAAAGCAAACATTAATATAAGGTTTTTTATTTTATTTTAAAATAAAATAAAAAATTGATATTACAAAAATAAATAAAAATAATTTTTGGGTAAAAAGTTATTGAATATCTTCATTTATTAAAATAAATTATATTATTTTTAGATAAGTAAACATAATAATAGAAAATAATTGATAAAAAAAATAGGAATAGAAAATAAATTGTATAATAGTGTAGATGATCTTTTTTTCTTTTTTGTTTTGGTACAGGCATAGATGATCTTTTTTTTGAAGTAGATCTTTTTTTGGTACAAGCGTAGATGATCTTTTTTTATATAAGTTAAAAAAAATCTACAACAAGTAGAGTACAATATATTTCTTTTGAGGTAAAGTAGAGTACAATATATATTTTTTTTAAACAAGGTAGAGTACAATATAAAAGTATAGTTCTCCACAATAAATATAAATGGATAAAATAAGAAAGCAAAAAACCATGAGAAAAATAATTTGGTTTTAAAAAAATTAATTTTAAAACATAAGAAAAATAATTTGGTTTTAAAAAAATTAATTTTTTTTCTGAGTTCTTGTAACAACCCGTTTTTCAAAGGCCAGAAAAGGCATTAATTTTTTTTTTTTGTACACATCAGAGTTACGCATAAAAGATTTTAAATGAGCCGGCATTCAAATATACAAAAGAACTCATTACCATAAGGTGTTTCGACAAGCAAAGTGTATTCCTGAATAATTACAATCCAAGTCTAAGTATTCAAATACTTACAACAAAACAAGTTTGAATCCTAAGCCTAAACCCAAAAAGCACGGTGTACAACCCACACCGGCGCATAATCCAACTAAACTAAAGCTCCAACATCTCACTGGGGCCTCGAACAGCCACCGTCGTCACCACGACCTAACCCATCATCTGGGTGGGATGAGCCCGCAAATGAAAGAAAGGGTCACCACAAAATAAAAGTATATATATATATAACCGGTGCGAAGGATGTACACATAACAAATTTCCACATACACAAGAGAAAGCTCTTTAACACCAAAGCAATTCCCACCAACGGGTTTATATAAATAATGCACACAAAGCCTAATGCAGACTTCTACAATGGGTGTGGTACTATCCAAGCTACCACATGCATGATTTCCGGAATCGTAGGTCCAACCCACTAAAGCCACAAGGGCAGGTGATGCCACACAGACGCTATCACCAGGTGAAAATAGCCACACAGATGCTACCAGCCACACAGATGCTGTCAGCCACACAGATGCTGTCACCAGGCGAAAATAGCCACACAGATGCTACCAGCCACACAGATGCTGTCAGCCACACAGATGCTGTCACCAGGCGAAAATAGCCACACAGATGCTACCAGCCACACAGATGCTGTCGCCAACTATGAAATGCATGAGCATACTTTCTAATTAAGCATATATAGGGCAGTCACACAGACACAGCCCCGGCGGAGTCACACAGACACATCCACCCGTGTAGTCCCAACTGACTTACACGTTCCATACATGCTCATGCAACAATTACATATCACACAGATATATGTAAACCAAACACAACGACATACATACATTTCCAATCATATGTATTCCAACAACCTGTTCATACATATATTCTCATAATCATATGTAAACAGCGCAAGTATTTTAAACACGTTCTCATCACGAGAATACATCAACCAGACATGCCAAACACACAGCAAAGCATTACAGCAGAAATCCAAGCATGTCGTAACCAGTTGAAAAGACGGAAATAAAGTGGAGCCCTTACCTCGGCAAGCTTCCAACACATCAACTTATGCTATGCGAGCAATATCCGTCTCTCTCGACGAAGTCCCCAATTCGGCTAATCCTTTTAACCTTTTACAACACATAACTTATCTAAGTTAATACACAATTCTAATTGATCACTCCAATAGTCCTAGCTCGGCTACTAATGGATTCGAGACCTATGGTTGTTCCCTCACAACTAACAGGCCCGACTCATTTTCAAAACGACTCTTAAAGATACAACACTTTAATAAATAGCTTTTCTCGTAAAAGCGCTATAACAAATAGTTTTATCCAAAAACGTCGCCAAATAAATTCAAACTATTTTAAAGCTTTTCCAAAAGCAAATCTCTTTTCAAACAACTTATGCCTCAAACCATAAGTTTCAAAATCTTTTAAAACTAAACAAGTCCGAACTAAAACTTTTCTCGTTCGACTTATAACAAAATACTTTTCGCGTGCACGTAACTAAAACGTTTTCTGAATAGTTCACAAACATCAAACTCTTAAAAATATAAATCCTCGACAATACCGTTTCAAACTAAAATGGCCATAACTCATTCAATCTTTATCCGATCGAGACGAGCCATACGCCGAAATCATCGTCTCGAAAAGGCGGATCAAATGGTTAGGTTTTCAGGACACAACTACAATTTTGAAATGACAGAAATACCCTTTTCAATTTCGGCCAGAATTGAATTAACCTCAAAATCATCATTTTCAAGAATCAAAGATAGCTAAAACACTTATACAAATATTAATTTCACATAAACCAACTCAAATTAGTTTGATTCTATGCTTAAAACATTTTCCAAAACCCTAAACTTCAAAAATCATAAAAATTAGGGGCTTTTCTTTTCATAGCATTTTCTTTTCAAAATTGAACCATTAAAACAACTAAGGCCAATTTTGATTGCAAGAAATGAACTCAATTGAACAAACTCAAAACTTACAAAATATTTCCTCAAAATTATTTCCATAAACTCATGAACCAAATCCTTTTTCAAACCTTTCTAGATGATAATATTTCTTATGGATCAACCATTAACTAGCATGGATCTATACTATTAATAAAGGAAAAATTTGTAACTAACTCTACACCAAACAAAAGGCCCACGGCCAAAGAAGAGAAGGAGGAAGGAGAATTTTTCTTACCATGAAACTTAGCTCACAAGCACCACCAAGGAGAGGGGATCAACTTTGGTTCCAAGCTTTCTTTCTAATTTCATCTAGATTTCTCACACAAATTGGATTTTCTACACTTAATAATTATTTGGAAATGAAGAATGAGAGAGGGAGTATGTTCACGGTTCATGGAAGGAAAAGAAAAGTCTCATGATCAATTCTATATATAGATCCTCTTATTTACTCTAAGCCTTTGGATCAAATAGTAAAAGTTTCTAAGACTTAATCCTAGCCAACCATAATCTCTTGGTCACCAAACAACTCTCCTAAAATATCTTAGATATTATTTGGGCTTGCCAACTTATCTCGCTCAGTCCCCCCGTTTGCTCTTAAACGAGTCGTACCTCGCTAATGGACGAAAATCGCAAAAATAGAAAAACTACGGAATAAACGTCCGTCGTAAACCGCTTCTAAAAATTATCGCTAAAACTTTTTCCTCGACTGTGATTTTCTTCCTCACCCTCGAAAAATAATCTGAAGATATATCCTAACTCACGCCGATATATAAAACTCTCATCTAAATCCTCACTTAAAACAGACGCAGTAAAATTTTACATCAGCGGGTAAATTCCTACTCGTTTTTCCAAAAACAAGAATAATCCAAAACTCGCATTTCTTACTTCACAGAAATCTCCTCATACTCAAAAGAGGATCACGACCCGAAAGTCTGTGCCTTTCCAGCGCACCAGCACAAAACAGGCTCCGTTTCAGCAAAAATCCTAATATCGCGACAATACTCATGAAACCGCTTCGCCAAAAACCCTAAAAACTTAGCCGACACTAAAGTTCCTTAGAAAAACCGCACAGTAAAATCTTGGGTCTTACAGTTCTAAACCGGCATTAATCTTTTATCGTGGTTTCCGTTCCTATTTTTATGCATAAATTTCTTAAAATATAATATAGAATGAGTTAGTTATGGTCATTAATTGTCATTTTTTTTTTACTTATGGTCATTATTTGTCAAAACAAGAATTCCTCACTCTTGCATATATAAAAAATTAGAAAATAATCTTGACCTTCCAATTTTATTTTTTTTTTCTGTAAAAAAAAAAGAAATTAGAAAAATTAAAATACAAATGATTGATTAAAAACAAGTAATTGGTACTGACAAAAAAATTATTTTCTGAAGAAAATAAAAAATTTATTTCATACGATAAAAATACAAAGGATTGTATAAAAATAAATAATTATTATTATAAAATAATAATAATTGTTCTTGACCAAAAATAGTAATTCACTTGCTGAAGAAAAAAAAATCGTCGTTGTACAAGGTTCACTATTTAATTCCTCACCATTATTAGGAGAATTTGTTAAAATTTTCCATTGTATATTTCTAAAAAAAACAACCACCACCCTTTCCCGATTTATTTCTTCAAGCCCAATTATTATTTTATTTTTTGTAGTCAAGTAATTATCTCTATTATATACATTTCGAGATTCCCACGGAGCTCTCTCGTGCATTCTCAATAGAAATTGCTTAGGTGTCATTCAATTAGAGCTTCTCTAATATTATACTTATGCGGAGTTTCTAGCTTAAGATATGCTGTTCGAATCCCACCGACAATAATAATTGAATTTTTATCATATTTTATGAAAAACTACATTATTTTTTGTTTTTTTTTTTGTTTCTAACCCAATTAGAGCATCTCAAATTATTTTTTTTTAGAAACTCTCTTTCAAATATATTTTTTGTTTGGAAACCCTCAATTTTATTTTTTTTTGTAAAAACTCTCTCAAATATATATATATATTTTTGTAGAAACTCTTTTTAAAAAAAATTATTTTTGAAACTCTCAAATATATATATATATATATATATATATATATATATATATATATATATATATATTTTAATTCTTTTTGTAAACCAAAAGTATCATCCGCGCGCAACTGCAAAGATTAATCCCCTCGAGGTAACTGAGATCTATTTAAGGGGTTGACCTCTCCCAAGAAATGCTTCTCCATACGCACTGGTCAGGGATCGAACTTAGGACCAAATGGTTAAGGGGCCCAAATATCTACCACTTGTGCGACACTATCTTGGGGCATTTTTAATATTTTAATTTTGTAAAATAAAGGAACACTCATACTTAGATTACTATGACATAAATTGAAATAAGAAAGTACATGTAACAACCCGTTTTCCAAAGGCCAGAAAAGGCACTATATATTTTTTTTTTTTGTACACGATCAGAGTTACGCATAAAAGATTTTAAATGAGCCGGCATTCAAATATACAAAAGAACTCATTACCAAAAGGTGCTTCGACAAGCAAAGTGTATTCCTGAATAATTACAGTCCAAGTCTAAGTATTCAAACAAGTTAGAAAACTCTATGCTAACCCAAAAGCACGGTGCACAAAACACATCGGCGCATAGTCTAACTACTCTAAGCTTCAACACAAGCTCACTATGGCCTAGAGCTGCCAACACCATCCTCACGACCTACATCATCATCTGGGGTGGGATGAGCCCGCAAATGAAAGAATGGTTCACCACAAAATAAAAGTATATATATATATATAACCGGTGCGAAAGATTGTACACATAACAATAATTCCACAAAACACAAGAGAAAGCTCTTAAACACCAAGCAATTCCCACCAACGGGTTTATATATATAATGCACACCAAGCCTAATGCAGACTTCTACAATGAGTGTGGTAGATTCCCCATTACCACATGCAAATGAATTCCGGATGTCAAATAATCATCATCAATAAAACCACAAAGGGTTAGAGTGGATCCATTCCCGATAATCGCACTCTGCAGTCCATTCCCGATAACCGCTTATTGGACTCAATAAATCCCGTAGGATTAAGGTGGATCCATTCCCGATAATCGCACCCCGTGATCCATTCCCGATAATCACTTACTATGAATGCATGAGCATACGATTCCCCTTATATGCTAATGCAACACATACATATCGTACACGCATATGTAATCACACCACAACAACACATACATATACATCTAGTCATATGCATTTAATCAACTGTTCATACACATATTTCACCAAACATATGTAAGACCACGAATCATGTATTTACCACGATCTCATATCGAGAATACATCACAACAACATGCCACGCACACCACAATTGCATACACAGCAAAACAAGCATGTCGTAACCGTTTTAAAGACGGAAATAAAGTGGAGCCCTTACCTCGGCAAGCTTCCGTCAACAAAACGTTCACACAACACTACGTGCTCCCTAAAACAAGCAACGGACAATCAATACATCGTTTCCAAGCCCAATGTATTGAAACTACATCAAAACCCCAAAAACTCTAAAGGTTTCTAAGGAAAATTCACTCTTCCGGATACCATACCAAAATCTATCTTATTGATCAACACCCATGAGTTATTTATACTATTTTTAGGACCCAAAACAATTGTCAAAAGTCTTAAATAATTTGAAATGCAAAATGGCCGTTTTCTTGCGTTATAAGCTACACACTTTCCGAGTACCCGAAAAACTCGTTTCCAATCCCAACCACTTCCATAAATAAACAAAAAGGGATTAGAAAGCTAAAAACCAAGTTTTGAAATCAGAATCCAAAATTTTAGGTCCCAGAACTCGCCCTGGCGAGTTGGTGGCGAGTGAAGGCAGAGAGGACTGGTCTAGCTCGCTCTGGAGCTCGCCCTGGCGTGTTGTCATGACCTGTGACACTCGCCCTGGCGAGTAACCACTCGCTCAGCGAGTTTCAACTGTCATGACAGCAAAAGACAGCAACTCACACCACCTTTTTCCACCCAAACCTAGTTTGATTCTTTTAGTTCCCAACATCTTTTCAAGGCACAAAAGCAAACCATTTTCATAAGCAAGCAATTCATTTCCGAAAGCTTGTATGTTGCTTCGAGTGCAAGTTATTTGGTTTTCACTTCCAAAATCAAAACCAAATCCAAGCACAAGTTTTATTACGGGCCTTAATCGCCCGGTAATCATTTTCAAACATGTTTTCAAGGTAAAAAGCGACACCACATGTCACAAGAGTTTTAAACCACTTTGCCCCCAAAACACTACCCAAAAACACTTAGGAAATATTTTCATAAACCACAAAATATTTTTCATCGGATTTTCTAAAACAAAACCATATAACGCATTTCCCTTTTGCCCAAAGGTTCAAAGACAACTTTTCTTTTCAAAACCTTACAACTTAACCTCATGTTATTGATCAATACATAACCAAACCAAAACCCTAACTTTTCTCATGAGATTTTTCACCAACTCATGGAAAACAAACATAACAAAGCCTACACATGCTTACTAAACTCTCATGAACAACTTTCATGAAAGAAGAATCAATTCCTAACATTTTCACCTTAAGAACATAATCTAAAACTCATAGCCCCAAGAGTTTAAACCAACAAAATGAAGAGGAAAAGAGTGGTTACCTTAAGGAAGTGATTCTCTATAACAATTCCACAAAGCTTCCAAGCTTGAAATGGACACAAATGGTGAGGAATGGAAAATTTAGTGAAGGTTGGAAAGAAAGTAATGGAGTCTACGTGAAAGAGAGAAAGAATGAGAGTGAAGTTTGTGATTTTCCTAAGTCCACAAGTCACTAAACCTCCTTACTATGTCAAGGCTCTTGATAGCCAATCCACCCTTGGATCAAAGTCAAAAGTCCAAGCTTAAACCCTAGCCATTGGATCAATTTGCTTTATGAGAAATCACAAGATTTAATTCAACTCATCCATAACAAGTCACGTGTTCAGCTCTCGCACGTCGCGACGAACGTAAATCACAAAAACATAAAACCTACGGAAAGAACGTCTAACGTTTAACATTCCCAAAACTTATCGCCGAATCTTTTTCCGCGACTGTAATTTTCTTCCACACCTTAGAAAATTATTCTCAGAATATATCCTAACTCGCGCAGATATATAAAACTCCCATCCGAAACCTCACTTAAAACAGACGTAGTAAGATTTTCCATCCGCGGGTAAAATCCTACTCGTTTTCCCAAAAACAAGAATAATCCAAAAATCGTTATTCTAAAACCACATATATCTTCTTATTCAAGCAACAGGATCACAAGACAAAAGTCTGTACAATTACAGCGCACGAGCACAACACAGGCTCAATTACAGCAAAAGCTACTAATTACACGATGTTTCGTCACACGAACACATCGAAACCCTAATATTCCTTAAACCAACTATACAATGGAATCTTGGGTCTTACAATACTACCCCCCTAAAAGAAGTTTCGTCCTCGAAACTTAGACATCGTCGAACAAACTGGGGTATAATTCTTTCATCTTACTCTCGAGCTCCCAGGTGGTATCTCCTGTAGCTTCGTTCCATATTACCTTCACCAAAGGTATCTCTTTCGTTCTCAGACGCTTCATCTTCCTATCCGCAATCTTGATCGGCGGAACTTCAAATGACAAGTTATCCCTCAACTGGATGTCATCTGGTGTGATCACATGTGATGGATCCGGTGTATATTTCCGCAATTGCGACACATGGAACACGTCATGAATCAAAGATAGTACCGGTGGCAACGCGATCCGGTATGCTACCTTCCCAACTCGTTCCAAAATCTGATAAGGCCCTATAAACTTTGGAGTCAACTTCCTTGCTTTCAAAGCCCTTCCAACACCAGTCGTTGGAGTAACACGGAGAAATACGTGATCCCCCTCCTCAAACTCTAAAGGCCTCCGACGCCTATCCGCATAACTCTTTTGGCGATCTTGAGCAACTTTCATCATTGCCCTTATCTTTCGGACCTTGTCCGTCGTCTGTTGTACCATTTCCGGTCCTACTATCATACTTTCCCCATCTTGGTACCAACACAAAGGAGTCTGACATCTCCTCCCATACAAAGCCTCGTATGGTGCCATTCCAATACTCGCGTGGAAACTGTTGTTGTAAGTGAATTCTATCAAAGGTAACACATCATCCCAACTTCCACGGTCATCCAACACACATGCTCTCAACAAATCCTCTAAAGACTGATTTGTTCTCTCCGTCTGCCCATCTGTCTGAGGATGGTAGGCGGAACTCAATCTCAATTTCGTCCCTAACGCCTCATGCAAAGTCTTCCAAAAGTGTGAAGTAAACTTTGGGTCTCGATCCGACACTATACTTGACGGAATCCCATGTAATCTCACAATCTCAGCAATGTAAATATCGGTCAACTTTGCCGCTGTATCCGTAGTTCTTACCGGTAGAAAATGAGCGGACTTAGTGAAACGATCCACTATCACCCAAATGGAATCATGCTTCCTCCTGGTCTTAGGTAAACCAGTGATGAAATCCATAGAAATGCTATCCCACTTCCACTCGGGAATGTCTAATGACTGCAGCATCCCTGCTGGTCTCTGATGCTCAATCTTCGCCTTCTGACAAGTCAGACACGACGCCACATACTCAGCCACATCCCTCTTCATACTCGGCCACCAGAAATCATGCCTCAGGTCTTGATACATCTTTGTTGCTCCGGGATGTATACTAAGTTTACTCTTGTGTGCCTCCCCTAGAATGGTGTTTCTCAAGTCCATAGCTTCGGGCACACACACCCTACCTTGACACCTCAAAATGTTGTCCGATCCCACCTTGAAATCTCGGTTGGTTCCTCGAACAATCAAAGCCCTCTTCTCCATAAGGAACTTGTCATTTTGACAATTTGCAATGTCCTCCAACAACCCGCTTGAGATGGTAATCATACCCAGTCTCATAATCCCTAAAGCAAACTCTACCTCTAGGTGCAAGTCACGAAACTCTCTCAACAACTCTTGTTGACTAGCCATTTGTGCCGAGCAAACCGACACACTCTTCCTACTCAAAGCATCGGCTACCACATTAGCCTTCCCCGGATGGTATTCCAACGTAAAGTCGAAGTCTTTCAAAGTTTCCATCCATCTCCTCTGCCTCATATTAAGCTCTTTCTGATCAAACAAATACTTGAGACTTTTATGGTCACTAAACACGACAAAAGTGCAACCATAAAGATGATGTCTCCAAATCTTCAATGCAAAAACAACGGCCGCAAGCTCTAAATCGTGCGTAGGATAATTCTTTTCATGCACTTTCAGTTGCCTGGACGCATAAGCTACTGCCCTCTTGTGTTGCATCAACACACAACCCAACCCTTGATGAGAAGCATCACAATAAACCTCATACGGTTCCTCCGACTGTGGTAACATCAAAACTGGTGAAGTCGTCAATCGTTCTTTCAACAACTGAAAACTCAACTCACATTTCTCTGTCCAAGCAAACGGTTGATCTTTTCGCGTAAGTTGTGTCATAGGCGCCACAATCTTAGCGAAACCTTCAATGAATCTCCGGTAATAACCGGCCAAACCCACAAAACTCCTTACATCCGTCACTGTTTGAGGTTGCTTCCATGAAAGTACCGTATCAATCTTGGCTGGATCCACGGCTATTCCCTCTTTTGATATCACATGGCCAAGGAAATTCACCTCTTCCAACAAAAAGTCACACTTTGACGGGTTTGCATACAGCTTACTTTCCCGCAAAACTTGCAAAACTAGACGAAGATGCTCTACATGTTCCTCTTCACTCTTCGAATACACCAAGATGTCATCAATAAAAACCACCACAAACTTGCCCAAGAATGAATGGAATATCCGATTCATGTAGGCCATAAAGATAGCAGGTGCATTCGTCACTCCAAACGGCATCACTAAGAACTCATAATGCCCATAACGCGTCCTAAACGCCGTTTTCTGAATATCCTCCTCTCGTACTCTTATCTGGTGATATCCAGATTTCAAGTCGATCTTGGAAAACACTGAGGCCCCCCTCAACTGATCCATCAAATCATCAATACGCGGCAGTGGATATCGGTTCTTGATAGTCACCTTATTAAGCTTCCGATAATCCACACATAAACGAGACTTACCATCCTTCTTTTTAACCAATAAGACCGGTGCTCCCCAAGGCGACACACTAGGCCTTATGAAACCTTTAACTAACAAGTCCTCAATCTGACTCTTCAACTCTACCAACTCAGCTGGAGCCATCCGATAAGCTGATTCCGAAATCGGACCCGTACCCGGTTGCAGATCAATAAAGAATTCCACCTCACTACACGGAGGAAAAGCTGGAATCTCTGATGGTAACACATCTTGGAAATCCTGAACCACACGAATTTCCTCAATTCGGATCTCCGACGTCACTCCTAAGCTAGCAAGTGAAACTATCTCCGGCTCTCCATTACACATAACCACAGAAAGCCGATTTGCAGACAAGTACCTTCGCACACCTGGCTCGGGAAAGAAAACCAATTTCCGAGCATAGTCTAGAATAACATAATGATAAGACAACCAATCCATCCCGAGGATGATCTCGAGAGATAACAGTGGTAGACAAACCAAATTGACCAGAAAATCCCTATTCTGGATTACTACCAAACAATGCAAACATGCAGTATTCACTACCAAATCCTTAGCAGGAGTCAAAACATTCAAATCAAACGGAAGCACAGAAACATTCAAACTCAAACGATTTGCACAAGCCAAAGATATGAATGAGTGGGTTGCCCCCGTGTCAATCAAAGCAGTTAAAGAATTACCTGCGATGTGACAGCTCTCGTGGATGGCATTGCTAGCCTGCCCACTCAACTCAGTGCCCATACAGTAAGCACGTGCCTTTGCCGCCGGTCTAGTACCTTGTGAGCCTTGCGCCGCATTTGCCGACGGCCCGGCCTTTGGGGCCCTGCACTCTCTAGCCACATGCCCTGGCTTCTTACAATTATAACAAACATTTGCCGCGGTCGGGCATTCATTGGCATAGTGGCCCACCTCGCCACACTTGAAACAACCTTGTTTCACCCTATTTTGGTTCCCCTGATTCACCGACCTTCCTTGTCCCTTACTGTTTTGTGGACGATCATACGGCTTACCACTTTGTTTCCCACGATTCTGAGTCGAACCACGATCATTGGTACGACTTGGTCCTCCAGCACTAGAATTCCCTTGGCGGTTCACCCGCTTATTTCTCATGTCTTCGACCTCTTGGCACTTTTCAACCAAGACCTGGAATTGTCGAATACCCAACGGCACAACCGCATCCTGCAGCTCGTACCTCAGTCCATCTTGAAATCGCCGACACATATAAACCTCATCTATCCCATCCCTAAAGAAGCGGAAGAAACGGGATAGTGATTCAAATTTCTTGGCATATGCTTCAACATTCATGCCCGCTTGCCTTAGCCTCAGAAACTCTTCCCCATACCTTTCCCTAGCTGTCTCAGGGAAGTATTTGGCCAAGAACCTCCTTTTGAAGTTCTCCCAACTTAACTCTTCATGAACATTCTCCATGATTAGTCGGGTGTTCCTCCACCAATACTCAGAACCCCCGAGTAACTGATAGGTAGCTAAGACCACCTTCTCTCCTTCTGGACAATGAATTGCCCCGAATATCCTCTCCACAGATTGGAGCCATAAATCAGCAGTTTTCGGACCTCCCTCCCCATTAAACTTTGGAGGAGTCTGGTGGTTGAAATTCGAAAGAAGTCTAGATCCAGCCGTAAGTATTTCCCTTTCGCGCTTTTCCAGATCCCTCTGCGCCTTAGCATGGCTTTGAGCAGTCACAGCCGCTGCCATTGTGTTCATGGCGTAAGCCATTTCATATATATCAGCATTGTCCGTCACAGGTGCTGTAGGTGCCCTTCTTGGAGGCATTCTACTCTGCACAATACCAATTCTGATTAGATTCCTTATCCAAACATTCCAGAATCTCAACAGAAAATCTCACTCCACGGATTATTAACCCATAACCCGACACAGAACAAACACTAGAACTAACTCCACACTAGTTACGTTCTAACCGACTCTAAACTAACGACTCAAGTATACACTTTCCCTTTGAAGATTTAAAGCCGTGCTCTGATACCAATTGTAACAACCCGTTTTCCAAAGGTCAGAAAAGGCACTATATATTTTTTTTTTTGTACACGATCAGAGTTACGCATAAAAGATTTTAAATGAGCCGGCATTCAAATATACAAAAGAACTCATTACCAAAAGGTGCTTCGACAAGCAAAGTGTATTCCTGAATAATTACAGTCCAAGTCTAAGTATTCAAACAAGTTAGAAAACTCTATGCTAACCCAAAAGCACGGTGCACAAAACACATCGGCGCATAGTCTAACTACTCTAAGCTTCAACACAAGCTCACTATGGCCTAGAGCTGCCAACACCATCCTCACAACCTACATCATCATCTGGGGTGGGATGAGCCCGCAAATGAAAGAAAGGGTCACCACAAAATAAAAGTATATATATATATATAACCGGTGAGAAAGATTGTACACATAACAATAATTCCACAAAACACAAGAGAAAGCTCTTAAACACCAAGCAATTCCCACCAACGGGTTTATATATATAATGCACACCAAGCCTAATGCAGACTTCTACAATGAGTGTGGTAGATTCCCCATTACCACATGCAAATGAATTCCGGAAGTCAAATAATCATCATCAATAAAACCACAAAGGGTTAGAGTGGATCCATTCCCGATAATCGCACTCTGCAGTCCATTCCCGATAACCGCTTATTGGACTCAATAAATCCCGTAGGATTAAGGTGGATCCATTCCCGATAATCGCACCACGTGATCCATTCCCGATAATCACTTACTATGAATGCATGAGCATACGATTCCCCTTATATGCTAATGCAACACATACATATCGTACACGCATATGTAATCACACCACAACAACACATACATATACATCTAGTCATATGCATTTAATCAACTGTTCATACACATATTTCACCAAACATATGTAAGACCACGAATCATGTATTTACCACGATCTCATATCGAGAATACATCACAACAACATGCCACGCACACCACAATTGCATACACAGCAAAACAAGCATGTCGTAACCGTTTTAAAGACGGAAATAAAGTGGAGCCCTTACCTCGGCAAGCTTCCGTCAACAAAACGTTCACACAACACTACGTGCTCCCTAAAATAAGCAACGGACAATCAATACATCGTTTCCAAGCCCAATGTATTGAAACTACATCAAAACCCCAAAAACTCTAAAGGTTTCTAAGGAAAATTCACTCTTCCGGATACCATACCAAAATCTATCATATTGATCAACACCCATGAGTTATTTATACTATTTTTAGGACCCAAAACAATTGTCAAAAGTCTTAAATAATTTGAAATGCAAAATGGCCGTTTTCTTGCGTTATAAGCTACACACTTTCCGAGTACCCGAAAAACTCGTTTCCAATCCCAACCACTTCCATAAATAAACAAAAAGGGATTAGAAAGCTAAAAACCAAGTTTTGAAATCAGAATCCAAAATTTTAGGTCCCAGAACTCGCCCTGGCGAGTTGGTGGCGAGTGAAGGCAGAGAGGACTGGTCTAGCTCGCTCTGGAGCTCGCCCTGGCGTGTTGTCATGACCTGTGACACTCGCCCTGGCGAGTAACCACTCGCTCAGCGAGTTTCAACTGTCATGACAGCAAAAGACAGCAACTCACACCACCTTTTTCCACCCAAACCTAGTTTGATTCTTTTAGTTCCCAACATCTTTTCAAGGCACAAAAGCAAACCATTTTCATAAGCAAGCAATTCATTTCCGAAAGCTTGTAGGTTGCTTCGAGTGCAAGTTATTTGGTTTTCACTTCCAAAATCAAAACCAAATCCAAGCACAAGTTTTATTACGGGCCTTAATCGCCCGGTAATCATTTTCAAACATGTTTTCAAGGTAAAAAGCGACACCACATGTCACAAGAGTTTTAAACCACTTTGCCCCCAAAACACTACCCAAAAACACTTAGGAAATATTTTCATAAACCACAAAATATTTTTCATCGGATTTTCTAAAACAAAACCATACAACGCATTTCCCTTTTGCCCAAAGGTTCAAAGACAACTTTTCTTTTCAAAACCTTACAACTTAACCTCATGTTATTGATCAATACATAACCAAACCAAAACCCTAACTTTTCTCATGAGATTTTTCACCAACTCATGGAAAACAAACATAACAAAGCCTACACATGCTTACTAAACTCTCATGAACAACTTTCATGAAAGAAGAATCAATTCCTAACATTTTCACCTTAAGAACATAATCTAAAACTCATAGCCCCAAGAGTTTAAACCAACAAAATGAAGAGGAAAAGAGTGGTTACCTTAAGGAAGTGATTCTCTATAACAATTCCACAAAGCTTCCAAGCTTGAAATGGACACAAATGGTGAGGAATGGAAAATTTAGTGAAGGTTGGAAAGAAAGTAATGGAGTCTACGTGAAAGAGAGAAAGAATGAGAGTGAAGTTTGTGATTTTCCTAAGTCCACAAGTCACTAAACCTCCTTACTATGTCAAGGCTCTTGATAGCCAATCCACCCTTGGATCAAAGTCAAAAGTCCAAGCTTAAACCCTAGCCATTGGATCAATTTGCTTTATGAGAAATCACAAGATTTAATTCAACTCATCCATAACAAGTCACGTGTTCAGCTCTCGCACGTCGCGACGAACGTAAATCACAAAAACATAAAACCTACGGAAAGAACGTCTAACGTTTAACATTCCCAAAACTTATCGCCGAATCTTTTTCCGCAACTGTAATTTTCTTCCACACCTTAGAAAATTATTCTCAGAATATATCCTAACTCGCGCAGATATATAAAACTCTCATCCGAAACCTCACTTAAAACAGACGTAGTAAGATTTTCCATCCGCGGGTAAAATCCTACTCGTTTTCCCAAAAACAAGAATAATCCAAAACTCGTTATTCTAAAACCACATATATCTTCTTATTCAAGCAACAGGATCACAAGACAAAAGTCTGTACAATTACAGCGCACGAGCACAACACAGGCTCAATTACAGCAAAAGCTACTAATTACACGATGTTTCGTCACACGAACACATCGAAACCCTAATATTCCTTAAACCAACTATACAATGGAATCTTGGGTCTTACAATACTACCCCCCTAAAAGAAGTTTCGTCCTCGAAACTTAGACATCGTCGAACAAACTGGGGTATAATTCTTTCATCTTACTCTCGAGCTCCCAGGTGGTATCTCCTGTAGCTTCGTTCCATATTACCTTCACCAAAGGTATCTCTTTCGTTCTCAGACGCTTCATCTTCCTATCCGCAATCTTGATCGGCGGAACTTCAAATGACAAGTTATCCCTCAACTGGATGTCATCTGGTGTGATCACATGTGATGGATCCGGTGTATATTTCCGCAATTGCGACACATGGAACACGTCATGAATCAAAGATAGTACCGGTGGCAACGCGATCCGGTATGCTACCTTCCCAACTCGTTCCAAAATCTGATAAGGCCCTATAAACTTTGGAGTCAACTTCCTTGCTTTCAAAGCCCTTCCAACACCAGTCGTTGGAGTAACACGGAGAAATACGTGATCCCCCTCCTCAAACTCTAAAGGCCTCCGACGCCTATCCGCATAACTCTTTTGGCGATCTTGAGCAACTTTCATCATTGCCCTTATCTTTCGGACCTTGTCCGTCGTCTGTTGTACCATTTCCGGTCCTACTATCATACTTTCCCCATCTTGGTACCAACACAAAGGAGTCTGACATCTCCTCCCATACAAAGCCTCGTATGGTGCCATTCCAATACTCGCGTGGAAACTGTTGTTGTAAGTGAATTCTATCAAAGGTAACACATCATCCCAACTTCCACGGTCATCCAACACACATGCTCTCAACAAATCCTCTAAAGACTGATTTGTTCTCTCCGTCTGCCCATCTGTCTGAGGATGGTAGGCGGAACTCAATCTCAATTTCGTCCCTAACGCCTCATGCAAAGTCTTCCAAAAGTGTGAAGTAAACTTTGGGTCTCGATCCGACACTATACTTGACGGAATCCCATGTAATCTCACAATCTCAGCAATGTAAATATCGGTCAACTTTGCCGCTGTATCCGTAGTTCTTACCGGTAGAAAATGAGCGGACTTAGTCAAACGATCCACTATCACCCAAATGGAATCATGCTTCCTCCTGGTCTTAGGTAAACCAGTGATGAAATCCATAGAAATGCTATCCCACTTCCACTCGGGAATGTCTAATGACTGCAGCATCCCTGCTGGTCTCTGATGCTCAATCTTCGCCTTCTGACAAGTCAGACACGACGCCACATACTCAGCCACATCCCTCTTCATACTCGGCCACCAGAAATCATGCCTCAGGTCTTGATACATCTTTGTTGCTCCGGGATGTATACTAAGTTTACTCTTGTGTGCCTCCCCTAGAATGGTGTTTCTCAAGTCCATGGCTTCGGGCACACACACCCTACCTTGACACCTCAAAATGTTGTCCGATCCCACCTTGAAATCTCGGTTGGTTCCTCGAACAATCAAAGCCCTCTTCTCCATAAGGAACTTGTCATTTTGACAATTTGCAATGTCCTCCAACAACCCGCTTGAGATGGTAATCATACCCAGTCTCATAATCCCTAAAGCAAACTCTACCTCTAGGTGCAAGTCACGAAACTCTCTCAACAACTCTTGTTGACTAGCCATTTGTGCCGAGCAAACCGACACACTCTTCCTACTCAAAGCATCGGCTACCACATTAGCCTTCCCCGGATGGTATTCCAACGTAAAGTCGAAGTCTTTCAAAGTTTCCATCCATCTCCTCTGCCTCATATTAAGCTCTTTCTGATCAAACAAATACTTGAGACTTTTATGGTCACTAAACACGACAAAAGTGCAACCATAAAGATGATGTCTCCAAATCTTCAATGCAAAAACAACGGCCGCAAGCTCTAAATCGTGCGTAGGATAATTCTTTTCATGCACTTTCAGTTGCCTGGACGCATAAGCTACTGCCCTCTTGTGTTGCATCAACACACAACCCAACCCTTGATGAGAAGCATCACAATAAACCTCATACGGTTCCTCCGACTGTGGTAACATCAAAACTGGTGAAGTCGTCAATCGTTCTTTCAACAACTGAAAACTCAACTCACACTTCTCTGTCCAAGCAAACGGTTGATCTTTTCGCGTAAGTTGTGTCATAGGCGCCACAATCTTAGCGAAACCTTCAATGAATCTCCGGTAATAACCGGCCAAACCCACAAAACTCCTTACATCCGTCACTGTTTGAGGTTGCTTCCATGAAAGTACTGTATCAATCTTGGCTGGATCCACGACTATTCCCTCTTTTGATATCACATGGCCAAGGAAATTCACCTCTTCCAACCAAAAGTCACACTTTGACGGGTTTGCATACAGCTTACTTTCCCGCAAAACTTGCAAAACTAGACGAAGATGCTCTACATGTTCCTCTTCACTCTTCGAATACACCAAGATGTCATCAATAAAAACCACCACAAACTTGTCCAAGAATGAATGGAATATCCGATTCATGTAGGCCATAAAGATAGCAGGTGCATTCGTCACTCCAAACGGCATCACTAAGAACTCATAATGCCCATAACGCGTCCTAAACACCGTTTTCTGAATATCCTCCTCTCGTACTCTTATCTGGTGATATCCAGATTTCAAGTCGATCTTGGAAAACACTGAGGCCCCCCTCAACTGATCCATCAAATCATCA
The DNA here is from genome assembly GCA_030408175.1 of Trifolium repens. Taxonomy (NCBI): domain Eukaryota; kingdom Viridiplantae; phylum Streptophyta; class Magnoliopsida; order Fabales; family Fabaceae; genus Trifolium; species Trifolium repens. The sequence continues at coordinate 21,397,867 of CP125845.1, read as the reverse complement.
ATACGCGGCAGTGGATATCGGTTCTTGATAGTCACCTTATTAAGCTTCCGATAATCCACACATAAACGAGACTTACCATCCTTCTTTTTAACCAATAAGACCGGTGCTCCCCAAGGCGACACACTAGGCCTTATGAAACCTCTAACTAACAAGTCCTCAATCTGACTCTTCAACTCTACCAACTCAGCTGGAGCCATCCGGTAAGCTGATTCCGAAATCGGACCCGTACCCGGTTGCAGATCAATAAAGAATTCCACCTCACTACACGGAGGAAAAGCTGGAATCTCTGATGGTAACACATCTTGGAAATCCTGAACCACACGAATTTCCTCAATTCGGATCTCCGACGTCACTCCTAAGCTAGCAAGTGAAACTATCTCCGGCTCTCCATTACACATAACCACAGAAAGCCGATTTGCAGACAAGTACCTTCGCACACCTGGCTCGGGAAAGAAAACCAATTTCCGAGCATAGTCTAGAATAACATAATGATAAGACAACCAATCCATCCCGAGGATGATCTCGAGAGATAACAGTGGTAGACAAACCAAATTGACCAGAAAATCCCTATTCTGGATTACTACCAAACAATGCAAACATGCAGTATTCACTACCAAATCCTTAGCAGGAGTCAAAACATTCAAATCAAACGGAAGCACAGAAACATTCAAACTCAAACGATTTGCACAAGCCAAAGATATGAATGAGTGGGTTGCCCCCGTGTCAATCAAAGCAGTTAAAGAATTACCTGCGATGTGACAGCTCTCGTGGATGGCATTGCTAGCCTGCCCACTCAACTCAGTGCCCATACAGTAAGCACGTGCCTTTGCCGCCGGTCTAGTACCTTGTGAGCCTTGCGCCGCATTTTCCGACGGCCCGGCCTTTGGGGCCCTGCACTCTCTAGCCACATGCCCTGGCTTCTTACAATTATAACAAACATTTGCCGCGGTCGGGCATTCATTGGCATAGTGGCCCACCTCGCCACACTTGAAACAACCTTGTTTCACCCTATTTTGGTTCCCCTGATTCACCGACCTTCCTTGTCCCTTACTGTTTTGTGGACGATCATACGGCTTACCACTTTGTTTCCCACGATTCTGAGTCGAACCACGATCATTGGTACGACTTGGTCCTCCAGCACTAGAATTCCCTTGGCGGTTCACCCGCTTATTTCTCATGTCTTCGACCTCTTGGCACTTTTCAACCAAGACCTGGAATTGTCGAATACCCAACGGCACAACCGCATCCTGCAGCTCGTACCTCAGTCCATCTTGAAATCGCCGACACATATAAACCTCATCTATCCCATCCCTAAAGAAGCGGAAGAAACGGGATAGTGATTCAAATTTCTTGGCATATGCTTCAACATTCATGCCCGCTTGCCTTAGCCTCAGAAACTCTTCCCCATACCTTTCCCTAGCTGTCTCAGGGAAGTATTTGGCCAAGAACCTCCTTTTGAAGTTCTCCCAACTTAACTCTTCATGAACATTCTCCATGATTAGTCGGGTGTTCCTCCACCAATACTCAGAACCCCCGAGTAACTGATAGGTAGCTAAGACCACCTTCTCTCCTTCTGGACAATGAATTGCCCCGAATATCCTCTCCACAGATTGGAGCCATAAATCAGCAGTTTCCGGACCTCCCTCCCCATTAAACTTTGGAGGAGTCTGGTGGTTGAAATTCGAAAGAAGTCTAGATCCAGCCGTAAGTATTTCCCTTTCGCGCTTTTCCAGATTCCTCTGCGCCTTAGCATGGCTTTGAGCAGTCACAGCCGCTGCCATTGTGTTCATGGCGTAAGCCATTTCATATATATCAGCATTGTCCGTCACAGGTGCTGTAGGTGCCCTTCTTGGAGGCATTCTACTCTGCACAATACCAATTCTGATTAGATTCCTTATCCAAACATTCCAGAATCTCAACAGAAAATCTCACTCCACGGATTATTAACCCATAACCCGACACAGAACAAACACTAGAACTAACTCCACACTAGTTACGTTCTAACCGACTCTAAACTAACGACTCAAGTATACACTTTCCCTTTGAAGATTTAAAGCCGTGCTCTGATACCAATTGTAACAACCCGTTTTCCAAAGGTCAGAAAAGGCACTATATATTTTTTTTTTTTACACGATCAGAGTTACGCATAAAAGATTTTAAATGAGCCGGCATTCAAATATACAAAAGAACTCATTACCAAAAGGTGCTTCGACAAGCAAAGTGTATTCCTGAATAATTACAGTCCAAGTCTAAGTATTCAAACAAGTTAGAAAACTCTATGCTAACCCAAAAGCACGGTGCACAAAACACATCGGCGCATAGTCTAACTACTCTAAGCTTCAACACAAGCTCACTATGGCCTAGAGCTGCCAACACCATCCTCACAACCTACATCATCATCTGGGGTGGGATGAGCCCGCAAATGAAAGAAAGGGTCACCACAAAATAAAAGTATATATATATATATATATATAACCGGTGAGAAAGATTGTACACATAACAATAATTCCACAAAACACAAGAGAAAGCTCTTAAACACCAAGCAATTCCCACCAACGGGTTTATATATATAATGCACACCAAGCCTAATGCAGACTTCTACAATGAGTGTGGTAGATTCCCCATTACCACATGCAAATGAATTCCGGAAGTCAAATAATCATCATCAATAAAACCACAAAGGGTTAGAGTGGATCCATTCCCGATAATCGCACTCTGCAGTCCATTCCCGATAACCGCTTATTGGACTCAATAAATCCCGTAGGATTAAGGTGGATCCATTCCCGATAATCGCACCCCGTGATCCATTCCCGATAATCACTTACTATGAATGCATGAGCATACGATTCCCCTTATATGCTAATGCAACACATACATATCGTACACGCATATGTAATCACACCACAACAACACATACATATACATCTAGTCATATGCATTTAATCAACTGTTCATACACATATTTCACCAAACATATGTAAGACCACGAATCATGTATTTACCACGATCTCATATCGAGAATACATCACAACAACATGCCACGCACACCACAATTGCATACACAGCAAAACAAGCATGTCGTAACCGTTTTAAAGACGGAAATAAAGTGGAGCCCTTACCTCGGCAAGCTTCCGTCAACAAAACGTTCACACAACACTACGTGCTCCCTAAAACAAGCAACGGACAATCAATACATCGTTTCCAAGCCCAATGTATTGAAACTACATCAAAACCCCAAAAACTCTAAAGGTTTCTAAGGAAAATTCACTCTTCCGGATACCATACCAAAATCTATCATATTGATCAACACCCATGAGTTATTTATACTATTTTTAGGACCCAAAACAATTGTCAAAAGTCTTAAATAATTTGAAATGCAAAATGGCCGTTTTCTTGCGTTATAAGCTACACATTTTCCGAGTACCCGAAAAACTCGTTTCCAATCCCAACCACTTCCATAAATAAACAAAAAGGGATTCGAAAGCTAAAAACCAAGTTTTGAAATCAGAATCCAAAATTTTAGGTCCCAGAACTCGCCCTGGCGAGTTGGTGGCGAGTGAAAGCAGAGAGGACTGGTCTAGCTCGCTCTGGAGCTCGCCCTGGCGTGTTGTCATGACCTGTGACACTCGCCCTGGCGAGTAACCACTCGCTCAGCGAGTTTCAACTGTCATGACAGCAAAAGACAGCAACTCACACCACCTTTTTCCACCCAAACCTAGTTTGATTCTTTTAGTTCCCAACATCTTTTCAAGGCACAAAAGCAAACCATTTTCATAAGCAAGCAATTCATTTCCGAAAGCTTGTAGGTTGCTTCGAGTGCAAGTTATTTGGTTTTCACTTCCAAAATCAAAACCAAATCCAAGCACAAGTTTTATTACGGGCCTTAATCGCCCGGTAATCATTTTCAAACATGTTTTCAAGGTAAAAAGCGACACCACATGTCACAAGAGTTTTAAACCACTTTGCCCCCAAAACACTACCCAAAAACACTTAGGAAATATTTTCATAAACCACAAAATATTTTTCATCGGATTTTCTAAAACAAAACCATACAACGCATTTCCCTTTTGCCCAAAGGTTCAAAGACAACTTTTCTTTTCAAAACCTTACAACTTAACCTCATGTTATTGATCAATACATAACCAAACCAAAACCCTAACTTTTCTCATGAGATTTTTCACCAACTCATGGAAAACAAACATAACAAAGCCTACACATGCTTACTAAACTCTCATGAACAACTTTCATGAAAGAAGAATCAATTCCTAACATTTTCACCTTAAGAACATAATCTAAAACTCATAGCCCCAAGAGTTTAAACCAACAAAATGAAGAGGAAAAGAGTGGTTACCTTAAGGAAGTGATTCTCTATAACAATTCCACAAAGCTTCCAAGCTTGAAATGGACACAAATGGTGAGGAATGGAAAATTTAGTGAAGGTTGGAAAGAAAGTAATGGAGTCTACGTGAAAGAGAGAAAGAATGAGAGTGAAGTTTGTGATTTTCCTAAGTCCACAAGTCACTAAACCTCCTTACTATGTCAAGGCTCTTGATAGCCAATCCACCCTTGGATCAAAGTCAAAAGTCCAAGCTTAAACCCTAGCCATTGGATCAATTTGCTTTATGAGAAATCACAAGATTTAATTCAACTCATCCATAACAAGTCACGTGTTCAGCTCTCGCACGTCGCGACGAACGTAAATCACAAAAACATAAAACCTACGGAAAGAACGTCTAACGTTTAACATTCCCAAAACTTATCGCCTAATCTTTTTTCGCGACTGTAATTTTCTTCCACACCTTAGAAAATTATTCTCAGAATATATCCTAACTCGCGCAGATATATAAAACTCCCATCCGAAACCTCACTTAAAACAGACGCAGTAAGATTTTCCATCCGCGGGTAAAATCCTACTCGTTTTCCCAAAAACAAGAATAATCCAAAACTCGTTATTCTAAAACCACATATATCTTCTTAATCAAGCAACAGGATCACAAGACAAAAGTCTGTACAATTACAGCGCACGAGCACAACACAGGCTCAATTACAGCAAAAGCTACTAATTACACGATGTTTCGTCACACGAACACATCGAAACCCTAATATTCCTTAAACCAACTATACAATGGAATCTTGGGTCTTACAGTACACTAATTTTTTCATGGATAAGTTCACTTTAAGTATTGAACCCAAAAAATAGCTTATGACATATTTGTACACTTATATTTTCTTTTTACGTAAAAACATTTTATTTTATTTTATTTTGAAGAAAAAATTATGTTCATTAGGGACAAAAACAAAATAGAAGATTTTGAGAGAGAGAGAGAGAGAGAAATCTCTCAGTGTTGGAGAATGAGAAACGGTGAATACTTTTCATTCCACTGTTAAAAATACATATTGACAAATTAAAATTTGAATTACAAACTGCGGGAGTTATCCTTATTTTCATATTTCATATTTTATCATGGGGAAAACTTATTCAAAATTTTATCTAGCACGAAGAAAATGACCCCCATGATGAAGTGGAAGTAGATCATAGTGAAAACTAAGCACGAAAATTTAATTGATATTCATTAAAAAAAATTATAGAATTAACAACTATTTTTTGTTGATGAAGCCCCTATAGAGCCATGTAACGGAGACGAGAGATAGAAATAGAGAGAGAGGGAGAGAGAGAGAGAGGGAAAAAATCTTTCAGTGGGGTAGAATGGAAAACGGTGAACACTTTCCACCCGACTATTAAAAATACAAATTGACTAATTAAAATTTGAATTTCGATTATGGGGGTTATCCATATTTTCATATTTTATCACGGGGATCACTTAATCAAAATTTTATTTAGCACGATCATGAAAAGTGACCCCCCATGATGAAAAGTGTATGTAGAAGATAGTTATAACTTAGCACGAGAATTTTATTGATATTCATTAAAAAAATAATATAGAATTAGCAACTATTTTATTGTTGATATGGAGCACTTATAGAGTCCTGCAACGAAGATGGGAGAGAAAGAGGGAATCTCTCGGTGGTATATAATGGGAAACAGGTAACACTTTCCACCACACTATTAGAAATACAGATTGACTAATTAAAATTTGAATTTTGACTACAACAATTTTTCCATATTTCGTCTCATCACACTTTCATTAGATTACATTTGGCTGATGAAATTTATAGGAAATCTAAAATAAATTTTTTTTATTTATAATTTATGCTATTTTTTTATAATTCAAATTTTAAACTTTCCATAAACCTTCGTTCGAAATTTTTTAGGAATATAAATTTATCAATGTGAGTGGAGATTCACACATAGGTTTTACCATTTGATGCTCACGCGTGAAGATTGCTTCTTTGTGGTACGATGACAAAAAAAATTTGAGAATAGGAACAAGGTCAAAATATGTTAATAATCATTTAAAAATTAGTATAGAATTTACAATTATTTTTTGTTGATAAAGTCTCTACAGAGTCTTGGGACGTTTAAACATATATCATACTTTCATACTCAAATAAACTAAAAGAAATCAATCTCATAGACAATTGAAAAAACGTAGACAACCTTATAAATAATATATAATGAAAAAAGACATAGATAACCTTAAAAAAAATTACATATGAAAATAAATATTATTAAAAAAATAAAAATTATCCTGTGTTTGACAATGAACCTAATGTAGATTTTCGATAAAGAGTCAGCAGAAGATGAAAAATAAAAAAATCATGGTATATTTTTATTTTATGAGTACGCTCCAAAAAATCTTAAGGGCACCATGAAAAATCGGAGTATATTTTTATTTGAGAATAAAATTTATAATTATTTTATATTTATAGGATCACTATATAGTTTCGGGAATGAAGACGAGATAAAGAATTATGTCATTGTTACTCATATTTATAGAGAGGGTAATCAGGTTGCAGATCTTTTAGCTAATCATGGGTTATCCATTCCTTCCATTGTTTTTTGGTCTGAAATTCCTCTGTTTGTTAGGGATTGCTTTGTCCGAAATAAGCAAGGAATTCCTAGTGTTAGAATTTGTACTTCTTAGATGGGATTTTGGTTTGGTCCCTCCCATCTTGTATATTTTTTCTTCATCATTCAATAAATTTTCTGGTGGTTAGCTCGTTGCTCTCCACCTTTTGATTTAAAAAAAAATAAATAAAGAATTAATTTCATAATAGTGTAAAATTGGAGGCGAGTCTTCATCTTGCTTTATTTGGTAACATCATTAAATCTATATCATGCAAAATCTATCTCAATTTTATCGTAGAATTTTAAACTAAATTACTCAAAATAAACACAAAAATAATATTAAAAAAGAAAATAATCCCGTGCACGGCACGGGCTAACATACTAGTTTTGTATTATATTTCAATCATTTGTATTTGGTTAATATTTTATGCGTAAAAAATAAAGCGAGGGAGGGATCTTGTTTTAAAAATTAATTACTATAATTGAATCAATTTATTCTATTTAAAGTAAGTTTTTATTTAAAGTATGTTTTGACAATCATAGTTTTCCACTATAGCAACCAAATGAGTTTCACCCTAACAATTATTACCAATAAATCCTAGCCATTACTTGATATTAAAATTAAAGATCAAGATTTGGAGTAAGTTATAAGACTTACTCTTGGAGTCAATTGATCCCTCCTCGTATATATATATATATATATATATCTATTATATACATTTCGAGATTCCCACGGAGCTCTCTCGTGCATTCTCAATAGAAATTGCTTAGGTGTCATTCAATTAGAGCTTCTCTAATATTATACTTATACGGAGTTTCTAACTTAAGGTCCGCTGTTCGAATCCAACCGACGACAATAATTGAATTTTTATAATATTTTATGAAAAACTACCTTATTTTTTGTTTTTTTTTTTTTGTTTCTATCCCAATTAGAGCATCTCAAATATTTTTTTTTTTTAGAAACTCTTTCCAATATATTTTTTGTTTGGAAACCCTCAATTTTATTTTATTTTTGTGAAAACTCTCTCAAATATATATATTTTTGTAGAAACTCTTCTTTTTTTTTTAATTTCTCATAAATATTATATTTTTTAAGAAACTCTCAAATATTATATATAATATATATATATATATATATATTTTAATTTTTTTTTGTAAACCAAAAGTATCCTCCGCGCGCAACTGCAGAGATTAATCCCCTCGAGGTAACTGAGATCCATTTAAGGGGTTGACCTCTCCCAAGAAATATTTCTCCATATGCACTGATCAGGGATCGAACTTAGGACCAAATGGTTAAGGGGCCCAAATATCTACCACTTATGCAACACTATCTTGGGACATTTTTAATATTTTAAGTTTGTAAAATAAAGGAACACTCATATTTATATTACTATGAAATAAATTGAAATAAGAAAGTACACTAATTTTTTCATGGATAAGATCACATGAAGTATTGAACCCATAAAATAGCTTATGACATATTTGTACACTTATATTTTCTTTTTACGTAAAAACATTTTATTTTATTTTATTTTGAAGAAAAAATTATGTTCATTAGGGACAAAAACAAAATAGAATATTTTGAGAGAGAGAGAGAGAGAGAAAAATCTCAGTGTTGGAGAATGAGAAACAGTGAGTACTTTCCATTCCACTGTTAAAAATACATATTGACAAATTAAAATTTGAATTACAAACTGCGGGAGTTATCCTTATTTTCATATTTCATAATTTATCATGTGGAAAATTTATTAAAAATTTTATCTAGCACGAAAAAAGTGCCCCCCATGATGAAAAGTGTAAATAGATCATAGTGAAAACTAAGCACGAAAATATAATTGATATTCAATAAAAAAATTATAGAATTAACAACTATTTTTTGTTGATGAAGCCCCTATAGAGCCATGTAACGGAGACGATAGATAGAAATAGAGAGAGAGGGAGAGAGAGAGAGAGGGGGGAAAAATCTCTCAGTGGTGTAGAATGAAAAACGGTGAACACTTTCAACCCGACTATTAAAAATACACATTGACTAATTAAAATTTGAATTTCGACACTATGGGTGTTATCCATATTTTCATATTTTATCACGGGGATCACTTAATCAAAATTTTATTTAGCACGATCATGAAAAGTGATCCCCCATGATGAAAAGTGTATGTAGAAGATAGTTATAATTTAGCACGAGAATTTTATTGATATTCATTAAAAAAATAATATAGAATTAGCAACTATTTTATTGTTGATGGAGCCCTTATAGAATCCTGCAACGAAGACGGGAGAGAGAGAGAGGGAATCTCTCGGAGGTATATAATGGGAAACGGGTAACACTTTCCACCCCACTATTAGAAATACAGATTGACTAATTAAAATTTGAATTTCGACTACAACAGTTTTTCCATATTTTGTCTCATCACACTTTCATTAGATTACATTTGGCTGATGAAATTTATCAGAAATCTAAAAAAATTAATATTATTTTATTTTTTTATAATTTATGCTATTTTTTTATAATTCAAATTTTAAACTTTTCATATACCTTCGTTCGAACTTTCTTAGGAATATAAATTTATCAATGTGAGTGGAGATTCACACATAGGTTTTCCCATTTTTATGCTCACGCGTGACAAGAAAAAATTTGATAATAGGAACAAGGTCAAAGTATGTTAATAATCATTTAAAAAATAGTATAGAATTTACAATTATTTTTTGTTGATAAAGTACATATAGAGTCTTGGGTTTAAACATATATCATACTTTCATACTCAAATAAACTAAAAGAAATCAATCTCATAGACAATTGAAAAAACGTAGACAGTCTTATAAATAATATAAAATGAACAAAGACATAGATAACCTTAAAAAAAATTACATATGAAAATAAATATTATTAAAAAAAATAAAAATTGTCCTGTGTTTGACAATGAACCTAATGTAGATTTTCGATAAAGAGTCAGCAGAAGATGAAAAATAAAAAAAAATCATCATATATTTTTATTTTATGAGTACGCTCCCAAAAAATCTTAAGGTCATGAAAAATTGGAGTATATTTTTATTTGAGAATGAAATTTATAATTATTTTATATTTATAGGATCATTATATAGTTTCGGGAATGAAGACGAGATAAAGAATTAATCTCATAATAGTGTAAAATGGAAAACAAAGTAATACTCTTCATCTTGCTTTATTCTATAACATCGTTAAATCTATATCATGCAAAATTTATCTCAATTTTATCGTAGAATTTTAAACCAAATTACTCAAATAATATATCAAAATAAACACAAAAATAATATTAAAAAAGAAAATAATTCCGTGCACGGCTCGGGCTAACATACTAGTATATATATATATATATATTAAATTTTTTAAATAAAAAACATATTCATACAAAAAATACTTCTTATGGAAAATATTTAGGCCTCAGCTTACTATGGAAAATTATTGAGCCTTACCCTAAATCAATTGTCATGTGAAGACAAAGATCTTAATTTGAATCAAACTCTTCCAAATATTGAGTTAACAAGTCATATATACTCTATTCGTCCATAATTATAAGCATCAATTGGAGAGAGAAAGTGTTCCTAAATATAAAACAATCAAATGCATTTTTTTCAAATATAACCGAAATTATGAAGAAAAAATTGAATTCAATAAATTATTGACAATGGGTCCTAAATGTTGACGTCAATGCTCGACATAAGAGTTAAATATTATGGCTTGAGAATTGACTAGGTATTTACTTCAAAAAATTTAAATGAATTCTTGGATGACTTAAATGTGATTTTGTAAGATTTATGAAGGAGTTCCTTAATTAAAAATGGAAGTTTGGCAAAAGAAGATAATTCAGTGAAATTGAATGACTTCGGGGCAATTTCTCTTGTAAGTTGAACGAGGTTTTATCAAGGGTCTCAAAGATCCTGGCTAGAAGTGAGTGTTGCATAGCGTAGTTTTTAGAAGAGTTTATTAACCACTTGAGTATAATATTTTTGTTTATTTTAAAAAAATATTTAATGTTGAGGAAACATTTTCATATTAAATAATCACATATTTTGTATACATTTAATTATTTAAATGAAATTAGGAGTTATTTAGGCAATGACAATTAAGGGGAGTGTATTCAATTGAGATTTTGAAAGACTATTTTGACAAGAAAAATCTTGAAGATTTTAAAAGACTTTGTGGAATCACTACAAAAAATATCATTTTTCGCAGCGATTTTTTCGCAGCGACATTTAAATTATTGACAAAAACATACATATAACAAAAACATACATATAAGTTAGTTTTTTCTCAACAACTACATTATCGTTGGGAAAAATTAGTTATCTCAACAATAATTATTGTTGTCGCTAATAGTTTAGTTTTTGTACAACAACCTTGTAAAGTCGCTAGGAAACCACTCAATTACTTTTTTTTATACGTATCTTTTATCATGGTTTCTGTTCCTATTTTTATGCGTAGATTTCTCTTAATATAATTTTTATTTCTATTTTTATGTATTGTATTTTTTTTTTATCTTTAGAGCTAAAATTACAATCAAGGGTAGAAGATTTGCAATATTATCATACTGACAAATTTGATTTTTTTAGTAATTGTTCCTTCTATATATTTTTAGTAGATTATTATTGCCACTAATAGTATAGTTTTTTTTTTGCAACAACCTTGTAAAGTCGTTGGGAAACTACACAATTACTATTTTTATGCGTATTTTTTGTAGGATCCGCCCAACACATTAATTATGTGGCCTAAAGCAAACATTAAAATAAGGTTTTTTTATTTTTTTTTTAAATAAAATAAAAAATTGATATTACAAAAATAAATAAAAATAATTTTTGGGTAAAAAGTTATTGAATATCTTCATTTATTAAAATAAATTATATTATTTTTAGATAAGTAAACATAATAATAGAAAATAATTGATAAAAAAATAGGAATAGAAAATAAATTGTATAATAGTGTAGATGATCTTTTTTTCTTTTTTGTTTTGGTACATGCATAGATGATCTTTTTTTTAAAGTAGATCTTTTTTTTTGTACAAGCGTAGATGATCTTTTTTTATATAAGTTAAAAAAAATCTACAACAAGTAGAGTACAATATATTTCTTTTGAGGTAAAGTAGAGTACAATGTATATTTTTTTTAAGAGAAATGCTGCATATCCCGAATTATTTATCCCGATAATATCCCGACACTACATATTTGTACTGTAGCAAACTCTATTCTTTATATCCATCCACCCATGTATTCTATGAAATGGAATCTAACGGTTGCAGTGACTTCCGTGACGATTTCGTGATATTGCATTCGGGAGAAATAGCAACACTCTTTTTTTAAATAAGGTAGAGTACAATATAAAAGTATAGTTCTCCAAAATAAATATAAATGGATAAAATAAGAAAGCAAAAAACCATGAGAAAAATAATTTGGTTTTAAAAATATTAATTTTAAAACAGACGAAAAATAATTTGGTTTTAAAAAAATTAATTTTTTTTCTGAGGCCTAAACCGGCATTGATCTTTTATCGTGGTTTCCGTTCCTATTTTTATGCGTAAATTTCTTTTAACTTAAAATTATTATCTTTTTTATTTCTATTATTATATACTAGCCGCCATGTGTGATCGATATTCTTTTTTTTTTATTTGTTGTGATCGAAATTTTCTATCTACCACTACAACATTTTTGAGTATAGACCACCCTTTTTTTATCCACAGCTAAAAACGTGTGGCCTAAAACAGGAATAGGCAACGGTTTTATCACTGTTGCATATAACCTACATATATAGTTCATTTTTTGAGCTTTCTTTAAAAAACCGTCACCTATTCTCCATTTAAGCCACGGTTTTCACCTGTTGACGTTTTTTACCACGCCAAAAACCGTGGCCAATAATTATTCTATAGCCACACCATATAACCGTGGCTTATAACTCTTTAGTCTACGGTTAGATGTTTTAGACCACACAATAAATTCGTGGTCTATTAATATTTTAAAATACCACCGTTTTATATGCGTGGCCTAAGAATATTGACCCAAAATGAAAAAATTGAGCGAAAATTAAAAATAATTTCAATGTATTTAAGCGGCAAAATGAAAATATATCCATTTTTACAAAAGAAAAAAAACTTAAAAAAACCTTCTCATAACAAAAAAAAAGAAATTTGTTTCTAACCTCTCTCATTCTCACAATCGCACCACCACCGATCCCTAAATCGCACCACCACCGATCCCTAAATCGCACCACCACCGTTGCCAATGAGAATCCCTAAATCGCACCACCACCATTGCCACCGAGCTTCCCTATATGGCACCTTCTCCATCTCTAAAACCCTAAATCGTACCACCACCATCGTCGTATGTTAATCGCAAATTCCGACCACCACCACCATCGACGGTTCGATTTCTTCCTCCACCACCAAGGGTTCTCATTTCCTCCATCACAGACAGGTCCTTTCAGTTTGATTTCTGCAATTTAGCTTCTCAAAATCCCTAACTAAGGTAACTCGTTTGACATAGTTGAAGGGTTTTTTTTTTTTCATAAGAGTTGAAGTGTTATTTTTTTTCTTAAGAGTTGAACTGTTTTATTTGTATTGGTTTTTTTTTTATTATTATTTTTTTGCAGAGTTGAAGTGATTTTGCTTCAGTTTGCTTCAATTTTGTTTGATTTTGTTGAGTTAAAGTGATTTGTTTTGTTTGGTTAATTTTAAATCATTTTTTGTTGTTGCTATAAAGTGCTTATTCTTGAGTTGTGTAACACCCCGTTTTTCAAAAGCCAAAAAGGGCATTATTTTTTTTTTTTTCAACTAACACTCAAAGTGCGCATAATAGTTTTTAAATGAACCGGCATTCAAATATACAAAAGAACTCATTACCAAAAGGTGCTTCGACAAGCAAAGTGTATTTCCTGAATAATTACAATCCAAGTCTAAGTACCAAAACAAGTTAGAAATCCTATGCTAACCAAAAAGCACGGTGCACAAAACTCACCGGCGCATAGTCTAACTACTCTAAGCTAAAGCTCCAACCGCTCACTGGGGCCTGGAACAGCCACCGTCGTCACCACGACCTAACCCATCATCTGGGTGGGATGAGCCCGCAAATGAAAGAAAGGGTCACCACAAAATATATAGTATATATATATATAGCCGGTGCGAAAGATTGTACACATAACAAATATTTCCACAAACACAAGAGAAAGCTCTTAAACACAACAGCAATTCCCACCAACGGGCTTAAGATATAATGCACACCAAGCCTAATGCAGACTTCTACAATGGGTGTGGTACTATCCGAGCTACCACATGCATGATTTTCCGGAAAATTAACCTCTCCTCGAAGAGTCGTGGGGTAGGCAAAGCCACACAGAAATATACGTACCCGCACTAAAAATGCCACACAAGGCAGGTGAAGTCACACAGACAAACACCAGGCGAAGTCACACAGACAAACACCAACTCAATATAAATCCAGAGGGATTTGGCGAAGCCACACAGTCAAACGCCCGGTACGTAGGCAAAGTCACACAGACATACACCTAGGCACGCAACTATGAAATGCATGGCATATATTCTCTTCGGCATATACAGGATAGTCACACAAGACAAAATCCTCGCGTAGTCCTATCTGACGCACGCATTCATATATGCTCATGCAAACATTCACATAGCCTAAAGTCTATGTACAAAGCATCACAATATACATACATTTTTCCAATCATATGTAAATTGTACACATATTATAACCACGTTCTCATCAACGAGAATACATAAATACAAACATGCCAAAGCACACAGCAATTGCACACACAGCAAAACAAAGCATGTCGTAACCATTTAAAGACAGAAATAAAGTGGAGCCCTTACCTCGTCAAGCACTCAACTATCACACGATCGCACAACACTTACTTGCTTCCTAAAACAAGCAAAGTATTCAATCAAAACCATAACCAATCAATCCTTAATGATTTGGACTCTAGAACCCCAAAACCCAAAGGTTCTCTAAGGTAAAAATCCTTCTTTCGGATACTAAACCAAAATCTATCGTATTGATCAACCCCCATGAGTTATTTGTACTATTTTTAGGACCCAAAACATTTGCCAAAAGTCTTAAATAATTTGAAATGCAAAATGGCTGTTTTCTTGCGTTATAAGTTACGTACTTTCTGAGTACCCGAAAAACTCGTTTCCAATCCCAACCACTTCCATAAATTAATAAAAAGGGATCAGAAAGTTAAAAACCAAGTTTAGAAATCAGAATCCAAAATTTTAGTTTCCAGAGCTCGCCCTGGCGAGTTGGTGGCGAGTGAAGGCAGAGAGTACTGGTCTTACTCGCTCTGGAGCTCGCCCTGGCGTGTTGTCAGGACCTGTGACACTCGCCCTGGCGAGTAACCACTCGCTCAGCGAGTTGCACCTGTCATGACAGCAAAAGACAGCAACTCACACCACCTTTTTCCACCCCAAGCCTAGTTTGATTCTATTAGTTCCCAACATCTTTTCAAGGCATAAAAGCAACCCATTTTCATAAGCAAGCAACACATTTCCGAAAGCATGTTGGTTGCTTCGAGTGCAAGTTATTTGATTTTCATTTCCAAAATCAAAACCAAATCCAAGCACAAGTTTTATTACGGGCCTTAACCGTCCGGTAATCATTTTCAAACATGTTTTCAAGGTAAAAAGCGACACCACATGTCATAAGAGTTTTAAACCACTTTGACCCCAAAAACTTCACTCAAAACACTTAGTAAATATTTTCATAAACTCCAAAATATTTTTCATCGGATTTTCTAAAACAAAACCATACAACGCAATTCCCTTTTGCCCGAAGGTTCAAAGACAACTTTTCTTTTCATAACCTTAGAACTTAACCACATGTTATTGATCAATACATAACCAAACCAAAACCCTAACTTTTCTCATGAGATTTTCACCAACTCATGGAAAACAAAGATAACAAAGCCTACACATGCTTCTCTAGACCTCATGAACAACATTCATGAAACAAAAACCATGTAAAGTAACATTTCCTAACAAACCCTCAAGAGAACATAAACCCAAAAACTCTTAAACTCTATAAGTCTACCAACCTAAGAGATGAGAAGAGAGGGTTACCTTAAGAAAGTGATTCTCTACAACTTTCCTCAAAGCTCCAAAGCTTGAAATGGAGTGAAATGGTGAGGAAATGAAAATTTGTGAAGGTTGGAAATGAAAGTAATGGAGTCTACGTGAAAGAGAGAAAGAAAGGAGTGAAATATGTGATGTTTTCTAAGTGACCAAGTGACCAAACCTCCTTACTATGCCATAGCTCTTGCTCACTCATGGCCATTGGATCAAAAACAAAATGCCAAGACAAAACCCTAGCCATTGGATCAAACCAAACCAAACCCACTTGAGATAAAACTCAACACCTCTTGGAAACACTCACACGTTCAGCTCTCGCACGCCGCGACGAACGAAACTCACCAAAACAGAAAACCTACGGAAAGAACGTCTAACGTTTCACATTTCCAAAACTTATCGCCGAATCTTTTTCCGCGACTGTAATTTTCTTCCATACCTCAGAAAATTAATCTCAGAATATATCCTAACTCGCGCAGATATATAAAACTTCCATCCGAAATCTCACTCAAAACAGACGCAATAAGATTTTACAACGACGGGTAAAATCCTACTCGTTTTTCCAAAAACAAGAATAATCCACAACTTATTATTCTGAAACCACAAGTAACTTCTTATTCAAGCAACAGGATCACAAGACAAAAGTCTGTACAATTACAGTGCACGAGCACGAAACAGACTCGATTACAGCAAAACCTCAGAATTACACGATGTTTCATCACACGAACACATCGAAACCCTAATATTCCTTAAACCAACTATACAATGAAATCTTGGGTCTTACAATACTACCCCCCTAAAAGAAGTTTCGTCCTCGAAACTTAGACGTCGTCAAACAAACTGGGGTATAATTCTTTCATCTTACTCTCGAGCTCCCAGGTGGTATCTCCTGTAGCTTCGTTCCATATCACCTTCACCAAAGGTATCTCTTTCGTTCTCAAACGCTTCATCTTCTTATCCGCAATCTTGATCGGCGGAACCTCAAATGACAAGTTATCCCTCAGCTGGATGTCATCTGGTGTGATCACATGTGATGGATCCGGTGTATACTTCCGCAATTGCGACACATGGAACACATCATGAATCAAAGATAGTACTGGTGGCAACGCGATCCGATATGCTACCTTCCCAATCCGCTCCGTAATCTGATAAGGTCCTATAAACTTCGGAGTCAACTTCTTCGCTTTCAAAGCCCTTCCAACACCCGTTGTTGGAGTAACACGGAGAAATACATGGTCTCCCTCCTCAAACTCTAAAGGCCTCCGACGCCTATCCGCATAACTTTTCTGTCGATCTTGAGCAACCTTCATCATTGCCCTTATTTTTCGGACCTTGTCCGTCGTCTGTTGTACCATTTCCGGTCCTACTATCATACTTTCCCCATCTTGGTACCAACACAAAGGAGTCTGACATCTCCTCCCATACAAAGCCTCGTATGGTGCCATTCCAATACTAGCGTGAAAACTGTTGTTGTATGTGAATTCTATCAAAGGTAACACATCATCCCAACTTCCACGGTCATCCAACACACATGCTCTCAACAAATCTTCTAAAGATTGATTTGTTCTCTCGGTCTGCCCATCTGTCTGAGGATGGTAGGCGGAACTCAATCTCAATTTCGCCCCCAACGCCTCATGCAAAGTCCTCCAAAAGTGTGAAGTAAACTTTGGATCTCGATCCGACACTATACTTGACGGAATCCCGTGTAACCTCACAATCTCAGCAATGTAAATATCGGTCAACTTTGCTGCTGTATCCGTAATCCTTACCGGTAGAAAATGAGCGGACTTCGTCAAACGATCCACTATCACCCAAATGGAATCATGCTTCCTCCTGGTCTTAGGTAAACCAGTGATGAAATCCATAGAAATGCTATCCCACTTCCACTCGGGGATATCTAATGACTGCAGCAACCCTGCCGGTCTCTGATGTTCAATCTTCGCCTTCTGACAAGTCAGACACGACGCCACATACTCAGCCACATCCTTTTTCATACCCGGCCACCAGAAATCATGCCTTAGGTCTTGATACATCTTTGTTGCTCCGGGATGTATACTAAGTTTACTCTTGTGTGCCTCCCCTAGAATGATGTTTCTCAAGTTCATAGCATCGGGTACACACACCCTACCTTGACACCTCAAGATGTTGTCTGATCCCACCTTGAAATCTCGGTTGGTTCCTCGAACAATCAAAGCTCTTTTCTCCATGAGAAACTTGTCATCTTGACAATTAGCAATATCCTCTAACAAACCGTTTGAGATGGTAATCATACCCAGTCTCATATTCCCTAAAGCAAACTCTACCTCTAGGTGCAAATCACGAAACTCTCTCAACAACTCCTGTTGACTAGCCATTTGCGCCGAACAAACCGACACACTCTTCCTACTCAAAGCATCGGCTACCACATTAGCCTTTCCCGGATGGTATTCCAACGTAAAGTCGAAGTCTTTCAAAGTTTCCATCCACCTCCGTTGCCTCATATTAAGCTCTTTCTGATCGAACAGATACTTAAGGCTTTTATGGTCACTAAACACGACAAAAGTGCAACCATAAAGATGATGTCTCCAAATCTTCAATGCGAAAACAACAGCCGCAAGCTCTAGATCGTGCGTAGGATAATTCTTTTCATGCACTTTCAGTTGCCTTGACGCATAAGCCACTGCCCTCTTGTGTTGCATCAACACACAACCCAACCCTTGATGAGAAGCATCACAATAAACCTCATACGGTTCCTCCGACTGTGGTAACATCAAGACTGGTGAAGTCGTCAAACGCTCCTTCAACAACTGAAAACTCAACTCACACTTCTCTGTCCAAGCAAAAGGTTGATCTTTTCGCGTAAGTTGTGTCATCGGTGCCACAATTTTAGCGAAACCTTCAATGAATCTTCGGTAATAACCGGCCAAACCCACAAAACTCCTCACATCAGTCACTGTTTGAGGCTGCTTCCACGAAAGTACCGTATTAATCTTGGCTGGATCCACGGCTATTCCCTCTTTTGATATAACATGGCCAAGGAAATTCACCTCTTCCAACCAAAAATCACACTTTGACGGGTTTGCATACAGTTTACTTTCCCGCAACACTTGCAATACTAGACGAAGATGCTCTCCATGTTCCTCTTCACTCTTCGAATACACCAAAATGTCATCAATGAACACCACCACAAACTTGTCCAAAAATGAGTTGAATATCCGATTCATGTAGGCCATAAAGATAGCAGGTGCATTCGTCACTCCAAACGGCATCACTAAGAACTCATAATGCTCATAACGCGTCCTAAACGCCGTTTTCTGAATATCCTCATCTCGAACCCTTATCTGGTGATAACCAGATTTCAAGTCGATCTTTGAAAACACTGAGGCTCCCCTCAACTGATCCATCAAATCATCGATTCGTGGCAATGGATATCGGTTCTTGATAGTCACCTTATTAAGCTTCCGATAATCCACACACAAACGAGATTTACCATCCTTCTTCTTAACCAATAAGACCGGTGCTCCCCAAGGCGACACACTAGGCCTTATGAAACCCTTCTCTAACAAGTCCTCAATCTGACCTTTCAACTCTAACAACTCGGCTGGAGCCATCCGATAAGCTGATTCTGAAATCGGACCCGTACCCGGTTGCAAATCAATAAAGAATTCCACCTCTCTACACGGAGGAAAAGCTGGAATCTCCGATGGAAACATATCTTGAAAATCCTGAACTACACGAATTTCCTCAATTCGGATCTCCGACGTCACTCCTAAGCTAGCAAGTGAAACTATCTCCGGTTCTCCATTACACATAACCACAGAAAGCCGATTTGCAGACAAGTACCTTCGCACACCTGGCTCGGGAAAGAAAACCAATTTCCGAGCACAGTCTAGAATCACATAATGATAAGACAACCAATCCATCCCGAGGATGATCTCGAGAGATAAAAGCGGTAGACAAACCAAATTGACCAGAAAATCCCTATTCTGGATTACTACCAAACAATGCAAACATGCAGTATTCACTACCAAATCCTTAGCAGGAGTCAAAACATTCAAATCAAACGGAAGCACAGAAACATTCAAACTCAAACGATTTGCACATGCCAAAGATATGAATGAGTGGGTTGCCCCCGTGTCAATCAAAGCAGTTAAAGAATTACCTGCGATGTGACAGCTCTCATGGATGGCATTGCTAGCCTGCCCACTCAACTCAGTGCCCATACAGTAAGCACGTGCCTTTGCCGCAGGTCTGGCACCCTGTGAACCTTGTGCCACATTTGCCGACGGCCCAGTCTTTGGGGCTCTGCAATCTCTAGCAAAGTGTCCCGGCTTCTTGCAATTGTAGCAGGTGTTTCCCACCTTCGGTTGCGTGCACTCATTAGAAAAATGCCCCGCTTCTCCACAGTTGTAGCAAGTCCCCTTACTACCCTCTGATTTTCCCCGGGTTCCCTGATTCACCGATCGGCCCGGTCCTTTACTGTGCTGAGGACGGTTATAAGGCTTACTCCCTTGCCTCCCACTATTCTGAGTCGAACCACGATCATTGGTGCGACTTGGTCCTCCGGCATTAGAATTCCCTTGGCGGTTCACCCGCTTATTCTTCATGTCTTCCACCTCTTGGCACTTTTCAACCAAGACCTGGAATTGTCGAATACCCAACGGCACAACCGCATCCTGCAGCTCGTACCTCAATCCATCTTGGAAACGACGGCACATATAAACCTCATCTATCCCATCCCTAAAGAAGCGGAAGAAACGGGACAGTGATTCAAACTTCTTGGCATATGCTTCAACATTCATGCCCGCTTGCCTTAGCCTCAGAAACTCTTCCCCATACCTTTCCCTAGCTGTCTCAGGGAAGTATTTGGCCAAGAACCTCCTTTTGAAGTTCTCCCAACTTAACTCTTCATGAACATTCTCCATGATCAGTCGGGTGTTCCTCCACCAATACTCAGAACCCCCGAGTAATTGATAGGTAGCTAAGACCACCTTCTCTCCTTCCGGACAATGAATTGCCCCGAATATCCTCTCCACAGATTGGAGCCATAGGTCAGCAGTTTCCGGACCTCCCTCTCCGTTAAACTTTGGAGGAGTTTGATGGTTGAAATTTGAAAGAAGTCTAGAACCAGCCGCAAGTATTTCCCTTTCGTGCTTTTCCAGATCCCTCTGCGCCTTAGCATGGCTCTGGGCAGTCACAGCCGCTGCCATCGTATGCATGGCATAAGCCATCTGGTTTAAATCAACATTATCCGTCATAGGTGCTGTAGGTGCCCTTCTTGGAGGCATTCTATTCTGCACAATACCAATTCTGATTAGATTCCTTATCCAAACATTTCTGAGTCTCTACAGAAATCTCATACAACGGTTACTAGCACATAACCCGACACCGAACAACCACTAGAACTGACACTACTCTAGCTATGTTCTAACCGACTCTGGACTAACGACTCAAGTATACACTTTCCCTATGAAGATTTAAAGCCGGGCTCTGATACCAAATTGTAACACCCCGTTTTTCAAAAGCCAAAAAGGGCATTATTTTTTTTTTTTTTTCAACTAACACTCAAAGTGCGCATAATAGTTTTTAAATGAACCGGCATTCAAATATACAAAAGAACTCATTACCAAAAGGTGCTTCGACAAGCAAAGTGTATTTCCTGAATAATTACAATCCAAGTCTAAGTACCAAAACAAGTTAGAAATCCTATGCTAACCAAAAAGCACGGTGCACAAAACTCACCGGCGCATAGTCTAACTACTCTAAGCTAAAGCTCCAACCGCTCACTGGGGCCGGGAACAGCCACCGTCGTCACCACGACCTAACCCATCATCTGGGTGGGATGAGCCCGTAAATGAAAGAAAGGGTCACCACAAAATATATAGTATATATATATATAGCCGGTGCGAAAGATTGTACACATAACAAATATTTCCACAAACACAAGAGAAAGCTCTTAAACACAACAGCAATTCCCACCAACGGGCTTAAGATATAATGCACACCAAGCTTAATGCAGACTTCTACAATGGGTGTGGTACTATCCGAGCTACCACATGCATGATTTTCCGGAAAATTAACCTCTCCTCGAAGAGTCGTGGGGTAGGCAAAGCCACACAGAAATATACGTACCCGCACTAAAAATGCCACACAAGGCAGGTGAAGTCACACAGACAAACACCAGGCGAAGTCACACAGACAAACACCAACTCAATATAAATCCAGAGGGATTTGGCGAAGCCACACAGTCAAACGCCCGGTACGTAGGCAAAGTCACACAGACATACACCTAGGCACGCAACTATGAAATGCATGGCATATATTCTCTTCGGCATATACAGGATAGTCACACAAGACAAAATCCTCGCGTAGTCCTATCTGACGCACGCATTCATATATGCTCATGCAAACATTCACATAGCCTAAAGTCTATGTACAAAGCATCACAATATACATACATTTTTCCAATCATATGTAAATTGCACACATATTATAACCACGTTCTCATCAACGAGAATACATAAATACAAACATGCCAAAGCACACAGCAATTGCACACACAGCAAAACAAAGCATGTCGTAACCATTTAAAGACAGAAATAAAGTGGAGCCCTTACCTCGTCAAGCACTCAACTATCACACGATCGCACAACACTTACTTGCTTCCTAAAACAAGCAAAGTATTCAATCAAAACCATAACCAATCAATCCTTAATGATTTGGACTCTAGAACCCCAAAACCCAAAGGTTCTCTAAGGTAAAAATCCTTCTTTCGGATACTAAACCAAAATCTATCGTATTGATCAACCCCCATGAGTTATTTGTACTATTTTTAGGACCCAAAACATTTGCCAAAAGTCTTAAATAATTTGAAATGCAAAATGGCTGTTTTCTTGCGTTATAAGTTACGTACTTTCTGAGTACCCGAAAAACTCGTTTCCAATCCCAACCACTTCCATAAATTAATAAAAAGGGATTAGAAAGTTAAAAACCAAGTTTAGAAATCAGAATCCAAAATTTTAGTTTCCAGAGCTCGCCCTGGCGAGTTGGTGGCGAGTGAAGGCAGAGAGTACTGGTCTTACTCGCTCTGGAGCTCGCCCTGGCGTGTTGTCAGGACCTGTGACACTCGCCCTGGCGAGTAACCACTCGCTCAGCGAGTTGCACCTGTCATGACAGCAAAAGACAGCAACTCACACCACCTTTTTCCACCCCAAGCCTAGTTTGATTCTATTAGTTCCCAACATCTTTTCAAGGCATAAAAGCAACCCATTTTCATAAGCAAGCAACACATTTCCGAAAGCATGTTGGTTGCTTCGAGTGCAAGTTATTTGATTTTCATTTCCAAAATCAAAACCAAATCCAAGCACAAGTTTTATTACGGGCCTTAACCGTCCGGTAATCATTTTCAAACATGTTTTCAAGGTAAAAAGCGACACCACATGTCATAAGAGTTTTAAACCACTTTGACCCCAAAAACTTCACTCAAAACACTTAGTAAATATTTTCATAAACTCCAAAATATTTTTCATCGGATTTTCTAAAACAAAACCATACAACGCAATTCCCTTTTGCCCGAAGGTTCAAAGACAACTTTTCTTTTCATAACCTTACAACTTAACCACATGTTATTGATCAATACATAACCAAACCAAAACCCTAACTTTTCTCATGAGATTTTCACCAACTCATGGAAAACAAAGATAACAAAGCCTACACATGCTTCTCTAGACCTCATGAACAACATTCATGAAACAAAAACCATGTAAAGTAACATTTCCTAACAAACCCTCAAGAGAACATAAACCCAAAAACTCTTAAACTCTATAAGTCTACCAACCTAAGAGATGAGAAGAGAGGGTTACCTTAAGAAAGTGATTCTCTACA
The DNA here is from genome assembly GCA_030408175.1 of Trifolium repens. NCBI lineage: Eukaryota > Viridiplantae > Streptophyta > Magnoliopsida > Fabales > Fabaceae > Trifolium > Trifolium repens. The sequence goes on along the minus strand of CP125845.1, from coordinate 21,373,927 downwards.
ACTTTCCTCAAAGCTCCAAAGCTTGAAATGGAGTGAAATGGTGAGGAAATGAAAATTTGTGAAGGTTGGAAATGAAAGTAATGGAGTCTACGTGAAAGAGAGAAAGAAAGGAGTGAAATATGTGATGTTTTCTAAGTGACCAAGTGACCAAACCTCCTTACTATGCCATAGCTCTTGCTCACTCATGGCCATTGGATCAAAAACAAAATGCCAAGACAAAACCCTAGCCATTGGATCAAACCAAACCAAACCCACTTGAGATAAAACTCAACACCTCTTGGAAACACTCACACGTTCAGCTCTCGCACGCCGCGACGAACGAAACTCACCAAAACAGAAAACCTACGGAAAGAACGTCTAACGTTTCACATTTCCAAAACTTATCGCCGAATCTTTTTCCGCGACTGTAATTTTCTTCCATACCTCAGAAAATTAATCTCAGAATATATCCTAACTCGCGCAGATATATAAAACTTCCATCCGAAATCTCACTCAAAACAGACGCAATAAGATTTTACAACGACGGGTAAAATCCTACTCGTTTTTCCAAAAACAAGAATAATCCACAACTTATTATTCTGAAACCACAAGTAACTTCTTATTCAAGCAACAGGATCACAAGACAAAAGTCTGTACAATTACAGTGCACGAGCACGAAACAGACTCGATTACAGCAAAACCTCAGAATTACACGATGTTTCATCACACGAACACATCGAAACCCTAATATTCCTTAAACCAACTATACAATGAAATCTTGGGTCTTACAAGTTGAAGTGAATTTGTTGAGTTAAAGTGATTATTATTTAGTTAAAGTCATTTTTTTTTAGTTAAAGTGATTACCATTTTGTGAACTGAGATGAGCGATGAAGCAACTTGTGAGAGATGTGAGTATAGTAATAGATCTGATGGGATTGTGGATTTGGTGTTTGTGTTTGGATTGGTGTTTTGGAGGCGCGTGAGGTGTGTATGTTGTGAAGTTGGCAGACGAGTTCGTCGGGAATCAGTGGGAGTGGTTTAGGGGATTTGGATGATTGAAGTGTTATGGAGAGGTGGTAGAGAGAGAGAATGTTGGTGGCTACTACCATTGCTATTAGGAGAAGAAGGTTTAGATTCATGGTGCTAAACGCCTAAACATGAATTTATTTTGGTCTTCAACTCCATTGTTTTCATGTAAACTAAACATGAATTTAGTTCGGTCTTCAAGTCCATTGTTTTTGTTTGTGGTCCCTTCATGTGATGTTCATCTTATAGTTGAACTTTACTAATGTTTTCTCTTTTTTATATTTCTTTTCTTCTCATAATTTAATTAGAATTTCATTTTCCAATCTTTGGAACTGCGAAATTGTCTAGTTCTTTGGAATTGAATTTGGTATGTGATATGCTGAACTAATCATGATATTTTTCCACTATTCTTAAATATGTCATTGTCTTTTTATCTTAAGATATTTATTTCACTTTGTTTCTTGACAAAAGAATCTGATATTTTTTGGAACGTTCAAGGAGACCGCCTCTTCTATAGGCTACCACAGAATGTGCAAGCATGGCTGCAAGAGCAATAAATTCAGCTATCTTTATCTGTTTGCTTTTATGTTTTATATATATATATATATAGTGTCACTCATTCTGTAAATGAAATTGAAGCGAAAATTCATCATGCATATGCGATTAAGTAATTATGTTTATATATTTCTCAGTGGTCTGTTTTTTCTTTAGGACCTTTGATTTCTAATCAGTTTTTTGTTTCTGCAGAACCCAACCTCTTTTCCAGACAGTCGCCGATTCTTTTTCTTTCTCGTGTTAGATTGCATTGTTTTCTTCCCTGATATTTGCATTTCTTTGAACCTTTAGGTAAGTGAGCCACAAAACCTTATAAACACTTTTTAGAAATGTTGTTATAGTTTTTGTTAGCATTTCTTTCATTACCCTATTGATATGTTGTAGTCTCTTTATTTGTTTATGCGAATTTTTTAGATATCCTGCTGAAGTTGTTGTTAATGTTGATGTTTTAATTGTGCTTTTTCCTTGAAAGATGAATATTATGGTTGCTTAACTTATTCATGTACAATTGTTGTATAGATTTTGCATAATTTTGCCATTCAATGTTTGCTTATTTTTTAGATATCTGTTGAAGTTGCAATGGTATTATAGTTTCGTATGTAGTTTTAAACTATATGTTTTCTTTCCTATTAGATTTAAAGGGATGGACAAAGAGTGGACCAAACTTCATAGGCTTAATTTAGAGTATAGGAAAGGGGTAGAATCATTTTTAGATTTTGCCTTCTCTAAAGGAAAACCTCAAGGACACACTATTTTATGTTCTTGTGCTAAGTGTAGAAATCCTTATTGGAAAAGGAAAAAAGTGGTTCGTGATCACCTGATAGGCCCAGGTTTTCTACAAGGCTATGATGTCTGGATTTACCACGGAGAGCAAATATCATTGGCACATATGGAAATTGATGAAGGCATGCAAGATAAAGAGGACTGACGTGATGACATTGATGGCTTACTTTACGATGGGATCGTCGTATGAGGATGCACGAAACAAAAGGATTGAAGAGAATTAAAAAAGAATGGAAGCTCTGAATCTACCTAAACTGTCTCAATCCCTTTACAAATGTCTTCCATCACAAAACCCTCGGTAATAATCCTTTTCCTTCTTTTTTTAAAAGAAATAGAAGTAGTATATAGTCTTACATAACACATTTGTCAATTCTGCCCAGCTTAGAAGGTATATCAACACACTCTGGCAACTACCTTAGTTGTATGAAAAGTTAATAAAATGTCAATTTGATTGGTTGCAATAAGTCCTACATATGATGTCAATTTGATTGGTTACATTATTTTGTATAATACAACTTGCCAATTATTTTTTTCCTTTGAATTATTTCCTTAGAAAATTAATAAGGAAGTAGGGTTGAAACCAAAGCAGAAAGTAAATTAGGAGGGTGAGCTACCTAAAGAAAGATTTTTTTAATAATTGGTAGTAGTGAGCAGTGACACTAACAAGAGCAATATCCAACTCATACAAGGATTGCATTGGGATAGATGGCTAAGTTAGAGACAATAGTATAGGCTGCTCATAGCACGCAAAGAATGAAGAATTCATTAATAATTGAATTGACATATTATGCTCAATATCCATAAATGGATTCTCTACCATAACTATATAGTATCAGTTTACTTGTTTTAAAAGACTTGGCACCAATTTGAATAGAGGCCTATTAAAAAGTTCTAAGTTTGTAGTGATGCTGTGACAGGTTGGAAGTTTATCACCTTTTTGAATAGAGGCTTACAATATCAGTGCCCTGTCTATTGATTTGAACTATAAGCATATAGTTCATCACCTTTTAAACTATATTGAAATTCAAAATTTGGTCTCATTAATGTTTAGAGGCCTCATATAAGTTTTTAATATTTTTCAATGAGTCACTAATTATAAGTTTGAGTATACGTATAATTCTATACTGCGCCTTTTATTAATATAATTTTTTTCTCTACAGTTTGGACCTGAAGATAAAGATGAATGAAGCTTTGCAATGCATGGAAGACTTTTTTTTTTTTTTGAAATGCAAGACAAGGTTGCTTTTGACTTTTGGAAGTAAACACTTGGTTGTTATTATTGAATAATCATGGATTCATTTTTTGTTGATGATGTTGCAATATTTTGTAAAACAACTTTGTTAGATATATTTTACTCAAGACTTAATTATGTTAATGTATATTTGTTTTACTCAATGATTACTATTTTTTAATTAATGCTTAGTTATTTCAAACAATATCCAGAAACATTGGCATAAATGAAAGAAATATACAGGTGACAATGTTGTTACACACAACACTATTATTTGTGTGGCCAAAATGGCCAAAAAGTATAGCCCACATTCTTTAAAATTGGTCTGTTGCCTATTCATTTTCGCAACGTTTTGTTTATGTGGCCAAAAAGTTATAGTCCACGGTTTTGTCTGTCAATGTACAGGCAACAGGTGCCAAACCATGGCCTAATGTACTGGCAACATGTACAAAACCATGGGTTAATGTATAGGCAACTGTTATGTAAACGTGGATTAGGTACAGGCAACCCTTTCAAAACCGTAGACTAAGGTATACGCAACAACTAAGAAACCGTGGCCTAAATTAAACCGTGGCCTAAAACCAATCAAATAACCGTGGTTCCTTAGCATGTTATACGCCACGGTTTTCTGCTATGCGTGGCCTAAAGTGAACAAAACCGTAGCTTTAGAGAAAAGGCCACGGCTGCATACACCACACCTGATAAACCGTGGCCAAACCGTGGCCTAAACTTTAGGCCACTGTTTTTTGGGTTTGGGCCACACTTTTTGGCCTGTTGTCTATAGTTAAAAATGTTGTAACTTACAATATATTAAAAGAAACTACTATTAAAAATTCCAGTTTGTCCTTATTACTTTTAACGGTGTTCCAAGTTTTACGCCCTTAAATGTAATTTTAACTTTAAACTAATAAAAAAATACAAAAAAAAGGAAAGAAAGATACAATATATTAAAAGAAACTACTATTAAAAATTCAAGTTTGTCCTTATTACTTTTAACGGTGTTCCAAGTTTTACGCCCTTAAATGTAATTTTAACTCTAAACTTGTAGTTCCTCTGAGATTGACTGCATCATAAGGCTAAAACAACTTGGTCAGAGTGACTTAACTGAAGCACCAATGCTAAAGTAATTAAGTCTAAACCACTTGTGCATATTGAAGATGTGCATATGCAACATGTTGAACAAGATGTCCTAGACATCTTGTCACTGGGTTCAGAGCATGTTAAAGCAACATGTCGAACAAGATGTCCCAAGACATGTGGGTAGGACATCTGAACCCAGTTCAGCTTAAAAGATAATGCTTATCCATTAAGCACGCGTGTTTGTTTAAATTTGAATAAAGCGCGAATCTTTGAGGTACAAGCTGAGATTAGGATTAATGATAAAGTTTGTTATTAATCTGTTGGAACAAAGTGGGTCTGACATGAACCTCTAAGATTTTAAGTGGTTTTGATGATAACAAAGTATTAAAATTGCAATTGGTATTACTAATGATTATTCTAGTGTGCAGATTTATAAGTTAAAATTCATTCAGAAGCACTATGAATAACAAGAGAGAAGCCAAGCTATGAAGCTCTGATAGCGTATCGCTGTTCATCAGAAGCTTAAAATTTGCGTGCTGAAGATAATGCTTCTGAGGACCAAAACTAGACTCTGAGGAGTTCAGAAGCTGAAGACCTTAAGAAGCTACGACAACAGCATCTAAAGCAAAAGGAATTTACGTCACTCAAGAACTGACAGAACCAGAACCAATGTTTGAAGAACAATCTACTTTAAGGCTCTGTCACATCCACAGGAAGGAATATTCGTTGGTACAACGTTAATCTTATCCATAAGTGGAGCGCATTTGAGGATCTTACTATCGTACTATTATTACTCAAAATGGATGAGTGATAATTTAAATTGCAAGGTAGTGGAATTAGATTTCTTTGCTAAAGAAGGCAATCTACAGCTAGCAATTGTACGAGCAAATTCCAGCTGGCACCTTATCTCTCTACAACGGTCATCATCTTCCTTCAAGTATAAATAGAAGACTCAAATGGAAGAAATGACTACTGTTCTATTACTGCGTTTAAGGCTCTGAAGCATTCTGACATTATTGTTCTATCTGTCATTCAAGTCTTAAAGCAATTTGCGTTGTATTTTGTAAACACCTCTGATAGTATATCAAGTGTTCCTTAACATTCATTCTTATTCTTAAGTTTGTTTGAGAAGTCTCTTGTTAAGTGTAACTTGAGCATTTGAGAAGTCTCTTGTTTAGTGAAACTTGAGCACCTGAGAAGTCTCTTGCAAGTGTGCTTGAGCAATTTGTAATCTTAAGTAGATTATAGTGAAAAGCTCTTGTTAGTAACAAGGGGACTGGAGTACTCTCGATTTGTGAGAGGAACCAGGATAAATTTTGTGTCTTTCTTTCTCTCTCTCAGCACCCTTCTTTATTTTGTGTTTATATCCGCTGCAAACTTGTTTTTATTTCAAAAAAGTTTTAATTCTCAAAACACAATTCAACCCCCCCCCCCTTTCTTGTGTTTTTCCACCTTCAATTGGTATCAGGAGCTAGGTCTGTTGCCTAACTCACCTTACAGTGAAACAGTAAAGATCCAGGAGGAAAAACATGTCTGCTGAGAAGAATCTCAATGAAGTTCCTTTTGACTATGACTCAAACTCTCGACAAAGAAGGTCATCTGATAAGGTTCCTTTCTTCAACGGAACTGAGACTAGCTACCCTTTCTGGAAAACCAATATGTATAGCTATATCATGAGTATTGATTGTGATTTATGGGATATGGTAGAAGATGGAGTTAACTTTGAAAATATGGACTTAGAAGGAGTAGTCAGTTCTCGGAACAGGAAATCGTTTACACCTACTCAAAAGCTAGAGTACAAGAAGCATCACTCTGTAAAAGGAATGATGACCAATGCTATCTCACATGATGAGTACCTTAAAATTGGAGATAAAAGAACTGCAAAGTCTATTTGGGATTCCTTAAAATCCAAGTATGAGGGCAACAAACAGGTTAAGGAGGCAAAGGCTAACTTGTTGGTGCATCAGTATGAGCTGTTTAAGATGAAGGATGGAGAGGACATTGAAACTATGTTTTCACGGTTTCAAATTCTAGTATCTGGACTTCAAGTATTAGACAAGAGTTATACTGAAGCTGATCATGTGAGAAAGGTACTCAGAAGCCTACCACCAAAATGGAGACCCAAGGTGACTGCTTTTCAAGAGTCTAAGGATTTGGATACTGTATCCCTTGAAAGCTTGATTAGTTCATTAAAGAGTCATGAGATGGAACTAATGACTGATGAATCAACCAAGAAGATGAAAGGGATAGCCTTAAGCTCTAAAAGTTCATCAAAGGCTCTGAAAGCTAAAATTATAGAATCTGAAGATGAGGCTTCTGAAGAGGGTCAAGAAGTTGGGTCTGATGATGAAGAAGAGATGGTGCTGATGGCTGCTAAGGTTTCACAATGGGCAAAACGAAGCAAGAAATATGCAGGCAAATTTGGAGGATCTTCCAAGAGACTTAGTACTGCTAAAGACAAGAAGGAAGATCAAAGCAAGTGTTTCAAATGCAACAAGCCTGGTCATTTCATTGCTGATTGTCCAGAAAACAAAAGTAGATCATCAAAGCAAAGCTCTAGCAAGGAAAGATATAAGAGTAAAGTCAAGAAGAGCTTTCTGGCAACATGGGAAGATCTTGACAAAGACTCAGACTCAAATGGTGATGAGGAAGCAAATCTAGCACTGATGGCAACTACCTCTGACAGAGAAGACTCTGAAGCAGGTTCAGACTCTGAAGATGAGGAAGAGGTAATTGCTAAACTATCTAGAACTGGATTAGTAGATTCTCTTAAAGATGCCTTAAAAATGCTCACTAAAAAGGCAGGTGAATGTAAGGTCTTGAAAAAGGCTTACAATAACCTAACTGAGAAAATGAACATAATAGTTGAAGAAAATGAGTCTTTAAGAAGTAGAAACTCATTTATGGAAATTCATTATGTTTATGATGATAAGGTTCCTCCAGAGCATGAATTTGCTCTGCAAGAATTTCTTATCAATGGCATGAAGAGAAGTAAGATAGCTTCCTTAATATACCGTGTTAGTAGAAACAGAGGTGAAGGTCTTGGATTTTCACGTTTTAAAGATAATCCATTATTTTCTAAACCCTCTAAAAGTGATAATTCAAAACCTAAGACTGTATTTGTTAAAAGCCAATCAGAAGCAATAGTTATACCAGAACCTGAAAAAATAATTGTGTCAGAGGCCAAGAAGCCTCAGACTCTGAAACCTTCAGAGCCTAAGGTCTCCAAACCTCAGACCAATGTCAAAATTAATAAAACTCTGGTATATTCTAAAGCTAAGCCCAAGAGTTATACAAAGCCTAAAAATTTTTCAAAATGCTCCAATAACTCTAGAGCTCCTGATAGGCCATATAAACAAAAACAATCTAAGGTAATGAGGACTAACTCTAAAGGACCCATAAAGGTATGGGTACCAAAGTCTGAGATTGTCTTTGCAGCAGATCTGCACTCAAAGAAGGCCAGAGCAGCATTCTTGGTACCTGGACAGTGGCTGCTCGCGTCATATGACAGGAGACAAGCATATGTTCCAAACCCTGACTATGAAAGAGGGAGGAACTGTGAGATTTGGAGGAAACCAAAAAGGGAAGATCACTGGTACGGGTACAGTTGGTAACTCTTCTCTCTCTATTAAAGATGTTTGGTTAGTTGATGGCCTCAAACATAATCTACTAAGCATTAGCCAATTTTGTGATCGTGGATTTGTTGTTAAGTTTAATAAAGATGCATGTACTGTAATTAGAGAGTCTAATGAGTCTGTAGTGTTCAGAGGCTTAAGGAAAGGCAATGTTTATAAAATTAATCTGTCAGAACTCTCAGAGCAAAAGATAGTTTGTTTTCTATCCTTGAATGATGAGAAATGGGTCTGGCACCAACGCTTAGGTCATGCTAACTGGAGATTAATCTCTAAGCTTAGCAAACTAAGTTTGGTTAAAGGACTACCCAATCTTAACTATCATTCAGATGCTCTGTGTGGTCCTTGTCAGATTGGAAAGATTTCAAAAACCTCTTTTAAACCTAAAAACATTGTCTCTACCTCAAGACCTCTTGAACTGCTTCACATTGATTTGTTTGGTCCTGTAAATACAGCTTCAATCAATGGAAAGAAATATGGACTTGTTATTGTTGATGATTATAGTAGATGGACTTGGGTTAAATTTCTTAGAGTGAAAGATAATGCATATGATGTGTTTACCATCTTCTGCACACAAGTGCAAAGTGAGAAGAGTCTCAAGATCTTAAAGATCAGAAGTGATCATGGGGTGAGTTTGAAAACGAACCCTTTGCAACTTATTGTGAAGACCATGGAATTGTCCATGAGTTCTCAGCTCCTAGAACACCACAGCAAAATGGTGTTGTAGAGAGAAAGAACAGGTCTTTACAAGAGATGGCAAGAACCATGATGCATGAGACTAAACTTGCTAAGCACTTCTGGGCAGAAGCTGTGAACACAGCTTGTTATATTCAAAATAGGATCTATATCAGATCTATATTGAATAAAACAACATATGAACTCTTTAAAGGAAGAAAGCCCAACATCTCTTATTTTCATCAGTTTGGATGTACCTGTTACATTCTGAACAATAAGGCCTATAAAAAAAATTTGATGCCAAAGCTTGTAAGGGAATCTTTATAGGTTACTTTGAACGCTCAAAGGCATACAGAGTGTATAATTCTGAAACTAACACAGTGGAAGAATCTATACATGTTAGATTTGATGACAAAGAGCCTGACAGTAAAATGTCAGAGCAAGATAATAGCTATGCAGGTGTTCCATATATATATAACAATCCAGAACCTGAGAAAGCATCAGATGCAAAAGAAACTTCAGAAGCTGTATTGGAAGAAGTCTCTGAAGAAGCATCCCCAATAGAAGCATCTGAAGGACATGATGATATCTCAGAAGATGATACCCAAACAAGTGCTGAAACTAATGAAGCTCCAAAGAGAAAATTCAAATACAGATCATCACATCCAGAGGATCTTATTCTTGGAAACAAAGAAAGTCCAAGAAAAACAAGATCAGATTATCAACAACATGATTCACTTCTAGGACTCATATCTATGATAGAAACTAAGAATGTTGATGAAGATCTTTCTGATGATGGATGGATTGTAGCATTGCAAGATGAGCTCAATCAGTTTCAAAGAAATGATGTGTGGGATTTGGTACTAAGACCAACACACAAGAACATTATTGGAACCAAGTGGGTATTTAGGAACAAACTGAATGAACAAGGTGAAGTGGTAAGAAACAAAGCTAGACTAGTAGCACAAGGCTACAGTCAGCAAGAAGGCATTGACTTCACTGAAACATTTGCTCCAGTGGCAAGACTGGAAGCAATCAGGATGAATTTGAGATGAGCATGATGGGTGAACTAAAGTTTTTCCTTGGAATTCAAATCAATCAAGGAAAAGATGGCACTTACATTCATCAAAGCAAGTATACAAAAGAGCTTCTGAAGAAGTTTAATCTTGAAGACTGTAAGATAATGTCAACTCCCATGCATCCTACAAGCAACTTAAGCAAGGAAGAAATTGGAAGCAAAGTAGATCAGAAGCTGTATAGAGGTATGATTGGTTCTTTACTCTATCTAACAGCTTCTAGACCTGATATTTTATATAGTGTATGCTTGTGTGCAAGATTCCAGTCAGATCCTAGAGAACCTCATTTAACTGCCGTTAAGAGGATCTTTAGATATCTGAAAGGAACTACTAATCTAGGACTTCTTTATAAAAAATCCCTAGATAGTAAACTAGTTGGATTCTGTGATGCTGACTATGCTGGAGACAAGATAGAGAGAAAATCCACTAGTGGAAATTGCCAATTTATTAGTGAAAATCTCATATCTTGGGCCAGCAAGAGACAAACAACTATTGCTTTGTCTACAGCAGAAGCAGAATACATCTCAGCTGCTAAATGCTGCACACAGCTTCTCTGGATGAAATATCAGTTAGAGGACTATAACATAGCTGAAAGTAGTATTCCACTATATTGTGATAATACTGCTGCTATTCATTTATCTAAGAATCCAATTTTGCATTCCAGAGCTAAGCATATTGAAATTAAGCATCATTTTATAAGAGATCATGTTCAAAAAGGGACAATAAATATTCAATTCATTGATACGGATCATCAATGGGCTGATATATTTACCAAACCTTTGGCCATTGAACGCTTTGATTTTATTAAAAAGAATTTGAACATGCATTTTATCTCTGAAGAAAACTAGCTCTGAGATGCAAAATAGAATTAGGGTCTAAAGCTCTATCAGAGCCACTAATAATTCAGAGTCTCCTGTGGGAAGTTCTGAATAAATGGGTTCTGAAGAGTAACAGGTTCTGATGAGGTGTCAGATATTAATGAGTTTGGATCTGAACTAGACGGAAACGAAACGTTTAGTACTAGTTAGTGTACAACAGTTGTCTGTACACGCGTTAGCTGTGATTAAGTTTCTCCAACACGTGTCTAGATCCTGATGGGTAGAGAACAGTTAATGATGAAAATGCAGTTATACAATTTAAAATTAATAACTGTTCACGCTCCCTCCTTTGTGCCTATTTTCTGAGTGTTTATTCTATTTGATATAAATTGTCACTTCACTCACAAAGCACAACTTTTTCACATAATCACTTCCTACACAAACCCTAAACCTCAGATTTTCCCCAAATCTCTCTGCTTCTTAATCTTCTGTAATCATGGCTGCTCGACCTTCAAACGAAATTGTTCAACGTCCTTTCAACCCCGTCTTACCACCAGTAATTGATCTTTCATCTCAAGCAAGACTCGTCTTCAAAGATAATGTAACCGATGCTGGTCCGGAATCGTTTGAGTTCGTTACGGAGAAATTTGTTGATTTTGAGAGTTTCAAAGTAAACGGGATTGACATTCAAAGTTTATTCTACGATCAACAATGGAAGAATTACTTTGAGATGCTAAATGGGTTTGTTTACTATGATATTGTCAAGTACTTCTGGCAAAAAGCAACCATCTTTGACAAGTTCAGTGCCGATGAAGAAGTCAGGAAGATGGTAGAGAAGGATAGCACTCTGAAAGGAAAAACAAGGAGTCAACTTGGTTTAAGACCTTATAAAGGAAAAGAAATTAGGTCAAACATCATGGGAATCAATGTTCTTATTACTCAAGAACATATAGCAAAGATTTTGGGTCTGGACAACGAAGGAGAAAACGTGGATGAGTATGGTGAGAAGAGTAAGCACATTGAATCTATTAAGAAGGATTTATTCCTTCCTGGTAGTTCAAACAATGATTTTGGCAAAGCCAAATTCATGAGGCAAAACTTTAACTTTGCTTTCAAAGTGTTTCTTGCCTCCATCATTACTAGAGAAGGAGGATATGATACTATCTCTATACCACACAGGCACTTCATCTGGTTTATGTACAAGAAAGTGAAGATAAATCTGGCAAAGCTTTTGTTTGATCATCTATGTTTTACAATATCCAAGAGCAGAACCAAATCACCTTCCATAATCCATCATCCAAGGTTGATTTTAGAAATCATTCGTCAAACAAAGCTTATTCAGATTGTCAGTACCAAGGAGAAACTTAGAGTTTTTAATACTGCTAAGTATGATGCAAGTGTTCTGGTAAACATGAAGCTGAAGACAAAAGAAGAGCTGAAGACAGCCAAGAGCCCTCTGGAGGCAGTTTATGAAAAGTACTTCTGGTGCGATGGTTTTCCAACCATATCAGAATTTGATAATGATGATGTCATCAAGAACTTCTTGGAGCTGGTAAGAATAGATTCTGGTGTAAGAGTGCCCAGGAGCATGGTAGTTGGTGTACCTAACTGGGATATTTTCAAAGGCCCAAAGCAGATCACTAAGTCTAAGAGAAAACCTCAACCTATTGAACAAGAAATTGTTGAGGAAGGCTCCAAAGAACAATCTGGAGATAAGGATGATGCTGCTGATGTTACTGATCAAGTAGATAGTGGTACTGAAAGATTGGCCTCTGAAGAGAATGAAGGAGTCACTGAAGAGCAAGTGACTAAGATAGCTCAAAGAAAAGCTGTTAAGAAGGAAAGAAGATCCAAGAAGAGGAATGAGAGGCCTGAAATTGCAGAAGAGGATCAACCTGTCAGAGCCCCAAAAAGGAAAAAGACAGTTGTTTCCAAAAAGAAAGCTGCTGACACATCCAAAGGTAATATCTCTAAACCTAATACTGATAGCGTTTCTAATGCTCAACCTCTTAACCAATCACCTCCTATAGACTTCACAAAGCCTATAAATATGATTCCACCATCTCCACAACCCTCAGCATCCTCATCATCCTCATCTGAAAGAACTTCTTCTGATACAAACACTGACTCTTCAGAGCTGATTGAAAAACTTGATAAAATTCAGAAGGAGAAATCCAAGAAAAAGATCCCAGTGAAAAAGACCCTCAAGAAACCCAAAAACAACTCACCAGAAGAAGAAAATATTTTCATTGACACTTCAATCCTTGACCAACCCACCAACACAACAAGAAAATCACCTACAATTCTTGAACACCTCGCCACTCACCTATCTGGTGATGCCTTTACCCACTCTAACTCAAACTCACCAAACCAATTTCATTTTGTTAATACTTCTTCTGATCTACCTCTTCAAACACTACCTCCCTCCCTTGCTGACATTAAACAAGAAAATCCACCCACTTTCACACCAGTTCAGGATGAAGTTATGACTCACTCTGAACATCACAATGTTACACCCAACTCACCTCATCAATCACCTGAACATACCACTGCTGAACCCTCCACACCACAACATGAACCTTCCACACCTGAATCAACACCTGAACCACAAACACCACCATCAGAACCCATCTATGGTCCATCTTACAAACCTTTAACTGTAGAAGAACTAATTCTACCTGTGGACTTTGCCTTGCCCATTCTTGAAAACTTTCTTAAGAAGCAAGTCAACATAGATGATGAACCTAAACTACCCACTGACCTAAGCAAAATCAAAATCATTCCCTTAAAAAGAAAGAAACCTGAACCAACCATTCCTTTTGACCCAACCAAACCTTTCTTCAATTCCTCATCTGAACTAAATATTGAGCAATTAGGTTCTGCTATCAGTCTTAGACTTAAGAGATTTAAGACAATAGATGAAGAGGTTCTGGTATTTCCTTCTGATGTAGATGCTGAGATAAGACAAATGGAATACTTGTTCAGCCAATCTTTAAGGATTCTGGGTAACCACTTGAAATCTAAGATTCAAGGAAGAGGAATGACTGCTGTGAGGGATTTGTTTGATATAGCTGAAAGATCAAGTGCTCCCCGCCTCACATTCTATAATCATGAAAAAGAACTTGAACGTTTAGCAACTTTGGATGCTGAGTTTAAGAAGCTCTCAAGGAATGCATGTGAAGCAGCTGAGAGGTTGGTGGATGAAGAAGCAAGATATGCTAGAATAGTGATTGATGCTGATCAGGCTAGAATGGCTGAGTTAGAACATAAGAGGCTAGCTGATCAAGAGGCACTTAAGTTGATGGTAGATATGGCTGTTCACATTGCTGAGGTTGAGACAAATAAGATCAAGGAGAATCTAGCATCTGAAGAGGACTTTGCAATGCCTGATCAGAACCTAAGTTGTGAAGACTCTGACAAGGGTAAGAAGCCTATTGTTGATTCATCTCCTTCCAGATCTCCACCAAGACTTGATCAAGGCTCTTCGTCATCTGCCATACCTTCAGCTATTCAACTGGCTCTAGATGAGATCAAGAGTGACCTAAGAGAGGAGCTGAGGAATGAAATGGATGAGTTTAGGGCGGATATAAGAGAAGATATGAACAGATCTGGTGAAGCTACTAATAAGAAGATAGATGCAATGATGGAGCTACTGCTGAAGCTTACCCAACAACAACCCAAACCTTAACTCTTATGTTTGAGCACTTAATTGTATTCATGCTTTATGTAATTTGTTTGGATAATATCTTTTTGGTTAATTAAGCTTCTTATTATCCTTAATTATGAGTTTGTGTATCTGAATGTGTGTTATTTTTTTTATTTTTTTTACTTTTGTTTTTCAAAATTAAAAATATATTTACTTCTTACGTCTGATACTCTTGTGGATTCTGAACCTAGTGTAAGGTGTTGGAGAACATCTTGTTTTTGTTACCTTATATAGGATTTTGAAAACCTAAGGTTCCCCCACATCAGTATTCCTGTTTACTCATGAAATAGCTTCTTAGTATTATAGCCTGTTTATAAGCGGGGCAACAATACCGAATGAGGCGTGTCTGGTAACTGGTTTTCTGACGATTGAAAAGAGTATATAAAAGAAACACGCTCAAAAAGAAAGAAATTTATAGCAGGAACTCTTTATTAAATTTATTGAAGAAATTCTTTATTACATAAGATAATGAGATCCTACTTAGAATCAACGTCAGCAGCCTCTGGCTTATTCTTCTTATGCTTCTCATCAACATAAGAAAGTAGGTCACGCAGGGCTTGCTGAGCTTCAGCTTGATACTCTTCGTACGGCTTGTCATTATCATATGTCCATAAGAATTCTTCCAGGTCAGAGCCTATTTCTTCAAGCTCTGACTCTGTCAGAACCAACTCTCGCTTGTTTCTTTCATAGAGATGCCTGTTTTCTTCGCAGCGCCAGGGCTCTGCTTCCTTCTTGATCACTTTCTTAGATCCTGAAGCATCCTTCGTAGCTTGCTTTTCCATTGTGTGTTTCTTACGATGCTCTTTGATTATTCTGTATGAATAAAATGAGAAGAATCATCTCTTTTTATAGTGCTCTCAAGCTTTCTTGTCTACCTGGGAATCAACATAGTTCATTTAATGAATATAGTTGTAACCAATTTTTGACTTGAATGTTTTGTTTTCTGCGCTTTTTGACTGATGACAAAAGGGGGAGTAAGAACAGCGTTAAAATTAATGATAATTGATTTTTTTACTGCTAAAGAACTGAAACTGTTATACTCATATCAATTTCTATCCCTTCTGAACTGTCGTTATGAGATTCTTTCTGAACCTTATTGAAAGGGGAGAAAATTTAAGAACCTAAAATTGATTTTCATAGATAATATAAGAGAAGCTTGCAAACCTCCTCTGAGCATTATCTGACTCTAAGAAGCAAAGCTTACAAAACTGTGCCTCTGAGAATCAAAATATGAAAATTTATTTTAAGTTGATAAATTAACTCTTAAACTGTTTTAATTAATTATGGATAAGACTTAGGGGGAGCTTACAAACCTAACCCTATGGATTATCAGACTCAGGGGGAGATTGCAAACCTTTGAAACCTGAAGTCAACATAATTAAATAAAATCAACAACAATTGAATTTTAATGCTTTAGTTTGTCATCATCAAAAAGAGGGAGATTGTTGGAACAAAGTGGGTCTGACATGAACCTCTAAGATTTTAAGTGGTTTTGATGATAACAAAGTATTAAAATTGCAATTGGTATTACTAATGATTATTCTAGTGTGCAGAATTATAAGTTAAAATTCATTCAGAAGCACTATGAATAACAAGAGAGAAGCCAAGCTATGAAGCTCTGATAGCGTATCGCTGTTCATCAGCAGCTTAAAATTTGCGTGCTGAAGATAATGCTTCTGAGGACCAAAACTAGACTCTGAGGAGTTCAGAAGCTGAAGACCTTAAGAAGCTACGACAACAGCATCTGAAGCAAAAGGAATTTACGTCACTCAAGAACTGACAGAACCAGAACCAATGTTTGAAGAACAATCTACTTTAAGGCTCTATCACATCCACAGGAAGGAATATTCGTTGGTACAACGTTAATCTTATCCATAAGTGGAGCGCATTTGAGGATCGTACTATCGTACTATTATTACTCAAAATGGATGAGTGATAATTTAAATTGCAAGGTAGTGGAATTGGATTTCTTTGCTAAAGAAGGCAATCTACAGCTAGCAATTGTACGAGCAAATTCCAGCTGGCACCTTATCTCTCTACAACGGTCATCATCTTCCTTCAAGTATAAATAGAAGACTCAAATGGAAGAAATGACAACTGTTCTATTACTGCGTTTAAGGCTCTGAAGCATTCTGACATTATTGTTCTATCTGTCATTCAAGTCTTAAAGCAATTTGCGTTGTATTTTGTAAACACCTCTGATAGTATATCAAGTGTTCCTTAACATTCATTCTTATTCTTAAGTTTGTTTGAGAAGTCTCTTGTTAAGTGTAACTTGAGCATTTGAGATGTCTCTTGTTTAGTGAAACTTGAGCACCTGAGAAGTCTCTTGCAAGTGTGCTTGAGCAATTTGTAATCTTAAGTAGATTATAGTGAAAAGCTCTTGTTAGTAACAAGGGGACTGGAGTACTCTCGATTTGTGAGAGGAACCAGGATAAATTTTGTGTCTTTCTTTCTCTCTCTCAGCACCCTTCTTTATTTTGTGTTTATATCCGCTGCAAACTTGTTTTTATTTCAAAAAAGTTTTAATTCTCAAAACACAATTCAACCCCCCCCCCCTTTCTTGTGTTTTTCCACCTTCATAATCCTATGTGTTAGATACGATCGGAATCGTATTTAATGTGTGGATAAAGATTAATTTCTTTATCTTTTGGAGTTTGTTTTTAAACAAGTTTGTTTTAAAACTAACTCTTAATTGTAGTGCATCTGAAAGACTGAAGATAATCTGAAGACTTGCACGCCTATAAATAGAACTCAACATAGAGCTTAAAACTCAACCCACAAGAACTGAAGATTGTGAGTTCAAAGCTTTGTGCCTACTGCGCAAAGCATTAGTGGCTCTTAGTATCGTTGTTTGATACTTTGCAGCTTTGTGGCTCTTAGTATTGGTTTTGATACTTTGTAGCTTTGTTGTTGAATGTTGCCATTCAACTAAGTCTTTAAACTTTGGAGTTTAAAGTTGTCGTCACTTGGGATTAGTGATTAGAGGGAGTTGGGTAGGTTCTCATATTCAGGGGGAGTTAGCCCTTGAGTAGAAGATTGCTAGGATTAAGAAAAGGAATACATGCCAATAGGGTTTTTGGTATGGTTGTAAGACTAAGTATTAATTCGGATTAGTAGTGTTCACTTCCTGGATTGGTATCCCCCAGAGTAGGGCTGGTTTGCGCCGAACTGGGTTAACAATTACTGGTGTTCTTTATTGCTTTTATTTACTTCAGTACTGCAATAATATCTGTGATCCTCATAACCAATTGTGGAACCAGTTGTCTGAGACATCTGGACTACAGACACATTGTCCTAGACATTGTGTACGACATCTGTCCTGCCTAGGAACAGAATTTCAATTGGCATCAGAGCGGGCACCCTAACCTGCTGGGTGAGCTCCAGGGAGACAAAATCTTGTTCAAGATGGACAGGAATGGAGGATCAATTAACAGACCACCAGTCTTGGATGGATCAAACTATGACTATTGGAAAGCAAGAATGATTGCCTTCATCAAATCCATGGATTCAAAAGTATGGAAGGCAATTGTTACAGGTTGGAATCACCCAATAGTTTCAGCAGAAGATGGTTCTTCAATATTAAAAGATGAAAGAGATTGGACCCTAGAAGAGGAGACTGCGTCCAGTAACAACTCTAAAGCACTCAATGCTATCTTCAATGGGCTTGATGTGTAACAGCCCGTTTTTCAAAGGCCAAAAAGTCAATATTTTTTTTCTTTTGCAACTAACACTCAGAGTGCGCATAGAATATTTTTCAATGAGCCGGCATTCAAATATACAAAAGAACTCATTACCATTAGGTGCTTCCACAAGCAAAGTGTATTCCTGAATAATTACAATCCAAGTCTAAGTATTCCAATACTTACAACAAAACAAGTTAGAATCCTATGCTTAAACCCAAAAAGCACGGTGCACAAAACACACCGGCGCATAGTCTAACTATACTAAGCTAATGCTCCAACCACTCACTGGGACTTGGAATAGCCACCGTCGTCACCACGACCTAACCCATCATCTGGGTGGGATGAGCCCGCAAATGAAAGAAAGGTTCACCACAAAATAAAAGTATATATATATATATATATATAACCGGTGCGAAAGATTGTACACATAACAATAATTCCACAAACACAAGAGAAAGCTCTTAACCAACAAAGCAATTCCCACCAACGGGTTCATATAAGCAATGCACACATAGCCTATAATGCAACCTCTACAATGTGTGGTACTAACCCTAGCTACCACAATGCATGAGTTCCGGTATCGTAGGTCCATCCCCTACCAACAATATCAATACAGTCCCGTAGCTCTCCCGATCACTACGAACCATTAGAGTGGGCTCTCCCGATCACCACACCCCTACCATAAGTATCAATAGAATCCCGTAGCTCTCCCGATCACTACAAGGATTAGAGTGGGCTCTCCCGATCACCACACCCCGTAGCTCTCCCGATCACTACGTATCGATCTCAACAAAAACCTCGTAGCTCTCCCGATCACTACGAACCACTAGGGTGGGCTCTCCCGATCACCACACCGGGCACGCAACTACCAAATGCATGAGCATACGCTTCCCCACATATGCTAATGCAATGAATACATACCTCTCTAGCATATGTAAACCAAACATAACAACATACATACATTTCTCATCATTTGTATTCCAAACACCTGTTCATACATATATTCTCATAATCATATGTAAACAGTGCAAGCATTGTAAACACTTTCTCATCACGAGAATACATAACACGTACATGCCAAGCATACAAACACGCATCACCGAAAATAACCAACAAACATGTTATAACTCAGTGAAAAGACAGAAATAAAGTGGAGCCCTTACCTCGGCAAGCACTCAACTATCACACGATCAAACAACACTTACTCGCTTCCTAAAACAAGCAAAGTACACAATCAAAACCATATCCAAATCAATCCTCAATGAATTGGATTCCAAAACCCCAAAAACCAAAGGTTTTCTAAGGTAAAACAACTCTTACGGATACTATACCAAAAACTACCGTATTGATCAACCCCCATGAGTTATTTGTACTATTTTTAGGACTCAAAACAATAGTCCAAAGTCTTAAATAATTTGAAATGCAAAATGGCCGTTTTCTTGCGTTATAAGTTACGTACCTTCCGGGTACCCAAAAACCCCGTTTCCAATCCCAACCACTTCCATAAATTAATAGAAAGGGATTAGAAAGTTAAAAACCAAGTTAGGACATCAGAATACAAAATTTTGGGTCCCAGGGGTCGCTAGAGGTCGCTGGGCGACCACCTGGCGATGGCAAGTCAGAACTTCCACGCCCAGGGCGAATTCTGGCGACCAACGGTCGCTAAGCTACCATCTGGTCGCTAAGCTACCACACCAGGACAGGATTGGTTTTCTTCATGACATAAGCAACAAAACTTGTTTTATTCAATTTTTACCCAAAACAACTTTTCACGCAACACACGACATACGCATAGTATTGGTTCCCAACAACCGTTTTCACAACAAAGCATTACATTTTCGAAAGCATGTTGGTTGCTTCAAGTGCAAGTTATTTGGTTTTCATTTCCAAAATCAAAACCAAATCCAAGCACAAGTTTTATTACGGCCTCAACCGACCGGTAATCATTTTCAAACATGTTTTCAAAGCGAAAAGCAACACCACATGTCACAAGAGTTTTAAACCACTTGGACCCCAAAATCACCACACAAAACACTTAGTAAATATTTTCATAAACACCAAAATATTTTTCATCTCATTTTCCAAAACAAAACCATACAACACATTTCCCTTTTGCCCAACGGTTCAAAAACAACGTTTCCTTTCAAAACCTTACAACCTAACCACATGTTATTGATCAATACACTAAACTTTCAAAACCCTAACTTTTCTCATGAGATTCTCACCAACTCATGGAAAATTGAAATAACAAAGCCTAGCATGCTTACTAAACCCTCATGAACAACTTTCATGGAACAAGAACCATTCACAACCAATTCTTATGAAATTTCTCCCAAGAACATAATCATAAAATCTCATGAATCTCTAAGAGTTTAGCCAACCAAGAGATGAAAGAAGTTCTAGTTACCTTAGTGATGAAGAATCTCACAACTTCAAGCTTTCCACCAAGCTTCTAATCAAGTGTTTTGGTTAAGGAATGAAATTTTTCTCAATATGGAAAGGTGGAAGAGAAGCCACGGCCAAGAGAGAAAAGAGTGAGGAAGTTTTGTGATTTTCTTAAGTCCACAAAGTCACCAAACCTCCTTACTATGACAAAGGCTCTTGATAGCCAATCCACCCTTGGATCAAAGTCAAAAGTCCAAGCTTAAACCCTAGCCATTGGATCAATTTGCTTTATGGATAATCACAAGATTTAATCCAATCTCCCATAACAAGTCACGTACTCAGCTCTCGCGCAACGCGACGAACGTAAATCGCAAAAACAGAAAACCTACAGAAAGAACGTCTAACGTTTTTCCATTCCAAAACTTATCGCCGGATCTTTTTCCGCGACTGTAATTTTCTTCCATACCTTAGAAAATTAATCTCAGGACATATCCTAACTCACGCAGATATATAAAACCTCCATCCGAAAACTCACTTAAAACAGACGCAGTAAGATTTTCCATCAGCGGGTAAAATCCTACTCGTTTTTCCAAAAACAAGAATAATCCAAAACTCGTCATTCTGACTTCACAGAAATCTCCTCATACTTAAAAGAGGATCATGACTCGAAAGTCTGTGTCTTTCCAGCGCACGAGCACAAAACAGGCTCCGTTTCAGCAAAAATCTCATTAATGCGACGATACACACAGAACCGCTTCACCAAAAACCCTAAAACTCGTAGCCATCACTAGAGTTCCTTAGAAAATTTGTACAGTGAAATTACGGGTCTTACATGATGAAAACACATTCAAACTGATCAACACATGCACAGAAGCCAAGAAAGCCTGGGAAATTCTGCAAATTGCACATGAAGGAACTGCCAAGGTTAGAATGTCAAAGCTACAACTTCTCACATCAAAATTCGAAAATCTAAGAATGGAGGATGATGAGACCATCTCAGAATTCAACACTAGAGTTCGAGACATAGCAAATTCATGCTTTGCTCTAGGAGAGAAGATACCTGAAGAGAAACTAGCCAGAAAGATCCTTAGATCACTGCCTAAGAGATTCTCTATGAAGGTAACTGCTATTGAAGAATCACAAGACTTGAGCACGATGAAGGTTGATGAACTCATTGGCTCATTACAAACTTTTGAGATGACCTTTGAAGATAGACCTGCAAGGAAGATGAAGAATTTGGCTTTCAAATCTGAGGAAGGCCAAAGTGAAGATTGTCTATCAGAAGCAATAGCTCTATTGACCAAGAAGTTCAATGAATCTGTGAACAGGATCCGTGCTAAGTGGAGGACTAATGTCCCAGACAAGATGTCCAACAACAAGGCACAAGGCATGTCAAAAGAAGAAAACTCTGAAGAAGAAGAAACAGAGGTACAGTGCTACGAATGTGAAGGTTTTGGGCATATCAGAAAACAATGTCCCAACTTTCTCAGAAAACAGAAAAAGGGATTAGCTGCAATTCATTCTGACTCTGAGAATGAAAGTGAAGATGAAGACACAAACAATGCATTCTCAGGTATGTGCAAAAGCTTTGCAGACACTGAAGACAGTGATGATAATGAAGAACTTCTCTACAAAGAACGAGCGTCTCTGGAAAAAGAATATAACTTCTTAAAGTCTAAACTCATAAGCATGACTGAAACTTTGAGAAGCCTGAACTATGAATCTGACTCAGAAGATGAGTTCCTTGAAACTGAGAAAATAGATGAAGACATGATTGGATTAGGATTTGATCATCCCTTCAAAAAGGCTGAATCTGCTCCAGAAATGGAAACTCTTCCTCTACAAAAGCCTAAGGACCAGATGTCAAGCCAAAAGTCTCAACATCCTGTTCAGCACATAGACAGGATCATAGACCACACATCTCAGCACTATGATCATACCAAGAAAGAGATGACAAGCCAAATGTCTCAACATCCTGTTCAACACATAGACAGGATCATAGACCACACATCTCAGCACTATGATCATACCAAGAAAGAGATGTCAAGCCAAATGTCTCAACATTCTGTTAAGCACAAAGAAAGGATCATAGACTACAAGTCTCAAAAATCTGTCCAAACCAAAAGGAAGATGTCAAGCCACATGTCTCAACACCCTGCTCAACACAAAAGGAATGAGAACATAGGCCAGCTCCACAAGCAGCAGAGGAAGCACATACCTAGACCACATCTTAAGAATCTATACTCCCAAAATAGAAGAGCTTTCAATAGATGTGATCACTGTGGTAGGTCAGGGCATGTTATGAGGGAATGCTTTAAAATTCATGGCTATCCTCAAAGACCAAGATCACCAAGGAAGAATGAAAAGAAGATTCTTGTTCAACAAGAAAAGCACCAAGAGACTCAAGTCAAGAAAGTATGGAGGCCAAAAGAAGATTCAAAACTAAAGGCTCATACTTGTATCAGGCTATCCTCATATGAAGACTGGTACTTTGACAGTGGATGCTCCAAACACATGACTGGAGATAAAAAATACCTTAAGGAATTAAGGCCTTGCTCCAAAGGAAGTGTCACTTTTGGTGATGGTGCTAAAGGTAGAATCAAAGGAATAGGCAAGCTAAGAGATCCCAGCTTACCATACCTAGACAAGGTTCTACTAGTTGAAGGACTCACTACAAACTTGATAAGCATTAGTCAACTATGTGAACAAGGACTAGATGTGTACTTCAGCAATTCTGGGTGCATTATTGCAGATGATCAAAAGGTAGTGATGAAAGGTGTCAAGACAACAAACAAGTGCTATAAATGGACTCCTCCCAACATTAGTCCAAAAATAGCTTGCTTGACAGTCAAGGAAGAGAATGACCAGATGTGCTACCAGATGTCCCAACATCTGTACACTCGTCAGGAAGTTGAATCACTTCAACCTGAACGTGGAAAAGGAGCTCTGGAGTTCCACACGTCCAAAAGCGTGTAGAACATTAAGTGACGGGGTGGCGTGCAGAACGATTATAACGTTAATCATCATTACTTCTGCACAATAAACAAGGTAACATACTACCTAAGTTCCGTCTATAAAAAGCCACCAAGATCATCACTTGTGCTATCACACACGCTTCAACATCTGGTACAACATCTCTCAAAACCTTCTCAAAAGAAATCTTCTTCAAAGAAACTCTGAACAAACATAAGTCAAGAAATCACAATGAGCTCAAACAACGAAGCAATCAACAAAAGCGAAGGACCTAGTGATCAAGCTAGGGTTTCAGACTCAACCATCAACAAACAAGAGGTTGATCTTGACAAATTGATCATTCCCAGAGGAAAGAGGACTACGACAGGGAAAAAGAGAAGCAGCAAACTGATTGGGCCCTTCACGAATCAAATACAAGATGAAGAACCCAAGGAATCACTCACTCCAGAACGTCAAACGTCACCAAAGAATGCTGAAAATCAAATTCCTGAAGAAACATCTCTGAAAGAGGCTATTCAATACCAGAATCTTGAGCCTCAAATAGAGAAAGAGAAGAATGGTGAAGAAGATGTCACAACATCCGACCTCAACATCAAGGATGTCGAAGCAAATGTCTCAACATCAAAAGACACGACATCCAAAGAGCATCCAATGGAAGATGATCCAAAGGATACACAAGAGACAGCTCTCTCTGAAGAAGAAGAAATGTCTGAGACCCTAGAAGTCATAGAGATTAATGAAGAAACAGAAAGCGAAGAAGTGGTTCCCAAAAGAACTCAATCAGTGGCTGATAGAGTGAAGAGGAATAGGGGGAAGAAGGTGGAGATTCCCAAGTCCTATTTTAAGGAAAAGTCTCAGAAAAGGAAGAAGAAGCCAGAGTCCTCAAGTGAGTTTGAACCTGATGTCGAAGACGATGTCCCAGACATCATGTCAAAGAAGAGAAAAGCTGCAACCTCAACATCCTTCCACACTAAAGAGAATGAACAAAGGTGGAAGATAGTAGGGCAGAGAAGAATGGCTACTGAGAGGGAACTAAGCAGTGAAGCACTCTCCTACAAGGAAATTACTACACTCCTTGAAGAAGCCAAACTCATGAAGACTGTGCTAGGAGTTGGCAAGTGCTCTGAAAGGCTTGTGAGAGAGTTCATCACAAATCTCACTGGAGAATGCGCTGAAGAAGGAAGTGATAGCTATCACAAAGTTCAGCTAAGAGAAAAGAACTTTGATTTCTCTCCAACAACAATCAACAAAGTTCGGGGAAGGAGTGTTGAAGCTGAAAGCAACGAAATCCTCTCAATGGACAAGGTTGCTGAGGAAATCATTGCTGGTCAAGCTAAAAATTGGCCCAAGAAAGGACTACTTCCAACGTCGAAGCTAACAGTCAAGTATGCAATTCTCAACAGGATTGGCACAGCTAATTGGGCCCCAACAAATCACAGCTCAGGTATAACTTCAAATCTGGCAAAACTCATATACCTCATTGGAACAGGAAAGAAGGTAGACTTTGGGAAACATGTTTTCGAGCAAACAATGAAGCATGTGGAAACCAATGCTACAAAGCTACCAATAGCCTTTCCAAGTTTGATCACTGAGTTAATTCTCAGCCAACAACCAAGCATCTTGCTTCCTGAGGAATATGAAAGTAGAAGACCACCACCAATATCCTTCAATCACAAGCTGTTTGCAGAACCACATGTCCCAGACATTGAGTTCAAAGAAAAAGAAGTAGTTGAGACCTCAGCTCCACTAGACAAAAGCTCACAGAAAAAGGTGCTTGCTGAGCTTATTCAAGTATCTAAAGAGCTGGAGGAAACTATCAAATCAAGTACTATCAGAAAAACCTGTGTGGATCACTTGATACTACAACTGACAAAGAATCTTGCTGAGAATGAAGGAGATGCTCAAGTTGACGCAGAGCAAGAAGAAGAAGAAGAAGTTTGAAGAACAGACCCTGAGTAATGTAGGAAAATAAGTACTTTTGTATTTTTCCTTTCTGTTCTACTTCTTGTGGCCTACCAAAAGTCCTAGACATTGGAGGCTTTGACATCCGGCACTAATGATAAGTGCATTTTTGTAAGCTGCTCGTTCTCTTTAAATCAATGAATATTTTCCTTTAACCTTTGTCAAATTATGGTAAAAAGGGGGAGAAATAATTGATGCTTAGAACAGCTTTTTGGCAAGAAGAATCAATCTCTTGCTTACGGATGTATATGGCAAGCTTTAGAAAAAATTTAAAAACTAAAAGCTATGCTTAATAAGTGTGTCCAGAAGCATAATTTAAATGCTCAAATTGAACCTCTAAATGGTCTAGTAAGTCTTGATCACTCTGATTAAGTACTTTCCGCTGCAACTCAAGACTTTGGTTCACTAAGTTACTAGGTATCTCATCTCTAGACTTAGAAAATTTTGTAATGGATCATATGAAGACAAGACTAAGACCGTCTCATACTAGAATAGGTTCATCACACATTCAAGATTAAAAGAAGTCTTGAATATTGAAGACACACAAGATTCTGAAGATCAAAGACATTGAAGACCTAAAGATCTCAGAACAGAAGATTGCATCAACAGAGATCAATTTGAAGATTGAAGGCTGAAGAGTGCACATTCAACAAAGTGGTTTGTGGTTGTTTTAGCCATAATTTGCCAAAGGGGGAGATTGTAGTTCCTCTGAGATTGGCTGCATCATAAGGCTAAAACAACTTGGTCAGAGTGACTTAACTGAAGCACCAATGCTAAAGTAATTAAGTCTAAACCACTTGTGCATATTGAAGATGTGCAGATGCAACAGGTTGAACAAGATGTCCTAGACATCTTGTCACTGGGTTCAGAGCATGTTAAAGCAACATGTCGAACAAGATGTCCCAAGACATGTGGGTAGGACATCTGAACCCAGTTCAGCTTAAAAGATAATGCTTATCCATTAAGCACGCGTGTTTGTTTAAATTTGAATAAAGCGCGAATCTTTGAGGTACAAGCTGAGATTAGGATTAATGATAAAGTTTGTTATTAATCCTATGTGTTAGATACGATCGGAATCGTATTTAATTTGTGGATAAAGATTAATTTCTTTATCTTTTGGAGTTTGTTTTTAAACAAGTTTGTTTTAAAACTAACTCTTAATTGTAGTGCATCTGAAAGACTGAAGATGATCTGAAGACTTGCACGCCTATAAATAGAACTCAACATAGAGCTTAAAACTCAACCCACAAGAACTGAAGATTGTGAGTTCAAAGCTTTGTGCCTACTGCGCAAAGCATTAGTGGCTCTTAGTATCGTTGTTTGATACTTTGCAGCTTTGTGGCTCTTAGTATTGGTTTTGATACTTTGTAGCTTTGTTGTTGAATGTTGCCATTCAACTAAGTCTTTAAACTTTGGAGTTTAAAGTTGTCGTCACTTGGGATTAGTGATTAGAGGGAGTTGGGTAGGTTCTCATATTCAGGGGGAGTTAGCTCTTGAGTAGAAGATTGCTAGGATTAAGAAAAGGCATACATGCCAATAGGGTTTTTGGTATGGTTGTAAGACTAAGTATTAATTCAGATTAGTAGTGTTCACTTCCTGGATTGGTATCCACCAGAGTAGGGCTGGTTTGCGCCGAACTGGGTTAACAATTACTGGTGTTCTTTATTGCTTTTATTTACTTCAGTACTGCAATAATATCTGTGATCCTCATAACCAATTGTCGAACCAGTTGTCTGAGACATCTGGACTACAGAAACATTGTCCTAGACATTGTGTACGACATTTGTCCTGCCTAGGAACAGAATTTCAAAACTAATAAAAAAATACAAAAAAAAAAAGAAAGATAAGCATAAAAGAAATCTTCTCATAAAAATAGCATTCGAAACCACATCTCTAAAAAAAAAAACACACAACAAAAATAGGAAAAAAAGAAGATAAGCATCAAATAAATCTTCCCATAAAAATTTAATTAAAATAAATTTTACACATAAAAATATGAACAAAAATCACTGTAAAAGATACGCTTCAAAAATAGTAACTTTTTTTTTTAATGAAAAAATAGTAACTCAATCCAACATATAAAACTTATATATAAAAATTAAAATAGAATAATATAATAAAAGAAGATGTATTTATGAGCTTAAAAATAAAAGAACGGAAAAATAGAAACAAAAACACAATCGACCCGTTAGGATTGACTTATTTATTAGTTTATGCGAAATAACTTATGCAAATAAATAAGTTTTTATGTATTATTATAATTTTTTTAAGGTAGTTCATGAAAACAATTTATAAAGATATAATTTTTGTCAGTGAAAACTTATGAATTAACATGCGTAAAAAAAACTTATGAATTAACATAAAAGTTTATTTATAAATTATTACCATAAACTATTTTCATAAGCTTAAAAATAAGCCAAATTCAAACAGGTCCAATATATTAAAAGGTATCACTACTAAAAATTCTAATTTGTCCTCATCAATTCTTAAAAATATTTCAAATCTTCTATTTCGTAAAAAAAAATTATATTTTTAATTTAATATATTATTATATAATAGTTAAATTCTACTATATTTTTATTATAAAAAAATCTACTCTATTTTTGTTTACTCTTATATAAAAAATACAGAAGAAATGCATTATTGATGAATATATATTATAATAATTGCAGGGTAAATATTGTCATTATATTTAAAACATCACGGGACACGTGTTAATCAATAATTTTGTCAAAAAATAAAATAAAATGTTGATCACTAATATATAAAAAATCATACACGGGACAATTGTTCTAATAGAAAAAATACCTCATTTTTTGTTGTGGCTAGTTAATAAGAAAAAAAAAATTACTATAAAAAAATTGAAAACATACTTTTATGTGAAAGTTGTGCTTAGTTATTAAGAGAAAAAAAAATTATTTACCAAAAAAAACTGAAAATCTATTTTTATGTGGAAGTTATTTTTGAACATATACAAATATTTAGTTTTTTTTAGATGATTGATTCAAGATCGTCATGTTTCCTCTTAGGTCAATGTTTCTTTGTAGGTTTAATCTTGTTGGAGATGTTCACAAACTTTATCCCTTATCTCTTCCACTTGTTATCTCTCAATTCTCAATTTTTTATATAGTCAATTTACTATTATTTTTCTTTCTTTAATGTCTAATAGTCAAAATTTAAATTAAATCACAATTCTGGTTGTGCAGCAGAGTGAGAGAATGAGGTAAAATTGTAGAAGGAAGACAAATCTAAAAGAATGCATTTGATTCACTAAACAAGTGAGAGATATGATATTACAATTGTTCAACGGTTGTAGTATTATACAATGCACCACAAAAGAAAGGAAAAATATTTTTATTGTTCACCGAATGGATGGTTTAACGGAGTTACAAGCGATTATTAAAATTTGAGTTGAATAAATAGCACGTATCGCTTTTTTTATAGGAGAACAAGACAATTGTATTTAGGGTAATATATATAAGTTTTATCCTTTAATTATATTTTTTGTAGATACTTTAATTGAATTATTTATAGTTTGTTGAAAAGGATATATGCAAAATAGAAATAATAAGATAAAGAAGAAACAAAACTTAGTTAAAGAATTTAAATTATGACAATTTAAATTAAGTGATTGATACTAAATTTTTATAAAAAAATAACAAAAATATATAATTACATTTATAGTTGGAAAGTCTAATTTATTCCAACAATTTTGTTGTTGAGATATAAAAGATATAACAACAATTTATATCGTTCACAAAAATAACTTTTTCGCTGCGAAAAATACATTTTTTGTCAGCGACAATAATTGTTGTTGCAAAAAACACCAGCTATGCCAGCAACAATAATTTTTGTTGCAAAAAACACTAGTTGTGTTAGCGACAATAATTGTTGTTGCCAAATAACACTAGTTATGCCAACGACATTAATTGTTGCTAAAAATATTATTTATGTCAGCAACATTAATTGTTGCTGCAAAACACTAATAATGTCGCTGCCATAACTAGTAATTTCTCCCACCAAGTGGTATATTATTTTCAAGTGGTTTAAGTTGGAGTTGGGGCCAAATGAAATTTGGTAAACTTATTTTATGTAATTATTAAATTTAAATTATAGGCAATGTTTCTTTTATGTAGACAGTCAACATAATTTGAAAAATGTTTTTGCCACTCTACCTATTTTCTTGCACACCCTCTGAATTTACCAAAATACTCATATCCGCTACCTAAATAGCGAATACACTAAAAAATATTTTACCATTGTAGAAGAGTAAAACGAGAAAAGCTTAGGACGCGTGAATAACTGATTTGGTGAAAAAAGTAAATATTCCATAATTTTCTATAAATTGAAGTTAAAAGCATACAAAACAATTGTGCTACGTGGGCTCTTCTCTAGTGATTGGGCCTTAGCCCATGTTAGTGTGATGTTGAATAGAATCAAACAGTTTTTTGTTTATTTATTTTATTTTATTTTTATTTTTATTTTTGTATAAATTCTCACTTTTTAAAGCAAATAGTGTAAATACTCCGCTATAAAAATAGTTTTTTAAAAATAAATTATCTAAATTGTATGAAAAAATTAGACATGCATGTCTCGTGAGCTTAACTCAATTAGTAAGATAATTACATTATATATGCAGAGGCCGGAGTTCGAACCTCGATCATGCCACTTATCCTTAAGTGTCGAATTTCTAGCCACTAGTCTACTAGACAAAAAAAAAGAGACATGCGTTATAAATGTAACTTAATTTTACTCAAACATTCAATAAAGGATGAGTATTAGATAGTTGTTTTTTTTAAAAAAAAATTGTTATAATTGAACAACGGTGTAAGACATGCATTATAAATGTAACACGACAATATAATGTGTCCTTATTGAACAACAGTGTAAAACCATTTTATACCATAAAAAAAATATCCATTAAACTATAGTTAAAAAATAATATTAATTATAATATGAGTTTCTAAAATTGCAAGACCCAAGATTTCATTGTATAGTTGGTTTAAGGAATATTAGGGTTTCGATGTGTTCATGTGACGAAACATCGTGTAATTAGTAGCTTTTGCTGTAATTGAGCCTGTTTTGTGCTCGTGCACTGTAATTGTACAGACTTTTGTCTTGTGATCCTGTTTCTTGTATAAGAAGTTAATTGTGGTTTTAGAATAACGAGTTTTGGATTATTCTTGTTTTTGGAAAAACGAGTAGGATTTTACCCGCGGATGGAAAATCTTATTGCGTCTGTTTTAAGTGAGGTTTCGGATGGGAGTTTTATATATCTGCGCGAGTTAAGATATATTCTGAGATTAATTTTCTAAGGTATGGAAGAAAATTACAGTCGCGGAAAAAGATTCGGCGATAAGTTTTGGAAATGTTAAACGTTAGACGTTCTTTCCGTAGGTTTTATGTTTTTGTGATTTACGTTCGTCGCGTCGCGCGAGAACTGAGTACGTGACTTGTTTTGGAAGATTTGATTAAATCTTGTGACTTATTCTTAAAGCAAATTGATCCAATGGCTAGGGTTTAAGCTTGGACTTTTGACTTTGATCCAATGGTGGTTTGGCTATCAAGAGCTTTGTAATAGTAAGGAGGTTTATGACTTGTGGACTTAAGAAAATCATAAACTTCACTCCTTTCTTTCTCTCTTTCACGTGAAACTCCATTTCATTTCCTAACCTTCACTAAATTTTCCATTCTTCACCATTTCACTCCATTTCAAGCTTGGGAGCTTTGTGGAATTGTTATAGAGAATCATTTTCTTAAGGTAACCACTCTTTTCCTTTCCTTTTTGTTGGTTCAAACTCTTAGGGTTATGAGTTTTAGATTATGTTCATGATATGGAAAGGTTAGGAATTGATTCTTGTTCCATGAATGTTGTTCATGAGGGTTAGTAAGCATGTGTAGGCTTTGTTATGTTTGTTTTCCATGAGTTGGTGAAAAATCTCATGAGAAAAGTTAGGGTTTTGGTTTGGTTATGTATTTGTAACATCCCAACCTTATTTAATAGAAGAAAATTAAATAAAGTTAATTATTGGAGTTTATTCGGAAATTAAGTGATTAATTAGTAGGAACCAAAATTAATCTAGTAGACCAAGTCAATGCTACTAGCTACTCTTGTGATTATTTTTATGTCACAAAGATAGAGCCACACCAATTCTCTCCACTCACATTTTTCCTTCCCACGCCCCCTCCATTACTTTCAAACCCCCAACTCCTCAATTCTTTTATAAAAGGATATGCTAAGTCTAGAGGAAGCATTTTGGTTCAGTAACTTCTCCTTCCCATTCATCTATTTCTCACGCCAACTTCAAGCACAGCAGCAACAATGCTTTCAAACTTCACTTTCTCAAACTCTTAATCAACATGCAATACCAAATCTACCATTCCCATGAATTTTGGGATCAAGTAAACCCTTCTTAGCACTCTTCTCATAGTTTCAAATTTCTCCATCATCAATAATGGGACTTGG
This sequence comes from Trifolium repens, assembly GCA_030408175.1. NCBI lineage: Eukaryota > Viridiplantae > Streptophyta > Magnoliopsida > Fabales > Fabaceae > Trifolium > Trifolium repens. The sequence goes on along the minus strand of CP125845.1, from coordinate 21,341,894 downwards.
AAGCTTAGTAATCACCTTTTCTCTGCAAGTGGACATCATTTTGAAAACTTGATATTCAGAAAATCATGAGGTAAGAAATCTAATTTTCTTAAGTTCATGAAAACTTCCCTTTTGGTTTAAAACTCTCAATTCTAACCCTAAACATGAAATTCTTGATTGCATGTGTACTTACCTCCTTCAATATGAGTCGTGAGGCACTACCATGGTTCTGGAAGGCTATGGGTGCGTGAGAAACCGGACTTTTGAAGCAAAACGACAGAACTAACATGTTCATTCTGTCACGCTCGCCTCGCGAGCTGATGCTCGCCGCGGCGAGTATTGCAGTTCAGCATCTGCTGCTGCATGTGTTTTTCCCCCCTCTTGAAATCTTTATCCAAACCATTGGTAAGTCATTCCTAATCTTTCAATACCTTTTTCAGTGTCAGTAAATATCATTCCATTGCTTTGATCTCATTTAGCTCCCAATACACTCTTTAACCCATTTCTTTTCCATTTTATTCAAGTACCCAATTGGGGTTCAAGTGAGTTCTATTGCTGGAAGGTTCGTGGCTGTTGCTGAGCATTGCATCAGTGTAAAGCTCCTTACCAGGTGGGTTCTTTAGGCTAGTTTAGTTAGATTTTCCTTAAATCAAAACTTGCATGATAACTTAGGAATATTAGGAATTGTTGTGTGAGAGGAATTAATCCCAAATTCCACTCCATTCTGTTTTTATATTATGTAAATTATGTTTCTGCACTGGTTAAATGAGGATTGTAGGTGTGTTACTTGAAATATTACGATTTCTGCAAAACAGGGTAAGTTCTGCATGAACTCGCCACAGCGAGTAGCTGGCGAGCATTCATGGCGAGCTGGGCTCTGAGCTGATGAAACTCGCCATGGCGAGCTTCTGCTCGCCACAGCGAGTTGATTTAGGTCAGGACCTATAATCTCGCCATAGCGAGCTGGTAACTCGCCGTAGCGAGCTTGTACAGGATTGGCCTATATTTCCATTTTCTAAATGAAGTTTTCTACACTCGTTTTATATCCTCGTTATAATCAGATAGCTTGCAGTAACGTAATTAATATAATGTCGAACAGAATGTTAATCACAGATAATCATTAGGGTATAACGTAGAAAATTAATTAGGTTTGTATGCTCCCCGGGATTGGGAAATTATGGTAGTAATAACTAATTTAGTTTCAGTCAGTTATGAGCGATCTTGTGATATCGCGTAATGGACTCCCAATGGGACAATCCATTAGGATATGTTATTGTGAGCTGCATGCCGTGACCGAATCGGTTGACGGATATGGCAGGCCTCTGAGACATGCTCACCTCAGAGTGTCCTTGTGTTTAAAATGAATAAGAGTCTTTATCTGTGTTACACCTTTAGTTTTAAGTATTATGTTATGATTATTTATAAGCTAGAATGTTATGACTGTTTAGGATTCCCCGGTGTAGTCACCTCTAGGAGGGTAGTAGGACTCACTGAGGCTTAGTAGTCTCACCCCACTCCAAACAAATTTTTTTTTAGGTAAACAGGATATTCGGAGCAAGGACCAGGTAGGAGGCTGACAGTTGGAGCTGAGCTTGGATTGTCCGCCTTGAAGATTTTATTTTCTTCGTCTTGCTTTTTAGTTTATTATCTCGTTTATTCAGAATACTAGCATTTATCGCTTTATTTTATTTGTTATCCCTTTTGTATTTTTTTTTAAGCAATTTGTATCTTGCTAATTTATTCAGTAATCCTTAATTGTACTCAGATCCATATTATGTATGTCTTAACTAAATATTCTAGATATTTTAGTTAGGGCGTTATAATTGGTATCAGAGCAGGTCGATCCAGTATCGGACCTTGCCATGAGTCAGAACAACTCATTCCTAAGTAATGCAGACCCTTTGGATCTGGACTGTTTACGCTGAAACCATCGCGTGCTGAGCCTGATCAACTCAGTATTGTGTATGGTAGGCAGGGTATTATGGTCTAGAACTGAAGTGAACTCTGAAATTCCAGCGTTAAATCCGTAGTGAATCTACAATCGAGGAGCAGTCGACGAAAAGGATTCTTAAAGTGAATATTGGGACCCTGGCAGATGGTGCCACAGAAGTTAGTGGTGTAGAACGAGCAAATGGTGCAAGGAATTTAGACGTAATGGATGGGTGAAGACCAGTAATAAGAAGTAATCCTGGAATTTGTACAGAATCGGTCGGACAAATGAATCAATCTTGCACCATAACAAGTCAGGAGTAGAGTTGTAACCTAAAGGAATGCAAGTGTATCTTTATATACTGGAATGTGTAGTGCATGACGGTATTCCACTGACATCGTGTGCGTCAGCAAAACTTCCTGAACCCAAGTGTAACTTCACCTTTAATTGGACGAACCATAGAATTATTCTGCTGCGCACTGATTAACTCGCTTAGCAAGCAAGTGCTCGCTGTAGCAAGCTTGACAGGTTGCAACCATTGTTTGATACTATCATGTTCTCTGTCCAAACCTTTTAAACCATTACAAACAGACTCTAGCCCTATCTTATGTTCCTCATTATTTCACCTATTGGGATTTTAGTGTAAGCAATCCTAAGCTACCTTGTGTGCATAAGTATTATTGAGAAAATGCATATGAAGAATGTAGGAGAAGTTTGACGCAACAAGAAGCGGAAGGAGTTTACCCATCTTACTAGAAGCCTAAAACCATATTTGAACTATTATGAACTTAGCCGTAGACTAGTTCAACGATTAGAATCCTTATAGTCTGCTCCCGTGCACGAGAAAAACACAATGAGTTCAAACCACCCACGGGTTTTGAGATACCAACCAAGCTTAGTGAGCCAGAAAGATACCCTGGTTACTAAGACTCAAACCAAACTTCCTAGAATAGATGAACCAAATTAGAGCACAAACACATTCCCACTTTTTGCAAATCACCTGTTAGAACTACCCTGGTATGTCCTTAATTAAGTTACTTCGACCCATCAACTCGTGAGAACACTTCTATCTCACCACTAAGTGCCAAGTTACTATTAGTACAACAATTAGCAATCATCTTCCAACTCCACCAGTCTCTAACAGTAGACCCAACAACTTTAGAGATCCATATATACAACTAGATTAACAGTTAGGTCCCAACACTAGAACTCTTTAGTCAAGTCCCTGGAACATTATCACCGAATAGTTTAGCAACCAAATCACTAATAGAACACTGTCACATAAGTATAACCCCGACTTACATCAAAGCAGAATTCTTCCTTAGCGATACCATCACCAAATAGGTTTACTAAAGACTGTTAAAATAAGTATCCATAAGCTAGTGATCCAGCACTTCTGACCAGTTAATTACATCGATAAGAATAATGGAACCTTAGCATCTCTACCTTAATATTAGCTCATCCCAAATCTATTAAGTTAACGCTTACGGCAACTACTCTAGAATGCCAATAAGATAGGACAGCTTGCCACTTACACTAGTAATTGCATCAACCCATCGTAGGTTAAGATTGATTAGTAACAATAATTGAGAGTTACCCTTAGCACGATCAGTCCCCAAAGCCGAACCATAGATACCCCATCATTAGGCAGTTTAGAGACCAGTAAATCAGTTCCATATCAGTTAGACCACCCACTATACAAGTTCGTACATATAAACCAGCCAGCTAGTAAATCCATAGGATCAGTTGACCATACCTTGAGAGATGTCACTCAGTCGTCCTTAAACTAGACATTCAATCTTATAGACTAAATAGTTAACCAGTTGAAATTCAGATCTAGCCGGCCATAGTTTACCACTACCGTAGTGCCCGAAAGTAGGAAACCAGTACTTGATGGGAATAACAAATAAGAGACTCTATTAATGACACATATCACCTGGACTAACCTTTTAGGTATGCATTAGTTAACCAGAGACAAGTAGTTAAGATCAGCCTAGCCTTAGTCAACCGTCGACACTTTATACATATTCAAACCCTTCAGCTTGAAGACTAATAGAGTCAGTTAGATCTACCAGTAAGAACTTGTCAGCAAGAGAGCTTGAGTGTAAGCCTAGTTATCCTAACCTCCATTCGTTCTGGATTTTCTTTCAGCCGACTAGTGGATCGAGCGTTGGTCAACCTTACGTTCATACGTCTTGGAACACTATGGATGTATGTACCCTCTAATTTATCTGATTACGAACCAGATAAGAAAATTTTTCTCGTGCCGTAATAACTGGTAAAGCACGTGCAATGCCTAAATTCGATTAGGATGCAATTTTCCAAATTCTCTCGGAGTTAGATAGTTAAACTAACGGTAAACAACGTCATTCCTAGGCAATCTTAACATTTGTTCTCAGTTCTTTCAGTTGTGTTATCAGTGGCTCCATCCTATCTGCAGAAGTCAATTATTCTTGAGAAGGTCAAGAATAATTTCAATTCAAATTCGTGCCCGTTTCAGTTGATCTGTTGATCCGCATACTTCAAAACTACTTCAGTGGAACTTACCTAGCCTAGTGTCAGTAAACCCTGTAGACTTCCATAGTCACATTCGTCGAATCCATTATTCCAGTTGAATTAGATAACCCTTCTCTACCAAGCTTCACCAATGAAGATCAGGATAAGTTTCAATTCCATCAGCTTAAGGGAAACCAAGAGAATAAATGCTATCCGTGTTCGTTGCCTTTCAAAGTTCTGTACTCAGCAACCATGTTAGATCCGTGTTTAACCTCGAACGCTTATGCTGAGCGTTTCGACCTTCCAGATTCAGTTCTTGTACCTCGTAAGACCAAGTTTCTAACTCGGACACCTTGACTAGAGCTTTCCAAACCTCAAGTTTAGTTATCCACAACCGGCTCAGATAAGTGCGAGTGTTAACTGCCCTTTTAAGTTGATGTATCGTCGTCCTTGGAACTACCTCCTGTCCTTAGTAATCGGCTAGTTATTTCAGTAAATCATCTTAAGTCGAGTATATTCATTTCAGCTTTAGCTTCACAAATTCAAGCTTTGCGTGTGCTGTCAGCCAAGTTTAGAATCGGATCCTTCGAGCCATAATTCCACACAACAGCTACCGGTAAAAAGGTTTCAAACAAGATGAACCGTTAGTCTTGGAAGATAGTATGAACCTATATGCACTTGCAGGTTAAATGTGCAAATGCGATCACCGTGTTGTGCCAGAATGGATTAAAATTGTAGGTGGGATTTTATCGGATAACTATAGAATCGCCTGCGGACGAGTCTGACTCGTCGGCAGAAGAATCAGTAGTGTTTAGACAATTTTCCACTCGTTTTAAGTTTCAATCGATTCTGGAGTGTTTAGACTACACGTGGTACAGATGTACATTTGACGTGTAATGCATGATAGCGTTCGAAAGGGAACGACCTTGAAAGGAGGATTTAGAAATTGCCGTAACGATACCCAAGCTTATACCATAGGTTCTAGTTGTACCCAACCAAGCCAGATACCGACATCCAAGTCCAATGAAGTTGGAGTTGTATACCAGTAGTAATGGAGGAAGACTGATCTTAGTAAAGGTGCCAAGGGATTATAAACCAAGATAGTAATGACTACACTGTCAGAAGGTGACAACAAATATTCAAATCAGAGTGCGCAGCACTGAAACTTATGAGAATGTGAGGATAACCTTTAGCCAGTAACCCCGAAGAGAGGAAAGTTTTATTCCAAGGAAATGTATACTAACCGGAGGAAGGTAAAGTGGGTAGTATTGGATGCAGATATAACGATCTACCTTGATGAGGAATGAAGGAGTTTTGAATTTCGAGGACGAAATTCTTTTTAAGGGGGGTAGATTGTAACATCCCAACCTTATTTAATAGAAGAAAATTAAATAAAGTTAATTATTGGAGTTTATTCGGAAATTAAGTGATTAATTAGTAGGAACCAAAATTAATCTAGTAGACCAAGTCAATGCTACTAGCTACTCTTGTGATTATTTTTATGTCACAAAGATAGAGCCACACCAATTCTCTCCACTCACATTTTTCCTTCCCACGCCCCCTCCATTACTTTCAAACCCCCAACTCCTCAATTCTTTTATAAAAGGATATGCTAAGTCTAGAGGAAGCATTTTGGTTCAGTAACTTCTCCTTCCCATTCATCTATTTCTCACGCCAACTTCAAGCACAGCAGCAACAATGCTTTCAAACTTCACTTTCTCAAACTCTTAATCAACATGCAATACCAAATCTACCATTCCCATGAATTTTGGGATCAAGTAAACCCTTCTTAGCACTCTTCTCATAGTTTCAAATTTCTCCATCATCAATAATGGGACTTGGAAGCTTAGTAATCACCTTTTCTCTGCAAGTGGACATCATTTTGAAAACTTGATATTCAGAAAATCATGAGGTAAGAAATCTAATTTTCTTAAGTTCATGAAAACTTCCCTTTTGGTTTAAAACTCTCAATTCTAACCCTAAACATGAAATTCTTGATTGCATGTGTACTTACCTCCTTCAATATGAGTCGTGAGGCACTACCATGGTTCTGGAAGGCTATGGGTGCGTGAGAAACCGGACTTTTGAAGCAAAACGACAGAACTAACATGTTCATTCTGTCACGCTCGCCTCGCGAGCTGATGCTCGCCGCGGCGAGTATTGCAGTTCAGCATCTGCTGCTGCATGTGTTTTTCCCCCCTCTTGCAATCTTTATCCAAACCATTGGTAAGTCATTCCTAATCTTTCAATACCTTTTTCAGTGTCAGTAAATATCATTCCATTGCTTTGATCTCATTTAGCTCCCAATACACTCTTTAACCCATTTCTTTTCCATTTTATTCAAGTACCCAATTGGGGTTCAAGTGAGTTCTATTGCTGGAAGGTTCGTGGCTGTTGCTGAGCATTGCATCAGTGTAAAGCTCCTTACCAGGTGGGTTCTTTAGGCTAGTTTAGTTAGATTTTCCTTAAATCAAAACTTGCATGATAACTTAGGAATATTAGGAATTGTTGTGTGAGAGGAATTAATCCCAAATTCCACTCCATTCTGTTTTTATATTATGTAAATTATGTTTCTGCACTGGTTAAATGAGGATTGTAGGTGTGTTACTTGAAATATTACGATTTCTGCAAAACAGGGTAAGTTCTGCATGAACTCGCCACAGCGAGTAGCTGGCGAGCATTCATGGCGAGCTGGGCTCTGAGCTGATGAAACTCGCCATGGCGAGCTTCTGCTCGCCACAGCGAGTTGATTTAGGTCAGGACCTATAATCTCGCCATAGCGAGCTGGTAACTCGCCGTAGCGAGCTTGTACAGGATTGGCCTATATTTCCATTTTCTAAATGAAGTTTTCTACACTCGTTTTATATCCTCGTTATAATCAGATAGCTTGCAGTAACGTAATTAATATAATGTCGAACAGAATGTTAATCACAGATAATCATTAGGGTATAACGTAGAAAATTAATTAGGTTTGTATGCTCCCCGGGATTGGGAAATTATGGTAGTAATAACTAATTTAGTTTCAGTCAGTTATGAGCGATCTTGTGATATCGCGTAATGGACTCCCAATGGGACAATCCATTAAGATATGTTATTGTGAGCTGCATGCCGTGACCGAATCGGTTGACGGATATGGCAGGCCTCTGAGACATGCTCACCTCAGAGTGTCCTTGTGTTTAAAATGAATAAGAGTCTTTATCTGTGTTACACCTTTAGTTTTAAGTATTATGTTATGATTATTTATAAGCTAGAATGTTATGACTGTTTAGGATTCCCCGGTGTAGTCACCTCTAGGAGGGTAGTAGGACTCACTGAGGCTTAGTAGTCTCACCCCACTCCAAACAAAATTTTTTTTAGGTAAACAGGATATTCGGAGCAAGGACCAGGTAGGAGGCTGACAGTTGGAGCTGAGCTTGGATTGTCCGCCTTGAAGATTTTATTTTCTTCGTCTTGCTTTTTAGTTTATTATCTCGTTTATTCAGAATACTAGCATTTATCGCTGTATTTTATTTGTTATCCCTTTTGTATTTTTTTTTAAGCAATTTGTATCTTGCTAATTTATTCAGTAATCCTTAATTGTACTCAGATCCATATTATGTATGTCTTAACTAAATATTCTAGATATTTTAGTTAGGGCGTTATAGTATTGATCAATAACATGTGGTGAAGTTGTAAGGTTTTGAAAAGAAAAGTTGTCTTTGAACCTTTGGGCAAAAGGGAAATGCGTTGTATGGTTTTGTTTTAGAAAATCCGATGAAAAATATTTTGTGGTTTATGAAAATATTTCCTAAGTGTTTTTGAGTAGTGTTTTGGGGTCAAAGTGGTTTAAAACTCTTGTGACATGTGGTGTCGCTTTTTACCTTGAAAACATGTTTGAAAATGATTACCGGACGGTTGAGGCCCGTAATAAAACTTGTGCTTGGATTTGGTTTTGATTTTGGAAATGAAAATCAAATAACTTGCACTCGAAGCAACCAACATGCTTTCGGAAATGTGTTGCTTGCTTATGAAAATGGTTTGCTTTTATGCCTTGAAAAAGTGTTGGGAACTAATAGAATCAAACTAGGTTTGGGTGGAAAAAGGTGGTGTGAGTTGCTGTCTTTTCCTGTCTTTTGCTGTCATGACAGTTGAAACTCACTGAGCGAGTGGTTACTCGCCAGGGCGAGTGTCACAGGTCCTGACAACACGCCAGGGCGAGCTCCAGAGCGAGTAAGACCAGTACTCACTGCCTTCACTCGCTGCCAACTCGCCAGGGCGAGCTCTGGGAGTTGAAATTTTGGATTCTGATTTCTAAACTTGGTTCTTAACTTTCTAATCCCATTTTATTAATTTATGGAAGTGGTGGGGATTGGAAACGAGTTTTTCGGGTATTCGGAAAGTACGTAACTTATAACGCAAGAAAAAGGCCATTTTGCATTTCAAATTATTTAAGACTTTGGCCTATTGTTTTGAGTCCTAAAAATAGTACAAATAACTCATGGGGGTTGATCGATACGATAGATTTTGGTATGGTATCCGAAAGAGCGGATTTTCCTTAGAAAACCCTTAGGTTTTTAGGGTTTTGGAGTCCAATTCATTGGGGAATGATTGGAAATGTTTTTGATTGCGTACTTTGCTTGTTTTAGGAAGCAAGTAAGTGTGGAGAGATCGGTTGATTGTTTGAGTGCTTGCCGAGGTAAGGGCTCCACTTTATTTCCGTCTTTAAAACGGTTACGACATGCTTTGTTTTGCTGTGTATGCAATTGCTGTGTGCTTTGGCATGTTGTATTTATGTATTCTCGTTGATGAGAACGTGGTTATAAATATGTGTGCAATTTACATATGATTGAGAAAATGTATGTATGTTGTGATGCTTTGTACATAGGCTTTAGGCTATGTGATTGTTTGCATGAGCATATATGAATGCGTGCGTCAGATAGGACTACGCGAGGATTTTGTCTTGTGTGACTATCCCGTATATGCCGAAGAGAATATATGCCATGCATTTCATAGTTGCGTGCCTAGGTGCATGTCTTGTGTGACTTGCCTTCGTACCGGACGTTTGTCTGTGCGACTTCGCCAAATCCTACTGGATTTTATTGAGTTGGTGGTTGTCTTGTGTGACTCACCCGGTGTTATCCCACCAATAGTAGGAGGTGTTATTCCACCAGAGACCTACGCCTTCTATAGAGAGGTTGAATTCCGGAATTAAATCATGCATGTGGCGAACCAGTGATTGGTTGTCACACCCATTGTAGAAGTCTGCATTAGGCTTGGTGTGCATTATAAATATGAACCCGTTGGTGGGAATTGCTATCATGTTAAAGAGCTTTCTCTTGTGTATGTGGAAATTTGTTATGTGTACATCTTTCGCACCGGTTATATATATATACTTTTATTTTGTGGTGACCATTTCTTTCATTTGCGGGCTCATCCCACCCCAGATGATGATGTAGGTCGAGAGGATGGTGTTGGCAGCTCTAGGCCATAGTGAGCTTGTGTGGAAGCTTAGAGTAGTTAGACTATGCGCCGGTGTGTTTCGTGCACCGTGCTTTTGGGTTAGCATAGAGTTTTCTAACTTGTTTTGATTACTTAGACTTGGACTGTAATTATTCAGGAATACACTTTGCTTGTCGAAGCACCTTTTGGTAATGAGTTCTTTTGTATATTTGAATGCCGGCTCATTTAAAATCTTTTATGCGTAACTCTGATTGTGTACAAAAAAAAATAAAAATATAGTGCCTTTTCTGGCCTTTGGAAAACGGGTTGTTACAATTGGTATCAGAGCACGGCTTTAAATCTTCAATGGGAAAGTGTATACTTGAGTCGTTAGTCCAGAGTCGGTTAGAACATAGCTAGTATCGTGTCAGTTATAGCGTTTGTTCTGCGTCGGGTTATGTGTTGGTAACCGTTGGATGAGATTTTCTGTTGAGATTCAGAAATGTTTGGATAAGGAATCTAATCAGAATTGGTATTGTGCAGAGATAGAATGCCGCCAAGAAGGGCGAATCCAGCTCCTATGGTACCAGAGGTTGATGTAAATCAGATGGCTTATGCCATGCATACGATGGCAGCGGCTGTGACTGCTCAGAGCCATGCTAAGGCGCAGAGGGATCTGGAAAAGCGCGATAGGGAAATACTCGCTACTGGGTCTAGACTTCTTTCGAATTTCAACCACCAAACTCCTCCAAAGTTTAATGGGGAGAGAGGTCCGGAAACTGCTGATTTGTGGCTCCAATCTGTGGAGAGGATATTCGGGGCAATTCGTTGTCCGGAAGGGGAGAAGGTAGTCTTAGCTACCTATCAGTTACTCGGGGGTTCTGAGTATTGGTGGAGGAACACCCGTATTATCATGGAGAACGGCCATGAAGAATTGAATTGGGAGAACTTCAAGAGGAGGTTTTTAGCCAAGTACTTTCCCGAGACAGCTAGGGAAAGGTATGGGGAAGAATTCCTGAGGTTGCGTCAGGGGGGCATGAATTTTGAAGCATATGCCAAGAAGTTTGAATCACTATCCCATTTCTTCCGCTTCTTTAGGGATGGGATAGATGAGGATTATATGTGCCGTCGTTTCCAAGATGGGCTGAGGTACGAACTGCAGGATGCGGTTGTGCCATTGGGTATCCGACAGTTCCAAGTCTTGGTAGAGAAGTGCCAAGAGGTAGAGGACATGAGGAATAAGCGGGTGAACCGCCACGGAGGGTCTAGTGCCGGAGGACCAAGTCGTACCAATGATCGTGGTTCGACTCAAAATAGTGGAAGGCAAGGGAGTAAGCCGTATAACCGTCCACAACATAGTAAAGGACCGGGCCGATCGGTGAATCAGGGAACCCGGGGAAAATCTGATGGTGGCAAGGGGGCTTGCTAAAACTGTGGAGAAGCGGGGCATTTTTCAAATGAGTGCACGCAACCAAAGGGGGGAAACACTTGCTTCAATTGCAAGAAGCCGGGACACTTTGCTAGAGATTGCAGAGCCCCGAAGGCTGGGCCGTCGGCAAATGTGGCACAAAGCTCACAAGGTGCCAGACCTGCGGCAAAGGCACGTGCTTACTGTATGGGCACTGAGTTGAGTGGGCAGGCTAGCAATGCCATCCACGAGAGCTGTCACATCGCAGGTAATTCTTTAACTGCTTTGATTGACACGGGGGCAACCCACTCATTCATATCTTTGGCATGTGCAAATCGTTTGAGTTTGAATGTTTCTATGCTTCCGTTTGATTTGAATGTTTTGACTCCTGCTAAGGATCTGGTAGTGAATACTGCATGTTTGCATTGTTTGGTAGTAATCCAGAATAGGGATTTTCTGGTCAATTTGGTTTGTCTACCGCTTTTATCTCTCGAGATCATCCTCGGGATGGATTGGTTGTCCTATCATTATGTGATTCTTGACTGTGCTCGGAAATTGGTTTTCTTTCCCGAGCCAGGTGTGCGAAGGTACTTGTCTGCAAATCGACTTTCTGTGGTTATGTGTAATGGAGAACCGGAGATAGTTTCACTTGCTAGCTTAGGAGTGACGTCGGAGATCCGAATTGAGGAAATTCGTGTGGTTCAGGATTTCCAAGATGTGTTTCCATCGGAGATTCCAGCTTTTCCTCCGTGTAGAGAGGTGGAATTCTTTATAGATTTGCAACCGGGTACGGGTCCGATTTCGGAATCAGCTTATCGGATGGCTCCAACTGAGTTGGTGGAGTTGAAAAGTCAGATTGAGGACTTGTTAGAGAAGGGTTTCATAAGGCCTAGTGTGTCGCCTTGGGGAGCACCAATCTTATTGGTTAAAAAGAAGGATGGTAAGTCTCGTTTGTGTGTGGATTATCGGAAGCTTAATAAGGTGACTATCAAGAACCGATATCCATTGCCGTATTGATGATTTGATGGATCAGTTGAGGGGAGCCTCAGTGTTTTCAAAGATTGACTTGAAATCTGGTTATCACCAGATAAGAGTACGAGATGAGGATATTCAGAAAACGGCGTTTAGGACGCGATATGGGCATTATGAGTTCTTAGTGATGCCGTTTGGAGTGACGAATGCACCTGCTATCTTTATGGCTTACATGAATCGGATATTCCATTCATTCTTGGGCAAGTTTGTGGTGGTATTTATTGATGACATCTTGGTGTATTCGAAGAGTGAAGAGGAACATGTAGAGCATCTTCGTCTAGTTTTACAAGTTTTGCGGGAAAGTAAGCTGTATGCAAACCCGTCAAAGTGTGACTTTTGGTTGGGAGAGGTGAATTTCCTTGGCCATGTTATATCAAAAGAGGGAATAGCCGTGGATCCAGCCAAGATTGATACGGTACTTTCATGGAAGCAACCTCAAACAGTGACTGATGTGAGGAGTTTTGTGGGTTTGGCCGGTTATTACCGAAGATTAATAGAAGGATTTGCTAAGATTGTGGCACCGATGACACAACTTACGCGGAAGGATCAACCGTTTGCGTGGACTGAGAAGTGTGAGTTGAGTTTTCAATTGTTAAAGGAGCGATTGACGACTTCACCAGTTTTGATGTTACCACAGTCGAAGGAACCGTATGAGGTTTATTGTGATGCTTCTCATCAAGGTTTGGGTTGTGTGTTGATGCAACACAAGAGGGCAGTGGCTTATGCGTCGAGGCAACTGAAAGTGCATGAAAAGAATTATCCTACGCACGATTTAGAGCTTGCGGCCGTTGTTTTCGCATTGAAGATTTGGAGACATCATCTTTATGGTTGCACTTTTGTCGTGTTTAGTGACCATAAAAGTCTTAAGTACTTGTTTGATCAGAAGGAGCTTAATATGAGGCAGAGGAGATGGATGGAAACATTGAAGGATTTTGATTTCACCTTAGAATACCATCCTGGAAAGGCTAATGTGGTAGCCGATGCTTTGAGTAGGAAGAGTGTGTCGGCATGTTCAGCGCGAATGGCTAGTCAACAAGAGTTGTTGAGAGAGTTTCGTGACTTGCACCTGGAAGTAGAGTTTGCTTTAGGGAATATGAGACTGGGTATGATTACCATCTCGAACGGTTTATTGGAGGATATTGTAAATTGTCAAGATGACAAGTTTCTCATGGAGAAAAGGGCGTTGATTGTTCGAGGAACCAACCGAGATTTCAAGGTGGGATCGGACAATATCTTGAGGTGTCAAGGTAGATTGTGTGTACCCGATGCTATGAACTTGAGAAACATCATTCTAGGGGAGGCACACAAGAGTAAACTTAGTATACATCCCGGAGCAACAAAGATGTATCAAGACCTGAGGCATGATTTCTGGTGGCCGGGTATGAAAAAGGATGTGGCTGAGTATGTGGCGTCGTGTCTGACTTGTCAGAAGGCGAAGATTGAGCATCAGAGACCAGCAGGGATGCTGCAGTCATTAGATATCCCCGAGTGGAAGTGGGATAGCATTTCTATGGATTTCATCACTGGTTTACCTAAGACCAGGAGGAAGCATGATTCCATTTGGGTGATTGTGGATCGTTTGACGAAGTCCACTCATTTTCTACCGGTAAGAACTACAGATACAGCGGCAAGGTTGACCGATATTTACATTGCTGAGATTGTGAGATTACATGGGATTCCGTCAAGTATAGTGTCGGATCGAGACTCAAAGTTTACGTCACACTTTTGGAAGACTTTGCATGAGGCGTTAGGGACGAAATTGAGATTGAGTTCTGCCTATCATCCTCAGACAGATGGGCAGACCGAGAGAACAAATCAATCTTTGGAGGATTTGTTGAGAGCTTGTGTATTGGATGATCGTGGAAGTTGGGATGATGTGTTACCTTTGATAGAATTCACGTACAACAACAGTTTCCACGCTAGTATTGGAATGGCACCATACGAGGCTTTGTATGGAAGGAGATGTCAGACTCCTCTGTGTTGGTACCAAGATGGGGAAAGTATGATAGTAGGGCCGGAAATGGTACAACAGACAACGGACAAGGTCCGAAAGATAAGGGCAATGATGAAGGTTGCTCAAGATCGACAGAAAAGTTATACGGATAGGCGTCGGAGGCCTATAGAGTTTGAGGAGGGAGATCACGTATTTCTCCGAGTTACACCAACGACTGGCGTTGGAAGGGCTTTGAAAGCGAAGAAGTTGACTCCGAAGTTTATAGGACCTTATCAGATTTTGGAACGGATTGGGAAGGTAGCATACCGGATCGCGTTGCCACCGGTACTAGCTTTGATTCATGATGTGTTCCATGTGTCGCAATTGCGGAAATATACACCGGATCCATCACATGTGATCACACCAGATGACATCCAGTTGAGGGATAACTTGTCATTTGAAGTTCCGCCGATCAAGATTGCGGATAGGAAGATGAAGCGTTTGAGAACGAAAGAGATACCTTTGGTGAAGGTAATATGGAACGAGGCTACAGGAGATACCACCTGGGAGCTCGAGAGTAAGATGAAAGAGTTATACCCCAGTTTGTTTGACGACGTCTAAGTTTCGAGGACGAAACTTCTGTTAGGGGGGTAGTATTGTAAGACCCAAGATTTCATTGTATAGTTGGTTTAAGGAATATTAGGGTTTCGATGTGTTCATGTGACGAAACATCGTGTAATTAGTAGCTTTTGCTGTAATTGAGCCTGTTTTGTGCTCGTGCATTGTAATTGTACAGACTTTTGTCTTGTGATCCTGTTTCTTGTATAAGAAGTTAATTGTGGTTTTAGAATAACGAGTTTTGGATTATTCTTGTTTTTGGAAAAACGAGTAGGATTTTACCCGCGGATGGAAAATCTTATTGCGTCTGTTTTAAGTGAGGTTTCGGATGGGAGTTTTATATATCTGCGCGAGTTAAGATATATTCTGAGATTAATTTTCTAAGGTATGGAAGAAAATTACAGTCGCGGAAAAAGATTCGGCGATAAGTTTTGGAAATGTTAAACGTTAGACGTTCTTTCCGTAGGTTTTATGTTTTTGTGATTTACGTTCGTCGCGTCGCGCGAGAACTGAGTACGTGACTTGTTTTGGAAGATTTGATTAAATCTTGTGACTTATTCTTAAAGCAAATTGATCCAATGGCTAGGGTTTAAGCTTGGACTTTTGACTTTGATCCAATGGTGGTTTGGCTATCAAGAGCTTTGTAATAGTAAGGAGGTTTATGACTTGTGGACTTAAGAAAATCATAAACTTCACTCCTTTCTTTCTCTCTTTCACGTGAAACTCCATTTCATTTCCTAACCTTCACTAAATTTTCCATTCTTCACCATTTCACTCCATTTCAAGCTTGGGAGCTTTGTGGAATTGTTATAGAGAATCATTTTCTTAAGGTAACCACTCTTTTCCTTTCCTTTTTGTTGGTTCAAACTCTTAGGGTTATGAGTTTTAGATTATGTTCATGATATGGAAAGGTTAGGAATTGATTCTTGTTCCATGAATGTTGTTCATGAGGGTTAGTAAGCATGTGTAGGCTTTGTTATGTTTGTTTTCCATGAGTTGGTGAAAAATCTCATGAGAAAAGTTAGGGTTTTGGTTTGGTTATGTATTGATCAATAACATGTGGTGAAGTTGTAAGGTTTTGAAAAGAAAAGTTGTCTTTGAACCTTTGGGCAAAAGGGAAATGCGTTGTATGGTTTTGTTTTAGAAAATCCGATGAAAAATATTTTGTGGTTTATGAAAATATTTCCTAAGTGTTTTTGAGTAGTGTTTTGGGGTCAAAGTGGTTTAAAACTCTTGTGACATGTGGTGTCGCTTTTTACCTTGAAAACATGTTTGAAAATGATTACCGGACGGTTGAGGCCCGTAATAAAACTTGTGCTTGGATTTGGTTTTGATTTTGGAAATGAAAATCAAATAACTTGCACTCGAAGCAACCAACATGCTTTCGGAAATGTGTTGCTTGCTTATGAAAATGGTTTGCTTTTATGCCTTGAAAAAGTGTTGGGAACTAATAGAATCAAACTAGGTTTGGGTGGAAAAAGGTGGTGTGAGTTGCTGTCTTTTCCTGTCTTTTGCTGTCATGACAGTTGAAACTCGCTGAGCGAGTGGTTACTCGCCAGGGCGAGTGTCACAGGTCCTGACAACACGCCAGGGCGAGCTCCAGAGCGAGTAAGACTAGTACTCACTGCCTTCACTCGCTGCCAACTCGCCAGGGCGAGCTCTGGGAGTTGAAATTTTGGATTCTGATTTCTAAACTTGGTTCTTAACTTTCTAATCCCTTTTTATTAATTTATGGAAGTGGTGGGGATTGGAAACGAGTTTTTCGGGTACTCGGAAAGTACGTAACTTATAACGCAAGAAAACGGCCATTTTGCATTTCAAATTATTTAAGACTTTGGCCTATTGTTTTGAGTCCTAAAAATAGTACAAATAACTCATGGGGGTTGATCGATACGATAGATTTTGGTATGGTATCCGAAAGAGCGGATTTTCCTTAGAAAACCCTTAGGTTTTTAGGGTTTTGGAGTCCAATTCATTGGGGAATGATTGGAAATGTTTTTGATTGCGTACTTTGCTTGTTTTAGGAAGCAAGTAAGTGTGGAGAGATCGGTTGATTGTTTGAGTGCTTGCCGAGGTAAGGGCTCCACTTTATTTCCGTCTTTAAAACGGTTACGACATGCTTTGTTTTGCTGTGTATGCAATTGCTGTGTGCTTTGGCATGTTGTATTTATGTATTCTCGTTGATGAGAACGTGGTTATAAATATGTGTGCAATTTACATATGATT
Source organism: Trifolium repens (assembly GCA_030408175.1). Classification (NCBI taxonomy): domain Eukaryota; kingdom Viridiplantae; phylum Streptophyta; class Magnoliopsida; order Fabales; family Fabaceae; genus Trifolium; species Trifolium repens. The sequence goes on along the minus strand of CP125845.1, from coordinate 21,324,854 downwards.
GAGAAAATGTATGTATGTTTTGATGCTTTGTACATAGGCTTTAGGCTATGTGATTGTTTGCATGAGCATATATGAATGCGTGCGTCAGATAGGACTACGCGAGGATTTTGTCTTGTGTGACTATCCCGTATATGCCGAAGAGAATATATGCCATGCATTTCATAGTTGCGTGCCTAGGTGCATGTCTTGTGTGACTTGCCTTTGTACCGGGCGTTTGTATGTGCGACTTCGCCAAATCCTACTGGATTTTATTGAGTTGGTGGTTGTCTTGTGTGACTCACCCGGTGTTATCCCACCGTGATTGTTTTGGTATTGTCTTGTGTGACTCTACCTGGTGTTATCCCACCAATAGTAGGAGGTGTTATTCCACCAGAGACCTACGCCTTCTATAGAGAGGTTGAATTCCGGAATTAAATCATGCATGTGGCGAACCAGTGATTGGTTGTCACACCCATTGTAGAAGTCTGCATTAGGTTTGGTGTGCATTATAAATATGAACCTGTTGGTGGGAATTGCTATTATGTTAAAGAGCTTTCTCTTGTGTATGTGGAAATTTGTTATGTGTACATCTTTCGCACCGGTTATATATATATATATATATATATATACTTTTATTTTGTGGTGACCCTTTCTTTCATTTGCGGGCTCATCCCATCCCAGATGATGATGTAGGTCGAGATGATGGTGTTGGCAGCTCTAGGCCATAGTGAGCTTGTGTGGAAGCTTAGAGTAGTTAGACTATGCGCCGGTGTGTTTTGTGCACCGTGCTTTTGGGTTAGCATAGAGTTTTCTAACTTGTTTTGATTACTTAGACTTGGACTGTAATTATTCAGGAATACACTTTGCTTGTCGAAGCACCTTTTGGTAATGAGTTCTTTTGTATATTTGAATGCCGGCTCATTTAAAATCTTTTATGCGTAACTCTGATTGTGTACAAAAAAAAAAAAAAATATAGTGCCTTTTCTGGCCTTTGGAAAACGGGTTGTTACAAAAATAATCGCTACTTTTTAGATTATCATGTTATAGGTACGAAATTTCAATTACTATTTAATAGTAACCAATCTTAATTAGAAAACATGTTGGACACACAATGTGAATTCTCCACCTTCCAATTGAATTTTCTCTATATCAAGAATTAGAAATTGAACTCCTGAACACTTACTTAAAGTGAATATATTCTCTCAATTTTTTTCTATCATATTTTTCATATTTCATGATCTCTGCCTTTAAAACTGTTTTTTTTTCCATTTATAAATTTCTTTATCTCTTGATATGAAAAAAAAAGAGACATGCATTATAAATGTAACTTAATTTTACTCAAACATTCAATAAAGGATGAGTATTAGATAGTTGTTTTTTTAAAAAATTGTTATAATCGAACAACGGTGTAAGACATGCATTATAAATGTAACACGACAATATAATGTGTCCTTATTGAACAACGGTGTAAAACCATTTTATACCGTAAAAAAAATATCCATTAAACTATAGTTAAAAAATAATATTAATTATAATATGAGTTTCTAAAATAATCGCTACTTTTTAGATTATCATGTTATAGGTACGAAATTTCAATTACTATTTAATAGTAACCAATCTTAATTAGAAACATGTTGGACACACAATGTGAATTCTCCACCTTCCAATTGAATTTTCTCTATATCAAGAATCAGAAATTGAACTCCTGAACACTTACTTAAAGTGAATATATTCTCTCAATTTTTTTCTATCATATTTTTCATATTTCATGATCTCTGCCTTTAAAACTGTTTTTTTTTTGCATTTATAAATTTCTTTATCTCTTGATATGAAAAAAAAAGAGACATGCATTATAAATGTAACTTAATTTTACTCAAACATTCAATAAAGGATGAGTATTAGATAGTTGATTTTTTAAAAAATTGTTATAATCGAACAACGGTGTAAGACATGCATTATAAATGTAACACGACAATATAATGTGTCCTTATTGAACAACGGTGTAAAACCCTTTTATACCGTAAAAAAAATATCCATTAAACTATAGTTAAAAAATAATATTAATTATAATATGAGTTTCTAAAATAATCGCTACTTTTTAGATTATCATGTTATAGATACGAAATTTCAATTACTATTTAATAGTAACCAATCTTAATTAGAAAACATGTTGGACACACAATGTGAATTCTCCACCTTCCAATTGAATTTTCTCTATATCAACTATCAAGAATCATAAATTGAACTCGTGAACACTTACTTAAAGTGAATATATTCTCTCAATTTTTTTCTATCATATTTTTCATATTTCATGATCTCTGCCTTTAAAACTGTTTTTTTTCCTTTATAAATTTCTTTATCTCTTGTTTCTTATGGATATTTCAATGCAAAATTTTTATTTTTTTGGTTTTTTTTTATTTTTAATGCAAAATTTTTATACTACTATCGATTAAGATACCATTATATAACCCTTCACAATTTACTATCAATTTTATTTTAAATTTATTCACCTACTATTAATTGTTTTTATTTTATCATAAATCGAGTATCTCTGTACGAAGTTGCAAAAACTATTCTCTCAAACTTTGTGAGACCCAACATATTTTTTTTGACAAACAACAACTCATATCATTTCATTATTAAATAAAGTAGTAATACAAAGAGGTAACGACTCAATAACATAGCGACTAGACCACAACACAGCCGCTCTAGCAAGAGAATGAGCCACCATATTTGCTTGCCGCTTGACAAACTTTACCACAAAGTTAGAGTTTAACATCAATACAGTTCTAATATTATTAATAAGTGAACTAAATTCCGAGCAACCTCCACGTAATAAGTGAATAGCATCAACAACACTTTTAGAATCGGTTTCAAATATGACTTGTGTAATGCCTCTATTCTCCATCTCCTTGATAACTTCCTCAACATATTTGTTAAATGAAAAACCTCAACATATTTGTTTCCCACCTATTATTAATTTAATCCTCAACATATTTTTTAAATTTTAAAGAATAGTAAGTAAAATTTAATAGATCAAAAACCTTTAGTCATAAAATAAACTAAAGGCAAAATGCGTTCATAAGTCCTTTAAGTTTTATGTTTGTAACAGATTGGTCCTTTAAATTTTTTAAGTAACAAATAAGCCCTTTAAGTTTTTTAAGTAACAAATAGGTCCTTTAAGTTTGTAATTTGTAACATCTAGGTCCTATTTTTTAAATAATTGGGGGACCTAAATGTTACAAATTACAAACTTAAAGGACCTATTTGTTACTTAAAAAACTTAAATGACTTATTTATTACTTAAAAAACTTAAAGGACCAATTTATTACAAACATAAAACTTAAAGGACCAATGGATGCATTTTGCCTAAACTAAACTATTTTAGAATCTCTTACTAAATTGGGATTAGTTCGTTTCTTTTGACACGTCACATTTATCCTTCTTGTGTTGTGTTGTGTGTTGCTACAGAGATGTCGACGGCAATTCCTTCCTCCACATTCCGACCACCATCCATCCGCTGCTCCAACGATCGCCAGGCGCTTTTTAACCGCATAGCTCCTGTCTATGATAACGTGCGCCATTACTCTCTCTCTCTCTCTCTCTCTCTCGTTTTCTCTTCTGTTCTTCACATTTCTTTGTATATTTTGTGCAGTTGAATGATTTGCTGAGCTTAGGTCAGCACCGAATTTGGAAGCGAATGGCAGTTTCTTGGACTCAGTACGTATTTCTCTATTCTTCACGTCACTTCCCTTCCTTCAACACCATTACTAATTTTTAGTTTTGTTTTTGTGTGTGAATTCGGAAACAGAGCAAAAATGGGTGACCGTGTGTTGGATGTGTGCTGTGGAAGTGGTGATTTAGCTTTTCTTTTGTCCAACAAAGTTGCCTCCAATGGCAAGGTCCTCTCTCTATCACTCTGTTTGGTGCGGATAACAACTGATAAGCTAGTTTATAGCGAATAGATGATAAGTTAGCTAATTGAACATGTAGTGTTTGATTAAATTAACCGTTGAGCTACCTTATATTAATATGAAATGACATAAAAAATCTATGTTTAATTAATATTTATCAATAAAGATAGCAGGGGTAACATTGAGAGAAAAATGATAAACCCTACGCTATTTGATGTAGCTTATTAGAAAAAGTTATAAGCTAGTGAAAATAAGCTACAAGCTCGTGAGAAATGGAGGTTACCAAACATGTCGTTTTTAGTCATATGAGCTTATAACTATAACTTATCAGCTATAAACTGGCTTATTGCGCTAGCCCGTTAGCATCTATTTTAGGATTTTTCAAATGTGATAGATTGCTAAGTGCAATATTGATGCTTCATCTCATGGACATCAAGATTCAGTAGTAATAGGTCTTTTGTATTTGTGATGAGAATGGCAAATTTGTCAAAGCTAAAATTCTTTGTCAATCTATTGAGGGAAAGGAAGGGGAGGCTCTAGAAGCCTTTTATTTGTTTTCAATTGAGTTAGAGAACTTGGTTTAATGAATAGTAATTTTTGAGCTTTTTGTCAAGTCTGTGAAGACAGTGGTGTAAGCAATTTTTGTTTTTCCATTTTTCAACTCTTTGGTAGAGTTCACTTCGTAAGATGCTATTAGGCTAATGTAGTTGTTCGCACTTTACTAGGAGTGGCTATCTTTATGGCTTTTTTACGAGTTTCCCCAATTGTATTGTATGTTTTATTAGCGGTCCTTTGCAGTAACCTTTCTTTTTTTTGAAAAAAAGCTGCTAGTCTGCAAGTGAAATTATCATTCTTAGATAGTATAAGACTGCTAGTTGCCTAGTTGTATGGATAAATTTTTGTTAGAGTAAAAACTCATTTGTCCCTGACAAAATATGTGCGATCAAATTTAGTTCCGTAAGAAAATCCCTGAAATTGTTCTTGAATCTTGACAATTTTAAACGAGGAGGGACACATTAGTCATTCCCTTTATCTTCATCCAAAAATCACTGTTAACTGTCAGTGCGTACCTATGAACTAATGCTGTTTTGTAAATTGATTAACACATTGTGTACAATGAACTAATGCCACTTTGTAAATTGATTAACATGTATAATTTTTTAGGTCGAATCAGTCCCTATTTGCAATCCTCTAAGACAACCAAATTAGTCCCTATAATTTTCAGCTGAATTTAGTCCCTCACTCTTCTTTACATTTAAGTCTTCTATCTCCAAAATCTAACCTCCTATTAGAGGACCTTGCTGCGGGTGTAAGTGTGATTTCATATATGAACTCTTCATGGCCTTGATGTGTGGTTTGTGAGACTCTGTTGCGACTGTTTCATGTCTTTTCCATATGGCAATGCCATTTTTTTGTGAATTTTTTCAAAATTATTTATAGCATAAAAGCAGTTTACAACTAATCAAATGTTCAAGAGACATTAACATGGTATAAAAAAAACAACAAATCCTTGCTGGATTGAATTTTACATTATCTGGAGGTTTTAACTGGCCATGTATTTATGGATGAACATTGTGTTTACATATGAATTACTCAAGTTTTTGTGGTGAAATTACTGTTTCATGAATGTTTTGGGCTGCAGGTGATTGGTCTTGATTTCTCAAAGGAACAGTTAATGGTCGCCTCATCACGGTCGTTTTCAAAGAATTGCTTCAAGAATATTGAGTGAGCACGGGTAACTTTTGCAGTATACTGCTGATATTAGATTCGATAACAGCTTGAAAGTATTTTTAAATGAGAAAAATGCTCTGTCCACAGTTAATCATTCATTATTTTCCATTTTTTTATATATATATAAAGCTAAAACAGTAACTATAGTGAACCGTAGTTTTGTGATCAAGTTGTATCTTAGTATCATTGGTGATAATATAGTACGAAGATCTTAATCCTTTGTTGCATCGTAGGTGGGTTGAAGGCGATGCTCTTGACTTACCATTTGCTGATAATTACTTTGATGCAATCACTATGGGCTATGGTTTACGAAATGTTGTTGATAAGCGTAAAGCCATGCAGGAAATTTTACGTGTGCTTAAACCTGGTAGCTGTTTTATCTCAACTCTATAATATATTGATTGGTGTTCATATAAAATTTGACACATGCTATGCTTTCTTTTTGCTTTCCAGGTTCCAATGTGTCGATCCTTGACTTCAATAAAAGCAATGAGCTACTAACTTCTTCAATTACGGTATACCCTAGCAATATTTATGTTTCGCACTACTTAAGTTTAAAGAAAAATAGCCAATTTTAAAAAAAGTTTAGCGAAAAATTTACTGGCCATTGTGTATTTAAATATTAAATTATAATAACAATTTTAATTATCTTGCTTGTGTCTTCTTTATTCTTTTCCTGTGTGAGCGAAAGGCTAACCCTGCATTTTTCTTTCCTGTTAGGAGTGGATGATTGATAATATTGTTGTCCCTGTTGCCTCTGGTTATGGCCTTTCAGAAGACTACAGATATCTCAAGAGGTCAATAAGAGAATTTTTAACAGGTTTGTTTGTTTTCAATTGAAAGGCATCTATCTGATTACGCTTTTAATTGAACATTCTTGATTATATTCTTAAGAAGTTTTTATTTCTTGGTAGGGTTGTTCTATTGTGTTACCTTACCTCTGTGTTCTCTGCACCTGAGAGATAATGAGAAACCTACTTTGTCAATGGAGCTATAGCTAGTGATATTGAGTACCAAAAAGTTCTTAAAAACTATTGGTACTCTTTTTTGATACAGAGAGCTTGAGAGGAGAGTAGCTCTCACCGAAAAATAGCTCTCCTCACAAAAAACCCAAGTGTTACATTGAAAAGAGATTAGGCCTAGAAATATTGGCATAAGTAGGAGACATCGTTCGTCTTGCAAACCGATTTTGTAAAGATAGTTAGGCCCAATATAAAAACTATTCCATTCCAACCTCAACTATGCCACAGCACATTCTGAGGTATTTTTCGCTTTTGGTGTAAGTCCTTCATGGTTTGTCCTTTATAAAAGGCGCCTTGTTGGGTTGAGGAGTGTGGGTGTTGTATATAAAGTACCGTTGGCCTCGATTCCCAAACCCTTATACCCGAAGTCTCGCGTGTGAGGGATGTGTGTTGAGTGCCCCACATTGGATGAGATAAGATTTGAAAATGTGTGTAAGAGGCGTCATTCACCTCATATGCTGATTTCATAAGGATAATTTAACCCCAACATAAAAACTTAATAGTAGCAAAGGTCAGCGCAAATGCATGTACCCACACACAAAATATAACCCCCAACTTTGTTAGCAATTCCATTTCACTGTTATAAGAGTGAGAGGAGTTTCACTAATCACTACACACTTAGCTAAAACTGTTTGGAAAAGACACCGGGAAAATAAGCTATATCATTTTTGTTGATATTAGAACTTTGTCATGTTGATCACCTAATTTAATAATCCTCCTTTGGTGCAGGGAAGGAATTGGAAAAACTTGCTTTAGAGGTAGGATTTTCTACGGCCCGACATTATGAGATTGGCGGAGGCCTCATGGGGTGCTTGGTAGCTAAAAATTAGATGAGTTAGGGATCATCTTTGTGTACCAATAGATTCCCACCTCCATATATTTGTTTTCTGGTGTGGACTGTGTTCAGGCAGTATAAATATAAACTATGCTGCTAATTCAAATGTGCACAGCTCTTTTATTGGCTAACGTTCTTCTGTTAAATAATTTTATTTATAAAGTCATGTTTTCATATTACTTCATAGCATCTTTCTCAAATAATGGTACTGTCATGATTGTTCAAAATTGAAAACTTGTAATTATGTGCTGCTACATATAAGATCAATTCTAAATTCTGTAGTAAGTGTTAATCATGGAACTATGCAGTTTACATTGTTTGCGTCCCATAATTGAAATATCAATTGATCAAATGCATTGTTAGCAACCTTCAGTGTCATAGTTCTGAGCCATGCCAATTTACTTGCGGTGCGACATACTTGCTGTGTGCAATGATTTACTTTTCTCTACATTTTAATGGTCACCTGGGATGGAAAGAGCTATGGGACATAGTAGCAACTGAATCAGCTATTTTGGGGAGGTAAAATGGGTCACCACTTGTCTCATGGAGTTCCATGGTACTCTCATCTAAGAAGGGTGGATTAGATGGAGCAACAAGACACACCTCATTTTCGGTTAGCATCTGTAACGTCTTTGACATAGTTGGTCGTAATGAAGCGACCTCTTGGATGCATAGAAGTCCTATATGAAACACTCTTAAAATCTCATTCTTAACATCACTATTGAAGCTGTTGTACAATTCTAGATTTGGATCAAATAACTGTTCGGCAGTCCCCGACTGAAAATGCTTCCATGCCTGATGTTGCAAGAATGTATAAGATAAAAAAAGAAGAAGAAAGAGTTCCTTAGTGGAACAACAATCAGAACAAAGCAAACAACTAAGGAATCTGCAACTGACCACTATAACTAAGCTGTCTGAATATTCTGATGCTTTGCTCCTGTTGTTCTGTCTTCCAGTAACTATCTCTAGCAGTAATATTCCAAAACTATATACGTCTGCTTTTTCTGTTAACTGACCATGAGCTAGATATTCTGGAGCCATATACCCCCTGCAGGTCCAGGGATGAAAGAGTACATTTTTATTTCAGATATAATACATTGTTCTTTTATGCAAAAGAAGTTTTCTCTTTATCTCTTATTTTGATTGGTTCGAAGCTGATCGCATTTTCCGAAAAACACATTACTTACAAAGTTCCTGCAATAGCTGTACTTATGTGGCTCTTGTCTTCTTGAAAGGATCTGGCCAAACCAAAATCTGCAATTTTAGCTCGAAGCTTTGAATCCAACAGAATATTGCTGGCTTTTATATCTCTATTAATGATCCTGATTTCGGAGTTCTCGTGAAGGTAAACTAATCCTTCAGCTGTCCCAATAATTATTTCATATCTCTTTTCCCAATTTAGTTCTCTGCCCTTGTTTTTATCTGTCATGCATATGAAACATTATATTTAGTTCAAGGTTATGTTGAATGGGTTAGGATCAAATGACACCAAGGTGTCAAACTTAGTAACATGACACCTCCGATAATTCTTTACCGGATAATCGTATTACAAAATCAACCGTTGGATTCGAAGCTATTATTATATAGATCATGTCTATAAAATTTAACAACAATCGGAAATCATTTGATATGTCAATGAGATGCATAAAAACCAACGTCTTACAAAACTTCGTCAAAACCGTTAATTTTTATCCTTCTCTTTAACCCATCAAATGGTTTCCGATTGATGTTAAATTTTATAGACATGATCTATATAATAATAGCTTTGAATCCAACGGTTGATTTTGTAATACGATTATCCGATAAAGAATTATCGGAGGTGTCATGTTACTAAGTTTGACACCTTGGTGTCATTTGATCCTGACCCATGTTGAATTAATAATCACTTAATGGTTAAAGTGAGGCATTATATGTAATAGCTTAAACAAGCATGAATTACTTGTCTAAATTACTACATGTGTTCAGAAAATTACCAAAAATGAAGCGATCGAGACTTCTGTTGTGCATATATTCGTAAACAAGCAGGCTTTCAGGTCCTGAACAACTGCATCCTAATAGTCTAACTAGATTCTTGTGTTCAACGCCACTAATTATGTTGACTTCGTTGTAGAAATCTGCTGCTCTATGTCTGTTGTTGAAATATAATCTTTTGATAGCAATCTCTCTTCCATCAGGTAGAACTCCCTGCAACAACAGAATTGTTAAGAATTGTATGATATGTAAAATGGTGAGGCTATAGGTCTTTTCAGGTAAGAGAAATACTCTATAAACCGTGCCAAATCCTCCATGGCCTAACTTGTTATTGTCATTAAAAGATTCAGTAGCTTTTTCCAATGTAGAGTACTTGAAGTTCAAGCTTTTTTGTTCAAGAGTCTTTGCTAACTTTTTTGCATCATTTGATCCTGGCAACCAGAATGGCCATTTGGATCAGTTAACATTCTTAATGTACTTGTATTATAACTGCTAATGATTCCATAATCTATGAGATAACTATTTATCATGAACAAATAGAGATAAGCTATAAAATCAAACACCTCTTCTTTTCTTTTGAATGTGTCTTTGTTTCCAGATATATGCTCCAATGGTCACTCCAACAACTGCAACGACCACCGAACTGACTAGTGCAACAACTATCACTACCACATTACCTACACAAATCAACAAATTGGATTCATACACAAGATTTACCACTGCTAAGTATTTTAATATTTATCAATGCAGGAAGATGCGTCCTACTATAATTATTGTAGTCCACTAAAAATGGTTAAAAATTGCAATATATTTACCTCTTGAACTCTCATTTTCTACTTCCTTGTTAAGAAAATCAGTGTCTGAGTACCTCATGAAGCATCCGGTGTTGAGCGCTCGTCCTTCTGAGAAGGGCAAGCATCCTACTATAGAAGAAGATGCATGCTCAAGACATGCTTTGCAAGAACTAGAATCCAAAGTCCTCCAACAATCAGCCAGAACATAAGCAGATTCATTTGCTGTTCCTGATACAGAAACTTTCCCCCTAGCATATCCTTTATTGTTCGGCGCATCTTGAACTGCTCTCAACACTGCTTGTTTTGCTGCTGCTTGAAAACCTGAGTTCTTCATCGTTGTGTTTGCACATACAACACTATCTTCTGGTCCTTTATACTCATTAAAGAAACTATAATTCCCAGACCTCATGAAACAACCGTCAAGGTAAATCCGACCGGAATTATAAGGGTAGCACTGAGGAAGAACCGTGCGCGCCTCGGCATAACATAACACACAGTCGAGTAATGAAAGATCTCCATAGCATTGTGCTAGGCCATAGTTACCATCAGGCCCTGTCCCTGTAACTGCTGTGCCGAATCCAGTACTACGTATCTGCTCGCTAATCTTCTCCATAGTTGCAACAAAATTTGGAACAAAAATATTTGTGTTGTGCTCTAGTTGATGGCCACATGTTAATCTAACTGTCTTGGTTCTTGGTTCTGCCATTATAGTTTCTGATAGTAATACAAACTTGATGAGAAGTTTGAGGCATTGTGAAAAGATGAGAGGGAGTGCTTTCTTCATTTTCTGGATTATCCAAACTGTTGAAAAAAGAGGAGAATTTAGAATCTTCGGGTGGATTTTTCTATCAGTTAAAATTGAACTCGGTATCTCAGAGTTTACAACATATAAAAAGTTTTTATTCTCTTATGTATGATTCTAGTTTACAATATCTATGATCCAAGTACACTAACTATTGTATTTTTTGTTGCGATCCATGAACTTTAAAAATAATAACTATTTTTCATCATAGTTTGAATGCAGATTTTTTGGTTGTGTAGTTGGATCACCGATTTATCCTTGACTTTAATAAACTTATTAAAGACACCAGACCCCACTGTTGAATTTTTGGCATGCTAAGAGCATTTGCAATAAGTGTGTAATGGATACTTGTTACAAAATTTAATGCACATGTGGTAGAGAATCAGAGATGTTTTCATACATTCAAAGAATCAAATGGAACAAACTTTGGAGACTTTGCTGCTGCCACAAGTGAGGGTCATGCTTTTCCATGTATAGCATAGCATGTTGTTACCCAACATAGAAAGTGGCAAATGAGTTACCAGTCAGGTTGCTTATATGTCAACCTAATCCCCCCTTTGTACAAATGTAAAATGTTGAGTTTTGTTAGTACTGTGACAAATTATTTCACCATTTTTGCCTCTCATTCTAGGCATTGCAAATGTAAAAAATTAAAATAAAAATTAAACTTTAAAATTTAGAAAAGGTTCTAAATTTTAAAAACTTGTCAGAATCAACTTCAAATTTTTCCAATTAAAAAAAAATCAGTTATTTGATGTTTTAAAAAGAGTTTAAAGGACACGCATTATCTGTGTAAAGTAATTTTACATCGACAACAAATAAGAATTGTTTAAACCTCCATGTCATATCAAGAAAGTGAGGTTAAGTGGGGTGAAGTGGCGAAAAACATGGTTGTGATTGGTGGACTAAGTAAAATTATTTTACACTATCAGAGCAATCTTTTTTCTCTTTTAAAAATTGAAAATACAGTAAATGTTCCAAATTTTTCAATAACGAAGTATCCTAAACAATTTTATTTAAAAAATTATTCTAATTCTAAGTTTTTGACTGATGCACCAGACTTGACCACCGATTGATCCGCTGCTTAAATAGTGGACATCAGTTTCAAAATTTCTCATTTGTATAACGTTTGCTAATTAAGTAGCAGATAGACAACATTGAAAAATAGTCGAACTCGCGATAAGCACAAGAGACGCCAAAAGTAATTCTCACAAATTTTACCGAAAAACTTTCCTATAATTTTTTTTTCAGAGTTAATATTTAGAGTGAGCAATACCCAAAAAAACCATATCTTCTATTTGTAGTCTTCATTTTTATAACGTTCGCTACTTAAAAAGCCGATGACGTTTACAAAAATTTGTAGTCCTATTCACTTCGGTAAAGTAGTTGGCCCATGACCATTCATGTAAGCCCAAATAACCCATATATATGTGCACTACCCCCATTAACTACCGCCACCTCCAAGCTCAACCCCATAAACCCTAATTCGCTGTTCACTATAAATCCAAGTCTATTGCCTCTCTTGCAAAGGTGTGAAAGAGAAGAGGTTGTTTGGAAAGAGAGCAATAGATTTAGGGTTCTCACAGTTTGTTCGGATTTGCCTCCTTTTCACTACCTTCTTCTCTTACTTGCTTGTACCTGACTGCCGGAGACTGTTCCTGTCCTGATTTACTGATTTCTCTTCTATGAATGCACGAGCATTCATACTAGGTTCCACGCACGGGATTCATCAGTGAGGACACTGGCTTCATCATTCTAGTCTTTTTGAAGTGCTATGAATGTTTTCTTTTAATATATTTGATTTATTTTGTTTTTTTTCGTTGTGACGATACAATTTGTGCTTAATGCACCCCCCAGATTGCTTAGCACACCCGCCAGATTGCTTAGCGTACCCCCAGATTTCTAGCGCACCCCCCAAATTTCTAATACACCCCTTAAAAATTTGGGGGTGCGCTAAGTAATTTGGGGGGTGCACTAGAAATCTGGGGGGTGCGCTAAGCAATTTTAGGTATTTATGCACGGTGCATAAACATGGCTTATGCACCATAACTTATGCCGGCATTCATATCCTATCAATTCAAAAGTAAAACGGCAAATTGAACCAAAATAAATCGAAAACTACAAAAAATCGCATTTGTTTGAACCGTGCGAATCATTTCTTCTTAAACCGTGTGGTTTGGTATGTAGTTTTCATTTCAAAAATGCGAATCAAATCAAACCGCAATACTTAATTTAACTCTATCAACTAATAGTAATCAACCTATTACCTAGTCCAACTTAGCAAGCCCAACCCAAATTGAGTCCATAAAATAGTAGGCTGTCAAAACATATCATTTTACGCGATCCATAACTATATTGTTGGTATTAAAAATAAGTTCTTATGTATATGCATATTATATCATGTAATTAATAAAAAAAATATACAAGGATTAAAACAAAAAATTCGTAAACATATAGGAACGCAAATGATATTTAAACAAAAGATTAATAAGTTATAAAAAAAGGGGTAGGCAAGGCTACCCCATATCTACACTATCTTCCTCCCTTGGACAATATCCGTAGCTTGACTATACATGTTGATATTGATAAGTTGAACATTTTTAACCGAATTCGAATTCAAAATTTTACAGTTATATGTAAATTTCATGTATTTAACATTATGTCCGTAGACAAACAAGAAAACCTCCACACTTATTTAATCCACTCTATATTTCTGTAAATATATTTTCTTACATTTTACATTTCTCCAATATTGTGTATAGATTTATCGTAAACCTCCAGTTTTTGATGAATGAATATGAAAATATTGTTCATTGTAATTGTCGTCTGTAAATATAACATTATAAAAATTTTGGTTTTTTTTTTGTGGCTTAATAGACCCCTATTTTTTTCTCTTCATTTTTGACCCAAACTTTAGACATATTTTTTGGGACATAGAACGGTTGCCCTGCCTCAGATACGACCCTGTATTAATCTAACGTCAATCATGTCATTGTTTTAGCCGTAATGACTAAATGAGTCGTGATTTTTTACTTTTAAAGAATATTGTCTATAGACGTTAGAATTTCTAATAATTTCTACTATTTTTTCCGCAAAGAAAATTATTTGGGGTTGCTAAATAACATTATTAGAGTAGTTAAATATAAGAACACCGTAACTTAATAAAAAATTAAATAAGTTATAGAAAAAGGGGTAGGCAAAGCTACCCCATATCTACACCATTTTGTTTTGTACCTTGTACACTATTCATAGTTTGACTCTATAAAGCTGATATTGTTAGGTTAAACACCTTTAATCTATAAATAGTGTATAGATTTGTTGAAAACCTCCAATTTACGATAAATATGATAATATTGTTCATTGTAAATGTTGTCCGTAAATATTTAAGATTAACACTTTTTTAGTTTTTTTTGTTACTAAAATCAACATTCGTTCATTCAAATTGATAGAATCATCAAATTAATCATACAAACTCAAAATTGCTAAAAAGTAAAAATTGAAAAGATCTATATGGACTGACTCAAAAAAAAACATGACACCAAAAATATACAAATCTGAAACATTAGAAAAAGTACAGTCTAAAATTTTAAAACCTTAACCACTTAATCAACTCCTACGAGTTAAACTAACAATTTATATGAAGTAGAAGAATAATTTTAATTTTTTTGGTTACAAGTCTAATTAAAATAAGCAAAAAATTAACAACAAGAAATGTATATAATCTTAGTTGAATATGAGAGAGTAATTAATTTGAAACAAATTGTGAAATTTGAATCTGATTAATTCCTAGAATCTATATAACACCTCTTTGACTGGTGGAAGTGGCACTTGCCCTCCAATTAGGGGATAACATATTGAGCACACTCCGCCAGAGTTGCACCGACCTGTCCCTTTCTGAAATTTCAGCTATAACTAAAGTCTAGTACGTGTAAACCACCTACTCACTTATAATAATAATACCACAAATTAATAAAGCTATCTTTAAATTAAACCAATATTTGTATTGAACACATTTTAATTAATGAAATGCTATAAGCACCCTTTCATCAAAAAAAAAAAAAAACTTGGAATTCAGGAGGGCCCCTTGCTTTCTTCACAACCACATGAACTATCACTTATAAATTATATGGGTCATGCTAACTGGTGCTCCGGGGCATTAGTTAAGGAAACAAAAAGAGAAACTTTTGCATTGAAAATATCACATTTTATACTTTTAAAAAGGTGTCTGCATAAATTTCAAGATAACTTTACTATATTTAGTTTCCTTAACCAGTGCCTCGGGGCACTATTTAGCATTTTCCAATTTATATTAGGATAATTGTGTGATTAGTTCTTCTGATAGTGAGTGCTTTGGTGGCACACTCTTATTTGTCTGCAACATAGATAATTAGTTACACGATGAATGGTATAATAACAAATAACAATCATCTTACACTAAAAAAAACAAATAACAATCCACTTTCCGGTTCCTATAGCAAATATATGACACGTGTCCAAAAATAAATCAAGCGGTTCTGATTAAAAGTTTCACAAAACAGAAGAAAACACACACTCTCTTTTCAATCTATTCTTCTCCAAATTCCATCGTTCTCTCTCTTTTCGATCTGCATTTTTTCAATCGTTCTCTGTTTCTCATGGTTTGTTCGCTGCCAAAGTTGTTCCTCAATCGATCTACAAAATAAAAAACTTGCACCAATCGTTCTTTGTTCCTCATGGTTTGTTCGCCGCCAAAGTTGTTCCACAATCGATCTACAAAATTTAAAACTTTGCAGCAATCGTTATCTATTCCTCATGGTTTGTTTTCCGCCAAAGTTTTGATACCACATGGTTTGTTCACCGTTCCTCTGCCGCTCGCCGTCATTTTCTCCGTTTTTAAGAATTTCAATTTTACGAGGGATTAGGTTTTGGTTGTAATAATCAATTGCAGCTGTAATGATTAAGTTTCAATGCTAGACTGTAATTTTAGGTTTCAATTTTAGCTTGTAATATTCCCCTTTTGGTTATGTTGAAGATTCTGCATATTTTATGCAGGAAAAAATTGTACTGATACCTTGTTATTATAATAAAGAGAATTCCTTATATTTGATGGAGAATTGTTATTATGAATATGGTTTAATTTCATGAAAAAGATTGTAGTGATACCTTGTTATCTATTACTATATATAAAAAAAGATACAAATTTTTTAGATGACTTTTTCATTATACCAATTTTACCCTTAATAAAGGTGGGTTTTGGACTCTAGGAAATGGTGATCAAATAAACATATGGAAGGATAACTGGCTTCCAAGACAACATGGACACAAAATATGGACTCCTAGAGGGGAAACAAGCCATCAATGGGTTAAGGAGCTCATTATACCTGAAATCAGGTGCTGGAATAGACAACTTGTGTCTGAATTGTTCGTACACTTTGAAGCTGAGCAGATAACCCAAATCCCCATTACTAACCTATCCAAACCTGATGAATATTGCTGGCCAAAGACTAGAGATGGCTCATACACAGTTAGCTCAGGGTACCAAGCTATCATGGATTGGAAAGATGAGGCAAATCTGAGTGCTAATGGCTCTAATCAGAACATTAGCCCTATATGGAAAAAACTGTGGAACCTAAAGATCCCTCCAAAGTACACTAACCCGATGTGGCGAATCCTACACAATGCCTTACCTGTTCAAAAAAATCTCTCAAATAAAGGGATTAACTGCTACCCTATGTGCCGAAGATGCAATAACAGCATCGAGGATCTACATCACGTGTTCAGTGGGTGCTCATGGTCTCAACAAGTTTGGTTTGCGTCTCCCCTGAATTTAAAAATTCAAAATACAAACCTTCCTTTCAACAAATGGATCGAAGAATGCTTAGAATCCATCCCCAACACGACTATGGAAATTATATGTGCTTTATGCTACCATATGTGGAAAGCTAGAAATCTTCTAATATTTCAAAGTAAAAAATACCTGTTATGGAGATGATTCATCAAGCTATGGAAGGAATCCAGGACTACCAGTGTAACATCCCATTTTATTTATTGGTCGTTTTAAGTTTAATTATTTATGTTTTAGTGAGGTAGAATATTTTATTAGACGATAGTGTAGAATAATTAGTTTTACCGCGAAATATTAGTTAACGAGCGAGTGTACCGTGTTAATGGGCCTTAAGCCATTGGGCCTTAGACCAAAGTGGGGCGCTACTTAAAGGCAAGTTAGTAAGAGAAAGTTCATTTTTCTCATGTTCTTGGAGAAGTAGAGAGAAGGAAGAGAAGAGAAGAGCTAGGGCAAGAGTGGCAAGAGTAAGAGGGGAGAATCAAGAGGAAGGACTAGAGTTTTCAACCGATCTCAGGTAAGAGAGTAGATTCATAGTCATGAGTGATCCGAGAAAGGGGAGAATGTCGATTTCTCCGTTCCCAAACTTTCTCCACTCATTTTCGTTTTTGGGGTGGGAGATTTTCTTAAAGAAAGTTGATTTTGTTGTTCCTAACATGTTTAATGAACCTATACTATGATGTGTATACGAATTTAAAGGGAAAAATGGGAATTTGTAGATGTTTGAACTAAGTTTCTTGAGTTTTATGAGTTTTGAGTAAATGTGTAAATTCTTACTTTATGGTATGAAATGGTGCAGATCTGTGAATCTAATGGTGTTTTTATGTGTACAACCATATGTGTTAACTTGAAGGAAGCTCATTTATGATTTATAACATGAAAATAAAAATGGGTATTTTTAAGTGTTCTTGTCCATGAACATGCTTGGGATTCTGCATGATAGAAGTGGTATTACCTGTAGAAAGTATCTTGCATGATAGAAGGGGTCTTACCTGTAGAAAGTATCCCGCATGATAGAAGGGGTCTTACCTGTAGAAAGTATTCTGCATGATAGAAGGGGTCTTACCTGTAGAAAGTATTCTGCATGATAGAAGGGGTATTACCTGTAGAAAGTATCTTGCAAGATAGAAGGGGTCTTACCTGTAGAAAGTATCCTGCATGATAGAAGGGGTCTTACCTGTAGAAAGTATTCTGCATGATAGAAGGGGTATTACTTGTAGAAAATATTCTGCATAATAGAAGGGGTCTTACATGTAGAAGGAATACTGCATGATAGAAGGGGTCTTGCATGTAGAAGGGGTATTGTATGATAACATGTTTCATTGATATTCTTTTACAATGATTAATTGTTGGTGTTGATGTGTGATTGGAGTATGATAACATGTTTCATTGATATTCTTTTGCAATGATTAATTGTTGGTATTGATGTGTGATTGGAGTATTATAACATGTTCATTGGTATTCTTATGCAATGATTAATTGTTGGTGTTGATGTTTAATTGGAGTATTGAATATGTGTATCTAGATTGCAAATTATCTTGATGATGGAGTAAGTGGATTGTGTTCTACTTAATTTATGGAGATGTCTAATACCTAGTGTATCGACTATGTGTGAGTATTCATGAGCATACATGCATTCATGAATTGTATGCGGAGTTAGAATTATATATTCTAAAAATGGAGAATTATCGGGTTATATGTAACTGATAATGGAGAATATTAGAGGTGAGATACTCTAATAAAGACGAATGGTACCACATGCATTAGTTGTGTCTAGGGTGACATGACATTGGTTGTGACATTAGATGCATTAGGAGAATGTGCATTTATGTGTTAAGTGATTAATTGTGCTTGTGTGGTGAATATTGAATACTTGTATATGTGTTAATGTGCATTTATGTGTTAAGTGATTAATTGTGCTTGTGTGGTGAATATTGAATACTTGTATATATGTTAATGTGCATTTATGTGTTAAGTGATGATTTGTGCTTGTGTGGTGAATCTTGAATACTTGTATATGTGTTAAGATTATGTTGATGAGTTAGAGTTGAATTATGTTTATAATTTCATTGGAGTAGTAAGTGTACCTTATACTTATGAGGTTGTGGATTATGTGATCTAACTCTCTTATTTTGTGTTAATTTACTGAACTTTGGGGTTCAGGTTCTCAGGTTGACGGTTCCGCTCTGATCATGACACGGGGAAAGGGTTTATATATATGTACATATGTAAATAAAATCTTTGACTCTCTTATTTTAATTTATTTAATGGTGTATCTTTTTAAGCATACTTTTGTAATAAACGATATTTTGCTAATTAAGTTATTAGTAATTATTTTGTTGAAGTATGTAATACTTGAACCATCAATTTTTATATAATATAATATATTTCCGTTGCGCATTTTGAATCAAATTTTATTAAGAACAGTATTTTATTAAATAAAGTGTTTGGGTGTTACAATTTGGTATCAGAGCCCTGTTGTCTTCGGACTGTGTGGGTTGTGTGTCGATCAGAGCAGGTCTGTGCAGTCAGACCAAGTGAGTATTGTGTGTCAGTCGTGTTTGTCTAACGATTTTGTTGTGTATGTTTTGTGAAACCATTTGTGTTGTTCATTTAGAAACTATGAGTGGTGCGAATTGGATTAATTGATCTGTTTTTTTTTGTTGAGTAATGGTGTGAGTGTTATACTTCTATGTTATAATAGTTGTTTATGCTTAGAGTTTAACCTTTGTGTAGTTTAAACTTGGTTGATTGATGCTTATTGTTGATATGGTGATCCAGCATGATATAAAACTGCAAATGGTGATCCAGCATGATATAAAACTGCAAATGGTGATCCAGCATGATATAAAACTGCATATGGTGATCCAGCATGATATAAAACTGCAAATGGTGATCCAGCATGATATAAAACTGCAAATGGTGATCCGGCATGATATAAAACTGCATATGGAGATCCGGCATGATACAAAACTGCATGAGATCCGGCATGATACAAAACTGCATGAGATCCGACATGATATAAAACTGCATGTGTAATGATTTGAATTAATTTTAAAAGAAAAACTAATGTTATTTCTTGATGATGAATATTTTGGTGAAAATATAAAATTATTTCTTTTGAGTACGTGAAAATTAAATTTTCAAGATGGTGAGAAGAGTAGGATATTAGTGTATCCTAGTATGTGTTTGTTATATTTTTGTTTATAACATGTGCTAGATGATTACTAAGAACTTGAATTGCTATGAGTTTTATGAGTAAAAACATGAAGATTTCATAATTCTATGTTGTGATTGTAGATGTATGATTCTAATTGTACTTTCAAGTCTATAATGATGTTGTATGCTTGAAGTTTTGGATTTTAGGGATCGGTGAACCGAGAAAACGAGATTTTAGTGAGCGTAAGTTCAAAACCATAGCAGAGCACCCAGATATCGGATGTGCTCGCTAGGCGAAGGATGAACCTCGCCGAGTCTCGCTAAGTCTCACTAATTCCTGGGAAATTTTCTGACTTGTCTCGCCAGGAACTCGGTAGTGTAAGACCCGTAAATTCACTGTACAGATTTTCTAAGGAACTCTAGGGATGGCTACGAGTTTTAGGGTTTTTGGTGAAGCGGTTTTGTGAGTATCGTCGCATTAATGGAATTTTTGCTGAAATGGAGCCTGTTTTGTGCTCGTGCGCTGGAAAGGCACAGACTTTCGGGTCGTGATCCTCTTTTAAGTATGAGGAGATTTCTGTGAAGTCAGAATGACGAGTTTTGGATTATTCTTGTTTTTGGAAAAACGAGTAGGATTTTACCCGCTGATGGAAAATCTTACTGCGTCTGTTTTAAGTGAGGTTTCGGGTGGAAGTTTTATATATCTGCGCGAGTTAGGATATGTCCTGAGATTAATTTTCCAAGGTGTGGAAGAAAATTACAGTCGCGGAAAAAGGATTCGGCGATAAGTTTTGGAAATGTTAAACGTTAGACGTTCTTTCCGTAGGTTTTAGGTTTTTGTGATTTACGTTCGTCGCGACGTGCGAGAGCTGATCGTGTGAGTGTTTCTATGAGGTGTTGAGTTTTATCTCAAGTGGGTTTGGTTTAGTTTGATCCAATGGCTAGGGTTTTGTCTTGGCATTTTGTCTTTTGATCCAAGGGTGGATTGGCTATCAAGAGGCTATGTAATAGTAAGGAGGTTCATGAGCTTTGTGGACTTAGAAACATCACAAATCATCTCATTCTTTCTCTCTTTCACGTGGAACTCCATTTCTTAACCTTAACCTTCACTAAATTTTCCATTCTTCACCATTTCACTCCATTTCAAGCTTTGGAGCTTAGAGGAAAGTTGTAGAGAATCACTTTCTAAAGGTAACCCTCTCTTCTCATCTCTTAGGTTGGTAGACTTATAGAGTTTAAGAGTTTTTGGGTTTATGTTCTCATGAGGGTTTGTTAGGAAATGTTACTTTACATGGTTTTTGTTCATGAATGTTGTTCATGAGGTTTAGAGAAGCATGTGTAGGCTTTGTTGTTTTTGTTTTCCATGAGTTGGTGAAAAATCTCATGAGAAAAGTTAGGGTTTTGGTTTGGTTATGTATTGATCAATAACATGTGGTTAAGTTGTAAGGTTTTGAAAAGAAAAGTTGTCTTTGAACCTTTGGGCGAAAGGGAAATGCGTTGTATGGTTTTGTTTTGGAAAATCCGATGAAAAATATTTTGTGGTTTATGAAAATATTTCCTAAGAGTCTTTGTGTGGTATTTTGGGGTCCAAGTGGTTTAAAACTCTTGTGACATGTGGTGTTGCTTTTTACCTTGAAAACATGTTTGAAAATGATTACCGGACGGTTAAGGCCCGTAATAAGACTTGTGCTTGGATTTGGTTTTGATTTTGGAAGTGAAAACCAAATAACTTGCACTCGAAGCAATCAACATGCTTTCGGAAAAGTATTGCTTGCTTATGAAAATGGTTTGTTTTTGTGCCTTGGAAAAGTGTTGGGAACTAATAGAATCAAACTAGGCTTGGGTGGAAAAGGGTGGTGTGAGTTGCTGTCTTTTGCTGTCATGACAGTTGAAACTCGCTGAGCGAGTGGTTACTCGCCAGGGCGAGTGTCACAGGTCCTGACAACACGCCAGGGCGAGCTCCAGAGCGAGTAAGACCTGTTGCCTCTGCCTTCACTCGCCACCAACTCGCCAGGGCGAGCTCTGGGAGTTGAGATTTTGGATTATGATGTCCTAACTGGGTTTTTAGCTTTCTAATCCCTTTTTATTAATTTATGGAAGTGGTTGAGTTTGGAAACGAGTTTTTCGGGTACTCGGAAAGTACGTAACTTATAACGCAAGAAAACGGCCATTTTGCATTTCAAATTATTTAAGACTTTGGCCTATTGTTTTAGGTCCTAAAAATGGTACAAATAACTCATGGGGGTTGATCAATACGGTAGTTTTGGTATGGTATCCGAAAGAGTGGTTTTTCCCTAGGAACCTTTAGGTTTTTGGGGTATTGGTGTAGTTTCAATACTATTGGTTAGAGAACAATGTATTGATTGTTGCGCTGCTTGTTTAGGAAGCGCGTTGTGTTGTTTTGAGCGTGTGTTGTTGACGGAAGCTTGCCGAGGTAAGGGCTCCACTTTATTTCTGTCTTTTCACTGAGTTATAACATGTTTGTTGGTTATTTTCGGTGATGCGTGTTTGTGTGTTTGGCATGTATGTGTTATGTATTCTCGTGATGAGAAAGTGTTTACAATACGTGCGTTGTTTTACATATGATTGGAGATGTATGTATGAACATGTGGGTGAATACATATGATTGGAAATGTATGTATGTTTGTTGTGGTTTGTTACATATGATTGGATATGTATGTATGTTGTTGGGATGGTTTACATATGCTAGGGAGGTATGTATTTGTTGCATTAGTATACATGGGGAATCGTATGCTCATGCATTGTTAGTGCGTAGTTGCGGGAGTGGAATACGAGGTGTAGTTGCGGGAGTGGACTACGAAGTGTGGTTGCGGGAGTGGACCCACCTGATTCTTATACGGTTTTATTGAGTTCAATACATGGTTGCGGGAGTAGACCATGGGGTGTGATTGCGGGAGTGGATCCACCTTAATCCTTTGTGATTTTGTTGAATCGATACATGGTTGCGGGAGTGGACCATGGGGTGTGATTGCGGGAGTGGATCCACCTTAACCATTGTGATTTCGTTGGTGTTTTAGTAGGAGTTGGACCTACAGTTCTGGAACTCATGCATTGTGGTAGCTAGGGTTAGTACCACGCATTGTAGAGGTTGCATTATAGGCTATGTGTGCATTGCTTATATGAACCCGTTGGTGGGAATTGCTTTGTTGGTTAAGAGCTTTCTCTTGTGTTTTGTGAAATTATTGTTATGTGTACAATCTTTCGCACCGGTTATATATATACATACTATATATTTTGTGGTGACCCTTTCTTTCATTTGCGGGCTCATCCCACCCAGATGATGGGTTAGGTCGTGGTGACGACGGTGGCAGTTCGAGGCCATAGTGAGCACGTATTTAAGCTTAGTATTGTTAGACTATGCGCCGGTGTGTTTTGTGCACCGTGCTTTTTGGTTAGCATAGGGTATCTAACTTGTTTTGTTGTAAGTATTTGAATACTTAGACTGGGATTGTAATTATTCAGGAATACACTTTGCTTGTCGAAGCACCTTATGGTAATGAGTTCTTTTGTATATTTGAATGCCGGCTCATTGAAAAATATTCTATGCGCACTCTGAGTGTTAGTTGAAAAAAAAAAATTTAATTAATGCCTTTTCTGGCCTTTGAAAAACGGGTTGTTACAGGTAGCTCTTGCTAAGCGAGGGAGTCAAACCAGAATTTTATCTTGTTAATGTTCTAAGTAAAATTAAACACTTATGACATGATATAATTACGTATAATTGATGATGAATGTGTATTCATGTTTGTATCGAAGATAAATATGGATGTTAGACATTGATGATGCTTTATTTTAAATCGTTCGACGTGAGATTTTTGTTTTCTTTGTATTGTACTGTGAGTAAAATTAAAATGCAAAGATAAATCATTTTGATTATTTGAACTTGTATGGAATAGTATAATTTATTTTATACGACGTAGAATTCAAATATGACTTGAGTATATAAATAGAGTTAATAGTTAATTCAACTATTCGTGGTAGAGTTTATGGAAACTGTTTTATATGCTTACATGTGTACCTTTGTGAGTAGTTATTTATAACATGAAATAATTTTAAGAACTAATATTATTTCTTGATTATGTAGATCTTGTTGAAAAATATGAAATTATTTTCTTTTGAGTATGTGAAAATCATATTTTCATGAGAGTAAGAAGAGTAGAATAGTAGCTCATTCTAGTAGGTGTTAGTATATATTTTGTTGATAACATGTACTAGATTGTTGCCATGAAACTTGATTTATTTCTTTTGCTATCTAGAAGTTATAGTAAGTGATTATGTCATTTCTTTATGATAGATTTGATAAATATGATGTGCATATTTGATTGTTTTACCATGTTAACTATCATGCTAAGTTAATTATTTCTTGCACGATATGATTTAATACATGTGAACTGTTAGACTATTTGGAATCTGTCGTTATATGATATTCATCTTTTGGTGTCTTGATTTGATTCTTAATTTTAAGATTTATAGAAGATGTATGTTACTTGAATGTCCATGTGAAATGTTTTATATTGTTTGATGCAATCTCAGATAGATGTCGTGATTGTAGTTACCCCTTGTATGCGACATGTGTGTGTGAACACTGTCGATACTAGATTCTTTTGGGAAGAATAAGTTAGAACCGTAGAAGACTATAGTTAGATGTGAGAATCGGGAGTTCCAATAGATGATTGTAGGTGGGTTTGAAACAAGTGGGGGAGAAGGTTATAATCCTCGGATACGTTTGAGTATAGGAGGATGTGATAGGTAGAGATACTCGAAGGAGAGTGTTTATACGTTAGCGAAGTTTATTTCGGAATTGATTGAACGAAAGGAACAAGTTGATGAATTGTGAGTCTTGGTCGAGAGGAGGAATGATTAATGATCCGTCGGAAGTAGATGTCGTGTTTTGGTGAGAGATCCCTAAGTTAGTTGGTGTGACCAGTTAAACTTGGAATTAGCAGTCGCAGGTGTGTTTACGTTTGGGAAGCATTACTTGTATGGCTTAGAATTAGAATGTGTTCGGTGATCACAAGAGTTCGAAGTATTAGTTGATCAAGGAGAGATGCATAAGTCGCATGAGGAAGTAGTTAGCGATCAGAAGGATTAATTTTTTGGAATGTGTTACCATTCGAATAGAGTTAATGTAATGACAGATACTTAGTAAAATAAGTTTTGCAAGATGTCGGCAATTAGGACGAAAGGATTGCAGTTAACTGAACCGTTCGAAATGTGAGGTTGATATAAGAGTTAACACTTAGAAGTGTAAGTTGAGTATGCATGATTCCAAGAAAACTGCTTGGCCTAAGTCAGAGTACATATATAGATAAAGTGTTAAGACGCTTTAGCATGCATGATTCCAAGAAGGGACTCATACCAATGCAACATGGAATATGTCTTTCGAAGACACAATCCCCTTCATCTAAAGAAGAAAGGGAACGCATGAATAAGATTCCGTATGCATCAGCAATCAGATCTATTATGTATGCCATGTTATGTACTCGACCAGATGTCTCGTATGCTTTAAGCACAACGAGTAGGTACCAATCTGATCCCGGTGAAGCTCATTGGATAGCTGTCAAGAATATCCTTAAGTACTTGAGAAGAACTAAGGAAACATTCTTGGTATATGGAGGTGAGGAAGAACTTGCGGTTGTAGGGTACACCGATGCTAGTTTCCAAACCGACAAGGATGATTTTAGATCGCAATCTGGTTTTGTGTTTTGCCTAAATGGTGGCGCTGTAAGCTGGAAGAGTTCAAAGCAAGAGACAGTTGCTGATTCTACAACCGAAGCCGAGTATATTGCCGCCTCAAGTGCTGCAAAGGAAGCTGTTTGGATCAAGAAGTTCATAACTGAACTTGAAGTAGTCCCTAGCATTGTTGATCCCATTAGTCTGTATTGTGACAACAATGGTGCAATTGCACAAGCTAAGGAACCTAGATCTCACCAACGATCCAAACACATACTTAGGCGTTTTCATCTTATTCGAGAGATAATAGATAAAGGAGATGTGAAAATATGCAAAGTACCTACACTTGACAATATTGCTGACCCGCTAACAAAGCCTCTTGCGCAGTTGAAGCATGATGGGCATACTAGGTCTATGGGTATTAAAGTAATGCCAGATTGGCTCTAGTGCTAGTGGGAGATTGTTGGTGTAAGCCCTAGAGGCCATTGACTTTAGTACTTGTATCGAATTAATTATTAATAATATATTGTTTCTTTTATTAATAATCAAAGGCATTTTTCTTTATTATGTTTGTAACGTTCAAAATAATGAAGTCCCTAGAATAGAAAGTCCGTTTAATATTAAGTGTGACTTAATCATGAGATTGCATTAAACATAAGGACGCTATTCCTAAAGTATCCATAGTCAAGCTTTAAGGTGAAAAGGGATAACCTTAAAGCATAAAGACTATTATGAAGATAGACTGATGATCGCATCTCATGGATCATGGGATAAGGAGTTATCAAGTCTTGACATAGGTATAAGAAATATTAGGAGTAATATTTATACCGGATTGACCCGCTATGAGAGTACTACATGCAAAGTTATGCAAAGTGTCATAAGTTACTCTCATGGTGATAATGGTGTAAACCGCCCTTAGACCTGAAACCACTTTGTACCCTAGATGTGGAGTCAAGTACTTTGTTGCTGATCTAACGTTGTCCGTAACAGGATGACCATAAAGGCAGTTGATGGGTACTTCACAAAGCATCACTACAAGAAATTTCGTTTTTCGCAACGACTTTTTCGCAGCGACATTTAAATTGTTGACAAAAACATACATATAGCAACAACTTATTTAAGTTGTTGTTATAAGTTAGTTTTTTCTCAACAATTATGTTATCGTCGGGATAATAATTATTGTTGCCGGTAATAGTTTAGTTTTTTTACAACAACCTTGTAAAGTCGCTGTGAAACCACTCAATTACTTTTTTTTTATGCGTATCTTTTATCATGGTTTATGTTCCTATTTTTATGCGTAGATTTCTCTTAATTTAATTTTTTTTCTTTCTATTTTTATGTTTTGTATCTTTTTTTTTATCTTTAGAGCTAAAATTACAATTAAGGGTAGAAGATTTGCAATATTATCAAACTCTTTAAGTACAAATTAGATTTTTTAGTAATTGTTCCTTCTATATATTTTTAGTAGATTATTGTTGCCGCTAATAGTATAGTTTTTTTTTGCAACAACCTTGTAAAGTCGTTGGGAAACTACACAATTACTATTTTTTGTAAAGCAAACATTAAAATAAGGTTTTCTATTTTTTTTTTTAAATAAATAAAAATAATTTTTGGGTAAAAAGCTACTGAATATCTTCATTTATTAAAATAAATTATATTATTTTTAGATAAGTAAACATAATAATAGAAAATAATTGATAAAAAAATAGGAATAGAAAATTAATTGTTTAATAGTGTAGATGATCTTTTTTTCTTTTTTGTTTTGGTACAAGCATGGATGATCTTTTATTTTTTTGAAGTAGATCTTTTTTTTGGTACAAGCGTAGATGATCTTTTTTTATTTAAGTTAAGAATCTACAACAAGTAGAGTACAATATTTTTTTTTGAGGTAAAGTAGAATATAATATTTTTTTTTTAAACAAGGTATTATATTGTTGATGAGTTGTGTTTTTTTATTTGACCGATGAAGATTTTGAACCTCAAGTATTTTATTTAACTATTGATTAATTTATTTTACTTTGTTATTTTTGTTTGAAAAATGATTTACTTACAAGATACGTACAAGAAGTTGTCGATTTGAAATTGTAACAAATACTAGAGTACAATATAAAAGTATAGTTCTTCACAATAAATATAAATGGATAAAATAAGAAAGGAAAAAATCATAAGAAAAATAATTTGGTTTTTAAAAATTTTTTTTTTTTTCTGAGGCCTAAACCGACCTTGATCTTTTATCGTGGTTTCTGTTCCTATTTTTATGCGTAAATTTCTTTTAACTTAAAATTATTATCTTTGTTTTATTTCTATTTTTATATATATTATTATACTTGATAAGGACAAATTAAATTTTTTTACAGTAGTTCGTTTAATATATTGTTAGTAGATATACTTTAATTGAATTATTTATAGTTTGTTGAGAGATATATGCAAAGTAGAAATAAAAAGATAAGAAAACAAAACTTAGTTAAATATATTTAAGTCAAATTAACATTCATAGTAACCACACAAAATTACTTAGTTAAAGAGACATTGAGATCCAAACCAATACATTAACAAACTACTATCAGGTTTGCGCTTCATCGTATAATTTCATTGCATAAGTAAATTTAAATTTTTTAATATTTCTCAGATCCCTTTTGCTTCAAATTCAATAGCCAGAGGATTGATTCAAGATCGTCATGTTTCTTCTTAGGTCAATGTTTCTTTGTAGGTTTAATCTTGTTGGAGATGTTCACAAACTTTATCCCTTATCTCTTCTACTTGTTATCTCTCAATTCTCAATTTTTTATATAGTCAATTTATTTTTATTTTTTTTCTTTCTTTAATGTCTAATAGTCATGGTTTTAATTAAATCACAATTCTTGTTGTGCAGCGGAGTGAGAGAATGAGGTAAAATTGGAGAAGGAAGACAATGCATTTGATTCACTAAACAAGTGAGAGATATTCCAATTGTTCAACGGTTGTAGTATTATACAATGCACCACAAAGGAAGGAAAAAGATTTTTATTGTTCACCGAATGGATGGTTTAATGGTGTTACAAGCGATTATTAAAATTTGAGTTGAATAAATAGCACGTATCACTTTTTTATATGAGAACAAGACAATTGTATTTAGGGTAATATATATAAGTTTTATCCTTTAATTATATTGTTTGTAGATACCTTAATTGAATTATTTATAGTTTGTTGAAAAGGATATATGCAAAATAGAAAGAATAAGATAAGAAGAAACAAAACTTAGTTAAAGAATTTAAATTATGACAATTTAAATTAAGTGATTGATACTAAATTTTTATAAAAAATAACAAAAATATATAATTACATTTATAGTTGGAAAGTCTAATTTATTCCAACAATTTTGTTGTTGAGATATAAAAGATATAACAATTTATATCGTTCACAAGAATAACTTTTTCGCTGCGAAAGATACATTTTTTGCCAGCGACAATAATTGTTGTTGCATAAAACATCAGCTATGCCAGCGACAATAATTTTTGTTGCAAAAAAACACTAGTTGTGTCAGCGACAATAATTGTTGTTGCCAAATAACACTAGTTATGTCAGCGACATTAATTGTTGCTAAAAACATTATTTATGTCAGCGGCATTAATTGTTGCTGCAAAACACTAGTTATGGCAGCGACATTAATTGTCCTTGCAAAACTTTTCGTGTAAGACCCAAGATTTCACTGTACTGTTTTCCTAAGGAACTTTAGTGTCGGCTAAGTTTTTAGGGTTTTTGGTGGAGCGGTCTGGTGAGTATCGTCGCATTAATGAGATTTTTGCTGAAACGGAGCCTGTTTTGTGCTCGTGCGCTGGAAAGGCACAGACTTTTGGGTCGTAGTCTTCTTTTAAGTATGAGGAGATTTCTGTGAAGTCAGAATGACGAGTTTTGGATTATTCTTGTTTTTGGAAAAACGAGTAGGATTTTACCCGCTGATGGAAAATCTTGCTGCGTCTGTTTTAAGTGAGGTTTCGGGTGGAAGTTTTATATATCTGCGCGAGTTAGGATATGTCCTGAGATTAATTTTCTAAGGTATGGAAGAAAATTACAGTCGCGGAAAAAGATTCGGCGATAAGTTTTGGAATGGAAAAACGTTAGACGTTCTTTCCGTAGGTTTTCTGTTTTTGCGATTTCCGTCCGTTAGCGAGGCGCGACTCGTATGTGAGGCGTAAGTTTCTCATGAGAAAGAAAATATCTTGTGCGGATAAGCTTGAAGTGATCCAATGGCTAGGATTTAATCTTGTTAGCTTTACACTATTTGATCCAAGGGTGGATTAGGCAACAAGACCATGACTTTTGGTCATTAAAAAGACTTAAGAAAAATCACAATTTCACTCATTCTTCTCCTTGCTTTGCCGTGGCATTTCCACCCTTGTTCTTCATCCAAGAACTTTTCCATTTGCTCACCAAAAGCTTGGATTTTAGGCTTGTTGGATCATAGGACTTGCAAGGAATCTTCTTCACTTAAGGTAACTAACACTTCTCTTCCTTATTCTTCATGAAAAACCTCTTGAATTTTGAGTTTCATGATATGTTCTTGAGAGAAAATTTTTGAGAATTTAGTTTTAATTAGTTTTGATTCCATAGTAGTGTTTAAGAGTGTTATGTAGGAAACATTAGTGAAGCATGTAAGTGATTCTCATGGTGATTTCAAATTTCACAATGAATGTG
Source organism: Trifolium repens (assembly GCA_030408175.1). Classification (NCBI taxonomy): domain Eukaryota; kingdom Viridiplantae; phylum Streptophyta; class Magnoliopsida; order Fabales; family Fabaceae; genus Trifolium; species Trifolium repens. Next base: position 21,294,461 of record CP125845.1, on the reverse strand, counting down.
GACTAGGGTTTCAAATGAAAAAAAAATGTGTAGAGTTGCCTTTTGCCTCATTTGGCCGTGGCACACATATAGGGTTTGAGGAATCGAATTTCGAAAATTGTTTAGAGGCAAATAGCTTCCCATGATCATTGTTTAATTGTTTGATTGGTTATGGGATGTTTTGAAAAGAAAATAATCATTTGCCTTAAGAAAAACCTTATTTGAGATTTCTCGAAAATTTGCGATTCAACTCTATAATTTCTAAATCGTTTTGATAAGTGCTAGTTAGGTATTATGGGATATTACCATGCATTTAGAAGTGAAAAATTTTGTGTGGGAGTGTGTTTTTTTAAAAAATGGCCGTGGCCTTTTTAAGTGGTGAGGAAGAAATTCCAAAATTTTTTCTAAGTCCACAATTGTGTGAAAATTTTGTATGTGTTGGATAATCTTAGTTTTGAAGAAAAATGAGTATAGGAAAGGTTGTTAGGAAGAAAAAAATGTGTAACTTGTAACGCAAGAAAACTTCGATTTTTTCATAAAGATATTTTTGAAAAGTTTTTAGTTGTGTTTCAAATGGTTTTGTTGTGTGTGAAACAAGTCCTTGAAGTGGAAAGTCCAGAATGGTTTTAGTTTATGATTTGAAAACAAAATGATTTTCGTGTTATAAAAATAGAACAATTAACTTCGTGAATTTTCGAACACTATGAGAATAACCTGAAATCATTGAGGGGTGGTTTTAGAAAGTACCTTAGACCCCTCTAGAGCTTTGAGAACAAGTTTCGTTTCGATAGGATAAACGAGGAATATCTTATTGATTGTACGCTGCTTAACTTTTAGGAAGCGCGAGTTGTAGAATTATGCGAGAAAAAGAGTAACGGAAGCTTGCTAAGGTAAGGGCTCCACTTTATTTCCGTCTTTCAAAACGGTTACGACATGTTTGGTTTGCTATTGATGCATTGTTGTGTGCTTTGGCATGTTTGTACTTATGTATTCTCGTTGATGAGAACGTGTTTATAAATACGTGTGCAATTTACATATGATTGAGAAAATGTATGTATGTTGTGATGCTTTGTACATAGGCTTTAGGCTATGTGAATGTTTGCATGAGCATATATGAATGCGTGCGCCAGATAGGACTACGCGAGGATTTTGTCTGTGTGACTATCCTGTATATGCCAAAGAGAATATATGCCATGCATTTCATAGTTGTGTGCCTAGGTGTATGTCTGTGTGACTTTGCCTACGTACCGGGCGGATGTGTCTGTGTGACTCCGCCGGGGCTGTGTCTGTGTGACAGCCCTATGTGTATGCGTTTCTTAGTTGGCGATAGCATCTGTGTGGCTATGTTCGCCTGGTGTTAGCATCTGTGTGGCTACACTTTTGAGGGGGTGACAGCATCTGTGTGGCTGGTAGCATCTGTGTGGCTATTTTCACCTGGTGATAGCGTCTGTGTGGCATCACCTGCCCTCGTGGCTTTAGTGGATTGGGCGACAACATCTGTGTGGCTGGTAGCATCTGTGTGGCTATTTTCGCCTGGTGACAGCATCTGTGTGGCTGACAGCATCTGTGTGGCTGGTAGCATCTGTGTGGCTATTTTCACCTGGTGATAGCGTCTGTGTGGCATCACCTGCCCTCGTGGCTTTAGTGGGTTGGGCGACAGCATCTGTGTGGCTGGTAGCATCTGTGTGGCTATTTTCGCCTGGTGACAGCATCTGTGTGGCTGACAGCATCTGTGTGGCTGGTAGCATCTGTGTGGCTATTTTCACCTGGTGATAGCGTCTGTGTGGCATCACCTGCCCTTGTGGCTTTAGTGGGTTGGACCTACGATTCCGGAATTCATGCATGTGGCAGCCAGTGATTGGTGTCACGATCATGTAGAGTCTGCATTGTTAGGCTATGTGTGCATTATATATATAAGCCTGTTGGTGGGAATTGCTTTTGTGTTAAAGAGCTTTCTCTTGTGTATGTGGAAATTTGTTATGTGTACATCTTTCGCACCGGTTATATATATATATATATATACCTTTTATTTTGTGGTGACCCTTTCTTTCATTTGCGGGCTCATCCCACCCAGATGATGGGTTAGGTCGTGGTGACGACGGTGGCTGTTCCAGGCCCCAGTGAGATGTTTGGAGTTTTGGCTTAGTATAGTTAGACTATGCGCCGGTGTGTTTTGTGCACCGTGCTTTTTGGTTAGCATAGGGTATCTAACTTGTTCTGTTGTAAGTATTTGAATACTTAGACTTGGACTGTAATTATTCAGGAATACACTTTGCTTGTCGAAGCACCTTATGGTAATGAGTCTTTTTGTATATTTGAATGCCGGCTCATTTAAAATATTTTCCGCGCACTCTGTCTCGTGTTATAAAAAATAAAAATAAAAAATAATGCCCTTTTTGGCTTGTGAAAAAACGGGCTGTTACAATTGGTATCAGAGCACGGCTTTAAATCTTCAAAGGGAAAGTGTATACTTGAGTCGTTAGTCCAGAGTCGGTTAGAACATAGCTAGAGTTGTGTTAGTTCTAGCGGTTGTTTTTGTTGTGTTATGGGTTATGTGGTAGGTTATTTTGTGTTTAGCATGGGATATGCCTAGACACTGGTTGGTGTCTTGCTGAAGTAATGCAGGGAGTGATGCTTCAGTAAGTGGAATTGTGAAACCCCGAGCCTTGGTCGAATTTAGTCGACGAGTGCCTCTGGATTCCTTAGACAGAGTGGTCCGAGGAGGATGGACTTGAGGCGAACGAGAACCACAAAGGATTCTTGGGAGTGGCATGGGTCGTTGTCACCCGGAGGTGTTGAGTACGGACGTGTGGACGTCGACTGATAAAGGATTGCAAGTAAGGATCAGATTGGGATACCTTTTGAAGAAGGTGCTGGATATCCGTTCTGGTGAGTTCAGACGAGACTTGATGAAGTCGTTCAGTTGTCAAGAGGATGCGGCCACTGTAGAATTGTGGACCAGGCAGAGATGTCAGTTGGATTTAAGTACGATGTTTGGATAATCATTTAGGCTATTCGTATTGGAGTTAAAGTGCGTCGCGCGCCAAGGGTCAGCGGACCTAGTGTTGTTGGATGAGGATTATACCAATGGTGGAATACCTTAAGGGTTTAAGTTAAGTGTTTGAGGTATATTAGATTCGAAACTGAGATTATTATGGATTAATCTCGTGATGATTGGAGGTAGGAGACCAATTATCACGTTGATAAGTGACAATCTATACATAGTTCGGGAGATAGTAAGTATAGATGTCGGTGTGAGATACAACGATAGGTAATCGATTGTTAAATAAAGATGGATGTGGAGAGATATTTAGGTAAAGAACGAGGAGTTCAACCTTTGAAAGTGAGTTGCATATCACTGATAAGTGATAATAGAGGTGTTTAATATGGAAATGTCCAGATAATTGTAGCAGTGTAAGCTAGAATTGTTAACTATTGGCAAGTAAACCATAAGAGGAAGTAAACTGGTTTAACAGTTTGAGGGTATTAGTCAAGACTGAGTAGAGATCCTGTGTGGATGTGCATATAAGTTAACGATTTTGATCAACCAAAATGGTTGAAGGACGAAGTAGCAGCTTGAATTTATGATACCATGAGAGCGGAGGTGGGCAAGTTTTGAATAAATTCAAGTTATGGACGAGAATTTTTGGATATTTTCTAAGAATGTCGTGGTTGAGTAGAAAAGGAGTTCGTTAGTAAGAATACTAAGACAATGAGAGTCGATAGTGAGAAGGACTTTTATTGTGTATTAGGATTAAATGGATGGTACGACGAGTTTTTAGAGTTCTTGAAGATTAGATTCAAGAGTTTGATTTGGATATCGAACGTACTAAGGATAAAATCATAGCAAAGTGTTGTGCGTTGGTAGCTGTCTTGATAGGCCAAGCATTAAGATTTGAGATAAGAGTTTCATGGCTTGATGTATGAGTAAGATGAGTCAATTTGTAGGCGAATTACAGTGACCTTATAAGGACGAGTTAGAGATAGTTATTCATAAGAAAACGATGAGTGAATAGATGTAAGAATAGGATTGGCCAGAACTTGAGATCTGGGAATTGATTCCCTAGTGGGAACAGACCTTATGACTTTAGAATAGTCACGATGATGAAGGACCAATCGAATGGAGAGGAGATACTTAATAGGAACTTGAGGAATTAATCATTTGGGGCGTTTGATTACGACACGTACAATAGTTGACACCGTAAAGGGAAGTTGGTTATAGTTATAGGAGAATGCTGTAGCTTTAGATGGTTATGAAGGTTTGAGATTGGTCGAACGGAGGAGGGTATGCTTGTTGTGATTCAAAATTATGTGGAATGAGAGAGTATTTGGATTGTGTGCGGCGAATTGAAGATGTTGTTTTGATTTAGCAAGTTATTGGTCATGGTGGTTTGGGAACCAACTCTAGACAGTTGTTGAACTGAAAAATTGCAAATTAGTAGATCGATGAGATTAGTCGCAGAGGATGTTAGCCATTGGAAAGCCGTGTTGAGAATGAGTAAGAGAGAAGCACATGAGAATGTGGCTTAGGTCAATGGAGGATTGACGAATGGAAATTCCCTCCCACATAATTTGGAAAATTATGATTGTGCGTGTATATTAAGGATTCGAACGCACCACCTGAATGGATGTCATGGCGGTGCATGTGTTGTATGTAGAAATGAGAAGGATAAGAATTTATCTAATGACAAGTTGATGGAAATCAGTATTGAGTAAGTGTAAGGGATTCAGATGTGTCAACTAGGATGGTTGGACAATAGTGGTGTGAACATATAAGGAACCAATTCTGGGGAATTGGAGTTTTGGATAAAAGGAGTACAAGAGAAATAGATGGTATAGTTTGGCAAGTGTCAAGACTATGAGGAGTGTAATCACCAACTGGAGGTTGGGATTGTTTTATGTAAGTCGTGTTTGGAATGAGATTCGTGGGCGAGCATGCGGTTCCGGCGTATTCATTGAGTCGCGGACTCATGGATATTGGTAAGGTGTGAAGTTCTTCCTAAGAGAAGATAACTTGCTCAGAATGTAGTGGTTTGGGTGGTACTTGCCGTAGTGGCACGGTACTACTAGTGGATGATACTCCACGGGTGCTTCAAGAAAGGAAGCATGATAGCTTAAGCTACGTGTCTTGAGCGTTGTGTCTTGCGATTTCGACGTGTATTCGTAAGAGATCGAGGGAAACATTAAGAAAAACCTCGAAAGATTCGTTGGACCATTGTGACTCGGAGGACCTTGAGCACAAGTGGAATGAAGTATCACTTAAGTTGGGTAAAGATGGTCTAGACCACCATCAGGATTGTCGACTGTCTATTGACAAATTGAGGGACTGGCCGTCCTTAATTTATTGTTGATGGTAGACGAGAATCGTGTTGATTGGAATTGACTAGTTTTGCTAGCTTTGGTGATGCACAGAGAACTTCAGTGTTTCTTTTTGGAGGGTAGCCAGTAACTGCTTCGCGTGAACCTAGGGAAACTGGCTATGTCGCGGAGGCGAAAGAGGTGACTTTGGAAATTTTTGTGTGTGGGCACGAGGATCTTTGGGAACTAGAGGTTGTGAGCCTCTGTTGTGAGGTTAGTTTTTGAGTGGTGAACTCGTTGAGAGTTGCGGTTGGTGCACGGTTGTGCCAGTGTGTTGGTGAGAGTATCTGTGTGACTTCACCCGGTGTTAGCATCTGTGTGGCTGCACCTAATCCTGTGGGATTTTGTTGTGTTGGTGATGGTAATGACTGGTTGAGTCGTTACCCTTAACTTTAGTTTCGAGGACGAAACTTCTTTTTGGAGGGTAGTAATGTAAGACCCAAGATTTCACTGTACAGTTTTCCTAAAGAACTTTAGTGTCGGCTAAGTTTTTAGGGTTTTTGGTGGAGCGGTCTGGTGAGTATCGTCGCATTAATGAGATTTTTGCTGAAACGGAGCCTGTTTTGTGCTCGTGCGCTGGAAAGGCACAGACTTTTGGGTCGTAGTCTTCTTTTAAGTATGAGGAGATTTCTGTGAAGTCAGAATGACGAGTTTTGGATTATTCTTGTTTTTGGAAAAACGAGTAGGATTTTACCCACTGATGGAAAATCTTGCTGCGTCTGTTTTAAGTGAGGTTTCGGGTGGAAGTTTTATATATCTGCGCGAGTTAGGATATGTCCTGAGATTAATTTTCTAAGGTATGGAAGAAAATTACAGTCGCGGAAAAAGATTCGGCGATAAGTTTTGGAATGGAAAAACGTTAGACGTTCTTTCCGTAGGTTTTCTGTTTTTGCGATTTCCGTCCGTTAGCGAGGCGCGACTCGTATGTGAGGCGTAAGTTTCTCATGAGAAAGAAAATATCTTGTGCGGATAAGCTTGAAGTGATCCAATGGCTAGGATTTAATCTTGTTAGCTTTACACTATTTGATCCAAGGGTGGATTAGGCAACAAGACCATGACTTTTGGTCATTAAAAAGACTTAAGAAAAATCACAATTTCACTCATTCTTCTCCTTGCTTTGCCGTGGCATTTCCACCCTTGTTCTTCATCCAAGAACTTTTCCATTTGCTCACCAAAAGCTTGGATTTTAGGCTTGTTGGATCATAGGACTTGCAAGGAATCTTCTTCACTTAAGGTAACTAACACTTCTCTTCCTTATTCTTCATGAAAAACCTCTTGAATTTTGAGTTTCATGATATGTTCTTGAGAGAAAAATTTTGAGAATTTAGTTTTAATTAGTTTTGATTCCATAGTAGTGTTTAAGAGTGTTATGTAGGAAACATTAGTGAAGCATGTAAGTGATTCTCATGGTGATTTCAAATTTCACAATTTTATTGGTGAGGTTTTGAAGAAAAATTCCTTAAAATGATCATATCTTTGAGTGTGCTGTATGATTTTGGTTTTTGAAGTTAGTTTCAAGCTTTGTGACAAAATGGATTGGTGAATATGAAATTAGTTTCGAAAAATGAGAAAAAAATTATTCTCGTGTTCTTGAGCGACTCGAAGAACACAATTTAGAAAAAATTTATTTCGAGTTTCAAAAGGAGTCGGATACACGATCGAATATCATTACGAACTAATGAATGTGGACTAGGGTTTCAAATGAAAAAAAAATGTGTAGAGTTGCCTTTTGCCTCATTTGGCCGTGGCACACATATAGGGTTTGAGGAATCGAATTTCGAAAATTGTTTAGAGGCAAATAGCTTCCCATGATCATTGTTTAATTGTTTGATTGGTTATGGGATGTTTTGAAAAGAAAATAATCATTTGCCTTAAGAAAAACCTTATTTGAGATTTCTCGAAAATTTGCGATTCAACTCTATAATTTCTAAATCGTTTTGATAAGTGCTAGTTAGGTATTATGGGATATTACCATGCATTTAGAAGTGAAAAATTTTGTGTGGGAGTGTGTTTTTTTAAAAAATGGCCGTGGCCTTTTTAAGTGGTGAGGAAGAAATTCCAAAATTTTTTCTAAGTCCACAATTGTGTGAAAATTTTGTATGTGTTGGATAATCTTAGTTTTGAAGAAAAATGAGTATAGGAAAGGTTGTTAGGATGAAAAAAATGTGTAACTTGTAACGCAAGAAAACTTCGATTTTTTCATAAAGATATTTTTGAAAAGTTTTTAGTTGTGTTTCAAATGGTTTTGTTGTGTGTGAAACAAGTCCTTGAAGTGGAAAGTCCAGAATGGTTTTAGTTTATGATTTGAAAACAAAATGATTTTCGTGTTATAAAAATAGAACAATTAACTTCGTGAATTTTCGAACACTATGAGAATAACCTGAAATCATTGAGGGGTGGTTTTAGAAAGTACCTTAGACCCCTCTAGAGCTTTGAGAACAAGTTTCGTTTCGATAGGATAAACGAGGAATATCTTATTGATTGTACGCTGCTTAACTTTTAGGAAGCGCGAGTTGTAGAATTATGCGAGAAAAAGAGTAACGGAAGCTTGCTAAGGTAAGGGCTCCACTTTATTTCCGTCTTTCAAAACGGTTACGACATGTTTGGTTTGCTATTGATGCATTGTTGTGTGCTTTGGCATGTTTGTACTTATGTATTCTCGTTGATGAGAACGTGTTTATAAATATGTGTGCAATTTACATATGATTGAGAAAATGTATGTATGTTGTGATGCTTTGTACATAGGCTTTAGGCTATGTGAATGTTTGCATGAGCATATATGAATGCGTGCGTCAGATAGGACTACGCGAGGATTTTGTCTGTGTGACTATCCTGTATATGCCAAAGAGAATATATGCCATGCATTTCATAGTTGTGTGCCTAGGTGTATGTCTGTGTGACTTTGCCTACGTACCGGGCGGATGTGTCTGTGTGACTCCGCCGGGGCTGTGTCTGTGTGACTGCCCTATGTGTATGCGTTTCTTAGTTGGCGATAGCATCTGTGTGGCTATGTTCGCCTGGTGTTAGCATCTGTGTGGCTACACTTTTGAAGGGGTGACAGCATCTGTGTGGCTGGTAGCATCTGTGTGGCTATTTTCACCTGGTGATAGCGTCTGTGTGGCATCACCTGCCCTCGTGGCTTTAGTGGGTTGGGCGACAGCATCTGTGTGGCTGGTAGCATCTGTGTGGCTATTTTCGCCTGGTGACAGCATATGTGTGGCTGACAGCATCTGTGTGGCTGGTAGCATCTGTGTGGCTATTTTCACCTGGTGATAGCGTCTGTGTGGCATCACCTGCCCTCGTGGCTTTAGTGGGTTGGGCGACAGCATCTGTGTGGCTGGTAGCATCTGTGTGGCTATTTTCGCCTGGTGACAGCATCTGTGTGGTTGACAGCATCTGTGTGGCTGGTAGCATCTGTGTGGCTATTTTCACCTGGTGATAGCGTCTGTGTGGCATCACCTGCCCTTGTGGCTTTAGTGGGTTGGACCTACGATTCCGGAATTCATGCATGTGGCAGCCAGTGATTGGTGTCACGATCATGTAGAGTCTGCATTGTTAGGCTATGTGTGCATTATATATATAAGCCCGTTGGTGGGAATTGCTTTTGTGTTAAAGAGCTTTCTCTTGTGTATGTGGAAATTTGTTATGTGTACATCTTTCGCACCGGTTATATATATATATACCTTTTATTTTGTGGTGACCCTTTCTTTCATTTGCGGGCTCATCCCACCCAGATGATGGGTTAGGTCGTGGTGACGACGGTGGCTGTTCTAGGCCCCAGTGAGATGTTTGGAGTTTTGGCTTAGTATAGTTAGACTATGCGCCGGTGTGTTTTGTGCACCGTGCTTTTTGGTTAGCATAGGGTATCTAACTTGTTCTGTTGTAAGTATTTGAATACTTAGACTTGGACTGTAATTATTCAGGAATACACTTTGCTTGTCGAAGCACCTTATGGTAATGAGTCTTTTTGTATATTTGAATGTCGGCTCATTTAAAATATTTTCCGCGCACTCTGTCTCGTGTTATAAAAAAAAAAAAATAATGCCCTTTTTGGCTTGTGAAAAAACGGGCTGTTACATTTCGCAACGGCACTTATGCTAGCGACATGCAGCAACAATTTTTTCGCTGAGAAAAACACTTTTTGCAGCAACTTTTCATTTTTGGCAGCGACAAATGTCACTGCCAAAAACGATATTTCTTGTAGTGCATGCTGAGGGACAGTAGTGACCTAGATGGAATTTGCCAATCCTGCATAACAGGATAAATGTCATGGGCCCAATATTGAACTGGACAAAGATGACACCAAGTATGCTTTGTGTTCAATATAGACATAAAGGGCAAAGGGGTAATTATACACGCATATATTATCACTAAAGGTTATGTTTTGATCACATGTTAATTTCTCATAACTTGGGTAGCAATGATGTGTTGCTAGATACCGCTCATTGTTTATTATGTTAAATAACGGATTTAATATAATTGCCAACGTTATGGAAACCTACAAGGGTCACACACATAAGAACAGTCTAGTGTGAGATTGGAACACCGTAAGGTACGGTGCACCTCAGAGAAATATGGAAATATGATAAGGGTATCATGGTAATTAAATAAGCGGTTCATAATTTGTTATGGTGAGGGAGCACTCATGTGTACATGATACATGGGGGTGCGCTCCTACTAAGCTTATTTAATTAAATGGGCTTTAGTGTGATTGTAGCCCAATGACAAGTAATTGTCTTGGTGCACAAGACAATTGGTTCTATAAATAGAACCCTTGTGATTGAGAAAAAAAACACACTTAAGAAAATCTTGAGAAGAGAAAAACCCTAATCCTTATTTCTTGCCTCCACTCACAAAAGGCCTTCATCTCTTTGAGCTAGCACTCTTTTGAAGGTTGGTGTTCGTGTGGACTACTAGAGGCGTTGTTCTTCGTCATCAACGCTCGTGATCAATCCGGTTCGTGATTCAAGTGTTGATCAGCCACCGTTCGTGAAAGAAAAGAAAGAGGATTTTCAACAAGAGGTAAAATCCTAAACACAAACTCATGCTCATTCGTAAGGATCATTAAAGGAAAATTTTATATTCCGCTGCTTTTCAATCACAATTTTCCTTCAGTGGTATCAGAGCCACTTACGAATCCATGATTTGATGATTGTTTATTTCATGAATTTTGTTTTAATTTGATTAAAACACCTAATAAAGATTAAAATCGAGTAATTAAAATTTGGCATCTATTTGTGTAAAAATTGATGGTTGACATTGAAACGGCTTCGGAATCCGACAATTGTATGGTGAAGCAGCGATATGTTAATCGTCATAAGTTTATACAAATAAGAATGATCAAGACTTATATGTGATATAAGTGATCGTGATGCAAAGCGATGTATTTGATACATCGTTCATAATTTCGTTCATTAAAACATAATTATGAAAGTTATTTGATATTGAATTGATTCATGTTCAATTGCTTTGGAATCCGACATTAGTATGGTGAAGCAATGACATGTTAATCAATCATATTGAATTTCGGTCATGATAAGTTTTGACGGCATGAAATTATTGCATTAGGATTCGCGACAACACAAGGGTTGTGCTGTCAAAAGGGCTGGCTGCGTGCCTGCGCTATGGCGCCGGTATGCTGCGCTATGGCGCAGAGACCCGAGAGACCTGCGCTATGGCGCGAGGCAAGCTGCGCTATGGCGCAGAGACCCGAGAGACCTGCGCTATGGCGCGAGGCAGGCTGCGCTATGGCGCGGCTAGCATCGTTGAATTTTGATCGTTCGCCAAAATTTTAATTTTTATTAATCTACAGGACTTAACTGATAATGATAATAATAAAATGTGTGTTTATTGTTATGATTTGTGATGATCGGTTATGGCCTTAGTTTACTCTTTTTTGTTTTAATTTGGGAATTTAAATATGGCCTGCGTGTCGTGCCTCTCTCTGAATTTCTTGATGTAACTTCTTTTCTCATCTTACTCCCTCGTATGTAAAACGAGTATTCTTTGATGTAACATTGTAATAGAATTACAAGAGGAAGCAAAGAAGGATAGCCATGAAGATGATGCTTGGAGAAGTAGATCATCGTTAGGCTAGTTTAGGGTTCTCTCATTGGCTTGAGAGGACACTTGCGTTAGGAGGCCATAATCATATCATTCTATATTATTGTATGTATGTATATTGATGCATGTGAGAGCGTTTAATATGTTAAACAAGCCGGTGAGATCAAATTAATTAAATATCCCTCAAGAGACACATAAGAGATTAATAAAGAATATGTAGGTTCGCCCACCGCGGAGTGCATTCTCTTTAATAATAAAATATGTGAATATTAAGTTTACGCTTTCCAAGCTTTAGAACTCATCAAGACTAGTATCGAACTATGTAGGTTCGCCCACCGCGAAGTGCATACTCTATATTGGTAAGGTGCGATGGGATAATTGTAATATCCAACTTCTAAAGTAAGGGTCAAACTTAACTTGACAAATATAATGAGATTATATGAGTTTAAGAAGCAATGGTTGGGAATAATTCATAAGATGAGTTAGAATAAGGAGTTATTCACCCAATTGATATATTCAACAATTGTATGAGATACAATTGGAAGGAGTTCCTACCTAAATAACTAAGTCTTGTGTAATCCGCCCACCGCGGACTTAAGACAAAGTGAAATATGGATCTTGAACCACTAGAAAATCTTCCAACGGGATTTTCCGAATCAAATGATGAGGGTCATTTGTTTTGAGTAAAATAGTGGGAGCATATTTAATTAAAGACCTAATTAAATAAAATGATACTTATATTTTCACTTCTTTATGTAGATAACCATGTCATCAAACACATCAAACAACATTTTGCGATCAATCCTTGACAAAGAGAAATTGAATGGTTCAAATTTTCTTGATTGGCACCGTAATCTGAGGATTGTCCTCAAGCATGATAATAAGCTGTATGCCTTAGAGGAACCTGTTCCTGAAGAGGAGCCTGCTAATAATGCTCCTAAGGCTGAAAGGGACGCTTACAAGAAGCATGTTGAAGATGCTAATGAGGCTGCTTGCCTCATGTTGGCTACCATGAATTCTGAGCTACAAAAGCAACATGAAAACATGAATGCTGTTGAAATGATCGAACACTTGAAAACTCTATATGCGGAGCAAGCCCGTCATGAGAGGTTCGAAGTTTCAAAATCCCATTTTCAATGCAAGTTAAGTGAGGGATCTCCGGTAGGTCCTCATGTGCTCAAGATGATTGGGTATGTGGGAAACCTTGAAAGGTTAGGATTCCCTCTTGAGAAAGAACTTGCAACTGATCTCATTCTGCAATCGTTGCCGGATAGTTTCAGTCAGTTTATCCTAAACTTCAATATGAATGATTTGGATAAGACTCTTCCTGAATTGCTAAGCATGTTGAGAACTGCCGAGCAAAATCTGAAGACTAAAGGGAAATCCATTCTAATGGTTAGTAATGGAAATAAGCATCACAAGAAGCCCAATAAGCAAGGTGGTAAGTGGAAAGGCAAGGGAGTTGCCAAACCAAAACAAACTGCCCCTGCTTTAAAACCTAATGGAGGCATAGCAAAAGAAGGCAATTGTTTCTATTGCGGTAGGACCGGACATTGGAAGAGGAATTGCCCAAAGTACCTGGAAGATAAGAAGAAAGGAGTAGCTCCTACAACTTCAGGTATTTTTGTTATAGAAATTAATTTATCTACTTCTACATCATGGGTATTAGATACTGGATGTGGTTCTCACATTTGTACCAATGTGCAGGATCTAAAGGAGAGTAGAGAATTGGCAAAAGGTGAAGTAGACCTACGAGTTGGCAATGGAGCAAGAGTTGCCGCTTTAGCTGTAGGGACTTATGATTTAGCTTTACCTAGTGGTTTAATAATTCAGTTAAAGAACTGCTATTATGTACCTGCCATTAGCAGGAATATTATTTCCGTTTCTTGTTTGGACAAGTTTGGTTTTTCATTTATAATAAAGAACAATTGTTGCTCTATTTATTTAAATGATATATTCTATGCTAATGCTCAAATGTATAATGGACTATATGTCCTTGATCTTGAAACACCAGTCTATAACATTAATACTAAAAGGATGAAACCTAATGAGTTGAATCCAAGTTACCTTTGGCATTGTCGTTTAGGCCATATAAATGAGAGACGCATCTCCAAACTCCACAAAGATGGACTTTTGGATTCTTTTGATTATGAATCATATGATACATGTAGATCTTGTTTAATTGGAAAGATGACAAAAACCCCATTCACAGGAAAAGGTGAAAGGGCTAATGATCTTTTGGCACTCATATATACTGATGTGTGTGGACCATTGAACATACCTGCTAGATGTGGTTTTTCATACTTTATAACATTTACCGATGATTTTAGTAGATATGGATATGTGTATCTAATGAAACACAAATCCGAATCCTTTGAAAAGTTCAAAGAATTTAAGAATGAAGTGCAAAACCAATTAGGTAAGAATATTAAAACTCTTTGATCAGATCGAGGTGGTGAATATTTAAGCCTAGAATTTAATGACCATCTTAAAGAATGTGGTATAGTATCACAACTAACTCCTCCCGGAACACCACAACGGAATGGTGTATCTGAGAGAAGAAATCGAACCTTGTTAGACATGGTGCGATCCATGATGAGTCATACGGATCTTCCAAACTCCTTTTGGGGACCTGCCCTATTGACACCAGCTTATACACTTAACCACGTTCCATCCAAAAAGGTTGAAAAGACACCATATGAGATATGGAGTGGAAAGAAACCACATCTGTCATTCATGAAGGTTTGGGGTTGTGAAGTCTACGTAAAGCGACAAATTACAACTAAACTTGAACCCAAATCTGACAAATGCCTATTTGTAGGATATCCTAAAGAAACAAGAGGATACTACTTTTATAATCCTTCCGAGGGCAAAGTGTTTGTCGCTCGAACTGGAGTCTTCTTGGAAAAGGAATTTATTTCCAAAGGAATCAGTGGGAGGAATGTGGAACTTGGAGAAACTCAAGAACCACCAAATATTGGGCAAACTATGGAGGAACATGAGCAGCAACCACAAGATGTTGTGGAAGAACAACCTGCTCAAGTAGAACAAGTCCAGCGTAGGTCAACCAGGATACGTCACGAACCTGAAAGATATGGGTATCTCATAACTGAACAAGGTGACGTATTACTCATGGATCAAGATGAGCCTGTAACCTCCCAAGAGGCCATAACTGGACCTGAATATGAGAAGTGGCTAGAAGCCATGAAATCTGAAATGGATTCCATGTACACAAACCAAGTTTGGAACTTGGTAGAGCCTCCTGTAGGAATTCGTCCTATAGGATGCAAGTGGGTCTTCAAAAAGAAGACTGACATGGATGGTAAAGTACATACCTACAAAGCAAGACTGGTTGCTAAAGGATATAAACAAATTCATGGCGTTGACTATGATGAAACCTTTTCACCAGTTGCAATGCTTAAATCTGTTCGGATTTTACTTGTTATCGCCGCATATCACGATTATGAAATATGGCAAATGGATGTCAAAACTGCTTTCCTTAATGGAAATCTCCTTGAGGATGTGTACATGACACAACCTGAAGGGTTTGACATACCAAATGAAACTCATAAGATATGCAAGTTACAGCGATCAATCTATGGATTGAAGCAAGCTTCCAGAAGCTGGAATCTTCGTTTTGATGAAACTGTAACAAAATATGGATTCATTAAAAATGAAGATGAACCTTGTGTCTACAAGAAGGTTAGTGGGAGCATGATCGTTTTCCTAGTGCTATATGTAGATGACATATTACTAATAGGAAACGATGTCCCTACCTTACAACAAGTAAAGACTTGGTTAGGGAAATGCTTTTCTATGAAAGATCTTGGTGAAGCAGCCTATATATTAGGAATAAGAATCTATAGAGATAGATCACGAAAACTGCTTGGCCTAAGTCAGAGTACATATATAGATAAAGTGTTAAGACGCTTTAGCATGCATGATTCCAAGAAGGGACTCATACCAATGCAACATGGAATATGTCTTTCGAAGACACAATCCCCTTCATCTAAATAAGAAAGGGAACGCATGAATAAGATTCCGTATGCATCAGCAATCGGATCTATTATGTATGCCATGTTATGTACTCGACCAGATGTCTCGTATGCTTTAAGCACAACGAGTAGGTACCAATCTGATCCCGGTGAAGCTCATTGGATAGCTGTCAAGAATATCCTTAAGTACTTGAGAAGAACTAAGGAAACATTCTTGGTATATGGAGGTGAGGAAGAACTTGCGGTTGTAGGGTACACTGATGCTAGTTTCCAAACCGACAAGGATGATTTTAGATCGCAATCTGGTTTTGTGTTTTGCCTAAATGGTGGCGCTGTAAGCTGGAAGAGTTCAAAGCAAGAGACAGTTGCTGATTCTACAACCAAAGCCGGGTATATTGCCGCCTCAAGTGCTGCAAAGGAAGCTGTTTGGATGAAGAAGTTCATAACTGAACTTGAAGTAGTCCCTAGCATTGTTGATCCCATTAGTCTGTATTGTGACAACAATGGTGCAATTGCACAAGCTAAGGAACCTAGATCTCACCAACGATCCAAACACATACTTAGGCGTTTTCATCTTATTCGAGAGATAATAGATAGAGGAGATGTGAAAATATGCAAAGTACCTACACTTGACAATATTGCTGACCCGCTAACAAAGCCTCTTGCGCAGTTGAAGCATGATGGGCATACTAGGTCTATGGGTATTAAAGTAATGCCAGATTGGCTCTAGTGCTAGTGGGAGATTATTGGTGTAAGCCCTAGAGGCCAATGACTTTAGTACTTGTATCGAATTAATTATTAATAATATATTGTTTCTTTTATTAATAATCAAAGGCATTTTTCTTTATTATGTTTGTAACGTTCAAAATAATGAAGTCCCTAGAATAGAAAGTCCGTTTAATATTAAGTGTGACTTAATCATGAGATTGCATTAAACATAAGGACGCTATTCCTAAAGTATCCATAGTCAAGCTTTAAGGTGAAAAGGGATAACCTTAAAGCATAAAGACTATTATGAAGATAGACTGATGATCGCATCTCATGGATCATGGGATAAGGAGTTATCAAGTCTTGACATAGGTATAAGAAATATTAGGAGTAATATTTATACCGGATTGACCCGCTATGAGAGTACTACATGCAAAGTTATGCAAAGTGTCATAAGTTACTCTCATGGTGATAATGGTGTAAACCGCCCTTAGACCTGAAACCACTTTGTACCCTTGATGTGGAGTCAAGTACTTTGTTGCTGATCTAACGTTGTCCGTAACAGGATGACCATAAAGGCAGTTGATGGGTACTTCACAAAGCATGCTGAGGAACAGTAGTGACCTAGATGGAATTTTCCAATCCTGCATAACAGGATAAATGTCATGGGCCCAATATTGAACTGGACAAAGATGACACCAAGTATGCTTTGTGTTCAATATAGACATAAAGGGCAAAGGGGTAATTATACACGCATATATTATCACTAAAGGTTATGTTTTGATCACATGTTAATTTCTCATAACTTGGGTAGCAATGATGTGTTGCTAGATACCGCTCATTGTTTATTATGTTAAATAAAGGATTTAATATAATTGCCAACGTTATGGAAACCTACAAGGGTCACACACATAAGAACAGTCTAGTGTGAGATTGGAACACCGTAAGGTACGGTGCACCTCAGAGAAATTTGGAAATATGATAAGGGTATCATGGTAATTAAATAAGCGGTTCATAATTTGTTATGGTGAGGGAGCACTCATGTGTACATGATACATGGGGGTGCGCTCCTACTAAGCTTATTTAATTAAATGGGCTTTAGTGTGATTGTAGCCCAATGACAAGTAATTGTCTTGGTGCACAAGACAATTGGTTCTATAAATAGAACCCTTGTGATTGAGAAAAAAAACACACTTAAGAAAATCTTGAGAAGAGAAAAACCCTAATCCTTATTTCTTGCCTCCACTGGCCTTCATCTCTTTGAGCTAGCACTCTTTTGAAGGTTGCTGTTCGTGTGGACTACTAGAGGCGTTGTTCTTCGTCATCAACGCTCGTGATCAATCCGGTTCGTGATTCAAGTGTTGATCAGCCACCGTTCGTGAAAGAAAAGAAAGAGGATTTTCATCAAGAGGTAAAATCCTAAACACAAACTCATGCTCATTCGTAAGGATCATTAAAGGAAAATTTTTATATTCCGCTGCTTTTCAATCACAATTTTCCTTCATTGATCAACCTTAATCTCTTGTTAATGGTAAACGAAAATTGTGTTGATTGAATAAACTAGTTTTGTCAAATTTGATAATGTGTGGAGTTTGGAATTTTGGTTGGAAAATTGGATGAAGTGGTCTTATTGAGTTGTTAGAATCGTGTAATTTTCGAGGGCGAAAAATCTTTTAAGTGGGGGAGAGTTGTAACATCCCATTTTATTTATTGGTCGTTTTAAGTTTAATTATTTATGTTTTAGTGAGGTAGAATATTTTATTAGACGATAGTGTAGAATAATTAGTTTTACCGCGAAATATTAGTTAACGAGCGAGTGTACCGTGTTAATGGGCCTTAAGCCATTGGGCCTTAGACCAAAGTGGGGTGCTACTTAAAGGCAAGTTAGTAAGAGAAAGTTCATTTTTCTCATGTTCTTGGAGAAGTAGAGAGAAGGAAGAGAAGAGAAGAGCTAGGGCAAGAGTAAGAGGGGAGAATCAAGAGGAAGGACTAGAGTTTTCAACCGATCTCAGGTAAGAGAGTAGATACATAGTCATGAGTGATCCGAGAAAGGGGAGAATGTCGATTTCTCCGTTCCCAAACTTTCTCCACTCATTTTCGTTTTTGGGGTGGGAGATTTTCTTAAAGAAAGTTGATTTTGTTGTTCCTAACATGTTTAATAAACCTATACTATGATGTGTATACGAATTTAAAGGGAAAAATGGGAATTTGTAGATGTTTGAACTAAGTTTCTTGAGTTTTATGAGTTTTGAGTAAATGTGTAAATTCTTACTTTATGGTATGAAATGGTGCAGATCTGGGAATCTAATGGTGTTTTTATGTGTACAACCATATGTGTTAACTTGAAGGAAGCTCATTTATGATATATAACATGAAAATAAACATAGGTATTTTTAAGTGTTCTTGTCCATGAACATGCTTGGGATTCTGCATGATAGAAGGGGTATTACCTGTAGAAAGTATCTTGCATGATAGAAGGGGTCTTACCTGTAGAAAGTATTCTGCATGATAGAAGGGGGGTCTTACCTGTAGAAAGTATTCTGCATGTGATAGAAGGGGTCTTACCTGTAAAAAGTATTCTGCATGATAGAAGGGGTATTACCTGTAGAAAATATTCTGCATAATAGAAAGGGTCTTACATGTAGAAGGAATACTGCATGATAGAAGGGGTCTTGCATGTAGAAGGGGTATTGTATGATAACATGTTTCATTGATATTCTTTTACAATGATTAATTGTTGGTGTTGATGTGTGATTGGAGTATGATAACATGTTTCATTGATATTCTTTTGCAATGATTAATTGTTGGTATTGATGTGTGATTGGAGTATTATAACATGTTCATTGGTATTCTTATGCAATGATTAATTGTTGGTGTTGATGTTTAATTGGAGTATTGAATATGTGTATCTAGATTGCAAATTATCTTGATGATGGAGTAAGTGGATTGTGTTCTACTTAATTTATGGAGATGTCTAATACCTAGTGTATCGACTATGCGTGAGTATTCATGAGCATACATGCATTCATGAATTGTATGCGGAGTTAGAATTATATATTCTAAAAATGTTGAATTATCGGGTTATATGTAACTGATAATGGAGAATATTAGAGGTGAGATACTCTAATAAAGACGAATGGTACCACATGCATTAGTTGTGTCTAGGGTGACATGACATTGGTTGTGACATTAGATGCATTAGGATAATGTGCATTTATGTGTTAAGTGATTAATTGTGCTTGTGTGGTGAATATTGAATACTTGTATATGTGTTAATGTGCATTTATGTGTTAAGTGATTAATTGTGCTTGTGTGGTGAATATTGAATACTTGTATATATGTTAATGTGCATTTATGTGTTAAGTGATGATTTGTGCTTGTGTGGTGAATCTTGAATACTTGTATATGTGTTAAGATTATGTTGATGAGTTAGAGTTGAATTATGTTTATAATTTCATTGGAGTAGTAAGTGTACCTTATACTTATGAGGTTGTGGATTATGTGATCTAACTCTCTTATTTTGTGTTAATTTACTGAACTTTGGGGTTCAGGTTCTCAGGTTGACGGTTCCGCTCTGATCATGACACGGGGAAAGGGTTTATATATATGTACATATGTAAATAAAATCTTTGACTCTCTTATTTTAATTTATTTAATGGTGTATCTTTTTAAGCATACTTTTGTAATAAACGATATTTCGCTAATTAAGTTATTAGTAATTATTTTGTTGAAGTATGTAATACTTGAACCATCAATTTTTATATAATATAATCTATTTCCGTTGCGCATTTTGAATCAAATTTTATTAAGAACAGTATTTTATTAAATAAAGGGTTTGGGTGTTACAACCAGCACCAGCTTCAGCACAACCGCGAACCAGATAACCACGCATCACATCAGCACAATAACGCCATTGAGCGATGGACTCCCCCGCCCCAAACTTCCTGGAAACTTAATGTTGATGCTCATTCCTTGGGTGAAGGCAAATGGGGAATCAGATGGATAATACGGAAGAATGATGGTGATTGGATTGAAGCTACAACCAAAATCGTCCAAGGAATAGAAGAAGCCATTGAAGCCGAGGCAAGAGGGATTTTGGAAGCTATTGAGGACTTGAATCGACACACGCATGAAGAAGTTATTATTGAGTCCGATAACATCACGGTGGTGAAGACAATCCAAAACCAGCGTTACCCTAGAACCTATTGGGGTCTGATTGCGAGAAGGGTCAGAGAGAAGATGGAAAGCAATACGCAGATCTCTGTCACGTGGGTGAAACGATCCAAAAACGTGGTAGCTCATAAGTTGGCTGGATGGGCCTCCGTTGAGCCCAATAGGAGATGGACTAATAGCTTACCCCCTCACATTGTAAAACATATCCAAACTGATATGTTACCTCTTTGATTTTTCTAATATTAGTTGTTTTTAATCAAAAAAAAAATAATTTACCCTTAAAAAAAACACTAAATATTTGTAATGTTGAAAAATAACTTCCACATAAAAATAGATTTTCAGTTTTTTTTTAATAAATAATTTTTTTTCTCTTAATAACTAAGCACAACTTCGACATAAAAGCATGTTTTCAGTTTTTTTATAGTAAAAAAATAATATATATATTTTTTCTTCTTAATAACTACCCACAACAAAAATTGATGTTAAGTAGTTATCAATTAACTAAGTCCAATAAAAAAGGAGATTAAGTAGTTATTTATATTTGCACAATAGAGAATTTCGATCACAGCAAATAAAAAAAAAAGATAATATCGATCACACAAACGGGCAGTGTTGAGTCTTTGGTTTTGGCTGCATTTTTGGTAAAATAAACCTTGAAGCAGGATGGGCGACAGGATGCCTCAAACATCGTGTCAAGCATAGTATCATTTTACTGGAAGTGTTACTTGTGCGCCAAGCATGCGCGTTTTCCTTTATGCGCGTTTCTCTCTCATGAATCATATCTTGTGCTTTAAGAAAGGTTTTATTTTCTTAACATATCTTTTGTTTAAAAGATTGCTTTGGAAATTATTGTGAAGATTGGAAAAAGATTTATTTTCAAAACATATCAAATCTTTTAAGATATGATTTGTTTTTATTTTGTGAGTTGGATATTCTCTTGCATCAGATCTTTTGAAGCCCAGGTCACCAGCTATATATATGGAAGGAGCTAAACCTAATTGAGCAGTTGTTCACGCCGTCGTGTTTTTGTCTAAGAAATTAGGTTTTTGCGTGTGTGTTTTTCTTGTGAGCCTTTCTTGTGTCTCATTGATACAAGTTTAGGACTGTGCTATTTTGAGTTGTAATTTCGGTGACCCTCTCCTAAGCTTTGAAGTACGGAGTAAGGACTTTTGGTGGTTTAACACTCTAAGCCTTTAGGTACGAGTGTGTAGTTTTTAGGAGTGTGTCTCCAAAACTTTTGTGATTTGTGTTATTGAAATCCTTGCTGTCTGTAAGGTTGTTAGGGAGTGAGATAGGATCTCAGATCTAGGAGTTCCTAGGTTGAAGAGTCATTGGTAGTGCCTAGGTTATAAGTTGTAAACGGGTGGTTTGCTGGAGACTTAGAACTAGGACTATTATAGTGATATTCCTTCCTGGATTGGTATCCCTCAGACGTAGGTTGCTGTTTGCGCCGAACTGGGTTAACAAATAATCTGTGTTCTTTATTTGTTTTCATTTATTTGCTTTACACAATTGCGCGCGAGATCGGACACAGTGCTTAAGCATCTTGTAGAGCATTGCGTACAACGTGCCAGGAATTTCAATTGGTATCAGAGCAGGCACCCTGCCTGTTTTTAGGGTGAGATTCAGGACCTGAAATCTCTGGCATCATGGAAAAAGACGGAGGGTACATGAACAGACCACCTTTGCTCAATGGATCCAGCAACTATGATCATTGGAAATCCAAGATGACGGCATTTTTGAGATCAATTATAGCAAAGTTTGGAAAGCTGTGTTGACTGGATGGGAACGTCCCACCCATGCTAGCAAGGAAGATACTTCAACGGGAGTGCTAAAACCTGAAGTAGAATGGACTCCAGAAGAGGAAACTGCAGCTCACTATAACCACAAGGCCATCTATGCCTTGTTTAATGGAGTAGACACTAGTGTTTTCAAACTCATCAAAAATTGTGTGTCAGCCAAAGAAGCATGGGAAATATTGGAAAAGTGCTATGAAGGAACTACCAAAGTGAAACAGTCAAAGATTCAACATCTCACATCTAAGTTTGAAGCCTTGAGAATGAAAGATGATGAGAGCATTCAAGATTTTCACTTGAGTCTCCTAGACATTGCAAATTCTTTTGAAGCCTTAGGAGAAAAAATGTCTGATGAGAAATTGTCAAGGAAACTTCTTAGATCTCTCCCCAAAAGGTTTGACATGAAGGTAACGGCAATTGAGGAAGCACATGACATTTCCACTATGAAGATGGATGAGCTTGTTGGATCCCTCCAAACTTTTGAAATTGTTTTGAATGAACGTGGTGACAAGAAGAACAAAAGCATTACTTTTGTTTCAAACACTAACGATGGTAATGATCAAAGTGAGGATGAAGAGGAAGATAGCATAGCAGATGCCATTGCCATGCTTGGCAGACAATTCAACAAAGTGTTGAAAAGAGTTGATCGTAGAAATCGACAGAATGGGCAGAGCATCCGGTTCGACATCAACAAGCAACAGAATAGTCTGAAGAAAACCAAGCCTGAAGAAAAGAGCAGTCAAGGCAAGGGTGTTCAGTGTCATGAGTGTGAAGGTTATGGACACATAAGGTCAGAATGTGGAACATATCAGAAAAGACAAAAGAAAGGGCTAACTGTTTCTTGGTCAGATGAAGACACTGATGAAGAAAATGAATCAGCAAGACATGTGACTGCCCTCACTGGAACATGTGTTAATGTTGAGGATTTGGAATCTGATGACGATGGGGATGTGTCTTATGAAGAACTTGCCAGCACCTACAAAGAATTGGTCACTAGATATGAAGAGATGTGTAGGATTCTCGAGAAACAAAAGAAGACCATCAACAAACTTCAAGCTGAAGTGATCATGCAAGTTGAAAAGGCTACACAGGCAGAAGAAAAAGTCATCCAAGTGAATGCTCAAATGGATGATCTAAGGAAGCGTGTTAGCCAGCTGAACTCAGGAGCAAATCTTCTTGAAGAAATTCTGGATAATGTACCAAGTGGAAAGTTAAAGTCTGTTGGATACAACTACTCTAGTCTCAATCAGTATCAACAGAATCCTGAAACCAAGTTTACATCCAGTGAAGAAGTATTTGACCCCTGTACTGGAAAGGTAATGCTGGAGCATCAGACTCAACATTCCAAAGCCTACCCAGTTCCAAAGTTTGCTCTTGATCCCAAATCTTCAGTTCATCAAAGACCAAGACCTTTTGTTCATCAAAGGCCTAAAAACCAAAGGAGATATCGTAGGTGGGTGTGTCACCATTGTGGAAAAAGAGGACACATTAGACCTTTTTGCTACAAGTTGTACGGATACCCTAAACAGAAGCCTAAACCAAATGTGATACAGGAAGAGAATGTTATTAAGAAGGAGTGGAGGCCTAAAGAAGAAAATGTTGGGTTAATTGCTCACACATCCCTCAGAGCTTCTTCTAGGAATGATTGGTATTTTGATAGTGGATGCTCTAGACACATGACTGGTGCTGAGAAGTATCTTATAAATGTGAAACCCTACAAATCTAGCTTTGTAACTTTTGGAGATGGTGCAAAAGGAGAAATATTAGGAATTGGGGATCTGATCAACCATGGATTACCTAACTTGGAGAATGTTCTCTTGGTTAAAGGCCTTACAACTAATCTAATTAGTATCAGCCAACTATGTGATCAAGGCATGAAAGTAAATTTCACCAAATCTGAATGTCTTGTTAATAATGAAGAGGGACAATTACTGATGAAGGGCACTAGATCTAAAGACAACTGCTACTTATGGATGTCACAAGAAGAAGCCCACACATCCACTTGTCTTATTTCCAAAAAAGATGAAGTGCAACTATGGCACTAGAAGTTAGGTCATCTAAATCTGAAAGGGATGAAGAAAGCAATGACAGCTGAAGCTATTAGAGGACTACCCAAGCTCAAGATTGGTGAAACGAATGTATGTGGAGAATGTCAAATTGGGAAACAAACCAGGATGTCGCATCCAATGTTGGAGCATCAGACAACATCCAAGGTTCTTGAACTGTTACACATGGATCTCATGGGACCCATGCAGGTGGAAAGCTTGGGAGGTAAGAGGTGTGCTTTCGTGGTTGTTGATGACTATTCCAGATACACCTGGGTAAATTTTGTCAGGGAGAAGTCAGATACTTTTGATGTGTTCAAGGAGCTGTGCATTCAACTTCAAAGAGAGAAAGGAAGTAATGTTGTTAGAATCAGAATTGACCATGGAACAGAATTTGAGAACTCCAAATTCAACGAATTATGCTCCACTGAAGGGATCAAGCATGAGTACTCATCTCCTATAACCCCACAACAGAATGGTGTGGTTGAAAGGAAGAACAGAACCATCCAAGAATCAGCTAGAGTCATGCTTCATGCCAAAAGCATTCCATATCACTTTTGGGCTGAAGCCATGAACACTGCATGCTATATACACAACAGAGTCACCCTGAGAAAAGGTACAAATTCTATTCTATATGAACTGTGGAAAGATAGAAAGCCAACTGTCAAGCACTTTCATATTTTTGGAAGCAAATGCTACATTCTAGCTGATAGAGAGCCAAGAAGGAAGCTTGACCCTAAAAGTGATGAGGGAATCTTCCTTGGGTACTCTACAAACAGTAGAGCTTACAGGGTCTATAACTCAAAGACTCAAGTTGTGATGGAATCTGTAAACGTTGTTGTAAAGGACTCTCCTTTGAAAGAAAATGATGGCATAGATCAAGGTGATCCTGTTAGTGTCGATGCTGAACAAGATGTTGAAGCATCAGCACAACCCAGGAGTGAAAAATCTGATGAGGGGACTCTTCAAGATGAAGGAGAAGCAAATACAGGATCTCAAGTCCAAAATAAAGGTCCCTCTGTACGTGTTCAGAAAAATCATCCCATAGATCTGATTATAGGAAATCCTGAACAAGGGATAACCACAAGAAGGACAAATGATGTAATTGCAAATTCTTGTTTTGTATCTCTGTTTGAGCCCAAAAATGTCAAAGAAGCTCTAACTGATGAAGCCTGGATAGAGGCTATGCAAGAAGAATTGAACCAATTTGAGAGAAGTGAAGTGTGGGACCTAGTTCCAAGGCCAGAAAATGTGAATGTGATTGGAACTAAATGGGTGTATAAAAACAAGTCAGATGAGAATGGTACCATTACCAGAAATAAAGCAAGACTTGTGGCACAAGGATATACCCAGATTGAAGGGCTTGACTTTGAAGAAACTTTTGCACCTGTTGCCAGACTAGAATCCATCAGACTTCTTTTAGGAGTAGCTTGCATTCTCAAGTTCAAACTGTATCAAATGGATGTGAAGAGTGCATTTCTTAATGGATACCTACAGGAAGAAGTGTATGTTGAGCAACCCAAAGGTTTTGTAGACTCAGAACATCCTAATTATGTCTACAAACTAAAGAAAGCTCTATATGGATTAAAACAGGCACCTAGGGCATGGTACGAAAGATTGACTCAGTTCTTGGAAAACTAAGGATACAGGAAGGGAGGATCTGACAAAACCCTATTTGTGAAGGAGGAAAAGGGAAAATTCATAATAGCCCAAATCTATGTTGATGACATAGTGTTTGGTGGGATGTCGAACACGATGGTCCAACATTTTGTCAAGCAGATGCAGTCAGAGTTTGAAATGAGCCTTGTTGGAGAATTGACTTATTTTCTTGGCCTTCTGATTAAGCAAATGGAGGACACTATTTTTATATCTCAAAGCAAGTATGCAAGAAACATAGTCAAGAAATTTGGAATGGAGAATGCTACTCACAAGAGAACACCAGCACCTACTCACCTGAAACTAACCAAGGATGAAAAGGGAATAAGTGTTGATCAAAGTCTCTATAGAAGCATGATTTGAAGCCTACTATATCTGACTGCAAGCAGACCAGATATCACCTTTGCTGTGGGAGTGTGTGCTAGATACCAGGCAGATCCAAAGGCGAGTCACTTAACACAAGTCAAAAGGATACTGAAGTATGTGAGTGGTACTAGTCACTACTAGAAAACATGCGTTTAGCAACCGATTTAACGACCGATTTTGATGAAAATCGGTCGCTAATTCAATTAGCAACCGATTTAGCAACCAATTAAAATCAGTAGCAAAAACCTTGGTCGCTGATCTGTAGTGACCAAATTAGCAACCAATTTTTTAGCAACCGATTAGCAACTGAATTTTGAGACCGAATTAGCGACCAATATCAGCAACCAATTAAGAGACTGATTTGAAAGAACAGTTTAGAGACAGATTGTTCGACGCATTGTTGACGCTATTAGCAACTAATTTAGTGACCACTTTATTTAATTTTAAAACAAATCGGTCGCTAATTCAGTTGCCAATTTCGATTTTTTTTAAAAAAAAAAATTGTTGCCCATGTAATATATATATATATATATATATATATATATATATATATATATATATATATATATATATATATATATATATATATATATATATATATATATATACACAAACACACACAAACATAAATATAACAAAATACATTAGTAAATTATATTCTTATAAACATATGCTTAATCAAAGATTATATGGAAAATAAATCTCCTATAGAAAATAAATTAAAGCTTTAAGTACAGGCTATTACATTAAATCTATACCTAGACTAACTTAGCATAGTATTAAACAAGGCTTTAACTAATGCTTTTTTCTTCAAAGTCAATATTACAAAATAAATCTCCTATAGAAAATAAATTAAAGCTTCGGTTCATCAAGGCTTTACATCATGTATCATACTAGAAGCCTCTAATCCACATGCTCCATGATATACATTCCTGGAAGTATGACTACACTTACCTGCACAAAAGTTGAGGTATTCAATAGTTAATTTTTATTCAATAGTCTATAAAAAAAAAGAGCCCCAAAATACACTAGAAGAAAAAGCCCCACATCAAGACTTCTTGACATTTGATGTATACAGAGTTAAAAGAGTTAAAAGACTTACTTCATTTGACAATTTGTTCCAACCAATAAATTTTTTTGTAGTGTCTAAAGAACACATAAGATCAGGCTTCAAACTTCCAAGCTGCACTCTGTCATAGTCACTATGCCCTTGGCACTGCATCTATCCATTCTTTCCAGAAACCTCTAAAGTATCTGATAATGAGGTAATACTGAATATAAGAACATACTTAAAGTAGAAGAATTAAAAATAAAACAGTTATTAAATATGATTTAAAGGGTGTTGGCAAGAGCATGAATTTAACAATAGATAACTAACTTCACTTTTGTCAAATATATATAGGAGACTAATCCTTTTTCCATACTAATAACAACATTTTAGTTCATTTTAAAGGAGATAATAATCTTCATAACATTAGAAAAAGTGAGATAATGAGATACCAGTAGATAACTAACTTCACAAGTTAGTAAATTTAGACTCTCCAGTAGCATTTGAACCATCTGGCACGGCCAATTGTTTCTTGACTATGTCACACACCTTATGCACAATTTCGGATTTACGTAGAGAATTGTCACTGATTTCACAAATTCCTTTTCTTCTCCCTCTTAGTAAATCCATACTGAATATTTAACTGTAAACAAAAGCCTATCAGTGAAACACATAAATATATCTAGCTATAGAACTCTACCAAGGAAATTGCTTTCAATAGCCAACATAGCCTATGCAAGTTTAACTTGAACAACTTTAAGTCATAAACACTCTGTACATAGGAGCAGCAGCTAGTTAGCTATTAAATCTAGTCACACACACACACAAACTATATATTTAATCGCATATAAAAGTTGAAATAAAGAAAGAGAAAAGAAAGATAACAATATAACCATGTTAGCTCTTTTATGGAATGTGGTATGTCTTCCTTTGTAATCATGTTTGCATCCTAGTCCCACAAATACCTAGAAGCTAAGCAAATGAAGAGAACAAACTACTATTGAGATACATTTAGCTTGAAACGTAAAAATTGGTATGAAATATAAAACCAGTTTCACACATTACAATTCCAAAGCAATGCCATGTGCATCTTCAGCTCTGCTCAAGATATAATATTATCATGAATCAACTATCCCAACAAGCTTGGTGGTAGGTAAAAGCACATGAATGGTTTTAAATCTAACATATTATTGCACATGAACACCTAGCCTTGGGCTGAAACTTAAGCTTTTTAATAGAAGACACGATATAACAAGAATTGAACTCTTCAAATCCCATTGTCACGGAGACTTAAATATCATGAGATTCTTGTCATGAACCATACCATATACCATAAGCCATTAGGTGAAAGCTCATGAATGATTTTATATCTAACATGTCACAATTGTTATTAGTCCTATCTTAATCATCTACTTATTCAAAAATTATTTGAGGTTTCTGGCATCAACAAGTATAACACTTAAAGAGGAACAACATTGGAGATTTATCAACAATTGACAACTCAATTTATGAACAAAACTTTAATTAACCTTCAACATATGTCATAAGCGAGTCTATTATAAACAAAACAAACAAAAACTAGAAACAAAAATAAATAAATAAATAATAAATAAAATATTTATGAATGTGTCTAGTTAAATTGACAACAATATACATATCATGAAATTGCCAAAATATTGTACACTTCGAAAAATTATCAGCTCATTTTGTGACTCCTATCTTTCTATTATACTAAGGGTTGGTGATGCTAAACCCTAATGCACTTGAAGAAACCCTATATGCTGATGTAATCTTTGATGTAATGCTTACATAGTTGTGGACTAAATGCTAATTGACACATGTACCAACAATGAAGTGACTGGTGTTTGATTATTTCATCTGCATGAAATCCTATTGGATAACAAATTACACTCTTTTTTCTACAATAATCCAAACACACACACACCAGTCACCATCGTACAAACAGAGAAAGGAAAAGAGAGCCACCGCCGCACCCGCCCCTCCACCTCCGTCCGGAGCTTCGCGCGCCACTCTTTCTCTCCGGCCGACCACAACTCCCAGTCAGAGCCTCTCTCTCTTTCTCTGGCCGCCGCTCTCTCTCTCGGTCTGCTTTCTCTCTCACTCACTGTTCTTCTTTCTCATCAACCCTAACCCCCAAATTTCAATTCCTCAAATTTTAATTTCATGCTTTTAACTTTTCAATTTCCCAATTTCAATTTCCTGTGCAAACTGAGCCAATTTTGAGTGCAAAAGTTTTTCTTTCTTCTCATGTTCAGTTCTGATTTCGAATTTCTGTTATGTTCTTTTTTAATGCAGAAATTTTGAGCAAAGGTTAAAAGTGAAAGAGGTGGAGGTGTGCAGCACTGATGCTGCTATTCATGGTTTTTTCTTTTTTCACATTAAAATTCGTCACTGGTATTGATTCTCAATTTGATTTGATTTTTTTTTTTACATTAAGATGCAAATATTATTCTTTGGGTTTGAATTTGATGTTGTTGATGTTCAGTTATTGTGTTTTGTTGTTAATGTTACTTCTAGACTAGATGAACAACAAGGAACACAAAGAACAGGGAACACCTCTGTTGATGTTGTCAATGTTGGCGGTGTTAGGTAATGGTTTTGTGTCGTCTTCTCTTTCATCCCCCTGTTTCTTTCTTCTATTTTTGTTTGGTACATTGGGTTTTATTTTGGAATGGTGGCATATGGTGGGTTGTAGTGATTTGAAGCTTCGCAAGCTCCGATTGATTCTTCTTCCTCCTTCTTTCTCTTTGGTTTTATTTCTGTATGTGTTTTGTTTTTCTTTATTATGGTTGTTTATGGTGTTGAATTTGATGTTGTTGATGTTCTATTTTTGGGTTTGAATTTGATGTTGTTGATATTCTATTATTGTGTTTTGTTATTGATGTTGTTGCTGTTACTTCTGGATTAGATGAACAACAGGGAACACCTCTGTTGATGTTGGATGTTGATGTTTTGTTCTTGAAAAATCGTTGATTCTCAATTTGATTTGTTGCAATTACAGGAGAATAGAGATGGGTTTGTTAAGCCATGTGGTTGGAACGAATTCTACAGACCAAGAGGAAGAACATGTTCAGAAACAGTTTCAAAACAAGTAAGATCAATGACTACTTTCTTCTTTAGGTTTCGATGTTTCTTCATGTTCGTCAGGTTCCCTTTTTTTTTGTTCATTATCTCAATTAATTTCATCACTGTTTTTTGAATTTTTTCCTTAATTGATCAAAAGCGTTGCAAAAAATATTAACTTTTTCTGGTGGGTTTTGTTTGATTTGATGATATACAATTGAATTGAAATTTGAAAATGAAGGATTTTAAAATTTGAAATTTGAAGTTGGATTATATTTGGAATTTGTTCACTGTTATCTATTGTGAATTTTTTTCTAAAGAAGTTTTAATTTTTCAACTTTATGATTCTGGGATTGTTTTATATAGGGAGAGGTTAATCATGACAACTGCAACAATGACTGCTCTATTGTACTACACATTGAATAAGAAATTGCAGACTCAAACCACAATTGATGAAGATGGTGATGAAAGTGGTAGTGATGCACGCACCAACTGATGTGCAGTTTCGTGTTACTCATAGGTTAACCCAACTGCCTGCGACATGGTTTTTCAGTTTACTTCTGTTTTGTGGAAAGAAAATGTGCTCAGCTTGGTAGATACTCCTGGACACGCTGATTTTGGTGGTGAGATAAATTTAGCCTTTCAAAGTGTAAACCATATCCTGTTTTGTTTCTTTGGATTAAAATTCTAATTGCTTAACCTATATCCTGTTTTGTTTTTTTTTATTCAAATTCTAATTGCATAGCTTAACATGATTGATTACTAAAAAATGTTTTTGTTATTAAAATAAAGGATGCCATAAATGGTTTGTATGTCATTTAGGTCCTATTTAGATAAACAAATGGTCACATATGTATAAGCAATGTGAAGGGCCTGTTTGGTTGGTCACGTATGTTATGACAATTTTCATTAGGATTTTTTTAATTTTTTTTTTCTAGAATAATATTTGTTATGAAGGAACAAGCTCTGTTTCCAGTCAGTTAAAGAGGAATGGGAGAATGGAGATTAAAGCCTTGGAAAGGTAATGAAATTTTTATGCATAATTTGTTTTTATTCATCTTTACTCTTTTTAAAAGTTGTAAATTTATAATTGTTTTTAAAATTTATAATTTGATTTGATAGCTTTTCTCTTCTTGAAACATGAAGCAATAGGGCAATGTAAATAAAATACAGTGCTGCATTCTACATCTCGAAGAATTTCGGTGAATTTGTTTGGCCATAAATAAGTGTTCTGCTTAACACTTAATAAAATTGGATGCAAAAACTTATATTGGCTTCAGCTGTAATGACTGATGTTGTTTCCATTGTAAATTGAAAGTTTTTGTTCTCTTGGCTAATTTTCTTTTGTCCATTTGATCCGTAGGTTGTAGCTAAAATAGTTGAGATCATTTAGTGCTTCAGTTTACACTCACAATGGATGTGAATGATTGATGCTGTTGAGGTTGAACAAATTCCAAGTGGTTTATGTTGCATTGTGCAGGAAATGTATTGGATTTCAAGGAACTGACATGTGATGGTTCCTAGATACAATTCCTTTTATTTTTCTTTTAGGTTCTTAAATGTACTCTCACATTCTCCTCTTTGCTTTGATGTGTTTGTCTAATTTGATTCATTTGTATATTGCTATTTCTCTTATCGATTAATCTTTAAAAGCACTTCTGAACAATACTTTAATTTGTATCTATATGATATTCATGTTGTTATTTCACAATTTCCAGCCAAGGTTGTTGATTATTCTATGGTTTTTCTTAGCCTGGGTTTCATGGTATTCTTACTCTTCTACTTTCATGTTTTATTTTGTTCTTTACAAAGTTGAGGTGAAGTTGATAAACACTGCACAATTAATATTAATGACTCAGCCTCCGACGTAGAGGTAAGGATTTCAGATCCATTCTGTTTTGGTCCTCAATTTGTTTGTGATTATTCTTCTTGCTTCTACTCACATCATATTTTATTTTGTGCATGTGAAATCAGAGATTGTTATTCATGAGACTGAGTAAATAGCTATGATATTTCAAAATATTAGTTTTGCCCTCAGATTGAGTTTTTAATTTAGAATTAAAGATATCGATGACATTTGTATTGTATCTCACAAAACTAAACATCAGTGGATGCTCAGCATTTAGTGCCAATGCTCTGGCCTACCTTGCTGGTTTCTGTAGAAAACTGAAAGTTCTTAGTCTCTGTGGATGTGTTAGAGCACCCTCGGATACTGCACTTCAAGTATTATTATTATGATATACTTATCGGATGATATTGGACACTACTGCAATTAGTTACAGCCTTTGCAACCGCTACCAAAAAATTGTAAATTAGATACATGTGGCTGCTGAGAGGTGGGAATCCAATAGAATCTCTTTGTTTATAGGGATGGCAAGTATACCCAAACCCGTGGGGCCCACCCGCACCCGCACCCGAGTCAACGGGTGAAACCCGAGTTGACTGGGTTTGGGTTCGGGTTCGGGTGGCACCCGATATTTCGGGTGCGGGTTTGGGATCACTCAAACCCGCACCCGAAACCCAAAATTACACCCGATTAAATATTAAATTACCTAATTATCCCTATGCATATATAATTGTAATTTAATTTCTTAAAATTATATGTTGAATACTATGTTACCAAACTATGTTATTGTTGTATTTTAATGTAATTACTTGTAATTTAACATTAGTCAATTTTATTGTTGTATTTTCTCGAAAATTTGACCTATGTTTGTTACCAAACGATGTTGCTATTGTATTTTTATATGTTCTTGATACGGGTTCGGGTTTGGGTGAAAAAACCCGAACCCAACGGGTGTGGGTGCGGGTGTTATTTTACCACCCGAATAACCTTTGAGTTTGGGTTCGGGTTCGGGTGGTGATTTCGTGTGCGGGTTTGGGTAGTGTCAAACCCGCACCCGTGGGCACCCGTTGCCATCCCTATTTATGATAATCCAATAGAATCTCTTTGTCATGGTATATGTACTTCATTGGTAGTAATCAGATAGTATATCTTTCTACACACTTACTTGAACATGTATAATCACAGCTGGCCTTGAAGTCATCAAAATGTTTTGTGAAGTAAGTAATCATGTTGTTGGATAGGATGTCTCTTATTATAACCTCCCCTTGATAAATGATATAGATGTTCTTAGTTGTGCATTACACAACATGACAAATAAAAAAGTGCTTACATATCATTTGCATATTTTTGCTCATTCTATGCTTAATTGTGCATTTGACAGCATGTTAGAGTCATTTGTGACAAATTCTGTAGAGCTAATACATGTGTAGTGCTCACAAAAATATGTTATCCTAATGAAATAATGTAGCTTAACCAATAGTGATACAAATAACTAATTTTGAGCATTTTATTGTTGATTTTAAGAATCTAGAAGATAAAATCCAATTTTTAGCAAATAATATGACTAATAGAAAATGATATGAACATCTTTAATTTTCATCATGGCTGTGCCTTGGACCAATTTTCTGCGTTTTGAATAAGTGATTTTTTGCAAACGTTATTTCAATTGAGTAAAGAATCTGTTAATTGGTACTGTTAGTAAGACTTAAATGAGAAATTAGTCTTAAGAGTGGAACCTGCAAATGTTGGACTTTATTGATTTCAAGAAGTTTGGTTTTTAAGAAGAAAAAGAAAACTAATCAATAACTTTTTTGTTTTTGCAGTGTAGATGTTACATTCTTATTCTAAAATTTGAAGAACAAAAATATAGTGAGGTATGAACCTCTCAACATGAATTGAATTGCAGTTTTGTGTTGAGCTTTGTTTATTTATTTTATTGTTTATGCCCATTTGCAGGCTATTTGTGAAAATAAGCATGTGCAATATATGCCTTTTTTTGTACGTGATTAGGAAAAGTTTAAGGATGTTTTAGTGTTTGGCGGTTCTTATGTTTCTCTAATGTAAGTCCATAACTTTTTTTATTTTCATGTTGTGGATTGTTGAGATGAAAGTATTGTATCGTTGCTATTAGTAATTAAAGAGGACAAGAAAGTTGGATTTTGAAGAGTTACTGGAGAGGATCCCACCACTAATATTATTAAGCCATGATCCAGATTATTAGGATTAAGGTTGAAATTGCTTCTATTTGGACCATTTTCCCTTCTTAATTCTAATAATTTTTGTGCTGACATAATGTTAATAGTGTGGTCTTTTCCACTAGCTTTCCAAAATCCATTGCCCTATCTCCATAATAACAATTATGGCTGTACAGTGTTGGAACAAAGTTGGTTCAGGAGTGTTGATGATAAGTTGATAACAAAAGTAATTATTGGTTTTGTGATATCTCTAACATGGTTGGAACTGAGTCTGTAATATTTTTATTTTTGCAGAAAGCATTCCGATGATATTACTTGGCATCCTAGACGGGTGGCTTTTTGTTTTTTGAATAGTACATATATGTTTTGAATGCTTTTTGCAACTGCATATATGTTCCACTGATATTTGTGCCTAATAAATTTTCATAAAAAGTTAAAATAAAAATTACCAAAGCATAATTGAGTCAACTCAATAAAACATGAAGAGAGTATTACAAGTTATTACTGGTAAAAATTTATAGTTCACAAGAATATGACAATTTTTAATGTTGATAAAAGTTTATGCCAAATATATATTGCATTCCACCGAACCCGTGTATTTGATAAAAATTTGCGCTAAATATTCTCTTTAGTTTCTTTATATTTTCAATAATAATTTCTCACTAAGCATTCAATGAAGTTTTTGCGATTAAACTTTCTCTATCAATTTAAACCCCTTTGTTTCAAACAACAACCATGATTGATAATGACCATGATTGTTATATCTATCGTGTTCCGTCAAACCCTTGAATCCTTTTGGTTTTATCTATGATTAAACTTCTTTCTTCAAGCAATAGCCATGATTGATATATATATGCTATTCCGTCGAACCCGTGCAACGCACGGGCCGGCGTCTAGTTTGTATTAATAATACGTAAAGCTCTTTGGCATTTAAGGTAACATAGCATTTTGTATAGATAATCAAATCTGAAAATATACCATCTTTAAATAGTCATAATTAAGCATTCTTAAATTAGTCATAATTAAGCATTAAATGTTCACAAGCTTTAAGCAAAATAAGATTTTCATTGAGAGCGTGAACCTTGTCGAGTTTAAAACTCTAAAATTTATCAAAAAAAAAACAGAAAAAAACCTATAACCTTTGAGTACAACTACACTACCATCTTACGCGCAAACAAAGAACACAATAAGAACAAGATTGTTGAAATTCCATACCTGGAAAGAGTCGGCACTGACGATTTCATCGTTGAGGCACTTTGAGAATTCCAATGTGATTCGGATCTAGTTAGAATTGTTGAGTTCTTCGTTTCCGATCACAGTTCGCTGAGATTGAAGAAGGGTTCGTGTGAGAATTATTAATTGAAGAGGGTTCACCCAGATTGACAAAAGGGTTTTGGGTTGATATGAATAAGGAAAGGGAAAAGGGTTCGCGATATTAGAAAAGAAAAGTGGGAAATAAAAAAAGAAG
Source organism: Trifolium repens (assembly GCA_030408175.1). Classification (NCBI taxonomy): domain Eukaryota; kingdom Viridiplantae; phylum Streptophyta; class Magnoliopsida; order Fabales; family Fabaceae; genus Trifolium; species Trifolium repens. The sequence goes on along the minus strand of CP125845.1, from coordinate 21,258,681 downwards.
ATTAAAGAGGTGTTTCCGGTCAAAAATAAAAAATTGAAGATAAGTATTATTAATAAAAAAATAATCTACTTATTGTCAAAAAAATAATAATAATAATCTACTTAAAGTAGTACAGTCATAGCTTATTTAAAAAACTGTACAAATAATATTTTTTTAAAAGATATTAATTTTTTACAAATAATTGATTAATTTTTTTAGTGAATTGTTAAAAAAAAAAATTTGCGATGGATTTTTTTAACGCTAATTATCGGTCTCCAATTCGGTCTCTATAGTGACCGATATAACAACTGAATTTTTTTCACTTTGACGATCCAAATAATAGTCTCTAATTTGGTCTCTAAAGCGATCGATTTTATGGTTGCTAATTATCGGTCTCTAATTCGGTCTCTATAATTAAGCAGCGACCAAAATAGCGACCAATTTTTTTTTACTTTGATGCTCGAAAAATCGGTTTCTAATTCGGTCTCTAAAGCGACCGAAGTATTTTGGTCTCTAAATCGGTTGCTAAAAGTCAATTTTCTAGTAGTGAGTGATTATGGAATCATGTATTCCCATTGTGAAGACTCTACCCTATATGGATATTGTGATGCTGATTGGGCTGGAAGTGCAGATGATAGAAAAAGCACTTCAGGAGGATGTTTCTTTCTAGGCAACAATCTCATATCTTGGTTTAGCAAAAAGCAAAATTGTGTGGCTCTATCTACAGCTGAAGCTGAGTACATAGCTGCGGGGAGTAGCTGCTCTCAACTAGTGTGGATGAAGCAAATGCTGAAAGAATACAATGTCGAACAAGATGTTCTAACATTGTACTGTGACAACCTGAGCGCCATAAACATTTCAAAGAATCCTGTTCAGCATAGCAAGACCAAGCATATTGAAATTCGCCATCATTTCATCAGAGATCTTGTTGAGAATAAAATTGTAACATTGGAGCATGTGGGTACAAAAGAGCAAATGGCAGATATTTTCACTAAGGCTCTTGATGCTGTGCAATTTGAGAAGCTAAGGGGCAAGTTAGGAATTTGCCTCTATGAGGAGTTATAGCAGTTAACGAGCTTGAAGCGTGCAACTGTCATTTTTTTCTCCAACCTATGCTTGCACGCTATCCTAGGAGAATCAAATCAAATTCTTTCTTCCCATTACATGTGGTATGTGCTATCATATGTCCTAACCTCAGGTGTGTGTTATCTGTATGTTTGCATTTATCTACTGATGCATGATCGTTCTGATGGTGGTTACTACTATTCTTGTATGTGCTCCTTATGTGCGAGAATCTATTTTTCTCTGCATGTTGGTAGTGAGGGGGAGCTGGTGAGTTATGTATCCCGTGGTGTTATCTTCTATTCTCTCTGCTGGTGTGTATTTGTCAAATTTGTGGCCAAAAGGGGGAGTAAATGTTATGATTAATTTGTTGGTTTGGTTACGAGCTCTAGGTTCTGATATGTGCTTCTAATATGTGTTGTGACTGTGAACTGTGTCTGTTCTGGTATGTGTGCTTTGGTGTGTGGCTGTGTATGTTCTAAGATATGCAGATGTTTAGGGGGAGCTGAGTTGTATTGAGCTGAGTTGTATTATGCAGGGGGAGATGCTGGATACGATGTTCCAACATCCTACGCATATGTGCAGGGGGAGTAGTTTTGTGAAATGTTGAAGCATTCTATTCCTCATCCTAACAATGTTCATTTTCCTGACCATTTAAGGCGACGTAGTTGTTTCTGTGTTCCGCTGTTGCATGCCTCTCTGATAATCTTAAAAGATACATCTTATTCTTTTCTACTGTTCACCATGAAGGAGTAGTATGGAAACTGTTTTGAAGGATAGCTACTACTGATCTTTATACTTGTGTGTTTATGTTGAGAAAAAGAAATGTAGTTGAAGTATCTGTTTAAGTAGTATCTGTATGGTCATAATTTGTTTTAGCCAAAAATTTGCCAAAGGGGGAGTTTGTTGAGTCTTTGGTTTTGGCTGCATTTTTGGTAAAATAAACCTTGAAGCAGAATGGGCGACAGGATGCCTCAAACATCGTGTCAAGCATCGTATCATGTTACTGGAAGTGTCACTTGTGCGCCAAGCATGCGCGTTTTCCTTTATGCGCGTTTCTCTCTCATGAATCATATCTTGTGCTTTAAGAAAGGTTTTATTTTCTAAACATATCTTTTGTTTAAAAGATTGCTTTGGAAATTATTGTGAAGATTGGAAAAAGATTTATTTTCAAAACATATCAAATCTTTTAAGATATGATTTGTTTTTATTTTGTGAGTTGGATATTCTCTTGGATCAGATCTTCTGAAGCCCATGTCACCAGCTATATATATGGAAGGAGCTAAACCTAATTGAGCAGTTGTTCACGCCGTCGTGTTTTTGTCTAAGAAATTAGGTTTTTGCGTGTGTGTTTTTCTTGTGAGCCTTTCTTGTGTCTCATTGATACAAGTTTAGGACTGTGCTATTTTGAGTTGTAATTTCTGTGATCCTCTCCTAAGCTTTGAAGTACGGAGTAAGGACTTTTGGTGGTTTAACACTCTAAGCCTTTAGGTACGAGTGTGTAGTTTTTAGGAGTGCGTCTCCAAAACTTTTGTGATTTGTGTTATTGAAATCCTTGCTGTCTGTAAGGTTGTTAGGGAGTGAGATGAGATCTCAGATCTAGGAGTTCCTAGGTTGAAGAGTCATTGGTAGTGCCTAGGTTATAAGTTGTAAACGGGTGGTTTGCTGGAGACTTAGAACTAGGACTATTATAGTGATATTCCTTCCTGGATTGGTATCCCCCAGACGTAGGTTGCTGTTTGCGCCGAACTGGGTTAACAAATAATCTGTGTTTTTTATTTGTTTTCATTTATTTGCTTTACACTATTGCGCGCGAGATCAGACACAATGCATAAGCATCGTGTAGAGCATTGCGTACAGCGTGCCAGGAATTTCAGGCAGCTTTTTTAATTTCAAGTCACTACAAGAAATATTATTTTTTGCAACTACTTTTTTTGTTACAAGTCGTTGGCAAAACTATCTTTATCAAAGATAGTTTTGCCAGCGACTTGTAACAACTTTTAACAAAAAAAGTTATTGCAAAAAATAATATTTCTTGTAGTGAGTACCGATGTGGTTTTGTAAGAAAGGATGTTTGGTTTGCCGTAAAATTGAAACCGTGAAAATGACGGCGACGGCGAGAGAGGGTTACGGCGACGACGGCTAAACAGTACTGGTATTAATAAAATGAGGTGACGACGGAGAATGGTGTTGGGACAGATAGAGATCTGATCGCAGTGGCAAGTTGCAATGAGAAATAGCCGTGAATGATGTCACTACAAGAAATATCGTTTTTTGCAGCGACAAATGTCGCTGCCAAAAACGTAAAGTTGCTGCAAAAAGTATTTTTCGCAGCAAAAAAATTGTTGCTGCATGTCGCTGCCATAAGTGCCGTTGCGAAAAGTTTTGCAATGACAATTAATGTCGCTGCCATAACTAGTGTTTTGCAGCAACAATTAATGTCGCTGCCATAACTAGTATTTTTTAGCAACAACTATTGTCGCTGTCATAACTAGTATTTTTTGCAACAACTATTATTGTCGCTGGCAAAAAATGTGTTTTTCGCAGCAATTTGTTTTTTCGCTGCATACCGTTGGCATAAGTGTCGTTGCGAAAAGTTTTACAAGGACAATTAATGTCGCTGCCATAACTAGTATTTTGCAACAACAATTAATGTCGCTGGCATAAATAGTGTTTTTCAACAACAATTAATGTCGCTGATATAACTAGTGTTTTTCGCAGCGAAAAAATTATTTTTGTCAACGATATAAATTGTTGTTATATCTTTTATACATCAACAACAAAAGTTGTTGGAATAAATTAAATTTCCCAATTATAAATATCATTATATAGTTTTATTATTATTTTTATCAGAAATTAGCATCAATCACTGAATTTCAATTGTCATAACTATGCATAAATAAATTCTTTTACATTGTAGTGTTTTAATCAAGAAACATAAACACAAATTATTATAAATACAAAATTTGCAGATCCTGGTCCAACAGCTACAATTTTATCGATTGGACTATCAACATGCAATTTTCCGGTAGCACTCTTCTTTTTCTTTTTTGCGACACCTAAGTCAATAGTTCTTCCTCTTCCCTTTTTCCTCGTATTTGTACATTATTTTGCATTTTGACCTAAATGAGAAATTTATGAGAATTATATATAAAGTGAAATATTAAGATGAAAATATAAGAACAAATAGTATATGAGTAAGAAAAATTAAAGTTAAGCGAATCAAATAAGTACCTTTTTGGTGTTGCTTAATAGTAGTATTTGAAGAATTTGAAAGTTGTAAACTTGGACTATGATTTGATGCTGCCATAACTATTAAAAGAAAAAAAATATATAAAAGAAGTATGTTAGAAAAAAGAGGTACTAGCATTGAGTTGAAGTATCTTCGAAAAAAGAGCTTTGTCAAAATAAAATAAAAAGAGAAGGAAAAAGAATCAAATATAGAAGAAGAGATGAGAAAATAATTCTATTCAAAAAAAAAATCAACTCATGGTACCGTTGGTTATTATCACACTGAATTCAGTCTACTTCTTCTATCCAATCAATTAGAAACTAACAACATAAAGAAATAACAGTTATTGAAATAAAAATTAACATTATGCTTGTATCCAAATACGGTGATTAAATGAAAAGGTCCTGGCAAATTCTTCTTTACTTCGACCAAGCCACAACTGCAGATCATTAAATTTATAATTGTTTGTTATATTACGTCGATGACCTCAAGCATTGAAATTGACTAAGAAGTAAGAAACACACATATACAACTAGAAAAGTTTATGATTGAGATGGATTCAATTTCCATATTAGAGATTATATATTTTAACTTGATTGCTCCACCGATTTAAAATTATCCATTGAAAGAGAATTTTTTGTTATTTCTTTTAAAAAAAATCGGTTACAAAAAGAAAAACAAGGACATCAACAAAGTACCATCTATGTAACTCTAGGCACGGCAACTATCCAAAGAGTCGGTTTGAAAACAAAGAAACAAGACAAATTCAATTTTGCAAGGGTTTTGTTGATTATTATATTTTTCTAATAAGGTTTTGTTAGTTATCGATGAGATTTGATTTAAGAAATTATTCGTAACATAAACTCTAACCTTGTGAATTTAGTTTACGTATGATTCCTAGAAATCTAGAACCCATAAAAAATTGAAAACATAGAAATTATTTAGAAAATATAGAAATCCACTTACTTGTTCAATGAAGTATTATAGAACAATTTGTGATTTAACCTGTAATCTTTGATCATAGGCGATTTACAAGAGAGTTAAAGATTTAAAGTGAGAGAGACAGTTAAAGATTTAAAGTGGGAGAGATGAAAAAACAGTTTTATTTATTTATTTAAGGTTTAATCTTATCTATTTGTTTGTTTTCCTAAAATCAAGGTCAGTGTTGTTTTCCTATTTTAATTAGAGTTTTTGTTTTTTTAATTTTTTGGCCAGAAAAAAAACTAGAGTTTTGTTTCTTATCTATTTGAGTTAATCTATTTGAGAGTTAAATGTTTTTAAAAAAAAAAAAAAGTTTGTTTTCTTGTTAAAATTTTTAATCATATATATCGCGACTCAAAAAGCTGCTCCATGTAATCTTGTTTCCTGCTATGAACAAATACTCTCATTCAATTTGGTGACTTTGACTGATGCGGATGATCGATGGTGACTTTGACTGATGCATCTGTTTGTATACTGTGATTTAGCGATCCAGGTTTGGGGCATAGTTTTTAGTTGGCTTGGTATTGATTGGTTACTACCACATAACGTGGTGTCTCTGCTGAATTTCGTGGCGTCAGTCTCGGGCAGGAAATAAAAACGCAAAGGGTTGATTTTGATCTGGAACGCGGTCATCTGGTATTTATGGTTACATAGAAACAACATAGTTTTTGAGAATGGAGTCCGAGACTTAAATGGGATAGTGGCTGATGTTAAATTGTTTTCATGGAAATGGTGGATTGGAAAATCAAAATCGTCCACTTGTCTGCTCTATGAATGGATCCAGGAGCCTATCTATCTAATATTAACTTAAGAAAATAAGATACTTAGGATTTCTCCTTTCTAACCCACTCATTTAACCTTCCACGTCAGCATTTGTGAGGGCAATTTAGACTAAACACACACATTGACTTAAGGTGTACAAAATCTGACTTTAAGTACACTTTTTTCACTTTATTTTCTTATTTGCTGACTGATGAGGCTACCCCTTTCACTTTTTTGCTCTCTTTTTTATTCCAACTCTTTTTTGAAATTCAAATTCAAATTTTATGACATCAAATATTCATTCTCACACTTTATCTCATTTCAAATTTCATTCATCTATTCATTTTTCTCAACTTTCTCTTTTGTTTTTCATCTTCTTCTCTCTTCTCTTCTCATCTTCAACTTTATTTTAATAACCATAAATTTTATTTTACAGGAAAATCAAACATTGTTAAGGAAGAAGAAGTACATAGTACACGGGTAAAGACATATGAATGTATACAAAATCACAAAGATAATTTTTATTCTCATCATTTTCCTTCATATCGTCATTAACACACTACAACTTTTTTTTTCTTTGTTCATTTCCATTACACAAACAGATTGTACATGAAACATAAATAATTTTTCCTTTTCTCACTACAAGAAAAGTTTTTATTTACGACAGATAGTTTACGGCGGTTTCTCAACAACCGTTGTCGCTGTTTTAGTTTTTTAGGATTGCGGCCGTTTCAACTCAACCGTCGTAGCTTATATCATATATTCACTTCATTCCCTCTCGTTTCTTTTTCCAGATCCCGCTATTTTTTCACTTCACTTCACTAACAATTTCATATTCAGATAAGCAACGAAGAAGATGATTCAGTAACTTCTGGTTCAGATTCAGTAACCTTAGATTATTCATTTGTTCAATCTTTGTTCGTTCTTTCAATCTAAGCTTCAATCTTCGTCTTCACTCGTTTGTTCAACGTAAGATTCAGATTCAATCTCGTTCGTTCTTTGTTCGTTCAACGTAAGATTCAATCTTCGTCCTAACCCTAAGATTCAGATTCAAACTCGTTCGTTCTTTGTTCGATCAACCTAAGCGTCAGATTCAAACTCGTTGATAGCTTCTATTGATTGATTTATGTTTTAAGTCCTAAACAATCTGATTTATTCTATTGATTGATTTTGAGGACTATTTGTGTGTTAAATGATTGAAGATTTGAATTTCTTGTTGAATTTGTAGGGTTGTTCATGGTATTGCAACAAAGGATATATTGTTGAACATGTATTTGACACAGGTACCTTGCCTTTGACTTGAATGGCTTATTTTCAATTTGATAGATAATACCAAGCTTCTGACTTGAATGACCTGTATTTTTAGGGAATCCATGTTAGAATCGTGTAGTCTTTAGCAGAAGTAACATCATAGGTGCATCTATTATAGTCTTGTTAATAAAGATTTCATTCCAGGAAAAGTGTACCATCACTGGTTGAATGTTATATCTTGTTTCCTATGCTACTCATGGGTTGTGTGTGTGTATCTTGTAGCAGATGCTTATTATTGTGAGATAATATAATTACAATAGAACCAGTTCTGGGATATTATTTTGCTAAATATATTATTGCGACAGCTAGCGGCTTATCGTTTGGTTGCAATTGGTGGTTCTGAAAATATCTACTGGTTTTCCTCTGCTTTAATTTACTGAAAATACATTCCCGAATATATGCATTTAAGCTATTTATTCGTGGTTTCAAATAGATTTGAATTTGCAATACATGTTATCTTGATGAATAAATTATTGTGTTGTTTGATATAATGCATTTGAGGCCGAGTTATCAGATGTTATCCCTGTCATCAAAACCTCAAATCACAAATGGATTTCTGTTATGTATTTTGATCACAATATTGATAGTATTGTCTTTTGCCTTCGTGCATTCACTTTGTATTACGATCCTCTTGTATATGTTTGAATGTTACCAGCTTTCTCTAAGCTTGTGGTTCTTTCTTATGGCATTATCTATAATGTTTTATGATAGGTATTGCCTTCCCATATCCCGGATCTTTCATCAGAGGGTCCGTTGGTTTTATCCGGCAGATACAAGGGAAATTTTCCTGAAACTCTTAAAGTCAAAGGCATCTTGGCTGATTTCAGTAATTTTGAAATAGATTTGAAGATAAGGATAAAGGCATACCTGTACAAAGGGTAAAATCTTCTACTACTAGCATACTCAAGCTTTCTTGTTTTCTAAATTATATCTATTATTTCTGTAGAGGAGATTCTATATTTTATATATCTTAAGTCTTTATATTGGTATACAAAGAACATGGTTGATCTTTATACTCCTTCGCTATGACTGTGATTCATAAATACATGTTTTCTTCATCTTAATCTCACTCACAGTCTTGGTCCGTTCATCTTTAACCATATGCTGCTTTAAGAATAAATTTCCACAATTTGTACTGTTCTGTTTCACTTCCTTTATTATTAATACTCAGTGTTGCTCTATTTTCTCTTCCACAGGTTTCAGCTAGAGATCAAATACAACATCTTACTGCTCAGGCATGGGTTTCAGAAAATAAACAATTAGAACAAAAGGTTGGTAAATTTCCTGTGCTATCAGTATCACTTCTCTCAGTACTTACATAGTATAGATTATGTTGTCTCTTTATTCGATAAATTCAAGGAAAGAAGTAAGTATACTTGAGAGTGGCTTTATGCTATCAGTATCACTTCTCTCAGTACTTACATAGTATAGACTGGCTTTACATCCGAGTATACTTGTATGATTATGCTTGAGAGTGATCATCTAAAGAAAATCAAGGAACCACCTGGTGCAAAAGAAGTAAGTAATCAGAAGTTATTAAACATGCTTTCATGATGAAAATCCGTATCTACAATTTTTCTTTTGAAAATGTACTGTCACTTATTCTTATCGATATATGACATTGAAATGTCTAAAATTGTCACAAAGTAACATTGAAATATCTAAGAACACCTAGCCGGCCTGTCTGTTTTAACTTTTTCATGTAGCGATTGAAGTTAAAAGTTTGAAATATTTCAAGTTTTGAGTTATCGTTATGTACGATCAATGTCTGATGCACCCGAATTTATGGATATGCATACAGTGTTGCACTTTGAAGCTTGCTGGGATGGATTATTGTGGCACTACAAGGTATTTAATATCTAAGAGATACTCATTTTGCTTTCAATATCTGATAGATACTAATGGTGATAATAATTGCAGTTATTTCATAAAGCTTCTCCTGTAACAAGACTATTGAAGAAGATTTTTGGAAGTTGAATAGTTGTTAGTACTTGCTATTTTGAACTTTATATCCTGTATTGCATAAATATCTATCATGTGTTTGATTTACAGGTAGCACTTCTTGTGGATGTAGAGGACAAGGAAGGGTACACAGTACTTGGTTGAGTTAGTGATGATGGGTTGTGCTTAGAGAAACAACTTGATTAACTCTGAAATTTTCCATTAGTAGTCAGTGATTAGCTGTTTCTTATAGAATAATACATCTTCATGATTTGCTTTGTGTGTTAACTAAAGCTTTCAATGTGCTATTAAGCTTAAAGTTGTGTTTTTTTTATGGTATGGTAAGCTTAAAGTTGTATATTTATACTCATATGAAATATTTCATTAAGCAGAAAGAAAAATAAAAAAGAACAATTAATTGCAGCAGCAAAAAAAATGGCACAGATTTTTTTTTTAAAAAAATAGAGATTGCGGCGGTTTCAAACCGCCGGTAAAACAAAACAAATATTTTGCGGCTGTTTCGAATGGACGCTAACGAAGTTGCAGCGGTTTGTGCGGCAGTTCAAAAAACCGACGCTATATGTCCTGCCGACGCCAGGATCTACGACCATTCACCAACCGTCGCTACAGGATATTGCGAAAGTTCAAAACCGCCGCAAAACCCTTATAAAACCGTCGCTAACTGCCAAATTTTTTGTAGTGTCTTTTCAGGAAGCAGAAATGATGCAAGTAAGTATTTACCAAAAAAAAAAAACATAAATTATTTTTCTTTTTCTTTTCAGGAAGCATAAAGGATGCAAGTAAGTATTTACCAAAAAAAAAGGATGCAAGTAAGTATGAGGATAAAACAAGAAGCAAAGTATCATTTAGGTCAAATCAAACATTTATTGCTATCAATATTATTTTCACTATTGATTTTCAGATTTTAGATGATACTACTTGCTGTTATGAAGGATACAAATAAATACTCACATTTAGTTTTTTTTAAAGTTGTTGCAGAAGAAAAAGAAGAGCTTGGCAGATTCAAACACAAAAATCACTTTGGTGTATTGTATTAAAAATGTCTTGCAGTAATAATTTTAAGAAAAAAATCTTGTCTAGAAAGAATAGAATAATAGAACTAGAGAACTTAAGCATGTCTAGAAAAAAATCATTTTCATCTTTTGGGATCGTAAAAACAATTATATATTAAATCAAATGAAAGGGTGTGGTGGTGGTTGGTAGTGACAACCCTTACTTTTTTATCTTTTCACCTCAAAAGCATTATATTTTACAAAGAAAAATAAAACCATTTTTCATCTCAAACTGAGATTTTTTATTTCTTTTTTAAAAAATAAAATGCAAACAAGAAAAATGCATACAAGTAAGAGTTAAAAAGCAATAGAATTTCACAGATCTAAAAAAATCTACAACGAATAGAAGAAAGAAAAAAAAGAGAATAAACAAAACTTAGTTAGCTTACTATTTAACGCGATGAGGATGATTTCCAGCGTGGTAGTCGCCGGAAAATATAGTTCGATCAAATTTTTTTTGTTGAGTTTTGTACATAAAAAAGGAGGTGTATAGTCGTTGTTGTTGAGCGTTTGAAGACGGATCACGGTGACCGGAAAGACCCACTTTTAAAAATAACAAATTTTCAAGTAAACTCCTTTAAAAATTTTGAATTGATAGAAAGATAGAGGATAATAAGAGGAAAAATAATATGTGATTATTTTGGCTTAAAGGTCATCGGAAGAAGGCCGTTTTTGACCGGAAGGATGTTTTGGTGGTGGTTCACGGCGGTGAGGAAAAAGGAGAGTGAAAAATGTGTTGTAAAAGAAGTGACTGGAATAGAATTGGACTTCTGTGTACTACTACTATCTATCTACTATGGGTTTTGTATTATTTTTCTCTCTTTTTTATTTTTTGGTAAAGTTTCTATCTTTTCTTTTGATAGAATAGAAAGTGTGTTTATTTAGATAAAAGAGTATAAAGCGTGGTGTTGTCAGTGCTGTGCACTGTGAACTGTGAGCAACTTTTGGACAGTGCAATAAGACATTGGAAAGTGCAAAAGAAAATTGATTAATCATTTTAATAAAATTATATGAAATTCTAAATTGATTAATTGTTGATAAAAGTTTTAAAAATACTATTATAAATTATTACTGATAAAAAAAATTACGGGGAAATGAAAATTTTTATTGTTGCTAAAAATTCAAAATTATTTTAACAAATTATTACCGATAAAAATCTATAATTCACGTGGAGATGACAATTTCTATGATTGATAAAATTTTTAAAATCACTATTACAAGTTATTACTAATTAACAATTCACGGGAGATGACAATTTTTATCGCTCATAAAAGTTTTAAAATCATTATTAAAAGTTATCGCTAATAAAAGCTTTAAAATCACTATTAAAAGTTGGGGTTAAATATGTTTTTGGTCCCTCTAAATATGTACAATTTCATTTTTAGTCCTTACTTTTTTTCAATAGTTTACGTATTACGTTTTAAATGACTTTTTTTGAAAACATGTCATTATTAAGACCATAAAACACAATTAATTTAATAATTTAACTATTTAGTCTTTAATTTTTGTTAATTTATCTATAACTCCAAATTAAAGATTAAATTGTTAAACTAAAAATTAAATAGTTAAATGGTCAAACTACTAATATTTTTTTTTTGACAGTAAAACTAATAATATTTTAAGGTCTTAATAATGATATATTTTCAAAAAAACATCATTTAGAACATGATCCACAGACTATTAAAAAAAAGCATGGACTAAAATTGAAAACTGAAATTTTAGAGGGACCAAAATTCGAAAAAAAAAATTAGAGGGACTAAAAATGAAATTTGTTATATTTAAAGAGACTAAAAACTTATTTAACCCTAAAAGTTATTACAAGGATTAACTACCCTTCGCCCCTCCATAAGGAACAAGTCATTGTTGATGAATTTTTTTAACAAACTATTATATACATGAAACAAATTGTTGGCGGTGAAAAATTTAAATGACACGGGGAACAAGTTGTTGATAAAAAATTTAAATTAACTATTATATACGGCGAACAAGTTTTTGGTGATAAAAAATTTAAATTAACTATTGTACACGAGGAACAAGGTATTTGCCGTTGAAAAATTTAAATTAACTATTATATACGGGGAACAAGCTATTCCCGACGAAAAATTTAATTAACTATTATACACAAGAAAAAGTTATTGGTGATGAAATTTTCTAACTAACTATTATGTACATGAACAAGTTGTTGCTGATGACAAATTTAAATGATACTGGAAGCAAGTTGTTGATCAAATATTTAAATAAATTAATTAACTATTATACACGGAAAATAAGTTGTGGCTGATGAAATTTTTTAATTAAATATTATACACAGGTAGCAAGTTAATTGCTGATGAAAAATTTAAATTTATTACTACTATTATAAATATACGGAGAACAAGCTGTTACCGATAAAAAAATTAATTAACTATTTCTTAAGAATTATTTACTATATTATTTCCTAAAATATTTTGAATTGTATAAAAATAATTGAATGAATCAAAATATTATATGAGTTTTTAACTATATACAAAAACATTTCTAAATCAAATTTATTAATTTTAATAGTTATAATTCAAACTCATACGACGAAACAAGTTATCGTGAATATCGTGAGTTCATCACGAGTAAATTAGTTTATGTTTGAAACCAACACGAGACTAATCCAAACATAGAGCTAATGTTTCTCATTGATGCATAAAATGAGAAGTAATTGTTTTGATACGAATATGTATGTGTAAATGAGAATATAGTCTCAAAGTTACTAAAAATATTCACGGGATACAAGTATTCATTTTTATACAAAATAAATATTTGTCCCAAATGAATTAGTTAAAATATCGTCATCATGAGTAAATTAGTTTTTGTTTGAAACCAACATGAGACTAAGCCAAATATAGAACTAATGTTTCTCATTGATGCATAAAATGAGAAGTAATTGTTTTGATAAAAATCCGTATACGTAAATGTCAAGTAAGATTGGTACCAAAAGTTTATTATATACTATTTTTTCCCTTCTAAACAATTATTTTTTATATGTATCTCAGACACCTATTCGATCCAACGCCCCCCACGAACCAACAACCCCGATGAAATCGAACGCGCGGAACGCGCGCCCGTGCGGATGCACGGGTAAGTTACTAGTTCTTTGTATATTAAGATAGGCTCCTTCTACAGTGAGCGAGGTGAATAGGTCATGTACCATACATGACCTGCTTTTGTTTTTTTTTTTCTTTTCAAGTTGCTTTATAGCCTTAGATTAAAAAGTGGTATATTATATTATGATGCACTATCAACATTATATTATTTTTCATTTTTTTTCCATCAATTTTTTTTATTTTATTTTTTTATACGGTTATTATATTTTTTATCCCTATAAAATGGAGACCTAATTTTAAGTTTAGTCCTTACTTAATTTTAATAGTATTTTTAGTCCTACAAAATTTTTCTGAATACATTGTGTAAACCCTGTTAAAATAAAATTTGTTTAATTAATCTTAAACTCTTAAATTTTTTTTAATGATTTTTTACACACGTGTTTATCACTTTATAAAATGTTCATTAACCAAAACTTATAATTTTTTAATGTGAGATGAGTTAAATATCAATTTTACGCATGCATATTATGCCTCATACTGTACGCGAGTGACATTTTTTTACTTTATGTTTTATGGTTTAAATTAAACGGAGTACATCATATTATAGTGCACTGTCGGTATTAAATATCGGTTATAAACGTCTATGAGATTCTTATACGACTCGATCACTTTTATCCCACTTAAATATCAATTATAGTGCACTGCAAGATATTTAAGTGCGAAAATTGTGATTTAGTCGTCTAAGAATCTCATAGACGTTTATAATGGATATTTAAGTGGGAGATATATAATAATGTGCGAGATATTTAAGTTCAAGAATATTGATTCAGTCGTCTAAGAATCTCATAGACATTTATAATTGATATTTAAGTGGAATAAGAGTGATTGAGCCGTATAAGAATCTCATAGATGTTTATAACCGATATTTAAGTGGAAGATATTAATATGCGAGATATTTAAGTGCGAAAATAGTGATTCAGTCGTCTAAGAATCTCATAGATGTTTATAATCGATATTTAAGTGGAAGATATTAATGTGCGAGATATGTAAGTTTGAGAATCGTGATTCAGTCGTCTACGAATCTCATAGACGTTTATAATTGATATTTAAGTAGGATAAGAGTGATCGAGTCGTACAAGAATCTCATAGACATTTATAACCGATATTTAAGTGGAAGATATTAATGTGAGAGATATTAATGTGCGAGATATGTAAGTTTGAGAATAGTGATTCAGTCGTCTAAGAATCTCATAGACGTTTATAATTGATATTTAAGTGGGATGACAGTGATCGAGTCGTATAAGAATTTCATAGACATTATAACTGATATTTAATACCGACAGTGCACTATAGTATGATGTACTCTGTTTAATCTAAACCATAAAACATAAAGTAAAAAAATGTCATTCGCGTACGGTATGAGGCATAATATGCATGCGCAAAATTGATATTTAACTCATCTCACATTAAAAAAATTATAAGTTTTGGTTAATGAACATTTTATAAAGTGATAAACACGTGTGTAAAAAATCATTAAAAAAATTTAAGAGTTTAAGATTAATTAAACAGATTTTATTTTAACAGGATTTACACAATGTATTCACAAAAATTTGGTAGGAATAAAAATACTATTAAAATTAAGTAAGGATTAAACTTAAAAGGTCTCCATTTTATAGAGATAAAAAATATAATAACCGTATAAAAAAATAAAATAAAAAAAAAATTGTTGGAAAAAAATGAAAAATAATATAATATTGACAGTGCATCATAATATCATGTACCACTTTTTAATCTAAGGCTATAAAGCAACTTGAAAAAAGAAAAAAAAAAACAAAAGCAGGTCATGTATGGTACATGACCTATTCACGTCGCTCACTGTAGAAGGAGCCATTAAGATAGCTTTGTTTTGTATTTTGTTTGTTTCTTGTTTCCTGGTGTTTTAAAGGGGAGTTTGTTGGTGCTTCTTTGTTTTTAGCGTTTCCAGTTCCTCTGGCCCTATTGTATCCCTTTCTCTTTGGTGGTTTTTTTGTACTCCTTGTGCATAAAAACCCTTATGAATAAAAGTTTGCTTATTTATAAAAAAAAAAAAAAAATTGTAAAATGTAACGATGAGTTTTTGAATCCCCATCATCTCATGCTATTGTCAAAGGGGGTTAATTTTGCAGGAAAATACGAAGCGTGTTCACTTCTTTTTTTAAAATAATTATTATTCATTAAACAAATAAAATTAGTTATTATTTATTATTGTAAAAAAAAGTTGTTATTATAAAAAAAATTAAAAAATTAAAGATATCAAAAAAAGATACAAACATAAAAATAGGATGAAAAAACAAAAAAGATAATAATTTTAAGTTAAAAGAAATATACACATAAATATAGGAACAAAAACCACAATAAAAGATACGCATAAAAAAATAGTAATAGTTTGTTTCCCAGCGATTTTACAAGGTTTGTTGCAAAAAAACTATACGATTAGTGGCAAAAATAATTATTGTTGGGATAAATAATTTTTCCCAACGATAACGTAATTGTTGCGAAAAAACTAACTTATAACAACAACTTAAATAAGTTGCTGCCATATGTATGTTTTTGTCAACAATTTGAATGTCACTGCAAAAAAGTCGCTGCAAAAAATCATATTTCTTGTAGTGTGTAGTGAGAAATAGCCGTTATCAACGTTTGCATTAGTTGGTCCCTTCCGTCAGATTTCACTTTTCCACTGTTTCACTTGGACACGTGTCAACGTGTCCAGGTGTCCACGTGTCAATCCACGTGTGCAAACCGTCTGCCACATAAGCAAACCGTCTGCCACATGTGCAAAAACTGACGGAAGGGACCAATTTGAAACCTAAAATAAACGTAAGGGACCAAATTGAAACATTTTAAACGTAAGGGACCAAATTAAAACCTAAAATAAACGTAAGGGACCAAATGTGTAGTTTAGCCTTTCCTTTTTTGTTTGTTTTTAAATCTGGACCATTGGACTTTTTTTTTTTACCACATATCACAGATCTGGGCAAGGGACTGGAGGAAAAGGAGGATATGAAAATGGAGCTGATCTCAACTCCAATCATCTGTGTATTTTCTTTAGTTAATTACTCTTTCTGTTTTATTATAAGTGTCCTCTTTATAAATTTTCAATATCTTAAATTATTTATCTCTATAGAATATCAATTTAATGTTTATTAATTTTTTATCTATATAATTTTACTTATTATATTTTAACCGATATAACTCATTTTATCATTAAAATCAACTCAACTAATCATTATCATAAAAAGTGTGTAAAACTCAAATAAGACACAACAAAGGAAGAGATAATTTAAAGAACATTACTTAATTCTGTCAAAATAATAGAAGATTGATTAGTTGGCCAATGGCCACTAAGTTGATTATCCATTATTAGTGGTTTAATTTTGACTTTTTTATAAAATGAATAAGCGAATGTACTTATGTCGAAAGAAAAAAGTGAATATACTAGAATTTGATTATTAATTATAGTATATTATATATAATATTTCTACCGATTAAACTACACTCACTTGAACAATTAAGGATGTCAATGGGGCAGGAATTGACCGGATATTTTACCACTCCTTGCCCCACCATAAAAATATTTCCCATTCTCGCTTCGGGGAGGATTCTTCCCTCATCCCCATCCCCGCGGATCCCCACAATTCTCGCGGATATCCATCAACTTTAAAAAAATATCAAATTTTTATTATTTTCAATCAAGTTAGTTGTAATATCCAAGTTTAATTATAAAAAAATATTAATATATTATTGTGAGTGTTGTGACAGTTATAAGCATCATTTATAAAGAAATGTATACACACTAGTATGTTAGCCCGTGCCGTGCCCGGGATTATTTTCTTTTTTAATACTGTATTATTTATATGTTTATTTTGATATATTATTTGATTAATTTGATTTAAAATTCTAAGGTCAAATTGAGATAGATTTTGCATGATAAAGATTTAATGATATTATAGAATAAATGGAGATTAACAGTATTACTTCGTTTCCCATTTTGCACTATTATGAGATAGATTCTTTATCTCATCTTCATCCCTGAAACTATATAGTGTTCCTATAAATATAAAATAATTATAAATTTCATTCTCAAAGAAAAATACGCTTTGATTTTTCATGGCCTTAAGATTTATTGGGACCGTATCCATAAAATTAAAATATACCTTTTTTTATTTATCTCGAGCCGACTCTTTATAGAAAATTTACATTAGGTTCATTGTCAAACACGGGATAATTTTTATTTTTTTCAATAATATTTATTTCCATATGTTATTTTTTCTTTTGAAGGTTGTCTAAGTCTTTTTTCCATTTTATATTATTTAGAATGTTATCTACGTTTTTTCAATTGTCTATGAGATTGATTTCTTTTAGTTTATTTGAGTATGAAAATACGATATATCTTTAACACGGGACTCTGTAGGACTTCATCAACAAAAAATAATTGTAAATTTTATACTATTTTTTAAATGAATATTAATATACTTTGATCCTGTTTCTATTCTAATTTTTTTTTCCACCGTACCACAAAGAAGCAATCTTCACGCGTGAGCGTCAAATGGGAAAACTATGTATTAATCTCTCCACTCACATTAATAAATTAAGGTTCTTAAAAAAGTTCGAACGAATGTTATGGAAAGTTTAAAATAGCATAAATTATTAAAAATCAAAACTATATTAATTTATTTTAGATTTTCCATATATTTCATCAGCCATATGTAATCTAATGAAAGCGCGATGGACACATAATATGGAAAAATCCCCTTACTCGAAATTTTAATTTTAATTAGTCAATGTGTATTTTTAATAGTGGGGTGGGAAGTGTTACCTGTTTCTTATTATATACCACTGAGAGATTCTTTCTCTCTCTCTCTCTCTCTCGTCTCTATCGCAGGACTCTATAGGGGCTCCATCAACAATAAAATAGTTGTTAATTTTATATTATTATTTTTAATAAATATCAATAAAATTCTCGTGTTAATTTATCACTATCTTCTACATACACTTTTTTTTTCATCATAAGGGATCACTTTTTATCGTGCTAAATAAAATTTTAAATAAATGATCCCCGTGAGAAAATATTAAATATGAAAATATGGATAACCCCCGCAGTCGGAATTCAAAATTTAATTAGTCAGTGTGTATTTATAATAATCGGGTAGAAAGTGCTCACCGTTTTCTATTCTACACCACTAAGAGATTTCTCTCTCTCTCTCTCTCTCCCTCTCTCTATTTCTATCACTCTTCCGTCTCCATTACATGATTCTATAGAGGCTTCATCAACAAAAAATAGTTGTTAATTCTATATTTTTTTTAATGAATATCAATTAAATTTTCATGTTTAGTTCTCACTATGATCTACATACACTTTTCATCATGGGGATCACGTTTCTTCGTGCTAGATAAAATTATGAATAAGTTTTCCCCATGATAAAATATGAAATATGAAAATAAGGATTATTCCTGCAGTTGGAATTCAAATTTTAATTCGTCAATGTGTATTTTTAATAGTGGGGTGGGAAGTACTTGTCGTTTCTCATTCTCCAACACTGAGAGTCTCTCTCTCTCTCTCTCTCTTGATAAAATATGAAATATGAAAATAAGGATTATTCTTGCAGTTTGAATTCAAATTTTAATTCGTCAATGTGTATTTTTAATAGTGGGGTGTGAAGTACTTGTTGTTTCTCATTCTCCAACACTGAGAGTCTCTCTCTCTCTCTCTCTCACTTAAATTGAAAAAAGTTTACGAATATGTCATAAGCTATTTTTTAGGTTCAAGACTTCAATTCTTCCAGTGATCTTATTCATGAAAAAAATAGTGTACTTTCTTATTTCAATTTGTTTCAAAGTAATCCAAATATAAGTGTTCCTTCATTTTACAAAATTAAAATATTAAAAATGTACCAAGATACTGTCGCACAAGTGGTAAATACTCGGACCCCTTAACCATTTGATCTTGAGATCAATCCTGACCGGTGCGTATGGAGAATCATTTCTTATGAGAGGTCAATCCCTTAAATAGATCTCAGTTAAATCGAGGTGATTAATCTCTGCAGTTGCGCACGGATGATACCTTTGGTTTACCAAAAAATAAAATAAAAAGTGTGTATATATATATATAAATATAATATTTTAGAGTTTCTATAAAAAAAATATAATATTTGTGAAAGTTTCTAAAAAAAATATAGTATATAATATTTGAGAGAGTTTTCACAAAAAAAATGTGTGTGTATATATATATATATATATATATATATAACTATAATATTTGAGAGTTTCTATAAAAAAAATATAATATTTGTGAGAGTTTCTAAAAAAATATAGTATATAATATTTGAGTGAGTTTTCACAAAAAAAAAATTGAGAGTTTAAAAAAATATAATATTTGAAAAAGTTTCTACAAAAAAAAAACAAAAAAAATATAATATTTGAAAGAGTTTTTACAAAAAAAATATTATAAAAATTCAATTATTGTTGTCAATGGAATTCGAACAACATACATTTGTTAATAATTATAAGGTAATTTTCTCTACAAAAAAGAAAGGTAGTTTTCCATAAAATATTATAAGAATTAAATTATTGTTGTCAGTGGGATTCGAACAACATACCTTAACCTAAAAACTATGAATGACACCTAAGCAATAAAAGCTCTAATTGAATGCCACATAATCAATTACTAATGAGAATGCACGAAAAAGCTCTGTGGGAATTTCGTAATGTATTTAATAGATATATATATATATATATATATATATATATAATATTTGAGAGTTTCTTAAAAAATATAATATTTGTGAGAGTTTCTACAATAATTTTCTTTTAAAAAAAGAGTTTCTACAAAAATATACATATTTGAGAGAGTTTTCACAAAAAAAAAATTGAGGGTTTCCAAACAAAAAATATATTTGAAAGAGTTTCTACAAAAAAAAAAATATATTTGAGATGCTCTAATTGGGATAGAAACAAAAAAAAGGTAGTTTTTCATAAAATATTATAAAAATTCAATTATTGTCGTCGGTGAGATTCGAACAGCAAACCTTAAGGTAGAAACTCCGCATAAGTATAATATTAGAGAAACTCTAATGGAATGACACCTAAGCAATTTATATTGAGAGTGCACGAGAGAGCTCCGTGGGAAACTCGAAATGTATATAATAGAGATATTGTGTGAAAATATAATTAAAAATAATTTATAAAGTATTTAAATATAAATTTATAAATGATATTTTAATAATTTTGGGGATGAGGACCAAACCTCTTTCGGGGGATTTTCTCCTCCATCCCCATTGGGAAAAATTTCCAACTTCAAATCTCCAAACGGGACAATCTCCGCGGAGATCCTCATTTATGGATGAAATTGACATCTCTATGAACAGTTGATTATCCGTGGCTAATATACATAAATACTGCCTTTGTCTAAATGTGATTACATACGTAGTGTAACACTATTAAAATCATGATCAGACCTGATCCTTAATTATCAAACTTATAATTACGGTTAGATTATGCAATTGGTGGAAAAGGAGTTTGCGGATTAAAAACTAGAAAGCTAATTTTTAACTTTAAATTATGTTATCCTACAAACAATTGTTTTTTCATCAACGCCCACCAAAACATAATATACAAGACAAGAATCTAAGTCTAACCATATGTTTGTTCCATTAATAATTTTACATTAACCATAGCAAGTCATTTAAATTTTAAAATCTCTATACCATTACCAATTTACCATCAATCATACACTAATCATTGTTGGCACAAAGAGACTTCCCAAGCCAATATTTCATTTGTAAAAAGGTGAATTTTTCGATACATATATTATATGGATATGTACCGATACAATCATAATCATACATTTAAACCGTGTACATATACATATCCACGTAAAATATACATGTATCGGAGTATTCACTTTGTAAAAATTACAATACGAGTCATCTTATTTATGTTCAATGACTAAATCGATTTACCATCATAAACGTGACAATTATTGACCTAGATAAATTCGAGTCTGGTAATTTATTCCAATACTTATTCCTTAAAGTTAGTTATTTTTCACAATCAACCAGAATATTCACCACACAAATACAAAAATACTTGAAAAGCTCAGCAACTTATTGCAAAAAGCAGCCAAAAGCAAGCATAATCATAAAAAAAATTACAACTTTTGCAAAGTTCACAGCCCATCACAAACTTATAGGAATCTCCATACCATGTAACAAGGGAATCCACCTCCTCTAAATGGACCTAATTTTATGCACTAGTGATTTAACAATTTTTTAATTAAAAGCAAAGCCCTTAAAAATTTAGAGATTATAACATTGTTTACAACCATAATTCCACTATATAAGCTATCTATAACTTCCATACAACTTCAAAACCACCTGAAATTCCTATAATTTTCTTTGCTAACACTTTCAAAAAGTGTCTAAAAAAAAGACTCTTCTTAAAGAATGAAGAAAAACATAAGTTTGTCTCAACTCTTTTTCATGTCCTTGTTAATGCTTATGGTTTATGTGGATGCAAGGAAGACTAACATGAAGAAAAAACTTCACAAACATCCCAAAGAATCACATCCTCTTCCTCATTATGATCCTCATCCAACACAAGTGAAAACTTTTGATATTATGTCTTTTGGTGCAAAGGGCAATGGAGTTTCTGATGATTCAGAGGTAATTAATTAATTAATCAAAAGCATTCAGAATTTAAAGATTAAAATGAGTTTAAAAAAACATTTAAGATAACATAGTTTAAAATGTTCATTAAGCAGGCATTTCTAGCTGCATGGAAATGTGCATGTAAAGTTAATGGTGCAACAATCAAAGTTCCAGAAAAACTCAAGTTTCTATTTAAGCCTATTACTTTACAAGGCCCTTGTATGCCTGATCTTACCCTTCAGGTTTACTTTCATTTACCCTTTTTTGTATTTTCTTTAAATTATTTACTACATCAATGTTTTAAAAATCGAATCGGACATCGTACCAACAAAACATCAGGATCATGGTTCAACCGCCTTAATAATTGAATAGTAGCCGGTTTAAGGTTCAACTGGTTCAACCGTCCAATTCTGTTTTTGAAACACTAGTTTACAATAATTGCAAAGTAAAAAGTATATTTTATTTTCGTATAACATAATATATCAATATATATGATTAAATATGTTATTAGTCCCTGCAATGAAAAATTTACATTTTTAGTCTCCGTAAAGAAAATCATCATTGACATTTTCAGAATGACTTTTTAATCTATGTCATGAATCTGCATTTAATTTTAGCAACATGACTAATTAAACAGAAATATATATATCATATTATTATTATTGAATGTTAGATATGTAATGTATAAATAAGTTAGTGCAAATTGAATTCTGACAGATAGATGGAACAATATTGGCTCCTCCAGAAGTATCTTCATGGCCAAAATCCAGTTTGTTTCAGTGGATAAATTTCAAATGGGTGCAGAATTTTACTATCAAAGGTTATGGCACTATTGATGGTCAAGGTTCTAACTGGTGGAGCTCTTCAGAACTTTTTGATATACAGGTAAGAGTAAAACCACTGAAAACATATTCAAATATATCTTAGACAAATTAAGTTCTTAAATTTTCAATACAAAAGTCTCATTTATAATCATAATTTCTTGCAGAAAAAAACTCACTCTAAACAAATTCCAAGCATGAAGCCAACTGTAAGATTTTCCTTTTTCCCTTTACAAACTAACATAATTCTTGTGTAGTTTTGTTTTGAGGGCTCATTTGGATCGGCTTATTTGAACTTATTATCAAATTACATAAGCACTTGTGAGTTTTATGAAGCACGGACATTCCTTAGTGTCCTACACACCGACACACAGTGGCGAAACCAGGAAATAAAATTACAGGGGGCCGTTAAAAAGTTATAATTATAATATAGAAACTAAACAAAAAATTATATTTCATACAAAAATTTAAATAATAAAAAGTACAAATTTGATCATAAAAAAATTAAATTGCATATCCAAAATAATATTCTCCCTCCAGGAATCGAACACGGGACCATATGGAAGATGGGGCGCTACATGTACCACTCGGCCACAGTTCTACAATGTTAGTTATTGCTGATATAAATATATGTAACATACCTTTGTAATTTTATAATAAAAATATCAAGGGTATACTAGTAATTTTTTTAATTTTCCGGGGGTGGCCGAGGCCACCCTCAGCCACCCCCTTGGTTCCGCCACTGCCGACACATATGATTATATTCAATTATAATGTTTTCTCAAATTAATATTATTATCGGTTTCGGTGTTAGTTTGTGCCTTTGCTTCATTAGGAGAGCTTATGAAAACAACTAATAACATGTCTATAAACTATTTTTTAACTTATTTCCATAGGCTCTGATACCACCTGACGCAGAACGGAAGCTCTGATAACACTTGATTTTTTTTCCAAGGGAAATAGCATATACACAAGCACTTATTTAGATGATATGTACTTATGTTATAAGTGCTTAATTAAACTGTTTAGTCTAACAGTTTATCATTACTCTTGTTTGGCACTTTTCTATATCCAGGCTATAAGATTCTACTCTAGCAACCTTATAAAGATTAGAGATATCAAAATCATAAACAGTCCTCTATGCCATCTTAAATTTGACAATTCAAAGGGAATCAAAGTTGATAATATTACAATATCTTCCCCTGAAAATAGTCCAAACACTGATGGAATTCACTTGCAAAACACACATGATGTAGAAATTCAACATTCTAATATTGGAACTGGTAAGACATGCATTAAATTAAAAAAAATTATTTTATATTTCTGTCTCTGTATGTAACACCAACATTTCAGATTGAAGACGTGCTTGGTTTCCAACATCAACACGACACCGACACGTATAATTACATTCAATTGTTTTTATTTTCTCAAATTATTATGTCATGTCGTGTCCGTGTCTAGTATCAGTGCTCGAGAGATTTATGTACATTCCATTTCCAGATGAAAAAGTAGAATCTAGTAAATTCTTAAATCATAGCCAATATGGTGCATTGTACACTTAGAATTGTTGACCTTAAAATTGACAAAGAATGATTGGTTGAAATACCATTTTTCAAGTTCAAACGGTAAACTGTCACAGCAACTAACTTTTGAAACGTGCAGTTTATAAAGTTAAACTAACTTCAACTTGTATAACATTATGCGCATAATAGTACATATATTAAAGTTATGTTCTTATAAGAAACTTTAATATTGGTATTTTATGATATTATCAGGAGATGACTGTGTGTCCATCCAAACTGGTTGCTCTAATATTCATGTTCACCACATTAAATGTGGCCCTGGTCATGGCATAAGGTAATAAAATAATAATACTATATCCTAGCAGTACAAGTTGGCATTACTCATTAGTTGTATTTTTATAGCAAATTAATCACTATACTGATCATTATACAAAATTAAATTGTTGAATATATAGTTTAGGAGGATTAGGAAAAGACAAGAGTGTGGCATGCGTCTCTGACATCATTGTTGAGGATATTTCTATGAAAAGTACACTATATGGAGCAAGGATCAAAACATGGCAGGTATATGAACCTAATTACTTCTACAACTAAACCTGTTTAATACATTTAAGTTTAATTACGGTCCTTCAATTTTTTGTTTTGCTATTTATTTTTAATATCTTAGAGTGTATTTGAATGAGATAATTATAATTTATTTTTTTTGAAATTTTTTTTGGCAATTCAAAAGGATTCAATTGAATTAACTATATTTCTAAATGTTTATGTTTGGATAGAGAAATAAAAATATCCATTGTTAATATTTTTAGGATACTTTTATAAAATTTAAAAGTTTTGGGTCAAATTTTGAATTCAAAAATAGAGACCAATTTACAAGTTTTGGAAATTTAAAGGGATCAATTTGTAATATTTGGAAAAATTTAGGGCCAATTTTAAAAATATTTAGGGGTCAATTTATAATTTTTTGAAAATTTATAGGGGTCAAATCGAGGAAGGATTGTCAAACTTCTTGTTTTATGTGTCATTTGAAATTCTTTAAATTTGGCATGGACAAAATACTTAATAAATTTCCGTAATTTTGAAAATTCACCAAATGTTTGAAATTCAAATAGAAAATTATTTCTTCATTTAAAGACACTCTTAAATTCCATAAAGTTAGACATATTAACCCTTTTTTGTTAATTTTGCATTTTAGTATGTCAAATGTTTCCTGGCTAACATTACATTTTATTGATTAGACTACTGATCGACTGAACAAGAAACAGATAAAAACAATTCAAGTAACTAGAATGTAATTTAGTATATAAAAAAAAAGCAACGAAACAGATAAAAATATGAATCTCGTCTTTAATCTAGGGACTAAATTTAAATTTAGGAACAATGGAATTAGAGAAATTATCATTTTTGTCTCTAAATTCGGTCGCTAATTTTTTTTTCTTTCTAGCAGTAATTTCATTGACATTAACTTGAGTAACTTGCATATTATATAGGGAGGCAATGGTATGGTTAAAAATGTAACATTTTCAAGAATCAAAGTCTACGATGTTATGTTTCCAGTAATGATAGACCAATACTATTGTGACAAACAAATCTGCAAGAACCAAACAGGAACAGTGGTAATTTCTGGTGTTAAATTTGATCAAATAAGTGGTAGTTATTCAGTGCAGCCAGTCCACCTAGCTTGCAGCAATTCCATACCATGTACAGATGTTGATTTAACTGACATTCAGTTAAGGCCTTCCCTTAAATATAGAGGTTACCAACAAGCTATGTGTTGGAATTCTTATGGAAAATCACAAGGTCAATTGGTACCTTCAAGTATTGATTATTGTTTGAGAAGTGGTGGTGGATTGATAAAAAGGATAGCAAAGTCACATGATAGTGTGTGTTATAAATTGTTTTAGATGTTATTTTTAATTAGTTTTGTGTTTTTATTCATGTAGCTTCCCTTCTCCAAATGCTTTTTAACTTTGTGGAGGTGATAGTGGTGTAAATTTTAGTTAATTTTATTTTCCCTTTTTTTATTGGTTTTAGAATTTGGGTTGAGCTTAACTCAGTTCTATAAAACTTATTTGTAAGATGAGAAGTGCTTGTATTTATTAGTATAAACATATTTTTAAGTTATCTCTCATTTAATGTAAGATTCTTAACACACTCTCACACCCAATACCATTATGTTTGGTGCGTGAATATATATAGTGCGAGACCCGATTAAGGAAATCTGTAATTAGGTGGTTAAAATCTTAGAGAAAGCTCTAATATAATCTTAGAATTTGAGTCAAACTGAAACACTTTTTATGAGTGATCTGGTTTGCAAAAATGAAACAACATTGCTAAATATTAGTAAGTTTTTTCACAAGAATTGAATAAATATAACCGTCTACTAATTTAAAATAATAAAAACTATTAAGTTGATGCTTAGCAGAAATCATGGTTGGTATTAGTGTGAATCAATAGTGCTCATCAAGACGTGTGTTTCGTGAGTATCATTCACAAGATTGATCATTATCCAAAATGCAATTCACAAAAATTAACAAACACTTTATACGAGTGTTATAGTTTGCAACATTGAAATTTGTACGAGTGTTAATAAAATGGAACAATATATACAAGTGTTTTAGTTTGCAACATTTAAATTTGTAAAAATTAACAAACCGGAACACTTATATAAAATGTTTCGGTTGTACAATTTACAAAATTGAAATTCACTAAAAATTAACAAACCATAACACTTTATACACACCGGGACATTTTATGTGGGGTTGAAAAAATGAAATGTAAAAAGTAAAATGCAAAGGATAAAATTGAATTAATATTGAGTAGTTTGTGAGGGTGAAAGTAAGATTGCAGGGGTGTGGAAAGATCGTCAATTTGTTTAAGCCCAATCTAATATATGTTATTTCGTCCATTGGGCCAGACTATTCCCGGCCTACCCACTCTAAGTCAGGGTCACGTATTTGAAAAATTTCCTTCATACCCCTACTTTTATATCTTCACTCCAACAAATATTTTATTTTCTTCTAATTTCACCCTTTTTATCTCCCTAGCTCATCAAAAGATATTTTTTAATAGTGCAAATTCTACTGCAAGATATTTTTCGATAGTTTAAAATGTTACTTAAAATCTTTTAATTTTGTATTTTTACCTATGTAACATAGTGATTTAGCATTGACTTCGACACTGCTGCTAATAGTCAAAACATCATCTACTAACAATTTGATTTCTCAAAATTTAATTTGATCAATGTATTATTATTAAATGTTACAAATTATTGAAATATCAAATTTAATATATTCTTTCGCATTGAAATTTAATATATTTTGTTGGTTGAGAAAATAATCGAATTTCCATTAAAAAAAAGAGAAAATAATAGAATTTGATTTCATTTATTTTTTATATATTTCCATCTAAAATCTTTTTTATTCAACATCTTTTTGTAAAAAGATTAGGTTTACATATGTGTGCATGTGTATGGATTATAAAAGCACGTAATTAATCATAATTATTTGTTCCCATAACTAACAATTTAAAGACCTTACCCTATAAATTATGTAAATGGTTGGAGAAACATCATCATGATGTAAATGATGATGTAAACAGTATTAGAAAGGCATGGCCCAAGAGATGATGCTAGCATGCAATACATACCACAAGTTTAAAATAAAGGACAAAGAAACATTCTTTCCTAAAATTCCACTCTCCCAAATCATGTTTATGCAAACATTGTTTAGGAAATGGTTCACAACATTTTCATTTGACATGTTTCATACCCTTTTAGGATTTACTTGTGTTTTCATTTTGAACATTGAAAGTTGGTCATGACACTTAAGCTCATTAGACAAAATCATTGCTTAGCATCACCATTCCATGCTTCCAAAATCTTAATATATGTTACTTTGGGCCTCCCTTCATTAACTTTTGGCGTTTAAATATTATACTATACACAAACTTGTAGAGAATATATTAAGTAGCCTTATTTTAGAGAGAGATCCATCATTTAAATTCTAGCACCTACTTTCTCATGATTCTATTCTCTTCTTTTTATAACCACTTTGCCAATATCCCACTTTTTAAATTCCTAAAGTTAGATGCCTTAATTTGATGCTATTAATTCTAGCATGCATGGAATATAATTGCTATATTGAAAGGAATGAGAGAACATATGTAATAAAATGTTACTTTCATGCATAAGATATAGTCATAGATCTAAAGATATATATATTCTTTGTTTTAGGTTCATATACAACTTGGTGACTGATTTGCTTGATAGCTTAGAGTATGGAAGAAATTAAATACTGAAATTTCTTGTCTATCATTATATAGTAGTATACCACTTCAATTTAAAGGTTAAGAAGTGGATTATACTAAAAATCTTGACGGCAAAGCAAAGGATAAAGAAAATCTTTCATTGAAATCTATGCAACTTGTTCTAAAATATTACAATACCTAAACTATAGGAAACAGATTCCTGGCTGTTACAACAAGGTGTTGTAATCAATTTTAACCGTCTGATTTTAATATAAAAAAAACGCAATTTTAATTTTATCTGTTCAATCTAATTTCAACGGTTCAGATTAACAATTGCATGTAACTGTGTGAAGCAGTTACAACCGGTAATCCGGATCCTAAACTATATCATACATATCTTTAAGGCATTTTTATATTTTTAGTGCATAGATATAATTAATGTGAAGATTGTACCAAAATAAAAATTATGTTGAAGAATGTGTATGTTCTTTTAGACTTTGAATTAGCCCCACAGAACTACATCTAGCACCTTATTATATTCTAGACTTTGAATTTGTTAATAAATTGTGTTATTTTATTATATTCATTAATTATCCACTAATCTTAATTGACTATGTATTTAAATTATATTTCTTTGTCAGGTAATTTAATAGCTAAAAATTCCAATTTTAAAGTGAATATATTTAAATAATGTTAACAATCCAAAATGATGCCAATATTTTATATGTAATTCACCAAATCACCTTTCTTATGGAGATAAGGGTAGTTCTTCAGTAAACTTTTGTGATAGTTCAATTGAAGATAGTTTTGTGAAAGATTCAAATAGAAAAAAGGGCACAATTTGGGCAATTTAAGTTCTCGAGAGAACTTTGACGAGAACCTCCAAAAAGCAATGGAAACTTGGGAGATGGGTAAACAGTTGAGCCTTTACGCAGAATTGGAGGATAAAGTTCCTAAAAATCTATCTAAACTCTGACGAAGTACAGTAAAAAAAATTACCCCAAAGCGTTATAAATAATTGTTCTTTGATATTTTATTTATTCAGGATTTTCAGGTGTTGCACTCCTTATAAAGAGGTGTGGTGATTTTGTTTTTTAGGATTTTTTTTTAGTGTGTCTTGGTCATTTTGTTAGGAGTTATTTTCCAGGTATTCTCTTCGAGGTTTTGGCATTTTGTTTAAGTGTGATGATAAATTTTTTCTTTTGAAGTTATTTTATACCTTTTCAATTTCTAACCTTTTGATTAGATAGTATTAATAAATTCTTAATTATTTGAAAAAACAAAATGTAAACATACAATTTCTCTTTATAAAATTAAGGATACTCCCAAAATATTAATTCTCTATCACAATGATATAAATTATAAATTTAAGGATACTCCCAAAATATTAATTCTATATCACAATTATATAAATGCGCCACTCCCTTTTTGAGTTATATATATAGGAAATGAGTCATGAAAAGTTCATTTTTAGTTGTGGTGTTAGATTGAAGTAATATTTCGGTCGCTTTAGCAACCGATTTAGAGACCGATATTTTGAGCTCAAAGTCAAAAAATAATCGGTCGCTAAATCGGTTGCTATATAAATATAGCGACCGAATTAGAGACCGATATTTAGCAACCGATTTTTCAGTTGCTTTAGAGACCGATTTAGAGACCGTTATTTTCAGCTTGGATTTCAGAAAAATTCCGGTCGCTAAATCGGTTGCTTTAGAGACCGAATTAGAGACCGGTTATTAGCGACCAAAAATTCCGACGCAATTTTTTTTTAACCAAATCACTAAAAAAAGGTGTGATATATTAACAAACAAAAGAAAATTTAACTTATTGAGAAAAATCTCAAATTAACATTAACATACAAATTTGAAACCCTTGTTGCAATCTCCACACACATTCAAAAACAAAGATTCAATTCCTTCATCCTCTCAAACCAATTTCTTCATTCCCTCCAATCTCCTCCCTGGATTCAACTTCTTCATACCTTAAAATCGATTCACGCCTCAGATCTTCGATTTCTCTCTTCACACCTCGAATACCCAATCGCTACTTTTCACACACCCAATCGCTACTTCTCTCTGCTTTCGATTTCGATTATTACTTGTTTTTTATTGGTGACTAGCCTGAGATTGCTGCTACTCGCTTTATTTATGTCCTCTAAACGCTCTCGCGACTCTATCAGTCACTCTCGACTCGCTCCGTCACTCGACAACAAGGTTGGATTACACAACCTTCTTGTTTTCAGGTACTTCAGGTAACTTATTCACCGCTAATTTTAAAGCACAACCTTCAAGTATTAGGGATTTCATTGCTAATTTTAGTTTCTCTTTGTGCTAGGGTTGCAGCTGCAGAACATATTTCACAAGTGATTTATTTACTTATAGTTATGTTAGTTTGTTGTATAAAATCAATGAAGCTCAGATTCTAAATTTTTAGGTTATGTTTAATATTCTAAAATGTATTTTAAATAATCAACTTGAAGTTTTTCCATCATTTTCACTTGCCGTTTCAGTTGCTGTTGGAAGCAGTCACGATTATCGTTTCGCTCGTCGTTGCAGTCCACATCAATGAGTTAAGCTCTCACTCTCAGAATTATTCTGAGTTGCAAGTGAAGCACTCATTCTCAGTTCGGTTCTGTTTCACTCATTGAAGCTTTCAATCGCATTTTTGCGAAATCTGTAAGTTTTCAATTCCCATTTTTTCTTCTTCTTTTGATTTATGGATATTAGATTCTAGGGTTCTAAAACTCTCTTCTAAAGTTTATGGATATTTGATTTATGGACATATATTTGATTTAAGATTAGTCCTTTTGTTAATCAATAAGGGAATTATGGACATATATTTGATTTAGGATTAGTCCTTTTGTTAATCAATAAGGGAATTGGTCTATGGATATTAACTTGTGCATTCTATTTGGGTCTATTCTACCTACACGAATATCAGATTTCTGATGCCATTTTAGAGTAAAATTTTAAGCTTAAGAAAAGGTTTAAATCAAAATGACATGATTGGTATGTAAACAAGACTTTATGCTATTTTAACTATTGGACGAAAATAAGTTTCTAATTTGATGTTGGATTTTTCTTTTGCAGGCCTGAATCTTGTGTTGTGTTGAGTTTTATAGTGTTTGCTGCAAAAAGCTTAATTACTTGTTCTCACTGGATGAATCATGAATGGAAAATGACATAAATTTGTGAGGTGAGGTTGCTCAATCCTACTGTTCCCTAATATGGACATGTCTGAAAAATTGTGTTCATGTTTTTATAAACTATTTTTGACTTGTCACCAAATTTTGCATTAATAATCCAAATTACAATAGTGAAACAATAGTAAAGGAGGTAAAAATATACTTTGGCAGCAGTAGTTAGCCATTTCATATTAATAACATGATTTGGTAGCTACCACCGCAAAATGAAAAAGGTTCACTGGGTGACACTTTTATTTGTCAATCTTTTCAGACTTGTGTGCAATTCATGCTACTCTTGTGTTATTATACTTTGTTGTATAACTGACTACTCTTTTCGTTTATAATTAAATCTCACTTTTGGTTTGAGTTAACTACTTGTTTAACAACACTGCCGATTCAGAGCACCGATCCTCTTCTCCGGCGATTCTGAGCACGATTCCGCTCGCTTAGGGATGGGTAAGTCGTAAACTCGGCCGATTCAGCGAGTCAACTCGCGATTTTAACAACACTGCTTGTCATTACTATATCTAAAGAATCTATATAGCTAATTAAACTTATGTGTAACATCTTATTGTCACTGCATATTTGTAGGAACAAACGCCCAGCCCATCAAATGAAGGAAAGGAAACAAATTTAACCACAAATGAAGGACAAATGTTGAAAGAGTTAAGTGATTCTTTGTATTATTTAATGTCTTTCTATATCTCATTCCCTTAGTATTGGTGTTTTTTGGTGAGTTTGATCATAATCAGTCATTTGTGTATTGGCTTGTACAAACTGTATACATACATTATTTGTGCCTTGGTTATATTTGAAGTTTGTTCATTGTTAATTACCATGGAAGGCTAAAACTATTGCCATTTCAAGAGACAAGTAATTTAGTTTGAATTATGGTTTTGTCTGTCTGCTGGTGCGGCGATTGGTGGCAGGATTCGGCGGTTTGAGGCATGTGCTGGTGTTGTTCTGTTTTCTAGTGATAGTGCACGGTTTGTGGCCATTGTCAGCGCCATCACTCAACTCTTTTGACCTTAATCCCATAAGGTATACTCCCATTGCTTAAATTGTTTTTAAGGTATATTAGCTTAATTTGGGGTATTAACGTGTCTATATAAGTTATGTCTATATAGGTTGTTGAGGACTTGACTCTTTCAGTGTTTGATTTGTCATATATAGGTTTAAGGGGGACTGGTGCAAAAGGTCCCCACCATTGTCTCCTATACATTTGCCTTCTGTAGATGGTACACAATTGAAGAAAAACAATAATCCTTTAGTAACATAACACTAGAATTATTGTTTTGGAATAATATTTATTTTGTTTGCATTTATGTTTTGTTTACCTTTGGATTCTTGTTGCTGTATAAAAAAGTGCTTGTTCATCTACTACTATTTTGTGTATTTAGAAGTCACAATATGATGCCTATAATTTTATGAATGTTATATGGATATGTATTTTTATGTTTATAGTTCTTGCACTTTTCAATTGATTTTTAGAGCTATATATCAACTCATCTGTATTTTTAGAGCTGTGGAAACAGAGTATTGGACCGGCTATTTTATTTCTTATTAGTTTGTTGTTAAACTGAACCATGACAAGTGCTTCATGTGCATCTTTAGGTCATTCTCGCACATAAAATGGGGCCTGCTATTTCCGTCACCGCGAACTGTGCAATGTATCTGGGACTGAATTGTACAAGGTGACTCTATATGATGTTGTGATAGTATCTGCAACAAGTAATTTTTACCTATGATAAATTGTAACCAACTCATTTGCAAGGCTAACATGCTTATTTCACATTGAAGTTATCTTTCTTATTCGATTGTTGCTATTTGATACAAAAGTTTTCTAAAATACTTGACTGATTACATATAACAATAATTGTCTTGCTGCTGTGATTAGAAATTAACTTAATAGTAGAATGCCTTAACTTTTGTGCAGGTAAGTGTAGTCATGGTATCAAAAATGTATATCATGGAGCATGTGGATTAGAGTCTTCTAGAATGATACATGATGTTTATAGGAGATTTATTTGTAATACTGACTATAGAAAAAAGCATTATTAGTTAAGCATAAAAAGTGTTTAATATTACGCTAAATATATGGAATGACGTCGTGGCTTGTTACAAGTTGATTTCTGCAAAGTGTATTTTTGTTTCAACCTAATACTTATATACTGAAATTGGTTGTGTGTGTAGTGCATTTTTTATTAACAGGGCCTTCTTTGTGGATCTTTGATTGCTCATTATTATAATCATTGGCCAATGAAATTCCAAAATTTTGGTGTCAAAACTGTTTGTGATGAGGCACTTATTAGTTTAAAATTAAGCAAGAGCTAAGAGGTAGCGTTCGATCCTTATTTTTAAGTTAGCCTTATTTTTCTTGACTTACCTTCTCTTCAAATATTTTACAGTAAGAGGAAATTAGGAGGAAGAGGCATAGTAAGCTGTTATCAAGGCTTATTATTATGTCCCGTGTACAACGGCTCCATCACTTCTGCACGAAGGCTCTGTTGTTCCTGCATGATTGCTACTTCCCCATGTGATTTGTAAGTTTCTCATCTCATTCATTTATATGTGCTTGCAGTAGAAATTGTTTCATTCTCATTGACATTTGCAGGTGAAAGTAAAATTATCCTTTGGCTATGTATGCTGGAGCTGGTCATGGGCATGGAACTTATCATGGAGATGCATAGTGTTTTTTTAGTGTTTATCAATGAATTAAGAATGTATACTTAGATATCTAATTTGGGTGACTTGAGTTAAGATTCAGTTTTTATATAGCAAGTCACATGCACAATTAGGATTCCACAACTTGTGTTGTCATGTTTTGCTCTATGTGATTATTTTGATCATGTTGAACTTCTGGTGATTATTTTGATTTTAAAGTGATGTAATTTCTATTTGAATACTTGTGTTATTTTAAATAAATGCTTGTTATTTTTTTTTGTTAGAAACACTTGTTATTTTTTTTATATATTGATCAATGTTATTTTAGAAACTGGGAATATAAAAAAGGAAAAAATTACTAATAATAATAATAATAAATTTAATTAGAGACCGAAATAGAGACCAAAATAGATATTGAAATAGAGACTGAATTTATCACAGCTTTGCAAATCGGTTGCAAAATTGGTCGCAATGGATAAAAAAATTAATTTCAAAATGGTCACAAAATCGGTTGCTACAGTGAGTCACAAAATCAGTCGCTATAGCGTCGGACAAAGCATCGCAAATATCGACGCAAACGCAGTCTCTAAACCGGTCGCTAATTTCGGTTGCTATTTCGGTTGCTGAAATCAGTCGCCAATTCAGTTGCTAAGAAATCAGTCGCTAATTTGGTTGCTACAGATCAGCGACCAGGGCTTTAGCTACTTCTTTAAATCGGTTGCTATATCGGTCGCTAATGTGATTAGCGACTGATTTTAATCTAAAATCGGTCGCCAAATCGGTTGCTAAACGCGACTTTTTTAGTAGTTATAAAGGGTCATAATCAATGTTACATATAAATTTCATTCATTATTATTGTTTGCAAAATATGGTCAAATGGCTTTAGGGGTAATTAAGTTATGGGTCTTAGCTGACCTGAAATTGTGGTTGAACTTTTTGGAATGAACTGAACAATGCATGACCCTTAATAGCTACTTGTCAATCCCATGGAGTCCTTTGTTTAGACAAAGTGTCTCACAGGTCGGGTCATTGGCGACAAATAATTCTCTTTCTCTCAAATCTCTTTTGTTGTTTTACTTTTTTAAGTTCTATCACCATTTTGGATCTTTATAAGTAACTATTTTTTACGTTTATCACTAGTACACAATTTTTTAGTAAATTATTTTGGTGAAACTGTCTAGTATTACAATATTGAATGTCTTAGTTGAGTTAAAACTTAGAGACAAAACAGATTATATTACTTATGTCTTAAATTATACATGCAATGCAACTAATCAAATCATATAACTCAAGTGGTTAATGAGTTTCACTAAATAATAAATCATTTAAGAGAATTCGGATTTGATATTTTGATAGAATAATCATCGGTTAAATTTTACTTATCGAATTGCAAATTACTAATTTCCTTTCTTTGAGAAACCTGAAGGTTAATATAAATGATTTTCTACATACAACTTATATAATATAACAAAATATATTACATAAAATTTCCTCATGAACATAATTCAATGATATGAATATTGCATATAATATGTATAAAGTAGAGTTTAAATTCTGATACATCTTTTTATTCACTTTCAAAAATTCTAATCACAAAACTAGCTTAAAAGAATAATTACAAAGACATATAATAGTATGTAGGAATGCATTGTTTTTAAATAGCCTAGTAGCTAAAAATTCCACCGTTTAAAATGGATAAGTGGAAGACAAAAAATGGATAAGTGGAAGACAAAAGTTTGAACCCACCCGATATATATATAATGCAATATTGTTTCTCTCAACTAAGCTAACCTCCTTTAGCAACTAAAAAGTCTTCAATTGCCAATTGAATGACCTTAATTTTCATGGTACAAATAAATAGTGATGTGAAATTCATTCAACCATATATAATCTAGAGTCAATGCATTCCACCCTAGCAAGTAGCAACTACTAATAATTTCAAAAAAGAGAAACTTGGGCTCCCACTCTAAAATGCCACAAAAATACCACACAAGTGGCTCCCAAATTTCTCTTTTTCTATATGTCTCAATATTAATCTCACATCTTCAACTATGAGTAGATAGAAGACATCATCATTATATACTTAGGTCCCAAAAAATTATTTAAATGGACACCAGAGTTTTATCACTAAATTTTATCACATTTACGTAAAAATACATATTATTTAAAAAATAAATATTGTTTAGTTTTTTTTTCTTTCTACTTTTTTTTTTTAATTTTGTAAGCGTGACTAAATGTTGTGACCATACAAATATTTCTCATTTCCAATTAGAATATTACAAGAAAATAAAGTCAGAAGAATATAAGTCGCCGACTACATAATGGATTGAAAAGTCCACTTATGTAGCACCTTATATGGAATGAATATTAAAGAAAGAATTTTGATGTAACATATATATAACTGAGACTTCAAATCCATGAGGGATAACAACGAATCATGAGGTTAAGAAAAAACAAAATAAAAAGAATTTTCTTATAGTATAATTAACTTATTGAAATGTCAATGTCTGCATAAAAAATCAAGGAAGTAGTTGTCCTATATAGATGAAGAGAAGAAACCATCAATTAATTAATAGTACAAGATATTATTATTTGAAGCCTAAATATTATCATCAGTATACATCTTAATTTTTTTACTTGTGTTATTTAAACATCAAAATGCTTATAAAATTGTGTTTGTCTCAATTTTTTCCTACTTTTTAATTTTTATCCTTTACACATATTTAAAAAAAAATACACATAAAATTGGTCCTAAAGAATAAACAAAAAGAAAAAAACCAAACAATGTATTTGACAACAAAATTTTAATATTCAATATTTTTCTTAAGTTTATTCGGGCTATTTTTTTTTCCCATTGAATACAAATGGAATGAAATTTCATCATTTATAATAAACAAAGTCACACACGTTCTTCTCTGATAATGTGTAATCAATCATTCTTATAGAATCATACTGAGGTCTCCTCATACATAACAATAACATGCATATCCATTTCTAATTTAATCTATCTTTGGTAAAACTGCAGTTAAAAATTGTTCTATTTATCTAGCTAATTGTATCATTCTATTAATTTTCAGCAAAATTTCCCTTTGTTACCTTACAAGTGCTGACATATGACAGCCTTAGTGACCACCCTTTTCTCACGGCTTTATAATCATAAATATCTCTTTCATACACACACAGCCAAAATAATGATTAGCAATTAAATCATTAGCTACATACATCATGGTTGTTATACTATAGTTTTCTTAAATTTATGTCAAATTAAGTTTTGCACCTCTCACCATCACTTGAATATTCCATCTGTCAAGATAAAGAATTAAGTGATTTAACATCTTAATTCATGAAAACCATAGTTATAGTGAGTGACAAATGACAACTTTAAGGCATTATCAATTAGGAAACTATCACAATAAATTTAGTTGTGCAAGGGTCAATGTTGATAAAATTAGATGGATGATACTAGGATTTAAGCATGAAATTCAAAAGATTAGTTTATTTAGAGTTTTTTGACTTAAGTACTACATTGAACATTTTTATCAATTTAATTTAATATGAGATTTTGAACATTGTCACCTACTTTAAAAATCAAATGGCTTTAATTCTATTAACACTGGTCTGTTGGTAACACTATTATTTTTAGTGTCGTCACTCTCATATTAGTATTCAGTGGACAACTTTAACCCGGCCTCTATATAGTTCAATTGAAAACACAATGAAAGGACGGGCTACCTCGACGCCAACCACTTGAAGTATTTTGTTCATTCGTCCTACCAACATTAAATTAAGTAGTTAACAACATGTTTTTCAATTTTTCATTCACCATATAACATATTCATATGGTGATCAAAGTAAATAAGGGTTGGTTTTTTTCAATTTTTCATTTCAACAACATATTCATATGGTGATCAAACAAGAAAACATGTTTTTTTTTGGACTTTTGTGTTTGTTTTCTATTGCATGCTATCCAAGCATACCATGAATATGATCCTTGACATTCAACTTACTTGTACATAAAGTACATTGCTGAATCTTTCTGAATATTGTAAGAGACATGAATTTCTGGTTTCACTAAGATTATTTAATTTATTTATGCTGACCAATTAGCTGTAATGAGAGTGACTCACAGGGGACCAGATTCTCTACATGTTTCTATTTTTAGTCCTATGAGAAGTGAGAAAAATAATTACATATATTAATTAAAAAATTCTGAGCTACAAATAAAGGGCCTTCTGGCAAAATGGTAGGCATCATTGCCTGAACCCAAAAAAGAGAACAACTGTGAAATAAAGGCAACTTTAACTTTGGTGCTCTCATAATTAAGCCTTCTTATGTGTACTATCACTATGTATAGTTATTATTCACAATGTATTTTTTATTTTTTTTGACTTCCACAATGTATTTGCTGATTTGCTGGTACTAATCATTTTGATTGTAGACATAGGTATTATACATGTAAAAATAGTGATTTGTAATTACATTCAAGTGCAATGCATGCCTTCTTATGGTGTTTGTGTAACATATATTGAGGTTGGGTGTGATGGGTAGCTCAACTGATTAAGCTGGTTGAACTAACGGTGTGCTTGGTTGGAGTGCAACACAGACGAGAGACAAAGGGACGAGAGAAATAGAAGAGAGAAAGGGAATCTCTCTTGCTTGGTTTAGCAGAGAAATAGGGGCGAGAGGAGATATATGGTTTCTGCCTTTAATTGGACATCATTCATCACCCTAAATTTTATGTTACAGTAAAAAAAAAAGATTGATCCCAAAAATAAAACAATAGACAACTATGATACGCATGGAGGGTGCATGGAGCATGGGCACGACATGAGTGCGTACATAAACATGCAGCACATAAAAAAAAAGGTTGGATTGGGGGCAAAAAACAAATACAATACAATTTGGCTAGAAAATCATTGTAATTGTAATAAGAGTATTTAATTAACGTATAAATTAATTAATCTTGCAAATAATTGCTATTATTTTTGCATAGTATTATGTATTAATTAATTTTGCAGTCGCAATTAACTTATCCAAATCCTCCAAAGATTATAGAAAAAGTATAGGAAATACATAATGCTTTGACAAATCAAAGTGGGGTGGCTTTATTGTTTGCCCAAAATTATAGGGGTTTGATACCCGCAACTGCAATTGGAAGGGGGCTGGAACTACTTGATCGCAGAACTGACCCCCGAACCAGATTAAACTGTTAGTGAAAGCTAAAAAAAATAATTATAGTACTAATAGTGGATTGACATAAACCAAAATATTAGATTCAAATAATCAATTAACTTCTCTTAAGACGAACTGTTTAGAAGAATTTACATTCGACTTTTAGTGAGAATAATTTTTAATCAAATTTTACTTGGCTTAATTGCAGTTTTGGTCCCCATATTTTTATCATTTTGCAGTTTTGGTCCCCATATTTTAAAATTCGACAGTTTTAGTCCCCCTAGTACATATTTTGTCTAAAATATTGTGAGACAATGTGTTTTAAATTAATTTTCTGAAGAATTTTTCTTACAATTTCATCGATATTAGTATTTTCTCATCACCAATTCATATGTTATGTCTTTTAAAACATATTAAATCGTCAATTTATAGTAAGAAATTATGATGGGTCGAATTTTAAAATAGAGAGACCAAAACTGCAAAATATTAAAAATAAGGAGATCAAAAGTGCACTTGTCAAACTGTAAATTTGGAGAGCACCAACTAAATAGTGGAGTGCTATATATGTGTTGCTGACTCATGATAGAACATATTGGGAAATGAGAAAGGAAGAGAGTCTCAAAGCAAAGATAAAACTTTGGAAACCCAGAATCAATTTTAGTAATTCATTCCTTTCTGTCCTCAGACACAAAGTAAAGAATACTACAAGAAATCATCAGTCTCATTTTGCCAATATAAACTAAAGAAAGACACAAAAGCTAATAAAGTTACAGTGTTTGTATTCTAGACTGGAAACATGTCTTGTTATCTCTCTCAATCTCTTTTGTTTCTTCATTCTCTTTCCTCACACCTCAAACTCATGGTTTAAAGTACATTATATATGTCCAAAATATATGATCCTTTTCATAAATTGATAGTTACACATCCAATTTTTATATATTTAGTTAAAATACCAAATAAAATTATGTATTGAAATAAAAATTTCATGATAATAAACAACTAAAAAAAGGAACTTGTCAAATAAAACAATGTAAACAAAAAGTATATCATTAAATTATGCTTAAAGAAACAAAGGGTTGCTTTCTCATGATAACCCTTTGAATAATATTTATTTTAGTCAAAAATAAAAATATTATTTTTTGTATATACTTTTTTTTGTTCTCCACTAAAAACAGTGTTGGACACTAAATTTAACATCATTCCAGAACAAAATTCAAATTTTAATTTATCATGAGAGATTATTCATTTATATTATATTCAATTCTCTATAAAGCATCAAGATCAACAACGAGTCAATTCTTCATAACCACAAAACAGTAAAACATCACCATGTACAAAATTTTTTAACACTTTAAATAAATGGATCACCTCACTTATATATCCAACATTTTGATCATTCATAAGATATGTGAGAAAAACCACTCATACTTGAATCTAATAATCTTCCCTTCAAGTATGAACAATTAGGCTCTATTTGAAAAAGCAAATAAGCTAGCTTATAGCTTATAGCTTATAGCTTATAGCTTATAGCTTATAAGTTAAAAGCTCTGTTTGGTAACAATTTAAAAAAAAAAGAGTTAATAATTTATTTTATTAGCTTATAGCTTATTTTTCAAACGCTATTTCAAGTAACAATATGAACTTATAGTTTATCATCTTTTCTTACAATTTTACCCTT
Organism: Trifolium repens; assembly: GCA_030408175.1. Taxonomy (NCBI): domain Eukaryota; kingdom Viridiplantae; phylum Streptophyta; class Magnoliopsida; order Fabales; family Fabaceae; genus Trifolium; species Trifolium repens. Next base: position 21,217,289 of record CP125845.1, on the reverse strand, counting down.
ATCATCTTACTTGAAAAAACTAAATATTATAGCATTTCATACTTATAATCTAGTTCAACCACTAATTTTATCAAACACTACAAATTCAATCAGTTAGCTTATTCGCTATAAGTTATCTGCTATAAACTATCTTATCAGCTATCCGCTATTTTTTACCGAACAAAATCTTAATCTCACATTGTTTAGATATATAAAAGACGTGATCCACTTAACTATTTACATCAATAACCTTAAATAAAAAAAAAAAAAAAAAAAGACGTGATCCACTTAACTATTTACATCAATAACCTTAAATAATTTATTTTGACATAATGGCCATTAAATAATCAAGTGAAAGATACCATTGAAATTCAGCAGTAATAATTATATTTATAAGCTATAATTCATGTCCCCTTGTACACACTCCTAGAAATTTTTAAATTTGGCACGATTTCATCACTAATCAAGGCATTTATAAGGCTCCAACCCACATGGCTTAAACTTCAATACATCATCCAGCCAACGCCTGAGACCTCAAGTTGTCAGTAACATAACCCAATTTTCAGAGAGAGAGAGAGAGATAAAGAAAGAATAGAAGCACGTTATTCACTTCTATACTATGCTTCCAAGGCATTGAAAATAGTGAACAAGTAATTAACCTTTCTTAGAATACTCATTTTATGTATATTGTATAGTATAGTTTTGGTGGAAGATGTGTTTCCCTTCTTGGCACAATCAAAATCTAGGAACAAACAATTTTGTTTTTGTTGATGGAAGAAGAAGAAGAAGACAAGATCAATGTAAACAAATTCAAACGGATTCTTCAATAGAAACAAACAAGAGAAAATTCTTAACCATGGATTTTAGCTTGTGTTTCACTTCTCCAATCATTTACAATCTTGTACATTTTCTTCTTGTTTTTTCTTTTCTTTGTCCTGTTTTTTCTTCCTCAAAAATTGACAACAGCCCAGTTGCCAATAACACTTTTAAACCAATGGAAGAGTTGCATAAATTGAATATCATTAGAAATCGTCTTCAACAGATCAATAAACCTTCTAGAAAAACAATTCAGGTATGTCAAAGTTTCATTCTTTTTTCTTTTTTTTCAATTCCCCTGTTTTTACTCTGTTTTTGCTCTGTTTTTTTTACCATAATTTGTTGATATATTTGTTGTAATACCTTTTTTTAGAGTCCTGACGGTGATATCATAGAATGTGTTGTATCTCATAATCAACCTGCTTTTGATCATCCTCTATTAAAAGGACAAAAACCACTGGTAAATTCTAATTATGTTGAAAATTGTCTCAAGATTTTTATTATTTGATATTAATCTATGATGGAAATTTTAATATTAAAATATTGAGATTATTAGTTATCTTGCATGTGTGCAGGATCCTCCAGAAAGGCCTAAAAATCATAACAAAATGGATGTATTGAGCGAGAATTTCCAGTTATGGAGTTTGTCGGGAGAATCGTGTCCAGAAGGAACAATTCCAATTAGAAGAACAACGGAACAAGACATGTTACGAGCTAGTTCTATCAATACATTTGGAAGAAAATTAAAAAAACGTGTTAGAAGGGACACAAATAGCAATGGACATGAGGTATATGAAATTCAACTTCTGAAAATTTACACCAAGAAAATGAAGCTCTTGTTTATTTTTCAATTGTTTCAATTTTTTTGGTTAAGTAGCCTAATGGTTAGAAACTTCACCATAAAGGTGAATAAGTGGAGTCTTCAAGGTATGAACCACGTCTTCTATGTATATAATGTCATGTTTCTACCAACTGAGCTAATCTAGTATTTTGATTTCCATTCTTTGCATGTGTATTTCTTCCATCTTGTTTTAATGTCCATTGGTCTTGTTTGGTATGAAAATGAGTAGTTATGAAAGCAAGAACAATAAATTTTGAGTAGTTGGAATTTCATTGATGGTGAAACTTCAACCTTTTTTCCTATCTATAGTGATTGCAGAAATTCATGGTTTTTCAGCTAGTTAATGTTTTACTTATTTCAAAGTAAATGATCCTTCTATTCTTGTGTGGTACAACTATCACATTATCTTGTGTAGGAAAATTTAACCTAAAATATCCAACTTGAAATTTAAACTATCATAAGCTTGTTAGAAAATATTATACAAAATAAATCTATATTATTCAAAATGGTCTTATGTTACATCAATACTTTAGATTAAAAGTGTCTCTGATATGTAATACGTGTCGGTATTTAACATTACCACATACTAGCATATGTATCAATATTGTGTCTGGTGTCGATATCTATGTAGAAATGGCTTAACAAATTTTAATTGCTTCACAGCATGCAGTTGGGTATGTGACTGGAAATCAATATTATGGAGCAAAAGCTAGCATAAACGTGTGGGCCCCACGTGTAGCAAATCAATATGAATTCAGCTTGTCCCAAATGTGGGTCATTTCTGGTTCATTTGGAGATGATCTCAATACCATTGAAGCTGGTTGGCAGGCAAGTTTTAATTCAGCCATTGCTTCATCTTAATTGATTCTTCATATGTTGAAAGACACTTTTTCTACCCAAAAACGTTTAGATATGATAATGTGAATATCTTCTAATTTAATTAAGATCTTGGATTTGATTTCTGGTTTGGATATGCAGTAACGTTAAAATTATTAGAGAGAATTTAACATTAATTTGGTTAATATAAGATTCGAGATATTAGTTTTTGTAGTTACGATACAAATAGAAAATTTTCGATTTATGCAAAAAAAAAACCACAATTTTTCTCTTTTCTATATTTCAATGGTTCTCTTAAATGCACTATATTTGGTTAGCATTCAAAGACAATTAACATGCTCAACTACCTACCATACAAATTTTATTCATGTATTTAATTTTTGTATCTTAGCCAAAAAAACTAATTTAAATTAAATATTTTTCAGGTCAGCCCTGAGCTCTATGGGGACAGTTACCCTAGATTCTTTACTTATTGGACGGTAAGTAAAACTCTATAAAGAAAAAGTACAGGAATTATATACTATTATTATGAACCTTTGCTTGAAGTGTAAGATAAGATCATAGCTAATAAGAAGACTTTCAATAATGAAAATAAATATATTTATTTAGGCTAGCTATGAAAATAAATATTAATGATTATTAAATAATATTTTTTGGCACAATAAAAAATAATTTTTTATTTATTATTTGTAGAGTGATGCATATCAAGCAACTGGATGCTACAATTTACTTTGTTCAGGCTTTGTTCAAACTAACAATAAAATTGCAATTGGGGCTGCAATCTCTCCAACTTCTTCATATACTGGAGGACAATTTGATATTAGTTTGCTCATTTGGAAGGTAATTATTTTCTCTATTCTATCACAAAATTGGCCTAAGAAAACTATTGAAAATTTATATTATAGATAAATGTCCAATATTTTTAATGCTTACTTTTGCTTTTATTTTTTTTCTTTTTGGTGGGTAATCTCAGTTTTTATTGTTGATTGGAAAAGTTAAACTTTGTCACACAACTCTTACAAAAGGGATCAAGGGTTTATAATACTTAATTCATTTGTATCATACTATAGTTTGCTATATAATATTTTTTTAAGCATATACATATATACATTGGTTGAAATATCCAACAACCAATATTGATGTATCACATTAAGGGTCCCACCTAAAGGACAAATATTTTTCATTTTAGAAGATTGATCCCTACCCTTTGATTTGAATACTTCACTTTGTTAACCTAGAGGGTGTGGTTGAGCGGTGGGGGTTCATCCTCCTTTAATCAAGGGTTGAGGGTTCGATCATCGCTTTGGGTATTGAGTAACTTTAAATCTTTGGGTCAATTATCCCACCCTTTGAGGTGCCTCCAATCTAGCGAGGAGAATAATCACTGTGTTCGACGGTGGATACGCGGTCTCGACAAGAAAAAAGAATACTTCACTGTGTTCACAAAAGTCTTCAAATTTCATGGTCAAAAGCTTCAAAGGAACTCAAACTAAAAAACTAATACATAAAGAAATAAAAATGATTAAAAAGCTCAATGGTAGGGTCTCCACTGTTTTGGAAGTAACAAATACCATTGAATTTTGTGATATAGAATATTAGAAGAAGCATAGGGGAAGTTATTTTATGTTTTCCATTCCAAGATAAAAATTATTTCAACAAAATGAAAATTTTGAAAACAGACAAAAAATACAAATATATAGTAGACAAAGTGTTGTACAATGTCTATAGTCGTAATTAACATGCACCACTTTACTCACTTTAACAATTTAACAATATATATACTTTGGGACATTACACGCATGCCTAGTGAATTCGAATAATGAAACTGTATTTCCCTTATATGCTTTCCTTTCTTTTAAAGATTCTCTTCCTTTTTCCCAACAAAGAACTTCTAATTCTGAACTCTTCATTCTTTTGTTCATCATTTTTATTATTATTTTAACAAAATTTCCCATTATTTTGTACATACCCTTCACACATTCACTACTTTTCTTACTCCTCTTTTTGACTCATTTTCACTTGCCAACCAAGCTACCATGTTGCTATTCATAATTATGTCTAGCTTTAATTCAATTGTTTTGCTTTGTTACATTACAAATAAAAAAGCAACAAAAGTAGTGTCATTGATCATTGAAAATTTTGTTATACTAATTTTATTTATTTTATTGTATATAGGATCCAAAGCACGGAAACTGGTGGCTCGAGTTCGGATCCGGGATTTTGGTCGGATACTGGCCATCTTTTTTGTTCACACATTTAAGGGATCATGCAAGTATGGTACAATTTGGCGGAGAAATTGTGAATTCAAGACAAGGGTCACATACTTCGACTCAAATGGGTAGTGGACATTTTGCCGGAGAAGGGTTTGGAAAAGCATCATATTTTAGGAATTTGCAAGTTGTGGATTGGGATAACAATTTGATACCCTTGTCAAATCTTAGGGTTCTAGCTGATCATCCAAATTGCTATGACATACAAGGAGGAATTAATAATGTTTGGGGGAATTATTTTTATTATGGTGGACCAGGAAGAAATGTGAAATGTCCCTAAGGGAATGAAGCATAAAAAATTAAAAGTATTTTTTTTTCTTTCTTTCTTTGGGGCATTTTTGGTTTTTGGTGATATTGGTTCTCTTTTTGAAGGGCATTCAAGGTGCTTAGGCTCATTTATTTTTATATTTTAAATTAAATTTCTTTGTTGATCAGGATTTTTTAAAATCAATGTTGACTAACATGTCATCCATTGATTATACCATTACTGCATGGACTCTTATGTAAATCTTTAAAGATAAATAGTAAATATACTATGTACCATCACTGGTATGATATCCTTTCCATTGTGTTCTCTAAAGTTGCTTATACAAGGTTCTTACTACACATTTCTATGGGCAAAACTTACAAACACTTTAATTTTTACATATAGTTGCTTATACAAGGTTCTTATATATGAATATATGAATATATGTTCTTACTGTTACATATAGTGACTAGAATTCCACCTTAAGGTGAAATATGTATGATGATTGAGATTTCAACTCCGATCCCCTGCATATCATTGAAAGTCTTTATAACTCATGATTAAGACTAAATGATTTAATCACTTTGACGGTGCTTTGTAACTTCATATATTAGTGGCACATCATATTAAACATTGTTTGCGCAAAAGTTATGACTTGTGAGGTATAAATATAAGTCATTTAGCATTGTAAATTTTGGGATTGGAATTTACTGCAGTTCTATTTTCCTGCCGTTGTGATCAAAGTTAGGACATAAAGTTTTTCATATTTATTATTTTTGTTAAAAATATATCTTCTCTCTCCTGTAAAAAGAAATGTCTCTCTCACATAAACCACTACTCCACATTGCATCCTACTGCAGGATTTGAACTACTGCAGTAAATCCATTTCCTAAATTTTGCGCTTTAATTTGAAGAGCATTCTTCCTTTTTACATATATATTCCTCTAATTTATTGACTTTTTTGGGGTGATGCATCTTCTCTTGCTTCTCCTCCTCTTTGAGATAATATATTTTTTTCCTCTTTCTTTTTTAGATAATCTAATTATTTATCATGTATTTGCTTATAGTTCTAATTTGAACATGTTAATCTTGTATATTTTTAACATAGAGATTATATTGAAATTGTTGTATAGTTAAATACATTAACATGTTACGTGAATTACCTAATACAATTCTCATTTCCCGTAGGATAATTTTTTTTATCACTTTGCTACTTTTTTTTTTAACTGTTAAACTTTATTGATGAAAAGATGAATTAGCATAAGACATGCTAACACCACCGAAACAGTTACAAAAGGAGGCCAAAAATAAGGCTAAAACTACACCAGCCTAAAGGAGAAGACGCTAGCGCAGCATACACAGGCGATGCTAGGGTGGGAGAGTTAGGTTGGTCTCTCATTGTAGGCAAGATATGTGAACCATTGGGTGAGAGATGTTTCGATACACAAACTTTTTTTTTTCTTTCTCACTTTCCATCATCTCCAAATCATTATAAAAACCTAAAGGATTATTATTTATTAATTAACATATAAAATTGTTAGAATCTAAAACAGAAATGTGTGTTGTAGTTTTTTTTTTTTCTCAAAAACTCTACGAATATTAAAATTTATTACTCCCTACTGGATACTATTGTTTGAAAGTTTTTATACTTTAGATCTAACCCAAATAAACCCATCAAATTGTTTCAGGGTTTTCATTTTTCTTGCTATAGTTAAGTTAATAGGAGATTAAATTGATAGATTTGTGTATAATAATTAGTTTGAAGAAAGTAAGAGGATGTGATTGTGAGGTAGAAGAAATGAATGGGATACACAACTTGGATACACAACAATAAGAAGTTTGGAGAACATAGAAATTTATAAGATACCGTCGATGCATCATAACATCTTTTATCTAACGGATCACATGACTTGCCGTTGGAAGATCTACCTAACTCTTCCCACCCTATAGCTAGCATCCACCTTTGCACAATTTTTCAAGTAACAAATTTCCATCAACGCTGCCCAATGATCTTAGTGTCCATCAAATTTGGGAATTGATGGTTGCATGAAATTGTTGTTACTTCCTTCAGCCATGATCAATTTTTTTTCTTTCACACTTTGAATCTTGCTACTCTATACACTTGCATTGAGACTCGCACAATTGTTATTGAACTAGACCACGGTGGAACTCTGGTGCTAGATGTTGTTAGAGCAAAAATTAATAAGTTGAATATTTACTACTCAATTTAACTGCAAAATTAGGTATCTTTCTTTTTAGTTTTTTTTTTTTTTGAGAATTTTTATCCTTAAAACTGATTTGCTTATCGTAATTCAAGTGTGGCTGAGACTCATTTGCAATATGAGTGTAACACCCCGTTTTCATAACGCAAAAAGGGCATTATTTTTTATTTTATTTTTTTTAACAAACGCTCAGAGTGCGCAAAACATTTTTAATTGAGCCGACATTAAATATTACAAACGAACCATATATATATCACACCATATATATATTGTATTCGAAAATGCTAAGTGTAAACCTGAATAATTACAATCCATAAGTCTATGTGCATACAAGCACTAACCAACCAAAAGAAGTTAGAATGTCCTATGCTAATCAAAAAGCACAGTGCACAAACACACCGGCGCATAGTCTAACTAAAACTACCACTCCAGCTCCAACACGAGCTCACTAAGGCCTAGAGCTGCCAACACCATCCTCTCGACCTACATCGTCATCTGGGGTGGGATGAGCCCGCAAATGAAAGAAAGGGTCACCACAAAATAAAAGTAGATATATATATATATAACCGGTGCGAAAGATTGTACACGTAACAAAATTTCCACAAAACACAAGAGAAAGCTCTTAAAACATTCAACAATTCCCTCCAACGGGCTTATATATATAATGCACAACAAGCCTAATGCAGACTTCTACAATGGGTGTGGTACTGCCAGAGCTACCACATGCAAATGAATTCCGGAATTACTAATCATAACCAATAAAACCGCAAAGGGTTAAGGTGGATCCACTCACGCAATCACACCCCGTGGTCCACTCACACAACCACTTATCGTACTCAATAAGATCCCGTAGGATTTTGGGTGGGTCCACTCACGCAACCAACACCCCGTAGTCCACTCACGCAACTACGCACAATGAATGCATGAGCATACGATTCCCTACATATGCTAATGCCACACATACATACCTCTCAAGCATATGTAACTAAATCATAGCAATTCATACATACATTTCTCATCATATGTATTCCAAACACCTGTTCATACATATATTCTCATAATCATATGTAAACAGCGCAAGCATTGTAAACACTTTCTCATCACGAGAATACATAACACATACATGCCAAACACACAAACACGCATCACCGAAGATAACCAACAACATGTTATAACTCAGTGAAAAGACAGAAATAAAGTGGAGCCCTTACCTCGGCAAGCTCCCGTCAACAACACACGCTTAGACAACACAACGCGCTTCCTAAAACAAGCAGCGTAACAATCAATACATTGTTCTCTAACCAATCGTATTGAAACTACACCAAAACCCCAAAAACCTAAAGGTTCCTAAGGAAAAACCACTCTTTCGGACATCGAACCAAAAACTACCGTATTGATCAACCACCATGAGTTATTTGTACTATTTTTAGGACCCAAAACAATTGTCAAAAGTCTTAAATAATTTGAAATGCAAAATGGCCGTTTTCTTGCGTTATAAGCTACGTACTTTCCGAGTACCCGAAAAACTCGTTTCCAATCCCAACCACTTCCATAAATTAATAAAAAGGGATTAGAAGTTAAAAACCAAGTTTTAGAAATCAGAATCCAAAATCTCAACTCCCAGAGCTCGCCCTGGCGAGTTGGTGGCGAGTGAAGGCAGAGAGTACTGGTCTTACTCGCTCTGGAGCTCGCCCTGGCGTGTTGTCAGGACCTATGACACTCGCCCTGGCGAGTAACCACTCGCTCAGCGAGTTGCACCTGTCATGACAGCAAAAGACAGCAACTCACACCACCTTTTTCCACCCCAAGCCTAGTTTGATTCTATTAGTTCCCAACATCTTTTCAAGGCATAAAAGCAAACCATTTCCATAAGCAAGCAACACATTTCCGAAAGTATGTTGGTTGCTTCGAGTGCAAGTTATTTAATTTTCATTTCCAAACTCAAAACCAAATCCAAGCACAAGTTTTATTACGGGCCTTAACCGTCCGGTAATCATTTTCAAACATGTTTTCAAGGTAAAAAGCGACACCACATGTCACAATAGTTTTAAACCACTTTGACCCCAAAAACTCTTAGAAAATATTTTCATAAACCACAAAATATTTTTCATCGGATTTTCTAAAACAAAACCATACAACGCATTTCCCTTTTGCCCAAAGGTTCAAAGACAACGTTTCTTTTCAAAACCTTACAACTTAACCACATGTTATTGACCAATACTCTAAACTTTCAAAACCCTAACTTTTCTCATGAGATTCTCACAAACTCATGGAAAACAAAAACAACAAAGCCTAGCATGCTTCCTAAGCTCTCATGAACAACTTTCATGAAACAAAAACTAGCAAGAACAACATTTCTCACCAAACCCTCTTAAGAACATAAACCCAAAAATATCAAAACTCTAAAAATCTACCAACCTAGGAGATGAGAAGAGAGGGTTACCTTAAGCAAGTGATTCTCTACAACTTTCCACTAAGCTTCCAAGCTTGAAATGGAGTGAAATGGTGAGGAAATGAAAATTTGTGAAGGTTAGGGTTAAGAAATGGAGTTCCACGTGAAAGAAAGAAAGAATGGAGATGTTTTGTGATAAAATCCTAAGTCCACCAAGTGACCAAACCTCCTTACTAATAAAAGCTCTTGATAGCCAAACCACCATTGGATCAAAGTCAAAAGTCCAAGCTTAAACCCTAGCCATTGGATCACTTTACTTTATGAGAAAGTCACAAGATTTAATCAACTCCTCCATAACAAGTCTCGTACTCAGCTCTCGCGCGACGCGACGAACGTAAATCACAAAAACCTAAAACCTACGGAAAGAACGTCTAACGTTTAACATTTCCAAAACTTATCGCCGAATCTTTTTCCGCGACTGTAATTTTCTTCCATACCTTAGAAAATTATTCTCAGAATATATCCTAACTCGCGCAGATATATAAAACTCCCATCTGAAACCTCACTTAAAACAGACGCAGTAAGATTTTCCATCCGCGGGTAAAATCCTACTCGTTTTTCCAAAAACAAGAATAATCCAAAACTCGTTATTCTAAGACCACAGAAATCTCCTCATACTTAAAAGAGTATCACGACCCGAAAGTCTGTGCCTTTCCAGCGCACGAGCACAAAACAGGCTCCGTTTCAGCAAAAATCCCATTAATGCGACGATACTCACAAAACCGCTTCACCAAAAACCCTAAACTCGTAGCCGACACTAGAGTTCCTTAGAAAAACTGTACAGTGGAATCTTGGGTCTTACAATGAGATTGTTCCAATATGGACATCCATTTTTATTTGAGCATCAACATGTGTTATTTGATTTGCATGACTTTGTAAATGAGTTGCATTTTGAACTTTTAGTTCATATTGGTTTAACCGAGAATCAAGATGAAATAATAATTTTCAACTCATTCATTTGAACTTCTAGTTTATATTTTTCATTTGTCGATTCTATTCCCTTAATATTGGGAAAATTAATTCGTCAATTGATAATCATCCTACTTGGCTCTAAACAAGTCTTCATTTATTAGCTCAAAATAATTTATAGGTTTAAATATCATTTTCACCCCTGTATCTTTTTTTTCTTGCGAATTCATCCATGTATGTTCAAATCTTTTGGTTTTAGTCCCTAAAATTCGCAGAAAAATCCGCATGAAACTTGAAAAATTTCTTGCGGATTTTTCTGCAGATTTTCCTACGGATTTTAGCTTTAGGGACTAAAATCAAAAAGATTTGAACATATAGGATGAATTCGCAAGAAAAAAAATACAGAGATTAAAACCAAAAAATCGCGAACTTACAGGGACGGAAGCGATATTTAAGCCTAATTTATAATATATGGACATCCACATCAGATATATTTTCCAATATTTCTTTTAGCAACAAGCTCACCCTATAGTCTTTTTTAGCAAAAAAAATACCCCTTGCATGCAAGTTGCATCGGCCAATGACCATGAGATGTTTGCTATCAAGGCGGTAAAATAATGGCACAAGTACTTGTTGGGGTTCTATTTCAACATCTTTACTGACCAAAAGAGTTTAAAGGGGCTTCTCAACCAAGTCATTCAAACGCCAACACGCAACAATGGTGGCTTACCAAACTCCTAGGTTATGATCATGAAATATTTTACACTCCAGAAAAGAAATAAATTGAAGCTAATACCAAAAAATTAAAAATACATAGAACAAATAAAGAGAAACTCTCACTAATGTCAAGTATTCAATTAGTGAGTAAGCCAGCATAAAATTTATATCCATATGTTCTATCATTCAACAACAACTTATAAGCCAATAAACTTTATAAAATAGTTGTTGAAATATTATCCAACTGACTTATGTCACGGTATAACTTGAGTTGTCTTTCAAAATCTTTTACTTTATGCAACCAAGTGACAAAAATACTTAAATTTTTTTCTTAAATTAGGATGTCCATTATATATAGACATTCAAAATGATCGAAGTTGAACACACCGGTGAACTCCAATTGTATATGACATAATTGAATTAGAACATTTAGTGGTACTTTACTACTAATTTGATTTTTAAGCGGAGATTTTCGTTACTTTTATTTTATCTTCATTTCAAAAATTCATATTTAATTCTCCCCCTTTAAAAAATTCTAAAGTTTTGTAAATAAATTTTTTATAGTATTCTAAACATGTTTGAAAGTACGTCAAAAAAAATGCCTGGAAAAAAAAATTCAAAAATTTAAAAGTTTAAGGATAACAAATTTTTTGAAAAATAACGGGAACTAAAAATGCATGCATAACATTTTTGTAGGAACTAAAATATGTCATTTTTTCTAAATGGACCAAAAATAAAATTTGACAATTTTGTAAGGACCAAAAATATAAGGTTAAACGTGCTTTTTGTCCTAGTAATATACGCTAAGTTGAATTTTAGTCCATAAAAAATAAAATCCTCTCAATTTGTCCTTATAACTAGTTTTTTAACCCGTGCTTTCGCACAAATGATTTTTATTTCTATTTTAACATTGAATTTTTTTTGTTCCTGCAAATGTGAAAATACCCCCGTTCGTTACTTAAGTAGCGGATTCTATGTTAAAAATTTCAAAAATTTCATGTTAGTAGGGTATTTTTATCTTATAAAAGTGAGAAATTTTTATGTGGGGTGTTTTTTACTCACGTTTCGTATTTTTATAACGTCCGCTACTTAAGTAGCGGACACAAATTTCATGTAAGGTATTTCCATATAGGGCATTTTGCCTTAAAAATTACTCATTTTTACAACATTTATTACTTAAATAACGGAAGAATAAAATTATCATTTTTTAGGGCACGTCCCAAAAACAATAAGCCGACAAAAGTAATTTTCTTATAAACTCTAGTCCACAACTTATTGACAATATGCATTACAAAGACAATAAACTCTCCACCAAAATCAATAGCATTAATAGTAATAGTAGTAACACCTTGTTGTTTGACCTTACAAATTACTACTGAACACAAGCTCAATATTTTAATTATAATAATTATGCATCTAGTATCTTCACTTCGGCGCGTTGTAGCTTAGTGTTTGATCATGTATAAAGGAGCCACCAAACAGAGGTATTGATGTTTTGATTTGTTCTTAAAGGTAAAATTATACTGAGCACAAGAAATGCTAACTTTTGGACCAAAGAATCAAAAACAAAATACAAACCAAAATAAAAAAAATAAAAAACCACCAATCATCCTATTACATTCTACATCTACTACATCAAGATACTCACAACAAATCAAAATGTCCATATCAATCCACTTGCTCAACACCAACACCTTATTATTATGTACCCATAATTGAATTGAGCCATCAGAATGCAGCATACTTTTCAACCACCAGTTGAATTCTCTTCCCATGACTTGCATCAATAAGTTGATCTTTTGATAATAAAAACAATATTTTTACAAACAAAGGTACTCTAATACAAATGGCAGAGAGTGGTAATCCACTAATTCCGTTGTGATAATAGAAACAAAACCTATGTCTTGGAATATAGTATTTGTGGACTTTGTATCTCTCATAATACTGAAATATAAAAGAAATCAAACATTAGAAATATTATATACCTTGAATGCTAAGACAAAAAGAGAAGAAAATTGATGTAAAAAAAAAAAAACTCACATGAAGATATATACAACCCACTCAAATGATTTCACCTGAAAAAACAAACAACCTACGGCTCTGTTTGGCAAAAATAGCGGATGGCTGATAAGCTAGCTTATGGCTGATGGCTGATAGCTTATGGCTGATGGCTTATAGCTGATAAGCTAATTAAAGTGTTTGGTAAAATTAGCGGTTAACTAGCTGATAAATGTAAAATTACATAAAAGGGTATTGTTGATTCATAATAAAATTTATATTAAATTGATATTTAACATACTTAGAATTTTATTTTTTTATAATTGAATTTAAAAATTAAATTTACAAATATAATATTTTTTTTATATTATTAAACTAATTTTTAATTAATTGGAATTTTATTTTCTAAAGTCACCGTTTTTCTAAAAATTAATAGTAAAATATTGAATGTTTATATTGTCTTTTGATACAATGCACAAAAGTGAGTAAAGTAAACTAAATACTAGGTTGGTACAAAACAAAAATAATAAGAGTGTACTATAATTGAAACTTTGAAAAACTGACCAACGTAATATTTTTATTTTCCAAAATTTTTATTTTCCAAAAGTGAGTAACGTAAATTAAAAACTTGATCATTTTTAAAAAAAATTGTTATAAGGGTACTAATCAGTAATTATGGTTTATTGAAAAAAAGATGGTTTGTATTAACGTAAACTGTACTATTTTATTTTAAATGATAATAAATTATAAAGGGTAAAATCGAACTTTAGATAAAATGATAAGGGTAAAAATGGAAGAAAATATGATAAGCTATAAGCTCATAAGCTACTTGAAATAGCGTCTGGAAAATAAGTTATAAGTCAGTAAAATAAGCTATAAGCCGGTGTTAAAAAACTGTTACCAAACAGGTCTTTTAGCTTATAAGCTAAAAGACATAAGCTATAAGTTAGTTTCAGTTTCTTACCAAACAGACCCTACATATCAAGTGTCCAAAAGACACAAATTGAAACAAACTACAAAACACACAAAACACCATACTGGAAATAGAAAGAAACAGATTATTAGAAGTAGAACATGCAATAAATTGATTAAATGAAACGACAACAAAACAAATTAAAAAGCAATAATGATTATGAAAAATCCCCAATGCCAAACTCTTTGTGTAATAACCCAAACAACACCAGTAATTGCTCCAAGAGTTGAACTAAGCAAAAGGCTATTGAAAAGGATAGCAAGAGCTTTTGTTTCATTTGGATCCTTTTCTTCAAATTGGTCAGGACTATACAACAACTTCAAATTAGATGGAAAAAAAATATATATATATATATATATATATATATATATATATATATATATACCATGTTGAACATTGAACCAAGGAAAAACAGGGCTTCGAATTAAAGAAAAAAATGCAGTGGTCAGGAACTTTTGAGAAACACAATTTATGAGAAATAAACACTTAGTGCAAAAAGGGTAAGAGATATTTATAAAGAAAATGAACAATAAAATTAGCACAAAGAATACCTTTCTACACTTTTCTCAATCACAACACCAAGAATAATAAAGAAATGAAGCAAACACCTCCAAAACCCCGTATACATTTTTGCCATTGCATCACCTCTAGTGATCATGATCCACCGGAGTTACTTGAGTTGCATTCATTTTGGTGTGTAAAACTCGGGCTGTCATGAGGTATTTATTTATAAACTATCAACAGAGGAGAAATAAGAAAAAACAAGGCAATAAGTTACTTAATGATTCACACATTTCTATTATATCTATCACAATTTTTCTCATGGACATTTTATCAAACACCTACAGTGCATTCTATCTCAATTACTATAGAATTGTTTGCTTCTATCTTTCTTCATAAAATTCGAACATCCCTCTCCATATGAACCATTTTTCCGATGAGGGATTGAAATTCGTCAATGGACAAATAATAAACGCTCAACCCAAATTACACATTTATAACCAGCCAGATTACAATACACATGCATAAAATAGTTGAATAATTGTGGAAAGGAGAAAGAAATATAGGTAATAACCCTTACCTTGATACAAACATTTTCTTTCACAGACAATATATCAGCATCATCATCAAACTTGGAATCAACATGCTCCTTTGCATTGTACACCATTTTTGCTAACAGGACTGTAAATTGTTTGAAGAAAATTTATGGAGATGAAGACACATTTATAGATAAAAAAGCAATGAGATAAAGCCCCCACCAGATTCAGCTTGGGAGGGAAAATTGATAAGTAGATATATATACCTTCACCAGATAATTTTACATGACTCATCTCCCCTCTATGCCAACAAATCGACCAAATACAGGAATGAAATTTCTCCCGTATTCTAGCCAAGAAACCCTATGAACTATAGCTCCTCTCAGATACACCACACTTGTCAAAAGCAACATAAAAAGAAAAAACAAAAAATACTTTATATTTTTGCATACGTGGCATATGGAATGAAATCTACGGTAGCAATTTAAATATGTGTGAAGTGTATTGATTTTTGAATCCACTCATTTTAATCTTTCATTAACTCTTTCATCAAATTAGACTATGATGCTACATCAATCTACTAATTGGTCTATTACCATGTGTTCAAAAACATTGACTCGAGGAAACCCTGATTCTTTCTTCCATCATCTCAACAAAAACATTGACGCGCTTAATTACTTAGCTGATTCATCAGTAACAAAAATGTACTTTATCCTCGAACCAAAATTAAAACGCATAAAACAAGAATTAATAGTACAATGAATCTTCATGCTTTAAGACTACATTCATCACTTCAACCCAATATTCAACCAAACAAACCCAAAAAAATTCTTCAATCCAAAAAATCCATCTCTTCATCTTTATTTTAAACACCATATTTTCTCTATTGCATCTTCATCCAATGCATAACCTTCATGCAACCATCCAAAACACAACCACAACATATTTTGTTATTCTCAGATGAAATAGGACACAAAACAACAAATCTTCCATGATCAAAATCAATAACCAAAACAAATCGCAAAAACGAACCTTATGATTAACAACAAAATTTAGCGAAATGTGAAAAGAATACTAAGATACTCTCAAAAACCGTTAGACAACTAAAAATCCAGAAAAAACTTAACTTATTCAATTCTAAATCAGGGTCGGCCCAACAGATTGTGTGGCCTAAAGCGAACATTAATATGAGGTCTTTTATTTTTAAAATTATAAAATGAAAATTTAATTTTTTTTAAAAATTAATATATTGTTTTTGCAAAAAGGTATGCTATTTATTTATATATATACTCAAATAAATTATATTATTTTTTATGATAAAAATATTACTATAATATGAACTAACAAATAGACAAACATGATTGCACGTTAGTTTATATGTTTTATTGCATAAGGTAAACTTTAATTATTATTTTTTATTCCATTTAAAAATATCTATATTATCCAAATTTAACTAAATTTTATATTCAATAGTTGTTTTTAAACCTTTTGATAATCCTCATAAAAGAAAACTTAAAAAGAAAATTGACCAAAATTGGTAATAGTTGCTTTTAAACCTTTTTATAAAAAATTGTAATATAGATGATTTTAAAAGCATTATTTTTCACAATTAAACCTTTTTATAAAATTCTATAAGCCTCCGCAACATTTGAAAAGCATTATTTTTTCGCAATTAAAAAATATCATGGACCTCCACAACAGTTAACAAGGAAAAAAAGAAGAAGAAGAAAAAATCAATTATGGCCTCCACAATATTTAAAAAATAAAAAGTAACAAAATGAACCAATAAGAGTATTGAACCCACAACATCTACACCAAATGCACGCGCGCATACCAACTGAGCTATCTCGTAACCTGTTAATTTTTGGACAGAGGCCTATATATATTAAACGCGACATTATTTTGAAGCCTAATGGGCTTAAAAAATTATTTTTTTGTGAGATCTAAAGTTAGGGCTTCGGTTGCTTTACTCTTGGGTCGGCCTTGTTCTAAATCTGAACAAGTAATTCATCAAATAAAAAATTCTAATATGAATTGGCATTAACATATGGAGAAGATTATGAAAACAAATTGAAAGAAAAACTAATGAGAAGATATATCATTCTTATCATTCTCATATCACTACAAGAAAACCCAATTTTACTGACGAATTTAAATTATAGCTATTGGTGGTTTGAGCCCTCTGTAAATTAGTGGCGACCTAAGTCGTCAATAAGTGATTAAAATCCGTCAAAAATTTAAACAAATAATATTTTTGGATTGCAAAACCGTCATAAACTTCTTGGCGACCTAAACCGTCAATAACTTGATCGTTACAAACGGCCTGAACCGCCATAAACTATTGATTTACAGACGACACTACAAGAAATATTATTTTAAAAACAATAATATTTCTTGTAGTGCGACTTGGGCTGTCACAAACTGTTGACGAATTTCGAAGAAAAAAAAAATTTCAACAGCAACGTGTATAGAAATTAACTAAAAACAAAAAACCATATCAAGCTAGTGTACCAATTTCTGATCTCTTCCGTCACCCAATTTTTTCAACTCCCTCTCTCAATTTTTTCAATTCCCTCTTCTATCACCATCCAATTCTTCTCCTTCATCAAACAATTTTTTTTTTCACAAATGACTACGGTCTAGCAAGTGAACCCGTCTGTCGTCGAGTAATAATATTTATAAAGATTCGTCTCCACAGGAATTGTGTCAAGTTAACTAGTTTTGTTTAGGAATTTAGGATAGTTTGCTTTAGCTTTTAGTTTTGAAAATAGTTTTGATTCAGAAACAGAAAATAAAAGACTAAAGAGATCATATGAGAAAACTAGGTTAAGTACTTTCGAATCCCTTCTCTACTCCAGCTTGGTAACTTGGTGTTATATCATTAACTATTCTTTTTATTACCTGGCGGATTAATTTCTAAGCGGTAAGTTCTGCTCACGCATCCCTTACCCTATTGCAATTGAAGACGCTATTGTTAATCGTAATAAGCAAACCCATGTTGTCATGTGTTAGCCTTACCATGGTCTCACGTTAAACTTACCGTAATTAAATAGCCGTAAACATGCATAATTTAACAATGGTGTAACTCTTAATCCTTATAACCCCTAACCTTGAATAATTGTACTACCGTTCCTTTCCTGGCTAGTTATATTATCTTTTTAGTTCGAGATCTTAGTGTTTGTCACGAGATCACTTCAATCCTATGGATTCATTCATTATTATGAATAAAGCAGTAAAACAAGATAATAATAGATAATAAATTGAATAGCAATAATATAACTTTTGTAAAACAAATTACATAGTCTCGAGCATTTATAGAGGAGTTCATCTACTCGACCTAACCTAAAGAGATTTAACTACTAAAAGGCATAATTAAAACAAAAAGTAAAATTATGCATACAAAATAACCTCGATTCCTTGCAGAGGAAGTTCTGTCTCCCTATGGTGAGGGAGAATCGCCTTCCCTTGGGAGCTCCTTAGCCCTCTTTCTTTCTCCCCCTTTGCTCCTTAGAGTGTTGTATTTCTCTCAATTTCTGAATGAATAATTGTGAAGGAGGAGAGCTATATTTATAGTTTTTAGTGGATTTGGGCTTTTCCATCGTAGCCCATCGTGGCCCATCGTGGCCACGATGGCACTGATTTGTTTCAGATTTTATGCACCTGTTTTCTTAGTCACTAAGTTTTCCCATCGTGGCACGATCGGGGTCATCGTGGCCACGATGGAGCGCCTCTTTCGCCCTGATAACTTCAGAATTTGCTCTCGGCTTCAACACAAAAATTGTAGCTCTTTGTCTTAGCTTTCCAACGCATGGCCACAGACCTCAATCCGATATTCGCAGCTCAAGTTATGGCATTTCTAAGGAACTGGTTGTTTTCTCCCTTTTTTGCCCTTTTTATGCATTTTCTTCATTTCTTGACTTTTTGGACAAGTAGTTTCACTTCTTTAGATTTTTGCTTGGTTTTGGTCTTCAAAGTGACTAAAACTAATATAAACTAATATAAAAACAATCTAAAAACATCATATAAATTACTGTCATCCACAAATAAATTTATCACAACATCAATTTTTCTTCAATTGCAAAATCAATTTTGACCTTAAATCCAATCCTGAATCTTGAAGAATAAGAGTTCGAAACCAATTTAATGTTTAACAAACAAAGATTAATAAATAGTTATTGAAACCAATTTTCAGTATTTCCCATTCCATTACGATCTGTGTTGTTGAATTTAACATGAAAGAAATATAATGGTGTTTTTCAATGGAAAAAATTAACACAGTGATTCATTAGTACTTCATACGTGCAACATCTTCTCTCATATTAACGCATCATTACCAGTGGCGGAGCT
Source organism: Trifolium repens (assembly GCA_030408175.1). Classification (NCBI taxonomy): domain Eukaryota; kingdom Viridiplantae; phylum Streptophyta; class Magnoliopsida; order Fabales; family Fabaceae; genus Trifolium; species Trifolium repens. Next base: position 21,197,644 of record CP125845.1, on the reverse strand, counting down.
AGAGTAAAATGTTAGGATGGACCACAACGGAGTTTGAATTATTTTTTTTTTGTGGGAAGGTAAAGATGCATAAATAGTTAATTTCAGTGAGTCTCAATAATATATTAAATGAAAAAAGAACTAAAGCAAGATAACACTTTAAGGTCACATATTTATCAAAATCTAGAGAAACTCAAAAAATTAGAAACAACAGATTTTTTTTTATTTTGTTAAACTTAGACACTTGGTTGTAAAAGCATTGATTTGAAGAAATTTTTTTACAAAAAAAAAAAAAGACAAATTCAATCTTAAAATTCATAGACTATTAACATTTGAATAATATTGCATCATATTCAATAATATCTAAATTCATAGATAATCATGTAAAAGTTTAAGAAAGTCTCAAATAATTTAATATATTATTGAGATATATTAAAATTAACAGTGTTCAATAAAAATGTATAAATTCTTAATTTTAATAAGTCTTAATAAGATATAAAATGATTTTAAATTTTTGTGAAATTTTACATGATACAACTTTTTTTTTCTCTAATATGTGTATTTATATAAATATACATATTTACCAATCCTTAAAAAAAAGTCGGTTGCATGCAATTTAGTGATTATATATACATATACTATAATATTTAACAAAAATATGTATATATCTATCTCTATTATTATTATTATTATATACGTTACAACATTCTCACGAAGCTCTCTCGTGCATGCATTCTAAAGAAAATAATCCTACGTGTCATTATTATAGAGCTTCTACTTATGCGGAGCTTTTAGCACGAAGTCTATGGTTCAAATCTCATTCACAACAATAATTCAATTTTTATAATATTATATGGAATTCTATTTTTTTTTGTTTTTAGAGAAAACTACCTTATTATTAATATATGGTCTGTTGTTTGACTCTCATTGACAACAATAATATAATTTTTATAATATTTTAATGTTATGGAAAGCTACTATCCTTTTTTGTAGAAAAAACCTTATTTTTTTATAATAGAAACTACCTTATTATTGCTTCAATCAACAATCAAAAATTTATATTTTTATCAACCAAAAGAGTTTTTTTTATGTCAATTTTTTTTTGAAGAAACACTCAATTAGAGCTTCTCTAATTTTTTTTGTAGAAACTCTAATATTATATAAATTGATAATATGAAATCTTTCGGTGGTGTAGAATGAGAAATGAAAAACACTTCCCACCACCCACTATTAAAAATACATTTTGACTGATTAAAATTTGAATTCCACCTGTGAAAGTAGTCATATTTTAAATAATTAAATTTGAATTCTGATTGCGGGAGTTATCCATATTTTGTCTCTGTCACACTTTCATTAGAATTATCTTCAACTGGTGAATCTATGAAAAACCTAAAATAATTTAATACAATTTTAGTTTTTTATAATCTTTGGAATTTTTTTATAATTTCAATTTTAAACTTTCCATAAACTTTCGTTCAAGCCTTTTCAAGGATGTTAATTTATCAATGTGAGTGGAGATTTATACATAGATTTTTTCCCATTTGACGCTCACACATGAAGATTACTTCTTTGAAAAATAATATATAACATACAATTATTTATGTTGATGGAGTCCCTATAGAATCTTGGGAGATGGAGAGAGAGAAAGAGAGAGAGAGAGAGAGAGAGAGAGAGAGAGAGAGAGAGAGAGAGAATCTATCAACATTGTTGAACGGAGAATGAGGGAGTACTTCACATCCCACTATGCTCATCTAACATTCTGAAACATGTATTGTATTTTCATACTCAAATAAACTAAATAAAATTAATCTCATAGACATTTGCAATAAGAATATAGACAACCTTCTAAATAATATAAAATGAAAAAGGAAATAGAAAACCTTTAAAAGAAAAAAAGAGTCGGTTGGAGATGATTTAGCAGACAATTATCCTTGAGGAAATTTATTGCAATCAAAGAATCTTGATATATTTTAATTTTATAGAAAATTATGCTGCCAAAAAATCTTAAGGCCATGAAATTTATAATTATTTAATATTTATAGAACCCCTATATAGTCTTGGGGATGAAGATGAGAGAAAATAATCTTCTAATAGTGTAGAACGGAAAGCAAATGAATACTCTTAATCACGCTCTTTCCTGTAAGATCCTTAAACCTATATAATTCAACAACTATCTCAATTTTATCATAGAATTTTAAATCAAATTACTCGAATCATATTTCAAAACAAACACATAAATAATATTTAAAAAGAAAATTATCTCGTGCAGTGCACGGGCTAACATACTAGTTATATATATTACGAGATTCCCAAGGAGCTTTCTCGTGCGTTCTCAATATAAGTTTCTTATGTGACATTAAATTAGAGTTTCCCATGCTTAGGTGTCATTCAATTAGAGCTTCTCTAATATTATACTCATGCGGAGTTTTTAGCTTAAGGTCTGTTGTTCGAATCCCACTAACAACAATAATTGATTTTTTAGGATAGTTTATGGAAAACTACCTTTCCTTTTGTAGAGAAAATTACTTTATTATTACTAACAAATGTATGTTGTTCGAATCCTATTGGCAACAATAATTGAATTTTTGTAATATTTTTTTGTAGAAACTCTAATATAAGTTTTTTTTTTGTAGAAACTCTAATATTATATTTTAGGCTAAATGCATTAATAGGTTATTTAAGTTTTACGTTTGTAACAGATTGATCCTTTAAGTTTTATAAATAACAAATAAATCCTTTAAGTTTTTTAGGTAACAAATAGGTCTTTAAGTTTGTAATTTGTAACATCTAGGTCCCTCAATTACTTAAAAAATAGGACTTAGATGTTACAAATTACAAACTTAAAGGACCTATTCGTTACTTAAAAAATTTAAAGGACTTATTTGTTACTAAAAAAACTTAAAGGACCAATCTGTTACAAACGTAAAACTTAAAGCACTTTTGGATTCATTTTGCCTATATTTTAATTATAATTGTTTATTTTTAAAAATGGTGGGGTACACGAGAAAATATAAAATACACGAGAAAATAGCAAACGTAAACAACAGCCAAATTTTCTTGGATAGTGGCAAAATGGAGAGCAGGTTGTCACCAGTGTAAATTTCCTGCTGTTAAATCCTAGCCACACAATTTTTTTTTATGCAAAGTGACTCAAGAATAAAAAAGGTGTTCAAGGGTTGAGATGAAAAATTTACTCCCTCCCGTGAAAATCACACGGGAGAGGGTCCGCTCTCGGCAAAATGATAGAGAATTTAAAATGTTTGTTTTAATATGGATAATCTCTAACTCTATAAGTATATTTTCTTTAGAAACTCTAATATTATTATTATTTTTTTTCCAGAAAATCTTAATTTTTGTTGTTGTAGAAACTCTGATATTTTTTTATGAAAATTCTATTTTTTTTTTTTATAGAAACTCTAATATTATATTTTCTTTATTGTATAGTGACAAAAGAAAATGAGAATAGGAACGAGGTGAAAGTATGTTAATATTCATTTGAAAAATAGTATAGAATTTATAATTATTTTTTGTTGATGGACTCCCTATAGAGTCCTAAGAGATCGACACGGGAGAGAGAATCTCCAGTGTTGTTGAACAGGAAACGAGAGAGTACTTCTCATCCTACTATGCTTTTGAATTCCGGCAGAGGGAGCTATCAACATTTTGTGTCCATCGAACTTTAATTAGAATTACCTCCAGCAGACAAAATAATAAAACTTTAATTGTTTATAATCGATGGGAATTTTAATTTTTTTACAATTTCAATATTAAAATTTGCATAAACATTCATTAAACCCTTTTAAGAGATGTTAATTTATCCATGTGAGTGAAGATCCCTAAATTTTCCTATTTGACGCTCACGTGTGGATGTTGTTTCTTTGTGGTACAATGACAAAAAAAAGTTTGAGAATATGATCAAGATAATGTAGACCAGAGGGAGATAGTGGAAACTCTAATATTATTATTTTTTTATTTGTAGAAACTCTAATATTATATATTTTTTGTGGTTCATTGAAAAAAATAGTTTGAAATAGGAATGAGGTCAAAATATGCTAATATTCATTTGAAAAATAGTATAGAATTTACAATAGTTTTTTGTTGATAAAGTCCGTACAAAGTCCTATGAGATGGAGACGGGAGAGAGAGAATCTCTCAGTGTTGTTGAGATGTTAATTTATCCATGTGAGTGGAGATCCTTAGCCTTTCCCATTTGACGCGCACGTGTTAATATTGTTTCTTTGTGGTACAATGACAAAAAAATGTTTGAGAATATGGACGAGATCAAAGTAGGTTGTTATTTATATTAGAATAATATATAATTAACAACTATTTTTTATTGGTGGAGCCCCTATAGAGTCATGTAACGGAGACGAGAGTGAGATAGAAATAGAGAGAGAGAGAGAGTCTTACAGTGGTGTAGAATAGGAAATGGTGAGCATTTCCTACCTCGCTATTAAAAATACACCTTGACTAAATAAAATTTGAATTTCGACTGCAGAAGTTATCCATATTTGTGTTCATCACATTTTCATTTGAATTACCTTCAGTTGATGAAATCTATGGGAAACCTAAAATAAATTAGGCTTAATATCATATTTGGTCCGGTATTTTTAGTTTTAGGTTTCAAGTTGGTCATCTATGTTTTAAAAGTTTCAATTTGTTCCTTATGTTACTGATATCAACACAAGTTTGTCCTTTTTATTAAATTTTGAGTTAATTTTTTCTAACTTTTCATTAAATTTTGAGTTAACTTCATATAAAACTTCCACGTGACCCCTCCTAAGTTGTCCACATATGCAAATTTGTTAGCTACATGAACGATTTAAACTGAAATTTGACTAAAAGAACTAACTTGAAACTTTTTAAACTCAAATGACCAAATTGAACCCCTAAAATAAACATAAGGGACCAAATATGTAATTAAACCAATAAATTAATATAATTTTAATTTTTTATAATCTATGGGTTTATTTTATAATATCAACTTTAACATTTTCATAAGAGAAAAAGGTATATGCACCGACAGTGTAAAATAATTTTACACAGTCAACCAATATCAACCATGTTTTCCGCCACGTCACCCCACTACACCCCACCTTCTTAATATGACATGGCAAAATGATGATTTTTTATTGGCCGATCGTGTAAAACTATTTTACACCGTCAGTGCATCTCCATTAAACTCTTTTCATAAACCTTAGTTCAAACCTTTTTAATGATTTTAATTTATCAATGTGAGTGGAGATTCGCACATAGATTTTCTTATTTAACGCTCACACATGAATTGTTTCTTTGTGGTACAGTGAAAAAATCTTAAGGCCATGAAAAATGAGAGCATATTTTCATTTAAGAATGAAGTTTATAGTTATTTTATATTTATAAGGTCTTATATACTTGCAAGGATGAAGATGAGAGAAAGAACATCCTAATGGTGTAGAACGAAAACAAATGAATACCCATCTCGCTTTATCCTGTAACATCCTTAAACATATACAGTGCAAAAACTATATCAATTTTATAATATAATTTTGAACTAAATTACTCACATAATATTTCAAAATAAACACATAAATAAATTAAAAAAGAAAATAATCTCGTGCACGACACGGGCTAACATATTAATATTGTATATAGTTATTAAAAATGAAAATTTTGAGGCGGACTGCGACCCTCCCCAGTCCACACATAGCTCCTCCTTTAATTTGATCATCACTTTTTCTTTATTATTGTCACTGTTCCACCACTAATTCTGGCCGCTTGTATTCTTATATTTTGTGCAGCCGTCGTTCGCCAACATGAGCATAGGGTCATTGTTGTTCGCCGGCAAGAGCGTATGGTCGCCGTTGTTTGCCGACATGAGCACAGTTAGCCGTCGTTCACCGACATGATCAGCACAAGGTCGTCCTTGTGCTTCACCTCTATGACGACAAAGAAGATAAATGTCGTGGCTTTGAATCTCAAAAACAACATAAACTAAAATTTCATTTAAAATTCCAAATGAAGTTCATGAACTCAATCCTTTGAGGGTTTATTTCTTTTATGGATTTCAAAAAGGCTATGCTAGCACTATTAGCTTTGATTTCTATTATTTATGATTGGAAAACCCAGATTTGGGTGGAAATTGATCGTTGAAGAAAATGAAAAGGATTAAAGAAAATTAATTGACGACATGTGTTGTTTAAAACTGACTTGTATTTTTCAACTTTTAGATTTTGATCTAAAGGCTATTAATCATTTTTATCATTCTTATATATCTTTATCATTCTCATATGATATGGCCTATTTATAAGGAAATTTTTTGTCAAATTTTAATTACCTTGTAATTGAACTTTAGAATCTAAATTACTAGAGCTCATTCTTGTAAAAATTGAATTAGAGGGTTAAGAAAAAGAAGAAAAAAAAACTTAAACACAAGTAGTGAGAGAACCGGATTAAGACACTGAGAGACAAATAGAGAAGTAAAAGAGGAGAAGATGGGAGAGAGAAGCTACTAATAGGGCACTTGATCACAATCCCAAATAAAAATAATTCGAGCATATACATATAAGTGAAAAAAGATAAAAGAAGAATGAATTAAATAATGTATATTTCTAAAATAATTAAATGATAGTATGTATTTTTACATGAATCCAAAATATTTGTATTTGAAATTGTGACCAAACATTAGGCAGACTCAAACTAGGCTTTAGGTCTTAAAATTTTAAATAAAAATATCTCAAAAAAGGTTAATTTAGTTATAAATATATAATTGCTTATAAAAATAGTTGTAAATATATAATTTGACAATTTTATTTGAAATCTTTTCTTAGTTGAGTTATTAAAGATTGTTGGGTTGCAATCACTGGTGCTTAACACAGATTAAGCACACACACCCTCGTTCAACGCTGATGTAGCAGGAGAACGTTCTCAGACTATTCTGAGAATTAACTATGAAACTAATTGCTTGAGAAAGAAGGAAGAAAGTAAAGGGAAATAGTAGAATGTATTCACTTATTAAAATTGCATATGTACATGACTATATATATTGCTTCAGCCACAAGTAACCATGGTTTAAGCAATACTAACTATAGTAGACAATTACTAACTAACTAACTAACTTCCTTAACATGTTAACTACTAACTGACTAACTTCCTTAACATGTTAACTACTAACTAACTAACTAACTAATGTAACAAACTAAGTATTTGAATTAACCAATTACATCATGCCACCCTAATTCAAATACTCTAATGACACAACTCCAAGCTTGTTCCTCATCTCCTTGAATCTGTCATGCTTTAGACTCTTAGTTAGTATATCAGCTTCTTGCACTTCTGTAGAGCAGTGAGTTACTGCAATCCTTCCTTTGCTTACTCGATCCCTGATGAAGTGGAATCTGGTCTCTATGTGCTTGGTCCTGCCATGAGAAACAGGATTCCTAACAAGATTAATAGCTGACTGGTTGTCAACAAAGAGTTGTATTGGTTCTGATAGCTCAATGGTGAGATCCTTCAGCAAGGATTCTAGCCATATGCCTTGACAAGCTGCATAGGCACATGCTATATATTCTGCTTCACATGATGAGAGAGCAATTACAGGTTGCTTCTTGGAACACCATGAGATAGGAGCATTGAGAAATTTGAATATGTAGCCTGAGGTGCTTCTTCTATCCACTTGATCTCCACACAAGTCAGAGTCAGAGAAGCCTATTAGCTGATTTACTATATTGTTGTTGTTGCTTGGAAACAGTATGCCATATTCCAATGTACCTTGTACATACCTCAGAATTCTCTTCACTGCAGTCATGTGGGATTTCTTTGGAGTATCTACAAATCTACTCACAACACCTACTGCAAAGGACAGATCAGGTCTGCTATTGCATAGGTACCTTAGTGAGCCAACCATCTGTTTGTAGAGAGTAGAGTTGACAGCTTCACCATTTTCATCTAAACACAACTTAGTGTTTGTCTCCATTGGTATTTCAGCAGGATTACACCCCAACATGTTGAATCTAACTAGCAACTCCTTCATATACTTCTTCTGGTGTAGTAGTGTTCCTGCAGTGGTCTCTTCAAATTGTAGACCAAGGAAATAATTCAATTTTCCCATGTCTGTCATTTCAAACTAAGAGTGCATCATTCTCTTGAATGCAGCTATGTCACTAGAATCACTACCTGTGACTAACAGGTCATCAACATATAAGCAGATTATTAACACATTTGTTGGATTCGAGTTGTGCTTCACATACACACCATGCTCTACTACACTTTTCTAAAAACCAACTTGTGTTAAAAATCCATAAATTCTCTTATTCTAGGCCCTAGGTGCCTGTTTCAAGCCATAAAGAGCTTTGTTCAATCTATAGACCATTCCTTCATGCCCTTTCTTAATGAAACCTGGTGGTTGAGATACATAAACTTCCTCATCAAGTGGTCCATTAAGAAATGCTGATTTAACATCCATCTGAGACATAGACCATTTCTTCACACTTGCAATTGCCACTACTAGTCTTATGGTCTCAATTCTGGCTACTGGTGCATATACCTCTTGATAGTCCAATCCTGCCTTCTGTAAGAAGCCATTTGCCACTAGTCTTGCCTTGTGTTTTGCAATTGAACCATCAGGATTTAATTTCACTTTATACACCCATTTCACTGATATCTGCTGTTTGTTTGCTGGTAGATCAGTCAAATACCATGTATTGTTTCTCTCTATAGCTTCAATCTCATCAGTCATAGCCTTCTTCCAGACTTCACTTGCTATAGCTTCTTCAAAGTTAACTGGTTCAGAATCAACAAATAGTGCAAAATGCACTAGGTCTCCCTCTGTGTTGATGACATCATCTCTATAGACTTCATAGCCTTGCAATCTCTGAGATGGAGCTCTAACTCTCTTTGAACCAGCTGCTTCAGAGCTTGTGATAACTGCATTACTACCAGAGCTTGTGCTTGCTTCAGCATTTACAGTAGTTGTGGTGATATCCTCTTCACTATGCTCTTCACTTGTCAGCCATTGATTGTTGGTGACTTTGCACTTGCCCTTCCAATCCCAGCTCTCATTCTCACATACCACTACATCTCTATTTACCTCAACCTTCTCATTAACAGGATCATATAGTCTATATGCTCCTGTTGGATGATAACCAACAAGCATCATCTGCTTGCTCTTGTCTTGCAACTTTGTTCTTCTCTGATCAGGTATGTGACTGTAGCATAGTGAACCAAACACTCTCACGTGACTAACCATAGGCTTTCTTCCACTCGACTTTTCTTCAGGCACAACATTGTTAAGCTTTTTGGTTGGACACCTGTTGAGAATGTATACAGCAGTGTTCACTGCTTCACCCCATAAGAAACTTGGTAGAGACTTCTCCCTTAACATGCTTCTGACGATGTTCAACATTGTTCTATTTCTTCTCTCAGCCAGTCCATTGTGTTGTGGGGTATATGGTGCTGTGACCTCATGTTCAATTCCTTGCTCAACAAGAAATCTCTCAAACTCATTTGATGTGTACTCTCCTCCTCCATCAGTCCTTAGGATCTTAATGGACTTTTCACACTCTTTTTCAACTTTCTTCTTAAACTTCTTAAACACATCAAATGATTCACTTTTGGCCTTAATCAAGTATATCCGCATCATTTTACTGAATTCATCAATGAATGAAATGAAATACCTATTGCCAGCTAGTGATTGCACTTCAAAAGGTCCACACACATCAGAATGAACTACTTCTAACTGGTTTCTTGCTCTGGAAGGAAGTTCTGATTTGAATGACTTTCTGGACTGTTTGCCAATCATGCACACTTTACAAACCTTTTATGGTACACTTATGATGGGTAACCCCTTTACCATGTGATTAGTACCTAATTCTCTCAAGCTCTTGAAATTCAGATGACCATATCTAGCATGCCATATCCAGTTCTTATCATTTGTCTCTACTGCATTCAAACACATTACACTAGCAGTGCTCATATCGATTTGAAAAATCCTATTCTTTGACAAAGGAGATTTCAAAATCAACTTATGATTAGAGTCAAACAGTACTAGTGAATTGTTCTTCATTTTCACTTCAAAACCCTTCTGAATTAACTGGCCTATGCTTAAGAGATTACTTTTCATACTTGGTACATAGAGCACATCTTCAATGATCACATGCCTTCCATCATCTCTGTTGATAACTAGCTTACCAATTCCTTCTGCTTGTAAGGTTCTGTCATCAGCAAACCTTGCCTTGCTCTTTCTTGAAGCATTCATCTCAATCAACCACTCTTTATGACTTGTCATATGGTTGGAACAACCAGTATCAAGATACCAGTAGTCAGTGTGCAGCATTATCACCTGTTTCACTGATGGTGGCCATCATCAACTTCACTTCACCATCATCATCTGATGAATCTTCTTCTTGTGTTGCACATGCTTCATCATTACTCTTCTTCTTATCTTTATTCTTGTTACCTTTCCCAAACCAGCATTCATTAGCGAAGTGACCAAATTTCTCACAGATGTAGCATTGCACATTCTTCTTGCTGAATTTCTTTGAATTCTTGGAATCCACAGAACCTCCTCCTCCTTTGTTTGAGGATTCAGCTCTGTCATTTCCCTTTGATGCTTCTTTGGTCTCTTTGCCTTTGTTCTTGCTCCATGGTTTCTTTCCATTACCACCCTTCTTCCTTGAATGAGCAAATAGAGCTTGATCTGAATCTTTATCTCCACTCCTTTCATTGAATCTCAATTCTCTTGCTTGTAGAGTACTCAACAACTCAGCTGGAGTCATTGTGGCCACATCTTTGGTCTCTTCCACCGTGCACACAATGTAATCAAATCTTGGAGGTAAAGATCTCAAGATCTTTTCACAGAACTGTTGATCAGAAATTGACTGTAACAGCCCGTTTTTCATGGCCCAAAAGTAGGCACTTTTTTTTTTTTATAACACGGGACAGAGTGCGCATAGAATATTTTTCAATGAGCCGGCATTCAAATATACAAAAAGACTCATTACCATAAGGTGCTTCGACAAGCAAAGTGTATTCCTGAATAATTACAGTCCAAGTCTAAGTATTCAAATACTTACAACAAAACAAGTTAGAAAACCCTATGCTAACCAAAAAGCACGGTGTACAACCCACACCGGCGCATAGTCTAACTATACTAAGCCAAAGCTCCAACCTCACCCTGGGGCCTGGAACAGCCACCGTCGTCACCACGACCTAACCCATCATCTGGGTGGGATGAGCCCGCAAATGAAAGAAAGGGTCACCACAAAATATATAGTATGTATATATATAACCGGTGCGAGAGATTGTACACATAACAATAATTCCACAAAACACAAGAGAAAGCTCTTAACCAACAAAGCAATTCCCACCAACGGGTTCATATAAGCAATGCACACATAGCCTATAATGCAACCTCTACAATGCGTGGTACTAACCCTAGCTACCACAATGCATGAGTTCCGGAATCGTAGGTCCACCCCCTACTAACAACATCAATAAAATCTCGTAGCTCTCCCGATCACTACAAGGATTAGAGTGGGCTCTCCCGATCACCGCACCCCGTGGCTCTCCCGATCACCACGTATCGAACTAAATAAAATCCCGTAGCTCTCCCGATCACTACAAAGGATTAGAGTGGGCTCTCCCGATCACCACACCCCTACCATAAGTATCAATAAAATCCCGTAGCTCTCCCGATCACTACAAGGATTAGAGTGGGCTCTCCCGATCACCGCACCCCGTGGCTCTCCCGATCACCACGTATCGATCTCAACAAAAATCTCGTAGCTCTCCCGATCACTACGAATAAAAAGGTGGGCTCTCCCGATCACCACACCGTACACGCAACTACCAAATGCATGAGCATACGCTTCCCCATATATGCTAATGCAATGAATACATACCTCTCTAGCATATGTAAACCAAACATAACAACATACATACATTTCTCATCATATGTACTCCAAACACCTGTTCATACATATATTCTCATAATCATATGTAAACAGCGTAAGTATTGTAAACACTTTCTCATCACGAGAATACATAATACAAACATGCCAAAGCACACAGCAATTGCATACACAGCAAAACAAAGCATATCGTAACCGTTTTAAAGACGGAAATAAAGTGGAGCCCTTACCTTAGCAAGCTTCCGTTAACTTTTTCTCGTCAAATCTACGATACGCGCTACCTAAAAGTTAAGCAGCGTACAATCAATAAAATACTCCTCGATTATCCTATCGAAACGAAACTTGCTCTCAAAGTTCCAGAGGGGTCTAAAGTACTTTCTAAAGCTATCCCTCAATGATTTCAGGTTATTCTCATAGTGTTCAAAAATTCACGAAGTTAATTGTACTATTCATTTTTCTTCAAAACTAAGATTATCCAACACATACAAAATTTTCACACAATTGTGGACTTAGAAAAATTTTGGAATTTCTCCCCCACCCTTTAAAAAGGCCACGGCCATTTTTCAAGAAAACACACTCCCACACAAAATTTTTCCACTGTACCTTTTGGTGAATAAAATAAGTAATGGCTACGAGTTTTAGGGTTTTTGGTGAAGCTGTTTTTGTGAGTATCGTCGCATAAATGAGATTTTTGCTGAAACGGAGCCTGTTTTGTGCTCGTGCGCTGGAAAGGCACAGACTTTTGGGTTGTAGTCTTCTTTTGAGTATAAGAAAATTTTTGAAAAGATCATAAACTTGGATTGTGCTGTATGATTTTGGTTTTGAAGTTAGTTTTGAGCTTTTTGACAAAATGGATTGGTGAATATGAAATTTGTTTCAAAAAATATATTGACTTTTCTGGCCCTTGAAAAAATGGGCTGTTACAATTGGTATCAGAGCCCGGCTTTAAATCTTCAAAGGGAAAGTGTACACTTGAGTCGTTAGTCCAGAGTCGGTTAGAACATAGCTAGAGTTGTGTTAGTTCTAGCGGTTGTTTTTGTTGTGTTATGGGTTATGTGGTTGGTTGTTTTGAGTCTAGCATGAGATATGCTTAGACACTGGTTTGTGTCTTACTGAAGTGATGCAGGGAGTGAGGCTTCAGTGAGTAGAATAGTTGAAACCCCCGAGCATTGGTCGAATTTAGTCGACAAGTGTCTCTGAATTCCTTAGATACGGTAGTCGCAGAGGATGTTAGCCATTGGAAAGCCGTGTTGAGAAAGTGAGTTGCACATCGCTGATAGGTAGTACTGGAGGTGTATAGTATGGAAATACCTTGAGAATTTTAGTAGCGTAAGCTAGAATTATTAATTATTGGCAGGTAAACCATAAGAGAAAGTAAACTTATTGAGTAGTTCGAAAAGATTAGTCAAGATTGAGTTGAGATCCTGCGTGGATGTGCATATAAGTTAACGATTTTGATCAACCAAAATGGTTGAAGGACTAAGTAGCAGCTTGAATTTATGATACCATGAGAGTTGAGGTGGGCAAGTTTTGAATAAATTCAAGTTATGGACGAGAATTTTTGGATATTTTCTAAGAATGTCGTGGTTGAGTAGAAAAGGAGTTCGCTAGTAAGAATACTAAGACAATGAAAGTCGATAGTTGGAAGGACTTTTATTGTGTATTAGGATTAACTGGAAGGTACGACGAGTTTGTAGAGTTCTTGAAGATTAGATTCAAGAGTTTGATTTGGATATCGAACGTACTAAGGATAAAATCATAGCAAAGTGTTATGCGTTGGTAGCTGTCTTGATAGGCCAGGCATTAAGATTTGAGATAAGTGTTTCATGGCTTGATGTATGAGTAAGGTATGTTGATTTGAAAGTAAATTATAGTGACATGACGATGGTAAGACTAGAGATAGTTATGCATAGAAAAATACTTAATAGGAACTTGAGGAATTAATTTATTGGAGCGTTCGATTATGAAGAGTACAATAGATGATCGTTAGTAAAAGTTAGAAGTGAATAAGAAAACGATGAGTGACTAGATGTAAGAGCAAGATTAGCTGGGACTTGAGATCTGGAAATTGATTCCCTGGAGGGAACAGACTTTATAACTTTAGAATAGTCACGATGATGAAGGACCAATCGAATGGAGAAGAGTGTGCTTGATTGGAAACAAGTTGATGTGGAACGAGCGTAGTTGGAGTGTTAGTTGAAAAGAAAAAAAAATATATTGACTTTTCTGGCCCTTGAAAAAACGGGCTGTTACATTGACTCACCATTCTGAGCCATAGAATTAGTGATTACTCTCACTCTGTTGAAGAAATCTTCAACCTTTTCTTGATCTTCCATCTCTACATGCTCGTATTGTCTCCTCAAGGCTTGAAGCTTCACCTTCTTTACCTTTGTACCACCAGTATGACACCTCTCCAATGTCTCCCAAGCCTCTTTTGCTGAAGTGCAGGTTGAGATCTTGTCGAAATTTACCTCATCAACACTCTGATGGATGAGATAAATGGCCTTGCAGTCTTTCTTTTTGTTGGCTCTGAATGTTGTTCTCTGTGCTTCAGTAGCATCATCTCCAATGGTTTCAAGACCATTTTGGATCACCTCTGCAACATCTTGGAACCCAAAAATTGCCTGCATCTGCACATTCCATCGGTCCCAATTAGCACTATTTAATTTGGGAAGTTGTGTGGGTATATTATTGGAAGTCATGGTTTCAAGAATCAATTTCAATACGCAGCAATGATCTATGCGAACCAGGCTCTGGATGCCAATTTGCTTAACACAGATTAAGCACACACACCCTCGTTCAACGCTGATGTAGCAGGAGAACGTTCTCAGACTATTCTGAGAATTAACTATGAAACTAATTGCTTGAGAAAGAAGGAAGAAAGTAAAGGGAAATAGTAGAATGTATTCACTTATTAAAATTGCATATGTACATGACTATATATATTGCTTCAGCCACAAGTAACCATGGTTTAAGCAATACTAACTATAGTAGACAATTACTAACTAACTAACTTCCTTAACATGTTAACTACTAACTGACTAACTTACTTAACATGTTAACTACTAACTAACTAACTAATGTAACGTTAGTCAAAAAAAAAACTAACTAATGTAACAAACTAAGTATTTGAATTAACCAATTACATCAAAGATAAAGACTCTATGTCTTCTTTGACTAAAGTTCAACCCTCAACTATGTTTTTTTTTAAAGGCCTCATGATAGATGTTTTGCTTTAGACTTCTAGACAAAAATCCTTCGTTAGACAAAAAAGGTTATTTGATGTTTGGGTTCCCAATTCTTTGTATGGTGAAATATTTTCCTAACACCTTCTATCCTTCATTTGTTCCAATTTTCCAATTTTCCGGCCTCTCTTATATGTAGTTTTTTTTTTTTGACCAAATTTTTTTGATCAAATATGTAGTTCAAGAATGCATTTTAATCATGATATATTCAATTTGAATGATAAATGGTTTTGAGTTGGACCATTCAATTTGAGTGATAATTTAATCATTCATTTTGAATGATTATGACTAAGAAAAATAGAATGGTTATGATTTTGTTCTTATCATAATTCACACAGGAGAGAAGGTTATGGAAGATGCCACATAGGATGTCAAGTGTTTTTCGTTATATATGTTTTTAATTCTTACTGTGTGTTAGGGGTATTTTTATTATTTTTACCAATAATAAATTGGTCCTAGTAGTAATAGACTTGTACCTCTTAAATAAAGTGGTCAGTAGTTCAATCACTGACTTCTGAATATGAATTTCTTTAATTAAAATGGTATGCAAATTCTCTGATTGAAATTAGTTTGCTACTAAATTACGGTGGAAACGATTATTAGTAAAATAAATTTGTAACATAGGTTGTTCAAAAAAAGCTTGCAAAAAGAATAAAACAAACTGTAACATAGCATGTTTGAATGAAAGAACAAAGGCCTCTGTCAACAAAAAAACGAAAAAAGCCCAAATCCAAGAGAATGACTACCAAGTACAAGAGAAAGAATGTACTTCGCACTCCTATACTTGGCCCACACCCCAACAAATCACTACTAGAAAACACATTTTTGGCAACCGATTTAGAGACTGAAAAATTTCGGTTACTATAGAGACCGATTTAGAGACTGATATTTTGAATGTAAACTTAAAAAAAATTCAGTCGCTATATCGGTTGCTACATAATTATAGAGACCGAATTAGAGACCAATAATTAGTAACCAATATTTCAGTCACTATAGAGACCGAATTAGAGACTGATATTTTGAGGTCAAATCCAAAAATATTTCGGTTGCTAAATCGGTCGCTATAGAGACCGAATTGAAAACCAAAAAATAGCGATAAAAAATCCGACACAAATGTTTGTTTTTTTTAACCGAATTAGAGATATTTATTCATTTATTTATTATTATAATAAATAACAAAAAATAACCTTGGTTAATTCCTATACTACCGTAGAGAGAGAGAACACAGACCCTATAGTTTCATCTAAAACCTTTAAGCGATTCAAGTTCGCCCCAAATTGATTCTATTGTCCTCACGCCCTCTAAACCCTTTGATTTCGCCGTTCAACAATCGCAAGAGTAACAAAAACCAAGCTTGCGTGCTTCCTTCGAGTTTGATTTTGCCGTTCATGCCCAAATCTCTCTACGAAGGTTGTATCGAATCCCACTCAAGCTATGGTTAATCTCTCTTTTATGCATGCGATTTTATCTTTAACTGTGTTGTTTCTAAACATGCGTTCACACTTCACAGATAACACGTTCTGATTTTGCAGGGTTTTCGACGTTGCTGCTTCTTGCCTTGATGAAAATATTTTAAGCAGGTGATAACTCTTTTTCTAAGATCAAAGCTCAAAATATCTGGAGTAAATAATGGAAGTTCTGGAGAAATTGTTTCAGAAGAGAAACTTGGTTAGCAAACAATCTTTCCTCAACGTATTTTCATTCCTGTTCAATTCTAGTTGATTGATATTTCTCTTTCCATTTAATATATTATGTGAATTGGGGCTTAGGGTTTAAAACCTTTTGAATTAAGGATTTTTTAGGCTTTGAGAGATTTTTAGTGTGCTGTTATGGAATTAAATCCTCAATAACATTTATTTTGTATATCCACCCATGTTGAATTTTAATTTTCTACTTTTGAGTTATATGTGTTTTGCATGCTTCTTTAGTTTTCATCAAAAACCCATATCCTTGGTAGTAATTAATCTTCTTCTTCCTATTTGCATTTGTATTTATGTATCCACCTATAAATTTGTTCCTTCTTTTTTTCTTTCTTTTCCTATATAGGTTAGCAAATTAAGCAACAGAAAAAAGTGAGAACAACCACCAAATCTCATTCTTGAAAACAATATATTGTTTCTTTTTCACATTGAAAGTGAGAATCTGATACCCCTCTGTACTTGGAACAACCAAATAACATTCTTTTTCATATAAGCCTAATATATTTTGTTCCACTCCTTGTTGATCTTGAATTGGTGTCACTCTTACAAGTCTTGCATGTATATTGTTCTTTAACTAATAAATATAGTACTAGTGCATATGCTACAGGTGTGTGTCCATATGTATGCCAGAATGTTGCGTATTATGTTTCTTTCATGTGTTGGTTGATGGCTTGTTTGAGATGATACCTTGTGTGCCTTATATAGTATAGTATAAGATATAGAATTCAAAACTTTGATTAAACAGCTAAGTGGTTCCTAGGCATTCAAGTGCTAGGTATTGGGTTAAGGAATCAATTGAAGGTGATCATTAGACTTCTATAAGAATTTTGAGTACTGCCGGATTTTATTCATAATTATGTAGAAAAATGTGTTAACAATAAAAGATAGTAAGAAAAATATGTTAACTAAAACAATTTTTTTTAGTATATCACAAGGTCAAAACAATAAACAAGTTTTAATTGTAAAAGCTAAATATTAATGTATTCCCATGTCAGTTCTCATCCTTTTCCCATATTTGTGTAAAAGCTAAACATTAATGTAATCCCATTTTTATTACTATCAAGGATTTGGAAGGGGAGAAAGAATTCTACATTGACGCAAAATGGCAAGAAAGATATGAGAAATGGAAAGTAAGGCAAGGCAAGGAAAAAGAGGTCAGTTATTCTACTAAACAAAGAGGATGGTAAAGAAGACCATGGTCGAGAAGATGACTACTCGTAACTCGTAAGTGATCACTTGTGAAGGTTAATTATCTACTGGTATCTCATTATCTCACTTTTTCAAATGTTATGAAGATTATTATCTCCTTTAAAATAAACTAAAAATGTTGTTATTAGCATGGAAAAAGGATTTGTCTACTATATATATTTGACAAAAGTGAAGTTAGTTATCTATTGATAAATTCATGTGCTTGCCAGCACCCTTTAAATCATATTTAATAACTGTTTTTTTTTCGAAAATTCTTCTACTTTAAGTATGTTCGTATATTCAGTATTACCTTATTATCATATATTTTAGAGGTTTCTGGAAAGAATGGATAGATGCAGAACCAAGGGCATAGTGACTATGACAGAGTGCAGCTTGGAAGTTTGAAGCCTGATCTTTAAAATTGTCAAATGAAGTAAGTCTTTTAACTCTGTTCTACACTTCTATATAATGATCACCATTGTTCTTCAATGTTCGTTCCATGTGAGAGTTGTGATTATTGTGAAAGAGAATTTGTATACATCAATTGTCCATAAGTCTTGATGTGGGGCTTTTTCTTCTAGTGTATTTTGGGGCTTTTTTTTTATAGACTATTGATTAAAAATTAACTATTGAATGCCTTTGAAGACCATGTGATATGTAATATTGACTTTGAAGAAAAAAACATTAGTTAAAGTCTTGTTTAATACCATGCTAAGTTAGTCTAAATATAAATTTAATGTAATAGCCGATACTTAAAGCTTTAATTTATTTTCAATATGAGATTTATTTTCCATATAATCTTTGATTAAGCATATCTTTATAAGCATATAATTTACTAATGTATTTTGTTATATTAATGCTTGTGTGTATGTCTATATATATATATATATATATATACATATGCGCTACAATTTTTTTTTTTTTTAAATATTGAAATTAGAAACCGAATTAATGACCGATTTGTTTTAAAATTAAATAAAGTGGTCACTAAATCAGTTGCTAATAGCGTCGACAATGCGTCGAACAATCTGTCTCTAAACTGCTCTTTCAATTCAGTCTCTTAATTCGTTGCTGATATTGGTCGCTAATTCGGTCTCAAAATTCAGTTGCTAATTGGTTGCTACAAAATCGGTTGCTAATTTTGTCATTACAAATCAGCGACCAATGTTTTTGCTACTGATTTTAATTGGTTGCTAAATCGGTCGCTAATTGAATTAGCAACCGATTTTGATGAAAATTGGTCGCTAAATCGGTTGCTAAACACATGTTTTCTAGTAGTGAAACATAGTGAACTCCAAAGAGAATTCATTTTGCCACCCTATGGCTTACTCGCGCGCCCTACGAAATGACCAAAATACCCTCCGTGATTTAAGTCACGGATGTAGGAAAAAAATGAGCAATAATTGAGCAATTCTCACCGCACGTCCGTGGCTTAAGTCACGGAACTGTCGGTTGTAAGTGACTCCTGTTTCAGTCAATGGCTTGCCATGTGGCCAGTTTTAATTGGCCACGTGGACGGCCAAATTGCCTATAAATGGAAGGTATGATAATTTTAATTACTCGTACCCCTCTTTCTCTTCCTCTACTTCAATTTTTTATTTTTAGTAATGTTACTATGTTTAATTTTTGCCATTTCGTGTGTAATTGGACGCATAGTCGTTCGTCGGTTAGATATATTGCACCCTTCCGTGTGTTTGTTCGGCATGGTTGGGTGCGATATGTTAATCGACGAGGGACTTTTTGTGTCATAATTATTGGGTACGCTGTGAGAACTCCAAAGCGAATTCATTTTGCCACACTATGGCTTACTCGCGCGCCCTACGAAATGACCAAAATATCCTCTGTGGCTTAAGTCACGGATGTAGGAATAAAATGAGCAATACTTGAGCAATTCTCACCGCACGTCCGTGGCTTAAGTCGCGGAACTGTCGGTTGTAAGTGACTTCTGTTTCAGTCAATGGTCTGCCACGTGGCGTGTTTTAATTGGCCACGTGGACGGCCAAATTGCCTATAAATGGAAGGTATGATAATTTTAATCACTCGCACCCCTCTTTCTCTTCCTCTGCTTCAATTTTATTTTTAGTAATGTTACTATGTTTAATTTTTGCCATTTCGTGTGTAATTGGACGCATAGTCGTTCGTCGGTTAGATATATTGCACCCTTTCGTGTGTTTGTTCGGCATGGTTGGGTGCGATATGTTAATCGACGAGGGACTTTTTGTGTCCTAATTATTGTGTACACTATGACTAACCGAAGGATTAAACAGTGATTTCTTGAAATATGGGTGTTGTTCCGATGGTTCCCGTAGGTTTGAAGCCAAAATCTGTAGGCATGCATGGCTTTCGCGTACCTGTTGAAAGTTTCGGCTAACCTGCATTTTCTACTACCGGCGACAAAATTTCACAAGAGTAGGGTTTTTAGTTTATTTAATTAGCAATTAAAATTAAGGATGTAATATTTAAATCGTTGTAATTTTGGTGTCTGATGTATCAATTAAAAATTATGGTTATACCACATTTTGCCTTTCTTCCATTACTGATTCTGGTGTTTTTGAGCATCTTGTCACTTTGCCATCCGTTACCAAAGGCGCGGAACACCCTATGCAATTTTCATTGAATTCGTGACTCAAGCCACGGATGTTCTTGTGACAATAAACTGAGAAACAGAAACCTGCATCAAAGCCAGTCCTTTTGGACCTGTTTTCGTCGTGGACATTTTAATCGGTATTAATGCGCGTAATTATCCAATCAGAATGCAAACGATTTACTTTTTTTCCATGTTAATACGCGTAATTAACTACAAGAAAATAAGTACTTTGCGACGGTCAAAATTGTAGTTTGCAACGGTTGAAACTGTTGCAATTGTACATTTGCGACATTTCTGTGTCGCAACAGAACTTTGCGACAGTTCTGATAACCGTTGTTACAACATTTCAAACCGTCGCTATGTTTTCCCCCACATAACACTAAATAGCAAATGTTGCAACGGTTACAAAACCGTCGCAAACTTGTGTGTTTTTAAAAAAATATTAATTTAAAACCTTTTTTGTTATCTGTCAAAAAAAAAATCATTTTGATGGCTTATTAAAGACCTTTTACAATATCCATACAATAGTAATGAAATTAAAATGCAAAAATATATAAATTACTTAATCTTATTTATATAATTCATTCAATAGTGACAAGATCCATACATCAAAAAATTAATTAAAGTACTTGAAGTTCCAAACGAAAGAAACTAATGTAGTTCATTGCGTCAAAATAAGTTCACAAAATATCTAAATATCCCTAGTAGTATGTGATGTTGCTTCATAATCCTTAATTAGTGTTAGCTAGACTCGGAATGCCTATCATCACTTTTGACTCTTCTTATTCCGCTACCTGGAAAAAACATAAGTATATATTAGAATACCTTAAAAAAAACGAACTGAGTTGTACAAATTGACTTACTTCATGGTATAATTCTATAAGATAATGGTATTTTCAAACATAACATAAATGCGTCTCTTTTTTAAGATAATGGCTTTTAAAACTGGACAAATTCTTTTTTAAAAGCCAAGGAATAATTTATTAATGAAAGAGAGAGAGAGAGAGAGAGAGAGAGAGAGAGTATACCAAAGAGTTATAATACAACACTTCAAACCATACAAACACATGTTTATAAATTTAGTCATGTTATCATTATGTGTACAGCAGATGTAATATAAGAGTAATATTGACAAATCAGAAGTAAAAGTTTCTCAATCTATAACTAGATTTCATAACCAATATGTGTATCAGCATGGTTTTCATCTAGAGAAGCCTATATGTAAAATGTGGACCTCATAAATGCCTTAAAATCGTTATACCTGAAGAATACTTGTTCTTGCAAATTTTGTTCTTACAATTATATGCAATATTAGAGGTTAGTGAATCCCAATTAACTTGTTCTCACAAATTTTGTTCTCAACTAACTTTTAAACTCATAATCAACATAATCCAACTTAAGTAAAAGAAAACTTACTTCTAAATTAGCGGAAAGAGGAGCTCAAAATACTTGTAGAAATAGAGAATGGCTTCAGCGACTAAGAAGGATACGGCGGCGGCATTCTGGGCAAAGAGACGAAGACATAATTATGATAATCATTAATCATAAACAACTAGAAGCTCATTCAGGATAATGAATCAAGTGTTCTTCTTGTAAATGGGATTAGAAATGAGTGTAAATGGGTAATGATTAAATTGGATCATATAAATTGAAATACATTATAAGATAAAAGGTACATAAGTATCTCAGATAATTAGATATGTAACTCTCAATCATTTACTCGTGACAATATTCAGATTCAACATGGGAGAGAGTCCACATTTAAGTATCTTTCATGTTAAATAAAATCACATTAAGAAATAATTGAAATCAAAATAATCAAGAACCTATGCATGATTATAGGAAGTTGCGAGCAATATTGCAATAGTTCTACTTGGGCTGCAGTGAACTCAACCAAGATTATGAAGATATAAAATAAGAGATGATATGCATAATTGAAGTCAAGAAACAAGCACTCAAGTATAAGCATGAAGCACTGACAAAATCATGAACACCGTACACGATAATGATACGGACACTAGTAATAATTTAAGAAAATGGAAGTAAATGTCAATAAGTGTCAAACACTGACATGCTTTCAATCCAAAGTGTCAATGCTACATAGCTAATAAAAAGACATCAACAATGCTGTCAATATGCCTTTATCAATATATAAAAATTTAAGATATGATGGTCTTAAGACAAATGTAAAAGAAAATTAGTAAATGCAGATTTTCTTTTCAAGTTCATTTAGAATAATTCATCTTCTGAAACATAAAAACCACCAATGAAAATCAACAGCAAAACATTATAAACCAAAATTTGACATGTAACCAAAGATCTAATCTAACCTCTATTAGGTTGTCTACTTGCAAACATTGTAGCTCATGAAACCATTTTTGAATCCAAGAGTGGTAGTTGTTCTGATGATGATAATTATCATCACTTTCTTGAACTAGTTGATTTTCTAACTTTGACATGAAGTTTGAAGAAGCTTTTTACCATCCAAAGAACATTAGAAACACCTTCAAATAAAATTATAGAACCTGTTGTATCAGAGTAGCAGCGACCAGTCTATATAAGAAAATGACCGGTCAAATACTAATATTATATAGACTAATAATTGAAGGAAATAGACCACATACTCAGAACTCCAAAAAACCCAATTAAATATGCTAAAACCCACTAAAGGCAACTAACATCAGAATTCTTCTTTGATGGTAGAACAAAATTAACAAAAGTAGGCTTCATATAAAATGGGTCAGCCATATATTCTACGATTAATAAAACTCTTTGACCTTTGTTATTTAACAATTATGATAGACTGGGTAGTTAATTAGTACTATCTCACAATTTGTAAATAAAGGATTCTCACAATAAAGTTTGATAAACATGAGAGTTCTATTAAACGTTTACAAAGTAATGTACACACCTTAAGACTTGAAAGCGAAATTTGAAATCAGTCCATGGAACCATAAGGACCCTGCTCTTCAGTTGAGATCATATTTAACTCCATAAGAGAATTCCCTACCTTCAAATATCAACATGGAAACGAGTAATGATTTTCAATAACACAAGCACAATACAAAAATTAAGGAATTCCATACCGTTTAGGTTTTTTTTTTGAAAATGCAAAATGAAACTTTATATTAAACATACATCCCCAAGTACAAGAACACAAGAAGCAGGTCTTATTTACAAAAGGGCTAAATACAAAGATAAGGAGCACCATTTTATAGTAGGTTAGGTTGAGAGCTTGAAAGAGGTTGAGAGGGATGATTCCGGATATTGTCCACAACATCAATCTTTACCTAGGTGATTTACTTTTTTTTTTTTTTGAATCGCAAAATATATTAAGCAACCACCTATACAAGATGTACAAGGTGAACAAAGAATGAACTAATTACAAAGGGGGGAACCCCCAACACATCACAACAAAGCTGATGCACACACCTAAACAAAACGCCCCCACAAAAAAGAAAACTACAACACCAAAATACCAAAATAGATTTACTATTCATAGCCATATTCCAGTTAGACATCTGTGATTTCTTTTACCTGTAAAATCTGCGGTTTATGTAAAGTAGAAT
The DNA here is from genome assembly GCA_030408175.1 of Trifolium repens. Classification (NCBI taxonomy): domain Eukaryota; kingdom Viridiplantae; phylum Streptophyta; class Magnoliopsida; order Fabales; family Fabaceae; genus Trifolium; species Trifolium repens. The sequence goes on along the minus strand of CP125845.1, from coordinate 21,173,488 downwards.
ATGAAATTTTAGTGTTGGATATACTCAAGATCAATAAATTTTGGCTATTATTGGGTGGTTAACATAGTAGTAAAAGGGAAAGAAAGAGTGATTGTTGAAAGCTGCAAGTTAGGCAGTGTATACTATCATACTATGCCTACACACATGTATAAGTGTGACAAAGATATTATGGTTAACTAAACATCTTACTAAAACCTCTTACACATGTTTAGTACTGTAGTCTCATGATTTGTGCATAGCTAATGTCAAATGACTTGCTAACTTGTGTGTTAATAATTATTGTTACTAATCAAAGCAATACCCTTGTGTTCCTTTTCAATAGTTGTTTACAAGGATAAGGAGCAGGTCTTATTTACAACAAAACACAAGACCCAATCCTGTGAAACGGCAAAGTAACCAGACCAATTCAGAATCAAAATTAAGCTTGAACTCCACCACCAATAACCTGCTACTGCTGTTATGGAATCTGAACATTACTAAAGGAACTTAAACAAAAATAGCAAGACCAAAAATAGTTGCAGCAGCCCCTTTTAGCAGTATGCAAAACAGACACAGCAGAGAAGCTACAAAGCAGAATCATGTCGCCATTCGATGAGAACAATACAAAATGAAATTGTATCCTTTTAGGTAACTGAGATATAAAATCTAATCATAAAGAGCCACGGTGAAATACAAAAGCACGTTGTAGACAAAAATAAAAATCAAAACAAAGTAACTCAATAAACATCAAAGAGATTCCAAGTAAATTTACTGAGTAAACCCTTCAATAGTATCAAATGAAATAAAAACAACCCGAATAACATCAATCAGTGTAAATGTTTGCAGAAATAATAGAAAACAATGGGCTCTGCTCAAAGAGAGAACAATAAACTGTGAGAAGGGATTTAGCATAAATCAAACGAACCTGAACCTGAGATGAGGGATTTAGCGATTTAGGGAATGAATTAAGAACAAGTCACTTGCCAAAAAATGAGGGATTTAGCGATTTAGGGAACGAATAAAACGATTTAGGGATTAGGGTTAATGAAGAAAATGAGTTAGGGATTTAGATTGTGATAGTAAACAGAAATGAAGAAACGAGTTGTCATGGTTGATAAAGGAAACGGTGATGAAGTGCGAGAGACGAGAGAGGGAACCCACCGAGAGAGGGAACGGTGGTGGAACCTGAGTGTTTTTCTTTTGTGTTTTGCAATTTTTTGTAACAAAGAGATAGACTAAGAATTTTGGTCTAAGTGTGTGAATGTTTTGTTTAAAAAAAAAACAAAGGATTCCAATTTCACAAAGCGCTAAAACAAAATTTTCCCGGTCATAGGAACAAAATATTGCGACGGTTGTATAAACCGTCGTATAAACTATTACAAATATCTTAAAAAATTCACATTGCGACGGTTATATTTAAAGTGTCGCAATAGAAGTGTCGCAAAGTGCTTATTTTCTTGTAGTGATTATCCAAACATAATGAAAACTTAATAATTAAATAAACCAAAAGTAAAGAAAATACTTCATACAAATTATAAAATTATCCAAACAACAAAAAAATTATCCGAACATTCAACAACAAAAAAACATAAAATCAACAACAAAGGCTACTGCGTAGCCGCCCGTCCACCACCCCTCCTCTGATAACTATTTTCATCCATATAAAAGGAGGACAACCGTGTATAATTTTCCTAACCTCCGCCAACACATGCGAGTCCTCCGCTTACTCCCAGACACTAATATTTTGTCTGCAATCCCCCGAATTGCAGTCAATTTGCCCTCAAGACGTGACTCCAGGGGTCCAGCCAACTCAGCCTGCTCCTCCATAATGGCCTTCTGCTCACATGGCCTCGGTGGATCTCCTCGCAGAGGCGTCATGTATGGATGTGAGATCCGGAAATACCAGCGCATATAGCCGGACACAGCATACCAAGGATCGATAACAAGCGGTCCCTTCTGTGCTGCTGTCAACACCCGCTCCATGAAACCGACAAAATGCAACGAAACCGTAATCAAAGCAGTGGCTGGAGCGGTGAGGAACGAAGGTGCAGACTCACGAGGATGACGAGAAATGCTCTGCACGTGAGCGAACTGCCTGAGGACACGCTCAGGGAGGTACATGACCATCTTGCCTCCACATATGAGCTAGCCAGAGTAAAAGCACACCTCATCAAATGGCCGTGTAGCCCTGTGTGTATCATATGGGGTCCAGTTGATGTCGCATCCCAGCAGGCGATCCAGCGACACTCTTCTTGCATGAACAGATTGGTGCCTCAAAACCTCATCCTGATTCCCCTCCACCTCGTAAGCATCAATATGGGCCCGAAGGGTCTGGAAATATGTCTGCAAGTACGTGTGCCTGACATGCGACCCTTTGGTCTTAACCATCTCATTCTCAATATCAGATGGGTCAACCAATCGTTAGTTGGTTCAGTGGTGATTGGCGCTGAACTTGGTAGGGAGGACCACAGTTCGATCCCCCGCAACTGCGATCGGGAGGGGGCTGGAACCATTTGATGCCAGAACTGACCCCCGAACCAGATTCAACTGGTGGTGAAAACCAAAAAAAAAAAAAAAATATCAGATGGGTCAGCCACACAAAGATCCACCATCAACTTCGTACCCTCCTCTTTGGTGACATACTGATGATCCGGCAGTCGCCCCACGTTCGAGAGATGCAGCAGACAAGACACATCATCCAGTGTCACTGTCACCTCCCCAGCTGACATGTGGAAGCTGGAGGTCTCCTCCTGCCACCGCTCTGCAAAATCACTGATCAGAAACGAATCCACCATCATGTGGCCGGTCTTGGCGAGGTCCGCCAAGCCAATCTTGGCCATCCTTTCAACAAACCAAGCTTCGTTCGGGAGCTTTTGGTTGAACACCCCCAACTTTCTCCCGTGGCTGATGGGGGTGAGCTCCACGTGATCCTGCAAACAAAGAAAAAATATACAAATAAAATTAAGTTAATTACAATTGCATAAACATATGTAAACAAAATTAAAAAAATTAAAATTCGATACTTACGGAGCCCTCGTATACATATCCAGCGATGTGGATTCGTAAGAGGATAGCACATCCTTATCCTTCGGCCCTCAAGGAAACTCCATCGGCACTACGTCTCAAAAACGACAGTCGCTCCAAAGTGGACCTTTCACGTTCTTCTTCTTTCTCTTCGGTACGGTCGGCTCCCGCAACAGCACCACATCATCCTCCTCCTCGTCAACAAACTCATGCTCGCTGAGCTCCTGACCCTCTGAATCAGCTGACCCATGATCAGGTGATGATGCAGTCTGAACCTCTTGGACTGCACATGGTGCACCCTCAGGCAGGTCGACAACATGTGCTGCAGCATCAGCCTCGGAATGTGATGCCTCAGCCTGTGCCTGAGCCTTAGCCTGTTTGCGGGCCTCCTTCCATTGTTGTTGAGGAGGACCCCCAGCCTCTTGCACGACCCTTTCTCTTTCCCGCTGTATAGAAGCAGTCGGACCCTTGGGCCGCTCTGAAGGCTCGAGCTCAGGTGGTGCCTGATCCTTCCTCTTAGCTGCTGAAATAAAACAAAAACCAATGTTCAGATCAAGCAATAACAACACAGACAAATTTGTGCCCTAGGCCACGGATGTATCATTGACAGATGAACAAAAAAAATAACGAAACCCTAGCCATTTATTCTAATTTATTATCCTAATCAATAGAAATCAACAACATTAACAACACGAAATCAAATTTAATCCAAGCAATAACAACATGCAAACTAAATTCGTGCCCTAAGTCACGGATTGTAACAGTCAAGAACACACAAAAAAATCGCGAAAAAAAAAGAAATAAACCGATTAAATGAACTAACCTTGTTTTTTCGTTGGTGCCATGATGTTTGCGCCTTGATTCCGAGTATATTGGTGAAGAAACGAGTGAAAATGGACTTGAAATGCGATTTTGGTGTTTTTGGACGGTTATGGAGTGTTTGTGTTCGTGTTTGAAACTTACAGAATGAGTGGGAAGAAGGTGTGTGTTGCTTATATACGTTACGCCTGTCTGTGACTTTTGCCGCGGATATATTTTAAATGTCCGCTACTTAAGTCACGGATGTGTGAACTTTATAGCGTAGGGTGTTTGAAGGGGGTTTGGTTCTGAAGCTCCCGTTTTTTCACATCCGCTTCTTAAGGTACGGACAACTTCCGTGACTTAGGGGGCGTTTGTTTCGGAGTTTCCAAACTTATTCCTGGGAATATGGGATAGGAATAAATAAAACCCACGTTTGTTATGAGGGAATAGAAATTTATTCCCAGAAAATAACTATACCTAGGAACTTTTTATTCCCACAAAGCCAGGCTTTTCATTCCCCCCTTAAGAGCATCGGAACATCTTATTCCCAAGTAGCTAAGTGGGTGGTAGCGGTTACTTTTTTTTGCACAAAATACCATTATATCCCTCAACTTCTTGTTAGTGGTGAACATCTTGTGGGTTGGCTTTGAACACCCATCCATGAAGCTATGTTTTTTTATCCAATTATAATAATTATATACTCACTAAATCCAATCCAATATAAATGAAAGTAATATACTTTAGCACTATATAATAGACATTAAAGCTTGAACGTTATTTCTTTATTTTTTCCAGCAACAATAAATTAGTTTACACTTCTTATGATACATCAAAGAAACGATAAATAAAGAAACAATAACAACTATAAATTATACTCCGTCAAAAAAAATATATATATATAAATTATTTGTTGCAAGGTGTATGTTTCCTTATCAATTATTGTAAGGGTATTTTAGGAATTTTATAATCTAATTCAAATATATTTTTGTGATTTCCTGAAATTTTAAAAAAATGTTCCCAGGAGTTTAGATTATTAACCAAACAGTTTTATGAAAGATTCCTTGGAACAAAATTCCTGTCATTATATTCCTGGGAAAGATATTCCTGGAAATAATATTTACATCCATGAAACAAACACTCTATTAGGGCATGAACAGAGGTATTTTGGTAATTTCGTAGGGCGTCCCCAGAAAGAGTAAGGTGGCAAAAGTAATTCTCACTCCAAAATACACCCTGACTTATTTAAACAAAAAAATTGGAATTGGAACAACATTTGAACACTACCTTAGTATTAAAAACAAATCAAGTACTATCTCATTTTTATGTGTAAAATAGTCAAATGAGACCGTTTTTGTAAGACTGAGAAAGTAATATACTATACAGGGCCAGCCCAGAGGGCGTGCAAGCAGGCCCACAGCCCAGGGCCTCCATATTTTGGGGGCCTCAATTTTTTTTTTGCACCCATCATGTTAAATTTGGTTAAATATGTGTGCTGAGATATTGTATCACTAAATGAGATATGGTCCAGTGGTGTGCGCTTGTGTACAATTGTATTAGAATCAAGTGGGAGCGTGTTCAACTCCCACCTGTGGCCTTTTATTTTGGTTTGTTTCATTTTACTTATATAGTGGTTTAATTTCAAGAAATGATATCATCATATACCATAAAAATTATAAATCAATCTATTTCAAAAAATTTTTCCTTTTACAAAATGATAAATTTTTTCTAGAAATAATTTTACTACTTTATTTATAAAAAAAAAATTACATTTTATTATTTCTTTGAAAAATTTCTTTTTTTTGTAAGGGTTTGAAAATTTTCTTTGAAAATAAAGAATTAATTCCTAAAATTAAATTTCAATTTTTATTAAAGAAATACTATCAATTTTTAATGATATTAGTTTGAATGTGTATTTTGTTATTATTCTCGATTTAAATGTGATTATTTTTTACATTATTGGTGTTAGTTACATTTTAAATAAAAGATGACTCTTTTAAAAAAAAAATTGTATATGTCCCATGAGCTTAGCTCAATTGGTGGACATTTGCATTATTATGCAGGGGATCGAGGTTCAAACCCCGGTCATCCCACTTATTCACCTTAAGGGTGGAATTTCAAACCATTAGGCTACCTGACCCAAAAAAAAAATTGTATATTTTTTTTAATAAAAACAATTTAATTTAATTTAATTTATCTTCAAAGGGTCTCTTTGTCGAATTTGTCCGGGGCCTCCAAATACTCGGGGACGGCCCTGATACTATATCCTTACTAAATACTAAAAAAAGGAATATAATCTACTTTGATTGGTCAAGTGGTAAAGACTTGAGACTTTGGAGTGTGTTTTCTTTAAAATTTCAAGATCATCTTAACTTTTTTACATATGAAAAGTTATACTTAGGGTGTGTTTGGTAACACAAATAAGCTAGCTTATAGCTTATTGTATTAGCTTATAAGCTTGTTTCAAAAAATTTGAGGTGTTTGGTAACAAGCTTTTTCTACTAGCTTATAGCTTTTTTCCAAATGCTATTTCAAGTAGCGTTTGAGCTTATAGCTTATAGTTTTTTACCTTTTATTCCAATTTTACCCTTATCATTTTTTATTTTTTTACTTTTTTTAATTAAAAAACTACTCACTCAAAAAAATAACTACCCACTCACATAATACTTTTATGTCATTTTACAATTACAACAGTTAAATTTACCAAACACTTTAATTTCATTCTACTAGTTTTTCAGCTATCAGCTAAAAGTTAGCTTATCAGCTATAAGCTAACTTTTCAGCTATCAGCTAACTTATAGCTTAATTTTACCAAACAGAGCCAAAGGCTGGAACCGATCTTAGATTAGATAGTAAATATTAATATCTTGTTTTAAAAGTCATTCTATATTTTTAATTTGGAGAATGTTATGTTAAGAAGACTAATGTGGAAAAATTTATTAAACTTATAGTGTATTTAATTCTCTAAACATTAAATTTTTGTATTATTAAATACCTCCTCTTGTAATGGACCATTCAGAAATGCAGATTTCACATCTAAATGCATCAGAGGCCAATTCCTGTTAGCAGCTATTGCAATTACCAGTCTAATTATTTCATGTCTTGCTACAGGTGCAAACACTTCAAAATAATTTAGCCCAGGTTTCTGCAGGAATCCTCTTGCTACTAACCTTGCTTTGTATTTGCCAATTGATCCATCTGGCTTTAGCTTCTGCTTGAAGACCCATCTGACACTGATGGCTTTCTTGCCTTTTGGAAGTTCTGATAGCTTCCAAGTTTTGTTTCTCTTGATAGCATCAAGTTCTTCATTCATGGCCTGCAACCAGACTTGTTGCTTAAGAGCCTCTTCTATACTCACGGGTTCAGAGTCTACTAACATAGCACACTGAATAACTTCTCCCTCAGAGTCTACTTCAGTGTCTTGCAGCATATCAAACCCTGCAAACCTTCTTGGAATGCTTCTGATTCTCTGTGGTCTTTGATCTTGTTCCACATGATTTCCTTCAGAGGTGGGAGGTTGAGAAGTACTATCTTCAGAAGCTTCAACATCAGAGCCTTGACTTTCAGAGTCTCCTTCAGGACCACCTTCAGAGCCTGAACCACCTTCAGAGCCTGAATCACCTTCAGAACCTGAATCACCTTCAGAACCTGAATCACCTTCAGAACCTGAATCACCTTCAAGAAATATCACATCAGAGTTGGATTGAGTTTTGTTCCAATCCCAAGTTTCTAATTCCTTCACAATGACATCTCTGCTGAATTCAATTCTATTAGTCTTTGGACAATAGAGCTTATACGCACCTGTACTGTGGTACCCCACCAATAACATAACTTTGCTTCTATCATCCAGCTTCTGTCTTCTAGCGTCTGGAACATGTTTGTAACAAACAGAACCAAACACCTTCAAATGACTAACACTTTGCTTATCTCCAGTCCACTTTTGAATAGGAACTATTTCCTTCAACTTCTTCGTTGGACATCGGTTGAGCACATAACATGCCGTTGCAACAGCTTCACCCCATAAATTATGAGGAAGCTTCTTCTCTTTCAGCATGCTTCTCACCATATCAAGCAAAGTACGATTTCTTCTTTCAGCAAGACCATTGTGTTGAGGAGTGTAAGGAGCAGTAACCTCATGCTCAATTCCATTCTCCTCACAGAAAGTTTTAAACTCATTGGAATTAAACTCACCACCACCATCCGTTCTGAGAATCTTCAGCTTCTGACCACTCTGCTTCTCAGCTTTCACTTTGAACTTCTTAAACTCAGCAAACACCTCATGTTTGTACTTTATCAGGGATACCCATGTCATTCTAGTAAATTCATCTACAAATGACACAAAGTATTTATTCCCTCCAATTGATGCTACCTGAAATGGACCACACACATCAGAATGTACTACTCCCAATGCATGTTTTGCTCTTGGAGCTACTCCTGATGCAAAAGACAGTCTTGGTTGCTTTCCTTCCATGCACACCTTGCATGACTTCTCAGGTTTCTTGATTGTAGGAATTCCATTTACCAGATTCTTTGATTTCAAATGCCCTAGGCTTCTGAAATTTAAATGACCAAATCTTCTATGCCACAGCTCACTATCCTTCTCAACACTTGTTGCACTAAGGCATTCAGAGTCTGCAGTTTTAACATTCACCTTGAATGTCCTGTTCCTTCCCTGTTCTGACTCCATAATCAGCTTCTGATTACGATCATACAGCTTCAGAAGATTGTCCTTCATGGTAACTGAGAAACCTTTCTCAATCAATTGCCCTACACTCATCAGATTGCTTTTCATGCCAGGTACATACCATACATTCTGAATCAATGCTGATTTGCCATTGTTCAGAGTGACTCTGACATTTCCCATACCTTCAGCATTAAGGTATTTATCATCAGCACATCTGATCGTTGTACTCTTACTCGAGTCAAAGTCAACCAACCACTTCTTGTTTCCAGTAAGATGATTTGAACACCCTGTGTCCATATACCACCACTCTGATGAATTCATATCATCAGTCTCAGAAGCCATTAGCAACACAGATTCACCATCAGAGTCATCAGAGCTTCTGGCTATATTTGCTTCTTCTGACTTCCTTTCTTTGCTTGACCGACACTCAGAAGCAAAATGACCAAACTTCTGACAACAGTAGCATTGAATCTTCTTCTTGTCAAACTTCTCTTTTCCCTTCTGATACTTTTGCTTATCAGAGTTTGAAGTTTCAGGCTTCTGAACTCCATCAGACCTTCTCTTGGCTTCTGACCAAGACTTCTTCTGATGATTCTTACCAGAGTCTGCTTTCAGAGCCTGCTGCTCTACTTCTCTTTCAGAGTTTCTCTCAGTCAAACGCAACTCTTGTGCTTCTAGACTGCTTTGTAGCTCTTCAATTCTCATGGAACTCAAGTCCTTGGAATGTTCAATAGCTACCACAATGTAATCAAACTGAGGGGTAAGTGATCTCAATACCTTCTCAATGATTACTTGTTCTGAGAGTGTTTCTCCACACGCCTTCATCTCATTAGTGATTAAAATCATTCTTGAGATGTACTCAGGGACCTTCTCATTGTTCTTCATGTTGAGATTCTCATACTGCTTTCGTAAGGACTGAAGCTTCACCTTCTTCACTGATGCATCACCACCATAGCATCTGATCAGTGTGTCCCACGCGGCCTTTGCCGTTTCTGAGTCAGCAATCTTCTCAAACACGTTTTCATCCACACACTGATGGATGTAGAACAACGCCCTCTGATCTTTCTTCTTCGTATCCTTCTGAGCAAGCTTTTGTGCATCTGTTGCATCAGCTGCTACTGGAACATAACCTTCAGTAACAAGTTCAAGTACATCTTGAGCACCAAACAGAACAATCATCTGTTTCATCCAACGATTCCAGTTTTTGCCATCAAACACTGGAAGCTTGGTACTCATACCACTGTTTCCGTTCATCTTCAATCTTTGTGCGTTCACTTAAATCTCACTAACACTCGTGTTTCCCAATCCCGCAGAATCAGAAAATGTGATTCTGTTACAACTTCGTTCAAGATTCAACTCGAATTCAAGAAACGAAATCAATCACACAACGCCTCACGTTTCACTCGTGTTTCCCGTGGATTCGAACCGGAGCTCTAGATACCAATTGTTGGTGCACAAAGATGATAAATGAATGAAAAGAGAATTGTATTTAATGAACTTGAAAAATGACGGCTACAAGAAGAATAAAAGGCACTAACTTTTATGATGATATCACTACTCCTATTTATACACAAGGACTAGGTCATAAAGACAACATAGCAAAATACTAAAATACCCTTAAATATAAATTACTTCTAACAAGGTTGTTGTTAAATAGTATATGACAAAAAAAGTTCACCAAAATATTCGTCCAAATTATTAAAATAGGAGTTGCTGGGACAGATACACTTGTATACACCCACTGATTCAATTTGGTCGTATTTTATTTTGTTTTCTTCCCAAAATATCACTAATGTTTATTATTTGTACCATAAACTAATATTAGATAGATAAAAATAAGTAAATAACATGGAATATGCATGTGCTACTCAATCATCACATGCCTTTGGAGATGCGGGGCAAGCAAATCTCAATGATAAACCTAACTACAATGTTGAAACCGTGAAAGCTATGCTCTAATTATATGAAGAATCATATATGATCTATGATTCAACTTCTCTCTTGTCACTTGTATCTTCTTTTGGCAATGAAAATACTTTGCTTGTATCAAAATTAAACAACAACATTTGTAAAAAAAAAAACTACAACAATTATGTCAACAATGAAAAATAAAACTACAATATTTTTTTATTAATCCTTTAATTCCCAGGAGAAGGAGACCTTGATAATTTTCAATTGCGAGATAATGAAAACCTGACTAAAAATTATTCCCACCAAGAATGAAATTTGAATTCTCTCGAATAATTTATTATAAGAGAATACATTAATCATTTGAGCCCAATATCTTAATTAATTATAAATTAGAATTAGTTTGTGTGAAATCACCGACAAATACCTGTAAAATAACCACAATTCAAGACAAATAAACTTATCAATTGGTTACATTACATGAATAATAACGATAGATGAATTACCTATAATTGTTTTGCATATATATTCCAAAGTATAAGTTTTTTTGTTTTATTTTTACAAAATTCCAAGTATAGTTAAAGCTCATTTTATGAACATTTTATAGTCAAGTAAACTTATGAAGTAGCTTAATGAATTATAAATGAATTACTTAAGTTTAATAATGAATCAATAGTTTTTATAAATAGAACAATTAATCAATAGTAAAAAAAGCTTGTATAGTTTTCTGAGCTTAGCTCAATTGGTAGGACAATCGCATTATATATGCAGGGGGCAAGAGTTCAAACTCCGGTCATCCCATTTATCCACCTAAAGAGTGGAATTTCTAGCCACTAGACTACTTGACAAAAAAAAATTAGCAAAAAATGCTTAATAATCCACAAACCGCATGCAATAGAAACATTTAATAGATAACTTTTTTAGTTTTTTTAAAAAAAATCAATGTTACAGTATATTAAAATCATGGAATAATATTGTCAAAAGCAAATTGAAATTATTTTCATGACAAAATATTTTGTTGATATTTTAATTTTCTTAAAAGATAAAAATTTCAAAAAATGCCATATAAATCCAGAAATAAACACACTTTTTTAGAATTTAACGAGATTCCCAAACAAACAAAAAATTTAAACCAGAGAAATTAATTAGTAGTTAGGAGACACTTTTATTCTTACTAAATATTTTACTACAATAACTTGGTAACCTATTTTGATTGGATAAGATGTACACCTATCCATCAAATCCTAATTGGGTTGTCTCAATTTTCCAAAACAATTGAAATTATCCAATATTATAATTTTAAAAATAAATGAAAATTTAATTCACACATTTTTAGAATCGGAAATATTTACCGGACATTTATGAATGTCCATTTATTTATTTATATTTTAAAATGGAAAGGTATGAAATCATAATAAACCCCAACCTCATCAGATAAGTCATCAAGTATAGGTCATTAATTGGTCCCTCTTAAAAGTAAAAGACCCCCCCGGTTTCTCTCCCACACAATTTGAACGTGTGTGTGTGAGAGGGTGTGATTCACAATGAATATAAAGCGCGTTTGGACTCAATTGGGACAACGTACATAACTTCCAAAAAAAGCGTTTCAAAAATTGAAATGGATAAGCTGAATGCAGTTGAGGTTGGTGTGAGATTTTAGAGGGAAGGAACCTTCCAGCTCTATTACAGCACACTTCTTGCTCCTCAATAGAAACGCCTAGAAACATTTCTTTTTTATCTTTATTTATTCTATGTTACATTTTTTATATAGATTTTAGTGGGCCCCACCTTGACTATAATTGGGATTCAAGGCCAACCCAAGGCCAAGTGTCACAGTCCAAGTTGCCTTTTTATGATTTTTTTATTTACCCTTAGTCTAAATAAATAAATGTATAAAAAATAATTCTAAAACTAAAAATCGTATGGAGTATTTTTTTTTTGTAAATTTATTTTTTCCAACACATTTTTTAGTCCTAAAAATATATTTTTTAAAATTTAAATTTGAAAATACAATTGTCGACAAAAAAAATTACAATAAAAATAAAAATATTAAATTGAAATAAATTATACTTTAGACACTCAAATTGAAATACTAAATTTTAAAATAATGAATTAAATAAATTAAAGTGAATTGAAACTTATAATTAGACACATTTAATAAAATAAAATACGTATATAATAAGTTACAATTGAAATATGATAAAAAAACAACATTTTTTTTAAAAACTCAAGGCGATGATTAAATGGTTTATGCTTGAGACTTTGAAGTATACTCCATTTTAAATTTTATTGGTGTTAGAATTCTTTCGGCACTTATAATTTTCATATTGAATTAGTCTATACATAATTTTATTCTAATTCGAATTAAATTCATCGCTAGTGAATATATTTGTTGGTCCCTTTTATTAGTCGGTCTTTAAATTATTTATAGAGTTTAAAAAGAAAAGGAAAAACTTAAGTTCTTTTAAGTTCTTTTTTGTAGTAAATTATTTTGCATACTATTTATTTCTTTATTATTTTAATTTAGTTCTTTTAATTAATTGAATAAAATGGAATTAAATAGTGGATAGATGTTCTGGTTTTGTCAGCTGCAATAACAAATAAAGGTTAGACAGATGGCAAAGACTTTGTGATCTAATTGGCCAATGTCATTTATGAGGTTAGAAAAGAAACGTAGAAAATGTGGGAAAAGGCCATATTCAATTCAAAGCATAAATAAACCAAATAAAAAATTAAGAAAAAACCGCATATATATAATTCACACAACAACTCAAAAACAACACACAATACAATTTTCACCCTTTATCAAACACCTTCCATTCATTCATTCTTAACCTTAATAGGAAATTTTTGTTTTATGTAAAAATCAAAAGGGTTTTTCATTCTTCTTCAAGGGTTGAAACTTTTTCTGATTTTAACCCTTTAATTTTCTTTCAAGAGCCTTCTTTTTTGTCATCTTTTATTTGAAGCTAAAAAGAAGGCTCTTGTGTATTATTATTATTATTCAAAGAATTTTTCTTTGTTTTTTTTGGGTTTCATTAAGGGAAAGATTAAATAATTGTTGTTGTTGATTCTGCAAAAATGTTGAGATTATGGTTTAGTTATTTACAATTGGTGGAGCTTTTTGTGAGTTCATTGGTTCATTTGCTTTATGGGTTTTACATATTTAGTTCAGCTGTTGCTGGAGATCTATCAATGGTTCTTAATGAATATTTTCAAAAACCTAATATGAATGTTGTTGAAGATAAACAAAAATTGACCCTTGATCAAAAACATGATGATAATGATCTTCCTCCTATTGTTTTGGTTCATGGAATTTTTGGATTTGGCAAAGGGGTAATGAATTTTTAGAAATTTTATTGTTTGTCTTAAAAATTCAAGTTTTTTAATGATGTTTTTTCTGTTTTATTAATGTTGTTTTTTTGATTTATCAGAGATTAGGTGGTTTGTCATACTTTGCTGGAGCAGAGAAGAAAGATGAAAGGGTACTTGTTCCTGATCTAGGGTCTTTAACAAGCATCTATGATAGGTGAGTGTTTAAGGGGTTAATGTTTGTTTGTGCATGCTTTGTGTTTGTGAAAATTCTTAAAAGAATTGTGAAATTTTGTTTTTGTTTTCTCAGGGCTAGAGAATTGTTCTATTATTTAAAAGGAGGACAAGTTGATTACGGCGAAGAACATAGCAAGGCGTGTGGACATTCACAGTTTGGAAGAATTTATGAACAAGGTTTGGACATTGGAGATCTTCATGTTATGTTTGTTGTTTGTTACATTTGTGAAATTTTTGTATGATGTTTTTTATTATTAAAATGTCTTTTGTTTTGTTATTTTGGTATATTGCAGGACATTATCCTGAGTGGGATGAAGATCATCCTATTCATTTTGTTGGGCATTCAGCCGGAGCACAGGTTGTTCGTGTTTTGCAACAAATGCTTGCTGATAAGGTTAGTCTTGATCTTAATGCTATGTTTTTTTTCTTGCATATTTGGATAGTGTATAAGGTAGTTTTTGATTTTGGTATAAATGTGTGTGTAAGATTGGTTATTTTTAATTAAAATTGATTGTGCATTTGTGCCTTCAAACTTTGGTTTGACTAGACTTGATAGATAATAAATTTTACATCAAACTTGGATTTTGAGCATAAATATCCAAATCAATTTGAGTCAAATTAACTTTACAAAATCAAGTTCATTCAAAATTGTTATTGAGAAAGGATTATTTATGATGGTTTTTAGATTTTGTTGATAATTTGATATTCATATTGTCTTCAGGCATTCAAAGGATATGAAAACACTTCTGAAAACTGGGTGTTAAGCATCACATCCTTATCCGGAGCATTTAACGGGACTACAAGAACCTACATAGATGGCATGCAGTGAGTTCTTATAAACTTTTGTTTCTTCTTAAACATAGAACACACATATAGAGTTATTGGCTTTAAATAGCCTTCTTAAAATAATATTGCTGGCTTTAAAGTTTTCACCGATTATCACCAATGTTGAGTTTCAGTGTCGAGTTTGGTGTCTGTCTGTGTGAGTGTTTCATATGTGTTAAGCTAGTCTCTCTATTGTTTCAGGCCAGAAGATGGGAAAACATTGAAACCTATTTGCCTGCTACAGCTATGCCGAATTGGGGTGATACTATATGATTGGTTAGACATTTCCTGGTTGAAAAACTACTACAATTTTGGGTTTGATCACTTCAACATGTCATGGAGAAAGATGGGCATATGGGGTCTTGTTGATTGCCTTTTGGGGAATGCAGGTCCATTTGCATCAGAGGATTGGATCCTCCCTGATCTTACAATTCAAGGGTCTATTAAAATCAACTACCACCTTCATACATTCCCTAACACATACTACTTCAGCTACGCGACAAAACAGACAAGGAAGATCATGGGCGTCACGGCTCCTTCAAGCATACTAGGAATTCATCCCCTACTTTTCATAAGAGTATTGCAAATGAGCCAGTGGACTCATCCTTCAGATGTTTCTCCCCCTTATAAAGGATACAGGTGAGGTTCTTAAAAGCAATATATTTTGTTTTCACCTTCCTATGGCAATACTCAATTATAAAATGGATTTAAGGACCTGCGTGGAGAAACTTATTTGAACTTATCTACCGACATAATCACTTATGAAATTGTCTGGGAGAGCTTATGGAAACAGTTTACAACATGCCCATAAGCTTCCCAACATAGCTTATGATAACAGATTACAACTTATATAGTAGTATTTTGACTTTATTTATCTTCTGTTATAGGATTGACTTGTACACAAGTACTAATATGATAAACAATTAATTAAGTTGTTTATCCAAATAGGGCCTAAGATTGATAAATCAAGTGTTGTGTAATTGTCTGTGCAGGGATGAGGACTGGCAAGACAATGATGGAGCACTAAACACGATATCAATGACTCATCCTCGACTCCCAATTGAACACCCTAACCATTTTGTAGAAAAGGAATCGGATTGCCAACCAATGCAACCTGGCATCTGGTTAGTTAAACTACCTCTATATTCTTTGGCTCAATAGTTATTAGTATTTCATATTTTAACAAGTACTTTAGAAAGCACATTGTTTAAGTCAAACCTGTAGCTTTAGAGCTTGACTTTGCATTATTTTCTTTGACCATGAATTGCACGCATGGCCGGCCTACAAACGGTTTGAATTGGTCCACTTGTTATTAATTTCTATATATGCCATTCAACATGCTTTAATTGTCCAGCAAATTCTCAACAAACTGAATATTAATGACATACATCATTTTACTATTTTAGTGAAGTTCCCTCCTTTTACGAGATCCAGCAAAGTTTAGTTTAATATAGTTTTTTTTGAACAAGTAGTTTAATATAGTTGTATATATAATATCATGATTCATGAAATTACTGACTTATTTGATGTGAATTTTCGCATAGTCTGTTGTTCTGTGCACTAACCAAATTATGATATATTTGATGAAACAGGTACTACAAATACGTGGAGGGTGATCATATATTATTCATTGTTAATCGGGAGAGAGCAGGAGTGCAGTTTGACTTGATCTACGACAGTATTTTCGAACGATGCAGGAAGCATGTATTTAGGAAGAAGCTTCCAACATTGCCGAATGAAATCCATCACTAGCAGACTTTTATATGTCAAGATATAGGCAATTCATTTCAATTATAGATGTCCCTCCTTTATCTTTGTAAATGTAAATTATATAAAAATATTGCATTTTCCTTCACTTTTATACCACCAATTTCTGTAACTTGTAGGATTGTGAGAGAGATATCAGAGGCTTTAGGTATTTTTACAAACACATCACAATAGTGTATACAATTGTATCAGTATATGAAATGAAATATCATGAAAGTTTCTGGTCTCTGTGCCTGTCTAACTATTATTATATTTTTATGAAAGCAAGTTCATTATATTATCAATAATAATTCCAATACATGTTGAAAAACATCAAAGATATTGAAATAGTATGAGTAATTTGTTGAGGTTGATTGTCAAGTCCCACATTGTCCAGTCTCTTAAATAAAGAAGGTTAAAAATTAGCCATCGGAGAAGTTCCACATTGTTTAGTATGGTGAAGCAAGGGGGAGACCAAGGCTTATATCTGACTTAGTTTATATATTTGCTTTGTGAGACCATAGTTGTACGGGAGTATTGGGGTAAGAGTGAGAGAAGTCAATGTGTGTTGAAATTTTTACATAGTTATAATTTCTTAGATGTCGGTTTAGATAATGGTCTTGATTTGTTTCCTAGGTTTTGGAATTTTCACATTTTATTATAGTTTGTGCTTATTTATTTTTGGATTAAATATGTTTTTAGTCTCTACTTTTATGTGAGTTTTGACTTTTAGTCCCTACATATTTTTATTATATTTTTAGTCCTCCACATTTTTGCCGTTTGCATTTTTAGTCTCTACCGTCGATTTTTTGTGACTTGGATAACAGAATCGGCCACATAGATGACACATAGCTTGTACCTATATTAAGGCTGTTTGGTTTTTTATTTATTTATTTTGACAATAGGTTTTTATTTCTTCCTCGGTCACTTTTATAGCAGTTTATTTTGATGCATGATGAGTATAATTTATTTTAGTAATAAATATATTTTTTGTATCTTATAATTTTTTATTTTTTTAGTAATTTTAAAGTTACATCTATTTCATTCTTTGTTCTATAAAACTTTGCTATCTAACTTTGTACCAAAAAAACAAAACAACTTTAGTATCTAACTTTTATAAGAATTTATGCATTTAATATGTACATAGAATCAAAAACACTTATTTTAATAAAAGGTAGAGACTCAAAAAATGATAAATTGATAATTTTTTATGGGAATTTGAATAAAATATAAATATTTTTTAGGAATTAAAAATATATTTAACTCTTCATTTTATATGACTCAATACATTATTTTTGTGAATTTGATTTCCGCAGTTTGTTAATATTATGTTAGCATTGTTTAGGTGGCTTCTAAGGTGAGGTATTTTTCTCCTATACATTTAACGTTAAAATAGTTTTTTTCACTTCCAAATCCGTCATGTTTGAAGTTTGTTGGATTTGTTTGGTTATTGTAGACATGATAAAAAAAAACGTGTTCTGCCATATTTAATTTCTATTAAATTTAAACCATTGAATAATTAAACAGTGAATTGTTTTTGCTTCACCGATGAGGAATTTAATAGAGTCTTCACTCTAAAAACCACACATTATTAGAGAACCAAAATCATTAATTGAGAAATAGAACATCCTAATTATAATTAGACTTTTTCTAAATAATGGAGAGGTAATATTATGACTGACTTAGGAAAAGAGATATATATATATATATATATATATATATATATATATATATATATATATATATATATATATATATATATATATATATATATATATATATATATATATATATATATATATATATATATATATATATGGGAGGGGATCATTTGACACCTGGTGTCAAACTAATTGTTTTACACCAAATCTTGTCCGTACATTCCTCTTTAATCCAAAGACTAATAATTACCCACTTAAGTGTATTCACGTGAGATCATTTTTAACTTAGTCTCTTTCTCTCTCTGTCTTGTTACAGATAGAAACCAATTTTCATGACATCATTTTGCGGTTTCCCTTTCACCCACGTACTTAAAACCCTTTTCGCGCGGGTACTCGATGGCGGCAATCTACAGTTCATGAGAATAAGGATTCTCACAATTGCTAAACCGTTGCTGCATATTCTCTACCCTTTGCTTCTCATCTATTTGAATGTGTCTTCTAAAATCAAGAGGAGTAATAATTTATGGATGCCAACTCAGAGATCTTTGAAGAGCCCGACTTTGAAGTCCGAAATACCCCTGTTTTAGAGTTTAATGGCGCAAACTTTGATAATCTTGCAGAAAAAGTGAGCAATAATATTAGTGAGGTATTGTATTATTAAACTTTTGCAATTTTTTTGGGGTTGATTTGCAATTACTCTGTGTGAAATCGATGTTTTATGTTAATTTTGAGCTTATCAGCTGGTGGAAGTAGGGTGGTGATTTTTATTTTTTAGGTTGATATATTTTCATTTCATTTTGGGTATTGTCATTTTCATTGTAAGGGTTGGTGATTGGTATATTTTCTTCTAGTGGTTGTGGCAGAGATAATTTTTGCTTGTTCTTGTAATTGATTTTTTGTTTTAGGAGGTTTGTGATGATCTGTTAGTCAATGATTGTTTTTACTTAGTCCACGTTTTTGTGTTTTTAATAATTCCTAGTTCTAGTTTGTAGGAGGAAGTTCTATTTTTTAGGAGCTGTTTCTTTTATTCATGTTTTGTAGTCATGCAGTACCAGTTCTTGACTTATTCCAATTGTAAGGCTATATAAGCCTACTTTCACTTTCTGATGAATAATACAGTTTATGCTTTCCACATATTATTATCTCTAATTATAACAAGTGCAAGTCTATGTTTTGCTGTTTGGAGTATGTCTATAAGTGTTGTTTAACTGTATTTCTATTTTAGCCTACTGTTATGCCCATGATTTAGGCACTTAGGAATGGGCTATGTTTCTTCCTCTTGCGCTGCTTAAGGTCAATTGGCAAGAAATAGTTTGTAATGTTTCCATTGAACTTATTTCTTCCTCTTGCTAAATTTTGAGTTTAAAGCATCTTTTGTTATTGCATATATAGGTTTTTAACTTTAGCTTTTTTTTATTATATATATATACATAGGGCGCTGAAGTTAAAAATAATGAAGAAATAACTTCAAAGGATGTTGCAGAAGATTCAAATGTCATTGAGGTTGAAAATAATGAACAAATAACTTTAGAGGATGTTGCACAACAAGATTCAAATGTCATTGAGCATCCTAAAAAATTTCCTCATATTGGGTTGGAATTTGACTCTTTGGAAGATGTTAAAAATTTCTACAAAGCATTTGCAAAAGAAGAAGGCTTTGGGGTTCGTACACGTTCTAGCAAACCAAATTTATGCATACTTGTGTGCTCTAATGCTGGTCAGCGTACAACCGATAATGCGAAGAATGAGGACAGTAATTCGCTTAATAGAAAATCTAGGAGAAGGTGCTCTAGTTCAAGAACTAATTGTATGGCATCACTTACCGCTTCAAAGGCACGAAAGAGACACCGGTGGGCTATCATTGGCTTTAATAATGTCCATAATCATGGCATGGTTAGCCCAAAGAGTGTGAAGTATCTTAGATGTCATAAGAAAATGAGTGCAGCAACAAAAAGCCTTGTTGAAATGTTTGATAAAGAGGGTTTGCCTACCGGAAAAGTTGCTGCAATGTTTAACAATCCAAGTTCAACCTTCTCTAATAGAGATTGTTGGAATCATCTTAGAGATCTTCGATCTAGAAATTTAGATGTTGGAGATGCCCAAGCTGTGTTCAACTTTTGCATACAAAAGCAAACTGAGAATCCAAATTTCTTTTATGCAATACAGTGCGATAATGATTCACGAATGATTAACTTTTTTTGGGTAGACGCAAGATCAAGGTTAGCCTATGAAATATTTGGAGATGTTGTTACATTTGATACAACATACAAGACCAACAAGTATAGTATGCCATTTGCACCTTTTACCGGAATCAAAAGATTGCGTTTTTTGTCAGGGAATGGTGGAAACCTGTCAACAGTTGTTTCTGCACTGTAACTTCGCCTTGGGAGTTTGGTATGCGATTTTTAATTGGCTGGGGTTTGCTTATATTTCTCCTTCGAACATCTCAATCTCGTTCGCTTGTATGGATGGTATGGGGGTTTCGAAACGTAGGAAAAAAGGCCTTCTGCTGTTTTGGCAGGTCGTGCTATGGTCGTTATGGAGGGCTCGCAATGACAGAATCTTTAGTAACAAAGAGGTGTCGGTTTTGGAGGTGGTGGAGTCTATTAAGTATATCTCCTAGAAGTGGTATTTGGGTAGAATTGCTAATCACCCTTGCCTGCTATATGAATGTAATCACCCTTGCCTGCTATATGAATGGTTGATGGAATCTTGGTACTGTTTGGAATTGTAATTGCTAGGATGTTCTTATTAGGTAGTTTCAGTTTTGCATTGGTTTTGGTGTTGTATGGTGTAGAGCTTTGGCTCTTTTACTTCTGTTTTGTTTCTTAGTTTTGCATATAGTTGTAATTCCTTTTCTCTTGATGGTACATCTTGTGCTTGTCAATGAGAGTGATCAATATATTTAGTTGTTTCAAAAAAAACTTATGTC
This sequence comes from Trifolium repens, assembly GCA_030408175.1. Lineage (NCBI taxonomy): Eukaryota > Viridiplantae > Streptophyta > Magnoliopsida > Fabales > Fabaceae > Trifolium > Trifolium repens. The sequence goes on along the minus strand of CP125845.1, from coordinate 21,152,382 downwards.
AAATAAAATAGAGGTACTATATTAAACATCCTTTGAAAGGATAATTTGTGATGCATGCTTTTTCTAAGCTTTGAAAATATCTGCTACAACAGAGCAGGACATGAGCTTGACTCAACTAACAGAAATTTTTTTTGCAAGTGGCAAGGCTTGCTATTTTCTTATTAGGTGCTATATGTCAAGGCTTGCAACTGTCAAACTCCATATGCAGCACCAAACTGCAAAATAAACAAATTGCAATGTTATTAAGTCATAGAGTAAAGAGAAAGAATTATTAATGGATAAACCCCTATTTTGGTCTATAAAAGTGTAAAATGTATTAATTCATGAATGTATCTAAATTGCAAATACATTCTTAGCCTCTTCTTTTAATAATTTTATGAATTAAATTGATAAACAAAAAACACATTTGAGAATTAAATTGACTATCTAAAAACAAATTTGAAGTCAAAAAAATGATTAATAAAAGAGACATTTTAAGATATATTTGTAATTCCGATATACTCAAAGACAAATGTGACACCAAGATACACTCGCCAAACATCAAAATAGTAGTTTAACCGATTATAAAAAATATAGTACTTGTCAAAGTCATACATAACAAACTATCCCTGCTTTTTATTGTGTCAACAATTGAAAGGTTCAATTTAGGTAAAAATAAGCATATATGACCAAGAGATTATCTATAAGTAATGAACCAGAGATTATCTATAAGTATGAGGGGAAAATCCAACAATCAGACAAAAACAAGAAGCAAAAACTGATAATTCTGGAACAACGAAAAAATAAAAGCACTTGCCCCATATCCAATATTTCTTTCCCCGTTCCTTTCCTATCCTATTTGAAGATTTCACTTGCCCCATATCCAATTCTGGCCACTACGATTTAAATTCATCCATCATCAATCAATTAAGGTTACTCTCTTCCCCACTTTCCATTCTTTCTATTCTCCCCTTCACACCCATTACACCTTTTCATCACCCCCACCAATTCAATTTTTGTTATGAGTACTCTTTCTTCTTTTCTATTGTTTTCGATTTTTTCCACCAAATTCTTACCTGATTCAGTTTCCCCTGTTAGGTAAAGGTCGATGGTGAGCGAAAATGGGTTTCTGATTGCAACAATGAGAGACTAAGTGAAAACTGATGTCACGTGAATATAACATTAATTATTAATCTTTGGATTAAAGAGGAATGTACGGACAAGATTTGGTGTAAAACAATTAGTTTGACACCAGGTGTCAAATGATCCCCTCCCTATATATATATATACTCTAGACCACACATTATTCAATTGAGATTCAAACTCTAAATTTATAAGTTAAAAAGTTAAACAGTCACCACAACATTAGCCTCCATGAATGAATGTATATACCAATTAAATTTATATGTTATAATTTTCAATGTGGAGGAAATTTTGGTGTAGGTGGGGTGGGGGTGTCTTTGTATGATAGTTTATAGTGTTGACACGATATTTGTATGGAACCTAAACATGTATAAATAGCCTTATTTTGTGGTTTGTTGAAGATAAAAGAGGGCTAATTGTTTTTAAAATATGGTAGCTTTTGCATGGTGGGTGTGTTTAATTAGTTGATCTATAAGCCAAAATGATTAGACTAAGGAATATTTATCAGCAGTTGGTGGAGGTGTTTTTGAGCTCCTTGCTTATTTTGTTTTATGGATTTTACATTTTTGGACCTAGTGTTCCTCAAGATCTCTCCAATAGTCTCCTTGAACTTGAAAATGACGAGGTCAAAGAGAATGAAAATGGTGACATGCCCCAATCAAGACCAACCCTACATGAAGATTAATAGCTTAAAGAGTTAAGATTGGAAGTGCCTTTACTAGAGGGAATGCTAGGAAGCTAAAGACACAATTGGAGTAACAAATTGTTAATTTTCTCCGCAGCTTTAAGAAATATGACAAGATTGAGTCACATCATACTTATCTTTTGATTGTAAAGTTAACTTAAATGTAATTTTGCGATGTAATAATCATACTTTTAATTATGAAGTAAGTTTAGTTTGTGTGTGTTTCTAAGCACTTAGTAACTTAGGCACCATGTCACTAGATGTGTGCACCTTAGGCACCATATCTTTTTGTCTAGACTATATATGCCTTCCATTTGTGTTGATTTAGAGAAATGCTCTCTGGAATTCTTCTCTGAACTAAACTTGAACCTTATGAAGAGCTTCATACTCTTATGGTGATTCTACATTTTGATCTTATCATTTTTTTGTGAAATGTGGTGATTTTTATCATTTCTTTCCCACTCCACTTTTTCTTGTTTACGACTCTCCTGTCAATTGCTATTTTGTTGAAAAATTATCACTTTGTTAAATCCTTCAACTCATATGGAAGCATTTAGATCCATACCCCCCTATTGTATTTGTTCATGGTTTTTTCCGATTTGGGCCATTTAGCAAACGGGTGAACCCACTCTTTTCATTTTCTTTCTTTGGGCCTTAAATGGTTAGGGATTTCTTTTGTCACCCCACACATATACACACTTTGGGAAAAGTGGCACATGTTTCTGTTTCCACTTTATTTTAAAAAATTGTCGTTTTTTTAAAAAGGAAAAATATTTGTTTTTTTAAAAAAATATATAATTTGAATTAATCTTAGGATTGGGAAAATGACCTCTCTTATTTTTCTTTTGCTACAAATGACCTCTTTTTTGGTCCGATACTGAATTTAAATAAAAGGAAAATAAAATATATTGCTCAAAATAATATTAGGTAAAAATTGCATCAAAAATAAATATTAGGTATAAATTTTTAAATTCTGTATGGATTTTTTAAATCTTTTTAAACATTGGATGAATAAATTGTCCTTGTAGAAGAGAAAAATAAGACAAGAGGACAAATACTATAATTTATATAAGAGTAATAACTAATATTTCGTAACAGAGACCTTACGAAAATAAAGCTGAAATTTGTCTAGGTCCATTATTAATGACTCGAAAGTCGAAACATATAAATTACATATGGTACGAAAATAAAGAAAAATTGAAACATTTCAAATGCAAAATCCAAAAGTTTAATAAGAAGGTAACCAAATAAGACTAGTGCATATGACAAACACACGTAAAGAATAAATTAAACCAATCACAAGTGGAAGAAAAAATTAACATGGTGATCCCATATATACAGCACTAACAACAATAAGGCAAAAACATGCACTAACAACAATAAAATGAATATTTATGGACAAAAAAAAAATCTACAAAGATTTTAAAAATTAAATACAGCAGTCAGATCCGCTAGGCAAACAAAAGACATCACAAGAAAGACAAAAATATGGAGAACAAATGACTTATTATGACACCAATCAGAAAAAAGGAAAGGTAACTTCTAATTTTTTGGCTTATTATACAACTTGTTTTTGGTTTTCCGTTGATATTCTTTTCGGCTTATTTAAGCTGCAATTTCTATATGAATTAAAGTTAATAATTTATACCGTTAGTTGGTTCAGTGGTGATTGACGCTGAACATGATAGGGAGGACCACAGTTCGATTCCCCACAACTGCGATCAGGAGGGGGCTGAAACCACTTGATGCCATAACTGACCCCCGAACCAGATTCAACTGGTGGCGAAAACAAAAAAAAAGTTAATAATTTATGTGAGATTAACTTAGTTGATAGAGAAATTGTATTTTATATTCAAAGTTAGAATTTAAATTTTAGATACTCCATTTATGCATTTTAAAATGAAAAATTTTAACTACTAAAATACTTGAAAAAAGAAAAGAAAAAATTACTTCAATGATATTTTTTATCTTCTCAACTAATTAAGCAATAACTTTGCTTAATTGTTAGATGTGTTTCTATAAAATGTTTGATAAGTTGATTATGTTTTTTTTTTTGTCTAACATAAGAAATAAATGAAAGTATTCTAATGTCACATATTAGAATATATAGCATATCATGACAATAATAGAAATTATAAACATAGTATATCATGTCATGATCTTATTAGCCTTAGATATAGTTGCATGAATTTAAAACACCATATATAATAATAATAAGAAGAAAATGTGATAAAACTTATCTTTTGAAGTCATCATCTTTAGATTGCTTTGATGCCTTGTAATTTCTCTCGTCAAAGATAATAAGATAGGATCTTCCTCCTCTTTTTTCTTAAGCTTCAATGGATAGACATACAATGACATCTCTTACAAGAAATAAGAGTTACAATGTTATTAGAATCATTCAAGTCATTGTAGTCAATCTAGTCATTACAGTCATCAAATCATTGTCTATAAAAAAGTCATTGTCTATATGTCCCAAGACATATATTTATAGAGAAAATGAGGATGTGACCTACCCTTTTATGAAGGGTTACAATGGTTCTATCAATTCTTTTATGAATATTCACAAGGTATCAAACCATATTCTTACACGAAGAGTTGAATGGTTCCATCCATTATAGATTCATTTAACTATAAGCTACACTATTCAAGCACACTCGCCATGTGATATCCAACATCTATTGTTCATAATATGAATATTCCAAGACCCATCAAGATATGTATCATATTCAACCCATTAATATTTAATAAATTAATGAAAGACCAAAATATAGAAATAAAATTTCTTACAGTATAGTGATAAGAATTTCACCTTCTAAGATGAATAAGTGAAAAGTATCAAAGTTCAAACTTCGGTTCCTATATATTACATGTAATGTTTCTACCAATTTAATTATGGTCACGGGATTTCTGGTAATCGGTTGATTATGTTTCTTTTGAAGAGGTACCCAATTAAAAATTTATCACATTGAGTAATTGAATAAAAAATTTAATATATACTTTTTTGAAAAATAAATAAATTTGAAAGCATCAAATAAATGCTAAAGTAGTTGATAATAATGTACTTCCTCTCATCACAAATAAATGCAAACAAATACATATATTTTTTCCCTCAAATAAAAGTAAATATTTCTTTTCTTTTCTTTTTGAAGAAGTCAAAAGGAATATATTAAAGTAATTTTTTTTAACAGCAAATATATTATTATTAATCAATCAGATCTCTATACAAGACAAACAGGGATCGGTAAAGCAAAAGCTACAAAACAAAGGTTTCGTATATAGGTGCGATGAAATTACCAAAACAGACGACGCCTAAAAGAGTTCACTTCTAATCCCATATTTAGAAATACACTCTGTTAGTGTTTTCAACCTGATAGGTTGAATATATTTTAGGGTTGGCTTCATTTGTTAAAATAAGCCTTTGGACCAGATGTGGTGACTGATGTGCACACATGTGGTACCTGAACTGAATACCCTAAAAACGCGCTTTCATTATTTGCGTGTGATCTTTTGAAAAAGATTTGTTTTGAAACAAACACATCCACGCTAGCTTGCGCGCCAAGGAACGAGCTGAAAGATTGAAAAAGATTCAGAAAAGATTTAAGAAGGCCGGCTTGTTACTAGAAGATTCAAAAAGATTTAAAACAAACCTATCTTTTGTTAAAAGATTGAGTTTGTTACTTGAAGAATACGATGGTCAGCTACCAGTTCTCGTTCTATATAAAGGAAGGCTGAAGACTTGTTTTACTCACTGAAATTAGAATTAATATTTCTAGTCTTTAGGATTTCAGTCTTTGTCACTTTGTTTCTTGTTTCCATTGAGACTTGAACTAGGGTTGTATTTAGCTCTTAAGCTTTTAAGCACAGAGCTGTTCTTTTCTTGGTTCTAATTTGAAACAAGATTTGAACTGTGAATCACTCAAAGCTTTGAAGCACGAGTTGGTTCTTTAGGTTAGGAGTGCGTCTCCATCATTGAGTTTGTAAAAATCCTTGTGAGGAGCAAGGTCCTTGTGAGGAGCAAGGTAAAGTCCTTGTGAGGAGCAAGGCAAGTTAAAATCCTTGTGAGGAGCAAGGTAGGATTGCCAGGAAGTGACTAGGGGTCGTCATATCTTGTGAGGAGCAAGGTAGAATTAGCACGGGTAGTGTCTAAGTGATAAGTTGTAAACTAGGATTGTTTAGCTTTGAATTGGAACTATCATAGTGGATTCATTCCTGGATTGGTATCCCCCAGAGTAGGTTGCGAGTTGCGCTCAACTGGGTTAACAAACTCACTGTGTTATTTATCTTCTGCACTTTATTTACCTTGTTCATCAAGTCGCTGGCATGTCTATAATGTTGGCACATTAGGCACCACATCGTATATCATAACCCTAACGTGCACCATATCACGCTGCACATCTGTGACTTGCTACCGGAATTTCAATTGGCATCAGAGCAGGCACCCTGTTCTGTTTTAGGGTGAGCTCCAGGGAAGATACTTTCTGGAACCATGGACAAGGATGGAACTTTGGTCAGCAAACCACCTCTTCTGGATGGCACTCACTATGACTATTGGAAGTTACGCAAGGCAGCTTTCTTGAAATCCATTGATAGTAGAACTTGGAAAGCAGTGCTAAGAGGTTGGGAACATCCTAAAGTCAAGGATGCTAATGGAATTGTTACTGAAGAGCTCAAACCAAAAGAAGATTGGACTCCAGCAGAAGATACACTAGCTCTTGGCAACAATAAAGCTTTAAATGCATTATTCAATGGAGTTGACAAGAACATGATCAGACTCATGAAACAATGCACTGTTGCCAAAGATGCTTGGGAGATACTCAAGACAACCCATGAAGGAACCTCCAAGGTAAAATGTTCAAGACTTCAACTTCTCCACTCAAAATTTGAAAATCTCAGAATGAAAGAAGAAGAGACCATCTATGACTTTCATATGAGTGTTCTTGACCTAGCAAACTCCTTTGATTCCTTAGGAGAAAGGCTATCTGATGAGAAGTTGGTAAGAAAAATCCTCAGATCTTTGCCAAAAAGGTTTGACATGAAGGTCACAGCTATTGAAGAAGCTCAAGATATTGCAAGCATGACAGTAGATGAAGTAGTAGGCTCTCTTCAAACCTTTGAGATGAACTTCAGTGAAAAAGTTGAGAAGAAAGGGAAAAACATAGCCTTTGCCTCCAACACTGAGGAAGCTAATGACGACCTTGACACCAGAGAAGATCTCTCAGAAGAAATAGTGCTGCTTGGAAAACAATTTAACAAAATTCTGAAGAGAGTGGATAGAAGACCAAGGAGGAATGTGCAGCACATCCAGCCCAACATCAGCAAACAAGGGAACACCTCAGCAAAATCCAAGACAGAAGAAGAAGACAAGGGCGTTCAATGCTTTGAATGTGAAGGCTATGGTCATGTCAGAACTGAATGTGCCACATACTTGAAGAAACAGAAGAAGGGTCTAGCAGTAACTTGGTCAGATGAAGATAATTCTGACAATGAGGCAGACAATGTGACTGCAAACCATGTAAGGGCAATGACTGGTGTGTGCTTCTCTGACAATGAATCATGTGATGAGGAATTCACTTTTGAAGAATTAATCTCCATGTACAAAAATATGTACCTCAAAAGTGAAGAAGTATGCAGAACTGTTGTAGAACAGAAAAATCACATTGAGCAACTCAAGCATGAAAAGCAGGAGCTACAGGTTAAAGTAATCAGCCTTCAAGATGAAATCAAGCTTCTATCATTCAATCTTGAAAGCATGACTAAATCTGTTAGGATGATGGGGACTGGAACGAAGAAACTTAATGAAATCCTCAGCATCAGAAATCATCTCAATGACCCAACTGGAGTAGGCTATGAAAAAACTGATAGCAAAGAAACTCATCAGTCAAATTTTATTCCTGCTCAAAAAGGATTTGACAATGAGATGATGTTACCACATCCTGCACCACATCAGACACACGCACACAAGAAGAAGTCCACTACAGTAAAGTGTCACTATTGTGGAAAGAATGGTCACAGCAAATCCTCCTGCTACAAGCTCTATGGTTATCCAAAGAAGAAATCTCAACCTCAACACAGAGCTTATCATGCAAAGGCCAGGACCAAGAAGGAGTGGAAGCCAAAAGCCAAAGTTGTTGCTCACATAGCTCATACATCTCTCAGAGCCTCATCAAGAGAAGATTGGTACTTTGATAGTGGGTGCTCCAGACATATGACAGGTGTAGAAAAATTTCTGAAAGATATAAGTCATACACCACCAGTTATGTGACCTTTGGTGATGGAGTTAAAGGAGAAATCAAGGGAATTGGGAAACTTCACAACATTAGTTTACCAAAACTTGATAATGTTCTGCTTGTGAAAGGGTTAAAGGCAAACTTGATCAGCATAAGTCAACTCTGTGATCAAGGACTTAAGGTTGATTTTACAAAGAATGACTGCCTGGTAACCTCCAACAAAGGAGAGCTGCTGATGAAAGGAGAAAGGTCAAAAGACAACTGCTACTTATGGATTCCTCCTGAAACAGCTCATTCCACTACATGCAATGTTAGTCAAACAGATGAAGCAAACCTATGGCACCAAAAACTTGGGCACCTGCACTTGAGAGGAATGATAAAACTCATCTCCAAAGAAGCTATCAGAGGTCTACCAAAGCTAACCATTGAAGAAAAGAATATATGTGGAGATTGTCAGATAGGCAAGCAGATCCAGATGTCACACCCAAGGTTGCCACATCAGGGAACATCTAGAGTTTTAGAACTTCTCCATATGGACTTAATGGGACCCATGCAAGTTGAAAGTCTTGGTGGAAGAAGGTATGCCTTTGTTGTTGTGGATGATTTTTCAAGATACACTTGGATAAGCTTCCTCAAAGAAAAGTCAGACACATTTGAAGAGTTCAATGAACAATGTATTAGACTTCAAAGGGAGAAAGATAGCTCAATCATCAGAATTAGGAGTGATCATGGCAAGGAATTTCAAAACTCAAAATTTGCTGAGTTCTGCTCAACTGAAGGGATAGCACATGAGTTCTCCTCTCCAATCACACCATAACAAAATGGGGTTGTTGAAAGAAAGAACAGAACCATACAAGAAGCAGCAAGGGTCATGCTACATGCAAAGAAACTACCTTACTACTTCTGGGTAGAGGCAATGAACACAGCATGCTATGTTCATAATCGTGTTACATTAAGAGCAGACACCTCTACCACTCTGTATGAGATATGGAAAGGAAGAAAACCCAATGTCAAATACTTCCATGTCTTTGGAAGCAAATGCTACATCTTGGCTGACAGAGAACAAAGAAGGAAGCTGGACCCTAAGAGTGATGAAGGAATCTTTCTTGGCTACTCAACAAACAGCAGAGCCTACAAAGTCTTTAACAACAGGACCAAAACAATGATGGAATCAATCAATGTTGTTATCAAAGACTATTCTGATGAGAAAGTGCATGATGAAGTACCAGATGTGGGCACATCAGACTCCCTACCTGAAGACTCTGAAGTTGAAGAAAATTCTGAGAAAGCAGATCAAGAGCCATATCACGGTCAGACAAGCAAGGGTCCTTCTATCAGAATTCAGAAGAATCATCCTAAAGAGCTCGTCATAGGAAATCCAGAATTACCAGTCATAACTAGGTCAAGGGAGGTAATCTCCAATGCTTGCTTTGTATCCACCATAGAACCAAAGAATGTTAAGGAAGCCTTGACAGATGAATGTTGGATTAATGCAATGCAAGAAGAGTTGAACGAGTTCAAGAGGAATGAGGTGTGGGACTTAGTTCCAAGACCTGATCGGGTCAACATCATAGGCACCAAGTGGGTGTATAGGAACAAGTCTGATGAAAGTGATGTTGTCACAAGGAACAAGGCAAGGCTTGTAGCACAAGGATACTCTCAGATCGAAGGTGTAGATTTTGATGAAACCTTTGCTCCAGTAGCTCGTCTTGAGTCTATAAGGTTACTTCTAGGGGTGGCATGCATTTTGAAGTTCAAGCTTTTTCAAATGGATGTAAAGAGTGCCTTCCTCAATGGGTACTTAAATGAAGAAGTGTATGTAGCACAGCCAAAGGGATTTGTTGATCCTAATCTCCCAGATCATGTCTACAGATTGAAGAAAGCTTTGTATGGATTGAAGCAAGCACCTAGGGCTTGGTATGAAAGGCTAACCAAGTTTCTTCTACAGCAAGGGTATAGAAAAGGAGAAACAGACAAGACCTTGTTTGTGAGACAAGAAGAAGGGAAGCTCATGATAGCACAAATCTATGTAGATGATATTGTGTTTGGTGGCATGACAGATGCTTTGGTGAAACAATTTGTGCATCAAATGCAATCTGAATTTGAGATGAGCCTTGTAGGTGAATTAACCTATTTTCTTGGTCTGCAAGTAAAGCAAATGGAGGACACAATATTCATCTCTCAAAGCAAATATGCTAAGAATATTGTGAAGAAGTTTGGAATGGAGAGTGCAGCACACAAGAGAACTCCTGCAGCAACTCATATCAAACTCACCAAAGATGAGAAAGGTGTCAGTGTTGATCAAAGCCTATACAGAAGCATCATTGGCAGTCTACTTTACCTCACAGCAAGTAGGCCTGATATCTCCTTTGCAGTTGGTGTATGTGCCACATACCAAGCTGAGCCTAAGATGAGTCATCTCACACAAGTCAAGAGAATTCTGAAGTATGTGAATGGCACAAGTGACTATGGTATTATGCACTCTCATGGTGAAGACTCAAGGTTGATAGGGTATTGTGATGCTGACTGGGCAGGCAGTGCAGATGATAGGAAGAGTACCTCAGGTGGATGTTTCTTTCTGGGCAACAACCTAATTTCATGGTTCAGCAAGAAACAGAATTGTGTAGCTCTTTCAACAGCAGAAGCTGAGTATATCGCAGCAGGAAGCAGTTGTTCTCAATTGCTTTGGATGAAGCAGATGCTGAGTGAGTACAATGTGGAGCAAGATGTGCTCACATTATATTGTGACAATATGAGTGCTATAAATATTTCCAAGAATCCTATCCAACACAGTAGGACTAAGCACATTAATATTCGTCACCATTTTATCAAAGATCTAGTTGAATACAAGGTTGTGACCTTAGAGCATGTAGCCACAGACAATCAACTGGCTGACATTTTCACAAAGGCTTTGGATGCAAGTAAGTTTGAGACATTAAGAGGCAAACTTGGTATTTGCCTTCTTGATGATCAATAGCAACCTTGCTATTGAAGCGTGCAACGGAAACCTGCCTATTACTTCCGTTTGTTTATGCACGCTATCCAAAGGCAGTCATCACAGGTTTTTCTCAATTTCATATATCAAGACTATTCCACCTTTCATACTGTGATGAAGAACTATGTAGAAGATCCTGATGTAGAGCTCAATGTGGTCCACATTGGAGCCTCTGAGAAGAAGTGAAGAATCCTATCCAGAGCCGAAGGTTACAAATAATGCTATCTGCAAGAGCATTTGGTATATCTGGTATATGAGAGTAGAATATGTGCAATGCAACTCAAAAGCATTTAAGTTTGTAAGCATAGGGCATAATCATAATCATAATCATAGCAATATGGATGATTCATTGTGCTTAGTCATGATCATAGAAATATGGATGACCTTTATGCTTAGGATCACAGTCATAGAAATATGGGTGATTCTTAGTCACAGTCATAGCAATATGGGTGACTTAGTTACAGTCATAGAAATATGGGTAACTTGTACATGCTTAACTATGAATGCACATATAGCAACCATGGATAGTGAAGACTACAAGGCTATGGATTGCTATACTATATGGATTTTGTGAAAACAAATACTGAAGAAATTGAAGACTACTGAAGCATCTCTTTTTGAAGACCGTGGTTGTGTGGGGTGCTTAGATCATTTGTCAAATCCATCTACTCAGTAAATGGCCCCAGTTTTTTTCTCTTTCTGATCTTAGCTTTTTGTCAATATTATGGCTAAAAAGGGGGAGAAAAGATAAGTAGTATATCTAGGGGGAGTAAGGTATAAGTAGTGCAATATATGTGCTACATGTGCTCTGGTACATGATGTGATGCCAGATGTGTGCACATCGTCAAAATGTGCTTGTATTCTGCACATCTTTTGAAGACTTTGAAGAGACCAGACGAATAAAGACTGATCCTTTGAAGACTGCTGAAGATGGTGCTTGAATTTAGGGGGAGTAAAGTATTTCACTAAAGCTATCAAAGACACTTCCCCTCTCGACTGTGTGCATGATTCATCACCATGCTTGTATGTCGGGAGTTTTATTCTCTCAGAAGATATGAGGCAAGATTTCGCTGCTGCAACGCCTCTGATGTTCTAATGATTCTCTCCAAAGTCTAGTTGGCTGACTCCAAAGGTTATTTTAGCCACAATTTGCCAAAGGGGGAGATTGTTAGTGTTTTCCACCTGATAGGTTGAGTATATTTTAGGGTTGGCTTCATTTGTTAAAATAAGCCTTTGGACCAGATGTGGTGACTGATGTGCACACATGTGGTACCTGAACTGAATACCCTAAAAACGCGCTTTCATTATTTGCGTGTGATCTTTTGAAAAATATTTGTTTTGAAACAAACACATCCACGCTAGCTTGCGCGCCAAGGAACGAGCTGAAAGATTGAAAAAGATTCAGAAAAGATTTAAGAAGGCCGGTTTGTTACTAGAAGATTCAAAAAGATTTAAAACAAACATATCTTTTGTTAAAAGATTGAGTTTGTTACTTGAAGAATACGATGGCCAGCTACCAGTTCTCGTTCTATATAAAGGAAGGCTGAAGACTTGTTTTACTCACTGAAATTAGAATTAATATTTCTAGTCTTTAGGATTTCAGTCTTTGTCCCTTTGTTTCTTGTTTCTATTGAGACTTGAACTAGGGTTGTATTTAGCTCTTAAGCTTTTAAGCACAGAGCTGTTCTTTTCTTGGTTCTAATTTGAAACAAGATTTGAACTGTGAATCACTCAAAGCTTTGAAGCACGAGTTGGTTCTTTAGGTTAGGAGTGCGTCTCCATCATTGAGTTTGTAAAAATCCTTGTGAGGAGCAAGGTCCTTGTGAGGAGCAAGGTAAAGTCCTTGTGAGGAGCAAGGCAAGTTAAAATCCTTGTGAGGAGCAAGGTCCTTGTGAGGAGCAAGGTAGGATTGCCAGGAAGTGACTAGGGGTCGTCATATCTTGTGAGGAGCAAGGTAGAATTAGCACGGGTAGTGTCTAAGTGATAAGTTGTAAACTAGGATTGTTTAGCTTTGAATTGGAACTATCATAGTGGATTCATTCCTGGATTGGTATCCCCCAGAGTAGGTTGCGAGTTGCGCTCAACTGGGTTAACAAACTCACTGTGTTATTTATCTTCTGCACTTTATTTACCTTGTTCATCAAGTCACTGGCATGTCTATAATGTTGGCACATTAGGCACCACATCGTATATCATAACCCTAACGTGCACCACATCACGCTGCACATCTGTGACTTGCTACCGGAATTTCACACTCCTCAGCTTCCAGGCGACCAGAGCAAACATCAACCCGATCCGAAAAGATGTCACTAGAATCTAACTCCCGATCTCGAATCAAAAGTGGTCAGCCCTTCAAAATCCAAAAGACAGCTCCTTGAATCAAGAGTTGATAGGGCAACGGTAGACAGAGAATCTAAGCAGATAAGTCTCAGCTTGCAGCCCGTTTTCAAACCAGATAACACCAACGCAATAGAGGTCCACCAGATACGAAGAAACCTGCAAATCTCAACAAATTTGGAAACCATCAGAGATCCAAAAAAGAATCCTGCAAATCTCAACATATTTGAAAGTGGTCAGAGAACTAAGTATCGTAGAAGACCAATCTCACACGGCATCACCTACACACGAGCGATGCTAGATCCAAACACCACAGCAGCAACTCATCACCTCACTACCACCTCCTCCTCACTTCTAAACACCAAACACCATAACAATCACTTCACCTCTAAACAACAAACTCATCACAAGTCGCCACATCACCACCTTAGTCTCCAGCGACCAACCGCCATAAACCGAAAATAGAAACACTCCGACGGAGGTGCTTCTCCAAGAACAGGGAGACAACAACCCCACCAAAACGCCACCACTACTTTCACCCACCGGAGCAAAAAAAACGCAGCTCCGCCATCTCCATCCCCACCAACAAACACCACCCATCAATGAGCCATGTTGGAAACTGAGGAGGTGCTTTCCAACCTCCGACGAAAACCAGATCTGAACCGGAAACAATACCGGAAAGAAACATTCCACCGCCGAAAACAGCACCAAAAAAAAACATAGAGACAAATGAGGTGTTTTCCAACCTCCGACGGAACACAGATCTAACCGGAAATGATACCGAAAAGAAACTCTCCACCATCAGCGCCGGACTGAACCACGGTGGTGCGGAGGGCAGCTCTGCTCATCGCACCACCACCTTGCTTATCTACATCGCACAGAGAAGAGGAAACATGTCTGAAGAGAAAGCTAAAGAGAGGTCAGAGAGAAAAAAAATTGAAAGTTAGAGAGAGAAGCTGATTTTCGTTTATTATATTAAAGTAAATTAAGCAAAAGGGCGTGTCTAAATGTAAGAGTTCATACAAAAAAATAAGCATTTCAAAGTAAATATCACCATATGCCAAACCCCATAGGATCTTTTGGATTTAGCATCTAAAGATTTAAATCAAAAGAAAAACCTTGTATCCTTCCTTTTAACCACCACAACACTTGAAATGTGACTTTTACGAATCAACCTTTCAATAGAAATTTCGTTGTAGCTAAAGACTCTATTATTTCTATCTTTCCAAATAGTCTAAATTGAAGTTAGCCAAATTGTTTATAAGAGTTGTCAATTCGACGATAAACTCACACCAATAAAAGAACTTGATGTGTGGAGAAATTGAATCAAGCAACCAAAATCAAAGAATATAGAGGCGACGAAAATAACCCGTAAGCAAGTAAACAAATCAAAGAGAGAAAGATACAAATCTTTGTTTACCCAGTTCGGTGTTAATTAACCTACTTTGGGGGAGAGAGCAGCCCCTCCGTTCCACTAGAATCAAGAGTCACACTTTACAAGAAATTCCCAATTGGATACAGGGAATTATCAAACCCTAATTCTACGCAAAATCTGAATCTCTTCCTGTGATCAAGCGACTCAATTGACCTAGACTACCCAAGGAGGAACAATAACCTTTGCCTTTGTGTTGGCAAACCCTTATTCCCTCAATCTCAATTTTTCTATGAATAAAGTAATCCCTATTTATAGAAAAATATATGCCTATTTATTTTAATAGACAATCTTTTAAAATAAAACCAAATCTCAATTGTTTTTAAATATATCTAATTTAAAACCAAACACGATCCAAGTCAGATATCCTTCAAAACAAATATTCCGAACAAATCAGCAAAGCCAAGCCTTGCCAGCCACGCACTTGCGCCCTGCGCCGCGCGCAATCGAAAGAGACGAAGGCAACCAACCAAACCGGTTTTGTGCCTAGCGCCACTGCTTCTGCGCCTAGCGCAGATGGCAGCACTGAATCCTGTTTCATGATCTCTGACTTCTGAGATTTCAAGGCATATCCAACAGTAAGTATATCCTAGTATTTTTGCAAAAACTACGAGCCTTACAAAATTGAGATGCCAACGAAATTGCATTATCAAGATGAACATATATAAATAAAACGTGATTTGTGTGTATAGCGTTTGTGTAATTTAAAGAGAGTAAGGAAGAGAAACACACACAAACAATTTATTTTGGTTCACCCCTTAATAGTATGAGTTGTCCAGTCCTCATGCTCCAGTGAGTTTATCCACTATGAGATGCTATTGATCTCAAAAATACACTTCTTCTTTTCAACTTAGACCAAGATAAAAAACCTTTAACCCTACAAGCTATAAACTACCCCAGCCTTCCAGGCTAGTAAGCGTAACACGCAAACAATAGACACTTATTGACTTGAGTAGTTCTTTTACGAAGAGGATGATTTGTGAAATTCCGGTAGCAAGTCACAGATGTGCAGCGTGATGTGGAGCACGTTAGGGTTATGATATACGATGTGGTGCCTAATGTGCTAACATCATGGACATGCAATAACTTGATGAACAAGGAAAATAAAGTGCAGAAGATAAAGAACACAATGAGTTTGTTAACCCAGTTCAGCGCAACTCGCAACCTACTCTGGGGGATACCAATCTAGGAATGAATCCACTATGATAGTTCCAATTCTAAGCTAAACAATCCCAGTTTACAACTTATCACTTAGACACTACCCGTGCTGATTCTACCTAGGTCCTCCCTAGATATGACAACCTCTGGTCACTTCCTATAACTACCTTACAACACCGTAAGGATTTAAATAACAAACTCAATGATGGAGACGCACTCCTATCCTAAAGAATCAACTCGTGCTTCAAAGCTTTGAGTGATTCAAAACAACTCATTGCTTAAAAGCTTAAGAGTGACAACAGCTGTGTGCTTAAAAGCTTAAGAGCTAAATACAACCCTTGTTCAAGTCTCAATGGAAACAAGAAACAAAAGGGACAAAGACTGAAAATCCTAATGACTAGAAATATTAATTTCGATTTCAGTGAATAAAACTTGTCTTCAGTTTTCCTTTATATAGAACGGGCTTCATGGGCTTGGATCCCTGATTTGTTAGCTGGCCATCGTGATCTTCAAGAAACAAACTCAATCTTTTGAAAAGATTTATTTGTTTTAAATCTTTTTAAATCTTCTAGTTAAACTGGCCTTCTTTTAAATCTTTCTGAATCTTTTTCAATCTTTCAGCTCGTTCCTTGGCGCGCAAGCTAGCGTGGATGTGTTTGTTTCAAAACAAATCTTTTACAAAGATCACACGCAAAATAACAAAAGCGCGTTATTCTAGGGTGATCAGGTCAGGTCCCAAATGTGTGCACATCAGTCACCACATCTGGACCAAAGGCTTATTTTAGAAAATGAAGCCAACACCTGATGACAGGAATTTCTATGGTATTTTTAGTATTATTATTAGTAGTAAAATGACCAAGACAGGCCCAAATACGAAGGAAAACCTACAAAAGCAGGAAAAAGCATCAAGACAAAGTCCAAGATGCCAAAAGACAAGAAAAAGCCCAAAACGTGAAGAAAATGAGCATTCCATCGCAGCACGATAACTTCCATCGTGCCACGATGGAAGCTGCTTGCTCGCCAAGAAAACAGAAGAATAAAATCTGAAGAAAATCTGTTCATCGCTGCACGATGTGTGCCATCGCAGCACGATGACATAACTTGGCGCCCAAGCTGATGAAATGCACAGGATCAGTTATAAAATTGAACTGAATCTTCACATCGCAGTACGATGGCTTCATCGTGGTGCGATGCCTTGCTGAGGCCCATTACGAAAACTATAAATAGAGCCTCACATTCATTGTTTTATTCATTCAGAAATAGTAGAACATTCTCTACTATAAGGAGAGGTTCAGAGGAGCTCTATTGGGCATAGTTTTCTCCCCTTACGGGAAAACTAACTCAACAAGGTATGTTTTCTTTAGGCTTTAGTGTAACAGTAAGGTGTTACTACAACAAGGAAAAGTCACCGCCGAAGATTAATATAAATAACTATTTTATACACCGGTCATGCCAAATATGAAGAAGGGAGAGAGTCCAACCACCATACCTATCCTCTATGTTTCTGAATCTATTATTTATTTATTTATTTATGCAAGCATTACGCTATTTTTATAAAACCTTTTTCAAAACCCAAAGCGAATGTAAACTATCCAAACTTAAATAACGCTAGTGAAGCTTCGGCACGATCCCTGTGGATACGAACTCATTCTAGACACCTAGAGTGTGAATTATTACTCGACGACAGACTGGTGCACTTGCCAGACCGTAGTCAACACCCTAAAACTAAAACAACCTTGCAGGTTGAAAACACTAACAATCTCCCCCTTTGGCAATTTTTGGCTAAAATAATCTTTGGAGTCAGCCAACTAAACTATGGAGAGAATCATTAGAACATCAGAGGCGTGCAGCAGCGAAATCTTGCCTCATATCTTCTGAGAGAATAAAACTCCCAACATACAAGCATGGTGATGAATCATGCACACAGGAAAAGGGGGAAGTATCTTCAGCAGCTTCAGTAATAATTTACTCCCCCTAAATATAAGCACCATCTTCAGCAGTCTTCAAAGGGTCAGTCTTCATTCGTCTGGTCTTCAAAGTCTTCAAAAGATGTGCAACATACAAGCACATTTCGTTTTCAACGATGTGCACACATCTGGCATCACATCATGTACCAGAGCACATGTATTGCACTATTTGCACTATGTAGTTCTTCTGAGATTGGCTGCATCATAAGGCTAAAACAACTTGGTCAGAGTGACTTAACTGAAGCACCAATGCTAAAGTAATTAAGTCTAAACCACTTGTGCATATTGAAGATGTGCAGATGCAACATGTTGAACAAGATGTCCTAGACATCTTGTCACTGGGTTCAGAGCATGTTAAGACAACATGTCGAACAAGATGTCCCAAGACATGTGGGTAGGACATCTGAACCCAGTTCAGCTTAAAAGATAATGCTTATCCATTAAGCACGCGTGTTTGTTTAAATTTGAATGAAGCGCGAATCTTTAAGTAACAAGCTGAGATTAAGATTAATGATAAAGTTTGTTATTAATCTTAAGTGTTAGATACGATTAGGATTCATATTTAATTTGTGGATAAAGATTAATTTCTTTATCTTTTGGAGTTTGTTTTAAAATAAGTTTGTTTTAAAACTAACTCTTATTGTAGTGCATCTGAAAGACTGAAGACGATCTGAAGATTTGCACGGCTATAAATAGGACTCAACATAGAGCTTAAAACTTAACCCACAATAACTGAAGATTGTGAGTCCAAAGCTTTGTGCCTACTGTGCAAAGCATTAGTAGTTCCTCGTATTGTTTTTGATACTTGGTAACTTTGAGTCGTTGAATGTTGTCATTCAACTTAGTCTTTTAAACTGTGAAGTTTAAAGTTGTCGTCACTTGGGATTAGTGATTTGAGGGAGTTGGGTAGGTTCTCATATTCAGGGGGAGTTAGCCCTTGAGTAGAAGATTACTAGGATTAAGAAAAGGCATACATGCCAATAGGTGTTTGGTGTGGTTGTAAGACTAAGTATTAATTCAGAGTAGTAGTGTTCACTTCCTGGATTGGTATCCTCCAGATTAGGGCTATTTGGCGCCGAACTGGGTTAACAAATCACTGGTGTTATTTATTGCTTTTATTTATTTACTTCAGTACTGCAATAAATCGTGATCCTCATGACCAGTTGTCGAACCAGTTGTCTAAGACATCTGGACTATAGACACATTGTCCTAGACATTGTGTACGACATCTGTCCTGCCAGAGAACAGAATTTCACACTACTTATACCTTACTCCCCCTAGATATACTACTTATCTTTTCTCACCCTTTTTAGCCATAATATTGACAAAAAGTTAAGATCAGAAAGAGTAATCAAAAAGTACTGGGGTTATTAATTGTTCAACATTACAAAGTAGGCACTTCAAGGTGCAAAACATAAAAGCAGGAAAGCAAAAACAAATGCCTAAAAACAGCTGATACAGGGAAAATATGAATTACAACAATTCAAAAATCTTCACTCCCTTCAGTATCCTCAGCTGTAGGATCTCCAGCCTCTTCATCATCTTCAACATTGACCTCAGGCTGATCCTGCTCTTCCTCAAGTTCCAAACCTGCTATAACAGCTTCCAACCTAACCTTTTTCTCTTGTAAGGCCTTGCAGGTTTCCTTCAGAGTAGCAATCATGTCTTTTCTACTCATAGCACCAGTGGTAGCCGATGTGCCCACATTTGAGTCCACATCCAGATCCTGAGCACTAAAAGAGATAACAGATTCTTTTCTACAAGCCATATCCTCTTTAACCAGAACATCAGATCTCTGGCTTACAATAATACCACATATCAGAGATGGAAAGGCTATAGGTAATTGGACAGCTAGGGTTTTGGCATGCTTTACAGTTTGCTTAAAAATATAAGTACCAAAATCAAAGTTAATTTTGTTACCTACACAGTAGATAAACCTAGCCAAACCTGTAGCAACCTCATAATTGTGCGTTGTAGGCACCCAGTTTGCAGCAGCAATTCTATTGAGGAGTGTATACAGATGAGTAAGCTTACTTGCAGGTAGCTTTCCTTTCTTTAACCAATGATTGACCTTTCCTCCAGTGATGCTCTTGCAGATAGCATCATCAGTAACCTCTAGCTCAGCATATGGTTCTTCACTTCTACCCAGATAGGTGTTGATGGTGTTAGGAGAGAAAATGATTTCTTTGCCTCTCACAAAAATCTTCTGGTACTCCTTGCTTAGAGAAAATGATTTCTTCAGGGATGTTAACCAGAAACTCCTTGACCAACTTCTCATAGCAGTTACCTAACCCTGACACAGTCTTCATCAAGCCAGCATGCTTGATCAACTTAATGACTTCCTTACATTGCAGAGCTTCCTTGCTAAGCTCTCTATCCAGCCCCAGTCTTCTGCTTACCACAAACTTCCACCTTGCAATATTCTCCAGTGAATGAAAGGAGATGTTGTCAATGGGAACATCAGGAACCCCTTGTGGTATCTTCTTTTTCTTCACATACTTCTCCTCTGAAGCTCCAATGTGGACCACATTGAGCTCTACATCCTGATCTTCTTCTTCAACTTCATGCTCACTGATGTGGGGCATGACTACGGTCTGGCAAGTGCACCAGTCTGTCGTCGAGTAATAATTCACACTCTAGGTGTCTAGAATGTGTTCGTATCCACAGGGATCGTGCCGAAGCTTCACTAGCGTTATTTAAGTTTGGATAATTTGCATTCGCTTTGGGTTTTGAAAAAGGTTTTATGAAAATAGCGGAATGCTTTGCATAAATAATAATAATAATAATAATAGATTCAGAAACATAGAGGATAGGTATGGTGGTTGGACTCTCTCCCTTCTTCATATTTGGCATGACCGGTGTATAACATAGTTATTTAGATTAATGTTCGGCGGTGACTTTTCCTTGTTGTAGTAACACCTTACTATTACACTATGTCTATTAAAGTTTCCCTACTTTCATAACTAAGGTACCTACGAGAGCCTAACATCGATGTGTCACATACCCTAATTACTAAGTGAGTTGTTTATAATCATGCATTATTATCTTCACCAATTAACCTCTAGATCCTAGTATCGAGCTATTCATCATCTAAGTGCTCAGTTCACACCTAGTTCACGATTCCTCCTCTAACCGCTCATTCACGACTAGTTCAGGACGTTACCGTCTCTATACACCTAGCGTTATTTATTACTAGTTCTGGACCATATTAAGTTAGAAACCTAATATCAATTCTATGGGCGCTCCCGCTTATCCGGCCAGATTACGAGAAACGTTATTAAAGTGCATGAAAGTAAATAACAAACATAATACTTAAATATCATTTATTATAACTTTGACTCAGTCACAGACTCCAAATATTCATTGGGGAGTTCATCTTCTCCACCACAACCTAAGGCATCTATTACAAAAGACTACATATTTAAATTACCATAAAGAAATTATAACCTAAACATAAAAGCCTAAAGAAAACATACCTTGCTGAGTTAGTTTTCCCGTAAGGGGAGAAAACTATGCCCAATAGAGCTCCTCTGAACCTCTCCTTATAGTAGAGAATGTTCTACTATTTCTGAAGCCATCATGCTGCGATGTGAAGATTCAGTTCAATTTTATAACTGATCCTGTGCATCGTACCACGATGAAGCCATCATGCTGCGATGTGAAGATTCAGTTCAATTTTATAACTGATCCTGTGCATTTCATCAGCTTGGGCGCCAAGTTATGTCATCGTGCTGCGATGTGCTCCATCGTGCTGCGATGCAAAGATTTTCTTCAGATTTATTTCTTCTGATTTCTTGGCGAACAAGCAGCTCCCATCGTGGCACGATGGGAGCTATCGTGCTGCGATGGAATGCTAATTTTCTTCACATTTTGGGCTTTTTCTTGTCTTTTTGCATCTTGGACTCTGTCTTGATACTTTTTCCTGCTTTTGTAGGTTTTCCTTCATATTTGGGTCTGTCTTGGTCATTTTACTACTAATAATAATACTAAAAATACCATAGAAATTCCAGTCATCACAACCCCAAACTTAAACTGTTGCTTGTCCTCATGTAAAATGTTGTCTGACAAGATCGTTAGAGAAATAAGAGATAAATAAAGATGATAGGAATTTCACAACCTTGCTTTATATTTCAGCAATGGTACCGCTGATTTCTTACCGCAGCGATCATGCTCAGTCCTGCTAGGCTCAGGAGACGTCAATAGTAGCAAATCGGACAAATGACTGCAAGAGTCCATGTTCAACTTTTTCTCTCTCTCACATTTGTGTTTTTCGCTCATAATTGAAAGGGTTATCTCTCAATCATCGTGCAACCTGCCATTTTACCATAGGCTTGCAAGAATTCTAAGCAACCAGTCAAAATTCAATATTCATGCATTATTGGAGGTCTTTTTAAGGGTTATAACGTGGCTTAGGTCAAGGTAGGACATTTTTGGGAATAGTAGGCTAAACATTGGAGTTAAGTTCTACTTTGTTGTTCCTTTTTGTGTACGCAACCTTTGTTCCTTAGGGTGCCTTTTTGTGTTGGTGTCGGAAAATAAGAACCGGATGTGTCTTTGTGTGGTTCTTTTCTATCACTGTTTTTGCCCTTTGGCTCTTTTCTTTTGCCTTTTGGCTTTTTCATTTGCCCTTTGGCTCTTTCTTTTTCATTCATTTTTTTTAAGAGACTATTTTTTAAGGGAATTTTTTTGATGTTTTCCCGTCTCTTTTTCATTTTCTTTTTCTTTTTTGTAGTGATAGTTCTCCGTACACCCACCCCAAACTTAAACGTTGCTAGTTCCATGAGCAACCCCAAACTTATTTTGTTGCCAAGACTTGAGAACTATTACCTTAACTCCAAAGAAGGTAATTTCATTGTTTTTCTGGTCTATAGGCTTGTAACGTGGTTTGTGACCGAAACAAAAGGGATAATATTTTTTTATGGCTCAAATTTGGCTAGCAAATGATAATAATATAATAAAGGGTGGCTTGAAAAGGCTATGGGTTATAACAAACAATTGCCTCAATGCATATAATATCAAATCAACTAGTCAGCAGAGAATTAGAGTAAGTTCTAGAAAATAAACAAGTGCACGGTATTCTCATAGTAATTCGAAAGAAAGTGGTAATACCGTTTGGAAATATTTGGCTCAAATCCTCACATGGCTTAGGTATCTGGAAGTTGAACACTTGTCTCACAAACACCAGCTTCATCACTCGTCTCTCTGTATTCCGAACTTCGCACTTCGGAGCAATCAGCTTTGTTTTCTGTATGAAGGCGTGAAATTCGGCTCATCAGAATTTATAACTCACTTCGCCGCAATCTTACCTATAACAGTTTTATCATGCACTAGATAATAAACAGCAAACAATTATTTAATTTTTTGTAAGTTTGAATAAGGGATGTTTACAGATGAAGATGACATGCAGAATTCTAGGCATACTTTATTGAATTGAAAAACTGAATTGAAATTACTGAATTGAAAATACTGAATTGAAAATACTGAAATAAAAAATTACTCATCCTTGGGTTGCCTCCCAAGCAGCGCTTGTTTAGCCTCTCATTAGCTTGAGGCATTTCCTCTATTACAGAGGATAGGTTCGCATGTCTCTTTCTTCTGTAGGAGCTTTCGCCTTAGCTCCTCCCTCTTTCTTGTTGCTTCTTTCATACTTCTCCGGGTTTTGTTTTTCTTTGAAGGTGGCAAAGCAGAGTCGTTCATCATCTTCTGAAGGTATTGTTTTCATGATGGACTTCCCCTTGCTTCTTGGTGGATGTTCCTTCTTTTGTTCTTTTGGAGTATTGACCCAGTTGCTCTTCTTTCTTTCCTCTTTTCTTTCAGCAGCAGGCTTCTTCAGAGGTGGCGTATTAACCCCAAACTTAGATCTTCTGGACACTTTTCGGTTTCTACCCCATGCTTTGACCCATGTTGCTCGGATGTCCACTTCAATAGTTAGCCTCTTCAGTTTATCAGTGAGTTCCTCGGGTACCTCCTCTTCCTGAGCTGTCTCTATCTCTAGCTGCGCCATTTCATTCTCCCTATCTTTACCTGTACTTCTTGAGTTGGAGTCGGTGGTGTAGCCTCTCTGTCCTTCCACTCAAGCATGAAGCACACTTCCCTCTCTGTTTTGGAAGTTTTGATAGTTCGTTTCTCCTCCCCACTCCTTAAAGTCAATTCAGTGGACTCCACATCAATGAGTTCCCTGCTGGTGTTTACTGTGAAATTTAGTAAACAACGCTAGTTTGATTATTACAAGAGAGATCAACTAGTAAATCTCGGGACATAGTGCTTTTGTTCATATTTCCAAAGTAATTAGTGTTCATTATTGTTCTTATGTATTTAATGTTGTTTTTTTATGTTTTTTATGTTACTTGATATGCAAGAAAGAATGTTTATTCTAATGAATAAACAGAATGGAAGAAAAAGTCGAAACAAAGATTGACTTGGATAGAAGTGAAAAGACTGTAAATTTGCATTCAAATGTAAATGATTACAGAAAAAGTAATGGTGCACATAACATACATTTTCCCTTTCGAACTCGTTTCTCTCGTTAGCATGAGTACTTTGAGTTTTGTAAGGATTTTGTATAAATGATTGTGACCCTTTTCTCGATCACATAACTAAACTATTTATAGACACTAATTCCTAACTGCTAATAACGCCTAAATAATCACAGAGAGGACGCGTGTCTTTGACACGTATTTTGAATTTGAATTCCTTCTTATCCTCTGATTTAGCCGTTGTATCCATCGAAGTCGAACTAGCAATGCTTTCCTTGAATAATTTGCTAAGTCCACGCTTTTCTTCTGCACAAGGGACGCTTCGACCCTACTGAGGCTTCGACCAAATCGAAAGGAAACCTGAAGAATCATAAAGTTAAGAAATGATGCTCTAACTAGAACATTTATTATACGTTCATGCATGATTGATCATTAAATTCATTGGCTCTGAAAACCAAACACATTTAATGACTATTAAAATAATCATATAATTAAATGAAATCATTTTTATTATTTTTGTTCATGCATTTAGAATTAAAGATATGGGCTAACAAATTGCCCCGAAATGCCTGTTTCGATCGAGTTGGTCGAACGAGAAAGGAATAGGCATTTTGAACCCACGTGTTTGACACTGTTACCAATGACGGCGCTTATGTCACGTTCAGAAGTAACTGTCACCTTGATCCCCACAATCCATCATTGCTCCTAGATTTTAGGCGTAGTGGATGACGTGGCGTAGTGGAGAAGTTGAAAGGAAAATGTGTTGAATTTCTTTTTTATTTAATTAATCCAAACACGTTTCCCTATAAATAGTAACAAAGGAACAAAGAAGCACTTTTTACCAACTTCCATTTCAGAGCTTTCTTGAAGAAACTACTGTTCATCTTTAATTTTCTACAGAAATCAAGCTCTAAATCTCCATTTCTTCGTGATTCCAAACCGTTCAAACAAATCTCCATTGAATTCCGTGTTGATTCGTCACTGATTCAGCCTGAAACAAACCATTTTTTATTTTTTTTTTATAAATAAAGCTTAGCTCGATCATCGACCAGTATGCTAAAGCTGTGCAGAAGAAGTTGGACAGTGAAACAAGGCTAAGTACTCAACAACAAGCTCAGGCCATGTTTTTTGAGAGAGCTCAAAAAGCGCAAGCTGAGGTCGACAGGCTTTCCTCACAATTGAAAGAAGGTAACCCAGGGATCGAAAGCTGTGATAAGAATATTGCTCATTATAAGCAACAAATCAAAGTCCTGGAGGAGCAAATTGTGAGTTATAGGCGCAAAATCATTGAGGAAGAGACTGAGAAAGCTCGACTCGAACAGGAAGCCAAGGCTACCACTCAAGAGCAGATTGATGCATATGGCAGGGAAGGAATTCAAGCCTTCAGTTCAGCAGAGGTTATTGCTGAAAAAATCAAGGCTCTTGAAAGTTCGAAACTTGTGGTTGAGAAGGAGTTGACCACTTTGAAGAAAATTTATGCTGAGTGCACTAGGAACTTGTAATTTTCTTAGTTTATTGTCCTTTCAAACAATTTGATGTTTTTTGTTATAAGTTTGGATTTGATTTGTATCTTTTGAACAAAGTCCATATTTTGTGGCAACTTATAATTTCTTATTGCCATTTTGCTTTAATGTTTAAGTATTATTCTGCACTTATTTTTACTTCGAGTAAAGTAGGCTTATATCTTTTCAAATATTTTCCATTAATACCCAAAGTACGTTTTTCAGGAGTTAATTCCTCGATTTCATAAGCACCATTAGAGTATACCTGAACAACTTTAAATGGTCCTTCCCAATTTGGGGACCATTTGCCTAAGACTCTATCTTTCTTGTCCATAGGCAAAATTACTTTCCAAACCAAATCTCCTAGGTTGAAAGACTTGGACTTAACCTTTTTATTATATGCTCTAGCAACTTTTTCTTTTTGTCTTGCTAAAATTTCTAAAGCACTAAGTCTTTCTTCATCCAAATCAACTAATTCATCTGACATCATTTGGTAGTAATGGTCTAAAGGTATTTCCATTTGTCTTTGAACCCTTGCTGATTGCAAGTGTATTTCGACTGGTAACACAGCATCATGCCCATAAGTTAGTCGAAAAGGGGTGGTGTTAGTTGATTCCCTGGGAGAATTTCTACAAGCCCATAACACTTGATCCAAAGTTTTATGCCAATTCCTTGGTTTTTGGGCTATGTGTTTCTTTATTAAATTTATAATAATTTTATTGGCTGCTTCGACCTGTCCATTTTCTTGTGCATAATATGGTGTTGAAGTTAGAAGTCTAAAGCCAATTTCTTGGGCAAATTCCTGCATCTTTCGTCCAGTAAAAACTGAACCTTGATCAGTTGTAATTGTTTCAGGAATTCCAAATCTATAAATTATATGATTTTGTATGAAACTAATTACTGCCTCTTGATCAACATTTGGCAAAGGAATGGCTTCTATCCATTTTGTGAAATAATCTATTCCCACTAAAATATAACGTTGATTTTTTGATGAAGCAGGCTTAATTTCACCGATAAGGTCTAGAGCCCAACCCCTAAAGGGCCATGGTTTCACTATTGAATGTAGTTTACTTGCAGGCACATGTTGAATTCCTGAATGCCTTTGGCATTCTTG
This sequence comes from Trifolium repens, assembly GCA_030408175.1. Taxonomy (NCBI): domain Eukaryota; kingdom Viridiplantae; phylum Streptophyta; class Magnoliopsida; order Fabales; family Fabaceae; genus Trifolium; species Trifolium repens. The sequence continues at coordinate 21,125,364 of CP125845.1, read as the reverse complement.
GCAACCTTTGGCATATTCTATGCAGTCCTTTAGCATAGAAGGCCAATACAAGCCTTGTCGAAACAAAAGCCATTTTATTTTGTGTCCTGCTTGATGGGAACCACAGGTACCACTATGAACATCAGAGATTGCTATATATGCTTCTGTTTCATTTAGACATTTTAACAAAATTCCTTCAGAAGTCTTTTTGAAAAGATCATTTTCAAAAATTATATAGCTTAAGGCTCTATATTTTATCTTTCGATCCACATTTCCTGTTGGATTCCTAAGATATTCCACAATAGGCTTTCTCCAATCATTATCTGACAGATTGTCAATGGTAAAAATTTCAAAATTTTCCTGGGGTATGATATCTGCCCCCACAAGTTTTGGCATTGACGATTGCTCAGAAATTGGTTCTTGTAAAACCATTTTTTCTTTGATTTCGATTAATTGTGCCAACTTTTCTTTTGACACTTTGTATCCTGAAGCAATTTGAGCTAAGTCATTTGCTTCTTGATTTTCTAATCGAGGTACATGTTCAATATCTATATGATCGAAACAATTCAATAAAGAACTAGCTATCACAAAGTATTTTGCTAAATGTTCTTTAACACATTTATATTCTTGAGTTAATTGTTTCAATACTAATTCAGAATCACCTCTTATCTTAATGTTCTTTGCCCCCAAGTCTTTTAATATTTCTAAACCTGTGATTAAAGCTTCATACTCAGCTTCATTATTCAAGCAAAGTCCATTGATCTTATATTTAAACTTAGTTGGAATTTTAGTTGGTGAAATAATTAGGATCCCAATCCCAGTTCCATGTTTATGTTTGGATCCATCAAAATAAAGGATCCATGGCTGGATATCCACGTACTCTTGTGGCATTTCGACTAAAGAATGATCTACTATGAAATCAGCCACAATTTGACCTTTGACAGCTTTCAAAGGTTTGTACGTGAGTGAATACTCAGTTAAAGCTAAAGCCCATTTTCCAATTCTACTGTGGAGTATTGGTTTAGTTAACATATGTTTAATGACATCAAAGTGAGAATAGACATAAACATCAACAGGCTTTATATAATGCTTAAGTTTAGTACAAGAGAAATATAAACAAAGACAAAGTTTTTCTATGGCAGTGTATCTAGTTTCTGCGTCATTTAAAACCCTACTAAGGTAATAAACTGCATTTTCTATGCCATTATCATCTTCTTGAGCCAACATGCTTCCTATTGTCTTTTCAGACGCAGCAATATACAACTTCATAGCTTTGTTTCTGCTAGGAGGCATTAAGACTGGAGGCTTTATCAAGTAATCTTTAATATCGTCAAAAGCCTTTTGATGCTCCTCATTCCATTTGAATGGATCATCTTTCTTGAGTCGAAGTAGTGGAGAGAATGCTTGAGCTTTTCCACTTAGATTCGAAATGAATCTCCTCAAAAAGTTGATCTTACCTAACAGAGATTGAAGTTGCTTTTTGGTCGAAGGAGGCTTTGTCTCTAAGATAGCCTTTGTCTTGTTTTGGTTTATTTCAATGCCTTTTTTATGCACCACAAAACCAAGGAAATCTCCTGCATGCACACAAAAAGCACATTTTAATGGATTCATTTTTAATCCATGTTTCCTCATTCTTTCAAAAGATTGCCTGAGATATAGCAAATGGCTATCTTCAGAAGAGGATTTAATGATGATATCATCAATATAAACTTGCATGAAGGTATCTATAAAATCATGAAACATAGAATTCATGGCCCTTTGATAAGTGGCACCAGCATTTTTTAGACCAAAAGGCATAACAACCCATTCATAAGTGCCTAAAGCACCAGGGCATCTAAATGCTGTTTTAGATACATCCTCTTCAACAATAAATATTTGGTTATACCCAGAATAACCATCTAACATGCTTAAAAACTCGAAACCTGCTGCTGAATCCACTAACATTTCTGCCACAGGCATGGCATACTCATCTTTAGGCGTAGCATTATTTAAATCCCTAAAATCTATGCATACTCTAAGTGTACCATTCTTTTTAATGACAGGAACTATATTTGCTAACCATTCGACATACCTGGCAGTTCTGATGAATTTACTCTTCAGCAGCCTTTCGATCTCTTCCTTGATCTTGGACATAATTTCTGGTGCAAACCTTCTTGGTAATTGTTTCACTGGTTTCTTACCTGCCTTGATTGGTAGTTTTAGTTCGACCATTTCTCTACTGAGCCCAGGCATTTCATTATAATCCCAAGCAAAACAATCACTGAATTCCTTGAGAAGCTGCACCAATTTTCCTTTCAAATCAGGACTAATGTTGGCACTAATGTAAGTTGGCCTTTTCACTGAGCCATTTCCAATGTCAATTTCCTCCAAAGGATCTTGAGCCTGCATCTTAGGAGTTTCATTTATAGGATCTCTTTCGAACCCCAGGGGTTCGTCATCATAAATGCAGTCAAGCCTTTGAATTTGTGACATATTGGTGCCATCTTTTTCGACCTTGGCTTCAACAGCCAAATTTTGTTGAACCTCAGCTTCCAAAGCCGTATTTAATCTACTTTCGGCCATATAAGCCGTTATTCTGGCCCATGCATTGGACTCAGTCATAGTAATCTTCGTAGATATTCCACCCAGATGGGCGTATGACTCCATCTTCTGAGGATGCAGCATCTATTTCCTCTCTTTCCCATATAAAACCTTGGGTTGGGTGGAGTTTGACGGAATGAATCACATTGTCAGAAGGTGTGAATGCATTTTCTCTATCATGACATGGCGCAATGTTCGCCAAATTTTTGTCAAAGGTTTGTTGATTTATAGTATCTACCTCTGACATATAGAAACTCTGATCAGCTTCTGTATTTTCTACACAACCATCTTCCCTCCAAAGTATCAACTTTTGGTGAAGGGTAGAAGGAACAGCTCCCACTCCATGAATCCACTCCCTTCCTAGAAGCAAATTAAAGTTTACCTTGGATTCCACTACCAAGAACAAAGTGGGTCGAACTATGCTGCCTACTGCAACATCCACTTGAATTGCCCCCCTAGAATATCCTGTCTTGCCTTCATAGTTCGACAAAACAATATTGTGGGCTGACAAATCACAGTCATATTTGCCAATCTTTGGCAGCATGGATAAGGGCATTAGGTTAACAGCAGCACCCCCATCTATCAGCACTTTATTAATTCCAACCCCTTCAACTTTTGCCCTGATGAAGAGTGGTTTGAGGTGGTTTTTCATGCCTAAATCTGGCCTTTCGAATGTAGCCTGTTGCTCTTCGATGCAGCCATTATTCAAGACATAGTAACATTTTGGCTTTGGATCAGCCATGTCTAACTGGTCGAAGTCAGTTTCGAGCTCAGTTACTTCTGATTGAACATCATACTCTGATGGTAATATGGAAACAACACATATTACATCAAAGTCTGGTTCAGAATCCAGCAAATCATCATCCTCCATTTTGTTCTCATCTATTGGTGGAAGGATTCTCTCTTTTGCTGGTCTTCTAGCCACTTCTTTATATTGGCTTGCTTGAGAATTTTCTGCAGTCAGTTTCTTTTGGCGTTGAAACCTACGCCATTGAGTCCTAGTCATTGGATGTTTACCCTTATAGTTGTTTTTGTAAGAGTATTTGTTAACATCCTCTGCATAACTCAGTTTGGTACCACTGGAGCCACCAACTTCCATTGCACCTTTATTGAACCTCATTGTTCCTTTGTGCACCCAGCGCTCTATTGGGATCGAACCAGATGGTCGAAAGGTAGGCCTTCGATCATATTGAGCAGGATTGTTTGGTCGAGTCAGGATACATTTTCCTTTTTCTTGGTGAGGCTTTGGGTTTGCCCCCAGCCTATTTGCCATAGGTTGAAACTTCATGAGGCCTGCAGTAGCCTCTTTGTCGCATACAGCACTACAACGGGCACAAAGCATTACTTTTTTATTTTCTAGCTTGCACCTGTTCAGAAAGTCAATTAAATCCTCTTCAGCACGAGGGTAAACCACTTTCATTTTCTCCATGTACTCTTCTTCAGAGATCTTTTCTGTCTGGCCCTCTGTAACCTCCATGGCTTCGACCATCATGATTTCTTGTGGTTCAGCATAGAGAGTATCAGCACTTTGCAGAGGCTCAGCATCAATCTGCATGGCTTTGGGTTTTTCACCAAACTTGAGTCTTCCCTCATTCAACGCCTTCTGGACTAAATCCCTGAAAAGTACACATTGTGAGGTTCTATGTCCAAGGAAATTATGATATTTACAATAACCTCTTTTCTTTCTCATGTCTAATGGAGGTATTTTAACACCTTTTGGAACCACAATTTGGCCATCAGTAACCAATAAATCAAAAATCTCATCACATTTTGTTATATCAAAAGTGTAAGTTTTTGACACAAATCTATCATTCTTTGGTTCAACAGGGTTTTTTCCATTAGATGGTTTCAGAAGTTTACAAGTATAAGGGGGACCAAGTTTCAATTCTGCTAGGTCTATCTCCCCTTGCTCAACATCTTCATAAGATATTTCATACTCTTGGTCACTATCCTGTGTTTCCACATAAGCAACCTTTTCCTTCTTATGATATTTAGAATTTCTGGCCTTTTCTGCTTTCAAGCGTTCGACCTGTCGAACTCTATCAGCCAATTGGGCCATATCCCTTAGATGTTGAGTGTCTAATTTCTTTCTGATCGAATAATCAAGGCCACCAGCAGCCATTTCGACCAATTCATGTTCAGGCACCTGAGTAAAGCATCTAGCTTTGAGTAAACGGAATCTATTCAAATAATCATCCACAGACTCAGGGGTTTTGCGCCTAACGCTTGCCAATTCTTTGAGACTTATTTTAGATTGTCCCATATAGAATTGTTCATGGAAAACCCTCTCCAATTGATTCCAATTAAAGATTGAATGTGGAGGGAGAGTAGTAAACCAAGTGAAAGCGTTTTTCATTAGAGAATTAGGGAAATATTTCATCCTTAAATTCTCATTGTTTGCTAAATCCCCTGCCTCAGTTAGATATCTTGCTATGTGTTCGACTGTTGATTCACTGGTATCACCAGCAAACTTAGTGAATTTTGGGATCTTCCATCCCCTAGGTAATTCAGTTTGAAACACATATTCTGACAAGGCAGAGACACAATGAGGCCTATGCATGCCTATGTTTAAACCATTTTGTGCCAAAATTGTTTCGACCAAATTTGCTATGTTATTTTGCCCAGCAAAATTGTTGTTCTGGACATTTCTAACTACATCATCAGCATTTTGGTTCCTATTTACCAAGACAATTCCAGGATTTTGTTCAATCTGAGGCAAAACCTGTGGCTGAGCCTGCAATTGTACTTGTGGTTCGACCACTGGTACAGGTTGTTGGACTTGGTTTATGAGATTTGCCACATTGTTTTGTGCAGGCACAATGGCATTGTTTGGTGTTTGTGCAATTTGCAAAGGCACAACATTTTGGATTTGGGGGACTTGTTGATTAGGGACTTGAGGAGCCCCAAAGAAATCAGCAATTCTACCCATTTGATTGGCCAGTAATTGGTAACTTTGATTAGTATTTTGTATCAATGGATTAAACACCGTACCAATTTGTTGTGTTAACATATTGACCATATCATGATTACTTTCATCCATTTGTTGCCTCAAGGAGTTCAAGGCAGTGTTAGTTAATGAAGGAAAGGTATTTCGAGTAGCAGAACCAGAGACTATTTGATTGTTAGGAACAAACACGCCTGGTGCTGCCTCTGTGAACAATGATGCACTAGTCTGCAAACCTTGCATCATACTGGTAGGCATGCCATAAGGGTAATTCCTACTAGCGCCTTGACCCATGTATTGGGAAAAGGGTAATGAAAACGTGGACGAACCAGCGCCACCCCCATTAGTATTTGACCTATTTGGGGAAAAATTTCCCTCCATAGCATGAGACAAAGTCAAAATGGGTTCTGTAGTGGTCGAAGGTATTGTAGTAGATATTGGCATTGCCATGGTTGCAGTTACTACAGAAGATGTTGGGGCAGAAACTGTTGTCCCTGTCACATTAGGCATAACCTCACTAATTACAGGAGAGATTATGGTGTCTGAGACACTTGTAACGGTTGATGGATTCGAACCGCTGTTAGCATTGTTTCCATTGGGGTTTTCCATGTTTTGTCTAGGGTTAATTCTGGGTGGTGGTCTAACCATTTCAGGGAGTGATTTCCCGTTTCTCAGAAGCATACACTATACACAAAACTTTGGAAACAAAATTACACAAAGAACAAAAATAAAAATACTAAAATTTGAGAAAATTTAAACACAAAGCACACAGTCCCACTGGGCGTGCCAATTTGTTTACTGTGAAATTTAGTAAACAACGCTAGTTTGATTATTACAAGAGAGATCAACTAGTAAATCTCGGGACATAGTGCTTTTGTTCATATTTCCAAAGTAATTAGTGTTCATTATTGTTCTTATGTATTTAATGTTGTTTTTTTATGTTTTTTATGTTACTTGATATGCAAGAAAGAATGTTTATTCTATTGAACAAACAGAATGGAAGAAAAAGTCGAAACAAAGATTGACTTGGATAGAAGTGAAAAGACTGTAAATTTGCATTCAAATGTAAATGATTACAGAAAAAGTAATGGTGCACATAACATACATTTTCCCTTTCGAACTCGTTTCTCTCGTTAGCATGGGTACTTTGAGTTTTGTAAGGATTTTGTATAAATGATTGTGACCCTTTTCTCGATCACATAATTAAACTATTTATAGACACTAATTCCTAACTGCTAATAACGCCTAAATAATCACAGAGAGGACGCGTGTCTTTGACACGTATTTTGAATTTGAATTCCTTCTTATCATCTGATTTAGCCGTTGTATCCATCGAAGTCGAACTAGCAATTCTTTCCTTGAATAATTTGCTAAGTCCACGCTTTTCTTCTGCACAAGGGACGCTTCGACCCTACTGAGGCTTCGACCAAATCGAAAGGAAACCTGAAGAATCATAAAGTTAAGAAATGATGCTCTAACTAGAACATTTATTATACGTTCATGCATGCTTGATCATTAAATTCATTGGCTCTGAAAACCAAACACATTTAATGACTATTAAAATTATCATATAATTAAATGAAATCATTTTTATTATTTTTGTTCATGCATTTAGAACATATTTTAACTTAGTTAAAGATATGGGCTAACAGCTGGTTGCTAAGAATGGTCTTCCAAGAATAATAGGGTGTTCTTCATCTTCCAGGATATCCAGGATCATGAAGTCTGCTGGAAATACCAGGTCTTCGACTTTCACCAAGACATCTTCTACTGTACCTGCTGAGTGAATTGTTGTTTGGTTATGTAGTTCTTCTGAGATTGGCTGCATCATAAGGCTAAAACAACTTGGTCAGAGTGACTTAACTGAAGCACCAATGCTGAAGTAATTAAGTCTAAACCACTTGTGCATATTGAAGATGTTCAGATGCAACATGTTGAACAAGATGTCCTAGACATCTTGTCACTGGGTTCAGAGCATGTTAAAGCAACATGTTGAACAAGATGTCCCAAGACATGTGGGTAGGACATCTGAACCCAGTTCAGCTTAAAAGATAATGCTTATCCATTAAGCACGCGTGTTTGTTTAAATTTGAATGAAGCGCGAATCTTTAAGTAACAAGCTGAGATTAGGATTAATGATAAAGTTTGTTATTAATCTTAAGTGTTAGATTTGATTAGGATTCGTATTTAATTTGTGGATAAAGATTAATTTCTTTATCTTTTGGAGTTTATTTTTAAACAAGTTTGTTTTAAAACCAACTCTTAATTGTAGTGCATCTGAAAGACTGAAGACGATCTGAAGATTTGCACGCATATAAATAGAACTCAACATAGAGCTTAAAACTCAACCCACAAGAACTGAAGATTGTGAGTTCAAAGCTTTGTGCCTACTGTGCAAAGCATTCGTGGCTCTTAGTATCGTTTTTGATACTTTCAGCTTTGTGGCTCTTAGTATTGGTTTTGATACTTTGTAGCTTTGTTGTTGAATGTTGCCATTCAACTAAGTCTTTAAACTTTGTAGTTTAAAGTTGTCGTCACTTGGGATTAGTGATTAGAGGGAGTTGGGTAGGTTCTCATATTCAGGGGGAGTTAGCCCTTGAGTAGAAGATTGCTAGGATTAAGAAAAGGCATACATGCCAATAGGTGTTTGGTATGGTTGTAAGACTAAGTATTAATTCGGATTAGTAGTGTTAACTTCTTGGATTGGTATCCTCCAGAGTAGGGCTGTTTAGCGCCGAACTGAATTTACTAGTGTTATTTATTGCTTTTATTTACTTCAGTACTGCAATAATTCGCGATCCTCATAAACGTTTGTCAAACCAGTTGTCTAAGACATCTGGACTATAGACACATTGTCCTAGACATTGTGTACGACATCTGTCCTGCTAGAGAACAGAATTTCAGGTTAGCTAAAACGAGTTCACGTTCTGTACCTGCAGTTGCTGTTGTGAGTTTTAACTTGTCTGCCGAAGATAATGGCATTACGTTAACACTTGAACCCACATCACATAATGCTCGGACTTCTGCTTCCTCAATCTGACAGAGTATGGTGACACTTCCAGGATATGTCTTCTTGATTGGCAATCGCGCTCGGCTTTCTCTATATTCCTTGAGTTCTCTCATGAACTCATTATAGGCTTCGTCCAATGTCATATCGAACAACTTGTACCACTCTTCGTAGTCTTTAATCTGTTCTTCTCTCTGCTCGTGCTCTGATTTTATATCCTTTAGCAATTTGCATTCCTCCTTTGGATTGTCCACCGTGTTACCTGCAATATCTTTAGAAACATGAGTACTTACCAGTTTTGAGAGTTGACCAATTTGGGTTTCAAGACTTTTTATCGTCGCCCCCTGGTTGGCTACTGTCGTCTTGATGTTTTCAAAGTTAGTTTTGCTCATGCTAGCAAATTTATTGAGTAACTCTTCCAATGGAGATGGCTTTCTTGGTTGAGGTGCAGCTTGAGCCTGGTTCCCTGTCTGGTCCCAGCGTAAATTTGGGTGTTTGCTCCAACCTGGGTTGTAGTTGTTCCACATGTAATTTACCTGCTCCTCGCTTCCTCCTGGCAAACATTGCCCTTTAGGGTGATCTTCTAGGGAGAAGTCGCAAACTCCCTCCACTTGTTTAACACTGGCTTCCTTCACAACTTTCTCCTTATCAGCAAGTTGCTTCCTTAGTAATTCGATCTCTACTTTATAGGCAATCTCCTGGTCCATCTTAAGAATTCCAGGAGTCTTTTCAGCTCTATCATGGCTAATGTTGTACTCATTCTGGCACATCTGCTCAACCAGATCCTTAGTCTCTGCATAGGTCTTTACTTTGATGGACCCACTAGCTGAGGCATCTAGTATCGTCCGATGTTGCATTTTCATACCAGCAGTGAATAGTTGCATCTGCTCTATAACACTAATGTTGTGGTTAGGACACCTTCTCATAAGCAGCTTGAACCGTTCATAAGCCTCACACAGCATTTCAGATTCATGTTGTTTGAAACTTAGAATCTCAGACTTCCTTTTCTGGAATAGTGTGTGTGAAGAATCTTTCCAGGAACTTGTCTTCAAGCTCCTTCCATGTTGCAATCGTTCCCCTTGGCAAGCATTGAAGCCAATCTTTAGCTGGACTTGTGAGAGAAAAAGCAAACAAACGCAGCTTCTTCTGGTCATCAGTAACATTTTCCGGCACCTTCTGGATCTGACATGTCTCTGAAAACTTTGCGAGATGATCCCAAGGATCATTGTTGGCACGTCCATCAAACTGGTTCTCCCGCAAACCTGTAAGAACATTACCCTTAATATCAAAGTTAGCTGGATTCGCCGGCTGGAATCCCAGTGAGATCTGATCTGTGTCAGTCCTCTTGCAGTAATCTCCCATTGTAACTCTTTGCTCGTCCCCCATGGCTTTGGTGGTAGGCTCTTCTTCTGTTTTGAGACTACTGGATTCTGCAAGCCTTTGTGCTTGCCTTCTTTTCCAAAGCGTTCTTTCTGGTTCAGGGTCGTACTCAAACTCCAGGATACCTGTTATCAAGCACAACAAATGAATACCTTCAGTAGTACTGGAAAATTAAATGGTAAAACTATTTTTGGTTTGTCTCATGTTTCTTTGTCACCATGAAAATTCCCAGGTAAGTGAGGTGGATCACAACGGATCGCTTAAATACCAAGACTTATCCTTAGCCAGAACTTTCACAGATCAAAATCCACAATCATCAACAAGATTTTTTGATTTTTTAATTTTTTTGTATTTTTGAAATATTTTTTTTTGACAAACTTAAATAAATCTAGTAATGCTTTGTAAACACAATCCCCGGCAACGGCGCCAAAAACTTGACTACGGTCTGGCAAGTGCACTAGTCTGTCGTCGAGTAATAATTCACACTCTAGGTGTCTAGAATGAGTTCGTATCCACAGGGATCGTGCCGAAGCTTCACTAGCGTTATTTAAGTTTGGATAATTTGCATTCTCTTTGGGTTTTGAAAAAGGTTTTATGAAAATAGCGGAATGCTTTGAATAAATAAATAAATAATAATAATAATAATAATAATAATAGATTCAGAAACATAGAGGATAGGTATGGTGGTTGAACTCTCTCCCTTCTTCATATTTGGCATGACCGGTGTATAACATAGTTATTTAGATTAATGTTCGGCGGTGACTTTTCCTTGTTGTAGTACCACCTTACTGTTACACTATGTCTATTAAAGTTTCCCTACTTTCATAACTAAGGTACCTACGAGAGCCTAACCTCGATGTGTCACATACCCTAATTACTAAGTGAGTTGTTTATAAACATGCATTATTATCTTCACCAATTAACCTCTAGATCCTAGTATCGGGCTATTCATCATCTAAGTGCTCAGTTCACACCTAGTTCATGATTGCTCCTCTAACCGCTCATTCACGACTAGTTCAGGACGTTACCGTCTCTATACACCTAGCGTTATTTACTACTAGTTCCGGACCATATTAAGTTAGAAACCTAATATCAATTCTATGGGCGCTCCCGCTTATCCGGCCAGATTACGAGAAACGTTATTAAAGTGCATGATAGTAAATAACAATTTACTGGTGTTATTTATTGCTTTTATTTACTTCAGTACTGCAATAATTCGCGATCCTCATAAACGTTTGTCAAACCAGTTGTCTAAGACATCTGGACTATAGACACATTTTCCTAGACATTGTGTACGACATCCGTCCTGCTAGAGAACAGAATTTCAATTGGCATCAGAGCAGGCACCCTAACCTGCTGGGTGAGCTCCAGGGAGATATATTTTGTTCAAGATGGACAAGAGAGGATCAATCAACAGACCACCAGTCTTGGATGGATCAAATTATGATTATTGGAAAGCAAGAATGGTTGCCTTTCTCAAATCCATGGATCAAAAAGCATGGAGGGCAATTATTACTGGGTGGAATCATCCAATAATCACAGCAGCAGATGGCTCTACAAGTCTAAAAGGAGTAGCAGATTGGAGTCCAGAAGAAGAAACTGAGGCCAGTGGCAACTCTAAAGCACTCAATGTCATATTCAATGGTGTTGATGAAAACATGTTCAAGTTAATCAACACTTGTACTAAAGCCAAACAAGCCTGGGAAATTCTTCAAACAGCACATGAAGGAACCTCTAAAGTTCGAATGTCAAAGCTGAACTTCTCGCCACAAAATTTGAGAACTTAAGGATGGAGGATGAAGAAACTATATCTGAGTTCAACACTAGAATACGAGATATAGCAAATTCAACCTTTGCCCTAGGTGAGAAGATACCTGAAGAAAAGATAGCCAGAAAAATCCTTAGATCACTGCCTAAGAGATTTAACATGAAGGTGACTGCAATCGAAGAATCTCAAGACTTGAGCACAATGAAAGTTGATGAACTTATTGGCTCATTACAAACTTTTGAGATGTCTCTGGATGATAAACCAGAGAAGAAGATGAAGAACCTGGCTTTTAAATCTGAGGAAAGTCAAACTGATGATGAGCTATCAGAAGCATTAGCTTACCTTACAAAGAATTTCAATAAATCTTTGAGTAAGCTACAAGCCAGGTATAAGCCAAATGTCCCAGACAAAAGATCCAACATCAAGATACAGGGCAAGACCAAGGAGGAGAATACTTCTGAGCAAAACAAAGAAGTAAGATGTTTTGAATGTGAAGGATTTGGACACATCAGACCAGAATGTCCAAACTTTCTCAGGAAACAGAAAAAGGGAATGGCAGCTACTCTATCTGATTCTGAGGAAGAGAAGGAAGAAGAGCCAACAAATAAAGCCTTCGCTGGAACATTTGAAACTAGCAGCAGCATCAGTAATGAAGATCTCCTACAAGAAGAATTGGATGAGAGATACAACAATCTCACCATTAAATGGGAACAATCTTGTGAACTTATAAGAAGACAAGATAAGGAGATGGAGAAAGTTACTCAAGAAAAGGAAGCACTAAAGGCATCAACAGCTGAATTGAGAAAACAAGTCACCTTGCTTTCATAAGAAAGGGAGGCATTAGAAGCATCAACAGCTGTGTTAAAAGAACAGGTCACCTTGTCAAACTCAAAACTCACTGAGATGACTAAATCTGTGAGAATGTTAAACAATGGAACTGACATGCTTGAAGAAGTCCTTGAGCTTGGTAGAAACCCAAGTGACAGGAAGGGATTAGGGTATGACAACTATAGCAACGCTCCTGAGAAGAAAATTTCCCCAAAGATTAACTCTCAGGACCAAATGTCAAACCACATGTCACAACATCCTTCTTAGCACAAGCATAAGAAGACAGAATCCAAACCTCAACAACCTTCTAGACAAAAGAAACAGGTGACAAAGACTCATCATCTGACTCAACACAAGCAGAAAAGGTTTGAACAGAGGACTCAGCCTCCAGCTCACAGAAGAAGCACATGCCAGACCACATGTCCCAACATCATGTTCAACATATGTCCCCTTAATACAAAGAATATAAGGGACCACTGAAAAGATGTAAACATTGTGGAAAAACTGGGTATCTAATCTCAGAATGCTTCTATCTCCATGGCTACCCTCAGAAGCATAAGTCACTAAGTCAAAACAAAAGGAAGATCCTACCTCCAAGGAAGAAACACAAGGAAGTTCTGACTAAAGTATGGAAGCCAACACCACCCCAACAAGCTCATACTCCTCCAAGAATCTCTCCATCTAAAAATTGGTATTTTGACAGTGGGTGTTCAAAACACATAACTGGAGATAAAAGATACCTTAGAGAACTAAAGTCTTACTTAAAAGGAAGTATTACTTTTGGTGATGGAGTCAAAGGTACAGTCATAGGCATTGGAAAACTAGCTGGTCCAAACACTCCATGCCTCGATGATGTTCTACTAGTAGAAGGTCTCACTGCAAACTTGATTAGCATTAGTCAACTATGTGAACAAGGACTAAAAGTGCACTTCAACAACCATGAATGCACCATTGTTAATGATCAAAAGGTAGTGATGAAAGGGACAAAGTCAAGTGATAAGTGCTATACTTGGATACCTCAAAACAATGGTCCAGAAATAGCTTGCTTGTCTGCCAAGAAATATATTGACAAGATGTCCCACCAGATGTCCCAACATCTGTGCAATGGACAAGGAGCTGAAGAGATTTTGGTTGGGAGTGTTAGAGTGCCCTTGGGTATTCACACGCTCAAAAACATGTCATAAGCATTATAGAGGTAACGTGCAGAGTAAAGAAACATTAAAATATCTGCACGTAAAAAGAGGTAGCCTTAAGTTCTCAATCAATCTATAAAAGGCTACTAGGACCTCATATGTGACACTACCAAACGTCTCAACATCTTGTCTAACATCCCTCTCATAGAAGCAAAAACTCATTCTTCTCAAGAACCTCCTTCAACAATGTCTCAACAATCATCCAAGAACAACAACCCAGATGATTCGAAGACGCAAACAGAAGAGGCATCCTCTCAAATGCCTTGGGTTTCAGATTTCTGCGTTGATCAACAAGGAACCATCACAAACGCTGTACCAATCAGCATGATTCCTCCAACAGAAGACGAAATCAAGAAGAAGAAGTCCAATGGTTCAAAGAAGAAGAAGAATCCTAAAAAGACCAAAACTCATGCAACGGGGAATGACAAAATTCAGGAACAAGAGTCTACAAATCCTGAATGCCAACCTTCTGAGAATCAAGAAACACAAAAGATTTCAGAAGTACCACATGTCAAACCGTTTGATGAAACATCAACTAAAGAACATCAAGTCAAAATCGCTAAGCAGATCTCTCCTCCAGCTAATGAAGTCCCATCATCAGAAACAGCCACCAACATCTCATCAAGACCTCAGGAAGATGATCCCAACTTGGATCAACCTACACCTTCAGTTGAAGTACCAGCACAGGATGTTGAACCCAATGTCCCAACATCTGGTTCTGCAGCAACTCCTGAACAAGAAGATCAAGACTTAGGACAAGAAGATCAAGAAGATGTAGATGCATGAGGTTCCTCTGGCCAACATTCTTCAAGAAATAAAGAGAAGAGGTAAACCACAACAAAGCATGGAAGAAGAAAGCTCAGAGGAAAGTGAAGGTATACGAATTAGCATTCCAATCAATAGAAGAGCTAAGACGTATAAATCTAAGCAATGGACAGAGTTGGAGGAAGAAGAATTCCTGCAAACATCCCAAGCACCAATGGACAGAGTTTCATTCCATTCTAAAGAAAGTGCTCAAAAGTGGAGGTTTGTCTACCAGAGAAGAATTGCTCAAGAAAGAGAGCTTAATCAAGAAGCTCTAGAATGCAAAGAAATCATCGAGCTCTTAGAAGCTGCTGAGCTGATGAAGACTTTGAAGAACTTGGGCAACTGCTATGAGATGCTGGTAAAAGAATTCATTGTAAACATCACCAGTGCTTGCAGTGAAGGAAGTGAGGAATTCAGAAAGGTACGAGTCAGAGGTAAAGATTTGAAGTTTTCTCCAACCACCATCAATGAGTATCTAGGGAGAAATCCAACCATTGAAGGTGATGAAGCTGAGATAGTCAAGGAGGTGACCAAGGAGATAACTGGAGGGCAAGTAAATGAATGGCCTGAGAAAGGGTTACTATCTACAGGCACCCTTAGTGTGAAGTATGCCATCCTCAACTGAATTGGAGCTGCAAACTGGGCACCTACCAATCATGGTTCTGGGATTACCCCCATGCTAGCAAAGATGATCTTTCTCAAAGGAACCAAGCAGAAGATCAACTTTGGTGATCACGTTTTCATTCAAACCATGAAGCATGCTGAAACATATGCAGTAAAACTACCCATTGCCTTTCCCTGCCTAATAACTGGAATGATCCTAAGGCAATATCCATCTATCCTGTACCTTGATGAAGCTCCAACCAAGAAGCCTCAAGTTCTGAGTTTTGACTACAAGCTCTTTGTTGGTACACATGTCCCAGACATCGTGTTCCCAAAGATGAAGGAAGCTGCTGAAGCATCAAGCTCTCTGCCAAGGGCAAACAAGAAGGATGTACTTGCTGAATTGATGCAAATATCCAAGACCTTGGGAGAAACCATCAAAACCAGCACAGCAAGAAAACAACATGTGGATAATCTGATCAAGTCCATACAAGATGCTGATGCTGAGGGAGAAGAGAATGATGAAGGTGGAGATGGTGAAGAAGCAGAAGAAGTCTGAAGAACAGCAATTGGGTAATATAGGAAAATAAGTACTTTTGTATTTTTCCTTTTAGTTATGTTCTACTTCCTGTAAGTATTGTGGCCTACCAAATGTCCTAGAAATTGGAGGCTTTGACATCCGACACTTGATTAGTGCATCTTTGTAAGCTGTTTTGTTCTCTTTAATCAATGAAGTATTTTCTCTTAACCCTTTGACAAATTATGGTAAAAAGGGGGAGAAATAATTGATGCTAAGAACAGCTCTTTGGCAAGCAAGATTCAATCTCTTGCTTTACGGATGAATATGGCAAGCTTTAAAAAATTTAAAACTAAAAGCTATGCTTAATAAGTGTGTCCAGAAGCATAATTTAAATGCTCAAATTGAACCTCTAAAAAGGTCTAGTAAGTCTTGATCACTCTGATTAAGTACTTTCCGCTGCAACTCAAGACTTTGGTTCACTAAGTCACTAGGTATCTCATCTCTAGACTTAGAAAATTTTGTAATGGATCATATGAAGACAAGACTAAGACTGTCTCATACTAGAATAGGTTCATCACACATTCAAGAATAAAAGAAGTCTTGAATATTGAAGACACACAAGATTCTGAAGATCAAAGACCTTGAAGACCTAAAGATCTCAGAACAGAAGATTGCATCAACAGAGATCAATTTGAAGATTGAAGAATTTGAAGATTGAAGAATTTGAAGATTGAAGACTGAAGAGTGCACACACAACAAAGTGGTTTGTGGTTGTTTTAGCCATAATTTGCCAAAGGGGGAGATTGTGTTGGAACAAAGTGGGTCTGACATAAACCTCTAAGTTTTTAATTGGTATTGATGATAACAAAGTATTAAAATTGCAATTGGTATTACTAATGATTGTTCTAGTGTGCAGAATTATAAGTTAAAATTCATTCAGAAGCATTACGAACAAAAGCAAAGAAGCCAAGCTAAGAAGCTCTGAAAGCGTATCGCTGATCATCAGAAGCTTAAAATTCAAGTTCTGAAGTTAGTGGCTCTGAGGACAAAAGCCAAACTCTGAGAAGCTCAGAAGCTGATGACCTTAAGAAGCTACGACAACAGACTCTGAAGTAAAAGGAATTTACGTCACTCAAGAACTCACAGAATCATAATCAATGATTGAAGAACAATCTACTTAAGGACTCTGTCATATCCACAGGAAGCAATATTCGTTGGTATAACGTTAACCTTATCCATAAGTGGAGCGCATTTGAGGATTGTACAATCGTACTTTTATTACTCAAAATGGTTGAGTGATATTTCAAATTGCAAGGTAGTGGAATTGGATATCTTTACCAAAGAAGGCAATATACAGCTATCAAATTGTACGAGCAAATTCCAGCTGGCACCTTATCTCTCTGCAACGGTCATTACCATTCCATTCAAGTATAAATAGAAGACTCAAATGGAAGAAATGACAACTGTTCTATCACTGCGTTTAAGACTCTGAAATATTCTGACATTACAGCTTCTATCTGTCATTCTTAGTCTTAAGGCAAATCTGTGTTATATTTTGTAAACACCTCTGATAGTATATCAAGTGTTCATTAACATTCATTCTTATTCTTAAGTTTGTTTGAGAAGTCTCTTGTTAGTTGTAACTTGGCATTTGAGAAGTCTCTTGTTAGTTGTAACTTGAGCATTAGAGAAGTCTCTTGCTATTGTGTTTGAGCACCTTGTAATCTTGTGAGATTTTAGTTAGAAGCCCTTGGAAGTGCAAGGGGACTGGACGTACCCTCGATTTGTGTGAGGAACCAGTATAAATTATGTGTCTTTCTTTCTCTCCCTCTGACTCTTTATTGTTTTGTGTTTAATCCGCTGCAAACTTAGTTTTTATTTGAGAAAAAGTTTTAACTTTTAAAAACACAATTCAACCCCCCCTTCTTGTGTTTTTCCACCTTCAGATTGTAGTTCTTCTGAGATTGGCTGCATCATAAGGCTGAAACAACTTGGTCAGAGTGACTTAACTGATGCACCAATGCTAAAGTAATTAAGTCTAAACCACTTGTGCATATTGAAGATGTGCAGATGCAACATGTTGAACAAGATGTCCTAGACATCTTGTCACTGGGTTCAGAGAATGTTAAAGCAACATGTCGAACAAGATGTCCCAAGACATGTGGGTAGGACATCTGAACCCAGTTCAGCTTAAAAGATAATGTTTATCCATTAAGCACGCGTGTTTGTTTAAATTTGAATGAAGCGCGAATCTTTAAGTAACAAGCTGAGATTAGGATTAATGATAAAGTTTGTTATTAATCTTAAGTGTTAGATACGCTTAGGATTCGTATTTAATTTGTGGATAAAGATTAATTTCTTTATCTTTTGGAGTTTGTTTTTAAACAAGTTTGTTTTAAAACTAACTCTTAATTGTAGTGCATCTGAAAGACTGAAGACGATCTGAAGATTTGCACGCCTATAAATAGAACTCAACATAGAGCTTAAAACTCAACCCACAAGAACTGAAGATTGTGAGTTCAAAGCTTTGTGCCTACTGTGCAAAGCATTCGTGGCTCTTAGTATCGTTTTTGATACTTTCAGCTTTGTGGCTCTTAGTATTGGTTTTGATACTTTGTAGCTTTGTTGTTGAATGTTGCCATTCAACTAAGTCTTTAAACTTTGTAGTTTAAAGTTGTCGTCACTTGGGATTAGTGATTAGAGGGAGTTGGGTAGGTTCTCATATTCAGGGGGAGTTAGCCCTTGAGTAGAAGATTGCTAGGATTAAGAAAAGGCATACATGCCAATAGGTGTTTGGTATGGTTGTAAGACTAAGTATTAATTCGGATTAGTAGTGTTCACTTCCTGGATTGGTATCCTCCAGAGTAGGGCTGTTTAGCGCCGAACTGAATTTACTAGTGTTATTTATTGCTTTTATTTACTTCAGTACTGCAATAATTCGCGATCCTCATAAACGTTTGTCAAACCAGTTGTCTAAGACCTCTGGACTATAGACACATTGTCCTAGACATTGTGTACGACATCTGTCCTGCCAGAGAACAGAATTTCAGGTTAGCTAAAACGAGTTCACGTTCTGTACCTGCAGTTGCTGTTGTGAGTTTTAACTTGTCTGCCGAAGATAATGGCATTACGTTAACACTTGAACCCACATCACATAATGCTCGGACTTCTGCTTCCTCAATCTGACAGAGTATGGTGACACTTCCAGGATATGTCTTCTTGATTGGCAATCGCGCTCGGCTTTCTCTATATTCCTTGAGTTCTCTCATGAACTCATTATAGGCTTCGTCCAGTGTCATATCGAACAACTTGTACCACTCTTCGTAGTCTTTAATCTGTTCTTCTCTCTGCTCGTGCTCTGATTTTATATCCTTTAGCAATTTGCATTCCTCCTTTGGATTGTCCACCGTGTTACCTGCAATATCTTTAGAAACATGAGTACTTACCAGTTTTGAGAGTTGACCAATCTGGGTTTCAAGACTTTTTATCGTCGCCCCCTGGTTGGCTACTGTCATCTTGATGTTTTCAAAGTTAGTTTTGCTCATGCTAGCAAATTTATTGAGTAACTCTTCCAATGGAGATGGCTTTCTTGGTTGAGGTGCAGCTTGAGCCTGGTTCCTTGTCTGGTCCCAGCGTAAATTTGGGTGTTTGCTCCAACCTGGGTTGTAGTTGTTCCCCATGTAATTTACCTGCTCCTCGCTTCCTCCTGGCAAACATTGCCCTTTAGGGTGATCTTCTAGGGAGAAGTCGCAAACTCCCTCCACCTGTTTAACACTGGCTTCCTTCACAACTTTCTCCTTATCAGCAAGTTGCTTCCTTAGTAATTCGATCTCTACTTTGTAGGCAATCTCCTGGTCCATCTTAAGAATTCCAGGAGTCTTTTCAGCTCTATCATGGCTAATGTTGTACTCATTCTGGCACATCTGCTCAACCAGATCCTTAGTCTCTGCATAGGTCTTTACTTTGATGGACCCACCAGCTGAGGCATCTAGTATCGTCCGATGTTGCATTTTCATACCAGCAGTGAATAGTTGCATCTGCTCCATAACACTAATGTTGTGGTTAGGACACCTTCTCATAAGCAGCTTGAACCGTTCATAAGCCTCACACAGCGTTTCAGATTCATGCTGTTTGAAACTTAGAATCTCAGACTTCCTTTTCTGGAATAATGTGTGTGTGAAGAATCTTTCCAGGAACTTGTCTTCAAGCTCCTTCCATGTTGCAATCGTTCCCCTTGGCAAGCATTGAAGCCAATCTTTAGCTGGACTTGTGAGAGAAAAAGCAAACAAACGCAGCTTCTTCTGGTCATCAGTAACATTTTCCGGCACCTTCTGGATCTGACATGTCTCTGAAAACTTTGCGAGATGATCCCAAGGATCATTGTTGGCACGTCCATCAAACTGGTTCTCCCGCAAACCTGTAAGAACATTGCCCTTAATATCAAAGTTAGCTGGATTCGCCGGCTGGAATCCCAGTGAGATCTGATCTGTGTCAGTCCTCTTGCAGTAATCTCCCATTGTAACTCTTTGCTCGTCCCCCATGGCTTTGGTGGTAGGCTCTTCTTCTGTTTTGAGACTACTGGATTCTGCAAGCCTTTGTGCTTGCCTTCTTTTCCAAAGCGTTCTTTCTGGTTTAGGGTCGTACTCAAACTCCAGGATACCTGTTATCAAGCACAACAAATGAATACCTTCAGTAGTACTGGAAAATTAAATGGTAAAACTATTTTTGGTTTGTCTCATGTTTCTTTGTCACCATGAAAATTCCCAGGTAAGTGAGGTGGATCACAACGGATCGCTTAAATACCAAGACTTATCCTTAGCCAGAATTTTCACAGATCAAAATCCACAATCATCAACAAGATTTTTTGATTTTTTAATTTTTTTGTATTTTTGAAATATTTTTTTTTGACAAACTTAAATAAATCTAGTAATGCTTTGTAAACACAATCCCCGGCAACGGCGCCAAAAACTTGACTACGGTCTGGCAAGTGCACCAGTCTGTCGTCGAGTAATAATTCACACTCTAGGTGTCTAGAATGAGTTCGTATCCACAGGGATCGTGCCGAAGCTTCACTAGCGTTATTTAAGTTTGGATAATTTGCATTCTCTTTGGGTTTTGAAAAAGGTTTTATGAAAATAGCGGAATGTTTTGCATAAATAAATAATAATAATAATAATAATAATAATAATAATAATAGATTCAGAAACATAGAGGATAGGTATGGTGGTTGAACTCTCTCCCTTCTTCATATTTGGCATGACCGGTGTATAACATAGTTATTTAGATTAATGTTCGGCGGTGACTTTTCCTTGTTGTAGTACCACCTTACTGTTACACTATGTCTATTAAAGTTTCCCTACTTTCATAACTAAGGTACCTACGAGAGCCTAACCTCGATGTGTCACATACCCTAATTACTAAGTGAGTTGTTTATAAACATGCATTATTATCTTCACCAATTAACCTCTAGATCCTAGTATCGGGCTATTCATCATCTAAGTGCTCAGTTCACACCTAGTTCATGATTGCTCCTCTAACCGCTCATTCACGACTAGTTCAGGACGTTACCGTCTCTATACACCTAGCGTTATTTACTACTAGTTTCGGACCATATTAAGTTAGAAACCTAATATCAATTCTATGGGCGCTCCCGCTTATCCGGCCAGATTACGAGAAACGTTATTAAAGTGCATGAAAGTAAATAACAAACATAATACTTAAATATCATTTAATATAACTTTGACTCAGTCACAGACTCCAAATATTCATTGGGGAGTTCATCTTCTCCATCACAACCTAATGCATCTATTACAAAAGACTACATATTTAAATTACAATAAAGAAATTATAACCTAAACATAAAAGCCTAAAGAAAACATACCTTGCTGGGCTTTTTCTTGTCTTTTTGCATCTTGGTCTCTGTCTTGATGCTTTTTCCTGCTTTTGTAGGTTTTCCTTCGTATTTGGGCCTGTCTTGGTCATTTTACTACTAATAATAATACTAAAAATACCATAGAAATTCCTGTCATCAGGGCACATCCTTTTCCCCATCGTATTCAGAGTCACTTGATGGTGGCTCTTTTCTTTTTAGTGTCTTCTTCTTCTTCTCTGCCTGAGTCACAACCTTGCTAGAACTCCTGCTAGGGCCATACTTGACAGGTTTAGCTGCACTATTTTTCTTGTCTTTTTCTTGGAGGGTGCACTAACAGCAGCAGAGACCTTTCCACTCCTTGTCCTTCTAGCAATGCTTTCTTCAGCAACCTTTGATAGTGGACGATCAGAGTCATATTCTTCCACATCAACCACATTGGTATCTCCATCAGCATCTTTGTCAGAAGCTTTGGAGCCCTCTTCTTTAGAATCCTTGGCTTCTTCACCCTTATCCAACAGAGTGTCATCCTTTGGATCTTCTTCATTGGAGACTTGTTTCTCCACTACAGCTTCCTCTACCTCAGGGTCTTTTTCTATACCCTGCTCTTCTTGTGCCAAAGATGTGTCAACATCTGGCACAACATCAGTATCATTGATCTCCCTAAGGACATCATCAATGATCTTCTGAGTCATGGGGTGGCGTTCTTCCTCTGTAATCTTCTTAGCAGCAATCTTGCTAAACATCTCCAAAGTTTGAGCAGTATCACCTTGGACTTGATCATCTGTCTTCTCAGATTCTTTAGGTTTGTCACTAACAGGATCAACATGCAGACTTTGCATGGTGTGAACGTTCATTGATGACCCAATCTTGGGTTTCTTTCTCTTTTTCTTCTTTGATTTTTCAACAGAAGGAGGTGGTGTGATAGCTTTTTCTTCTGTAGCAACAAATGATTTCTTCTTGGATCGTGATGTTCTTTTCTTCTTGATGCTTGAAGGAGAAACCACAGATAGAGGAGTTGCATCAACAATGATGGCACTAGGATCAACTTCTTGATTATGTTTAGGTGAGTTAGGGTTTGGTGATGATGGAGCAGAGGTTTGTTGTGATGTTTGAGTGGCGGTAGACATGATGAAATTAGGATTGGTAGATGAGTTATGAGAGTAGAGAGCAAAAGGGTCTGATCGTTGTGAGAGAGAAACGCAAATAAGAGAGATGTTGTTGAAGTGTTTGCGTGAATGACGGGATAGCCTTGATATATGGAGTGATGACCGTTGAGAGAATCTTGTGATGATTGCCTTTGGATTGCGTGCACAAATAAACGGAGGGAAAGGCAGGTATCCGTTGCACGCCTAAATAGCATTAGTTGCTATTGATCATCAAGAAGGCAAATACCAAGTTTGCCCCTTAATGTTTCAAACTTACATGCATCCAAAGCCTTTGTAATAATGTCAGCCAGTTGAATTTTTGTGGCTACATGCTCTAAGGTCGCAACCTTGTCTTCCACTAGATCCTTAATAAAATGGTGACGAATATCAGTGTGCTTAGTCCTACTATGTTGGATTGGATTCTTGAAAATACTTATAGCACTCATATTGTCACAGTAGAATGTGAGCACATCTTGCTCCACATTGTACTCACTCATCATCTGCTTCATCCAAAGCAATTGGGAACAACTGCTTTCTGCTGCATTGTACTCAGCTTCAGCTGTGGAAAGAGCTTCACAATCTTGTTTCTTGCTAACCCATGATATTAGGTTGTTGCCTAGAAAGAAACATCCATCTGAGGTACTCTTCCTATCATTTGCACTGCCAGCCCAATTAGCATTACAATGGAAATTCCGGCGCGCTGGTCACAGATATGGTATATGATGTTCCAACATCGTGCCAACGTAAAAACACAATGGACAATATAAACAATAAATAGCAGGAAGGTAAACAACACACAGTGATTTGTTAACTCAGTTCGGCGCCAACCGCAACCTAATCTGGGGGATACCAATCCAGGAATGTAACCAATAAGCAATAGCCCTAGACTAATGACAAAACCCTCCAAGTTTATGCCCTTCCCATCTAGCAACTCCCTTATTGTTTACAACCCAGGGTCTTAGGCTAGATCTGAGATGTACCATCTCACTTCCTCTTCCTTGTAATCCCAACAAGGGTTCTGACCAACCTTAATCCAAAGGTTGGGGTATATAAAACATGTGTGAAGACACACTTCAAGAAAATTATACTCATGCGAGTATACCAAAAGCTTCTATACTCCGTACCTAAAGGTTTTGGAGTGCAAACTTCTCTAGCTTCTTACCTAAAGGTTTGGAAGCAAATTACAATAACCTATGTCCTAAGCTTGCATCAAATAATACAAGAAAGGCACACAAATCTAAAGCACAAGGCTTACAAAGACACGAAACCCTAAAAGTCTACATTTTGATATATTGGTTTCGGTGAAGAAACTAGGTTTAGCTCCTTCCTTTAAATAGCCAGTAACATGGGCTTCAGAAGATTTAATCCAAGAATATATCCAGCTCACACATTAAAAATAAATCATATCTTAAAAGATTAGATATGTTTTGGAAATAAATCTTCACAATAATTCCTAAAACAATCTTTAAATAAAAGATCTGTTTAGAAAATAAATCATTTCTTAATGCACATGCAAGGACTGAAGAAAGAGAAAAGATCTTCTCTTAAAATAAAATGTGCGCACAAAAGATACCGCCAGCTGGCGCACACGCGTCAGGTTCTGATGTTGTAACATTTGATTCAACATCTTGGACAAAGGCTTATTTTACCAAAATGAAGCCACCAATTAAAAACCTCAACAATCTCCCCCTTTGGCAAATTTTGGCTAAAATAATTCTTGACTAAGCCATATAAACTGGAGAGATGTATTAGCAACATCAGAGGCATACAACAGCGGAATTTGACATATTCAGCCTCACAGAGCACTCCCCCTCAATATCAAAACGTATGCTCCCTCTCAACTTCAGCATACCACAAGAACAGTATCGGAGCAACAAGCACATCTTCTTCTTCCTTATCCATAAAGCCAGAAAGTATCTTCCATGGATCTCACCCAGAAATAGAACAGGATGCCTGCTCTTATACCAATTGAAATTCCGGCGCGCTGGTCACAGATGTGGTATATGATGTTCCAACATCGTGCCAACGTAAAAACACAATGGACAATATAAACAATAAATAGCAGGAAGGTAAACAACACACAGTGATTTGTTAACTCAGTTCGGCGCCAACCGCAACCTAATCTGGGGGATACCAATCCAGAAATGTAACCAATAAGCAATAGCCCTAGACTAATGACAAAACCCTCCAAGTTTATGCCCTTCCCATCTAGCAACTCCCCTATTGTTTACAACCCAGGGTCTTAGCCTAGATCTGAGATGTACCATTTCACTTCCTCTTCCTTGTAATCCCAACAAGGGTTCTGACCAACCTTAATCCAATGGTTGGGGTATATAAAACATGTGTGAAGACACTCTTCAAGAAAATTATACTCATGCGAGTATACCAAAAGCTTCTATATTCCGTACCTAAAGGTTTTGGAGTGCAAACTACTCTAGCTTCTTACCTAAAGGTTTGGAAGCAAATTACAATAACCTATGTCCTAAGCTTGCATCAAACAATACAAGAAAGGCACACAAATCTAAAGCACAAGGCTTACAAAGACACGAAACCCTAAAAGTCTACATTTTGATATATTGGTTTCGGTGAAGAAACTAGGTTTTGCTCCTTCCTTTAAATAGCCAGTAACATGGGCTTCAGAAGATTTAATCCAAGAATATATCCAGCTCACACATTAAAAATAAATCATATCTTAAAAGATTAGATATGTTTTGGAAATAAATCTTCACAATAATTCCTAAAACAATCTTTAAATAAAAGATCTGTTTAGAAAATAAATCCTTTCTTAATGCACACGCAAGGACTGAAGAAAGAGAAAAGATCTTCTCTTAAAATAAAATGTGCGCACAAAAGATACCGCCAGCTGGCGCACACGCGTCAGGTTCTGATGTTGTAACATTTGATTCAACATCTTGGACAAAGGCTTATTTTACCAAAATGAAGCCAACAATTAAAAACCTCAACAACAATAGCTTATCAACCTTGAGTCTTCAGGTTGGGAGACTGATGTGACCACATGAGGTTCCACGTCATGATCTTTAGATGTCACCTGTTGTTGAAGGATTGGATGTGACTTCTGGATTTGCTTGTCAATCTGACCTTCACCACATATATCTTCTTCTTCAATAGTGAGCTTTGGTGGCTTTCTGATGTCTTCTTTAGAAACAAGTTTCTTCATTCCCTTTAGTCTTAGATGCTTATACCTTTGGTGCCATAGTCTTGCTTCATCTTCTTGACTGATAAGACATGTGGTAGACTGAGTAGTTTTTTGAGGAACCCATAAGTAGCAGTTGTCTTCTGATCTGGCTCCTTTCATCAATAATTCACTTTTGCCATTAGTGACCAGACACTCATTCTTTGAGAAGTCAACTTTAAGCCCTTGATCAGATAGTTGGCTTATACTGATTAGATTAACTTTCAGTCCTTTGACCAGCAGAACATTATCAAGCTTGGGCAAACCATTTTTTATTAGTTTCCCAACTCCCATGATTTGTCCTTTAGCACCATCACCAAAGGTCACATAACTTGAAGTATATGACTTGATGTCTACCAGAAACCTTTCTCCACCTGTCATGTGTCTGGAACAACCACTATCAAAGTACCAATCTTCTTTAGATGAGGCATTGAAGGATGTGTGAGCTATATGAGCAGATACTTTGACTTTTGGCTTCCATTCTTTCTTGGTTCTGGCCATTCTATGATATGCTCTAGGTTGAGGCTTCTTTTTTGGATAACCATAGAGCTTATAGCAGAAGGATTTAATATGGCCATACTTACCACAATAGTGACACTTCAATGAAGTGGATTTTCTTTTGTTCACAGGTTTCTGATGTGGTGCAGGATGTGGCAAAATCTTGAAGTCAAATCTGTTATGAGCAGGAACAAAGTTTGATTCTAGGGTTTCATTGTTGTAGATTTTTCCATAGCCTACCCCAGTTGGATCATTAGCATGATTTCTGATGCTGAGAATTTCATTGAGCTTCTTTGTTCCAGTGCCAAGCATCCTAACAGACTTGGTCATGATTTCCAAGTTAGAAGTTACTAGCTTTACTTCATCTTGAAGGTTGGTTACTTTTGCTTGTAGCTTCTGCTTTTCCATCTTGAGTTGATCAATGATGGCCCTTTGTTCTACAGCTGTTGATTTTTCTGACTTGAGTTGATTAATGACAATCTCTTGTTCTACATTTGTTCTGCATACTTCCTCACTTCTGATGTATAGCTTTTTGTATGCTGAGGCTAGTTCCTCATAAGTGAGTTCTTCATCACATGAGTCATTATCAGAAAAACACACACCAGTCATGGCACTCACATGATTGGAAGCCTTATTCACCAACTCATTCTCAGAGTCATCTTCATCCGACCAACTTACAGATAGCCTTTTCTCTTGTTTTTTTATGTAGGTAGCACATTCAGATCTGAAGTGACCATAGCCTTCACATTCATAACATTGAACACCTTTGTCTTGATTTGTCTTGTCATCTGTCTTGGTTTTTTCTGAGGTGTTTCCTTGTTTGCTGGATGTGCTGCACATTCCTCCTTGGTCTTCTACCCACATTCTGTTGGTGTAAGCCCTAGAGGCCAATACTTTCAGTACTTTACTAATTAATAATAATAGGCATTACTTTATTATGTTTGTAAAGTCCAAAATAATAAAGTCCCTAGAATAGATAGTCCGTTTAATGACATATTAAGTGTGACTTAATCATGAGATTCATTAAACATAAGGACACTATTCTTAAAGCATCCGTAGTCGAGTTTTATTATGAATTGGGATAATAATAAAACATAGAGACTATTATGAAGATAGACTGATGATCACATCTCATGGATCATAGGATAAGGAGTTATCAAGTCTTGACATAGGTATAAATATTAGGAGTAATATTTATACTGGATTGACCCGCTATGAGAGAACTACATATAACGTTATGCAAGATGTCATAAGTTACTCTCATGGTGATAGTGGCGTATACCACCCTTCGACCTGAAACCACTATGGACCCTAGATGTAGAGTCGAGTACTTTATTGCTGATCAAACGTCGTCCGTAACAGGATGACCATAAAGACAGTTCATGGGTGCTTCACAAAGCATGCTGGGGGACATGAGTGAACTAGATGGAATTTGCCCATCCTGCATAACAGGATAAATGTCTAAGGGCCCAATATTGAACCGAACAAGGGTGACACAGTGTATGCCTTGTGTTCAATATAGACATGAGGGCAAAAGGGTAATTATACACATAAGCATTATCACGGATAAAGTTTGTCGGATCACATGACATTTCCGTGACTTGGGTAGCAGTGATGTGTTGCTAGATACCGCTCACTGTTTGTTATGATTAAATGTGTGATTTAATATAACTGCCAACGTTACGGAAACCTACAAGGGTCACACACATAAGGACAGTCTAGTGTGAGATTGGAACACCGTAAGGTACGGTGTACCTCAGAGGAATATGGAAATATGATAAGGGTATCACGGTAATTAAATAAGCAGTACACCAAAAGGAATGGTGAGGGAGCACTCATGTGTACATGACACATGGGGCATGCGCCCCCTTTAGCTTATTTAATTAAATGGGCTTTAGTGTAATTGTAGCCCAATGACAAGAGTTTGTCTTGGTGCACAAGACAAGTGGTTCTATAAATAGAACCCTTGTGGCAAAGAAACAACGCGCAAACTCTATTGCTAAAACCCTAAATCCTTATTCCTCCCTCCTCTCACTAGAAACCTTCATCCTTTGGAGCTAGCACTCGTTCTTGAAGGTAGCTGTTCGTGTGGACTAGTTAGAGGCGTTGCTATTCAACCATCAACGCTCGTGATCAATTTTGATTGTGAATCAAAGCTCTTCCACTACGAGAGAGGATTTGCTCTACAAAGGTAATAATCTAGACTCTGATCATGTTCATTCACAAGGATCCATTGATGGGAAATTAAATTTTAAAATTCCGCTGCGTTTATATCTCTGTTTAACGATTAAAATTTCCCAACAGTGGTATCAGAGCCACTTGTGAAACCATGAATCAGATTGGTTGTTTACTGCGTTTGTTTAAATCGTTTAAACATATTGTAAAATGTTTTGTTTAAATTGTTTAAACATGTTTCTGTTTAAATCGTCGATTCTGATTAAATTGTTTAATCGCGTTTCTGTTTAAACTGCATTCTGCTTAAATCGCCGATTCTGATTAAATTGTTTAATGGCGTTTCTGTTCAAATTGTTTAAATATATTATGAAATTGTTTAATCGCGTTTCTGTTTAAATCGTTTAAACAGATTGAAAACAATTTCTGTTTAATCAATTCGTTTATGTTTAAATTGTTTAAACATATTGGAATCGATTAAATAATAAAATAAATTAAAATCGGCATCGCAACAACCTTAAACCCCTAAGCGATAACAGTATATGTGATATACTGATTTTGATCATAAAATAATTAAGTCAGATGATATTTGTTTATTTGATAATTGATATTTGAAACTTCGGAACCGTATCTGGTGAAGTGCTTCGGAACCGTATCTGGTGAAGCGTTTCGAAACCGAATCTGGTGAAGTTTTAAAATATTCGATAATCATGTAGAATAAAAATCAGAGTACTTGATTTGGTATGATCATTAAGAAATCATAATGGCGCAAGTGTTGTGCCATTATTATAACTAGTATGTTGCCCGTGCGTTGCACGGGTTCCATGGGTCGGCATATGTATGCCAATCATGGTTGTTGCCAATTATGGTCGCTGCCAATCATAAAAATTTATACCAATCTATAATTCCTTAGGACCGCAAGACAATTTGGTAATCAATAATAATCGTAAAAAATATGTTAGTCCGTATAAAATATGTCTAGTTCTTTATACCACGCAATTGAAAACTTATTTAGGAAAGAAGTAAAATACTCAATGAACATAAAGAAAATAGTTTGATAATTAACAATAATTGAAAACAATATATATTAAATAGAATGAAATTTGATACAATCTTCATTTCTACATCAATTAGGATTTGTGTTTAAAAGGAATGAAAATGCTACTTCATATTTTTTACTTAGTCTTTCTATACTCCATGTCACTCCATATGTCACTTCATTCATGAATGAGATCCATGTCTCTAACCTGTGGTTCATCAAAGAAAGTAAAAAAGATAAGAATCCGGAGACTTGAAAAGTTTTTTAAGAAAAATCCTCCAATCAAAAAGTCACTCCAATTTTACTCACCATGTGCTCATATCCTATTTTTTCATTCTCCAAGCCCCTTATAAATCCAACACATCCCCTCGACCAATAAGAAAGATATACAAAGCAGAAACGCAAAATTAGATTTTAGGAGAGCATTCTTGGCCATCACCACCATGATCATCTGTCTCTAACCTGTGGTTCATCAAAGAAAGTAAAAAAGATAAGAATCCGGAGACTTGAAATTTTTTTAAGAAAAATCCTCCAATCAAAAAGTTACTCCAATTTTACTCACCATGTGCTCATATCCTATTTTTTCATTCTCCAAGTCCCTTATAAATCCAACACATCCCCTCGACCAATAAGAAAGATATACAAATCAGAAACGCAAAATTAGATTTTAGGAGAGCATTCTTGGCCATCACCACCATGATCATCTGGTTCAGAGTAAAGCAAACAAAATCAGATGCTCCTGATGGTGATGGTTAAGAAAGCTCTTCTGTTTGCATGATGTTATTGATGGGAAGCCTACCGCTGATGAAAGAAGAGAACCGATAGCATTCCAAAACATACCATGTTATTGTCGCTTGGTAGTAATCTTTATTGTTAAACTTACACCTTCACCAAATTCGAATATATCAAACAAACATCAGAAGATTATTCGGCATTAAAGAAAGTTTAAAGTGAGACCAATAATGGATGAGAATCTTTGCCACATCTTCAAACCATCAATACATATTACTTGGCAATAGATGTTAATGAAGAAGAACGGTGATGAAAGGGATAGTGCTGAAAATCCAACAGTACACCGTCCATTACCGTTCTTCCTCATTAACACATATTAGCGAAAAACATGGACTATTAGCTAAGAGATATGAAGCAAAGTGTGACCTAGAGAATAAAATTAGAACAGCTTATAGACGAAAGTTTGCTACAGTCATCCAATCACAAGAGAAAATTGCTCTCTGAAGAGATATTGTGCCTCGAGACCATGTTGTGTGGAAAAACAAACGCAATTTGTTTTTTTCACATAACGTAATCTGGGGACAAAATGTCTCCTCAGCGAACAATTTGCTAATATGATTGCATGACCGTAGCAAACCACACCTACAAACTACTAAAAAATGTAATGAAAGTGGTAATGTTGGGATCATAGAGAAAGTGAACAGAATAGACATATGATCCATCCTTTCGCTGGACAAAACCTGAAACCAATAGGCTCGATATGCAGAAATCATGAAGAGATGGATGTTGCTTGTCAACTTTGCGGTCATATTTGAAATTGAAAGCTAAAGCAGGGCCTGAAAACACATGTTTAATGGTAAACACTGGTTTGCATGCCCCACTCTAGCCCTCAGACATCAATTAACGCGCAAAATTGGCAAACAATAACAATTTCATCGTGGCTCATACACATCAATTCTGTTGGATTCAGATTCCGTCCAACAAACGAAGAAATCATAAGTCTATCATATCCACAACCCTCAAAATTCCAACAGTACTTCTTTCATTATCAATATCCCCACTGGCTAAGAGGTGCGGAATGAAGGATAAGGAACAAATATTGAATTTAAATAAGCAAGATATTACATAACCTCTGGAAGCAATTGTTTATTTTGAATGGAAAGCCCAAAAAAGAAAGTCCGAGCAAACATGGAAAAGCAAAAAGTAAAATAAAGATTAGTACACGTCGAAGATGGAATATGCAAGATACAACAGTATCACAAATAAACAATAGCTAACCTTGGGAAGCAACCGGTGACTTTGAATGAAAAGCTCAAAAGGAGAGTTTGAGATCACATGGAAAGCAAGAATAGAAATAAAAATTAGACAGTATATAATATGTTAAAAAAAAAAGTTCAAACAATGAAATACATATCCCTTGACAATGTATGGCGAGGAAGAAGAATGGTAACAAAAGGGGTGATGCTGGGATTATAAGGAAAGTGGATAGATCAGACAACAGGCCTGTGTATCCGGTGGACGGAGTGTGACCCCAACATCGTCGACATTTAGAAACCATGCAAAGATGATTGTCATTTGCCAAATACATGGCCAAATTGGAACTTGAATGCTAAATGAGGGAATGAAAATCTGTACCCAATGATAGTCAACTTTGGGAGACCCGAAACCCTTCAATTCAGACTAATGGGATAACACAGATTTGGGATCACGCAAAGTGTACAATCACTAAATGCAGGTTTTCATACCCCAATTTAGCACTCAAGTTCCAATCTAGACACAAA
The DNA here is from genome assembly GCA_030408175.1 of Trifolium repens. Classification (NCBI taxonomy): domain Eukaryota; kingdom Viridiplantae; phylum Streptophyta; class Magnoliopsida; order Fabales; family Fabaceae; genus Trifolium; species Trifolium repens. The sequence continues at coordinate 21,093,323 of CP125845.1, read as the reverse complement.
TCTGACAGACAACAACAATCCCATGACAATTCCTGCACATCGATCAAACTGGATTTAGACTCCGTCCAAGAGATGAAGTGGCCAGAGGTCTACCATAACCAGGTTCCATATAATCCCAGCGTCACCCCTTTCGCTACCATTCTCTCCCACCAAAGCATGTAAACAAAGAATATGTAGAGTGCAAGATGCACGTGAATTAGGTGAAAACAGAAGAGCCATTTTATCCATCATCACCATGATCGTCTGGTTCTCACATTACACATTATTATAACTAATAACAGAGTATAAACAGAACCAGACGATGATGATGATGATGAATAAGAAAACGCATCCACTTTCACATATTCCATCATTCGTTGGACGAAACCCGCCCCCAACAGGATCGACATTAAGAAACCATACGGAGTATGGCATTATTTACCAAATTTGTGTATGAGCTCGATCTTGAATGCTAAATTGGGGCATGAAAGCCTACATTCAATGATAGTCCACTCTAGGTCGCTGTGAAGATGAGTTATCCCATGCACCGACCTTCATTTAAGGTAGATGGACATGATAACACAGCTTTAGAACAACCCAGGGTAGACCATTACTGAATATTGATTTTCATGCCCCATTTGAGCATTCAAAATCAAAACAAAGCACAAAATTACCAAATAATAACAATACCCACATAGTTCCTACAGGTCGATCCTATTGGACTCAGATTTAGTCTAGCAAACGAAGAGACCATAGTTAATTGGCAAGAATTGAGAATTCATAACTGACCTTTTGTAAGCTCTCTAATCCATATTAACACTGCACATTAACTGCACGCACCACAGCCTCAGTTAGCACACAAAAAGTCAGGGAAGTGTTACTAAAACCAGATGATCATGACAATAAGGAAGAAAAAACCTCGTTTCATACTAATACATATTCACTTAAAATGTGCGTTGATGAAGAAGAATGGTGATGGAAGTGGTAATGCTGGGATTATAGGGAAATTAAATAGATTAGACTCATGATATATCCATCCGTTGGACGGAATCCGATCCCAACAGGATCGATATTTAAAAATCATGAAGAGATAAGTGTTATTTCCCAACTTTGCATGCAAACTCAACCGTGAAAGCTAGAGTAGGACATAAAAACCCACATTCGACGTATGGTTGAATATAAGTTTTTATGCCTCATTCTAGCTCTCAAGATATAAATCACACGCAAAATTGACAAACAACAAAAATCTACCCACGATTCCTACACATCGATCCTGTTGGATTCAGATTCAGCCTAACAGATGGAGGGATCCAAAGCCTACCATATCCAAATTCACTAAAATCCTAGCAACACTACTTCCATCACCAATCTTCCCCGGAAACGCACATTGACAAAGAATATGGATTATTAATTTAGAGATATGGAGTAAATGTCAATGAGGGACTTGTTAAATGAGTAAGTTACATGTACTCCCTTCAAGAGCCAATTATAGCCCCTCTTGTACTCCCTTCAATCTGCTTCAAACTGCAAGGCTAGAAGGAAAACTAACTTAAACCTTCAATACCTTGTAATTCATGTATTCAAAATAGACACAGTATTCAAATAAAAAACCTAAAATTTAGGAAATTGAAAAGACCAAAGATTTGCAATTTTATGCACTAATCACAAGTTGATGCAGCAGCAAAAAAATTACCTACACAGATCCATGTTTAAAATATAAGAGCTAATTGCAGCATTTGATATGCTCCAAACTGCAAGACCTAGAAACACATAATAGAAGTTGCACTGGCATTAAGCTCGGAGAATAAGAAACTGAGTAAGAGAGATTCAAAAAATCAGACTTACAAAGATCTGGATCTATTTGGAATATCTTTGAATCTCCTTATTCCCACCTCTTTACAAAGAACTGGAGCTGCTATAATTATTAGAGATTGCCTTCCCATATGAAATCTGCACAAGAAAACTGACTTTAGGATCCTGGCCCCATCTGGTTCCATGAAGGGATGCTGGCAACTGATCCCTTACATTCTACAACACCAACAATGTAAGAGAAAAATAAGTCAAGCCATACCATAATATATCTCAAAATTAATGCCAAAAGATGTGTAAGAAATATGAATGAAAGAAACTATCCCTCCATAATATCATCAGGTCACGTTCTCTCCAACCCTCGACATTTTTCCTTCAAGTCCATGGGAAAGAATATTGATGCATGTACCATGCATATTAGTCATGAAGTTGGCTTTTGAAAGCTGTTTAGGAAAATACATGTAAAATATATGCAAAAAACAACAGGGAAAAAGGAACAATAAATTAAGTGATGTATATCATTTGGAGTAATCAAAATTTAAGCAAAAGGAGTTAGTAATATACCTCAAATACCAGCGCCCCATACACACAAAGAATATGTAGAGTGCAATATATATGTGAAGCAGGTGAAAACGGAAGAGCCATTTTATCCATCATCCCCAACAGATTCGACATTAAGAAACTACATGGAGCTTGGCATTATTTACCAAATTTGTGTATGAACTCGATCTTGAATGCTAAATTGGGCCATGAAAGCCTATACTCAATGATAGTCAACTCTAGGTCGTTGTGAAGATGGGTTATCCCATGCATCGGCCTTAATTTAAGGTAGATGAACATGATAACACAGCTTCAGAACAACCCAGGGTGGACCATTGCTGAATATTGATTTTCATGCCCCATTCTAGCATTCAAGATCTTAGCAAAGTACAAAATTACTAAATAATAACAATACCCACATAGTTCCTGCATGTCGATCCTACTGGATTCAGATTTAGGCCAACAAAGGAAGAGACCATAAGTCAACCATATCCAAACTCCCTAAAATCCCAAAAGTAATCCGTTCATCATCAAGATTATGCTTCAATATATAATGGCAAAGAATGATAGTAACCAATTTTAAATTTAGTTTATATATTCTTGCCACAAACATTGGATATTATAGTTATAAGAGGTTAAAATAGAGTTCGTACCTTCATCTTTATAATAAGAACATATTTTCCCATGAACCTTCATTATCCGCCAAAAAACTAAAACAAATAAAATTAATGTGTGTTAGATGTAAGTATCAACAAAGATTCATTTGAATATTAACCAAATCAAAAAGAGAACCTCATGAAAATCATATTCCATCCAAAAATACTGGCATGCATCCTTTGAAAGGAAGAAATTTGAAAAATCAAAACTGTGAACAAAGATACAAAGTTAAAATCTAGTAAAAAACAACAAATCAATTTTTTTGAAACCAACAGGCGATCTAAGGAAAGAGAAGCAGAAAGGGACAGACAGCAGCACAAATGTATACATTCATATCAATAAGTCTTCTGAAAAATTACACAAAAATTAGAAACAGAGCTAAAACTCACATGCATGTCAATAGATTAGTATCAAAAATTGTCAGAGTTAACCTCAGATGTCAAAACCTTTTTTATTGATTAAGGAAAAAATATCCACAGATCCACTTACATGCATGTTCACAAATTTACACATTCATATCAATAAATCTTCTGGAAAATCACACAAAAATTAGAAGCAGCGCTAAAACTCACATGCATGTCAATAGTTTAGTATAAAAAATTGTCAGAGTTAATAGCGAAAAATTTCCAACCAAAATCCAACCTCAAATTTCAAAACCCTTTTTATTGATTTAGAAAAAAACATCCAGAATGATAAACAATTAAAAAAAAATCATATTCCAATCTCATGGAAAAAATATCAAAACCTTTTTTATTGATTAAGAAAAAAATATCCACAGATCCACTTACATGCATGTTCACAAATTTACACATTCATACATGCATGTCAATAAATTACTATAAAAAATTGTCAGAGTTAATAGTGAAAAATTTCCAACCAAAATCCAACCTCAAATTTCAAAACCCTTTTTATTGATTTAGAAAAAAATATCTAGAGATCCACAAATGTTGGTTGGAGGATATTCCACTTACATACATGTTCTGCAGTTATTGTTGTGTTGCTGGATTCACAATCTGCAAACCCACTGTCAATACCTCCTGCAATTGCATGTCATAACCAGAGACATAAAATTAAAAATTCAAACCTGATAAAGAAAAATACATGATGGTTATTATTCCATCCCAATTTGACTATAAAAATAAGTGATAAACCAAAGTAAGATATATCTACCTCTTTCTTAAGGAAATAGCTTCTCAAGCTGTACATCTCTTGCCATGATCACCCATTAAATATGGGTTATAGCCTGTATCACAATGTAAAGATAAGTTAGATAGGACAATTTGTTCTGCTAAACTGAAATTTCTCATGAGTTTTAAAATTATTTAGATAGTATAACCTATATTTCATAGGGAGGAGCCATAACATTCAAACAAAATTAATGCAAAATTTAAGGAAAAGAGGTTATAAAGCTGATAGAACTAAAGAGAGGAACTATATCAATAAATCTAAAGAACCCATAACATGCAAACAAAATTAATGACAAAATTTAAAAAAAAAAGAGGTTACAAAGTTGATAGAACTGAAGAGAGGAAGGAAAACCACAACTGCAACTTACACATGCATGTCAATAAATCTTCTGTAAATTACTTTTCCAACAAACTCAAATAAGTATAAATCTAAAAAAAAAAATTCGTTACCCATCCAAGAATAAATCCCACTTGACACACCCATAAAAAGATTTGCACTGCAAAACAAAGAAAAAAAATTAATCTAAAAAAAATCAGAACCCCTCTCATTGATATGACACAATCAATGGTGCATGCATGCACATCAGGAACTATCTCTGTTCCAGAAATATGATAAGATGGAAAAAATAGCAAAATCCAAAACACAGGGACGAAATTAACTGATAAGATGGAAAAAAAAGGAAAAATTACGAATTTTGTATGGAAGCCAAAAATCCAGAAATGTTGGTTGCAAGCAGATCCACCTGCATGTAGTCACCAGAGCCATAAAATTGAAAATTAAAAATTTGTGAGGAAATAATACATATAATGGATAACAGTAGACAAATTCAAAACAAAACCCAAATTCAAATTCCAAACCCCTTTTCACCGATCAGGGAAAAAATAACTCACAGTTGCCACACGAAACACAGAGATGCAGAATTTCAAACCCCCTGCATGCATGATTTTGCTGCGATTGTTGCACCTCTGAACCCAGTAATCCAGAAAAAGCAAATCCACCAACACGCATGATCTACAGGGAAACAAAAAAGTGAACAATTACCAAAACAAAATCCAACATCAAATTTCAAAACCCTTTCTATCGATTCAGAGAAAAAAACAGCAAAACCCAAATAGAAAATTGAAAACCCTTCTCAAGCTGTACATCTCTTGCCATGATCACCCATTAAATATGGGTTATAGCCTGTATCACAATGTAAAGATAAGTTAGATAGGACAATTTGTTCTGCTAAACTGAAATTTCTCATGAGTTTTAAAATTATTTAGATAGTATAACCTATATTTCATAGGGAGGAGCCATAACATTCAAACAAAATTAATGCAAAATTTAAGGAAAAGAGGTTATAAAGCTGATAGAACTAAAGAGAGGAACTATATCAATAAATCTAAAGAACCCATAACATGCAAACAAAATTAATGACAAAATTTTAAAAAAAAAGAGGTTACAAAGTTGATAGAACTGAAGAGAGGAAGGAAAACCACAACTGCAACTTACACATGCATGTCAATAAATCTTCTGTAAATTACTTTTCCAACAAACTCAAATAAGTATAAATCTAAAAAAAAAAATTCGTTACCCATCCAAGAATAAATCCCACTTGACACACCCATAAAAAGATTTGCACTGCAAAACAAAGAAAAAAAATTAATCTAAAAAAAATCAGAACCCCTCTCATTGATATGACACAATCAATGGTGCATGCATGCACATCAGGAACTATCTCTGTTCCAGAAATATGATAAGATGGAAAAAATAGCAAAATCCAAAACACAGGGACGAAATTAACTGATAAGATGGAAAAAAAAGGAAAAATTACGAATTTTGTATGGAAGCCAAAAATCCAGAAATGTTGGTTGCAAGCAGATCCACCTGCATGTAGTCACCAGAGCCATAAAATTGAAAATTAAAAATTTGTGAGGAAATAATACATATAATGGATAACAGTAGACAAATTCAAAACAAAACCCAAATTCAAATTCCAAACCCCTTTTCACCGATCAGGGAAAAAATAACTCACAGTTGCCACACGAAACACAGAGATGCAGAATTTCAAACCCCCTGCATGCATGATTTTGCTGCGATTGTTGCACCTCTGAACCCAGTAATCCAGAAAAAGCAAATCCACCAACACGCAAGATCTACAGGGAAACAAAAAAGTGAACAATTACCAAAACAAAATCCAACATCAAATTTCAAAACCCTTTCTATCGATTCAGAGAAAAAAACAGCAAAACCCAAATAGAAAATTGAAAACCCTTTTCATCAATCGAGGAAAAAGTTGTTGGAATCAAATCTACTTACATGCATGTTCTGCAGAGCTTGCAGTGATGCTGGATCCACAATCTATTTCTGTTATGCAAGATTATCAGTTGTACGTGATTGATGACGAGGCAGTGAGAGAAGCGAGGAGAAGGAGATCAAACACGAGAGAAAGAAAAAGTAGCCGATGATGCGATGATGGTCTTGAGCGAAAAGGGCGGCGACGGAGAGAATGGCGGTGGAGAACGGAAGCACAGATAGGGAAAGAAAGAGCGAAGCAAAGAGAGGGAGTAAGGACGAGAGGGACAGAGAGTGACAGAGAGAGAGAGAGAGAGAGAGAGAGAAAGTGAGTGAATGAGGAAATCAGATTGGTGAGGATGAGTGAGTGAGAAAGAGCGTGGGAGAGAGCCTATGTAGAGGCTCAGAGAAATTGAATGGAAGTGGCAAGTGTCACTCAATTCAAACAAAACAACATGCAACCAATAATTTTGTAGCAACACACACACACACACCAGAATACCAAACCAGTCCACAAAACAACCCATTGTAAATGTGTCAGCAAATAAATGGAAGCACATGTGTCAAACCACTAGTGGATACATGACATCATCCATTAGATCATCCATTAGGGTTTTACTAAAGGCATTAGGGTTTCAACCCTTGCCTTTAGTATAATAGAAGATAGAAGATTAGGGTTTGAAAGTGACGGTTAGGGTTATTTGGAATGAATCAAGTGTTGATGCAAAATAGGGTGTTAAATTCTAAGTGAATTGTTCATTGAGAATTACCGTTGTTTTGAAAATTGTTTCAAAAGGGAAACAAATAAATATTATTAAATAGATTTATTTGTTTTAATATTGCATTAACTAACTTTAAATTTAAAAGATTATGATTTGAAATAGTTTCAATATCAGATATGATCTTTTGAATTTATATAAAAGATTTGCATAATTTTAGCTTTATTTGTTTTGGAAATAATAAAGCCAAAATATGGACCAGATTTCCTTTTAAATTAAAAGATCGAGATTATCTTTAAAATTGTTTTCAAAGATATTATTTTAGCAAATATTTGATTTGCTAACCTTTTAATTTACTTGAAATCCGATAATGCCAAGTTTTAATTTTATTTATTTAATTAAGAAGTACTAATAATAATAATAATTAAAGTATGTTTGTTATTATTTTGTTGTGAGTGATTATGGCTTTAGTCTTTTATTTCATGTTGGGATTTTGAAATACGACCTGCGTGCCGTGCCTCTCTCTTGAATTCTATATGTACATTCTCTTCTCATCCACTCCCTCGTATGTAAAACGAGTTTCTTATTTATCTAATGTAATTAGAATAAAAGGAGACAATAGGACAGGTGACGTTAGAGCAACCATGGAAGTCAAGCTTGGAGAAGCATGATCGTTCCTAGGGTTAGTTTAGATTCTCTCATTGGCTTGAGAGAGTCATAGCGTTAGAGACCATAATCATGTCACTTTATTTTGTTTAATTGTTATGCATGATTGAATGATTGGAGTGACGTTATTGTATGTAAGCCGTGGTGAGGTGAGATCTAATAAATTAATAAAACCCTCAAAAGAATATTAATGTAGGTTTCCAAAGAATAGCACCCTTCAAGATCATATCGATTAATGTAGGTTTTGCCAACGCAAAGTGCATTATCTATATTGATAAGTTGCGGTGAGGTAACCAGTTTATCCGATTGCTATTCATTGGGTTTAACTTAACTAAAGAAAATATAATATGATTATATGACTTTGGAAGCAAATGTTGGGTTATTCCATATGATGGATTAATAAGCGTTATTTACTCAACGGAAAGAATATGAGAATTGTATGAGATACAATTGGAAAGAGTTTCCTACCTAAATAGCTGCGTTTTGTGTAATCAGCCTAACGCTGACTTAAAACAAAGTGAAATATGGATCTCATTCCCACTGGAAAACCTTCCAACGGGGTTTTCCGAATCAAATGTCGAGGGTCATTTGTTTTGAATAAAATAGTGGAAGCATTTTAATAAAAGTCCTTATTAAAATTATACAAATATCTTACATATCTTTGTAATTAAAACTTTATACAATACAAATTATATTGTCCTTATGAAGGACAAGAATTTCAGAAAAGAGTTTCTGAATTTGTACACGAATGACGTAAATGGTTCTTGGAAGAGTCAAACTAAAAGAATGAAGTGAGACTTCAATATTGTACATATTGTTATAGAAAGTCAAAATTTCTATTTCTACATCAAAAGTATATGATACAAGATGTTGAATCTCAATTTTTGAAAATAGAGATGCTTAAAGAATTAGAACATTGACTATAATTTTTAAGTCAACCCAAATCTAGAATGAAAATTGTTTCATTGACACTGAGAGCTTATGCAATGACTTAAAATCGAGTTTGAAATGGAACACAATAATTGTTGTTGAATTCCATCTAGTAATAGAAGTAGTAATTGTATATTTTGTATTGACAAGATATGAATTGTAGCTTTGAATGATAAGACAGGTAATGGTCCTATCATTTAAGCAAAGTCTTCTATACTATTACTCCAAGTCAAGTAATGGACTAGGGTTCCATGATCTTGATAGGGTTATCTATAATAGTTGTGATAAGAGCCAAATAAGATTTGGACCTTAAATAAATATATCAAGAGAATTGTTGTTTAGTACAAATATTCGATGTGTCAATAAAATGTCACATGACCTATTTGAACAATATACATGAGATGTATGTCGACCACTAAACATATTTGGTGTATTGAGTTTATTTTACTTCATTAACATTGATGATTAAAATCATTAGATGTTGATATGTGTGTGACACAAATTAGAAATCTTTGAATCTGTCAAAGAAATCCAACAGTAAAGTAAATAATAACTAGACGAAGTCATATGAATAAGTCATATTAGTTAATGAATATAATGACTATTTTATCACATCATGTTTGACATGATATCATTTAAAGATAGTTTAATTATATATTGACTCTTTCTAAAAATCTCTTTACTTATAGTTAATCTTCACCCACAATTAGTTTCCCCTTTTAAAATGATCATAAAGACACTATATGCGATATGGAGGCAAGAGCACCAAGTTTGTCTTTATGCGAATTTTGGATTAAAATTTATTAGATAAATTTAATTCCAAATGAATGAATAAATAAGTGGTAGTATCCTAAAGAAAGGGATATTGGTCCTATATCACTCTTAAGGACAAAAGTTGTTTTGTTGCTAGGTTTGAAACATCCCTCTAGTGGGAGTGTGTCTCTAAAAGAGACAGTGGGAGTGATATAGAACTTGAATAAATTCAAGTACCACAAAACATATTAATTTAAAAGGAAACGCAAACCGGTTCCTCAAGGTTGTTGAAGAACCATCGTTTTAATGTTGCACAAATCCAAGATAAGTCTAACATATCACATATGGCTAAAAAGGTATGGTTTTATCATGACTCAGCAATGTGATATGATTCTCATGGAAGATGAGTCTTTGACTTTCTAAAAGGTCGTAAGACGGTCTAAATTCTGAGAAGTGGCTAAATGCCATGAAATCTTATGCAGAATCCATATACACTGACCTTATGTAGATAATGGTTATGTCATCAAGATGAGTAAGACTCATACGATGAAGTAAGTATTCTTGTTGAACACTAATATGGATGGTATTAAGAATACCTTTTAATATTTGATTGATCATTAAAGGTTTCACACAAAATCATAATGCAAATTATAATGAAACCCTAAATATAATCATAGAGCTTAAAATCTGTTTAATTGTTTTTACTAAATGTTGTACTACATGTTTTGGTAGATGGATAACAAAGTTGCATTCCTTAATTGGAATGACCTCATATATATGTACTAGACATATACATAAGGGTTTTGTTGATCCAAAGGATGCTAGAAAGGTATATAACTTGTAACTATCTAATTTTGATTAGATAGAGTTCTCGAAAATTTAAATTATAATTTGTTCCTTTTATGAAGTTTTATGAAAACAAATTAACAAGGACAAACCTATCTAATTTTGATTAGATCGAATAAATTTGAATATTTGTTCCTTTTGAAAATTTTATGGAAAACAAATTAATGAAGGACAAATATAAATCTTGTGCATACAAAGTTTTAGTGGGAGTGATAATATTAAATCTGATATCATATGTGGATGACATATTAAATCATCAAAACATTTTTCTTATACTTGTGAGACATGACTAAGAAAATAACTCTTGATGAAATACTTAGGCAAGAATTCCTAAAGAGTTAGGAATAGCCTATGCATTTAGGCAAAGATTCCTAAAGAGTTAGGAATAGCCTATGTACATATATTGTCAAAGTGTTCATGACACTTAAATATGTGAAATTATTTCATGTGTCAAATGAATGATTTTGTCTAAAGGACAATATCATATCTCATTAAATGAGAATGGGGCACGTGGAAGGAATCCATATGCTTTGGCATATAGGATTAATCAAGCACATCATAATATGTACTGAATCAGACACACCATATGATTGTAACATAATCAATAAGTACCAAAATTGAAATTAGTGTTTGACACTAACTTACCTCCAAGAATATCCCTAAGGACCTTAAAGGAACTAAGGCCTATTTCTTGAAATAGATGGGTATGGGAAGGATCATTGTAAGGAAGTTATAATGATGTTTGTTACTATACCAATGTATTGTATATCATGCCTGAATATAAGCATTGAAAGCTATAAGATAAGCTTCATAATATGTTTGTTTCAGTTACATATGTTGAGTATTTAAGATTGGATCGTTTGGCTCATGATTGAGCTAAGGCTATGTTCCTGGTATTGCAAGTCACATTAATCACATTAGTAGTGGTAATGGTTTAATCTTGCAAGAACACTTGAGAATAGATTTCACCGACGATTCATGAATATACTTAGACACTTATCTATTTCGATAGAGATCGAAATAGAACGTTGGAAGATACGTAAGATACCAACATAAGAAAAGTTCCTGATCCACTAACAAAGCCTCTTGCGCAGTTGAAGCTTGATGGGTATACTGGGTCTATGGGTATTAAGAGAATGCCTGATTGGCTCTAGTGCTAGTGGGAGATTGTTGGTGTAAGCCCTAGAGGCCAATACTTTCAGTACTTTACTAATTAATAATAATAGGCATTACTTTATTATGTTTGTAAAGTCCAAAATAATAAAGTCCCTAGAATAGATAGTCCGTTTAATGACATATTAAGTGTGACTTAATCATGAGATTCATTAAACATAAGGACACTATTCTTAAAGCATCCATCGTCGAGTTTTATTATGAATTGGGATAATAATAAAACATAGAGACTATTATAAAGATAGACTGATGATCGCATCTCATGGATCATAGGATAAGGAGTTATCAAGTCTTGACATAGGTATAAATATTAGGAGTAATATTTATACTGGATTGACCCGCTATGAGAGAACTACATATAACGTTATGCAAGATGTCATAAGTTACTCTCATGGTGATAGTGGCGTATACCACCCTTCGACCTGAAACCACTATGGACCCTAGATGTAGAGTCGAGTACTTTATTGCTGATCAAACGTCGTCCGTAACAGGATGACCATAAAGACAGTTCATGGGTGCTTCACAAAGCATGCTGGGGGACATGAGTGAACTAGATGGAATTTGCTCATTCTGCATAACAGGATAAATGTCTAAGGGCCCAATATTGAACCGAACAAGGGTGACACAGTGTATGCCTTGTGTTCAATATAGACATGAGGGCAAAAGGGTAATTATACACATAAGCATTATCACGGATAAAGTTTGTCGGATCACATGACATTTCCGTGACTTGGGTAGCAGTGATGTGTTGCTAGATACCGCTCACTGTTTGTTATGATTAAATGTGTGATTTAATATAACTGCCAACGTTACGGAAACCTACAAGGGTCACACACATAAGGACAGTCTAGTGTGAGATTGGAATACCGTAAGGTACGGTGTACCTCAGAGGAATATGGAAATATGATAAGGGTATCACGGTAATTAAATAAGCAGTACACCATAAGGAATGGTGAGGGAGCACTCATGTGTACATGACACATGGGGCATGCGCCCCCTTTAGCTTATTTAATTAAATGGGCTTTAGTGTAATTGTAGCCCAATGACAAGAGTTTGTCTTGGTGCACAAGACAAGTGGTTCTATAAATAGAACCCTTGTGGCAAAGAAACAACGCGCAAACTCTATTGCTAAAACCCTAAATCCTTATTCCTCCCTCCTCTCACTAGAAACCTTCATCCTTTGGAGCTAGCACTCGTTCTTGAAGGTAGCTGTTCGTGTGGACTAGTTAGAGGCGTTGCTATTCAACCATCAACGCTCGTGATCAATTTTGATTGTGAATCAAAGCTCTTCCACTACGAGAGAGGATTTGCTCTACAAAGGTAATAATCTAGACTTTGATCATGTTCATTCACAAGGATCCATTGATGGGAAATTAAATTTTAAAATTCCGCTGTGTTTATATCTCTGTTTAACGATTAAAATTTCCCAACACATTCTTCAAGAGTATATTAAATTGTCTTCCAAGTAGAGTTATATCATCTGAGAGGTCTTCCTCATCAACTTCCTCACTATCATTGTTGGAGGTAAAAGCTATGCTTTTCCCTTTCTTCTCAAGTTTATCGCTGAAGTTCATCTCAAAGGTTTGAAGAGAGCCTACAATTTCTTCTACTTTCATGCAAGCAATGTCTTGAGCTTCTTCAATAGCTGTGACCTTCATGTAAAACCTCTTTGGTAATGATCTAAGAATCTTCCTTACCAACTTCTCATCGGACAGCCTTTCTCCCAAGGAATCAAAGGAGTTTGCTAGGTCAAGAATATTCATGTGAAAGTCATAAATAGTCTCTTCTTTCTTCATTCTGAGATTCTCAAATTTTGAGTAGAGAAGTTGAAGTCTTGAGCTTTTTACCTTGAAGGTCCCTTCATGGGTTGTCTTGAGTATCTCCCAAGCATCTTTGGCAACAGTACATTGTTTGATGAGTCTGAACATGTTCTTGTCCACTCCATTGAATAATGCATTTAAAGCATTATTGTTGCCAAGAGCAAGTGTATCTTCTGTTGGAGTCCAATCTTCTTCTAGTTTGAGCTCTTCAGTATCAACTCCTTTAGCATCCTTGACTTTGGGATGTTCCCAACCTCTTAGCACTGCTTTCCAAGTTCTACTATCAATGGATTTCAAGAAAGCTGCCATGCGTGACTTCCAATAGTCATAGTTAGTGCCATCCAGAAGAGGTGGTTTGCTGACCAAAGTTCCATCCTTGTCCATGGTTCCAGAAAGTATCTTCCCTGGAGCTCACCCTAAAACAGAACAGGGTGCCTGCTTTGATGCCAATTGAAATTCCGGTAGCAAGTCACAGAAGTGCAGCGTGATGTGGAGCACGTTAGGATTATGATATACGATGTGGTGCCTAATGTGCTAACATCATGGACATGCAATAACTTGATGAACAAGGAAAATAAAGTGCAGAAGATAAAGAACACAATGAGTTTGTTAACCCAGTTCAGCACAACTCGCAACCTACTCTGGGGGATACCAATCCAGGAATGAATCCACTATGATAGTTCCAATTCTAAGCTAAACAATCCCAGTTTACAACTTATCACTTAGACACTACCCGTGCTGATTCTACCTAGGACCTCCCTAAATATGACAACTTCTGGTCACTTCCTATAACTACCTTACAACACCGTAAGGATTTAAATAACAAACTCAATGATGGAGACGCACTCTTATCCTAAAGAATCAACTCGTGCTTCAAAGCTTTGAGTGATTCAAAACAACTCTTTGCTTAAAAGCTTAAGAGTGACAACAGCTCTGTGCTTAAAAGCTTAAGAGCTAAATACAACCCTTGTTCAAGTCTCAATGGAAACAAGAAACAAAGACTGAAAATCCTAATGACTAGAAATATTAATTTCGATTTCAGTGAATAAAACTTTTCTTCAGTCTTCCTTTATATAGAACGAGCTTCATGGGCTTGGATCCCTGATTTGTTAGCTGGCCATCGTGATCTTCAAGAAACAAACTCAATCTTTTGAAAAGATTTATTTGTTTTAAATCTTTTTAAATCTTCTAGTTAAACTGGCCTTCTTTTAAATCTTTCTGAATCTTTTTCAATCTTTCAGCTCGTTCATTGGCGCGCAAGCTAGCGTGGATGTGTTTGTTTCAAAACAAATCTTTTTCAAAGATCACACGCAAAATAACAAAAGTGTGTTATTCTAGGGTGATCAGGTCAGGTCCCAAATGTGTGCACATCAGTCACATCCAAAGGCTTATTTTAGCAAATGAAGCCAACACCCTAAAACTAAAACAACCTTGCAGGTTGAAAACACTAACAATTTGGATCTAAGCTTTTAACAAAACTCAACTACGTGAGAAGCTTAGTAAAAACAAAACTCTCAGTTCACTCAGTGTATATACTAATCCTAGTATTGAATTATAATTATGGAGTGAGAGAGAATAAAAGAAGAGCTTAAGAATGCTTGTTCCACAAAGACAAGTATGAGATAATGTTGTAGCTTGAACTCTTGCTCTCTGATGACAGGAATTTATTATGTATTTTTAGTAGTATTTTATAATGTAATTAGCAGTAGTCTAAGACTTTGAAGACCAGAAACAGGAAAAATCCCAAAAAGGTCATGCTACTTGAAGAAGAAGTCAAGAATACAAGAAAATGTCAAAAAGAGCCAAAATCAGATTTGCAAGAAATACGCTCCATCGTGGCAACGATGACTCCCATCGTGCCACGATGGGAACTACTTAGCGCCCAAGAAAAGGAGCGAAGCTTCAAATTTCTGAAGTAAATCTGACTCCATCGTGACACGATGGGATCCATCGTGATCACGATGTACGGGAAGTCCGTTAAGAAAAACAATAAATAGAGCTCTCCTCCTTCACTATTATTCATTCAGAAATTCAGCAACCTTAAGTACTCACTAGTGCTTAAGGAGGAGGAGCAAGGAGGGCAGATGAGCTCTCTATGGGAAGAACTTTCCCCCTTCAATGGGAAAGGTAACTTCCTCGGCAAAGCATCTACGCCATTGGTATGCATGATCTCTATATTCTTGTAATGTTTAGATTATGTAAGTAATAGCTTAGAAAACTTAGGGTAGGAGGAGAGATGAACTCCCTAATGAATGCTTGGGACATATATCTGGTACAATAAAAGTTATACTAGACATTTATTTTGGAATGAATTGTTTTCTATTTATTTATGCTTTAATTACGTATTTTTAATGTCTGGCCGGATAGAGAGAATACGCCTTTAAGACTTAGTCCCGAACAATAAATGCTAGGGCTATCACCGAGAAACGGCAACATCCGACATTGCTCGCGACAGCCTGTAAAGACGGAAATACCAGACATTGCTCACGACAGCCTGTAAAGGCTGGAACAGCCGACACTAGGACGTTAGTGGCTAGGATTAATTGTGCGATCATGACTAATGTAGATTGGCTCGACGCATAGCTAGGGTATGTGACACCATGGAATTAGGCAGCCATGGGTGAACTAGTTATTTCGGAAGTCCATAGCGATTTATAGTATTTAGGCTAGTTTAATAGCTATCAATAAAGATAATTAATCGCCGAAAAATTGGAAGTTACTGAAATCATTCTGGATATGGGCCAAATATCAAGCAGGATTGGGGGAGGGAATTGATCTGATTAGTCTTCCTCACGTTCTGTCTCACTATCGTTACTTTTATGTCAAAGCATTACGCTATTTTCAAACAAAACCTTTTTCAAAAAACCAAAGCAAATGCAATTATCGAACTTAAATAAAACTAGTAGCACTTGGCATGGTCCCTGTGGATACAAACTCATTCTAGACACCAAGAGTGTGAATTATTACTCGACGACTGACTTGTTCACTTGCCATACCGTAGTCACTCTCCAAAGACAACAAAGTGCCCTTTTTATAGTCGGGTCTTTGTCTTGTATTGCATGGTCACAAATCATATTCGTTTGCAACAGATACTACCTGATATATCATTTAAAATTGACAGCTCATTAAAGTTGTTGAAGAAAGATGACCTGATAGAACATTCCTAGAATGTTTTCCAATTTGTGCTTTGTCTTGATTCTCAAAGGAGCGTGTGATATTCACTACAAGAAAAATGTGTTTTAGCTTCAGGATTTTAGCGTCTGCCCCGACACGGACGCTAATAGCGTTGCAATTATGTCTGTCCCACGGACGCTAATGTTTTTTCCCATTTAATTTTAATTTTAAAAAACGAGTTATGTATAGTGTCTGCCGTAGCGGACGCTAAAATCAAGCTAAATAAAAAAGAAAATTACAATTTACATTAGCTTCCGCCATTGTAAACTCAAATATTTTCTTCATATTTAATTTTATTAATGAACAGTATAGCGTCTGCTTTAGCGGACACTAATTGACACTAAATTAAATTAAAAAAAACTCTATTTATTAAGCGCCAAAATTTTTCCCAAATTTTCATTTTCCCACACTTCTTTTTCATTCCCATATCAACAATATTATATCCTTTTATTTATCGCGGAGTATTTCTTAAAATTATTTTCCTTTTCTTTCCTAAACACACATAGAAACATTCATAACCAAAACCTAAACACGCAGAAAAAGAAAAAGGAAACATGATTTTCTACTAATCTACTGAATCCGCTGCCGTCGAAGAACAATCCGTCCATTGAATCTGTCCGCTGTCGAAGAACCTCAATCACTCCACCGTTTTCCGTCGTTCTCGCCGTTCCAAGGTAAGTAACTTCATCTCTTCAGCTTCTGTTGCTTGTTTTGGTGGTGTTTGCTGCGATGCGCCTTTGCTCCTGCTGTTTCTGTTTTTGTTTTTGTTGGTTCTGTGTTGGTGTTAGTTGTAGCAGTTTGGGGCTGGTGTTTTAGCTCCTGTTTTTCTTCTGTTCAGGGGCCTTTTTTAGTTTGATATCTCTGTTTGTTGGTGGGCTTTGGTGCCTCGTGTTATAATAAATTTGGCTTTTCAAAAAAAAAAAATTCATCTCTTCAGCTCTCTAAGTCCTAACTTTAATTTGTGATCTATTTGCATACAAAATCATGGCACATACTAAAACTGAAAATAGACTGGTTAATTTTGTAAAATAGCTAAAGCGAAGCATAACAAAATCATGGCACAAAATTAGGATCATTTAAAATAGCTAAAAATCATGGCACAATTGAACACTAATTTACCTCACTATATTTTCAGCAATTTTGTTCTAATTGTTTTGTTTGTTTGCATATAATACTTTACCCAAAATAAAGGGGACAGTTTACCACCAGGAATGATGTAGGGAAGTCTAAAAAGGTCAATGAATTAGATTATTTTGTTGTCTGAAGTCATTTTTGTTCTTGGAGAATTCTGAAAATTCAGTATAAGCACTTTAATTTTCCTTTTTTTTTTGTGGATTAGCAATCCCTTAGCATGCTTTGGGATGTTACCTTGTTAACAATAATTGACTTTGGAAAATCAGTCTGGTGTAAGAAAAATTTGATATTTTGCGTGCTTGGTTAACTTTGATGATACATATAGCTGCTCCAGTTTAGCTCTAGCAGTTCTGATCCTTTTATGAGTCTTGAAAGATCAGTTCCAGCGCGGGAGCATTCAGCTCTCTTTCTGCTGACCTTATTGCGTGTTTGGCTGTGTTATTGCTTGGTTTGCAGGTATTGTTCGAATCCTTGAGCTTTGCGGCTGGGTGTATTAAGTGTATTCTCTAGTCTCTGCTGCCGCATTGGTTGCATCTGTAAGACCTAAGATTCCACTATACAGTTTTTCTAAGGAACTCTAGTAATGGCTACGAGTTTTAGGGTTTTTGGTGAAGTGTTTTTGTGAGTACTGTCGCGGTAATAGAATTTTGCTGAAATTGAGCCTGTTTTGTGCTCGTGCGCTGGAAAGGCACAGACTTTTGGGTCGTAGTCCTCTTTTAAGTATGAGAAGATTTCTGTGAAGTAAGAAATGCGAGTTTTGGTTTTCTCTTGTTTTTGAAAAAACGAGTAGGAATCTTACCCGCTGTTAGGAATTTTTACGGTTTCTGAATTCCGTAGAAATTTTGATGGGAGTTTTATATATCGGCGTGAGTTGGAATATGTTTTCAGAATAATTTTCAAGAGTGAGGAAGAAAATTACAGTCGATGAAAAAGATTTGGCGATAAGTTTTGGAAATGGTTTACGACGGACTTTTATTCCGTGGAATTTCTATTTTTGCAAGTTTAGTTCGTCGCGGCGCGCGAGAGCTGTGAGGCGTGAGGTGGCACGAGGAAGAAAATATCTGGATATTTTGTGAAGAGATGGATGGCTAGGATTTAATCTTTGAACTTTGCCTTTTGATCCAATGGTTGCCATGAACCAAGACCACTTTATAGTAAGACTTTTGGATCACTTTGGAGACTTAGAAAAATTGCACAAGACTCTCATTCTTCTCTCCATTGCCGTGAACCACCCTTTGTCCTTCACCATTCCATAAATTTCTCATTTCTTCACCAAAGCTAAGGATTTCAAGCTTGTTGGAATCATAGTATTGCAAGGATCACTTTCTTTAAGGTAACTAAACCTACTCCCTTCCTTTTGTTGGTTCAAACTCTTAGGGTTTATGATTGGGTGGTTTATGTTCTTGAGAGATTTTTCTTAGAACTTGTTTATAGTTGATTTTTGTTCTATGAAAGTTGTTCATGAGTGAATATCTAGGATGTTTAAGCTTAGTTATTTTGATTTCCATGGTTGGATGAGAATCTCATGAAAATTCTTGTTAGAGTTTGATAAGAAAAACTTAAATTGATCATAGACATGAACTTTTGTATGGTGATTTTGTTTATGAAGTTGTTTTTGAGCTTTTTAGAGAAATGGATATTGGAATAATGATTTTGTTTTGAGAAACAAGAAAAAATTATATTTTTGTGTTCTTGAGAAGTTGAGGAACATTCTTAGAAATTTTGATTTGGTTTCCAAAATGCTTTGATTGAAATGATAAATGATTTTGGGATATTATAGGATGATACTATGCTTTTAAAAATGAAAAATTTTGAGTGATAGTATGTTTTCTTTGTTTTGGCCGTGGCACATAGTGTTTGTGTCATGTTCTTTTCAAAAATTTTAAGTCCTATTGGGAGGCAATGAATCATGGTTTAAAAGGAATGTCTAATGAGGTTTTGTTTGGAAATGGAAATTAGTAACTTGTGTTTTAATTAAACAAGTTAATTGGTAAAGTTTTGAAAAGTGTTATGCTTTGATTTGAAATGGTTTTGGTATAAGAGCTTGATCACTTTTGAGTTGTTTTTAAGAAGTTAGTAATGGTTTAAGTATTTTAATTATGTTTGGTTTTAGAAAACAATGTTTTTGGGGTGGTTTCATTCTGGTCGAAATTTAGAAGGGTATTCTGGTCATTTTAAAATTGTTTTCGTGTCCTAGAAAGTTAACAATTTGATCCGTCTTTTCGAGACGAAGATTTCGGTGTATGGCTCGTCTCGATCAGATAAAGAATGAACCAGTTATGGCCATTTTATTTGAAAGGAAAAACTTGTAACTTGTGGCGCAAGTAAACTTTTTTTTTTGAAAATTTTCAAAGAGTTTTTGGGTTGTTTTCAAATGGTTTTAGTATGTGAAAATTGATTGCCCAGGAGTTAGGAATCAAAGTGTTTCTTAGTTTGTTTTGAAACGAAAATATTTTCGCGTAGCGAGAAATAGTGCAATTAACTTTGGGAATTTTTAATCGCTATAAGGGGGACTCGTAATCACTATCCGAGAGTGTGAGAAAGTACCTTAAGCCCCCCTAGTTTTTAGAGAAAAAGTTTCGTTTCGATAGGATACGTTGGGAGTATTTTATTGATTGTACGCTGCTTAATTTTAGGAAGCGCGAGTTGTAGAATTATGCGAGAAAAGTTAACGGAAGCTTGCTGAGGTAAGGGCATCACTTTATTTCTGTCTTTTCACTGAGTTATAACATGTTTGTTGGTTATTTTCGGTGATGCGTGTTTGTGTGTTTGGCATGTATGTGTTATGTATTCTCGTGATGAGAAAGTGTTTACAATACGTGCGTTGTTTTACATATGATTGGAGATGTATGTATGAACATGTGGGTGAATACATATGATTGGAAATGTATGTATGTTTGTTGTGGTTTGTTACATATGATTGGATATGAATGTATGTTGTTGAGATGGTTTACATATGCTAGGGAGGTATGTATTTGTTGCATTAGTATACATGGGGAATCGTATGCTCATGCATTGTTAGTGCGTAGTGGCGGGAGTGGACTACGAGGTGTGGTTGCGGGAGTGGACCCACCGGATTCTTATAGGGTTTTATTGAGTTCAATACATGGTTGCGGGAGTGGACCATGGGGTGTGATTGCGGGAGTGGATCCACCTTAATCCTTTGTGATTTTGTTGAGTTCGATACATGGTTGCGGGAGTGGACCATGGGGTGTGATTGCGGGAGTGGATCCACCTTAACCTTGTGATTTCGTTGGTGTTTTAGTAGGGGTTGGACCTACAGTTCCGGAATTCGTGCATGTTGCAGCCAGTGATTGGTGTCACGATCATGTAGAGTCTGCATTGATAGGCTATGTGCGCATTTGAATTATAATGCTCGTAAGAAGAAAATGATAAATGTTTATTTGCTATCCATATTTGGTATTTGTATTATGTGTTACTTGTGGTGACCCTTACAATGAAACATGAACGGGTTATCCCCACCTAGACGATGGATTCCTGTCCGAGACCGTGAGTCGTGAGGACGATGGTGGCTTCTTGAGCCTCAGTGATCGAGTGGCGTGGCGGATTATATTTGTTTGTGTGCCGGTGTGTCTTGTACACCGTGCCTTTGGTTAGGCGTAGTGTTCTGACTCTTTGGGGTAATTGCATCTGAATACTTATACTTGTGGTTTAGACGGTTGTCTATTTGTACTGTAATATTCAGCTACACACTTTGCTTCTCGAAAGCACTTTTATGTATGATTAGTACTACGCCGATGTTTGGGATGTACTAATATATAATTAGTCCATTTGTATGATTAATGCCGGCTCATCACAAGATTTATGCGCGCTCTGTTTTGTTTTAAAAAAAAAAAATATGCTCCTTTTTGGTCTTTGAAAAATCGGGGTGTTACATTGTGGTATCAGAGCACGGCTTTAGATCTTCAAAGGGAAAGTGTGTCGTAGAGTTGTTAGTCCAAATTCAGTCAGAATATAGCTAGAGTTGTGTTAGTTCTAGCGATCCGTTTATGTTGTAGTGTGGGTTATGTGTTTGTTTATCTTGAGACTAGCATGGGAGATGCTTAGGCATTGGATTGTTTCTTACTGAAGTACTTTAGGGAGTGATGCTTCGGTAAGTAGAATAGTTGAAACCCCCGAGCATTGGTCGAATTTAGTCGACAAGTGTCTCTGAATTCCTTAGACAGAGTGGTCCGAGGAGGATGGACTTGAGGTGAATAAGAACTACACGGGATTCTTGGTATTAATATAATTAATTGGAAGTAGCATTGGTCGTTGTAACTCAGATGTGCCGAGTATGGACGAGTGGGCGTCGTACTGATAAAGGATTTCGAGTAAGGATCAGATTGAGATGACCTTTTGGAGAAGATATTGGATATCCGTCTGATGAGTTAGGGCAAGACTCGATGAAGTCATTCGTTTGTCAAGAGGATGCAGCCACTGTAGAAGGATGGAGCATGCAGAGATGTCAGTTGGATTTTATTACGATGATTGGATAATCATTGGGGCAACTCATATTGGAAGTAAAGTGCATTGCGCGTCAAGATTGAGAAAACTTGGTGGTGTTAGATGACTTTTATGCGAATGGTGGATAACTTAAGGGTTTAATTTAAGTGTGCGAGATGAATTAGATTCGAAACTAAAATTTGTAAGGATGAGTCTCGTGATGATTGAAGGTAGGAGACCAAGTATCACTTTGGTATGTGACAATCTATACATAGTTCGAGAGATAGTAAGTATAGATGTCAATGTGAGACAAAACTATAGGTGATGGACTGTTGGATAAAGGTATTTTTGGGGTGATTTTCAGGTAAGAACGGGGAGTTCAACCTTAGAAAGTGATTTACACATCGCTAATAGGTGATGCTAGAGGTGTATAGTATGGAAATACCTTGAGAATTTTAGTAGTGTAAGCTAGAATTATTAATTATTGGCAGGTAAACCATGAGAGAAAGTAAACTTATTGAGTAGTTTGAAAAGATTAGTCAAGATTGAGTAGAGATCCTGTGTGGGTGTGAGTTTAAGTTAACAATTTTGACCAACCAAAATGGTTGAAGGACCAAGTAGCAGCTTGAATTTATGATACCATAAGAGTTGAGGTGGGCAAGTTTTGAATAAATTCAAGTTATGGACGAGAATTTTTGGATATTTTCTAAGAATGTCGTGTTTGAGTAGAAAAAGAGTTCGTTAGTAAGAATACTAAGACAATGAAAGTTGATAGTTGGAAGGACTTTTATTGTATATTAGGATTTAATGGATGGTACGACGAGTTTTTAGAGTCCTGGAAGATTAGATTCAAGAATTTGATTTGGATATCGAACATACTAAGGATAAAATAATAGCAAGGTGTTGTGCGTTGGTAGCTGTCTTGATAGGCCAAGCATTAAGATTTGAGATAAGTGTTTGGAGGTAAAATATAGTGACGTGGCGAAGATAAGATTAGAGATAGCTATGCATAGAGAGATACTTAATAGGAACTTGAGGAATTAATTTATTGGAGCGTTCGATTACGAAGAGTGCAATAGATGATCGTTAGTAAAACTTAGAAGTGAATAAGAAAATGATGAGTGACTAGATGCAAGGGCAATATTAGCTGGAACTTGAGATCTAGAGATTGATTCCCCGGAGGGAACAGACTTTATAACTTTAGAATATTCACGGTGATGAGGGACCAAACGAACGGAGAAGAGTGTGCTTGATTGGACACAAGTTGATGTGGAACGAGAATATTTGGATCGTGTACGGCGAATTAAAGATGTTGTTTGATTTAACAAGTTATTGGTCATGGTGGTTTGGGAACCAACTTAGGGCGGTCGTCGAACTTGGAAGTTGCAAATTACTAGAGCGTTAAGGATGACCTGGTTCAAATTTTGTAGAAGTTTATAACATCGAAAAGATAGTCGCAAATGTTGTACGTTAGCAAGGGATGGTAAGAAGGACTACAGTGATGTACCTCGTAAGGTGTTAAGGTTGAGTTAAGGACTACACGAGGAATGTATGCCAATGAAAGTGAAGCTTGACATATTTGGATAAAATCACAAAAGAATATAGATGAGCAAAAGAATTTTAAATTGGAAAGAAATGTTACGGTTGGTATCCGAACGATTAAATTACTAAGTGGAAAGCATGTTGGAAAATTTCAAATGAGACTTTGGAAGTCGAGACGAAGTTAAATGCGAAGTGTCATTTATGGAAGAAGAGAATGAGGAAGTTAGTCGTTGAGCGAAGGTGTTAAGAATAAGTGAGAGCGAAGCACATGAGAAGGTAGCTTATGTCAATTGAGGATTGGCGAAAAGAATTACCTCACACATAATTTGGAAAATTATGATGGTATGTGTCTATTAAGGATTCGAATGCGCCACCGGAATGGATGTCATGGCGGTGTGTGTGTTGTATGTGGAAATAAAAAGGGGTGAGCAATTGTCTTATGGCAAAGTTAGTGGAAGCTAGGAGAGCTTTGGTTCATTGTAGTGGTTACGATGAAGAGAGACGTAGTATGATGAAAGTTGGTATTGAGCGAGTAAAGGGATTCGGATTTTTGTCATCACGGAAGGTGGGACAATCGTGATGCGAGGAGTACCTTGAGAATTATTTCGGAGGTAGGTATCTCGACAAGAATGGTGACGTTCAGAGTGTTTAGGAATGGTCAAGGTGACCAACTCTTTTGAGTAAGAGAGGATTTAATTGTAAGAGAAAAAGGAACTCAGGAGAGTTCAGGAATAGAATGAGAATACGTTGTAAAGAGGATGTGCGCCGACGATGGCCGTCGACGAGGATAAACGTTTGTTTAAGGCACGCGAGATTCATCTAAGTGTCGTTTTGGAAGTAATGTTAACGTATAAGGAACCGATTCTGGGGAATTGGAGATTTGGATAAGGGGGTCGAAGAGAAGTAGATGGTTCAGTTTGGCAAGTGCCAAGACTATGAGGAGTGTAATCACCAACTGGGGGTTGGGGTGGTATTATTTAAGTCGTGATTGGAAAGAGATTTATATGTGAGCAGACGGTTCGGTATAACCATTGAGTCGCGGACTGATGGATATTGGTAAAGTGGTTTGTGCAGGAAAAACATGCCTCCAAGAGGGGCACCTGCAGCTCCTGGGACTGATGACAATCATGTGAACCAGAGGGCTTATGCAATGAATACCATGGCAGCAACTTTAACTGCCCAGGCCCATGCCAAGGCGCAGAGGGATATGGGAAAGAGAGAAAGGGAAAATCTTCTATAGAGAAGACAACTTGTTTGAAATGAAATGGTTTTGGTGGTGATTGCCGTGGTGGCATTATGTTACTGTTGAATGATGTTCAACAGATGTTTCATGAGTGGAATCATGAGAGCTTGAGCGACGTGTTTGAGTGTTGTGTCTTACGATTTTGACCTTGTGTTCGTAAGGGATCGAGGAAAATATTAGGGAAGACCTCGAAGGAATTGTTGGACCATTGTGCTTCGGAGGACCTTGAGCACAAGTGGAATGAAGTATCATTAAGTTGGGTAAAGATGGTCTAAACCACCATCATGATTGTCGACTGTTTATTGACAAATTGAGGAACTGATCATCCTTAATCTCTTGTTAATAATAGACGGAATCATGTTGACTGGAATTGACGAGTTTTGCTAGCTTTGGTGGTGCGTAAAGAGTTTTTGATGTTTCTTTTTGGAGGGTAGCCACTCACAACTTCGTGCGAAACTAATGGAGTGGGCTATGCCGCGGAGGCGGAAAAAGGTGACCTTGTGAATTTGTCATGTTGACGTAGGATCCTTGGGGAACTAGAGTGTTTTAACCTTCGTGGTAAAGTAAATTTTTGGGTGGTGAACTCATTGTGTGATGTCTAGCTTGTGACTAGAGTTTGAAACCAGTGCGATCTTGTTGAGGGTTGCGGTTGGTGCACGGTTGTGCCAGTGTGTTGGTGTTAGCATCTTTGTGGCTACACCTAATCCTGTGGGATTTTATTGTGTTGGTGTTAGTAATGAGTCGTTGAGTTGTTACTCTTATTTTTAGTTTCGAGGACGAAACTTCTTTTTGGAGGGTAGTAATGTAAGACCTAAGATTCCACTGTACAGTTTTTCTAAGGAACTCTAGTAATGGCTACGAGTTTTAGGGTTTTTGGTGAAGTGTTTTTGTGAGTACTGTCGCGGTAATAGAATTTTGCTGAAATTGAGCCTGTTTTGTGCTCGTGCGCTGGAAAGGCACAGACTTTGGGGTCGTAGTCCTCTTTTAAGTATGAGAAGATTTCTGTGAAGTAAGAAATGCGAGTTTTGGTTTTCTCTTGTTTTTGAAAAAACGAGTAGGAATCTTACCCGCTGTTAGGAATTTTTACGGTTTCTGAATTCCGTAGAAATTTTGATGGGAGTTTTATATATCGGCGTGAGTTGGAATATGTTTTCAGAATAATTTTCAAGAGTGAGAAAGAAAATTACAGTCGATGAAAAAGATTTGGCGATAAGTTTTGGAAATGGTTTGTTTACGACGGACTTTTATTCCGTGGAATTTCTATTTTTGCAAGTTTAGTTCGTCGCGGCGCGCGAGAGCTGTGAGGCGTGAGGTGGCACGAGGAAGAAAATATCTGGATATTTTGTGAAGAGATGGATGGCTAGGATTTAATCTTTGAACTTTGCCTTTTGATCCAATGGTTGCCATGAACCAAGACCACTTTATAGTAAGACTTTTGGATCACTTTGGAGACTTAGAAAAATTGCACAAGACTCTCATTCTTCTCTCCATTGCCGTGAACCACCCTTTGTCCTTCACCATTCCATAAATTTCTCATTTCTTCACCAAAGCTAAGGATTTCAAGCTTGTTGGAATCATAGTATTGCAAGGATCACTTTCTTTAAGGTAACTAAACCTATTCCCTTCCTTTTGTTGGTTCAAACTCTTAGGGTTTATGATTGGGTGGTTTATGTTCTTGAGAGATTTTTCTTAGAACTTGTTTATAGTTGATTTTTGTTCTATGAAAGTTGTTCATGAGTGAATATCTAGGATGTTTAAGCTTAGTTATTTTGATTTCCATGGTTGGATGAGAATCTCATGAAAATTCTTGTTAGAATTTGATAAGAAAAACTTAAATTGATCATAGACATGAACTTTTGTATGATGATTTTGTTTATGAAGTTGTTTTTGAGCTTTTTAGAGAAATGGATATTGGAATAATGATTTTGTTTTGAGAAACAAGAAAAAATTATATTTTTGTGTTCTTGAGAAGTTGAGGAACATTCTTAGAAATTTTGATTTGGTTTCCAAAATGCTTTGATTGAAATGATAAATGATTTTGGGATATTATAGGATGATACTATGCTTTTAAAAATGAAAAATTTTGAGTGATAGTATGTTTTCTTTGTTTTGGCCGTGGCACATAGTGTTTGTGTCATGTTCTTTTCAAAAATTTTAAGTCCTATTGGGAGGCAATGAATCATGGTTTAAAAGGAATGTCTAATGAGGTTTTGTTTGGAAATGGAAATTAGTAACTTGTGTTTTAATTAAACAAGTTAATTGGTAAAGTTTTGAAAAGTGTTATGCTTTGATTTGAAATGGTTTTGGTATAAGAGCTTGATCACTTTTGAGTTGTTTTTAAGAAGTTAGTAATGGTTTAAGTATTTTAATTATGTTTGGTTTTAGAAAACAATGTTTTTGGGGTGGTTTCATTCTGGTCGAAATTTAGAAGGGTATTCTGGTCATTTTAAAATTGTTTTCGTGTCCTAGAAAGTTAACAATTTGATCCGTCTTTTCGAGACGAAGATTTCGGTGTATGGCTCGTCTCGATCAGATAAAGAATGAACCAGTTATGGCCATTTTATTTGAAAGGAAAAACTTGTAACTTGTGGCGCAAGTAAACTTTTTTTTTGTGAAAATTTTCAAAGAGTTTTTGGGTTGTTTTCAAATGGTTTTAGTATGTGAAAATTGATTGCCCTGGAGTTAGAAATCAAAGTGTTTCTTAGTTTGTTTTGAAACGAAAATATTTTCGCGTAGCGAGAAATAGTGCAATTAACTTTGGGAATTTTTAATCGCTATAAGGGGGACTCGTAATCACTATCCGAGAGTGTGAGAAAGTACCTTAAGCCCCCCTAGTTTTTAGATAACAAGTTTCGTTTCGATAGGATACATTGGGAGTATTTTATTGATTGTACGCTGCTTAATTTTAGGAAGCGCGAGTTGTAGAATTATGCGAGAAAAGTTAACGGAAGCTTGCTGAGGTAAGGGCATCACTTTATTTCTGTCTTTTCACTGAGTTATAACATGTTTGTTGGTTATTTTCGGTGATGCGTGTTTGTGTGTTTGGCATGTATGTGTTATGTATTCTCGTGATGAGAAAGTGTTTACAATACGTGCGTTGTTTTACATATGATTGGAGATGTATGTATGAACATGTGGGTGAATACATATGATTGGAAATGTATGTATGTTTGTTGTGGTTTGTTACATATGATTGGATATGAATGTATGTTGTTGAGATGGTTTACATATGCTAGGGAGGTATGTATTTGTTGCATTAGTATACATGGGGAATCGTATGCTCATGCATTGTTAGTGCGTAGTGGCGGGAGTGGACTACGAGGTGTGGTTGCGGGAGTGGACCCACCTGATTCTTATAGGGTTTTATTGAGTTCAATACATGGTTGCAGGAGTGGACCATGGGGTGTGATTGCGGGAGTGGATCCACCTTAATCCTTTGTGATTTCGTTGAGTTCGATACATGGTTGCGGGAGTGGACCATGGGGTGTGATTGCGGGAGTGGATCCACCTTAACCTTGTGATTTCGTTGGTGTTTTAGTAGGGGTTGGACCTACAGTTCCGGAATTCATGCTATGTGCGCATTTGAATTATAATGCTCGTAAGAAGAAAATGATAAATGTTTATTTGCTATCCATATTTGGTATTTGTATTATGTGTTACTTGTGGTGACCCTTACAATGAAACATGAACGGGTTATCCCCACCTAGACGATGGATTCCTGTCCGAGACCGTGAGTCGTGAGGACGATGGTGGCTTCTTGAGCCTCAGTGATCGAGTGGCGTGGCGGATTATATTTGTTTGTGTGCCGGTGTGTCTTGTACACCGTGCCTTTGGTTAGGCGTAGTGTTCTGACTCTTTGGGGTAATTGCATCTGAATACTTATACTTGTGGTTTAGACGGTTGTCTATTTGTACTGTAATATTCAGCTACACACTTTGCTTCTCGAAAGCACTTTTATGTATGATTAGTACTACGCCGATGTTTGGGATGTACTAATATATAATTAGTCCATTTGTATGATTAATGCCGGCTCATCACAAGATTTATGCGCGCTCTGTTTTGTTTTAAAAAAAAAAAAAGATGCTCCTTTTTGGTCTTTGAAAAATCGGGGTGTTACAGCATCTCACAAGGTCAAGTCCGGTTCGGGCCTGAAGCCTTTTTTGCTTCTAGTGGCTTTCCGCTGTTTGTGACTTTGGCGTGAGATCCCAGTGCATTGTATCTTTGGCTAGTGAATAACGTCGCTTTGCTCGAAAAGTTTTTTGAAAGGTCTCATTCTGTTGGTGTTTGTAGCATCAGTGGTGATGCTAAATCTTAGATATAAAGGATTGGCATTTTGTTGATCATGAATGGTTAAACATATCCTAATATTATATCACTCTCTGATGTGCTAAATTTTCGGTGGAGTTGGTTTGGTTCTTCAATTTGGGAGAGGGACACTAGCAATGCTGTTAGTGTTGGTTTCTAGATGGTTTATCTTAGTCTAATAGGCTCTTTCTCTTTTTGTTTTGACTATTGAATTAATTTAAGTATCCTTTAGATTCAATGCTTGTATCTTGGTATCATAGCTTAGTCTGCCAACAAGATTGGCGTATTAAGCTCTATGTTAAATTTGTGGCCTTCAGTGCTTTGTATTGGTGCCTGTTATTGTATCAGACTTTGGTTTTGTTGTAATGAATTTAGCACACCTTGTACCTAATTAACTCTTTAATATATTTTGCTTTTTCAAAAATAAAAATTGAAAGAAAATGCTAACAAAATTGCTAATTCAATTTTATTTTCTCCCTTTCTCTATCTCATTGTTTATAAAAATTGATTATGATGGATGTTATAATGTGTTTTGAATATTAGTTTGATGTTTGATCGATCGCATGACTGATTACACATTGATTTTAAGTACTAAGATACAAGTTAACTTTAAACTTAGTTTTAGAAGCTTAATATATATGCTTAGGTCTAAGTCAGTTTTTGTGTATAATTATGCAGAGGTTATCATAATTAATAATTGGAAAGACAATTATATCTAACTGAGATAAGCAGCAAATGGATTACATATGAACTTGTCAGCATTGAAATTGAAATTACTATTTGATATATGTGACCGGAACATGTTAATATTCATTTCATTTGATTATAAACATGATTACATGTATTGTATTATTTTTCAGGTTCTGAAACATTATGGGGACAAAATCTGACCATCTCGTCTTATAACTGATATTATGGGTAACTTTTCCCCTGTTGTAAAACAGGTCAGGAATATCTTCTTTCATGTTGTTTCCTTCAAAGAGATAATCTATAATTTTTTTCATGTTATTACATAGGTGTTTTTATATGTTTCATGCCATGCAATATAAGCATAGGTTTCCATTTATATTTCATCCTTTTACCCTTGTGAGAGTGCTCGCTTGTCGCTTTGCAAGTGAATTGTCTTTATCTGAGATATAAAATAGGTCTTCTATTACACATATGAAGGACATATTACTTGAATTGATTCATTACACTACTATCTATGCTAATTTGATTTATTGAAAGATTACTGAATATTAAACCTCTTTCAACCCTATTTGTTAATTATCATGACTCCTTACTTATTTTATTGAAAGATTACTAAATATAGGCATTTTCTCTATTGTGTGTCTTGGGCTTAATACTCGTTATGGGTAGTCACCATGTTGCACAAGCCCAAGACACACCAACAGATTATGTGAACTCTCACAACTTAGAATTGATTGATCCGAGTGTTCATATTCCAAATATTGTTTGGGACAATAATGATTTTCTGACTCAATGCTTTTAATTAATTATCATGTCCCTAAATATTATTTAACGTGAAATGCATAAATACATTTGTTAATCAAAGAGTGAAGATTAAATCCATTGTATCATCACATGAAATAATTTATGTACTTTTCCTTATAATGCAGGTTCTCAGCCCACTTGGAATAGTTCTAGAATTTACTATAGTTGGTTTTGGATTATTTGACAGAGGTTTCTCTCTGGTATAACAACCACATGACTAGTACTCATAGTCAAAGTATCTAAATATATCTATTTTATTATTTTATTGGATCATATTGGGAAACATGCTTTTATGTCCTTTCTCATGTGGGGACTTGTGTTGAAATTGGAATTCCCATGCTAATCTTGTTTATAGTCTTCTCCCACGGATAAGTCAAATAAGTGGACTAGAAACTTCATGTTTGAATTAGCTTGTAGAATTTGACATTGTAAAATAATCTTTTAAAGTGTTTTACTTCTTTCTGATCAGAATTCAATATATGAAATTTATGTATTTACAGACCAGGCAAGTACTGATACTAGAGTGATTTGCGCTACTCATATCAACCACAACGATTTGGGCATATGGATATCTATTGACAGCAAGTGGAGCATACAAACACCGGCCAAATGTAACTCAACATAGTTGCATTTGACTGTCATTTTCACATAACACATTAATGTATTATGATGTCTTTGCATGAATTTCTTGTATATAGGTTTCAGGGAGCAGAGAGAGGGTCATACTTCAGCATTACATAAGGGTTTCAACGAGACTTTGTTGGCAAGCTTGATGGCTACAAGTGCGAGGTAAAAAGACATCTTTATAGTTTAGTTTCAAAACTAGATTTAGATTTTAGGGTATTCTCATTGATAAATATGTTTGTTTGGGTTGTAAACTCTCAGAAACATAGTTAAGTATGTTATGTACATATTACTTTGAATGGTTTATATGAATTTTACTATGTATTTTGTTGATGTATATTTGATACCGTTGAATTAATTATAACATATTTATGTTTCTGCCTTTCGTTTATGCCTTTGGCACTTCACTTTATCTTTGATTTTAATAAGTATATTGGTAGTGGTTATGACTTATGAGAAATTATGGTTGCCATTATGAAAGATAATATTTTGATATATTTTTATAAGTGCCTTTCGTGGATGGCTTTATAAAAGAAAAAATGAACAAAAGTGTCGGCTTTAGCGGACGCTATCCATTTAACAAACCAATCTATAGCATCCATTATAGGCAGACGCTAGAATTAGCGTCTACTCAGCAGACTCTATAAGCGGCATTTAAAAAAACGGAAGCGTCACCAGAAAACCGAAGCTACTAGCGTCTACTTTATACATATGTCCTTAGATTCAGATTAGCGTCAGCAGAAACAGATGCTACATTAGCGTCTGCTAGACGCAACTGCTAGCTTCAGGCATTTAAGAGTCAGCCTCGACTTAGATGCTAAGCTGACGCTAATTGGCTTGTAGCGTCTGTTTTTCGCCATTTAGCGTCTGCTTCAGGCCGACGCTCCAAAGCAGTTTTGTTGTAGTGATTAGCTTGTAGTGAGCTGTGAATGGTTCCCCTTTGCTTGTTCTCGAAGGATAATCGTTATCCTTCATTTAAGCACGTTGTATCTAGATGTCCATGAGTTTGACTATTTAAATGGTAAGAACATTCATTCTCTAGTAATGTTCTGAGAAAGTTCTCAAATCTAGGCGAATATGAACTTGTTCTCCAAGGAACTTTGATTCCTTCCTTAAAATCAGTTGTAAATGTAGAGAGAACCATCTGTTGTGTCCTTCCAGCATTATTCATCTTGTACTATCAAAGTATAACTTTCTTGGAGAAGGATAAAACACATGGGAGAATGTTCATTAAATATTCCTTTAAAAGTACATGCCAACAATTAGTTAAAGTTGTGTTGGTGCAAGCTCATTGTTCTATGAAAAATCTGTCTAAGCAAAAGAGAGACAACTTATATAATATTTTCTTGAATTTATTCCATGTGCACATGCTTGATCCTTAACCTTAACCAATGATGAAAGTCCCACTTTCACTCATATTTTCCTTGCCTTAATTGACATGAATACTGTTGTGATTCTGTGAATCAATTCCTATGAAAAGTGCTTCTTTGTCTTGTACATAGTTGACTTAAAGAAATAAGTGTTTTTGCAATGAAGCTTGTTCTTGATCATAAAGTAGCGTGAACCATAGAACGTTCTTGAAGCTTTGTTCTTATTAAAAAAAAAAGTGAATAATATTGATATAAAAAGCTCAATTGTTTCTCGCTAATTAAAACACTCAAGAGAACTTGTTACATAACCACAAGATCAGAATTACATTTAAAATATAATTAAGATGTTTGTTATCTTTAAAACATCAGATTGAGATTTTGCCTCAACAATTACAACCAACTGAGCATAATAGAAAATCATTATGAAAACACCCACGAGCAAAAAAATCAGACTTCGTAGTATCTATAATTAACAAATCACCAAGCAAAAGTGGAAACCTTCGACGGTACAAGCTTATTCCAAATAAGATTGCAATGAGTAGACATCTCTCTTGAAGACAAATGAGTCAGAAGATGATAAGTACCACCTACAAAGTAACTTGCATCAAAATCAGGAAGCCAATACCGGGAGAATGCTTTACTTTGTTGCCTTTTTCCATTTTTGCCCTTCTTTTTGTTTTGCAACGTCTGAACAATCATCATCTAGCTAATATGTTTGCTGTTGGGTTTCGCATGGCAGATCTAGAATAGTACAGAGAACCGCTTGCAGATGGGTAGTGGTTGAGTTGATTTTTTATTTTTGGTATGAAGCTTGGGTTATTTTTAATAAACAATAATAATTATTAATAATGATGAATGAATGAATGAATAGGGGGATTTATTAATTATTTTTTTTTGACGAAATAGGTGGATTTATTTTTTTATTTTATTTTTGATAAAAAAAATAGGTGTAGATTTATGGTAGGTTGTTTAATTTTTTAATTCAAGGGTATTTTGGTACTTTCAAAATAATTGACACTTTCTCTCTTCTCTATTTCTTTCATCTTTTTCTTATACCAAACAATATCACTAGTGCAGAAAACACCTTTTACATCTGGCGAAAAACACCTTTTACATTTGGCGAAAGTCAGTTATAAACCTACGAGTTATAGAAAGTCTGACACTTTTTACCACTGGCCCGGTCAGATGTAAAACGTGCACCTTTTACATCTGGTTCGTTCTTCCGCAGATGTGAAAATCATTTTTTTAATTATTTTCTTTTTAAATTAAATTGGACTTATTACATCTGATGTAACATTTCCACAGATGTAAAAGCGTGACTCTTTACATCTGACAAAACTGTTCCCAGATGTAAAAGGTTCACAATTTATTTTATTTTTTTTATAAATCCTGCTTTTTTTTTTTTGTAAAGGCTTATTAATAAGTCATATTTGTACTAGTATATATCAAATCTACTCTAATTCTCCTATATTTCTCCTTTATTTCTTTCTTTTTATACTCTCTCTCACTTTTTTCTCTCTTCTTATTAATAATGAATTTTGACATTAATAATGAATTTTGACATTTGTTCATAAGAACATTTATAATGAGTCCTTGGTGCTGCAAGTGTTTAATTGGAGCCAAGGGATTGAGCAAATTCAAAGAACTTGGAAGTTAGCACAAAGAGTCATTTTTCTCTCTTCTGTGTTTCTTCGGTATTCCAAGCAATGGAAATGGCAGATCTCTACCCTCTTTCTCTCGCCTGTTTTTCTCTCTATTGTATCTCTCTCAAAACAAGCAGACCATACTGTGCCTTCAAAGACAAGTTTATTCCTTGTACACCACAAGTTGTACATATTCATAGGTGCTATGTAGACTACATCATTAACCATATTTTTTTGGGTAAATAGGTTGATATCCCCTATAATGTGGGCGAATTTTGTTTTTCCTCTTGTATTTTTTTTTCTTTTGACTCGCCCCTTACAATATTGAATTTTTTGGACTCGCCCTTTGGGTGCACTTTTTAAATCAATTATTTTGTTCAAACCGATTTAAAAAGTGCAAATTCCTTGCACCCAAGAGGGGAAACCAAAAAAAATTTCTTTGCAAGTGGCAAATCAAAAGAAAAAAAATTACAGGAAAAAAAACAAAACTCGCCCACATTACAGGAGGATATCAACCTATTTACCCTATTTTTTTATAGTATGTAATAAGTTCACACTATATATCAATTTCAGGAAGTCTTGTAGGGATATTTGAAAAGTAACACCCATGCAAATAGACACTATGGTTGAAAGCAAAAATTAGTATCTCCATCCCTTATCTTAAAAATGAAACCATCTTTCAACACATCAAGAGCATAATGGAGTTTCATGCATATGAGCCAACTTTTTTTTTATATTAAGGAACATATTATCTTTAGGGTCCGCTTGATGGTAAGGATAGAGAGACAAAATATGATAAATCTACCATATCTTTCTCATCTTGTGTTTGATGCTCCAACGGAACAGGATACATAAATCCTATTTTTAATCCTATCCTGACTTTGCTTTGTATTTTTTATCCTAAATTTAGGCTGGGTTTGAATTAACCTATTCGGATTAGAAACTCTTTCTTATTTTGCCCAACCTTTTCTCTATGCTCATATATACCTCTCTCTCTCTCTCTCTCTCTCATCCCCCTTTCTCTCATCTTTGCCTGTGTGTCCTCTGTGTTTCTCCAACCCACAACCTCTCGTCAACACCGTCAAATAAATTGCTTCTTTATTTGTATAATTGTTAAGAATATAGATTAATTAGAGTTAGTTGATTAGTTAGTTAGAGTTGGTTAATAGTTTGTTAGAGTTGGTTGATCCTCTAATTGCTCTATATAAGAGCTAATATTGTACCAAAATTCATTATCTTTTATAAAAAATGAATCCTTATGATTTCTATTCTCTTGATGATTTTCTAGAGTTTTCTCCACTTTCTCCAAATTATGCAAATCTTAACATGGTATCATCGCCTCGGTTTCGATCGCCGAGAATTCATTCCGCTTTCGCCATTGTTTCGGTACCGGAGGATTACTCCATTGCTTATCACAAAGAAATTTACACGGTGCTTTTTGATCCTCCATCTTTTCTCATGGTTTACTCAATTGTTTGTCATCTATGGAAGAAATCAAAGATTGAGAAGAAATTTTTGCCACTTCCATTGTAAGACCCGTAATTCCACTGTACCTTTTGGTGAATAAAATAAGTAATGGCTACGAGTTTTAGGGGTTTTGGTGAAGCTGTTTTGTGAGTATCGTCGCATAAATGAGATTTTTGCTGAAACGGAGCCTGTTTTGTGCTCGTGCGCTGGAAAGGAACAGACTTTTGGGTTGTAGTCTTCTTTTAAGTATGAGGAGATTACTGTGAAGTCAGAATGACGAGTTTTGGATTATTCTTGTTTTTGGAAAAACGAGTAGGATTTTACCCGCTGATGGAAAATCTTACTGCGTCTGTTTTAAGTGAGGTTTCAGGTGGAAGTTTTATATATCTGCGCGAGTTAGGATATGTCCTGAGATTAATTTTCTAAGGTATGGAAGAAAATTACAGTCGCGGAAAAAGATTCGGCGATAAGTTTGTGAATTGTTTTTATTAAAAGGTTTACGGTAGAATTTTTTTATGTTTCCGTAAAATTTATCGGTACGCGAGATACGGCTCGTTTAAGCGCGAGCACAGGGACTGAGCGAGCTAGTGGGCTAAGACCATAAGAATATCTAGATATTTTGTGAAGAGATGGATGGCTAGGATTTAATCTTTGAACTTTGCCTTTTGATCCAATGGTTGCCATGAACCAAGACCACTTTATAGTAAGATTTTTGGATCACTTTGGAGACTGCTTTTTCCTTATGCATAAATAAAACCCAGACTTTTGACCCATGGTCTTTATTTATCAATCTGAACATTCCTGTGCTTTCAGAATTTTGAGTCTCGACTTTCTCCGTTTATTGGAAAAACGAGTAGAAAACTGTACCCGCTTCTTAAAATTTTACGGTTTCTGTTTTCCGTCGAATTTTAATTGGAGACTTTATATATCGGCGCAAGTTGGAATCTAGATTCAGAATATTTTTGGGAGCTAAGGAAATAAATTTCAGTCGGAGAATAAAGTTTAGCGATAATATTTGGAAACGGTTTACGACGGACGTTTATTGGTTAGATTTTATATTTTTGAGATTTCCGTCCGTTAGCGAGGTGCGACTCGCCGAGAGCAAACGCGATGAGCTGAGAAGCGTAAAGTGGATATTTGTTCAAAAAACAATCATGAGATTATTTTGATCCAAAGGCTAGGGTTTAGTCTTGCAAAAGTTATTTTGATCCAATGGCCTAGATTGATCATGAAGGAAAGAAATAGTAAGGAGGTTTAAGGCTTGTGACTTAGAAGCAAAAATCACAAAAACTCACCCTCCTCTCTTCTCTTTCACGGCAACTCACTCACTCACTCACTCACCATTTCAAAATTTCATTTTCTCATCCTATCAAGCTTTGATCACTTGTTTGTTAAGGAATCATCATCTTCTCAAGGTAACTAACACTTCTCTTCCTTATTCTCCATGAAAAACCTCATGAATTCTTGAGTTTGATGATTATGTTCTTGAGAGAAAAATTTGAGAATTTAGTTTTAATTAGTTTTGATTCCATAGTAGTGTTTAAGAGTGTTATGTAGGAAACATTAGTGAAGCATGTAAGTGATTCTCATGGTGATTTCAAATTTCACAATTTTGTTGGTGAGGTTTTGAAGAAAATTCCTTAAAATGATCATATCTTTGAGTGTGTTGTATGATATTGGTTTTTGAAGTTAGTTTTGAGCTTTGTGACAAAATGGATTGGTGAATATGAAATTAGTTTCGAAAAATGAGAAAAAATTATTCTCGTGTTCTTGAGCGACTCGAAGAACATAATTTAGAAAAACTTTATTTCGAGTTTCAAAAGGAGTCGGGTACACGATCGAATATTGTTACAAACTAATGAATGTGGGCTAGGGTTTCAAATAAAAAAATGTGTAGGGTGCCCTTTTTGCCTCAAATGGCCGTGGCACACATATAGGGTTCGAGGAATCGAATTTCGAAAAAATGTTTAGAGGCAAATAGCTTCCCATGATCATTGTTTAATTGTTTGATGAGTTATGGGATGTTTTGAAAAGAAAATGATCACTTGCCTTAAGAAAAACCTTATTTGAGATTTCTCGAAAATTTGCGATTCGACTCTATAATTTCTAAATCGTTTTGATAAGTGCTAGTTAGGTATTATGGGATATTACCATGCTTTTAGAAGTGAAAAATTTTGTGTGGAAGGGTGTTTTGAAAAAAAATGGCCGTGGCCTTTCTATGTGGGAAGGGAGAAATTCCTAAGTCCACAATTGTGTGAAAATTGTGTATGTGTCGGATAATCTTAGTTTTGAAGAAAAATGAGTATAGGAAAGGTTGTTAGGAAGAAAAAAATGTGTAACTTGTAACGCAAGAAAACTTCGATTTTTCATAAAAATATTTTTGAAAAGTTTTAGTTGTGTTTCAAATGGTTTTGTTGTGTGTGAAACAAGTCCTTGAAGTGGAAAATCCAAAATGGTTTTGGTTTATGATTTGAAAACAAAATGATTTTCGTGTTATAAAAATAGTACAATTTACTTCGTGAATTTTTAAACACTATGAGAATAACCTGAAATCATTGAGGGATAGCTTTAGAAAGTACCTTAGACCCCTCTGGAGCTTTGAGAGCAAGTTTCGTTTCGATAGGATATACGAGGAATATTTTATTGATTGTACGCTGCTTAACTTTTAGGAAGCGCGAATCGTAGATTTTCGTGAGGAAAGTAACGGAAGCTTGCTAAGGTAAGGGCTCCACTTTATTTCTGTCTTTAAAACGGTTACGACATGCTTTGTTTTGCTGTGTATGCAATTGTTGTGTGCTTTGGCATGTTTGTATTATGTATTCTCGTGATGAGAAAGTGTTTACAATACTTGCGCTGTTTACATATGATTATGAGAATATATGTATGAACAGGTGGTTGGAATACATATGATGAGAAATGTATGTATGTTGTTATGTTTGGTTTGCATATGCTAGAGAGGTATGTATTCATTGCATTAGCATATATGGGGAAGCGTATGCTCATGCATTTGGTAGTTGCGTGTACGGTGTGGTGATCGGGAGAGCCCACCTTTTTATTCGTAGTGATCGGGAGAGCTACGAGATTTTTGTTGAGATCGATACGTGGTGATCGGGAGAGCCACGGGGTGCGGTGATCGGGAGAGCCCACTCTAATCCTTGTAGTGATCGGGAGAGCTACGGGATTTTATTGATACTTATGGTAGGGGTGTGGTGATCGGGAGAGCCCACTCTAATCCTTGTAGTGATCGGGAGAGCTACGGGATTTTATTTAGTTCGATACGTGGTGATCGGGAGAGCCACGGGGTGCGGTGATCGGGAGAGCCCACTCTAATCCTTGTAGTGATCGGGAGAGCTACGGGATTTTATTTAGTTCGATACGTGGTGATCGGGAGAGCCACGGGGTGCGGTGATCGGGAGAGCCCACTCTAATCCTTGTAGTGATCGGGAGAGCTACGGGATTTTATTGATATTGTTAGTAGGGGATGGACCTACGATTCCGAAATTCATGCATCGTGGTAGCTAGGGTTAGTACCACGCATTGTAGAGGTTGCATTATAGGCTATGTGTGCATTGCTTATATGAACCCGTTGGAGGGAATGGCTATGTGTTTAAAGAGCTTTCTATGTTGGTATTTGTATATTTGGTAATTGTATCCTCTCTCGCACCGGTTATATATACACATACTTTTTATTTTGTGGTGACCCTTTCTTTCATTTGCGGGCTCATCCCACCCAGATGATGGGTTAGGTCGTGGTGACGACGGTGGCTGTTCTAGGCCATAGTGAGCACGTGGCGAAGCTTAGTATAGTTAGACTATGCGCCGGTGTGTTTTGTGCACCGTGCTTTTTGGTTAGCATAGGGTTTTCTAACTTGTTTCGTTGTAAGTATTTGAATACTTAGACTTGGACTGTAATTATTCAGGAATACACTTTGCTTGTCGAAGCACCTTATGGTAATGAGTCTTTTTGTATATTTGAATGCCGGCTCATTTAAAATATTTTCCGCGCACTCTGTCTCGTGTTATAAAAAAAAATATATACTGCCTTTTCTGGCCCTGGAAAAACGGGCTGTTACATCCACCACTTCCAAAATCACAGCCAGCATCAATTGATTTTCAAGAACTTCCGATTGATTCAATTTCAGAGGCTAAGGGGGAGATTTCATCATCATCTACCTCTGTTCTTGAATCAGTTACTGCATATGTCCACTACAATTTCAGTTTTGGTAATTTTCATCACTCAATTCTTGATTCCAAACCTTTGATTCCATTAACCATTCCAGAAATTGATGGTTCTACCATCAAGATTGGGGAAATAATTTGTTTCCTCAAATATAAAATTTCGCAATTCAAAGCTACGAAAGAATACATGAAATCGAAGAATCTCGAATCTAAGTTCGTTGTTTCTGAATCGATTAAGATATCGAACGATTTCATCACGAATCTGGATTTCATTCCGATACAAATGTGTTGCTCGCCTCACTGCATCAACAACACCGCTCTCGCTGTCGATACTGTTTTCGATCCCGGTGGAGTAGTCACGCATCTCTCTGTCACGCTACTTTATGGTGCGATGATATTTGTCTCATCGTCAACCTTTGGTTTTCTCATCGTGTTCGTCGTTGATTTTTCCGGTGAATTCGGCGTCCTTGTTTTCGATCCTGGCGGGAATCTTCACCGATCGCAGTTGAAGCCTTTTACTATCCTCGCTTCAGAAGAAAAGCACACACAGGTCAGTGCTTCATAATCTTCATCGTTCTTCATTGACTCTGAACTCAATCTGATTCTGAACTCAATTTGGCCTCTGGTACACCTTCTGATACATCCTTGTTCCTCATACATCTTCAAACCTTTGCATCAATCATCTATTATTGGATTTTATTGTAGTCTTGAGTTTGAAATTTCATTCATGGTTTGGAATTATTTTGGGAGCAACTCTAAGCATTGAATTAATGGATGATATACGTTGAAGTTGATTACTCAGTTTTGGTTCTGTTTGGTCTTTTGTTCTTCAAACTCATACTAAGAGTTCTCTTACTATGAGTATTGCTTATGGCTTCAATTGTACATCAATCACATGGTTATTGAGGTTTGCAAATTCATATATGGTTTGAGGATTAGTTTCATACATTGTGGATAGTTTAGTGCCTTGCTTCTGCTAGTATACAAATGTGCCTAATGATTCTGTCAAATGCAAAATTAGCTGGTGTTGAAGGAAGTTTCGACTTGGTGTTTTCCCTACTTCAGTATATAGAGTTTTTAAATGCTTTGCCAGTTCTTGTTGTTGTTGTTTTCAGAGGTTTATTGCTGCATATGAAGAAGCATGAGTGTATTGAAAGGGATGATATGATTGTTTACTTGCATTTTACATTGATGCTGATATCAATTACAGTAATCACTTTTGTGATTTCTAATTAAATTATCTCAAATAATGAGAGTTGGATAATGACATTAGCTGTTGACCTTGGATCTCTTACATCATTGGTATATGTTGAATGCTAATGATTTACTTTTGAATTGTTCACAAGTGCTCGCTTAGCAAGACGTCGACAACACCATTTTTAGCTCTATGCAGAAACTTGGTCTTAACTTGTTAGTATCCACCATTAGCTTGTTAATATTCATCATTAGCAACAATGGAAGTTGCATTGATTTTGTCCCTACTACTATAAGTCTGGATTGCACAACTTGGTAGTGAATCATGCTTAAAGTTGGATGAATATGACTTTAAGATTACTGAAAGTTACATCAGATCAAGACATTTGCTTCACTCCATTACATGATTGACTTATTTGCTACTAAATGTTGTAATTGCTGCATATGAGAAAGCTTACTCTATTGCATTCTGCAGTTTACTATTGGTTGGAGTCAAGTCCCATCTGCTGTCAACTCATTCACACAATCAATTTTATTTGATGTTGTCATAATGGTTTGAGATGAATCATTTCTTTAAGGCATTTTTGGTAATATACTTATGACAGAGATACTTACAAAGGCCTTGTGTGGATTTTATTAAGGGAGCTGCGTTTTGGACTTGAAGTTTGGTGTAGCATTGCTTACTCTTATAATGTGATGGAGGAATTATTTGGGAATTATTTGGAAATTACTCTTATAATGTGATGGAAATTGCTTGGACTGAGTTTGGTGTAGATTTTACTATTGTTGTTGGCATTGGTTGCTTCAAGTCAACTTGCTAGTGATTCTATGGACTTTGGTATAAAGCATTTTGTGAAGCAGATATTGGTGTATTGCAAGGCAAAATTCAATGCTTTGTTTCTTTGTTTGTCTTTAGTTTTGTAATTCAAACTCAAATTGGTGAATTTTCCAATGTTGAGTTTGAGGGAGGATGTTAAGAATATAGATTAATTAGAGTTAGTTGATTAGTTAGTTAGAGTTTGTTAATAGTTTGTTAGAGTTGGTTGATCCTCTCATTGCTCTATATAAGAGCTAATATTGTACCAATATTCATTATCTTTTATCAAAAATGAATCCTTATGATTTCTATTCTCTTGATGATTTTCTAGAGTTTTCTCCACTTTCTCAAAATTATGCAAATCTTAACATGGTATCATCGCCTCGGTTTCGATCGCCGAGAATTCGTTCCACTCTCGCCATTGTTCCGGTACCGGAGGATTCCTCCATTGCTTATCACAAAGAAATTTACACGGTGCTTTTTGATCCTCCATCTTTTCTCATGGTTTACTTAATTGTTTGTCATCTATGGAAGAAATCAAAGATTGAGAAGAAATTTTTGTCACTTCCACCACTTCCAAAATCACAGCCAGCATCAATTGATTTTCAAGAACTTCCGATTGATTCAATTTCAGAGGCTAAGGGGGAGATTTCATCATCATCTACCTCTGTTCTTGAATCAGTTACTACATATGTCCACTACAATTTCAGTTTTGGTAATTTTCATCACTCAATTCTTGATTCCAAACCTTTGATTCCATTAACCATTCCAGAAATTGATGGTTCTACCATCAAGATTGGGGAAATAATTTGTTTCCTCAAATCTGAAATTTTGCAATTCAAAGCTACGAAAGAATACATGAAATCGAAGAATCTCGAATCTAAGTTCGTTGTTTCTGAATCGATCAAGATATCGAACGATTTCATCACGAATCTGGATTTCATTCCGATCCAAATGTGTTGCTCGCCTCACTGCATCAACAACACCACTCTCGCTGTCGATACTGTTTTCGATCCCGGTGGAGTAGTCACGCATCTCTCTGTCACGCTACTTTATGGTGCGACGATATTTGTCTCATCGTCAACCTTTGGTTTTCTCATCGTGTTCGTCGTTGATTTTTCCGATGAATTCGGCGTCCTTGTTTTCGATCCTGGCGGGAATCTTCACCGATCGCAGTTGAAGCCTTTTACTATCCTCACTTCAGAAGAAAAGCACACACAGGTCAGTGCTTCATAATCTTCATCGTTCTTCATTGACTCTGAACTCAATCTGATTCTGAACTCAATTTGGCCTCTGGTACACCTTCTGATACATCCTTGTTCCTCATACATCTTCAAACCTTTGCATCAATCATCTATTATTGGATTTTATTGTAGTCTTGAGTTTGAAA
The DNA here is from genome assembly GCA_030408175.1 of Trifolium repens. Lineage (NCBI taxonomy): Eukaryota > Viridiplantae > Streptophyta > Magnoliopsida > Fabales > Fabaceae > Trifolium > Trifolium repens. The sequence continues at coordinate 21,049,944 of CP125845.1, read as the reverse complement.
TTTCATTCATGGTTTGGAATTATTTTGGGAGCAACTCTAAGCATTGAATTAATGGATGATATACGTTGAAGTTGATTACTTAGTTTTGGTTCTGTTTGGTCTTTTGTTCTTCAAACTCATACTAAGAGTTCTCTTACTATGAGTTTGAGGGAGGCTATTATTGCTTATGGCTTCAATTGTACATCAATCACATGGTTATTGAGGTTTGCAAATTCATATATGGTTTGAGGATTAGTTTCATACATTGTGGATAGTTTAGTGCCTTGCTTCTGTTAGTATACAAATGTGCCTAATGATTCTGTCAAATGCAAAATTAGCTGGTGTTGAAGGAAGTTTCGACTTGGTGTTTTCCCTACTTCAGTATATAGAGTTTTTAAATGCTTTGCCAGTTCTTGTTGTTGTTGTTTTCAGAGGTTTATTGCTGCATATGAAGAAGCATGAGTGTATTGAAGGGGATGATATGATTGTTTACTTGCATTTTACATTGATGCTGATATCAATTACAGTAATCACTTTTGTGAACTCTAATGAAATTATCTCAAATAATAAGAGTTGGATAATGACATTAGCTGTTGACCTTGGATCTCTTACATCATTGGTATATGTTGAATGCTAATGATTTACTTCTGAATTGTTCACAAGTGCTCGCTTAGCATGACGTCGACAACACCATTTTTAGCTCTATGCAGAAACTTGGTCTTAACTTGTTAGTATCCACCATTAGCTTGTTAATATTCATCATTAGCAACAATGGAAGTTCCATTGATTCTGTCCTTACTACTATAAGTCTGGATTGCACAACTTGGTAGTGAATCATGCTTAAAGTTGGATGAATATGACTCTAAGATTACTGAAAGTTACATCAGATCAAGACATTTGCTTCACTCCATTACATGATTGACTTATTTACTACTCACTGTTGTAATTGCTGCATATGAGACAACTTACTCTATTGCATTATGCAATTTACTGTTGGTTGGAGTCAAGTCCCATCTGTTGTCAACTCATTCACACAATCAATTTTATATGATGTTGTCATAATGGTTTGAGATGAATCATTTCTTTAAGGCATTTTTGGTAATATACTTATGACAGAGATACTTACAAAGGCCTTGTGTGGATTTTATTAAGGGATCTGCGTTTTGGACTTGAAGTTTGGTGTAGCATTGCTTACTCTTATAATGTGATGGAGGAATTATTTGGGAATTATTTGGAAATTACTCTTATAATGTGATGGAAATTGTTTGGACTGAGTTTGGTGTAGATTTTACTATTGTTGTTGGCATTGGTTGCTTCAAGTCAACTTGCTAGTGATTCTATGGACTTGGATATCATGCTGATTGTTAACAGGTCATTGTAGATATAACAGGTGTTTGGTATAAAGCATTTTGTGAAGCAGATATTGGTGTATTGCAAGGCAAAATTCAATGCTTTGTTTCTTTGTTTGTCTTTAGTTTTGTAATTCAAACTCAAATTGGTGAATTTTCCAATGTTGAGTTTGAGGGAGGATGTTAAGAATATAGATTAATTAGAGTTAGTTGATTAGTTAGTTAGAGTTTGTTAATAGTTTGTTAGAGTTGGTTGATCCTCTCATTGCTCTATATAAGAGCTAATATTGTACCAATATTCATTATCTTTTATCAAAAATGAATCCTTATGATTTCTATTCTCTTGATGATTTTCTAGAGTTTTCTCCACTTTCTCAAAATTATGCAAATCTTAACATGGTATCATCGCCTCGGTTTCGATCGCCGAGAATTCGTTCCACTCTCGCCATTGTTCCGGTACCGGAGGATTCCTCCATTGCTTATCACAAAGAAATTTACACGGTGCTTTTTGATCCTCCATCTTTTCTCATGGTTTACTTAATTGTTTGTCATCTATGGAAGAAATCAAAGATTGAGAAGAAATTTTTGTCACTTCCACCACTTCCAAAATCACAGCCAGCATCAATTGATTTTCAAGAACTTCCGATTGATTCAATTTCAGAGGCTAAGGGGGAGATTTCATCATCATCTACCTCTGTTCTTGAATCAGTTACTACATATGTCCACTACAATTTCAGTTTTGGTAATTTTCATCACTCAATTCTTGATTCCAAACCTTTGATTCCATTAACCATTCCAGAAATTGATGGTTCTACCATCAAGATTGGGGAAATAATTTGTTTCCTCAAATCTGAAATTTCGCAATTCAAAGCTACGAAAGAATACATGAAATCGAAGAATCTCGAATCTAAGTTCGTTGTTTCTGAATCGATCAAGATATCGAACGATTTCATCACGAATCTGGATTTCATTCCGATCCAAATGTGTTGCTCGCCTCACTGCATCAACAACACCACTCTCGCTGTCGATACTGTTTTCGATCCCGGTGGAGTAGTCACGCATCTCTCTGTCACGCTACTTTATGGTGCGACGATATTTGTCTCATCGTCAACCTTTGGTTTTCTCATCGTGTTCGTCGTTGATTTTTCCGATGAATTCGGCGTCCTTGTTTTCGATCCTGGCGGGAATCTTCACCGATCGCAGTTGAAGCCTTTTACTATCCTCACTTCAGAAGAAAAGCACACACAGGTCAGTGCTTCATAATCTTCATCGTTCTTCATTGACTCTGAACTCAATCTGATTCTGAACTCAATTTGGCCTCTGGTACACCTTCTGATACATCCTTGTTCCTCATACATCTTCAAACCTTTGCATCAATCATCTATTATTGGATTTTATTGTAGTCTTGAGTTTGAAATTTCATTCATGGTTTGGAATTATTTTGGGAGCAACTCTAAGCATTGAATTAATGGATGATATACGTTGAAGTTGATTACTTAGTTTTGGTTCTGTTTGGTCTTTTGTTCTTCAAACTCATACTAAGAGTTCTCTTACTATGAGTTTGAGGGAGGCTATTATTGCTTATGGCTTCAATTGTACATCAATCACATGGTTATTGAGGTTTGCAAATTCATATATGGTTTGAGGATTAGTTTCATACATTGTGGATAGTTTAGTGCCTTGCTTCTGTTAGTATACAAATGTGCCTAATGATTCTGTCAAATGCAAAATTAGCTGGTGTTGAAGGAAGTTTCGACTTGGTGTTTTCCCTACTTCAGTATATAGAGTTTTTAAATGCTTTGCCAGTTCTTGTTGTTGTTGTTTTCAGAGGTTTATTGCTGCATATGAAGAAGCATGAGTGTATTGAAGGGGATGATATGATTGTTTACTTGCATTTTACATTGATGCTGATATCAATTACAGTAATCACTTTTGTGAACTCTAATGAAATTATCTCAAATAATAAGAGTTGGATAATGACATTAGCTGTTGACCTTGGATCTCTTACATCATTGGTATATGTTGAATGCTAATGATTTACTTCTGAATTGTTCACAAGTGCTCGCTTAGCATGACGTCGACAACACCATTTTTAGCTCTATGCAGAAACTTGGTCTTAACTTGTTAGTATCCACCATTAGCTTGTTAATATTCATCATTAGCAACAATGGAAGTTCCATTGATTCTGTCCTTACTACTATAAGTCTGGATTGCACAACTTGGTAGTGAATCATGCTTAAAGTTGGATGAATATGACTCTAAGATTACTGAAAGTTACATCAGATCAAGACATTTGCTTCACTCCATTACATGATTGACTTATTTACTACTCACTGTTGTAATTGCTGCATATGAGACAACTTACTCTATTGCATTATGCAATTTACTGTTGGTTGGAGTCAAGTCCCATCTGTTGTCAACTCATTCACACAATCAATTTTATATGATGTTGTCATAATGGTTTGAGATGAATCATTTCTTTAAGGCATTTTTGGTAATATACTTATGACAGAGATACTTACAAAGGCCTTGTGTGGATTTTATTAAGGGATCTGCGTTTTGGACTTGAAGTTTGGTGTAGCATTGCTTACTCTTATAATGTGATGGAGGAATTATTTGGGAATTATTTGGAAATTACTCTTATAATGTGATGGAAATTGTTTGGACTGAGTTTGGTGTAGATTTTACTATTGTTGTTGGCATTGGTTGCTTCAAGTCAACTTGCTAGTGATTCTATGGACTTGGATATCATGCTGATTGTTAACAGGTCATTGTAGATATAACAGGTGTTTGGTATAAAGCATTTTGTGAAGCAGATATTGGTGTATTGCAAGGCAAAATTCAATGCTTTGTTTCTTTGTTTGTCTTTAGTTTTGTAATTCAAACTCAAATTGGTGAATTTTCCAATGTTGAGTTTGAGGGAGGATGTTAAGAATATAGATTAATTAGAGTTAGTTGATTAGTTAGTTAGAGTTTGTTAATAGTTTGTTAGAGTTGGTTGATCCTCTCATTGCTCTATATAAGAGCTAATATTGTACCAAAATTCATTATCTTTTATCAAAAATGAATCCTTATGATTTCTATTCTCTTGATGATTTTCTAGAGTTTTCTCCACTCTCTCAAAATTATGCAAATCTTAACATGGTATCATCGCCTCGGTTTCGATCGCCGAGAATTCGTTCCGCTTTCGCCATTGTTCCGGTACCGGAGGATTCCTCCATTGCTTATCACAAAGAAATTTACACGGTGCTTTTTGATCCTCCATCTTTTCTCATGGTTTACTCAATTGTTTGTCATCTATGGAAGAAATCAAAGATTGAGAAGAAATTTTTGCGACTTCCACCACTTCCAAAATCACAGCCAGCATCAATTGATTTTCAAGAACTTCCGATTGATTCAATTTCAGAGGCTAAGGGGGAGATTTCATCATCATCTACCTCTGTTCTTGAATCAGTTACTGCATATGTCCACTACAATTTCAGTTTTGGTAATTTTCATCACTCAATTCTTGATTCCAAACCTTTGATTCCATTAACCATTCCAGAAATTGATGGTTCTACCATCAAGATTGGGGAAATAATTTGTTTCCTCAAATCTGAAATTTCGCAATTCAAAGCTACGAAAGAATACATGAAATCGAAGAATCTCGAATCTAAGTTCGTTGTTTCTGAATCGATCAAGATATCGAACGATTTCATCACGAATCTGGATTTCATTCCATTACAAATGTGTTGCTCGCCTCACTGCATCAACAACACCGCTCTCGCCGTCGATACTGTTTTCGATCCCGGTGGAGTAGTCACGCATCTCTCTGTCACGCTACTTTATGGTGCGATGATATTTGTCTCATCGTCAACCTTTGGTTTTCTCATCGTGTTCGTCGTTGATTTTTCCGGTGAATTCGGCGTCCTTGTTTTCGATCCTGGCGGGAATCTTCACCGATCGCAGTTGAAGCCTTTTACTATCCTCACTTCAAAAGAAAAGCACACACAGGTCAGTGCTTCATAATCTTCATCGTTCTTCATTGACTCTGAACTCAATCTGATTCTGAACTCAATTTGGCCTCTGGTACACCTTCTGATACATCCTTGTTCCTCATACATCTTCAAACCTTTGCATCAATCATCTATTATTGGATTTTATTGTAGTCTTGAGTTTGAAATTTCATTCATGGTTTGGAATTATTTTGGGAGCAACTCTAAGCATTGAATTAATGGATGATATACGTTGAAGTTGATTACTCAGTTTTGGTTCTGTTTGGTCTTTTGTTCTTCAAACTCATACTAAGAGTTCTCTTACTATGAGTTTGAGGGAGGCTATTATTGCTTATGGCTTCAATTGTACATCAATCACATGGTTATTGAGGTTTGCAAATTCATATATGGTTTGAGGATTAGTTTCATACATTGTGGATAGTTTAGTGCCTTGCTTCTGCTAGTATACAAATGTGCCTAATGATTCTGTCAAATGCAAAATTAGCTGGTGTTGAAGGAAGTTTCGACTTGGTGTTTTCCCTACTTCAGTATATAGAGTTTTTAAATGCTTTGCCAGTTCTTGTTGCTGTTGTTTTCAGAGGTTTATTGCTGCATATGAAGAAGCATGAGTGTATTGAAGGCGATGATATGATTGTTTACTTGCATTTTACATTGATGCTGATATCAATTATAGTAATCACTTTTGTGAACTCTAATGAAATTATCTCAAATAATGAGAGTTGGATAATGACATTAGCTGTTGACCTTGGCTCTCTTACATCATTGGTATATGTTGAATGCTAATGATTTACTTCTGAATTGTTCACAAGTGCTCGCTTAGCAAGACGTCGACAACACCATTTTTAGCTCTATGCAGAAACTTGGTCTTAACTTGTTAGTATCCACCATTAGCTTGTTAATATTCATCATTAGCAACAATGGAAGTTGCATTGATTTTGTCCCTACTACTATAAGTCTGGATTGCACAACTTGGTAGTGAATCATGCTTAAAGTTGGATGAATATGACTTTAAGATTACTGAAAGTTACATCAGATCAAGACATTTGCTTCACTCCATTACATGATTGACTTATTTGCTACTAAATGTTGTAATTGCTGCATATGAGAAAGCTTACTCTATTGCATTCTGCAATTTACTATTGGTTGGAGTCAAGTCCCATCTGCTGTCAACTCATTCACACAATCAATTTTATATGATGTTGTCATAATTGTTTGAGATGAATCATTTCTTTAAGGCATTTTTGGTAATATACTTATGACATAGATACTTACAAAGGCCTTGTGTGGATTTTATTAAGGGAGCTGCGTTTTGGACTTGAAGTTTGGTGTAGCATTGCTTACTCTTATAATGTGATGGAGGAATTATTTGGAAATTACTCTTATAATGTGATGGAAATTGTTTGGACTGAGTTTGGTGTAGATTTTACTATTGTTGTTGGCATTGGTTGCTTCAAGTCAACTTGCTAGTGATTCTATGGACTTGGATATCATGCTGATTGTTAACAGGTCATTGTAGATATAACAGGTGTTTGGTATAAAGCATTTTGTGAAGCAGATATTGGTGTATTGCAAGGCAAAATTCAATGCTTTGTTTCTTTGTTTGTCTTTAGTTTTGTAATTCAAACTCAAATTGGTGAATTTTCCAATGTTGAGTTTGAGGGAGGATGTTAAGAATATAGATTAATTAGAGTTAGTTGATTAGTTGGTTAGAGTTTGTTAATAGTTTGTTAGAGTTGGTTGATCCTCTCATTGCTCTATATAAGAGCTAATATTGTCCCAAAATTCATTATCTTTTATCAAAAATGAATCCTTATGATTTCTATTCTCTTGATGATTTTCTAGAGTTTTCTCCACTTTCTCAAAATTATGCAAATCTTAACATTGTATCATCGCCTCGGTTTCGATCGCCGAGAATTCGTTCCGCTTTCGCCATTGTTCCGGTACCGGAGGATTCCTCCATTGCTTATCACAAAGAAATTTACACGGTGCTTTTTGATCCTCCATCTTTTCTCATGGTTTACTCAATTGTTTGTCATCTATGGAAGAAATCAAAGATTGAGAAGAAATTTTTGCGACTTCCACCACTTCCAAAATCACAGCCAGCATCAATTGATTTTCAAGAACTTCCGATTGATTCAATTTCAGTGGCTAAGGGGGAGATTTCATCATCATCTACCTCTGTTCTTGAATCAGTTACTGCATATGTCCACTACAATTTCAGTTTTGGTAATTTTCATCACTCAATTCTTGATTCCAAACCTTTGATTCCATTAACCATTCCAGAAATTGATGGTTCTACCATCAAGATTGGGGAAATAATTTGTTTCCTCAAATCTGAAATTTCGCAATTCAAAGCTACGAAAGAATACATGAAATCGAAGAATCTCGAATCTAAGTTCGTTGTTTCTGAATCGATCAAGATATCGAACGATTTCATCACGAATCTGGATTTCATTCCAATACAAATGTGTTGCTCGCCTCACTGCATCAACAACACCGCTCTCGCTGTCGATACTGTTTTCGATCCCGGTGGAGTAGTCAAGCATCTCTCTGTCACGCTACTTTATGGTGCGATGATATTTGTCTCATCGTCAACCTTTGGTTTTCTCATCGTGTTCGTCGTTGATTTTTCCGGTGAATTCGGCGTCCTTGTTTTCGATCCTGGCGGGAATCTTCACCGATCGCAGTTGAAGCCTTTTACTATCCTCACTTCAAAAGAAAAGCACACACAGGTCAGTGCTTCATAATCTTCATCGTTCTTCATTGACTCTGAACTCAATCTGATTCTGAACTCAATTTGGCCTCTGGTACAACTTCTGATACATCCTTGTTCCTCATACATCTTCAAACCTTTGCATCAATCATCTATTATTGGATTTTATTGTAGTCTTGAGTTTGAAATTTCATTCATGGTTTGGAATTATTTTGGGAGCAACTCTAAGCATTGAATTAATGGATGATATACGTTGAAGTTGATTACTCAGTTTTGGTTCTGTTTGGTCTTTTGTTCTTCAAACTCATACTAAGAGTTCTCTTACTATGAGTTTGAGGGAGGCTATTATTGCTTATGGCTTCAATTGTACATCAATCACATGGTTATTGAGGGTTGCAAATTCATATATGGTTTGAGGATTAGTTTCATACATTGTGGATAGTTTAGTGCCTTGCTTCTGCTAGTATACAAATGTGCCTAATGATTCTGTCAAATGCAAAATTAGCTGGTGTTGAAGGAAGTTTCGTCTTGGTGTTTTGCCTACTTCAGTATATAGAGTTTTTAAATGCTTTGCCAGTTCTTGTTGCTGTTGTTTTCAGTGGTTTATTGCTGCATATGAAGAAGCATGAGTGTATTGAAGGGGATGATATGATTGTTTACTTGCATTTTACATTGATGCTGATATCAATTATAGTAATCACTTTTGTGAACTCTAATGAAATTATCTCAAATAATGAGAGTTGGATAATGAAATTAGCTGTTGACCTTGGATCTCTTACATCATTGGTATATGTTGAATGCTAATGATTTACTTCTGAATTGTTCACAAGTGCTCGCTTAGCAAGACGTCGACAACACCATTTTTAGCTCTATGCAAAAACTTGGTCTTAACTTGTTAGTATCCACCATTAGCTTGTTAATATTCATCATTAGCAACAATGGAAATTGCATTGATTTTGTCCCTACTACTATAAGTCTGGATTGCATAACTTGGTAGTGAATCATGCTTAAAGTTGGATGAATATGACTTTAAGATTACTGAAAGTTACATCAGATCAAGACATTTGCTTCACTCCATTACATGATTGACTTATTTGCTACTAAATGTTGTAATTGCTGCATATGAGAAAGCTTACTCTATTGCATTCTGCAGTTTACTATTGGTTGGAGTCAAGTCCTGTAACAGCCCGTTTTTCAAAGGCCAAAAAGTCCATATTTTTTTTTTTTTTTTAACTAACACTCAGAGTGCGCATAAAATATTTTTCAATGAGCCGGCATTCAAATATGCAAAAGGACTCATTACCATAAGGTGCTTCGACAAGCAAAGTGTATTCCTGAATAATTACAGTCCAAGTCTAAGTATTCAAATACTTACAACAAAACAAGTTAGAAAACCCTATGCTAACCAAAAAGCACGGTGCACAAAACACACCGGCGCATAGTCTAACTAAGCTAAAGCTCCAACCTCTCACTGGGGCCTGGAACAGCCACCGTCGTCACCACGACCTAACCCATCATCTGGGTGGGATGAGCCCGCAAATGAAAGAAAGGGTCACCACAAAATATAGGTATGTATATATATAACCGGTGCGAAAGATTGTACACATAACAATAATTCCACAAACACAAGAGAAAGCTCTTAACCACCAAAGCCATTCCCACCAACGGGTTTATATATATAATGCACACCAAGCCTAATGCAGACTTCTACAATGGGTGTGACACCAATCACTGGCTGCCACATGCATGAATTCCGGAATTTAACGGTGGGATAACACCGGGTACGATCACCTAGATCAAGCACCGACTCAATTTGGTGGAATACCCCGAGTACAATCACCCAGATCAAATACTGACTCAATTAACGGCGGGTACAATCACCTAGATCAAATACCGGCTCAATTAAAGGCGGGATATCACCTGGTACAATCACCTAGATCAAATACCAACTATGAGTGCATGAGCATACGTCTTCTCTACATATACTAATGCAAACAACTTACATATTCTCATAATATGTAATCTCAACCACATGTCAACACATATATTTTGCAAAATCATATGTAAGACAATCAAACATCAGGTTCATACATATATTCTCAAAATCATATGTAAACCAATAACATGTTCATATTTATATTCTCATAATCATATGTGAACAACGCAAGTATTTTAAACACGTTCTCATCACGAGAATACATCAACCAGACATGCCAAACACACAGCAAAGCATTACAGCAGAAATCCAAGCATGTCACAACCAGTTGAAAAGACGGAAATAAAGTGGAGCCCTTACCTTAGCAAGCTTCCGTTACTTTAATTTCGCGAAAATCTACAACACACGCTACCTAAAATAAATGTAGCGTAACATCAATAAAATACTCCTCGTTTATCCTATCGAAACGAAACTTGCTCTCAAAGCTCCAGAGGGGTCTAAAGTACTTCCTAAAGCTATCCCTCAATAATTTCAGGTTATTCTCATAGTGTTTAAAAATTCACGAAGTTAATTGTACTATTTTTATAACACGAAAATCATTTTGTTTTCAAATCATAAACTAAAACCATTTTGGATTTTCCACTTCAAGAACTTGTTTCTCACACAACAAAACCATTTGAAACACAACCAAAACTTTTCAAGAATATTTTAATGAAAAAAACGAAGTTTTCTTGCGTTACAAGTTACACATTTTTTTCTTCCTAACAACCTTTCCTATACTCATTTTTCTTCAAAACTAAGATTATCCAACACATACACAATTTTCACACAATTGTGGACTTAGAAATTTTTTTGGAATTTCTCCCTCCCCACAAGGAAAAGGCCACGGCCAAATTTTTTCAAAACACCCTTCCACACAAAATTTTTCACTTCTAAATGCATGGTAATATCCCATAATACCTAACTAGCACTTATCAAAACGATTTAGAAATTATAGAGTCGAATCGCAAATTTTCGAGAAATCTCAAATAAGATTTTTCTTAAGGCAAGTGATCATTTTCTTTTCAAAACATCCCACAACCAATCAAACAATTAAACAATGATCATGGGAAGCTATTTGCCTCTAAACAATTTTCGAAATTCGATTCCTCGAACCCTATATGTGTGCCACGGCCATTTGAGGCAAAAAGGGCAACCCTACACATTTTTTTTCATTTGAAACCCTAGTCCACATTCATTAGTTCGTAATGCTATTCGATCGTGTATCCGACTCCTTTTGAAACTCGAAATAAATTTTTTCTAAATTGTGTTCTTCGAGTCGCTCAAGAACACGAGAATAATTTTTTTCTCATTTTTCGAAACTAATTTCATATTCACCAATCCATTTTGTCACAAAGCTTGAAACTAACTTCAAAAACCAAAATCATACAACACACTCAAAGATATGATCATTTTAAGGAATTTTCTTCAAAACCTCACCAACAAAATTGTGAAATTTGAAATCACCATGAGAATCACTTATATGCTTCACTAATGTTTCCTACATAACACTCTTAAACACTACTATGGAATCAAAACTAATTAAAACTAAATTCTCAAATTTTTCTCTCAAGAACATAATCATAAAACTCAAAATTCATGAGGTTTTTTTTCAGGAAGAAAAAGGAAGAGAAGTGTTAGTTACCTTGAGAGGAGATGATTCCTTGCAAGTCCTATGATCCAACAAGCTCTTAAAGAGTGAAAATGGTGGAGGAATAAAATTTTGGTGATGGAGGAAGAAGAAAGAAAACTCACGGCCAAATAGAGAAGAGAGGAGTGAGTTTGTGATTTTGTTTCTAAGTCCACAATGCTCCAAAGTCTCCTAATATAATAAGTCTTGCTACTTGTGAACCATTGGATCAAATAGTAAAAGCTTCCAAGACTAATCCCTAGCCCTTGGATCAATCCGAGTCTATCCACTTTAGATATTTCTTTCTCATGAGAAACTCACGCCTCACAGACGAGTCGCGCCTCGCTAACGGGCGGAAATCGCAAAAATAGAAAACCTACGGAAAGAACGTCTATCGTTTTTGCATTCCAAAACTTATCGCCGAATCTTTTTCCGCGACTGTAATTTTCTTCCATACCTTAGAAAATTAATCTCAGGACATATCCTAACTCGCGCAGATATATAAAACCTCCATCTAAATTTCTACGGAATTCAGAAGCCGTAAAATTTTACATCAGCGGGTAAAATTCCTACTCGTTTTTCCAAAAGCGAGAATAATCCAAAACTCGTTATTCTGACTTCACAGAAATCTCCTCATACTTAAAAGAAGACTACGACCCAAAAGTCTGTGCCTTTCCAGCGCACGAGCACAAAACAGGCTCCGTTTCAGCAAAAATCTCATTTATGCGACGATACTCACAAAAACAGCTTCACCAAAAACCCTAAAACTCGTAGCCATTACTTATTTTATTCACCAAAAGGTACAGTGGAATTACGGGTCTTACAAGTCCCATCTGCTGTCAACTCATTCACACAATCAATTTTATATGATGTTGTCATAATGGTTTGAGATGAATCATTTCTTTAAGGCATTTTTGGTAATATACTTATGACAGAGATACTTACAAAGGCCTTGTGTGGATTTTATTAAGGGAGCTGCGTTTTGGACTTGAAGTTTGGTGTAGCATTGCTTACTCTTATAATGTGATGGAGGAATTATTTGGGAATTATTTGGAAATTACTCTTATAATGTGATGGAAATTGCTTGGACTGAGTTTGGTGTAGATTTTACTATTGTTGTTGGCATTGGTTGCTTCAAGTCAACTTGCTAGTGATTCTATGGACTTGGATATCATGCTGATTGTTAACAGGTCATTGTAGATATAACAGGTGTTTGGTATAAAGCATTTTGTGAAGCAGATATTGGTGTATTGCAAGGCAAAATTCAATGCTTTGTTTCTTTGTTTGTCTTTAGTTTTGTAATTCAAACTCAAATTGGTGAATTTTCCAATGTTGAGTTTGAGGGAGGATGTTAAGAATATAGAATAATTAGAGTTATTTGATTAGTTAGTTAGAGTTTGTTAATAGTTTGTTAGAGTTGGTTGATCCTCTCATTGCTCAATATAAGAGCTAATATTGTACCAATATTCATTATCTTTTATCAAAAATGAATCCTTATGATTTCTATTCTCTTGATGATTTTCTAGAGTTTTCTCCACTTTCTCAAAATTATGCAAATCTTAACATGGTATCATCGCCTCGGTTTCGATCGCCGAGAATTCGTTCCGCTTTCGCCACTGTTCCGGTACCGGAGGATTCCTCCATTGCTTATCACAAAGAAATTTACACGGTGCTTTTTAATCCTCCATCTTTTCTCCTGGTTTACTCAATTGTTTGTCATCTATGGAAGAAATCAAAGATTGAGAAGAAAATTTTGCCACTTCCACCACTTCCAAAATCACAGCCAGCATCAATTGATTTTCAAGAACTTCCGATTGATTCAATTTCAGAGGCTAAGGGGGAGATTTCATCATCATCTACCTCTGTTCTTGAATCAGTTACTGCATATGTCCACTACAATTTCAGTTTTGGTAATTTTCATCACTCAATTCTTGATTCCAAACCTTTGATTCCATTAACCATTCCAGAAATTGATGGTTCTACCATCAAGATTGGGGAAATAATTTGTTTCCTCAAATCTGAAATTTCGCAATTCAAAGCTACGAAAGAATACATGAAATCGAAGAATCTCGAATCTAAGTTCGTTGTTTCTGAATCGATCAAGATATCGAACGATTTCATCACGAATCTGGATTTCATTCCGATACAAATGTGTTGCTCGCCTCATTGCATCAACAACACCGCTCTCACTGTTGATACTGTTTTCGATCCCGGTGGAGTAGTCACGCATCTCTCTGTCACGCTACTTTATGGTGCGATGATATTTGTCTCATCGTCAACCTTTGGTTTTCTCATCTTGTTCGTCGTTGATTTTTCCGGTGAATTCGGCGTCCTTGTTTTCGATCCTGGCGGGAATCTTCACCGATCGCAGTTGAAGCCGTTTACTATCCTCACTTCAGAAGAAAAGCACACACAGGTCAGTGCTTCATAATCTTCATCGTTCTTCACTGACTCTGAACTCAATCTGATTCTAAACTCAATTTGGCCTCTGGTACACCTTCTGATACATCCTTGTTCCTCATACATCTTCAAACCTTTGCATCAATCATCTATTATTTGATTTTATTGTAGTCTTGAGTTTGAAATTTCATTCATGGTTTGGAATTATTTTGGGAGCAACTCTAAGCATTGAATTAATGGATGATATACGTTGAAGTTGATTACTCAGTTTTGGTTCTGTTTGGTCTTTTGTTCTTCAAACTCATACTAAGAGTTCTCTTACTATGAGTTTGAGGGAGGCTATTATTGCTTGTGGCTTCAATTGTACATCAATCACATGGTTATTGAGGTTTGCAAATTCATATATGGTTTGAGGATTAGTTTCATACATTGTGGATAGTTTAGTGCCTTGCTTCTGCTAGTATACAAATGTGCCTAATGATTCTGTCAAATGCAAAATTAGCTGGTGTTGAAGGAAGTTTCGACTTGGTGTTTTCCCTACTTCAGTATATAGAGTTTTTGAATGCTTTGCCAGTTCTTGTTGCTGTTGTTTTCAGAGGTTTATTGCTGCATATGAAGAAGCATGAGTGTATTGAAGGGGATGATATGATTGTTTACTTGCATTTTACATTGATGTTGATATCAATTACAGTAATCACTTTTGTGAACTCTAATGAAATTATCTCAAATAATGAGAGTTGGATAATGACATTAGGTGTTGACCTTGGCTCTCTTACATCATTGGTATATGTTGAATGCTAATGATTTACTTCTGAATTGTTCACAAGTGCTCGCTTAGCAAGACGTCGACAACACCATTTTTAGCTCTATGCAGAAACTTGGTCTTAACTTGTTAGTATCCACCATTAGCTTGTTAATATTCATCATTAGCAACAATGGAAGTTGCATTGATTTTGTCCCTACTACTATAAGTCTGGATTGCACAACTTGGTAGTGAATCATGCTTAAAGTTGGATGAATATGACTTTAAGATTACTGAAAGTTACATCAGATCAAGACATTTGCTTCACTCCATTACATGATTGACTTATTTGCTACTAAATGTTGTAATTGCTGCATATGAGAAAGCTTACTCTATTGCATTCTGCAGTTTACTATTGGTTGGAGTCAAGTCCCATCTGCTGTCAACTCATTCACACAATCAATTTTATATGATGTTGTCATAATTGTTTGAGATGAATCATTTCTTTAAGGCATTTTTGGTAATATACTTATGACATAGATACTTACAAAGGCCTTGTGTGGATTTTATTAAGGGAGCTGCGTTTTGGACTTGAAGTTTGGTGTAGCATTGCTTACTCTTATAATGTGATGGAGGAATTATTTGGAAATTACTCTTATAATGTGATGGAAATTGTTTGGACTGAGTTTGGTGTAGATTTTACTATTGTTGTTGGCATTGGTTGCTTCAAGTCAACTTGCTAGTGATTCTATGGACTTGGATATCATGCTGATTGTTAACAGGTCATTGTAGATATAACAGGTGTTTGGTATAAAGCATTTTGTGAAGCAGATATTGGTGTATTGCAAGGCAAAATTCAATGCTTTGTTTCTTTGTTTGTCTTTAGTTTTGTAATTCAAACTCAAATTGGTGAATTTTCCAATGTTGAGTTTGAGGGAGGATGTTAAGAATATAGATTAATTAGAGTTAGTTGATTAGTTAGTTAGAGTTTGTTAATAGTTTGTTAGAGTTGGTTGATCCTCTCATTGCTCTATATAAGAGCTAATATTGTCCCAAAATTCATTATCTTTTATCAAAAATGAATCCTTATGATTTCTATTCTCTTGATGATTTTCTAGAGTTTTCTCCACTTTCTCAAAATTATGCAAATCTTAACATTGTATCATCGCCTCGGTTTCGATCGCCGAGAATTCGTTCCGCTTTCGCCATTGTTCCGGTACCGGAGGATTCCTCCATTGCTTATCACAAAGAAATTTACACGGTGCTTTTTGATCCTCCATCTTTTCTCATGGTTTACTCAATTGTTTGTCATCTATGGAAGAAATCAAAGATTGAGAAGAAATTTTTGCGACTTCCACCACTTCCAAAATCACAGCCAGCATCAATTGATTTTCAAGAACTTCCGATTGATTCAATTTCAGAGGCTAAGGGGGAGATTTCATCATCATCTACCTCTGTTCTTGAATCAGTTACTGCATATGTCCACTACAATTTCAGTTTTGGTAATTTTCATCACTCAATTCTTGATTCCAAACCTTTGATTCCATTAACCATTCCAGAAATTGATGGTTCTACCATCAAGATTGGGGAAATAATTTGTTTCCTCAAATCTGAAATTTCGCAATTCAAAGCTACGAAAGAATACATGAAATCGAAGAATCTCGAATCTAAGTTCGTTGTTTCTGAATCGATCAAGATATCGAACGATTTCATCACGAATCTGGATTTCATTCCAATACAAATGTGTTGCTCGCCTCACTGCATCAACAACACCGCTCTCGCTGTCGATACTGTTTTCGATCCCGGTGGAGTAGTCAAGCATCTCTCTGTCACGCTACTTTATGGTGCGATGATATTTGTCTCATCGTCAACCTTTGGTTTTCTCATCGTGTTCGTCGTTGATTTTTCCGGTGAATTCGGCGTCCTTGTTTTCGATCCTGGCGGGAATCTTCACCGATCGCAGTTGAAGCCTTTTACTATCCTCACTTCAAAAGAAAAGCACACACAGGTCAGTGCTTCATAATCTTCATCGTTCTTCATTGACTCTGAACTCAATCTGATTCTGAACTCAATTTGGCCTCTGGTACAACTTCTGATACATCCTTGTTCCTCATACATCTTCAAACCTTTGCATCAATCATCTATTATTGGATTTTATTGTAGTCTTGAGTTTGAAATTTCATTCATGGTTTGGAATTATTTTGGGAGCAACTCTAAGCATTGAATTAATGGATGATATACGTTGAAGTTGATTACTCAGTTTTGGTTCTGTTTGGTCTTTTGTTCTTCAAACTCATACTAAGAGTTCTCTTACTATGAGTTTGAGGGAGGCTATTATTGCTTATGGCTTCAATTGTACATCAATCACATGGTTATTGAGGGTTGCAAATTCATATATGGTTTGAGGATTAGTTTCATACATTGTGGATAGTTTAGTGCCTTGCTTCTGCTAGTATACAAATGTGCCTAATGATTCTGTCAAATGCAAAATTAGCTGGTGTTGAAGGAAGTTTCGTCTTGGTGTTTTGCCTACTTCAGTATATAGAGTTTTTAAATGCTTTGCCAGTTCTTGTTGCTGTTGTTTTCAGTGGTTTATTGCTGCATATGAAGAAGCATGAGTGTATTGAAGGGGATGATATGATTGTTTACTTGCATTTTACATTGATGCTGATATCAATTATAGTAATCACTTTTGTGAACTCTAATGAAATTATCTCAAATAATGAGAGTTGGATAATGAAATTAGCTGTTGACCTTGGATCTCTTACATCATTGGTATATGTTGAATGCTAATGATTTACTTCTGAATTGTTCACAAGTGCTCGCTTAGCAAGACGTCGACAACACCATTTTTAGCTCTATGCAGAAACTTGGTCTTAACTTGTTAGTATCCACCATTAGCTTGTTAATATTCATCATTAGCAACAATGGAAATTGCATTGATTTTGTCCCTACTACTATAAGTCTGGATTGCATAACTTGGTAGTGAATCATGCTTAAAGTTGGATGAATATGACTTTAAGATTACTGAAAGTTACATCAGATCAAGACATTTGCTTCACTCCATTACATGATTGACTTATTTGCTACTAAATGTTGTAATTGCTGCATATGAGAAAGCTTACTCTATTGCATTCTGCAGTTTACTATTGGTTGGAGTCAAGTCCCATCTGCTGTCAACTCATTCACACAATCAATTTTATATGATGTTGTCATAATGGTTTGAGATGAATCATTTCTTTAAGGCATTTTTGGTAATATACTTATGACAGAGATACTTACAAAGGCCTTGTGTGGATTTTATTAAGGGAGCTGCGTTTTGGACTTGAAGTTTGGTGTAGCATTGCTTACTCTTATAATGTGATGGAGGAATTATTTGGGAATTATTTGGAAATTACTCTTATAATGTGATGGAAATTGCTTGGACTGAGTTTGGTGTAGATTTTACTATTGTTGTTGGCATTGGTTGCTTCAAGTCAACTTGCTAGTGATTCTATGGACTTGGATATCATGCTGATTGTTAACAGGTCATTGTAGATATAACAGGTGTTTGGTATAAAGCATTTTGTGAAGCAGATATTGGTGTATTGCAAGGCAAAATTCAATGCTTTGTTTCTTTGTTTGTCTTTAGTTTTGTAATTCAAACTCAAATTGGTGAATTTTCCAATGTTGAGTTTGAGGGAGGATGTTAAGAATATAGATTAATTAGAGTTATTTGATTAGTTAGTTAGAGTTTGTTAATAGTTTGTTAGAGTTGGTTGATCCTCTCATTGCTCTATATAAGAGCTAATATTGTACCAATATTCATTATCTTTTATCAAAAATGAATCCTTATGATTTCTATTCTCTTGATGATTTTCTAGAGTTTTCTCCACTTTCTCAAAATTATGCAAATCTTAACATGGTATCATCGCCTCGGTTTCGATCGCCGAGAATTCGTTCCGCTTTCGCCACTGTTCCGGTACCGGAGGATTCCTCCATTGCTTATCACAAAGAAATTTACACGGTGCTTTTTAATCCTCCATCTTTTCTCCTGGTTTACTCAATTGTTTGTCATCTATGGAAGAAATCAAAGATTGAGAAGAAAATTTTGCCACTTCCACCACTTCCAAAATCACAGCCAGCATCAATTGATTTTCAAGAACTTCCGATTGATTCAATTTCAGAGGCTAAGGGGGAGATTTCATCATCATCTACCTCTGTTCTTGAATCAGTTACTGCATATGTCCACTACAATTTCAGTTTTGGTAATTTTCATCACTCAATTCTTGATTCCAAACCTTTGATTCCATTAACCATTCCAGAAATTGATGGTTCTACCATCAAGATTGGGGAAATAATTTGTTTCCTCAAATCTGAAATTTCGCAATTCAAAGCTACGAAAGATTACATGAAATCGAAGAATCTCGAATCTAAGTTCGTTGTTTCTGAATCGATCAAGATATCGAACGATTTCATCACGAATCTGGATTTCATTCCGATACAAATGTGTTGCTCGCCTCATTGCATCAACAACACCGCTCTCGCTGTCGATACTGTTTTCGATCCCGGTGGAGTAGTCACGCATCTCTCTGTCACGCTACTTTATGGTGCGATGATATTTGTCTCATCGTCAACCTTTGGTTTTCTCATCTTGTTCGTCGTTGATTTTTCCGGTGAATTCGGCGTCCTTGTTTTCGATCCTGGCGGGAATCTTCACCGATCGCAGTTTAAGCCGTTTACTATCCTCACTTCAGAAGAAAAGCACACACAGGTCAATGCTTCATAATCTTCATCGTTCTTCACTGACTCTGAACTCAATCTGATTCTAAACTCAATTTGGCCTCTGGTACACCTTCTGATACATCCTTGTTCCTCATACATCTTCAAACCTTTGCATCAATCATCTATTATTGGATTTTATTGTAGTCTTGAGTTTGAAATTTCATTCATGGTTTGGAATTATTTTGGGAGCAACTCTAAGCATTGAATTAATGGATGATATACGTTGAAGTTGATTACTCAGTTTTGGTTCTGTTTGGTCTTTTGTTCTTCAAACTCATACTAAGAGTTCTCTTACTATGAGTTTGAGGGAGGCTATTATTGCTTGTGGCTTCAATTGTACATCAATCACATGGTTATTGAGGTTTGCAAATTCATATATGGTTTGAGGATTAGTTTCATACATTGTGGATAGTTTAGTGCCTTGCTTCTGCTAGTATACAAATGTGCCTAATGATTCTGTCAAATGCAAAATTAGCTGGTGTTGAAGGAAGTTTCGACTTGGTGTTTTCCCTACTTCAGTATATAGAGTTTTTGAATGCTTTGCCAGTTCTTGTTGCTGTTGTTTTCAGAGGTTTATTGCTGCATATGAAGAAGCATGAGTGTATTGAAGGGGATGATATGATTGTTTACTTGCATTTTACATTGATGCTGATATCAATTACAGTAATCACTTTTGTGAACTCTAATGAAATTATCTCAAATAATGAGAGTTGGATAATGACATTAGCTGTTGACCTTGGATCTCTTACATCATTGGTATATGTTGAATGCTAATGATTTACTTTTGAATTGTTCACAAGTGCTCGCTTAGCAAGACGTCGACAACACCATTTTTAGCTCTATGCAGAAACTTGGTCTTAACTTGTTAGTATCCACCATTAGCTTGTTAATATTCATCATTAGCAACAATGGAAGTTGCATTGATTTTGTCCCTACTACTATAAGTCTGGATTGCCCAACTTGGTAGTGAATCATGCTTAAAGTTGGATGAATATGACTTTAAGATTACTGAAAGTTACATCAGATCAAGACATTTGCTTCACTCCATTACATGATTGACTTATTTGCTACTAACTGTTGTAATTGCTGCATATGAGAAAGCTTACTCTATTGCATTCTGCAGTTTACTATTGGTTGGAGTCAAGTACCATCTGCTGTCAACTCATTCACACAATCAATTTTATATGATGTTGTCATAATTGTTTGAGATGAATCATTTCTTTAAGGCATTTTTGGTAATATACTTATGACATAGATACTTACAAAGGCCTTGTGTGGATTTTATTAAGGGAGCTGCGTTTTGGACTTGAAGTTTGGTGTAGCATTGCTTACTCTTATAATGTGATGGAGGAATTATTCGGGAATTATTTGGAAATTACTCTTATAATGTGATGGAAATTGCTTGGACTGAGTTTGGTGTAGATTTTACTATTGTTGTTGGCATTGGTTGCTTCAAGTCAACTTGCTAGTGATTCTATGGACTTGGATATCATGCTGATTGTTAACAGGTCATTGTAGATATAACAGGTGTTTGGTATAAAGCATTTTGTGAAGCAGATATTGGTGTATTGCAAGGCAAAATTGAATGCTTTGTTTCTTTGTTTGTCTTTAGTTTTGTAATTCAAACTCAAATTGGTGAATTTTCCAATGTTGAGTTTGAGGGAGGATGTTAAGAATATAGATTAATTAGCGTTAGTTGATTAGTTAGTTATAGTTTGTTAATAGTTTGTTAGAGTTGGTTGATCCTCTCATTGCTCTATATAAGAGCTAATATTGTACCAAAATTTATTATCTTATATCAAAAATGAATCCTTATGATTTCTATTCTCTTGATGATTTTCTAGAGTTTTCTCCACTTTCTCCAAATTATGCAAATCTTAACATGGTATCATCGCCTCGGTTTCGATCGCCGAGAATTCGTTCCGCTTTCGCCATTGTTCCGGTACCGGAGGATTCCTCCATTGCTTATCACAAAGAAATTTACACGGTGCTTTTTGATCCTCCATCTTTTCTCATGGTTTACTCAATTGTTTGTCATCTATGGAAGAAATCAAAGATTGAGAAGAAATTTTTGCCACTTCCACCACTTCCAAAATCACAGCCAGCATCAATTGATTTTCAAGAACTTCCGATTGATTCAATTTCAGAGGCTAAGGGGGAGATTTCATCATCATCTACCTCTGTTCTTGAATCAGTTACTGCATACGTCCACTACAATTTCAGTTTTGGTAATTTTCATCACTTAATTCTTGATTCCAAACCTTTGATTCCATTAACCATTCCAGAAATTGATGGTTCTACCATCAAGATTGGGGAAATAATTTGTTTCCTCAAATATGAAATTTCGCAATTCAAAGCTACGAAAGAATACATGAAATCGAAGAATCTCGAATCTAAGTTCGTTGTTTCTGAATCGATCAAGATATCGAACGATTTCATCACGAATCTGGATTTCATTCCGATCCAAATGTGTTGCTCGCCTCACTGCATAAACAACACCACTCTCACTGTCGATACTGTTCTCGATCCCGGTGGAGTAGTCACGCATCTCTCTGTCACGCTACTTTATGGTGCGATGATATTTGTCTCATCGTCAACCTTTGGTTTTCTCATCGTGTTCGTCGTTGATTTTTCCGGTGAATTCGGCGTCCTTGTTTTCGATCCTGGCGGGAATCTTCACCGATCGCAGTTGAAGCCTTTTACTATCCTCACTTCAAAAGAAAAGCACACACAGGTCAGTGCTTCATAATCTTCATCGTTCTTCATTGATTCTGAACTCAATCTGATTCTGAACTCAATTTGGCCTCTGGTACACCTTCTGATACATCCTTGTTCCTCATACATCTTCAAACCTTTACGTCAATCATCTATTATTGGATTTTATTGTAGTCTTGAGTTTGAAATTTCATTCATGGTTTGGAATTATTTTGGGAGCAACTCTAAGCATTGAATTAATGGATGATATACGTTGAAGTTGATTACTTAGTTTTGGTTCTGTTTGGTCTTTTGTTCTTCAAACTCATACTAAGAGTTCTCTTACTATGAGTTTGAGGGAGGCTATTATTGCTCATGGCTTCAATTGTACATCAATCACATGGTTATTGAGGTTTGCAAATTCATATATAGTTTGAGGATTAGTTTCATACATTGTGGATAGTTTAGTGCCTTGCTTCTGCTAGTATACAAATGTGCCTAATGATTCTGTCAAATGCAAAATTAGCTGGTGTTGAAGGAAGTTTCGACTTGGTGTTTTCCCTACTTCAGTATATAGAGTTTTTAAATGCTTTGCCAGTTCCTGTTGTTGTTGTTTTCAGAGGTTTATTGCTGCATATGAAGAAGCATGAGTGTATTGAAGGGGATGATATGATTGTTTACTTGCATTTTACATTGATGCTGATATCAATTACAGTAATCACTTTTGTGAACTCTAATGAAATTATCTCAAATAATAAGAGTTGGATAATGACATTAGCTGTTGACCTTGGATCTCTTACATCATTGGTATATGTTGAATGCTAATGATTTACTTCTGAATTGTTCACAAGTGCTCGCTTAGCAAGACGTCGACAACACCATTTTTAGCTCTATGCAGAAACTTGGTCTTAACTTGTTAGTATCCACCATTAGCTTGTTAATATTCATCATTAGCAACAATGGAAGTTGCATTGATTCTGTCCCTACTACTATAAGTCTGGATTCCACAACTTGGTAGTGAATCATGCTTAAAGTTGGATGAATATGACTCTAAGATTACTGAAAGTTACATCAGATCAAGACATTTGCTTCACTCCATTACATGATTGACTTATTTACTACTAACTGTTGTAATTGCTGCATATGAGAAAGCTTACTCTATTGCATTATGCAATTTACTATTGGTTGGAGTCAAGTCCCATCTGTTGTCAACTCATTCACACAATCAATTTTATATGATGTTGTCATAATGGTTTGAGATGAATCATTTCTTTAAGGCATTTTTGGTAATATACTTATGACAGAGATACTTACAAAGGCCTTGTGTGGATTTTATTAAGGGATCTGCGTTTTGGACTTGAAGTTTGGTGTAGCATTGCTTACTCTTATAATGTGATGGAGGAATTATTTGGGAATTATTTGGAAATTACTCTTATAATGTGATGGAAATTGTTTGTACTGAGTTTGGTGTAGATTTTACTATTGTTGTTGGCATTGGTTGCTTCAAGTCAACTTGCTAGTGATTCTATGGACTTGGATATCATGCTGATTGTTAACAGGTCATTGTAGATATAATAGGTGTTTGGTATAAAGCATTTTGTGAAGCAGATATTGGTGTATTGCAAGGCAAAATTCAATGCTTTGTTTCTTTGTTTGTCTTTAGTTTTGTAATTCAAACTCAAATTGGTGAATTTTCCAATGTTGAGTTTGAGGGAGGATGTTAAGAATATAAATTAATTAGAGTTAGTTGATTAGTTAGTTAGAGTTTGTTAATAGTTTGTTAGAGTTGGTTGATCCTCTCATTGCTCTATATAAGAGCTAATATTGTACCAAAATTCATTATCTTTTATCAAAAATGAATCCTTATGATTTCTATTCTCTTGATGATTTTCTAGAGTTTTCTCCACTTTCTCCAAATTATGCAAATCTTAACATGGTATCATCGCCTCGGTTTCGATCGCCGAGAATTCGTTCCGCTTTCGCCATTGTTCCGGTACCGGAGGATTCCTCCATTGCTTATCACAAAGAAATTTACACGGTGCTTTTTGATCCTCCATCTTTTCTCATGGTTTACTCAATTGTTTGTCATCTATGGAAGAAATCAAAGATTGAGAAGAAATTTTTGCGACTTCCACCACTTCCAAAATCACAGCCAGCATCAATTGATTTTCAAGAACTTTCGATTGATTCAATTTCAGAGGCTAAGGGGGAGATTTCATCATCATCTACCTTTGTTCTTGAATCAGTTACTGCATATGTCCACCACAATTTCAGTTTTGGTAATTTTCATCACTCAATTCTTGATTCCAAACCTTTGATTCCATTAACCATTCCAGAAATTGATGGTTCTACCATCAAGATTGGGGAAATAATTTGTTTCCTCAAATATGAAATTTCGCAATTCAAAGCTACGAAAGAATACATGAAATCGAAGAATCTCGAATCTAAGTTCGTTGTTTCTGAATCGATCAAGATATCGAACGATTTCATCACGAATCTGGATTTCATTCCAATACAAATGTGTTGCTCGCCTCACTGCATCAACAACACCGCTCTCGCTGTCGATACTGTTTTCGATCCCGGTGGAGTAGTCACGCATCTCTCTGTCACGCTACTTTATGGTGCGATGATATTTGTCTCATCGTCAACCTTTGGTTTTCTCATCGTGTTCGTCGTTGATTTTTCCGGTGAATTCGGCGTCCTTGTTTTCGATCATGGCGGGAATCTTCACCGATCGCAGTTGAAGCCTTTTACTATCCTCACTTCAAAAGAAAAGCACACACAGGTCAGTGCTTCATAATCTTCATCGTTCTTCATTGATTCTGAACTCAATCTGATTCTGAACTCAATTTGGCCTCTGGTACACCTTCTGATACATCCTTGTTCCTCATACATCTTCAAACCTTTACGTCAATCATCTATTATTGGATTTTATTGTAGTCTTGAGTTTGAAATTTCATTCATGGTTTGGAATTATTTTGGGAGCAACTCTAAGCATTGAATTAATGGATGATATACGTTGAAGTTGATTACTCAGTTTTGGTTCTGTTTGGTCTTTTGTTCTTCAAACTCATACTAAGAGTTCTCTTACTATGAGTTTGAGGGAGGCTATTATTGCTTATGGCTTCAATTGTACATCAATCACATGGTTATTGAGGTTTGCAAATTCATATATGGTTTAAGGATTAGTTTCATACATTGTGGATAGTTTAGTGCCTTGCTTCTGCTAGTATACAAATGTGCCTAATGATTCTGTCAAATGCAAAATTAGCTGGTGTTGAAGGAAGTTTCGACTTGGTGTTTTCCCTACTTCAGTATATAGAGTTTTTAAATGCTTTGCCAGTTCTTGTTGTTGTTGTTTTCAGAGGTTTATTGCTGCATATGAAGAAGCATGAGTGTATTGAAGGGGATGATATGATTGTTTACTTGCATTTTACATTGATGCTGATATCAATTATAGTAATCACTTTTGTGAACTCTAATGAAATTATCTCAAATAATGAGAGTTGGATAATGACATTAGCTGTTGACCTTGGATCTCTTACATCATTGGTATATGTTGAATGCTAATGATTTACTTCCGAATTGTTCACAAGTGCTCGCTTAGCAAGACGTCGACAACACCATTTTTAGCTCTATGCAGAAACTTGGTCTTAACTTGTTAGTATCCACCATTAGCTTGTTAATATTCATCATTAGCAACAATGGAAGTTGCATTGATTTTGTCCCTACTACTATAAGTCTGGATTGCACAACTTGGTAGTGAATCATGCTTAAAGTTGGATGAATATGACTTTAAGATTACTGAAAGTTACATCAGATCAAGACATTTGCTTCACTCCATTACATGATTGACTTATTTGCTACTAACTGTTGTAATTGCTGCATATGAGAAAGCTTACTCTATTGCATTCTGCAGTTTACTATTGGTTGGAGTCAAGTCCCATCTGATGTCAACTCATTCACACAATCAATTTTATATGATGTTGTCATAATGGTTTGAGATGAATCATTTCTTTAAGGCATTTTTGGTAATATACTTATGACAGAGATACTTACAAAGGCCTTGTGTGGATTTTATTAAGGGAGCTGCGTTTTGGACTTGAAGTTTGGTGTAGCATTGCTTACTCTTATAATGTGATGGAGGAATTATTTGGGAATTATTTGGAAATTACTCTTATAATGTGATGGAAATTGCTTGGACTGAGTTTGGTGTAGATTTTACTATTGTTGTTGGCATTGGTTGCTTCAAGTCAACTTGCTAGTTGTAAGACCCAAGATTTCACTGTACAGTTTTTCTAAGGAACTCTAGTGTCGGCTACGAGTTTTAGGGTTTTTGGTGAAGCGTTTTCATGAGTATTGTCGTGATTATAGGATTTTTGCTGAAACGGAGCCGGTTTTGTGCTCGAGCGCTGGAAAGGCACAGACTTTCGGGTAGTAATCCTCTTTTAAGTATGAGGAGATTTCTGTGAAGTCAGAATGACGAGTTTTGGATTATTCTTGTTTTTGGAAAAACGAGTAGGATTTTACCCGCGGATGTAAAATCTTATTGCGTCCGTTTTAAGTGAGGTTTCGGATGGGAGTTTTATATATCTGCGTGAGTTAGGATATGTTCTGAGATTAATTTTCTAAGGTGTGGAAGAAAATTACAATCGCGGAAAAAGATTCGACGATAAGTTTTGGAAATGTTTAACGATAGACGTTCTTTCCGTAGGTTTTCTGTTTTTGTGTTTTACGTTCGTCGCGATGCGCGAGAACTGAGCGTGCGTTTCGTTGTAAGAGGTTGTGGGAAATATCTTGTGAGGATAGACTTGGATTTGATCCAATGGCTAGGATGTGATCTTAGAACTTTATCCGATTTGATCTAATGGTTAGGATTTAATGGAGAGATCTTTAAGTGCACAAGTCATGAGATTTCCTTCCATTCCTTTCTCTTGGCCGTGAGCTTCTTTTCCACCTTCCCAACTTGTGAAGTTTTGCATTTCTTCACCAAAGCTAAGGATTTCAAGCTTGTTGGAATCATAGTATTGCAAGGATCACTTTCTTTAAGGTAACTAAACCTATTCCCTTCCTTTTGTTGGTTCAAACTCTTAGGGTTTATGATTGGGTGGTTTATGTTCTTGAGATGAAAATGTTAGAAAATGATTCATAAATGCTTTTGTCCCATAGAAGTTATTCATGAGTGTTAGATTAGCATGTTAAATCTTAGTATGGTTGATTTCCATGGAGTGATGAGATTTTCATGAGATTTTGGGTTAGGGTTTTGAGAAAAAAAATTCTCTTGATCATGAACATGAATTTTTGTTTAGAGATTGTGTTCATGATGTTGTTTTAAGGCTTTTTATGGAAATGGATGTGTGATAAATGATTTTGTTTTGAGAAACAAGAAAAATTATTTTGTGTGTGTTCTTGAGAAATCTTGTGGTTTGTGGAGTGTGTTATGAAAAGGTTTTGTTTGTCCAAATCAAAGATTTTGAGAACAAAAGGAGTGATTTTATACTTTACTATGAAAGAAATTTGGAACTATGTTGTTGTTGTTGTTTGGCCGTGCCTTAGTGTGCGCATCCATGGCTTTCAACTTTCTAAGTCCTAAATGAGAGGGAAATGACCATTGGTTTTAGTGAATGATGATCATGGTTTTTGTAGGAATGAATTAATGTGGTTTTGTTTGGAAATAAAAGCTAGTAACTTGTGATGCAAGTGAACTATTTATTTTGTAAAAGTTTTGAAGTGTTTTATACTTGTTTTGAAATGGTTTTTGTATAAGAGCTTAATCACTTTTGAGTTTCTTTTGAGAAATTAATAATGGTTTAAGTATTTTAACTATGTTTGATTTTTGAAAACAATGTTTTACGTGTGATTTCAATTCTGGCCGAAATTGAAAAGGGTATTTAGGTCCTTTTAAAATTGTTTTGTGACCTGGAAACTTAACTATTTGATTCGTCTTTTCGAGACGAAGATTTCGGCGTATGGCTCGTCCCGATTGGATAAAGAATGAGCGAGTTATGTCCATTTTATTTGAAAGGAAAAAACTTGTAACTTGTGGCGCAAGTAAACTTTTATTTTTGTGAAAATTTTCAAAGAGTTTTTGGGTTGTTTTCAAATGGTTTTAGTATGTGAAAATTGATTGCCTTGGAGTTAGGAATCAAAGTGTTTCTTAGTTTGTTTTGAAACGAAAATATTTTCGCGTAGCGAGAAATAGTGCAATTAACTTTGGGAATTTTTAATCGCTATAAGGGGGACTCGTAATCACTATCCGAGAGTGTGAGAAAGTACCTTAAGCCCCCCTAGTTTTTAGAGAACAAGTTTCGTTTCGATAGGATACGTTGGGAGTATTTTATTGATATTACGCTGCTTATATTTTAGGAAGCGCGAGTTGTAGAATTATGCGAGAAAAGTTAACGGAAGCTTGCCGAGGTAAGGGCATCACTTTATTTATGTCTTTTCACTGAGTTATAACATGTTTGTTGGTTATTTTCGGTGATGCGTGTTTGTGTGTTTGGCATGTATGTGTTATGTATTCTCGTGATGAGAAAGTGTTTACAATACGTGCGTTGTTTTACATATGATTGGAGATGTATGTATGAACATGTGGGTGAATACATATGATTGGAAATGTATGTATGTTTGTTGTGGTTTGTTACATATGATTGGATATGTATGTATGTTGTTGGGATGGTTTACATATGCTAGGGAGGTATGTATTTGTTGCATTAGTATACATGGGGAATCGTATGCTCATGTATTGTTAGTGCGTAGTGGCGGGAGTGGACTACGAGGTGTGGTTGCAGGAGTGGACCCACCTGATTCTTATAGGGTTTTATTGAGTTCAATACATGGTTGCGGGAGTGGACCATGGGGTGTGATTGCGGGAGTGGATCCACCTTAATCCTTTGTGATTTTGTTGAGTTTGATACATGGTTGCGGGAGTGGACCATGGGGTGTGATTGCGGGAGTGGATCCACCTTAACCTTGTGATTCGTTGAGTTCGATACATGGTTGCGGGAGTGGACCGTGGGGTGTGATTGCGGGAGTGGATCCACCTTAACTTTGTGTTTTCGTTGGTGTTTTAGTAGGGGTTGGACCTACAGTTCCGGAACTCATGCATTGTGGTAGCTAGGGTTAGTACCACGCATTGTAGAGGTTGCATTATAGGCTATGTGTGCATTGCTTGTATGAACCCGTTGGTGGGAATTGCTTTGGTGGTTAAGAGCTTTCTCTTGTGTTTGTGGAATTATTGTTATGT
This sequence comes from Trifolium repens, assembly GCA_030408175.1. NCBI lineage: Eukaryota > Viridiplantae > Streptophyta > Magnoliopsida > Fabales > Fabaceae > Trifolium > Trifolium repens. The sequence goes on along the minus strand of CP125845.1, from coordinate 21,020,457 downwards.
GTACAATCTTTCGCACCGGTTATATATATATATATATATATACTTTTATTTTGTGGTGACCCTTTCTTTCATTTGCGGGCTCATCCCACCCAGATGATGGGTTAGGTCGTGGTGACGACGGTGGCTGTTCCAGGCCCCAGTGAGGTGTTGGAGCTTAGCTTAGCTTAGTTAGACTATGCGCCGGTGTGGGTTGTGCACTGTGCTTTTTTTGGGTTCAGGCATAGGATTCTAACTTGTTTTGTTGTAAGTATTCGAATACTTAGACTTGGATTGTAATTATTCAGGAATACACTTTGTTTGTCGAAGCACCTTATGGTAATGAGTTCTTTTGTATATTTGAATGCCGGCTCATTGAAAAATATTCTATGCGCACTCTGAGTGTTAGTTAAAAAAAAAAAAATATTGGCTTTCTGGCCCTGGAAAAACGGGTTGTTACAATTGGTATCAGAGCACGGCTTTAAATCTTCAAAGGGAAAGTGTATACTTGAGTCGTTAGTCCAGAGTCGGTTAGAACATAGCTAGAGTTGTGTTAGCTCTAGCGGTTGTTTTTGTTGTGTTGTGGGTTATGTGGTTGGTTGTTTTGAGTCTAGCATGGGATATGCTTAGACACTGGTTTGTGTCTTACTGAAGTAATGCAGGGAGTGAGGCTTCAGTAAGTGGAATTGTGAAACCCCCGAGCATTGGTCGAATTTAGTCGACAAGTGTCTCTGAATTCCTTAGATACGGCAGTCCGAAGATGACGGACTTGAGCGAACAAGAACTACAAGTGATTCTTGAAAGTAATATAATGGATGGGAAGTGGCGTTAGATGTTGCCACTCAGAGGTGCTGGTTATGGACGAGTGAACGTCAATTGATAAAGGATTTTAAGTAAGGATCAGATTGGGACGACCTTTTAAAGATGATATTGGATGTCCGTCTGGTGAGTTCAGACGGGACTTGATGAAGTCGTTCAGTTGTCAAGAGGATGCAACCACTGTAGAATGGTGGAACATGCAGAGATGTCAGTTGGATTTAATTACAATGATTGGATAATAATTGAGGCAACTTGAATTGGAATTAAAGGACGTTGTGCGTCCAGAGTAAGGAAACCTGGTGGGGTTATACGGCATTTATGCGAACGATGGGTACCTTAAGGGTTTAATTCAAGTGTGTGAGATAACTTAGATTCGAAAATAAGATTTGTAAGGATGAATCTCGTGACGATTGAAGGTAGGAGACCAAGTATCACTTTGATAAGTGACAATCTATACATAGTTCGGGAGATAGTAAGTATAGATGTCGGTGTGAAATGAAATTAAAGGTGGATTTGGAGAGATGTTTAGGTAAGAACGAGGAGTTCAACCTTGGAAAGTGAGTTGTATGTCGATGACGGGTGATGCCGGAGGTGTGTAGTATGGGAATGCCTCGAGAATTGTAGTAGTAGAAGCTGGAATTGTCAGTTATTGGCAGGTAAACCATAAGAGAAAGTAAACATTTTGAGAAAATCTTAGGGATTAGTCAAGATGTGAGTAGAGATCCTGTGTGGATGTGAGTTTAAGTTAACAATTTTGATCGACCAAGAGGGTTGAAGGACTAAGTGGCATCTTGAATTTATGATACCATGAGAGTCGAGGTGGGCAAGTTTTGAGTAAATTCAAGTTATGGACGAGAATTTTTGGATATTTTCTAAGAATGTCGTGGTTGAGTAGAAAAGGAGTTCGTTAGTAAGAATACTAAGACAATGAAAGTCGATAGTTGGAAGGACTTTTATTGTGTATTAGGATTAAATGGATGGTACGACGAGTTTTTAGAGTTCTTGAAGATTAGATTCAAGAGTTTGATTTGGATATCGAACTTACTAAGGATAAAATCATAGCAAAGTGTTGTGCGTTGGTAGCTGTCTTGATAGGCCAAGCATTAAGATTTGAAATAAGTGTTTCATGGTTCGATGTATGAGTAAGATATGTCTGTTTGAAAGTAAATTATAGTGACATGACAATGGTAAGACTAGAGATAGTTATGCATAGAGAAATACTTAATAGGAACTTGATGAATTAATTTATTGGAGCGTTCGATTATGAGGAGTAAAATAGATGATCGTTAGTAAAAGTTAGAAGTGAATAAGAAAACGATGAGTGACTAGATGTAAGAGCAAGATTAGCTGGAACTTGAGATCTGGAAATTGATTCCCCGGAGGGAACAGACTTTATAACTTTAGAATAGTCACGATGATGAAGGACCAATCGAATGGAGAAGAGTGTGCTTGATTGGAAACAAGTTGATGTGGAACGAGCATATTTGGATTGTGTGTGGAAAATTAAAGATGTTGTTTGGAACCAATAAGTTATGTGTCATGGTGGTTTGGGAACCAACTTTAGGTTGTTGTTGAAATTGAAAAAAAAATTGCAAATTAGTAGATCGATGAGATTAGTCGCAGACGATGTTAGCCATTGGAAAGCCGTGTTGAGAATGAGTAAGAGAGAAGCACATGAGAATGTGGCTTATGTCAATGGAGGATTGGCGAATGGAAATTCCCTCCCACATAATTTGGAAAATTATGATTGTGCGTGTATATTAAGGATTCGAAAGCACCACCGGAATGGATGTCATGACAGTGCATGTGTTGTATGCGGTAATAATAAAGGGTAAGCAATTGTCTAGTAGCAAAGTTTGGTGGAAGCTGGTAGAGCTTCGATTCATTGTAGTGGTTACAATGAAGAGAGACGTAGCCTAATGGAAATCTGTATTGAGTAAGTAAAGGAATGCGGATATGGTCTACATGGACAGTGGAACAATAGTGATGTGATGAGTACCGTAAGATGTATTTTGGAAGTAATGTTAACGTATAAGGAACCGATTCTGGGGAATTGGAGATTTGGATAAGGGAGTCCAAGAGAAGTAGATGGTTTAGTTTGGCAGGTGCCAAGACTATGAGGAGCTGTAATCACCAAACGGAGGTTGGGATGGTATTATTTAAGTCGTGTTTGGAACGAGATTCGAATGTGAACATACGGTTCGGCATATTCATTGAGTTGCGGACTCAGGGATATGGTGTGAAGTTCTTCGATAGAAAGGACAACTCTTGCGGAATGTAATGGTTTTGGGTGGTACTTGCCGTAGTGGCACTGTACTACTATTGGATGATACTCCACGGATGCTTCAAGAGTGGAAGCATGAGAGCTTATGCGACGTGTGTTGAGCGTCGTGTCTTACGACTTTGATCTTGTATTCGTAAGAGATCGAGGGAAACGTGTGGGAAAACCTCGAAGGAAGTGTTGGACCATTGTGCCTCGGAGGACCTTGAGCACAAGTGGAATGAAGTATCACTTAAGTTGGGTAAAGAGGGTCTAACCCACCATCATGATTGTCGACTATCTATTGACAAATTGAGGGATTGGCCGTCCTTAATTTATTGTTGATAGTAGACGGAATCATGTTGACTGGAATTGACTAGTTTTGCTAGCTTTGGTGATGCACAGTGAACTTCAGTGTTTCTTTTTGGAGGGTAGCCACTCACAACTTCGTGTGAAACTAATGGAGTGGGCTATGCCGCGGAGGCGGAAAAAGGTGACCTTGTGAATTTGCCATGTTGACCTAGGATCCTTGGGGAACTAGAGTGTTTGAACCTTCGTGGTAAAGTAAAGTTTTGGGTGGTGAACTCATTGTGTGATGTCTAGCTTGTGACTAGAGTTTGAAACCAGTACGATCTTGTTAAGGGTTGCGGTTGGTGCACGGTTGTGCCAGTGTGTTGGTGATAGCATCTGTGTGGCTTCACCGGTGTTAGCATCTTTGTGGCTACACCTAAATCTTGTGGGATTTTATTGTGTTGGTTTTAGTAATGACTAGTTGAGTCGTCATCCTTAACTCTAGTTTCGAGGACGAAACTTCTTTTTGGAGGGTAGTAATGTAAGACCCAAGATTTCACTGTACAGTTTTTCTAAGGAACTCTAGTGTCGGCTACGAGTTTTAGGGTTTTTGGTGAAGCGTTTTCATGAGTATTGTCGCGATTATAGGATTTTTGCTGAAACGGAGCCGGTTTTGTGCTCGAGCGCTGGAAAGGCACAGACTTTCGGGTCGTAATCCTCTTTTAAGTATGAGGAGATTTCTGTGAAGTCAGAATGACGAGTTTTGGATTATTCTTGTTTTTGGAAAAACGAGTAGGATTTTACCCGCGGATGTAAAATCTTATTGCGTCCGTTTTAAGTGAGGTTTCGGATGGGAGTTTTATATATCTGCGTGAGTTAGAATATGTTCTGAGATTAATTTTCTAAGGTATGGAAGAAAATTACAATCGCGGAAAAAGATTCGACGATAAGTTTTGGAAATGTTTAACGATAGACGTTCTTTCCGTAGGATTTCTGTTTTTGTGTTTTACGTTCGTCGCGATGCGCGAGAACTGAGCGTGCGTTTCATTGTAAGAGGTTGTGGGAAATATCTTGTGAGGATAGACTTGGATTTGATCCAATGGCTAGGATGTGATCTTAGAACTTTATCCTATTTGATCTAATGGTTAGGATTTAATGGAGAGATCTTTAAGTGCACAAGTCATGAGATTTCCTTCCATTCCTTTCTCTTGGCCGTGAGCTTCTTTTCCACCTTCCCAACTTGTGAAGTTTTGCATTTCTTCACCAAAGCTAAGGATTTCAAGCTTGTTGGAATCATAGTATTGCAAGGATCACTTTCTTTAAGGTAACTAAACCTATTCCCATCCTTTTGTTGGTTCAAACTCTTAGGGTTTATGATTGGGTGGTTTATGTTCTTGAGAAGAAAATGTTAGAAAATGATTCATAAATGCTTTTGGCCCATAGAAGTTATTCATGAGTGTTAGATTAGCATGTTAAAGCTTAGTATGGTTGATTTCCATGGAGTGATGAGATTTTCATGAGATTTTGGGTTAGGGTTTTGAGAAAAAAATTCTCTTGATCATGAACATGAATTTTTGTTTAGAGATTGTGTTCATGATGTTGTTTTAAGGCTTTTTATGGAAATGGATATGTGATAAATGATTTTGTTTTGAGAAACAAGAAAAATTATTTTGTGTGTGTTCTTGAGAAATCTTGTGGTTTGTGGAGTGTGTTATGAAAAGGTTTTGTTTGTCCAAATCAAAGATTTTGAGAACAAAAGGAGTGATTTTATACTTTACTATGAAAGAAATTTGGAACTATGTTGTTGTTGTTGTTTGGCTGTGCCTTAGTGTGCGCATCCATGGCTTTCAAATTTCTAAGTCCTAAATGAGAGAGAAATGACCATTGGTTTTAGTGAATGATGATCATGGTTTTTGTAGGAATGAATTAATGTGGTTTTGTTTGGAAATAAAAGCTAGTAACTTGTGATGCAAGTGAACTATTTATTTTGTAAAAGTTTTGAAGTGTTTTATACTTGTTTTGAAATGGTTTTTGTATAAGAGCTTAATCACTTTTGAGTTTCTTTTGAGAAATTAATAATGGTTTAAGTATTTTAACTATGTTTGATTTTTGAAAACAATGTTTTAGGTGTGATTTCAATTCTGGCCGAAATTGAAAAGGGTATTTAGGTCCTTTTAAAATTGTTTTGTGACCTGGAAACTTAACTATTTGATTCGTCTTTTCGAGACGAAGATTTCGGCGTATGGCTCGTCCCGATTGGATAAAGAATGAGCGAGTTATGTCCATTTTATTTGAAAGGAAAAAACTTGTAACTTGTGGCGCAAGTAAACTTTTATTTTTGTGAAAATTTTCAAAGAGTTTTTGGGTTGTTTTCAAATGGTTTTAGTATGTGAAAATTGATTGCCTTGGAGTTAGGAATCAAAGTGTTTCTTAGTTTGTTTTGAAACGAAAATATTTTCGCGTAGCGAGAAATAGTGCAATTAACTTTGGGAATTTTTAATCGCTATAAGGGGGACTCGTAATCACTATCCGAGAGTGTGAGAAAGTACCTTAAGCCCCCCTAGTTTTTAGAGAACAAGTTTCGTTTCGATAGGATACGTTGGGAGTATTTTATTGATATTACGCTGCTTATATTTTAGGAAGCGCGAGTTGTAGAATTATGCGAGAAAAGTTAACGGAAGCTTGCCGAGGTAAGGGCATCACTTTATTTATGTCTTTTCACTGAGTTATAACATGTTTGTTGGTTATTTTCGGTGATGCGTGTTTGTGTGTTTGGCATGTATGTGTTATGTATTCTCGTGATGAGAAAGTGTTTACAATACGTGCGTTGTTTTACATATGATTGGAGATGTATGTATGAACATGTGGGTGAATACATATGATTGGAAATGTATGTATGTTTGTTGTGGTTTGTTACATATGATTGGATATGTATGTATGTTGTTGGGATGGTTTACATATGCTAGGGAGGTATGTATTTGTTGCATTAGTATACATGGGGAATCGTATGCTCACGTATTGTTAGTGCGTAGTGGCGGGAGTGGACTACGAGGTGTGGTTGCAGGAGTGGACCCACCTGATTCTTATAGGGTTTTATTGAGTTCAATACATGGTTGCGGGAGTGGACCATGGGATGTGATTGCGGGAGTGGATCCACCTTAATCCTTTGTGATTTTGTTGAGTTTGATACATGGTTGCGGGAGTGGACCATGGGGTGTGATTGCGGGAGTGGATCCACCTTAACCTTGTGATTTCGTTGAGTTCGATACATGGTTGCGGGAGTGGACCATGGGGTGTGATTGCGGGAGTGGATCCACCTTAACTTTGTGTTTTCGTTGGTGTTTTAGTAGGGGTTGGACCTACAGTTCCGGAACTCATGCATTGTGGTAGCTAGGGTTAGTACCACGCATTGTAGAGGTTGCATTATAGGCTATGTGTGCATTGCTTGTATGAACCCGTTGGTGGGAATTGCTTTGGTGGTTAAGAGCTTTCTCTTGTGTTTGTGGAATTATTGTTATGTGTACAATCTTTCGCACCGGTTATATATATATATACTTTTATTTTGTGGTGACCCTTTCTTTCATTTGCGGGCTCATCCCACCCAGATGATGGGTTAGGTCGTGGTGACGACGGTGGCTGTTCCAGGCCCCAGTGAGGTGTTGGAGCTTAGCTTAGCTTAGTTAGACTATGCGCCGGTGTGGGTTGTGCACCGTTCTTTTTTTGGGTTCAGGCATAGGATTCTAACTTGTTTTGTTGTAAGTATTCGAATACTTAGACTTGGATTGTAATTATTCAGGAATACACTTTGCTTGTCGAAGCACCTTATGGTAATGAGTTCTTTTGTATATTTGAATGCCGGCTCATTGAAAAATATTCTATGCGCACTCTGAGTGTTAGTTAAAAAAAAATAAAAAAAATATTGGCTTTCTGGCCCTGGAAAAACGGGTTGTTACACTAGTGATTCTATGGACTTGGATATCATGCTGATTGTTAACAGGTCATTGTAGATATAACAGGTGTTTGGTATAAAGCATTTTGTGAAGCAGATATTGGTGTATTGCAAGGCAAAATTCAATGCTTTGTTTCTTTGTTTGTCTTTAGTTTTGTAATTCAAACTCAAATTGGTGAATTTTCCAATGTTGAGTTTGAGAGAGGATGTTAAGAATATAGATTAATTAGAGTTAGTTGATTAGTTAGTTAGAGTTTGTTAATAGTTTGTTAGAGTTGGTTGATCCTCTCATTGCTCTATATAAGAGCTAATATTGTACCAAAATTCATTATCTTTTATCAAAAATGAATCCTTATGATTTCTATTCTCTTGATAATTTTCTAGAGTTTTCTCCACTTTCTCCAAATTATGCAAATCTTAACAATAATTTGTGACACATCTCTTTAAAATACGACCGGTCGTTCTTTTTTCTCCTATTTGCCATAATTCTTGTTTCACAAAGAAATTTTTGTTATATGAATTTATCATATGCACCGCCAATAATTTTCATATATGATTTATTTTCTTCCATGTGATGTGAACATTATGATATGTTGTGCTATTTTCTTCTATTTGTTTTCTTCGTGGTCAATTTCACTTTTTTACTGTAGCGTATGTGTTGATACTGATATTTTGTTTAATTGGCATATGTTCTGTTGATATTGCTCTACGTTTTTAGAAAATTGCCTGAAAAAATGTCTTTTTGAAAATAATGAGTTAATTTGAAATAAAAATATAATAATTAGATTATAAGGATAATTTTGTCATTTAATTATAATATATATCCTATCATATTTGTTATCATGGACGTATCAAACACATGATATGATAAGTGTTTATCCGATCTATATCCTATTCTATCTTTATCCAACTTTATATCTTATTTTGTTTCAATCATATCCCGACCATCAAACGGACCCTTAGAGATATATTTATCCGCCAGATTGAGATCCAAATTTTCTTGTAAGATTGCAGTACTAAAATATTAATCTTAAGAGTGGGGAATCTTAAGTTTGATTAAAATATTTTTAAAAAATAAATAAATTGGCTCATAAATTCAAATTGGTCTTGAACCGGTTCTAAATTAAATTAAATTGAATTATAATTGATTTTTAAAAATGATTCAATTCTAAACTATATTATATTGTTCAATTTAAAATATGATTTAGTACAATTTGATGCAATTAACAGTATTTTTGTACATGCCTATATTTTTCTAATTTTGTTTCTTTTATTTTTGGCTCGGTCCCTCATTTCTGTCCTTTTTTTTCTTCTATAATTTTCAATAAAATGCAAGATTTAGTGATCGTTTGGATGTCAACAGAGTTGCATTGTCAGATTTCACACTTGATGCTTTTACAGTACTGTAATCTTTGACTAATTTCTTATAAATAATATATACACATTGGTCAAAAAAATATAATACATAACATTCATCCGTTAAAAAATGTAAAAACATTGTACACTGAATGTGTTTTTTGATTAGTTTTTTTAAAAAAATATTAATTTACATATTTTAGAAGAAAAAGATATTGAAATATATTGAATTTTGTTTATAAATATTGATATCCAACTAAATTTTAAATATTAAAGTGTTCACCTACATAAAAACCATTCTTTTAAATATGTATGTGTAAAATCCATACAATGAATGTGTTTGACCAGTTAAAAAAAATTAATTTTGAATTTTTAAAAGAAAAACAAATATTGACATATATATATTTAATATACAAAAATACATATGAATTGATGAGCACAATTTAATTAACTTAACATAATTGAGTAAAATTACTTATATTAAATTAAATAGAAAAAAAATATTTCTGTGATGTATATAGATGGATTAGAGGGGAGGTTCCTAATACAATTAATGAATTTTGTAATTAACATATATAGTAATCTTATCCACTATAATAATTTTTATTTTACTGATCTTATCCAGTATTTCTTTTGTTGCATACATCCAACGTATTATGATGTGATCAGCATGTTGATTCCTTTCATCCCAATAGTCAAAAATGATAAGAACAAATAAAGTTTCACATTATATAAAAGGGGAAAAATGAATTAAGGAGACAAATAAAGAAGATAATATTAGTCAAAAAATAAATAAAAAAGATATTCTTTTTTATTTTTGTTAAAAATATAGATTCATTTTTATATTCACTTAAAAAATTAACTATTATATGGTTTGATCCAACGGTCATGATTTACTCATCTCTTTCACATAAAAAATTCCCTTTCACTATATATATGTATGAATGCACACAACAACAACTAAATAAAAACAAAAATCAACCAAGTGTGATAGTGAAATACCCATCATCACAACAAAACAAAGAGCATATTAATTAAAGTATGGTGGCCTCTAGTATATATGGTTCTTCTCCTTTCTCATATTCCAATGGCACAACAATTCCCCTCTCTACATTCTCACCCAATTCCTTTGTCAATGTTGAGAAGTAAATTATCTTTCTTTCCACCTCCATTTACAACTCATGATTTTCCTATGCCATTATTATTATTATTATTATTATTATTATTATTATTATTATTTTGTTTTCACCACCAGTATCCGGCCCACCGGACAGTTTAATCTGGTTCGGGGGTCAACTCTGGCATCAAGATCGTGCCAGCCCCTTCCAATTGCAGTTGCGCGGGAGATCGAAATTTTATTATTATTATTATTATTATTATTATTATTATTGTTTATGGATATGTTTTTTAGATAAAAGTTAATTTATTGAGCAAAATTTGACAGGGGTGATCCAGTGGCATTCGGGCCATATTGGGAGAAGGTGAGGGATGAATGTACGGTGGAGATCAAAGGAGATGAATGGATGAGTTACTTTGGTGATACAAACAACTTATGTTGGTATATGGTGCCACAAATGAGGGATGCAATTTTAAGGCTTCACAATGTGGTTGGTAATGCTGTCACAAATGATAAGTTCTTAGTGTTAGGGACAGGTTCTTCTCAACTCTACCAAGCTCTTTTATATGCACTCTCACCTTCAGAACCCTCTGATCGTCCCATCAATGTTGTTGCTGCTGCTCCTTATTATTCGGTAATTTTTTATTTAGTTTCAATTAGTTTTTTTTATTTGATTTAGTTTCAATTACTATAGCTGAGTAAGATTTCTTTAGTTTTAATATATCACTATAAATCAAAATGAAAGATGTTGGTATCAATTATGACATTAATATTTATTCTAAAAATATTGACATTATTTGACTATGTATTGTCTTCGATCAGTAACTATTATTTGGTCCGAAATATATAATAAAAAAATTGGTCAACAAATATTGATGTATTTGATTTAAATTTTTGACCAAATACATTACAAGCAAAAATTATTTTATAGGTTCATTAAATAACTGATGTATCTGGTCATTTTATCTAATAAATCTAAAAAATAAGTATTTGTACTTATAATAGTGTCCAAAGAGTGTAACTTTTATTTACCCAACTTTTTTTATATTTAAGACCAGAAATAATAGATAATAATAATTAAGCTTTTTAGCTTTTAATTTTCTCTTAGTATATTTTTTTTTATAAAAATTGTCCTTTTTGATCATTTTAGAAAACCACAAGAGTGACAGACATATGCATGCTTTTGCAAACACTAAATCTATTTAGAAGCATGCAACACACACATTTCACGTACATTTGCATATACAATTTGTATATGCAAATGGGTATGGGTTTGTCTATTTGGTGTCAACCAATTTACTCATTGTAAAAACTATTTTTGATTCCTACAATATTTTTTTTTTGGGTACATTGATTCCTACAAATTTTACTTTTCATTTTTAGTCCTTTGAAAATACAAAAGATATGTAGTTTTAGTCTCGATTACTATTTTATGAATAACAAATATTTAAATTATATTTTCAATTTTGAAAATCACTTCTCAAAATGGCTTGATATAAATCATGATTTTTTAGTGTTTAATTGAAAGATTAACTAAAAATGTGCTTGTGTTTAATTTGCAGGAATACAAAGACGCAACTGATATCTTGCAATCAAGGCTATTTCAATGGACCGGTGATGCTTCTATGTATGATAAAGACGAACCTTACATAGAGCTTGTGACCTCCCCAAACAACCCTGATGGGACTCTTCGTACACCGGTGGTGAACTCTGGAGCTGAAGGAAAAGTAATTTATGACTTGGCCTATTATTGGCCGCAATACACTCCCATTACTTATGAGGTTGACCATGATGTTATGCTCTTCACATTCTCCAAATGCACTGGTCATGCTGGTTCGCGTTTAGGGTGAGTCTGTGATATTGATCATATTATATGTTACGCTTGTTGCAATTGCAATCGTTCTACAAATTTTTATATTGCGATAAAATAGAGGGAAAAAATGGTTTATATAGCCGCAATTACTATTGAAATGTTGTTGCTAATCACTTTTTTATTTTATTTTGTTACGTAGGTGGGCATTTGTAAAGGACATTGAAGTTGCTAAGAAGATGATAAGATTCGTACACTTAAACTCTATTGGTGTGTCAAAAGAATCCCAAATTCGAGCTGCTAAGATGATTGGAGTGATTTGTGATGGTTACCAAAATTTAAAGTCCATTGGATCTGATCACCTCTTCTTTGATTATGGCAAAAGACTAATGAAAGAAAGGTGGGAGAAATTTAAGGGAGCTATTGAGCAAAGCAAGGTTTTTACCTTGACCAAGTACCCAACTTCCTATTGTCACTTCAACAAGGACTTATCTGAGCAATATCCAGGTAATATATTTTCACTAGCCTATGAGACACTGACACAAACATAAATATCAGATACAAACACATGGACACCAATAGTAAATCAAAAAATGAATTAATTGAATGTGTCGCATGTGTCAGTGTCATGCCAGTATTAGCCACATAATTAACATACTTTCGATTAGAAATGTCTGTATTTTAGATTTTCACCGGTTATTAGATTTCTTTTGTTTTTTGTTTCACTAATATTTTAAAAATGCCTATACAGCTTTTGCTTGGTTGAAGTGTGTGGAGGGCATAGAAAATGGTGAGAGTTATTTGGAAAAATTGAAGATTCGTACAAGAGGAGGGGAGAGATTTGGTGTGGATGCAAAGTATGTTAGGGTTAGCATGATTGGTACAGATGATGAGTTCATTGAATTGTGTACAAGGTTGTCAAATGCTAAAAGAGAATGATGTTGGTCACCTTGAAACAATGTGTTATGTAGTACTAGCTAGTTCAGTTTGAGTTTCATCAAAATAAATAAATATCATCATTTGTGCTATAGATAGATATGATGTGTGATAGAGGATGCATGCATGATGATAAATAAATAAATAAATAAATAAATAAATATACTCATCATATGTGCTATTAAGATAGATGATGTGTGATAGAGAATGCATGATGATGATGATTAAGATAGGAGTACTCGTAGATCTTAATTATAAGGTCAATTGCAGTGGCGTCGCCACATACACCCGAGGGGGTTCAACTGAACCCCCTGGACTTAAAAAAAATATACGTATAATCCTATATAATTTATATTTTGAACCCCCTCATTTTTCTATATTGAACCACTGACCCAATTAAACTCAAAACAATTTTAACTTACTTATTTTCAAATTATATTCTATCTTTATTAGGGCTGACAATGAACCTAAATAAGTCGAATAAAGTTTGAGATCGATTTGACAATTTATTCGTTTAACTTGCTTGGTTCATGAACTAAATGAGTCAAACTTAAGCTAAATATTAAGTTGAAAATTAATTGAACCTAATGAGCTGAACCGAACTGCTCGTAAACTATAAACGAGTCGAACTCGAGCTGAAAAAAGAGTTTATGTCAAACTCAAATCTAGTTTCTAATCGAACCAATTCTTATCGAGTCTAGTTTTGATGTATTGACTTATGATGTTTTATGTCTTATATAGTATGAAATTATAAATATTATCTAATTTTATTTATTATTATTTTATATAGTATTTAAAAATGTAAAAAAAAATATATATTTAATTAAAAATAGTTCGATTTGTTGACCTCCGGTCCGACCTATTGAACTTTGAACCGGTATGTACATCCGTTCAATAATCGATCCGATTCTGATTTGTTTAGTTAACTAACCCGACTATTAATTTTGATAGAACATTTTTTTTGATGAATTTAACCTTAGGATAATCTTTTTTTAAAATATTTTCTATTTTTTTTAAACTATTTCTTAATTTTAAGCCGTTTTCAATAAAAAATTTCCATTTAGAAAAACAATTGCTAACTAGAATATAAAAAATATTTTGAAGCAAAAATTTTCTTAAAGGAAAATAGTCTGAACCCCCTGCTCCAGGTTCCTGGAGACGCCACTGGTCAATTGTAATAGAAATAGTTTATAAATAATTTAATTTTGTGCTCAAGTGAATTCATACTTTCATAGGCCATGATTTATATGTTTTAAATTCATAGTTTCTGCTTTTCTTTTATAAAAGTTTATGTTTTCTCCTTCTTCTTTTTTTTTTAATAAAATTTTATATAGGATATATTTTAAATTATTTTTTTTAGGTGCAAAATTTCCCCCAAAAAATTTTCTCTCAAAAAGATTAATTTTCACCTCATTCACATAACCCCTGTAGCTGATAATCTACTGTTATATAACCACAAGATTGCACCTTTATATGTTTTTTTTTTTGAATAACGGCAAAATTTTATTCCAAAAGGAGACCAAGCACAAGGAGTGCTATGGAGACCCAAAGCAAAAACAACAAGGGGTTTAGCACAAAGGCAGCCAAATTCCACAGAACAAATAACACAACAGAGAAGCAAGAAAAACTAGTCCCTATACAACAAAACTACAGCAGCAGCAGCGAACAAACAGAAAAATAAAAACATAGGGACCAGCCAAAAACCAGAACCAGCATTAACCCATTGCCATACAAATCAGCGGATCCGACACCCATTCATACAATAGACACGGGCTCCCGTTTGATCTCCCCATCCACGACTTCCACGAGAAGGTTTTTATGCTATCGATAACCACCGCCGCATCCGTCCTCCCATTCTCAAACACAATTTGGTTACGATGATACCATAGAGCCCAAATAACCGCCTCACAAACCATAACTAAGGCCTGTTTGATTTGCTTGCGAGCAGAGACGGTAACAACAGAATTGAAAAGGGATTGAAAGTTATGCGGGAACTGAAGACACAAACCCAACCAATCAAAAACTTCACGCCAAACAGCCATAGCAAAATCACAGTACAGCAGAAGGTGAATCGAAGTTTCAGCACAATTTCCGCAGAAAGAACAAACCTGATCGGCCTCCGCTTGAATTATTCGACGTTTAAATAAATTCACCTTGGTCGGAATTCTATCATGTAAGAGCTTCCACAACAGTGCAGACACTTTGGAAGGAGCAGGGCACTTCCAGATTGCTTTGAAAGCCGAGGCCGCCTCCGGAGAAACCGTAGCACCTGTAACCAACATATTTGAGACCAACAAATATGTTGATTTTACCGAAAAAACTCCCCCATTTTCCGGCCTCCACTCCCATCTATCCTCCTCCGTAGACATGGTAACATTGTCAAGCAGTATCATAAAATCATTCAGCAAATTGTTTTCCCACACAAAGAGTCTCCTTCTCCAATTTAGCTCCCATCTCATAATTCCAGACGGATTCCACAAAGCAGCCACTGTAGCCTCCTTTTGGGTAGATATAGAGAAAAGTCTTGGGAATCTTTCGAGAAGTGAAAAATTTGTTGTTATTACATGAAAATTGTTATTGTCATTGTGTTAAATCTTTACAGTCTAATTTCGTTTTGTTTTTTCTATTTATTTTATTACATTCTCAAATGTAATTTGTTATTTAAATAGTTAAAAAAGAAAGACCGAAGTGCACATCCTTCATCACAGCACTTCAACACTGATCGCAATTAGGGATGTCAATGGATACCCATGGACGCGGATAATGTGATATTCATGTCTGCTTTATTGGACAAATCCGTGTACGCTCCCTATCCGTGAGGATATCCGCTAAGCGGGTAATCCACGAATATTGAAGTATCCGCGGATACTAACAGATATCCATGGATGACATTTGTTTATTAAAAAAATTAATTATTGAAAGAACAAAAAAAGTAATTTTTTTTAAAGACAAAATATTAACACATAATATTCATACATTTTGCTCTTTATTTTTAAACTTCAAAAGGGAATTTTACAAAAAAGAAAAGGATGAATATGTAAGAAACTGAAAAGTTTTCCCTCAAAAATGAAAAAAGAATATGAAAAGTTTTGATGGGATAAGGAATATAAAAAGTTTTCTCTATATGAAAAGACAACATAAAATACGTATAAAAATACTATTTTTTATACAAGAAAAATATTAGAATTTATATTTAAGTAAGGAAAATTAAATAATTTTAGTAATTATTTAGCGGCTATGTTCAAGCAACATACCATCATGCATTAATTTTTTATGGAATCATAAGACTAATTGTTCGGGGAGAAATAGTTACATGGGCACAATCTCAAATAATATTTTTAGGTATACTCACAAGAAATAAAAAAATAAAATAAAGAGAAAATGGTTGAAGTGATATGAATTGATGTGACAATTTGATTTTTCTTTTAATTATTTAAATTTGTGTATGTGCATAAAATCTTGTGCCCAAGAAAGTGTATCTCTTATTTTGGGCTGGGCCTAAGACCCAAAACCTGAGGAACTTGTCCTTTCATGCGTCGAATTCGGCCCAACAGGATGCATGCCCAAGGTCACACCCTCCTGCCCAACAAACAAGGAAGCCAACCTTTTGTAATGGTCGACATCAGAATGATTGGCATTTAATATCGATCATGGCTTCTTAGCCGTCATTCCGACAACCATTAATGGCGAGAACGTCATATTCGTCTGAAGGTGGAAAAACACAAGAAGGGGGGGTTGAATTGTGTTTTTAGAAATAAAACTTTTTCGAAATAAAAACAAGTTTGCAGCGGAAATAAACACAAGATAAAGAAGGGTGCTGAGAGAGAGAAAGAAAGACACAGAAATTTATACTGGTTCCTCTCATAAAACGAGAGTACGTCCAGTCCCCTTCCACTTCCAAGGGCTTCTAACTAAATCTTATAAGATTACAAGATGCTCAAGCACAATAGCAAGAGACTTCTCTAATGCTCAAACACAATAGCAAGAGACTTCTCTAATGCACAAGTTACAATTAACAAGAGACTTCTCAAATGCTCAAGTTACACTTAACAAGAGACTTCTCAAATGCTCAAGTTACACTTAACAAGAGACTTCTCAAACAAACTTAAGAATAAGAATGAATGTTAAGGAACACTTGATATACTATCAGAGGTGTTTACAAAATACAACGCAAATTGCTTTAAGACTTGAATGACAGATAGAACAATAATGTCAGAATGCTTCAGAGCCTTAAACGCAGTAATAGAACAGTAGTCATTTCTTCCATTTGAGTCTTCTATTTATACTTGAAGGAAGATGATGACCGTTGTAGAGAGATAAGGTGCCAGCTGGAATTTGCTCGTACAATTGCTAGCTGTAGATTGCCTTCTTTAGCAAAGAAATTCAATTCCACTACCTTGCAATTCAAATTATCACTCATCCATTTTGAGTAATAATAGTACGATAGTACGATCCTCAAATGCGCTCCACTTATGGATAAGATTAACGTTGTACCAACGAATATTCCTTCCTGTGGATGTGATAGAGCCTTGAAGTAGATTGTTCTTCAAACATTGGTTCTGATTATATCAGTTCTTGAGTGACGTAAATTCCTTTTGCTTCAGATGCTGTTGTTGTATCTTCTTAAGGTCTTCAGCTTCTGAACTCCTCAGAGTCTAGCTTTGGTCCTCAGAAGCATTATCTTCAGCACGCAAATTTTAAGCTTCTGATGAACAGCGATACGCTTTCAGAGCTTCATAGCTTGGCTTCTCTCTTGTTATTCATAGTGCTTCTGAATGAATTTTAACTTATAATTCTGCACACTAGAATAATCATTAGTAATACCAATTGCAATTTTAATACTTTGTTATCATCAAAACCACTTAAAATCTTAGAGGTTCATGTCAGACCCACTTTGTTCCAACAATCTCCCCCTTTTTGATGATGACAAACTAAAGCATTAAAATTCAATTGTTGTTGATTTAATTATTTATGTTGACTTCAGGTTTCAAAGGTTTGCAATCTCCCCCTGAGTCTGATAATCTATAGGGTTAGGTTTGTAAGCTCCCCCTAAGTCTTATCCATAACTAATTAAAACAGTTTAAGAGTTAATTTATTAATTTGAAATAAATTTTCATATTTGACTCTCAGAGGCAGAGGTTTGTAAGCTCTTCCTTCAGAGTCTGATAATATTCAGAGAAGGTTTGCAAGCTTCTCTCATTTTATCTACGAAAATGTATTTCAAATATAAAATTTTCTCCCCTTTCAATAAGGTTCAGAAAGAATCACATAATGACAGTTCAGAAGGGATAGAAATTGATATGAGTATAACAGTTTCAGTTCTTTAGCAGTTAAAAAAAAATCAATTATCATTAATTTTAACGCTGTTCTTACTCCCCCTTTTGTCATCAGTCAAAAAGCGCAGAAAACAAGACATTCAAGTCAAAAATTGGTTACAACTATATTCATTAAATGAACTGTGTTGATTCCCAGGTAGACAAGAAAGCTTGAGAGCACTATAAAAAGAGATGATTCTTCTCATTTTATTCATACGGAATAATCAAAGAGCATCACAAGAAACACACAATGGAAAAGCAAGCTGCGAAGGATGCTTCAGGATCAAAAGAAGTGATCAAGAAGGAAGCAGAGCCTTGGCGCTGCGAAAGAAACAAGCATCTCTATGAAAGAAATAAGCGAGAGGTGGTTCTGACAGAGTCTGAGCTTGAAGAAATAGGCTCTGACCTGGAAGAGTTCTTATGGACATATGATGATGACAAACCTTACGAAGAGTATCAAGCTGAAGCTCAGCAAGCCCTGCGTGACCTACTCTCTTATGTGAGTGCAAAACGTAAGAAGGGTAAGCCAGAGGCTGCTGACGTTGATTCTAAGTAGGATCTCACTGTCATATGTAATAAAGAATTCTTCAAAAATATTAATAAAGAGTTCTTGCTATTAATTTCTTTCTTTTTGATTAAGCATGTTTCTTTTATATTCTCTTTTCAAACGTCAGAAAACCAGTTACCAGACACGCCTCATTCGGTATTGTTGCCCCGCTTATAAACATGCTATAATACTAAGAAGCTATTTCATGAGTAAACAGGAATACTGATGTGGGGGAACCTTAGGTTTTCAAAATCCTATATAAGTTAACAAAAACAAGATGTTCTCCAACACCTTACACTAGGTTCAGAATCCACAAGAGTATCAGACATAAGAAGAGAATATATTTTTAATTTTGAAAAACAAAAGTAAAAAAAATAACACACATTCAGATACACAAATACACAATTAAGGATAATAAGAAGCTTAATTAACCAAAAGAAATTATCCAAACGAATTACATAAAACATGAATACAAGCAAGTGCTCAAACATAAGGTTATGGTTTGGGTTGTTGTTGAGTAAGCTTCAGCAGTAGCTCCATCATTGCATCTATCTTCTTATTAGTAGCTTCACCAGATTTGTTCATATCTTCTCTTATATCCGCCCTAAACTCATCCATTTCATTTCTTAGCTCTTCTCTTAAGTCACTCTTGATCTCATCTAGAGCCAGTTGAATAGCTGAAGGTATGGCAGATGAGGAAGAGCCTTGAACAAGTCTTGGTGGAGATCTGGGAGGAGATGAATCAACAATAGGCTTCTTACCCTTGTCAGAGTCTTCACCACTTAGGTTCTGATCAGGCATTACAAAGTCCTCTTCAGATGCTTGATTCTCCTTGATCTTATTTGTCTCAACCTCAGCAATGTGAACAGCCATATCTACCATCAACTTAAGTGCCTCTTGATCAGCTAGCCTCTTATGTTCAATCTCAGCCATTCTAGCCTGATCAGCATCACTCATCAAACTGGCATAACTTGCCTCTTCTCCAACCACTCTCTCAGCAGCTTTCAGAACTTGCTCTGCTGCAGCAGCTATCCAAGCCTGCTCAGTAGCTAAAACCATATTTTCATACGTAGCTTCTTCTCTAGCCAACCTTGCAGCTGCTTCACATGCATTCCTTGAGAGCTTCTTAAACTCAGCATCCAAAGTTGCTAAACGTTCAAGTTCTTTTTCATGATTGTAGAATGTGAGGCGGGGAGCACGTGATCTTTCAGCTATATCAAACAAATCCCTCACAGCAGTCATTCCTCTTCCTTGAATCTTGGATTTCAAGTGATTACCCAGAATCCTTAAAGATTGGCTGAACAAGTATTCCATTTGTCTTATCTCAGCATCTACATTAGAAGGAAATATCAGAACCTCTTCATCTATTGTCTTAAATCTCTTAAGTCTAAGACTGATAACAGAACCTAATTGCTCAATATTTGGTTCAGATGAGGAATTGAAGAATGGTTTGGTTGGGTCAAAAGGAATGGTTGGTTCAGGTTTCTTTCTTTTCAAGGGAATGATTTTGATTTTGCTTAGGTCAGTGGGTAGTTTAGGTTCATCATCTATGTTGATTTGCTTCTTAAGAAAGTCTT
This sequence comes from Trifolium repens, assembly GCA_030408175.1. Lineage (NCBI taxonomy): Eukaryota > Viridiplantae > Streptophyta > Magnoliopsida > Fabales > Fabaceae > Trifolium > Trifolium repens. The sequence goes on along the minus strand of CP125845.1, from coordinate 21,000,504 downwards.
CAAGAATGGGTAAGGCAAAGTCAACAAGTAGAATTAGTTCTTCTACAGTTAAAGGTTTGTAAGATGGACCATAGATGGGTTCTGATTGTGGTGTTTGTGGTTCAGGTGTTGATTCAGGTGTGAAAGGTTCAGGTTGTGGTGTGGATGGTTCAGCAGTGGTATGTTCAGGTGATTGATGAGGTGATTTGGGTGTAGCATTGTGATGTTCAGAATGAGTCATAACTTCATCCTGAACTGGTGTGAAAGTGGGTGGATTTTCTTGTTCAATGTCAGCAAGGGAGGGAGGTGGCATTTGAATTGGTGATTCTTGAATTGGTGGATTTAGAGGTAGATCAGAAGAAGTATTAACAAAATGAAATTGGTTTGGTGAGTTTGTGTTAGAGTGGGTAAAGGCATCACCAGATAGGTGAGTAGCGAGGTGTTCAAGAATTGTAGGTGATTTTCTTGTTGTATTGGTGGGTTGGTCAAGGATTGAAGTGTCAATGAAAATATTTTCTTCTTCTGGTGAGTTGCTTTTGGGTTTCTTGAGGGTCTTTTTCACTGGGATCTTTTTCTTGGATTTCTCCTTCTGAATTTTATTAAGTTTTTCAATCAGCTCTGAAGAGTCAGTGCTTGTATCAGAAGAAGTCCCTTCAGATGAGGATGATAAGGATGCTGAGGGTTGTGGAGATGGTGGAATCATATTTATAGGCTTTGTAAAGTCTTTAGGAGGTGATTGGTTAAGAGGTTGAGCATTAGAAGCGCTATCAGTATTAGGCTTAGAGATTTTACCTTTGGACGTGTCAGCAGCTTTCATTTTGGAAACAACTGTCTTTTTCCTTTTTAGAGCTCTGACAGGTTGATCCTCTTCTGCATCTTCAGGCCTCTCATTCCTCTTCTTGGATCTTCTTTCCTTCTGAACAGCTTTTCTTTGAGCTATCTTAGTCACATGCTCTTCAGTGACTCCTTCATTCTCTTCAGTGGCCAATCTTTCAGTACCACTATCTACTTGATCAGTAACATCAGCAGCATCATCCTTATCTCTAGATTGTTCTTTGGAGCCTTCCTCAACAATTTCTTGTTCAACAGGTTGAGGTTTTCTCTTAGACTTTGTGATCTGCTTTGGGCCTTTGAAAATATCCCAGTTTGGTACACCAACTACCATGATCCTGGGCACTCTTACTCCAGAATCTATTCTTACCAGCTCCAAGAAGTTCTTGATGACATCATCATTATCATATTCTGATATGGTTGGAAAACTGCCTCCAGAGGGCTCTTGGCTGTCTTCAGCTCTTCTTTTGTTTTCAGCTTCATGTTTACCAGAACACTTGCATCATACTTAGCAGTATTAAAAACTCTAAGTTTCTCCTTGGTACTTACAATCTGAATAAGCTTTGTTTGACGAATGATTTCTGAAATCAACCTTGGATGATGGATTATAGAAGGTGATTTAGTTCTGCTCTTGGATATTGTAAAACATAGATGATCAAACAAAAGCTTTGCCAGATTTATCTTTACTTTCTTGTACATAAACCAGATGAAGTGCCTGTGTGGTATAGAGATAGTATCATATCCTCCTTCTCTATGGAGGCAAGAAACACTTTGAAAGCAAAGTTGAAGTTTTGCCTCATGAATTTTGCTTTGCCAAAATCATTGTTTGCACTACCAGGAAGAAATAAATCCTTCTTAATAGATTCTATGTGCTTACTCTTTTCACCATACTCATCCACGTTCTCTCCTTCGTTGTCCAGACCCAAAATCTTTGCTATATGTTCTTGAGTAATAAGAACATTGATTCCCATGATATTTGACCTAATTTCTTTCCCTTTGTAAGGTCTTAAACCAAGTTGGCTCCCTGTTTTTCCTTTCAGAGACCTATCCTTCTCTACCATCTTCCTAACTTCTTCATCAGCACTGAACTTGTCAAAGATAGTTGCTTTTTGCCAGAAGTACTTGACAATATCATAGTAAACAAACCCATTTAGCATCTCAAAGTAGTTCTTCCATTGTTGATCGTAGAATAAACTTTGAATGTCAATCCCGTTTACTTTGAAACTCTCAAAATCAACAAATTTCTCCGTAACGAACTCAAACGATTCCGGACCAGCATCGGTTACATTATCTTTGAAGACGAGTCGTGCTTGAGACGACAGATCAATGACAGGTGGTAAGACGGGGTTGAAAGGACGTTGAACAATTTCGTTTGAAGGTCGAGCAGCCATGATTACAGAAGATTAAGAAGCAGAGAGATTTGGGAATATCTGAGGTTTAGGGTTTGTGTAGGAAGTGATTATGTGAAAAAGTTGTGCTTTGTGAGTGAAGTGACAATTTATATCAAAATAGAATAAACACTCAGAAAATAATCACAAAGGAGGGAGCGCGAACAGTTTAAAATTAATTTTAAATTGTATAACTGCTTTTTCATCATTAACTGTTCTCTACCCATCAGGATCTAGACACGTGTAAGAAAGGCTTAATCACAGCTGACGCGTGTACTGACAATAGTTGTACACTAACTAGTACTAAACGTTTCGTTTCCGTCTAGTTCAGAGCCAAACTCATTAATATCTGACACCTCATCAGAACCTGTTATCCTTCAGAGCCCATATTATTCAGAACTTCCCACAGGAGACTCTGAATTAATGGAGGCTCTGAAAGAGATTCAGATCCTAATTCTATTTTGCATCTCAGAGCTAGTTTTCTTCAGAGATAAAATGCATGTTCAAATTCTTTTTAATAAAGTCAAATCTTTCAATAGCTAAAGGCTTAGTAAATATATCAGCCCATTGATGATCAGTATCAATGAATTGAATATTTATTGTCGCTTTTTGAACATGATCTCTTATAAAATGATGCTTAATTTCAATATGCTTAGCTCTGGAATGCAAAATTGGATTCTTAGATAAATGAATAGCAGCAGTATTATCACAATATAGTGGAATACTACTTTCAGCTATGTTATAGTCCTCTAACTGATATTTCATCCAGAGAAGCTGTGTGCAGCATTTAGCAGCTGAGATGTATTCTGCTTCTGCTGTAGACAAAGCAATAGTTGTTTGTCTCTTGCTGGCACAAGATATGCGATTTTCACCAATAAATTGGCAATTTCCACTAGTGGATTTTCTCTCTATCTTGTCTCCAGCATAGTCAGCATCACAGAATCCAACTAGCTTACTATCTAGGGATTTTTTATAAAGAAGTCCTAGATTAGTAGTTCCTTTCAGATATCTAAAGATCCTCTTAACGGCAGTTAAGTGAGGTTCTCTAGGATCTGACTGGAATCTTGCACACAAGCATACATTATATAAAATATCAGGTCTAGAAGCTGTTAGATAGAGTAAAGAACCAATCATACCTCTATACAGCTTCTGATCTACGTTGCTTCCAATTTCCTCCTTGCTTAAGCTGCTTGTAGGATGCATGGGAGTTGACATTATCTTACAGTCTTCAAGATTAAACTTCTTCAGAAGCTCTTTTGTATACTTGCTTTGATGAATGTAAGTGCCATCTTTTCCTTGATTGATTTGAATTCCAAGGAAAAACTTTAGTTCACCCATCATGCTCATCTCAAATTCATCCTGCATCAACTTTGAAAAACTCTTGCACAAGGAAGCATTAGTAGAACCAAATATTATATCATCAACATAGATTTGAATAATTAAGATGTCTTTCTTAGTTGTCTTTCTGAATAGTGTATTGTCAATTTGACCTTTTTGAAAACCATTTTCTAAAAGAAAATTACTCAGTCTTTCATACCAAGCTCTTGGAGCTTGTTTGAGACCATAGAGTGATTTCTTAAGTTTATAAACATAATCAGGGTTTTTCAAATCCTCAAAACCTGGAGGTTGTTTGACATATACTTCTTCAGAAATGACACCATTTAGAAAGGCACTTTTAACATCCATTTGGTATAAGGTTATTCCATTATTAACTGCATATGATAACAATAACCTGATTGCTTCCAGTCTTGCCACTGGAGCAAATGTTTCAGTGAAGTCAATGCCTTCTTGCTGACTGTAGCCTTGTGCTACTAGTCTAGCTTTGTTTCTTACCACTTCACCTTGTTCATTCAGTTTGTTCCTAAATACCCACTTGGTTCCAATGATGTTCTTGTGTGTTGGTCTTGGTACCAAATCCCACACATCATTTCTTTGAAACTGATTGAGCTCATCTTGCATTGCTACAATCCATCCATCATCAGAAAGAGCTTCATCAACATTCTTAGGTTCTATCATAGATATGAGTCCTAGAAGTGAATCATCTTGTTGATAATCTGATCTTGTTTTTCTTGGACTCTCTTTGTTTCCAAGAATAAGATCTTCTGGATGTGATGATCTGTATTTGAATTTTCTCTTTGGAGCTTCATTAGTTTCAGCACTTGTTTGGGTATCATCTTCTGAGATATCATCATGTCCTTCAGATGCTTCTATTGGGGATGCTTCTTCAGAGACTTCTTCCAATACAGCTTCTGAAGTTTCATTTGCATCTGATGCTTTCTCAGGTTCTGGATTGTTATATGTATATGGAACACCTGCATAGCTATTATCTTGCTCTGACATTTTACTGTCAGGCTCTTTGTCATAAAATCTATCATGTATAGATTCTTCCACTGTGTTAGTTTCAGAATTATACACTCTGTATGCCTTTGAGTGTTCAGAGTAACCTATAAAGATTCCCTTACAAGCTTTGGCATCAAATTTTCTTTTGTAGGCCTTATGTTTCAGAATGTAACAGGTACATCCAAACTGATGAAAATAAGAGATGTTGGGCTTTCTTCCTTTAAAGAGTTCATATGTTGTTTTATTCAATATAGGTCTGATATAGATCCTATTTTGAATATAACAAGCTGTGTTCACAGCTTCTGCCCAGAAGTGCTTAGCAAGTTTAGTCTCATGCATCATGGTTCTTGCCATCTCTTGTAAAGACTTGTTCTTTCTCTCTACAACACCATTTTGCTGTGGTGTTCTAGGAGCTGAGAACTCATGGACAATTCCATGGTCTTCACAATAAGTTGCAAAGGGTTCGTTTTCAAACTCACCCCCATGATCACTTCTGATCTTTAAGATCTTGAGACTCTTCTCACTTTGCACTTGTGTGCAGAAGATGGTAAACACATCATATGCATCATCTTTCACTCTAAGAAATTTAACCCAAGTCCATCTACTGTAATCATCAACAATAACAAGTCCATATTTCTTTCCATTGATTGAAGCTGTACTTACAGGACCAAACAAATCAATGTGAAGCAGTTCAAGAGGTCTTGAGGTAGAGACAATGTTTTTAGGTTTAAAAGAGATTTTTGAAATCTTTCCAATCTGACAAGGACCACACAGAGCATCTGAATGATAGTTAAGATTGGGTAGTCCTTTAACCAAGCTTAGTTTGCTAAGCTTAGAGATTAATCTCCAGTTAGCACGACCTAAGCGTTGGTGCCAGACCCATTTCTCATCATTCAAAGATAGAAGACAAACTATCTTTTGCTCTGAGAGTTCTGACAGATTAATTTTATAAACATTGCCTTTCCTTAAGCCTCTGAACACTACAGACTCACCAGACTCTCTAATTACAGTACATGCATCTTTATTAAACTTAACAACAACTCCACTATCACAAAATTGGCTAATGCTCAGTAGATTATGTTTGAGGCCATCAACTAACCAAACATCTTTAATAGAGAGAGAAGAGTTACCAACTGTACCCGTACCAGTGATCTTCCCTTTTTGGTTTCCTCCAAATCCCACAGTTCCTCCCTCTTTCAGAGTCAGGGTTTGGAACATATGCTTGTCTCCTGTCATATGACGCGAGCAGCCACTGTCCAGGTACCAAGAATTCTGCTCTGGCCTTCTTTGAGTGCAAATCTGCTGCAAAGACAATCTCAGACTTTGGTACCCATACCTTTATGGGTCCTTTAGAGTTAGTCCTCATTACCTTAGATTGTTTTTGTTTATATGGCCTATCAGGAGCTCTAGAGTTATTGGAGCATTTTGAAAAAATTTTAGGCTTTGTATAACTCTTGGGCTTAGCTTTAGAATATACCAGAGTTTTATTTATTTTGACATTGGTCTGAGGTTTGGAGACCTTAGGCTCTGAAGATTTCAGAGTCTGAGACTTCTTGGCCTCTGACACAATTATTTTTTCAGGTTCTGGTATAACTATTGCTTCTGATTGGCTTTTAACAAATACAGCCTTAGGTTTTGAATTATCACTTTTAGAGGGTTTAGAAAATAATGGATTATCTTTAAAACGTGAAAATCCAAGACCTTCACCTCTGTTTCTACTAACATGGTATATTAAGGAAGCTATCTTACTTCTCTTCATGCCATTGATAAGAAATTCTTGCAGAGCAAATTCATGCTCTGGAGGAACCTTATCATCATAAACATAATGAGCTTCCATAAATGAGTTTCTACTTCTTAGAGACTCATTTTCTTCAACTATTATGTTCATTTTCTCAGTTAGGTTATTGTAAGCCTTTTTCAAGACCTTACATTCACCTGCCTTTTTAGTGAGCATTTTTAAGGCATCTTTAAGAGAATCTACTAATTCAGTTCTAGATAGTTTAGCAATTACCTCTTCCTCATCTTCAGAGTCTGAACCTGCTTCAGAGTCTTCTCTGTCAGAGGTAGTTGCCATCAGTGCTAGATTTGCTTCCTCATTACCATCTGAGTCTGAGTCTTTGTCAAGATCTTCCCATGTTGCCAGAAAGCTCTTCTTGACTTTACTCTTATATCTTTCCTTGCTAGAGCTTTGCTTTGATGATCTACTTTTGTTTTCTGGACAATCAGCAATGAAATGACCAGGCTTGTTGCATTTGAAACACTTGCTTTGATCTTCCTTCTCGTCTTTAGCAGTACTAAGTCTCTTGGAAGATCCTCCAAATTTGCCTGCATATTTCTTGCTTCGTTTTGCCCATTGTGAAACCTTAGCAGCCATCAGCACCATCTCTTCTTCATCATCAGACCCAACTTCTTGACCCTCTTCAGAAGCCTCATCTTCAGATTCTATAATTTTAGCTTTCAGAGCCTTTGATGAACTTTTAGAGCTTAAGGTTATCCCTTTCATCTTTTTGGTTGATTCATCAGTCATTAGTTCCATCTCATGACTCTTCAATGAACTAATCAAGCTTTCAAGGGATACAGTATCCAAATCCTTAGACTCTTGAAAAGCAGTCACCTTTGGTCTCCATTTTGGTGGTAGGCTTCTGAGTACCTTTCTCACATGATCAGCTTCAGTATAACTCTTGTCTAATACTTGAAGTCCAGATACTAGAATTTGAAACCGTGAAAACATAGTTTCAATGTCCTCTCCATCCTTCATCTTAAACAGCTCATACTGATGCACCAACAAGTTAGCCTTTGTCTCCTTAACCTGTTTGTTGCCCTCATACTTGGATTTTAAGGAATCCCAAATAGATTTTGCAGTTCTTTTATCTCCAATTTTAAGATACTCATCATGTGAGATAGCATTGGTCATCATTCCTTTTACAGAGTGATGCTTCTTGTACTCTAGCTTTTGAGTAGGTGTAAAAGATTTCCTGTTCTGAGAACTGATTACTCCTTCTAAGTCCATATTTTCAAAGTTAACTCCATCTTCTACCAAGTCCCATAAATCACAATCAATACTCATGATGTGACTATACATATTGGTCTTCCAGAAGGGGTAACTAGTCTCAGTTCCGTTGAAGAAAGGAACTTTATCAAATGACCTCCTTTGTCGAGAGTTTGAGTCATAGTCAAAAGGAACTTCATTGAGGTTCTTCTCAGCAGACATGTTTTTCCTCCTGGATCTTTACTGCTTCACTGTGAGGTGAGTTAGGCAACAGACCTAGCTCCTAATACCAATTGAAGGTGGAAAAACACAAGAAGGGGGGGTTGAATTGTGTTTTTAGAAATAAAACTTTTTCGAAATAAAAACAAGTTTGCAGCGGAAATAAACACAAGATAAAGAAGGGTGCTGAGAGAGAGAAAGAAAGACACAGAAATTTATACTAGTTCCTCTCACAAAACGAGAGTACGTCCAGTCCCCTTCCACTTCCAAGGGCTTCTAACTAAATCTTATAAGATTACAAGATGCTCAAGCACAATAGCAAGAGACTTCTCCAATGCTCAAGCACAATAGCAAGAGACTTCTCTAATGCTCAAGTTACAATTAACAAGAGACTTCTCAAATGCTCAAGTTACACTTAACAAGAGACTTCTCAAATGCTCAAGTTACACTTAACAAGAGACTTCTCAAACAAACTTAAGAATAAGAATGAATGTTAAGGAACACTTGATATACTATCAGAGGTGTTTACAAAATACAATGCAAATTGCTTTAAGACTTGAATGACAGATAGAACAATAATGTCAGAATGCTTCAGAGCCTTAAACGCAGTAATAGAACAGTAGTCATTTCTTCCATTTGAGTCTTCTATTTATACTTGAAGGAAGATGATGACCGTTGTAGAGAGATAAGGTGCCCGCTGGAATTTGCTCGTACAATTGCTAGCTGTAGATTGCCTTCTTTAGCAAAGAAATTCAATTCCACTACCTTGCAATTCAAATTATCACTCATCCATTTTGAGTAATAATAGTACGATAGTACGATCCTCAAATGCGCTCCACTTAAGGATAAGATTAACGTTGTACCAACGAATATTCCTTCCTGTGGATGTGACAGAGCCTTGAAATAGATTGTTCTTCAAACATTGGTTCTGATTCTGTCAGTTCTTGAGTGACGTAAATTCCTTTTGCTTCAGATGCTGTTGTCGTAGCTTCTTAAGGTCTTCAGCTTCTGAACTCCTCAGAGTCTAGCTTTGGTCCTCAGAAGCATTATCTTCAGCACGCAAATTTTAAGCTTCTGATGAACAGCGATACGCTTTCAGAGCTTCATAGCTTGGCTTCTCTCTTGTTATTCATAGTGCTTCTGAATGAATTTTAACTTATAATTCTGCACACTAGAATAATCATTAGTAATACCAATTGCAATTTTAATACTTTGTTATCATCAAAACCACTTAAAATCTTAGAGGTTCATGTCAGACCCACTTTGTTCCAACATCGTCCTCACATTAATGGCATGCGTTGGAGACTATATATAGCCTTCTCGTGCAGAAGGCTCGAGTACTTTTTACTCACTCTCTAAAACCTTCGCTTCACGCATAAATTGACTTAAGCGTCAAAGTGTCTTCATGATCAAGAGGAGAATCATCGGCCACGTCGATTCTAATCAGGTAAAATCACTATTCATTTATATAAAAATATTACAAATAAATTAAGATCTGCAATGCAAGTTTTCCACATCAGGTTTGAGGATGGTATTGTAGCTTTAGTCAGGTAGGCAAGGTATAGATTCCACGAAAATGAGAGAAGATGGAGGGAGTGCGCAGGGGCGGAGCTCCCTTGGGGTTGGGGAGGATTGCGGCCCGTCCTAAAATTTTCATTTTTAATAGGTATATATACATATTTTTATTAATTGCTATGTTATATATATATATATTGTTAGACTACTAGGCTATCACTTAGAAGGGGGGCTTGAATAAGTGAACCTTGAAACAATGTCGTTTAAAAAAAATTATTTGTTTCAATCGAGCGCAAGCGGAAAACCATCGGATCGGTAGTCTATGCACCGATTGACCAAAGGTAACGTAGTATAAGCCTTTGAACGATTTATGAAAAGATTTGAAATGATGGAGTTCAAAATTTGAATTTAAACAATGAATTAAATTCAGTCCCAAACAAGTTACAATATCAAATTAACACAATCACAATCAAGCACAACAATTGAATTTTTGGTGTATCAATACGAACACGAAAAATTCAATCGATTCAAAATTAAATGAAATTATGACAAGTAAAATATTGAGAGAGAGAGAGTGAGAGAGAAACACACAACGATTTGATTAGGGAGTTCCCCGGATTTCGCGTCGTCCACGCGTTTGTCCGAGTACGTCTCCCCGCAAATAACCAAACTGGTTATTTGAGAGTGTATAGATCAAAAAAGATTAACAACACGTGCACAGTTTACAATTGAATCTTATAAACCTATAACGAGACAAAAAGTAAACTATGCAACAAAACCTCGACACACAACGAAACTTCGCCCTCTGATTCCAACGATCCGACCCGTGCCAAACCGCACTCGATCGTCCAGCTGAGTCCTTCGTTTCTTGTTGTCGATCCTTCAAGACAAGCACGATCTTGAATCCTTTGAGAGAAACTAGAACCTTCAACACACAATCCAACCCGACTACGATTCTGATTCACCGCGAACCGTATCGAACGTTATCACACAAAAATGCAACCTCTATTGAGTTGATCCCATACTCAAACTTCAATTTTGATTGCAATCTTTGATGAAGATGATGAATTTGTGTTGAATGAAACCTTTGATCCAAATTCTCACTCAATTTGCAACCCAAAGCGTTTTCTGATCTTTCACACTAGTTTCCTCTGTTTACAATGACACATCACATTGCTATTTAAAGAGAGAATAGAATTGAGCAAATATGGGCAAAATTCAACATACGTGTATCGATACAAATGATGGTTTGTATCGATACAAACCCTTTGACCAGCGTTCAAATTGAAAAAGTTGACCTATGTATCGATACAAAGATGTATATGTATCGATACATATATCAGTTTCTTGAAATCTTGACTGATATGTATCAAATCATGCAAGCATGATTCGATACATCATGCACTCTCTGATTTTTGAGAGAAGTGAGTGTGTATCGATACATGCAAGCATGATTCGATACACAGGTGACTCTCTGCATCTGAGAAATCACTTTTGTATCAATACAAGTGATAGATGTATCGATACAAATTGCACAAAATCAGTCTGAAGTAATTTCAGGACATTTGTATCGATACACATGTTTATGTATCGATACATAATACCTAAAACTCAGTTTTTCAAAGTTTAAAAGTAGTTTTTCGCTGTCAAGTTATTTGTAACATTGCCAAAATATGTTCTACTCTATTTTCATGTGTTTTGACAATTATTAAAACATGAGGATGAACTGGTGCACTTACATTCTCCCCCTTTTTGATAATTGTCAAAACTATGCATAAGCTAACTAAGCTTATACCTAATATGCAATAAAATAGCAATATGTATACAGACGCAATTAAACACACGCTCCCCCTGAGTTGATGCCATAATGCGATTGTCATAGTAGATAATGTTCAAGATTCTTTTAGCTATTCATCCTTAGCTTGTGCATCCAAATCTCTCCCACTTTGACAATATCAAAAAGAAGAAGAGAGTCTATTAGAAGTATCGTGTTCAAACAATTTTAATCCAAAGTCATATAGTGCACTTACATTTGTCGAAATGCACTTATATGATAGAAGTTCCTAACCAATATAAATACATACAAAGATATGCCAAAATATATCAATGACGAATACCAAAATTTCATGACAAATATGGAATGTAGAATAACAAACCAAAACCAACGCATGAATATCGTAACACATCGACATTTTAAATCAACCAACATATCCAAATATGGGACGAAATAAACAAATCAATGCAACAAATGCATAAACATAACCAATAATCCATACAAACGAGATTATCCAAAATATAAAGTCATACAAACCAAAATAAGTATTAAAGTCATAGAGTTACAACAAAACACAGAGATGTTCAAAAAAAATCTTTATGACCCTATACAAATATGTATGTATGAAACACATCTATTTACCAAGGTACAAATATTATGAATGTGACGAAAACTATCAAAGCAAAAATTCACATCGTTCAATCAAGGTACCAAGACAAAGCATTTACATTTTAAGCACAACAATATATTATAATTATAAACAAACATATACAAACATGGATATGAACTTAATATGTCATTTGGCATGATTTTTGTCAAATCCCTAGTTTTACATATGAGTCTCAACAACTTATCAATATCATTGAGCGAAATTTTTGGAAATAGAGGATTAGACAAATATCATACCAAATTTCATATTAAATTTGGAATATATGTATATGAGCAAAGAACCACACAAAAGAAAACATAAATGCAAAGTAAGGAATAAGGAATAAAGTTGAGATAGGAATCTTCCCTTAAGTATTTAAGCATTAGGAGGTGATCAAGCTCCACAACTTTCATGAGTATTGAGTCAAATCTTTTCTCATCCCTTTACACCTTTGTATGTCTTGAACGCCATTGTTGTCGGTGTCTCTCGTCAATGGTTCAAGACGTTTTCCTAATACTTTAAACATTTGAAAGAGGTCCCCAATCTTCATTGGGTCCTATGTGGTTAGTGCAAACTATGTTGGACTTAGGAATCCATTGCATTATGCCTTTTGGTATTAAAACTTTTCTTGTTTGACACTTTGCAATAGTATGTCCCTTAGTACAACAATAATAACATATAACATTGGAATGATCCGTGTGACCCAAAATTTTACTTTTGGGATTCAATTTCTTTTTAACAAATTTGTCATTTTTAGAAGGCCTAATCTTAGGCTTGTTAAAATTCTTTGGTATATCCACAAAAGTAACTTTTGATACAAGGGCTTCATCTAGTTTGGCTTGAAGGGTTTTCACCTCTCCTTGCCAAACACAAAAAGCATCACAATCATTCCTAGATGACTTATGAGCCTTATCTAATTTGGCTTGAAGGGTTTTCACTTCTCCTTGCCAAATACAACAAGAATCACAATCATGCTTTGATGAATTATCATCTTCAAAATCATCTTTTGAATTAACCATGGTAAGTTTTAATGCCTCTAATTCATCTTGTAATTTTACAATTTGTGACTCTAAAAGGGAAATCACTTTCTTCCTTTTAGCCAATTTCTTAAATGCATTAGTGGCTTCACCATATAGTTTTTCAAAAGCGTTTTGAAGTTCATCATATGAGGGACTATCATTAGAGATAGAGCTAGAATCACTTACTTGACGTTTGTGATGTTTCTTGCCTTTACTAGGTGAACCGGTCATGAGTACCACATGAGCGCGTTCTTCATCCTCTTCACTTGAGCTCTTGGACCTAGATCCATCTTCGCTTGCACTATCCCAAGCAACATAAGCTCTTTTACCTTTGTGATTTTTCTCGGAGGACTTTCCCTTTCTTTTGTTATAGAATGGACATTCCGGTTTTAAATGATCGGATTTGCCACATTCATAACACTTTCTACTAGGCTTGCTCTTCTCATTCTCTATATCATCCCTTGATTGCTTTCGTGACTTGAGACCATTTTCCTTCGAAAACTTTATACCATGTACCTTTGCATACTTGTAAAATCTTCGAAGAAATATTTCCATTTCATAGTCTTCCCACTCTTTATCACTTAAGCTACTTTCCTCTTGCTCTACCTTTTTGGACTTGGATGTGGAGGCCTTAAGAGCAATCGACCTCTTATCCTTCGCTTTATCTTTATCCGCTTGTTTCTCCTTCTTCTCACCTTTATCATGCTTTTCCAACAAATTAAGCACTTGTTCATGTTCCGTTAGCTTACCAAATAAGGTTGTGAGACTCAAGGTTGTAAGATCATTCGCTTCTTTGATTGCGGTGACCTTTGGTTGTCATGACCTATTAAGACATCTCAAAATCTTATTAGTAGCATCTTGATTTGTGATTGGTTTACCTAGACCATGTAACTTGTTGGTGATTTTTACAAATCTTTGTTGCATATCCGCAATGGTTTCACCATCTTGCATATGAAACAATTCGAATTCTTGAGTTAAGGTGTTTATTTTCGAAATTTTGACCTCATTAGTTCCCTCAAAGTGAGTAACTAATGTATCCCACATTTCTTTGGCCGTAGAACAATGCGACACATGATAAAATTGTTCAATCCCAAGGGATGAAATAAGTATGTTTTGTGCCTTTGCATCGTAATTGACCTTTTTCTTTTCATCATCCGTCCATTGTGCCATAGGCTTATTTTCGACAATGCCATGAGGATCCGTGATAGTTGGAACAAACGGACCATTCTCAATAGCATTCCACACTTCACCATCAAAAGAATTGATGTGAATACGCATACTACTTTTCCAATAGTCAAAGTGATCGTCATTGAATATAGGAGCCCTATTATACGCCCATTTCGGTGCAAAAGCCATGTTTTCTAATAATTGGCACAAATTACTCGGTTTAATCGTTTAAAATCGAACCAGGCTCTGATACCACTTGTTAGACTACTAGGCTATCACTTAGAAGGGGGGGTTGAATAAGTGAACCTTGAAACAATGTCGTTTAAAAAAAATTATTTGTTTCAATCGAGCGCAAGCGGAAAACCACCGGATCGGTAGTCTATGCACCGATTGACCAAAGGTAACGTAGTATAAGCCTTTGAACGATTTATGAAAAGATTTGAAATGATGGAGTTCAAAATTTGAATTTAAACAATGAATTAAATTCAGTCCCAAGCAAGTTACAATATCAAATTAACACAATCACAATCAAGCACAACAATTGAATTTTTGGTGTATCAATACGAACACGAAAAATTCAATCGATTCAAAATTAAATGAAATTATGACAAGTAAAATATTGAGAGAGAGAGAGAGAGAGAGAGAAACACACAACGATTTGATTAGGGAGTTCCCCGGATTTCGCGTCGTCCACGCGTTTGTCCGAGTACGTCTCCCCCCAAATAACCAAACGGGTTATTTGAGAGTGTATAGATCAAAAAAGATTAACAACACGTGCACAGTTTACAATTGAATCTTATAAACCTATAACGAGACAAAAAGTAAACTATGCAACAAAACCTCGACACACAACGAAACTTTGCCCTCTGATTCCAACGATCCGACCCGTGCCAAACCGCACTCGATCGTCCAGCTGAGTCCTTCGTTTCTTGTTGTCGATCCTTCAAGACAAGCACGATCTTGAATCCTTTGAGAGAAACTAGAACCTTCAACACACAATCCAACCCGACTACGATTCTGATTCACCGCGAACCGTATCGAACGTTATCACACAAAAATGCAACCTCTATTGAGTTGATCCCATACTCAAACTTCAATTTTGATTGCAATCTTTGATGAAGATGATGAATTTGTGTTGAATGAAACCTTTGATCCAAATTCTCACTCAATTTGCAACCCAAAGCGTTTTCTGATCTTTCACACTAGTTTCCTCTGTTTACAATGACACATCACATTGCTATTTAAAGAGAGATTAGAATTGAGCAAATATGGGCAAAATTCAACATACGTGTATCGATACAAATGATGGTTTGTATCGATACAAACCCTTTGACCAGCGTTCAAATTGAAAAATGTGACCTATGTATCGATACAAAGATGTATATGTATCGATACATATATCAGTTTCTTGAAATCTTGACTGATATGTATCAAATCATGCAAGCATGATTCGATACATCATGCACTCTCTGATTTTTGAGAGAAGTGAGTGTGTATCGATACATGCAAGCATGATTCGATACACAGGTGACTCTCTGCCTCTGAGAAATCACTTTTGTATCGATACAAGTGATAGATGTATCGATACAAATTGCACAAAATCAGTCTGAAGTAATTTCAGGACATTTGTATCGATACACATGTTTATGTATCGATACATAATACCTAAAACTCAGTTTTTCAAAGTTTAAAAGTAGTTTTTCGCTGTCAAGTTATTTGTAACATTGCCAAAATATGTTCTACTCTATTTTCATGTGTTTTGACAATTATTAAAACATGAGGATGAACTGGTGCACTTACATATATAATATTCGTTACTTATTTTTATAACAGTCATGCTAGCTTCGTTAGTTAGGAGCGGAATATTTGTCCAAACGATTGATTCTCTCTGTCTTTTGTTTTGGCTGCATTTGATTTAATTTTAAAAGATATTGCTATATATCTTGCTACTTATCTTCCAATTAATTCTTTTTTTTTTACAAGAACAAACTTAGTTCATTTCATTCATTATGGTAGTTTCAATACAAGAAGGACAAGAATTAAGAACTTGGAGGTAAGCAATAAAGCGAGACGCTTGAGCTAAGTCATGAGCAACTCGGTTTGCTTGTCTCCTTACATATGTGAGACTACAGTTCTCATACAAATTAAGTATACGACGGCAACAATCAATAATAGTTCCAAACTCGGTGTTATTCTTTTGCCTTGATCGGATTGCTTGTACCACCTGCAAGCAGTCAGTTTCTATGATGATTGGCCCTGTTAATCTATCAGAACCTTGCAGCCATTGCAACACATCCAACAAACCTTTGGCTTCTGCTTCAGCAATTAAAGGTTTACCTGCTGATTTTTTCATAAATGCTTGCACAAATCTGCCACCACTGTCTCGGATACACGCGCCAACACAATAAGTATTCTGCTCTGCATAACAGGATGAATCAATGTTACATTTCAGCATACCAGTAGCGGGTTTATTCCACATCGCGTTTGTCGTAATAGCAGTGTCTCTCTGCATGCTGTTCCGCTGTGCTTGCATTTGAATCCAATCTTGTAGAGCATCTCTTGCACACCTGAGCACGTAGAACACATTAGGGACTTGATCATTCCAACACTTTTGGTTACGCCTCCACCAAATTGTCCATAAGACCATCGTAATTCTACTCACTGTTTTCAACTCCAGATCATTGATAATTTTGAATAACATGTCTACACACCTTGCTGCATTAGTCATGTAGTTATCTATGTAATTCCAATCCTCGGTTTCTTTTCACACCTCCTGCGTGCTAACATATCCGAAGAAGCAGTGCAATTCATTTTCTTCAAAGCTATCAGAGTGAGGGCATTTGTTGTTGCATTGAATACCCTTCTGTACAAGGCGGCTCCGAACAGGAAGGCATCCTCGCAGCAGACGCCATAGAAACATCTTAACTTTTGTAGGAACACACGACTTCCATAATTTCTTCCAATTCCCTTCCACTTTGAGATGATCATTATCGATAATGTCTTCCATCAGATGATAGTATGCAGATCGTACGGAGTAAGTCCCATTTTTGCTATGCTTCCAGATCGGTGTGTCTTCTTCGTGCTGGAGGTTGAGAGGAATTTTCATTATCTCTGTTGTGTCCCGAGAGTTGAACAGTTGAGTTATAAATGTGTGATTCCATGAACCCTGCTTTTGATTTACAAGTTCAGACACAGTCATATTCTCGTTCCCTGCCGTACAAGTCGTTGTGATACAAGCGTTGTTATCATCACGCAACCAAGGCTGATTCCACACATGAACCTTCGTACCATTTCCTAATCGCCATCTTAGGCCATTCCTGACAATTACCTGTGAAGCATGGGCACTACGCCAAGTGTAACTTGGGTTATGACCCAGTGTTGCCTCGAGAAATCCCGTACGCGGATAGTATTTAGCTTTGAAGACTTTGTATAACATAGTGTCATGGTTGGTAAGTAACTTCCAACCTTGCTTCCCTAGCATCGCAAGATTAAAGCTATACATGTGACGGAAACCTAATCCTCCGTGTTCTTTTCGAATTGTAAGTTTCTCCCATCGAAGCCAATTAATACCTCTCCCTTGTGCTTTGTTTGTGCCCCACCAGAACGAGTTTATCATCCTCTCTAGTTCATCGCCCAGTGTGTCAGGCAGAAGGACAGTGCTCATACAATAAGTTGGGATAGATTGAGCTACCGACTTCACTAAAACTTCTCGTCCTGCCTTCGAGAGATGTTTACCGGACCAACTCTGGATCTTTTTCCACATCCTATCCTTGAAGGCATACCCAAGTACCGAATATTGCTCGAATATTGCTTTCTTGTTTCTCCCTATCATCGAAGGCATACCCAAGTACCGACCTGTACCTATAACTTCATTAACACCAAGCATGGTGGATATGTTTGCTTTGATGTTAGGCGAAGTATTTCGGCTAAAATAAACCTCAGACTTGGCAAAATTTATAGCTTGTCCGGATGCCCTTTCATAATCATTAAGAAGTTGTTTCATACATTCCGCTTCTTTCTCATCTGCCCTGAAAAATAGAAAACAATCATCAGCGAATAGTAAGTGGGTAATGCTGGGGGCAGCTCTACACACCTTAACTCCGTGAATGTCTCCTCTACCCTCATATTTTTTAACCAATGTTGTAAGTCCCTCCGCACAGAGTATGAATAAATAGGGAGACAGCGGATCCCCCTGGCGGAGACCTCTCCCAGGTACTATAGGGCCAACTCTATCATCATTCACCATGATGGAGTACCTAACTGACTTGAGGCATATTTGAATCCCATTTACCCAAGTTTCACAAAACCCCATTTTTTCATAATATTCATGAGATATTTACAGTCAACCCGGTCATACGCTTTGCTAATATCTATTTTTAATGCTTCTTCACCCACTTTCCCTTTTACTTTACATTTCATGTGGTGAATAGTTTCCATAGCAACCATAACATTGTCAAGAATGGACCTATCAGCGACAAAAGCAGATTGTTCAATAAAGATATATCTGTTGAGAAGGGGCTTCAATCTGTTCGCCAATACTTTGGAGAGGATTTTGTAGAGTACGTTGCAAAGAGAAATTGGTCTGAGGTCCTTCATAGACATGGGATTGTCAACCTTCGGGATTAGTACAATATTTGTTTCATTCAATTCATCCGGTAAATAGCCTCTTTGTAGCCATTGCAAACTTGTTCGGAACACTTCTTCTCCACATATGTCCCAGAATTTTTTGTAGAATTCTGGGTTTAATCCGTCGGGCCCCGGTGCTTTATCCGAATGCATACTAAATAGTGCCTCTTTAAATTCTTCCTTGTTAAAATCTCGCGTGAGTTGCTGGTTGTCATCATTCGTGACACACACCTTCATTAGACCAGTGACCTCCTCCTCGGCACTTGTTGCACTTTTGAACAAATTATCAAAATATCCTTTGGCAACACCACAAATGTCGTTCTGGTCTTCAACAGTATTCCCTCCATTATCACATAGCTTAGTAATCGTGTTTCTCTTTTTCCTTGTTGAGGCAACCACATGAAAAAATTTGGTGTTAGAGTCTCCATCTTTTAACCAATGTGCTTTCGATCTCTGCTTCCAGTAATCCTCATCCTGCTTGAGGACTTTGCTCTAATTCTCTCGAGCCTCTTGGTATATTTGATTACATAGCTCATTGGTGCTATCTTGGTTCTGTTCCATTTCTCTTCTATACTCCGCAATTAATTTCTTAAACCGAGACCTGAGTTTGGAGCCCCAATCCTCCAAATCTTTCGTACAAGACTTGAGCTTTGAGATTAAAGGTGCATATCCATCTCTATGCCACGCTCCCTTGACAACAACATCAAGCTCTTTTTCTTCTAACCAAGCATTTTCGAACTTGAACACTCTTGGTTTAAATACCCTGTCAACGTTGAGAAGCCGAAGTAGGATTGGCGAGTGATCAGATCTATCAGCTATGGCATTAATGAATTTAAATTGAGGAAACTCATCAAGCCAAGACTGAGTTGCCATGGCACGATCAAGGCGTTCTTCAGTCGGATTGAGTACTCTACGTCCTTTGGTCCACGTAAAGGGATAGCCATCCATAGGTAAATCTATAAGTCCACTGTCTTGAACCGCTTCTCTAAATCCTCTTATCAGCCAATGGGGTTGAGGAGTTCCACCGCGCTTGTCCTCCTCAGATAACATGTCATTGAAGTCCCCCATCACACACCAAGGTAGTGAAGTGTCGGTAGCTAACGCCCTGAGGAGATCCCACGACTCTCTCCTTCTATCATGGTCAGGGAAACCATAGAAACCTGTGAACCTCCAATGACTCCACCTATCTGACCCAACCTCTACGTTTATAAAGTTTTGGGAGTAGCTAATGACATTGCATGTGATTATATTTTTCCATAAAAGAGCAAGACTTCCACTTCTACCAATTCTGTCCACCGCGAAAGCCGCATCAAATCCCAACTTGGTTTTTATTTCAGTTATCTTATTTGCATGTACCAGAGTCTCACACAAAAACATAACGTCCGGTTGGTACGTCCGAACGAGGTCCCTTAGTGTCGGAATTGCACTCGGGTTACCCAACTGTCGCGCTGCGAAAAATGCCCGAGCGTGTTGACGCTCAGAATGACACATAGTCGCCACCGAAGTTTTTATTATTAAAAGGGAAACGTCGATAAAACCCTTGAGTGATGGAAAGGGATGGTCATCGCAACCAATCTTTCGGGTTCGGGAGTTGGTTATGCAAGGGGAAGGTATTAGCACCCTCACATTCGTTGTACTCAACGGGAACCTCCTAATTAGTTAAAGGGTTTAAAGTGTTTTAATTTTATTTGCTTGCTTTTATTATTTACATATTATTATTTATTGGAATATTACAAAGGAGAAAAAAGTTATTTTTTTAATAGTGTGTTTGACGGTTGTTGGATCCCGCTCCTACGTATTCCCGAGTGCAATGGGAAAATCAAAGCTACGTAGTTCTTCGTAGAAAATGTTTTTTGTTGGTTGATTTTATTTGTGAAAAAGATTTGTTTTTATTTGAATTACACGGGGGCAAAAAAAAGTTGACTTGATGAGTTGGGTTGATTTTAGGGAACGTTGTTTGGATCGCATTCTAGTAGTTAAACGTTGCGTGTATGCTCGCACGATGGAGGCTTAAGCGTTGTTTGTATTACGATAGAACGGATAGAACATTGTCCGTTTATGAAAAGAATTTTATTATTTTTTATTATATTTGCACAAGGGCAAAAAATTGGTTTGATTGGTCGAATTTATTTTTAGGTGTGGAAGACAAATAATCGTTAAGAGTAAGCAAACACTTAGTCCTCGATCATCCGAGAGACAGGCGGAAGTACATCCGGCCATCTCTTTTTTATTCCAAATTTATTATAAAGAACTTGTTTATCATTAATTGATTTTTATTTTTTTAGGCATGGAAGACAAATAATCGTTAAGAGTAAGCGAACACTTAGTCCTCGGCTATTTAAGAGACAGGCGGAAGTACATCTGATCATTTCTCTTTTAATCCAATTTTGTTTTGTTAAAAAAATACAATTTAATTAAATTAAACTAAACTCATAAAAAAAAGACATTTTATTTGTTTTTTGTTGTTATTAGTAAACCAAAAAGTGCAAATAAATTAGGTGAGTCTAGAACCCGTGACAAACAAACAGCCAAGGTGATAAAAGAAAATAATCAAATAAATAAATACATAAATAATAAAATGGATAAATAAATGAATCAACAAATAAATAAACAAATAAAAGGATAAATAGGTAAGTGAATGAATAAAGCAATGAATATACAAAACAGAAAACAAGATAGATGGAAACAGAACGCAGGAACAGAGAGGCTAACCGAGAGCGCGATCGATTGCGGCGAGAGGGAGTTGTACGGCGGAGACAGAAATGGCTCCGGCCGGATTCGTGTGCGGCGGCGATTGTCGAGAGGGCTTCCTCTGTGTTTTGTCTTTTCGTTTCTTCTTGTTTTGGAGCCGAGAGAGAAACGGTGGTGATTTGGCGGCGATGGACCAGTTTCGGCGGTGGCAAAGCGGTGGTGAGTTTAACGGTGGTTGTGTGGAGGATATGGTGTAGTGATGTTTATGGTGTTGTTGTGGTGCTTGAAGGAATGATTATGGTGGATGAACGATGATGATGATGATGATGATGATGATGGTTATTGATAAATAGTAGTTTGGTTTGTGATTGTATTGTGATTTATGATGATGATGTTTATTTTGTGTTAGAGATGGAGATCATGGTGATTATTGGTGTTGATTGAAGTGAAGTGAAGATGATGATTTGGTGTTATAGTGAGAGGAAGATGGTTTGTGGGGGTGATATTGTGAGAAGAAGATTGAAAAGTGGTGGTAGTGGTTGGAGCAAGAACAACACGTGATGTTGTGTTCTTCTTCTTTTTTTGTTTTTCTTTTGTTTTTTTTTTTTTTTTTGGTTTATGAGTTGTGATTAGCATGTGTGTCTGAGTCCTCTCTTGTTGTAAAAATTCTTTGTTATTTATAAGTGAAAAATTAGGTTTACGAGCATTAAATTTTGATTGATTTAAATTGGGATAAAATTGTATGATTTTATGATTGAATGAAGATGTTCCTCTTTGAGTTTGATTTGCTTTCAATTTTCAGATTCTTTCCCTTTTCTATTTTTTGTTTGACTTTTGTTTCTTATGCACAAAGTTAGTTATTTAAAATAAAAAACTAATAACAACAAAAATTACAATTAAAAATATGATTTTAGTTTTTTTCATGATTTTGTACAAAAATAGAAAATAATGATAATGGAAAAAAATAGTACTAATAACAATAAAAAGCAAAATTGGTGAAAACAAATAAAAATAACGAAAGTGGGATTCGAACCCTTGACCTTGCACGTGTTACTCTTTGTATACTCAACTCTATACCAAATAGGCTAATTCACATATTCGAAAGAAAATGCGACAGAAGCCGATAATAAAAAGTGCGGGCAAAATTTAGGGTACGACACCAAGCCCCGGCAATTCCAGCTAAGAATACTCATTGTCCCTGGCGGGCCCTGCCAGAGCCGGCCAATAAAAAATGCGCCACATTGCTGGTTGTGTCCCTACCATCATGACATGCATTCTGTTCCACAATCTTAACTAGAGCTGTCAAAATGGGCCGGGCTAATGGGTTGGGCCATTAGCCCATGGATTTGGGTCGGACCGGGCGATTTAAAAAGTCGTTAAAAAATATCTGGGCATTTTTTAGCCCAGCCCAACTAGCCCAATTAAAAAATGAATCGGGCTGGGCTTGCCCACCGGGCTTTGGGCTGGCCCGTTTAAAATTATAAAAAAAAAGAGTTTTTAGTTAAAAAAAAAACATTTTGGGCTAACCCATTTTTTTAAAGTAAGCCCACAAATACTCGGAAGTAGAGAAGATATACTTGTATGCCGAATCAAGTGCTCAAGGGGCTTAGGCCAAGAAGTTAACTATTTTGTAATATATTTTGATTTTGATTCTGATTATCTAAGGATGCACTTTGTATGTTGCCACAAATACTCTTACATGTGCATGGATCTTTATTTGGTAGATATATTTTGTATGAATGTTGATTTGATGGTTGTTTTATGTGGTAATTATTTTGTCAGTTGTGTCATTGATCCTTTTTGGCGTGCGCTAAAAAAATTATATGGGTCGGGCTAGCCCATCGGGCTGCATGGTCCAATAGGGCTTGGGCCGGGCTAGAATTTGGTAGCCCATATAGAAATCGGGCCAGCCCAGGCCCGCCCACTTATACGCGCTGGCCCGCCGGGCTGGACCGGGCTGGGCCGGGCTGGCCCATTTGACAGCTCTAATCTTAACCATGTTTTGTTTACTAGGCTCCTGAGTTGGTTGACTTCTAGATCTCTTCCTGTCACTTTCCAACACCAGTTCTTCAGTCATGTCTTCCTCCATCTCCTCCTCACCATGAGTAACATTCGGTTCCCTCTCTAACAGTTTAGGAAAGAGAGTTTATGGTTTCCTAAAGATGTCAGATGTTGTCGGATCCTTCGCTTTCTCATTTGGATCTGCATTTGTACCGTTACTGTTGGGTTTGCTGCTGCTACCTTCAGGACCCAAGGGAATGGGATTTGGAGCGATCCAGTTCATATCACCTCCCTGCCGGCGCCACCTTGATTCACTACTTTGCCTCCTTGCCATATCAGCTCGCAATTCAGGTCCCCAATTACGTGTAACGTTCGTTGTATCCGCCATTTCGAAAAGTTTTGGACACTTGTTGTCTGAATGCCCAAGCAAGCCACATATATAACAATATGTCCCTAGTCTTTCATACTATTGCTATTTTTTTTTAATAAGAATATACTATTGTTATCTTGCTATTTACTCCAAATAAATTTAATTTATACTGTAACTTTATTTTGGAGGAGTCAAAATTGAACACCGTTAATTTTAATGTGAGTTAAAAATGTTATCTTGTTTGAGTTGAACTTTGTTACTCAAGGCCGGCCCTATGGGGTGTGCAAGGTGAGCCCCGCATAGGGCCTCAAACAATTAGGGGCCACTAATTTTTATATATGTGTTTTAAAAAATATATTTTTTCTTACAAAAATTATTTTGATTTAATAACTCAATTTAATAGACACTTTTAATTTTATTAGTAACTTTGTATACTACAAAAGAAGTAATTTTGGCGGCGGATTGTAAAAAAAAGAAGTAAAATTACTATAAAAAATGTAAAAGAAGCAACATTTTGTATTAAAATACAAACATATGTCCATTTAAGTGCAAAATTTTATCATTTAACTCAAACTCTTGAAACATTACCATATTATTGTGAAAATTAGCACAATTTTTTTTACTAAGACTATTTTTTGTGTTATTTACGATTTGAATAGAGAATGGGTTTTATAAAAAAAAATTACTTTTTTTTTATTAATGATCCATTTTTAATATTCAAACAGGACCTCTGAAAAGTCAGGACCGTCCCTGTTGTTACTGACTCGTCAAAATTAACGGTTTACATTTTTTTTACTCTAATCGAAAAATAAGTTTATTCTCTATCACGGCCCACCCGAGTATTTTTATCTAACTCCTCCAATGGGATTACGTGTGGAGAGAGAAATAGTACTTGGAAATTTAAACCCGCTATTTTTTTAAAAAAAAATTAACTCTCTTATTTTAAAATTTAGAATTTTAACTACATATTTTGATCGAATTTGAATTTTAACAACTATTTTAAAAAAATTACCATAGTAAAAAACATCATGAAGTTATAAAAACAACAGAAAATTATTTTTAATAGGAAAACAAATATTTTTCCATTTTATTGTAGGAAAAAATAATTTAATTCAAAATAATTTAATTACAAAAATATATATTCATTATTTGAAAATAATACCAAAAAATTTGAAGAAAAATAAATAATTAATTCTTTTGAAGAAAACGCATAACATGTTCCTCCAAAAAGAAGTTATATATATGCATATTTTTCCTAATTTTTTCTTGGTTTTTATTGAGTTTTTTACTATTTTATTGCAATCTACTGGTATTTTTTTTATATAATTTTATAGAATATGCTTATTTATTTTATGGCAATATTTCTAAATTATGGGATTAAAATCCATATTCAGTTAAAATTTCGGATTTAAAATAGAGGAGTTAAAATCCAAATTTAATTAAAATACGAGAGTTAAAACTACATTTAAGTCTTGTGAGCTTAACTCAGTTGGTAGGATATTACATTATACATGCAGGGCGTGTAACGCCCCAAAAAAATAAAAAATTAGAATTCATTTTATTTAATTATCTAGTTGTTGATAGTTATATTTAATTATTTTGTGGCGAATAATTTAACAATTGATAAAATGACACTGCAAGCTAGAAAATAAAAATTAAAAGAAAATGAAGTAGAAAATAAAATAGTGTTGGGAGCATAGGGGGGTGTAGATGGGAAATAGTAAAGATGAAAATAAAAGAGAATAAACATAATTTTAATTCTCATTAAAACCATTTTAATTGTAATAATATCATTGTCCCTTGACATTAACTTAAAAAGGGGAAGGCAAGAGGGAGATCGGGGGACTGAACAAAATTAGGATTTTCAAACCTAAGAATTGGAGGCATCGTGAGAAAGAACTTGAAAAAGATTTCTGCAACTAGGAACACAAAGAATTCACCGTTATTCGAGAAAAGGGGTTTGATGAGTTACAAATTAAAACTTGTGCTAGAGATGAGGATTTTCCTTCTTTTGTTCCTTTGAATATTTTGATTCATTCATGAATAACTAATGATGCCACGTTTTTCTTTCATTACAAATTCCTAATTTTGTTATGTTATGCCATGAATATTATATATGTGTATGTTCAATCTGGGATTGCGATGCTGTTGTTGTTTGAATTCAAAGTGTAAAGCATGTGTTGAGTAGGTGATGTGTAGTGTAGTGATACTAATTGATGATCCTGATAATAGTGTGGAGGGCAATTGTCTTATACTAATTGAGTACCGGCCAGTCTATTTCAATCACTAGTGTGGTAAGTTAATTATAGATGATCAAATAATTTTATGAAAGTAATTAGAGTCTATTTAAAACTATGTGCCTAAACTGGGTTAAATTACCGCCGTATACAAGTTGAGTCTTTTGGTGCCGTGTTTGAGTTGAGTCGGTTTAATTTGCATTGAGTGAGTTAATTAAAAATAGCGTTGATAAAATAGCATTGAGGAAATAGTGTTGAGAGGAATGTTCAATGAAATAACTTTCACTTCCGCTGCTTCAGGTAACATATGCAGGTAGAGAGTCTATGACTACATTCATACGTTGAGAAACTATGAATTTTCAATTGTTGACTCTTGATGTTGCTCTAATGAGTTGTTGGCTAACACTTAAACATTATTTGATCGTCCGAGTGACGATGTCTATTGATGTTTTATTTTTATTGCGTTCTCATTTATTTTATTTTGTGAATTCATCTCACCTTTGTTCTGGTTTTGACCCTACAATATGCAATCGTAGATTTTCAGATAGACGAATAACTTGTGTCGCTGGATCTTAGAGATTGTTCATTCAGCATTTAATAAAGAGTCACTCTGATAGGACATTGTCGAGGGAACCATTTACTTTAAATTCAGTTTATTTTTAATTAGCATGTTAAGACTGTGAAGTCAAGCTTCTCAATTGAAGTTATTTTCACGAAGACAAATATGTAAAAAGAAGAAAAAGATTGATCATGATCAAGTGCTCAAGGTTGAAGAAATCCAAATTATCACATGAAGAGATTGATCAAGATATGGGAAACAATCTTATGTACAATATGCAATTCATTGTTTTAAAGCTTTAGATGCTCATGAACTTTGATCTAACATATTGATTTACCATCCCTCTGCCGTTTCTGGAATTTCTGAAAGTCAATAAGGTAAATTGATTTACCCTTCCTTGTAAATTGATTTACCCTAGTATAAATTAACAAATTTTTTAACGTTGGATGAAGGGGAAATCGATTGACCCTTTTGGTAAATCGATTTACCTCTGTATGTTTTTGAAAATTCTGATACGTAAACACACCTTTTCATTATTATACATCTTCCAAATCTTTGCAATTTTATGTCTAAGAGGTATCATACAATCGATAAATATTGATCAGAATTTCCTCAAAAACAACAAATCATTTTCATTAACAATTCTCATAACAATTCTCTTGCCTAAATTTTCACAAAACTCTTTGAAACTTTCCTGCATAATTTTCATATCAGATAAAAGTTTCTTGAGCACTTAGAGTTTTATCATTCTGAATTGTTATACTAAAAGTGAAGACAAAGTATAGAACTTTGTTTATCAAAATTATCTTGTACTCAAACTTGTATGCAAACTCTTGTATAAAAGCCAGATTAGTGTGAACACCTTGCTGTCCAGGATTGTTGGAAGTAAGAGAGTGAAAAAGAGAGGATTGTTCTCTTGTTTCACTTTGTGGCAGAATCACCTTGCTGTCCAGGATTGTTGGATGCAAGAGAGTGAAAAAAAGAGGATTGTTCTCTTGTTTCACTTTGTAAAGGTCATAGTGAAATCCTTCAAGGAGTGAAGGGACTGGAGTACTCTCGGATTGTGAGGGAAACCAGTATAAAAATCCCTTGTGTCTTTTTCTCCTTCCCTTATCTCTTTATTTTTCTATACTTGTTCATACATTCATCATAGTTTTTCAAGAAAAATAAAAAGAGTCACAACATCTCTAAAAAGGTCTAAAAACCTAATTCACCCCCCTCTTAGGTTGCACTTTAAACTTACAAAGACAATGTTTCTTCCGGAGTTGTTATTTATTTGAAAGGCTCAGTTGTTAAATTCGTCAGATTTGAAACGAGAATTAATTTATTAAAGTTGCTATTTACGTTGAAGTTATGAAACTTTATTTGAAATTTTTAGATGTTTCCGCTGCATATTCTTAAAGAGTTAGTGCAAGTCCTTAGATGAGAAAATGTGACACCTTTTTGGATTTAAATTAACTGATTTTTCTGAAAATAAAATTAATGGGAATTAGTGGGTGTTACAATTGGTATCAGAGCAAGTCGCTCTAGTCGGACCAAGTTGTGTCGTTACTAACTCTGAAAACTTGTGCAGCAATGGCAGGACGTAATGACCAAGTGATCGCAAACGCATTGACTGTCATAGCTCAGGCTCTTCAGGGAAATTAGAATCAGCAAGGAGGTAATGATGAGCGCGGACTACATCGGTTTATGAAGCAAAAGCCTCCTAAATTTGATGGAGGTCACAATCCTGATGATGCTTACAAGTGGTTGCAAGAGATTGAAAGGATCTTTCGGGTCATAGAGGTGACCGAGGCGCAGAAAGTGATGATGGCTACTCACCGATTAACTGATGAAGTTGACTTTTGGTGGGGGAATACATGTCGAGCAGGAGCTCTTCCTTCAGCATGCCCAACTCAGTTCGGCCATGAGCTTCCCCTTCAGCTTTGCCAGCTCAGCTCGACCATGAGCTCCACCTTCAGCATGCTCAGCTCGAGTAGGAGTTCTTCCTTCAGTACGGTCAGCTCAGCTCGAACATGATATCTTCCTTCTTCTGCATGCTCAGCACATCCTTCGGCATGCTAAGCTCAGCTCGACCGTGAGCTCCTCCTTTAGCATGCCTAGCTCAACTCGACCATGAGATCAACCTTCAACATGTGTAGCTGAGCCGGATCATCCAAGTCATGTTGAGCCCAACCTTCATCACAACAAGCTCGGTGTGGTCATGCAGGTCATGTTGAGCTCCACCCTTAGTTCAGCTATGCAAATCATTTGGACATCGACTTGGTCTTCCACACATCATATACAAACATAGTGACGTGAGTTAGGCGTGCTCTAGCTCCACGTGATTTACACAGACGAGTGACGTAAGTCACACATGCTTTAGCTCCACGTGTCCTGTACGGACAAGCTGCATATGAATATCAGAGTTATAGCTTATTAGGCCTAGACATCCAAATCTTGTGAAAGGCCCATTAAGCCAATAAATTGTGGATTAAAAACGGAGGCACTTAGAAGGGAATTGGGAGATCCATTATATTGTAAACAATGCATTTTAAGCTAAGTCATTTTCTAAAGTGCTCTAGGAATCACTAGAGTAGCTCAACTGTTGTATTTAACTTGTCATTACATACGTGAACATTGGCGCCCGCAGTGGGGAATATATTGGGATTTAGAAAACTCAGCATTCTCCAAGGTTTATCATAAACCTAAAGCCACTTGGAAGCATTGTATCATCATTAAGACGAGTTAATATGAACGGTACTATTTCAATTACGATATTCGTTCAAGAAGATAATAAGCCCAAGTATCTTGGAAGGATGATCGGTGATGGTGAAAAAGTGCATATTAGAGTTAAAGCAAAGATTCTAGAACCCAAATATGTTTCAGTTGGAGGAGGAGTAAAAGAACGACAAAAGGAGGTCGTAGACTGTGCAATAGTGAGATCTTTTAATTATCACATGGCTAAGGGCTCGTTTGATGGCCAGGATATGATAGATACAGGATATGATATGGAGTTGGATAAAGTTAGGATATGATATTAACATGATAACATTTATCTTATTATGTGTTGGATGCGGATATGATAACAAACAAGATATCATTATTTATTTTCAATTAAATATAATTAAATAACAAGTTTCCATTGTAGGTGGTTTTATTTTTGGCAAATAAAGATTTACTTTCTTAATAACACAACAGGATAATTTCTAACCCAGCCTAAACATAGGATAGAAATTACAAATGAGTGATAGGATATGATTAAAAAAGGGAATAATAATTTATCATATTCTATTGGTGCATCAAACAAAAAATTAAAATATGATATGATATAATTATCATATCCTACTCACTATCCTGGCCATCAAACGGGCCCTAAGAGTTTTGATAAGCTCCCTGTGAATATAATCATTGTTACCGGAGATAAAGACTTTTCACACCTCATTGCCTTAGTGAAACAGAAATGTTTCAATATAGTAGCGGTCCTGACAGAACAGGGGATGGGGCATAATCAATTAATGCTGGATGCTGATGTTATTTGGAAATTTCGGATTTTATGGATGGTTTACTTCCTGTATTTAAAAAAGCAAACTTCTCACGAGAGACAAGAGGGACGTCCATTGGTTGGATGTGAAACCAAGTTGATGGGAATTGTTGAGTTTCTTCAACAAGAGCGAATACATTCTTCAATGGACAACATGCGCTTGCTTTTTGAAGAGAATCTGATTCTGATTGAAGAAAAGCCGATTTTGATTGAAGAGAATCCGATAGTAAAGTCTAAAAAGAAAAAGGAAGAGACTCCGGAAGCTCCTTTTAGAAAAACATTGGTTATGGCAGTTCTTATGAGCAAAATCGTTGAGGAAATGAACACATATGTTAGAAATCAATTGGCTAAGAGACATGTGTCTTTGGTTTATTCTATGGAACCACCTCACACAGCAACTCATAGAAAAGTGTTTTACTGTTTGGTTGGTACGCACTCGTCTCAGGTCAGCATTTCATCTCCAACTCCTTGTGCTGAGGTATTTCCATTGGAGGTTTGGAAAAACATTGGCAAAGCTATAAAGAAGAATCAAACCTTGCAAAATGAACTAGCCGAATCAACGAATATCTTTGTTGATGCATGTGCACTTCGGAAACATTGCAAGTTTATTAAGCAGTTCTATCTGGATATAATCATTTCGTTCTTTTAATGATCGAACAGTTAGATAGGTTGGATAAAAGCAGTATTTGCTGAAAATCATTTTGAAATAACTGAGTTGTGTGTTCATGATATTTAAGATTCATGCAGAAAGCTTAAATCCGAGCCTTCAGAAATGATGCTTTCAAAAGTCATTACACCACAAAGAATGCATATTGCTGAAAATATAAATCAGAATTTTATCATTTTGGACTTAGATTCTATCACTGCCCCACGGTGCTCAGCTCGACCATGAGCTCCTCCTTCAGAATGCCCAGCTCAGTTCGGCCATGAGCTTCCCCTTCCGCTTGGCCAGCTCAGCTCCACCTTCAGCATGCTCAGCTCGAGCAAAAGTTCTTCTTTCAGTATGCTCAGCTCAGCACATCCTTCGGCATGCTAAGCTCAGCTCGACCAGGAGCTCCTACTTCAGCATGCCTAGCTCAACTCGACCATGAGATCAACCTTTAACATGTGTAGCTCAGCTGCATCATCCAAGTCATGTTGAGCTCAACCATCATCACAAAAAGTTCGGTGTGGTCATGCAGGTCATGTTGAGCTCCACCCGTAGTTCAGCTATGCAAATCATTTGGACATCGACTTGGTCTTCCACACATCATGTACAAACATAGTGACGTGAGTTAGGCGTGCTCTAGCTCTACATGATCTACACATACGAGTGACGTAGGTCACACGTGCTTTAGCTCCACGTGTCCTGTACGGAAGAAATGCATATGAATACCAGAGTTATAGCTTATTGGGCCTAGACATCCAAATCTTGTGAAAGGCCCATTAAGCCTATGAATTGTGGACTATAAAAGAAGGCACTTAGAAGGGAAAGGGGAGATTCATTATATTGTTAACAGTGTATTTTAAGCTAAGTCATTTTCTAAAGTGCTCTAGGAATCACTAGAGCAGCTCACCTATTGTATTTAACTTGTCATTACATACGTGAACATTGGCGCCCGCCGTGGGGAATATATTGGGATTTTGAAAACTCACCATTCTCCAAGGTTTATCATAAACCTAAAGCCATTGGAAGCATTGTATCATCATTAAGAAGAGTTAATATGAACGGTACTATTTCAATTACGATATTCATTCAAAAAGATAATAAGCCCAAGTATCTTGAGAAGCTGGTCGATGATGGTGAAAAAGTGAATATTAGAGTTAAAGCAAAGATTCTAGAACCCAAATATATTACAATTGGTGGAGGAGTAAAAGAACGACAAAAAGAGGTCGTAGACTGTGCAATAGTGAGATCTGTTAATTATCACATGACTAAGAGTTTTGATAAGTTCCCTGTGAATATAATTGTTATCGGAGATTGACTACGGTCTGGCAAGTGCACCAGTCTGTCGTCGAGTAATAATTCACACTCTAGGTGTCTAGAATGACTTCGTATCCACAGGGATCGTGCCGAAGCTTCACTAGCGTTATTTAAGTTTGTGATAGTTTGCATTCGCTTTGGGTTTTGAAAAAGGTTTTATAAAAATAGCGTAATGCTTTGCATAAATAAATAAATAAATAATAAATAATAGATTCAAGAAATATAGAGGCTAGGTATGGTGGTTGGACTCCCTCCTTTTTCATATTTGGCATGATCGGTGTATAACATAGTTACTTAGATTATGTTCGGCGGTGAATTATCCTTGTTGTAGTAATACCTTACTATTACACTATGTCTATTAAAGTTTCCCTACGTTAACAACTAAGGTACCTACGAGAGCCTAACCTCGATGTGTCACATACCCTAATTACTAAGTGAGTTGTTTATAAACATGCATTATAACCTTCACCAATTAACCTCTAGGTCCTAGTATCGGGCTATTCATCTTCTAAGTGCTCAGATCACACCTAGTGCATGATTCCATCTCCTGGAGTCAACGGATCTCTCCTCATATACTCATATATATATATATATATATATATATATATATATATATATATAAACACTTTTTCTTGTGTCCTAATCAGAGCGGAGCTTCACCGACAACTTGAACATAAACATAACCTGAGAACTTGGACCCCCAAAGGTCCAGCAAGTACACAAAACAGAGAGTTAGATTACATAATGCAAATAATTAATGCAAGAGTAAAGGTACACTTACATTCAAATTGTAACTCAACTAGATAAACATTTATCTCTCTCATATTATCCAATATACATATATGAAAGCATTCGAAAACACTAATCTAGCAATACATGTAAGTATTTAATTCACGTCATCAAAAGCAAGTAACTACAATCATTACTAAAGGTCATGTATCACTTACCACATAATTAATGCACATATTCCTAATGCAACTAATGTCACAATTCATGTCATGTCACCCTAGATACGACTAATGCATGTGGTACCATTTCATCATCATAGGCTTTCGGATATATATAATCCTTCATCATCATAGGCTTGGATAAATCCAAAATTCATCATCATAGGCTTTTCATGTATGCATAAATGTACAATTATCAAACATATGATACTAATATCACATCATCATCATCATCTTAATATGGATAACTTAATCCATCGTCATCATCATAAGCCTCGGATAATATAATCCAAGAATTCCACATCATAATTCATCATCATAATACATCAACAATTAAGTCATCATAAATCATAAACTTAATTCGTCATCATAAATCATCATCATATTATCATCATATGTCAATATCACAATCATCCACATAATTCATTATCATAATAAGGTACATCATCAATTCAATTCATGTATCAATACTAAATAGGTTCATACCACATCTTTAATACATATTCATCGTCATCATTAAAATAGTGATTTAAACTCAATTAAACACATCAAACGATTAAAAACAAGTAGTATAAGTATTAGGAACCAAAAATAAGGTTGAGACTCAAAACTAGGCTCAAAAGTAGGTCCCATAGGCTCAAGCCATGCCTAAGCCCATGCCTAGACTTGAAACTGTGTATTCTGCGCAATTCTGGGCGCATTATAAGCAACATACAGCTCCAAGAAGCCTCCCTGCGCAATCTTTGGCACATTCTGCGCAACATACACCTCCCAAAAGCCTCCCTGCGCAATCTTGGGCACATTCTACGCAAAAGACAGCTCCCAGAAACCTTCTTGCGCAATCTGGGTCATATTCTACGCAGAAGGCAGAAATTTCCTGCAGAATTTTGCAGGTTTGATCTATTCACCAAATCGGCCATAACTCGAGCTACGTTGATTCAAATGAGATGGGTAAACATGCGTTGGAAAGCTAAGAACGAGACCTACAACTTACATGTTTAACAAAAATTCCATTTTGAAGTGAAAAGGGGTCAAAAATGACGATATCTCTTCAGACTTTATAAAAGACAGTTTTTCTTACACATAAAAAATACTACAATCTTTGTTTGTCAAAAAAAAAAATACAATCTTTGATTTTCCAAATCACAAGTTAAAACCTATTAACCCAAAATTTCCTAAATCATCATCCATGTTATTTGAACCTTAACAAACATCATTTTCAACAATATTTCCACATTAATCATACAAGGTTCATTCATCAAAGCTCATAATAATCACATAAACTCATTTTTGCATAAAAACCCATTTTTCCCATCAATAACACAATCAACTCATCTTTCTATTATACTAAAAGTGGATCTGCTTTTTCAAGTTGCAAAACCTAAACCCTAATCGATGATGTCATCCATGATGCCTTTATGATGTCATTTTGTTACATGGACCAATTATATGCAAGCATGTGTTTAATTAGGGCACACATGGATTCCAACTAAGCCCTATTTTAGCTTTGACCAATGATTAAGTCGCATGTAATTAATTTAGAATCCACATCAATTCTCACTCAATCCACATGTAACCCTAAGCTCTATATACATGTTTATCTCTCATCACATGCAACTTTCTTTTCATAGTCACATGATGCCATCATTGCTTTCTATCATGATTATTCCTATTACTAGCTATTCCTATCATGATTACCCCTATTTCCACTATTTATCATCATTACATATTGTACATCTATTGGACATGCATTGGCTCATTCTTCTTATATAAACTCTCCTCACAACATTTTCACCCACTTCTCTCTTCCTCAGCTCACGCCTCTCTCTCTATGCCACATTCACTTAACTTTCCTTTTTACTTGAACTCACATTTCCCTCTTTTTTCTTTCTTTGCTCTCTCCCTCTCTCTTCATAAATAACATTATTTTCTTTTTTTGTTATTTATATCTTCATAAAAAAATGATTTGGAAACAACAAATTTTTCTTAAAAAATGATCTAGAAACAAAGAATTCCCCTTTTGTTATGAATAATTGTAGGTGGATGTCCATAGTCTTGGCCCATATCATTGGCCCATATGTTTTCCTATATATAGGACCTATGTTACAATGTAAAACACACTTGTGAATGAGAAATACAATAGTTCTCTATTCTCTTTCTCTCTTCCATCTTCTCTCTATCTCTATTCTTTTGTCTATTACTTTATTTCATAACACGTTATCAGCACGATAGTCTCTTCTAAATAATTCTTTCTAGAATTTGTAAGTTTTCCCCTTCTCTTTATTTTTATGTATGAATTTTATAATTCTAGTTTTTTTTATTCAGATCTTTATTTTTTATAATGATTTACAACTTATGGTCCAGAAGCACCATAGTTAAATTTTTAAAATATGAATCATGAATATTCATAGTCTACGATCCAGAAGCATCGTGGTGAAATTTTTGAAATATGAATCCTGAAGATTCATAGCATGATAAAATTTTAAAATATGAATCCCGAAGATTCATGACTTTATGTATTTGGATGTTCGATATTGTTCGAGTTTCGTGACCGACAACAGTATGGTGAAGCATCTTATGCTTCGTGACCGACACAAATATGTTCTGCACTCTTTTTCCCTTCACCATGGTTTTATCCCACTGGGTTTTCCTGGTAAGGTTTTTAATGAGGCATATCCTCGATGGACATCCAAGGGGGAGTGTTATGAATAATTGTAGGTGGATGTCCATAGTCTTGGCCCATATCATTGGCCCATATGTTTTCCTATATATAGGACCTATGTTACAATGTAAAACACACTTGTGAATGAGAAATACAATAGTTCTCTATTCTCTTTCTCTCTTCCATCTTCTCTCTATCTCTATTCTTTTGTCTATTACTTTATTTCATAACACCTTTTGTATAAAGAAATTACAAAGGAATATAATAAGGGAAAAAAATTTGATATGGAAACAAAGAATTTTCTTAGAGAATATTTATAAAAAGAAAGAAATATAATTACTTTTTCTTTCATGTCAATCTCATATTTTTAATTTCTAAATATAACACACAACAAAGATGGAAATAATATACAAAAATATTAGAATTGCAGTAAAAAAATATAGAAATGAGTCACTGTGAACAAAAATCATTATCTTCCACGTAATAGTACAACTTCACAAACATAAAAAATAATAATTAAATTCAGGATCATAAACTTAGTGATTCATTACATGAATGTTTCAGTTTTTGCAATTAAGCACCAAATCAACAACTTGAAACAAAAAGCAACTTCTTACTCACAATATCCTCAAGCAATAAAACTGAAAGATTAGCTTCCCAAGTATTAGAGTGAAAAACAGTGACATGAATGAGAATATGAGAAGAATGAGGAGCATAAGTATGAAAAGTCATTGAATGAGGAGCAAGAAGAAGTGTGAGATTTCCACACCACTTTAGTCTTGAAAAGTCATTGCCAATTAAATTGATGCAGTTACTACCAAACAGTTTCTTCCACTGTAACAAAACAATAAAATTGAGAACATGATTAGAAGAATGTAAAAAAGGAAAACAGGACCAAGAAGATTAAAATTAAAATATTCATTCATCAAGATTTCATCCCCAATTAAACAATCAGAACTTATCATATTCATAGGCTTATTTTGTTCTAAATTTTTTAATTATTCAAATAGAAAAATATCCAAACAGAAAATAAATACAAAATAATCTTAAAAACCAAATAATCTTAAAAACAGAGAGAGGAAAGGAGAAGTGATTGCATACAAAATAATCTTAAGAACCAAGATTCAAACAGAAAATATAAACACATCCAAATAAATCATCTTTCTTATAAAAAAAAATACATACAAAATCTACAAAATATTCAAACTATATTTTTTGTTGTTGATTTTGTTGCTTGCATGTGTGAGAGAAGTTGAAAAGATGACAACACTAAATATAGCAAAAAAAGGGTAAAACATGAGGTTTTCAGAGAAAAGGAGAGTTGACAGAAAAAATTACACTAAGAAATTATGAAGGAAAAAAAAATACATACAGTAAAGTGCAAAAAAAATCCCAAAGCCCTAAATCTAGAACAAATCTCAGCCTTTATCATTTATCATCACCTTGCAAAAATAAAAAGAGAAATAAGAGCAAAAAGAGAAAAAAAAAACGAAAACAAACAGAAAAGAAGAGATGAGAAGAGAGAGAAGGGAGAAGAGATGAAAAAAACGAAAACAAATCACCAGCCTTTTTCCGGTATCGACTGTTAGACTACTAGGCTACCACTTAGAAGGGGGGTTGAATAAGTGGCTTCGTTAATCAACGACAATTTAAAAAATTATTTGATTAAAAACAATGCGCGGAAGCACCACCGGATCGGTAGTCTACTTTGCACCTTTTGACCAAAGGAAAGATAGTATAGCCTTGAACGAATTAGGAAAATTATCGGAACGCTTAATGCAAAATATCCAAATTTAATCGATTAACAAAAACAGTCCCAAACAAGTTATACGATTTGATATTCAAATTCAATCACAATCAAGATAATCGCAATTGAACCTTTGTGCACACTTACGAACACAAAACTTCAATTGACACAAAATATAAGCGAATTGCATAAAGTAAGAATTTAAAGCGAATCGACACACAAGAGATGATTAGGGAGTTCCCCGGCTTTCGTGTCGTCCTCGCGGTCGGCCGGGTACGTCTCCCCCCAAATAACCAAACGGGTTATTTGAGAGTATTATTGATTAAAAACAGTTTGAACACAAGTGCACAATTTACAATGAATCCAATAAACCTATATTGACTCAAAAGTAAAACTATGCTAAACCTCAATCGACGAACGAATCTTCACCCTCTGATTCCAACGATTTTACCCGTGCAACTCCTTGCAACAATCGTCCAGCTGAGTCCTTCAATTCTTCTCGATTGATCCTTCAAGATATCGAACAATCTTGAATCCCTAGAGAGCAACCAAACCTCCTTCGCAAATCAACCCGATCACGATTCTGATTCACCGCGAATCGTACCGAACGTTATCGATCAAGCGTACAACTTCAATTGGATTGATCCTGTGACAACCCGTTTTTCAAAGGCCAGAAAAGGCACTATATATATATTTTTTTTTGTACACATCAGAGTTACGCATAAAAGATTTTAAATGAGCCGGCATTCAAATATACAAAAGAACTCATTACCATAAGGTGCTTCGACAAGCAAAGTGTATTCCAGAGTAATTACAATTCAAGTCTAAGTATTCAAATACTTACAACAAAACAAAGTTAGAAACCCTATGCTAACCAAAAAGCACGGTGTACAACCCACACCGGCGCATAGTCTAACTAAGCTAAAGTTCCAACCGCTCACTGGGGCCTGGAACAGCCACCGTCGTCACCACGACCTAACCCATCATCTGGGTGGGATGAGCCCGCAAATGAAAGAAAGGGTCACCACAAAATAAAAGTATATATATATATAACCAGTGCGAAAGATGTACACATAACAAGTTTCCACACACACAAGAGAAAGCTCTTTAACACAGAAGCAATTCCCACCAACGGGCTTAAAATATCATGCACACCGAGCCTAATGCAGACTTCTACAATGAGTGTGGTAGATTCCCCATTGCCACATGCATATGAATTCCGGAAGTCAGTAATCATAATCAATAAAACCACAAAGGGTTAGGATGGATCCATTCCCGATAATCGCACCCCGCAGTCCATTCCCGATAACCGCTTATTGGACTCAATAATTCCCGTAGGAGTAAGGTGGATCCATTCCCGATAACCACGTACTATGAATGCATGAGCATACGATTCCCCTTATATGCTAATGCAACACATACATATCGTACACGCATATGTAATCACACCACAACAACACATACATATACATCTAATCATATGTATTTAATCACTTGTTCATACACATATTTCACCAAACATGTGTAAGACAACGAATCATGTATTTACCACGATCTCATATCGAGAATACATCACAAAAACATGCCAAGCACACCACCAATTGCAACACAGCAAAATCTAAAGCATGTTTAACAAAACCGTTTGAAAAGACGGAAATAAAGTGGAGCCCTTACCTCGGCAAGCACTCACAACAAGCAACGTTCACACAACACTACGTGCTCCCTAAAACAAGCAACGGACAATCAATACATCGTTTCCAAACCCAATGTATTGAAACTACATCAAAACCCCAAAAACTCTAAAGGTTTCTAAGAAAAATTCACTCTTTCGGATACCATACCAAAATCTATCGTATTGATCAACCACCATGAGTTATTTGTACTATTTTTAGGACCCAAAACAATTGTCAAAAGTCTTAAATAATTTGAAATGCAAAATGGCCGTTTTCTTGCGTTATAAGTTACGTACTTTCCGAGTACCCGAAAAACTCGTTTCCAATCCCAACCACTTCCATAAATTAATAAAAAGGGATTAGAAAGCTAAAAACCAAGTTTAGAAATCAGAATCCAAAATTTCAACTCTCAGGGCTCGCCCTGGCGAGTTGGTGGTGAGTGAAGGCAGTGAGTACTGGTCTTACTCGCTCTGGAGCTCGCCCTGGCGTGTTGTCATGACCTGTGACACTCGCCCTGGCGAGTAACCACTCGCTCAGCGAGTTTCACCTGTCATGACAGCAAAAGATAGCAACTCACACCACCTTTTTCCACCCAAGCCTAGTTTGATTCTATTAGTCCCCAACATCTTTTCAGGGCACAAAAGCAAACCATTTTCATAAGCAAGCAATTCATTTCCGAAAGTTTGTTGGTTGCTTCGAGTGCAAGTTATTTGATTTTTCATTTCCAAAATCAAAACCAAATCCAAGCACAAGTTTTATTACGGGCCTTAACCGTCCGGTAATCATTTTCAAACATGTTTTCAATGTAAAAAGTAACACCACATGTCACAAGAGTTTTAACCCACTTGGACCCCAAAAACACTACACAAAACACTTAGGAAATATTTTCATAAACCCCAAAATATTTTTCATCGGATTTTTCTAAAACAAAACCATACAACGCATTCCCCTTTTGCCCAAAGGTTCAAAGACAACGTTTCTTTTCAAAACCTTACAACTTAACCACATGTTATTGATCAATACATAACCAACTCAAAACCCTAACTTTTCTCATGAGATTTTTCACCAACTCATGGAAAACAAAAACAACAAAGCCTACACGTGTTTCTCTAAACCTCATGAACAACTTTCATGAAACAAGAATCAATTCCTAACATTTCATCTTATGAACATAATCTAAAACTCACAACTCCAAGAGTTTTAATCAACCAAAATGAAAAGGAAAAGAGTGGTTACCTTAAGAAGTGATTCTCTATAACAATTCCACAAAGCTCCCAAGCTTAAAATGGAGTGAAATGGTGAAGAATAGAAAATTTGTGAAGGTTGGAAAGTAACAATGAAGTTCACGTGAAAGAGAGAAAGAATGAGAGTGAATATGTGATGTTTTTCTAAGTCCACAATCAACAAACCTCCTTACTATGTCAAGGCTCTTGCTAACTCATGGCCATTGGATCAAAAGACAAAATGCCAAGACAAAACCCTAGCCATTGGATCAAACCAAACCAAACCCACTTGAGATAAAACTCAACACCTCTAAGAAACACTCACACGTTCAGCTCTCGCGCGTCGCGATGAACGTAAAACACAAAAACATAAAACCTACGGAAAGAACGTCTAACGTTTAACATTTCCAAAACTTATCGCCGAATCTTTTTCCGCGACTGTAATTTTCTTCCATACCTTAGAAAATTATTCTCAGAACATATCCTAACTCGCGCAGATATATAAAACTTCCATCTGAAACCTCACTTAAAACAGACGCAATAAGATTTTACAACGACGGGTAAAATCCTACTCGTTTTTCCAAAAACAAGAATAATCCAAAACTCGTTATTCTGTATACACATATAACTTCTTATTCAAGCAACAGGATCACAAGACAAAAGTCTGTACAATTACAGTGCACGAGCACAAAACAGACTCGATTACA
This sequence comes from Trifolium repens, assembly GCA_030408175.1. Lineage (NCBI taxonomy): Eukaryota > Viridiplantae > Streptophyta > Magnoliopsida > Fabales > Fabaceae > Trifolium > Trifolium repens. Next base: position 20,959,705 of record CP125845.1, on the reverse strand, counting down.
GCAAAACCTAATAATTACACGATGTTTCACCACACGAACACATCGAAACCCTAATATTCCTTAAACCAACTATACAATGAAATCTTGGGTCTTACAATACTACCCCCCTAAAAGAAGTTTCGTCCTCGAAACTTAGACATCGTCGAACAAACCGGGGTATAATTCTTTCATCTTACTCTCGAGCTCCCAGGTGGTATCTCCTGTAGCTTCGTTCCATATTACCTTCACTAAAGGTATCTCTTTCGTTCTCAAGCGCTTCATCTTCCTATCCGCAATCTTGATCGGCGGAACCGCAAATGACAAGTTATCCCTCAACTGGATGTCATCTGGTGTGATCACATGTGACGGATCCGGTGTATACTTCCGCAATTGCGACACATGGAACACGTCATGAATCAAAGATAGTACCGGTGGCAACGCGATCCGGTAAGCCACCTTTCCAATCCGTTCCAAAATCTGATAAGGTCCTATAAACTTTGGAGTCAACTTCTTTGCTTTCAAAGCCCTTCCAACGCCAGTCGTTGGTGTAACTCGGAGAAATACGTGATCTCCCTCCTCAAACTCTAAAGGCCTCCGACGCCTATCCGCATAACTCTTTTGTCGATCTTGAGCAACCTTCATCATTGCCCTTATCTTTCGGACCTTGTCCGTCGTCTGTTGTACCATTTCCGGTCCTACTATCATACTTTCCCCATCTTGGTACCAACACAAAGGAGTCTGACATCTCCTCCCATACAAAGCCTCGTATGGTGCCATTCCAATACTCGCGTGGAAACTGTTGTTGTATGTGAATTCTATCAATGGTAATACATCATCCCAACTTCCACGATCATCCAATACACATGCTCTCAACAAATCTTCTAAAGATTGATTTGTTCTCTCGGTCTGCCCATCTGTCTGAGGATGGTAGGCGGAACTCAATCTCAATTTCGTCCCCAACGCCTCGTGCAAAGTCCTCCAAAAGTGTGAAGTAAACTTTGGGTCTCGATCCGACACTATACTTGACGGAATCCCATGTAACCTCACAATCTCAGCAATGTAAATATCGGTCAACTTTGCCGCTGTATCCGTAGTCTTTACCGGTAGAAAATGAGCGGACTTTGTCAAACGATCCACTATCACCCAAATGGAATCATGCTTCCTCCTGGTCTTAGGTAACCCAGTGATGAAATCCATAGAAATGCTATCCCACTTCCACTCGGGGATATCTAATGACTGCAGCATCCCTGCTGGTCTCTGATGTTCAATCTTCGCCTTCTGACAAGTCAGACACGATGCCACATACTCAGCCACATCCTTTTTCATACCCGGCCACCAGAAATCATGCCTCAGGTCTTGATACATCTTCGTTGCTCCGGGATGTATGCTAAGTTTACTCTTGTGTGCCTCCCCTAGAATGGTGTTTCTCAAGTTCATAGCATCGGGTACACACACTCTACCTTGACACCTCAAGATGTTGTCCGATCCCACCTTGAAATCTCGGTTGGTTTCTCGAACAATCAAAGCTCTTTTCTCCATGAGAAACTTGTCATCTTGACAATTAGCAATATCCTCCAATAACCCGCTTGAGATGGTAATCATACCCAGTCTCATATTCCCTAAAGCAAACTCTACCTCTAGGTGCAAGTCACGAAACTCTCTCAACAACTCTTGTTGACTAGCCATTTGTGCCGAACAAACCGACACACTCTTCCTACTCAAAGCATCGGCTACCACATTAGCCTTTCCAGGATGGTATTCTAACATAAAGTCGAAGTCTTTCAATGTTTCCATCCATCTCCTCTGTCGCATATTTAGCTCTTTCTGATCGAACAGATACTTAAGACTTTTATGGTCACTAAACACGACAAAAGTGCAACCATAAAGATGATGTCTCCAAATCTTCAATGCAAAAACAACGGCCGCAAGCTCTAAATCGTGCGTAGGATAATTCTTTTCATGCACTTTCAGCTGTCTTGACGCATAAGCTACTGCTCTCTTGTGTTGCATCAACACACAACCCAACCCTTGATGAGAAGCATCACAATAAACCTCATACGGTTCATCCGACTGTGGTAACACCAACACTGGTGAAGTCGTCAATCGCTCCTTCAACAACTGAAAACTCAACTCACACTTCTCAGTCCACGCAAATGGTTGATCTTTCCGCGTAAGTTGTGTCATCGGTGCCACAATCTTAGCAAAACCTTCAATGAATCTCCGGTAATAACCGGCCAAACCCACAGAACTTCTCACATCAGTCACTGTTTGAGGCTGCTTCCATGAAAGTACCGTATCAATCTTGGCTGGATCCACGGCTATTCCCTCTTTTGATATAACATGGCCAAGGAAATTCACCTCTTCCAACCAAAAGTCACACTTTGACGGGTTTGCATACAGCTTACTTTCCCGCAACACTTGCAATACTAGACGAAGATGCTCTACATGTTCTTCTTCATTCTTCGAATACACTAGGATGTCATCAATAAACACCACCACAAACTTGTCCAAGAATGAGTGGAATATCCGATTCATGTAAGCCATAAAGATAGCAGGTGCATTCGTCACTCCAAACGGCATCACTAAGAACTCATAATGCCCATAACGCGTTCTAAACGCCGTTTTCTGAACTTCCTCATCTCGCACTCTTATCTGGTGATATCCAGATTTCAATTCGATCTTGGAAAACACTGAGGCTCCCCTCAACTGATCCATCAAATCATCAATACGCGGCAGTGGATATCGGTTATTGATAGTCACCTTATTAAGCTTCCGATGATCCACACACAGACGAGACTTACCATCCTTCTTTTTAACCAATAAGACAGGTGCTCCCCAAGGCGACACACTAGGCCTTATAAAGCCCTTCTCAAACAAGTCCTCAATCTGACTTTTTAACTCTACCAACTCAGCTGGAGCCATCCGATAAGCTGATTCCGAAATCGGACCCGTACCCGGTTGCAAATCAATAAAGAATTCCACCTCTCTACACGGAGGAAAAGCTGGAATCTCTGATGGAAACACATCTTGGAAATCCTGAACCACACGAATTTCCTCAATTCGAATCTCCGACGTCACTCCTAAACTAGCAAGTGAAACTATCTCCGGCTCTCCATTACACATAACCACAGAAAGCCGATTTGCAGACAAGTACCTTCGCACACCTGGCTCGGGAAAGAAAACCAATTTCCGAGCGCAGTCTAGAATCACATAATGATAAGACAACCAATCCATCCCGAGGATGATCTCGAGAGATAAAAGCGGTAGACAGACCAAATTGACCAGAAAATCCCTATTCTGGATTACTACTAAACAATGCAAACATGCAGTATTCACTATCAAATCCTTAGCAGGAGTCAAAACATTCAAATCAAACGGAAGAACAGAAACATTCAAACTCAAACGATTTGCACAAGCCAAAGATATGAATGAGTGGGTTGCCCCCGTGTCAATCAAAGCAGTTAAAGAATTACCTGCGATGTGACAGCTCTCGTGGATGGCATTGCTAGCCTGCCCACTCAACTCAGTGCCCATACAGTAAGCACGTGCCTTTGCCGCCGGTCTAGTACCTTGTGAGCCTTGCGCCGCATTTGCCGACGGCCCGGCCTTTGGGGCCTTGCACTCTCTAGCCACATGCCCCGGCTTCTTACAATTATAACAAACATTTGCCGCGGTCGGACATTCATTAGCATAGTGGCCCACCTCGCCACACTTGAAACAACCTTGTTTCACCCTATTTTGGTTCCCTTGGTTCACCGACCTTCCTTGTCCCTTACTGTTCTGTGGACGATCATACGGCTTACCATCTTGTTTCCCACGATTCTGAGTCGAACCACGATCATTGGTACGACTTGGTCCTCCAGCACTAAAACCACTTTGGCGGTTCACCCGCTTGTTTCTCATATCCTCAACCTCTTGACACTTCTCAACCAGCACTTGAAAGTGTCGAATCCCTAACGGCACCACTGCGTCTTGCAGCTCGTACCTCAAACCATCTTGAAAGCGACGGCACATATAAACCTCATCTATCCCATCCCTAAAGAAGCGGAAGAAACGGGATAGTGATTCAAACTTCTTGGAGTAAGCCTCCACATTCATGCTACCCTGCCTCAGTCTCAAGAACTCTTCTTCGTACCTTTCCCTCGCAGTCTCGGGAAAGTACTTGGCTAAAAACCTCCTCTTGAAGTTCTCCCAATTCAATTCTTCATGAACATTCTCCATGATCAGTCGGGTGTTCCTCCACCAATACTCAGAACCCCCGAGTAACTGATAGGTAGCTAAGACCACCTTCTCTCCTTCTGGACAATGAATTGCCCCGAATATCCTCTCCACAGATTGGAGCCATAAATCAGCAGTTTCCGGACCTCCCTCCCCATTAAACTTTGGAGGAGTTTGATGGTTGAAATTCGAAAAGAGTCTAGATCCAACAGCAAGTATTTCTCTTTCGCGCTTTTCCAGATCTCTCTGCGCCTTAGCATGGCTCTGAGCAGTCACAGCCGCTGCCATCGTATGCATGGCATAAGCCATCTGGTTTATATCAGCATTATCCGCCATAGGTGTTGTAAGTGCCCTTCTTGGAGGCATTCTATTCTGCACAATACCAATTCTGATTAGATTCCTTATCCAGACATTTCTGAGTCTCAACAGAAAATCTCATCCAACGGTTACTAACTCGTAACCCGACACAGAACAAACACTAGAACCGACACGATACTAGCTATGTTCTAACCGACTCTGAACTAACGACTCAAGTATACACTTTCCCTTTGAAGATTTAAAGCCGTGCTCTGATACCAATTGTGACAACCCGTTTTTCAAAGGCCAGAAAAGGCACTATATATATATTTTTTTTTTGTACACATCAGAGTTACGCATAAAAGATTTTAAATGAGCCGGCATTCAAATTTACAAAAGAACTCATTACCATAAGGTGCTTCGACAAGCAAAGTGTATTCCAGAGTAATTACAATCCAAGTCTAAGTATTCAAATACTTACAACAAAACAAAGTTAGAAACCCTATGCTAACCAAAAAGCACGGTGTACAACCCACACCGGCGCATAGTCTAACTAAGCTAAAGTTCCAACCGCTCACTGGGGCCTGGAACAGCCACCGTCGTCACCACGACCTAACCCATCATCTGGGTGGGATGAGCCCGCAAATGAAAGAAAGGGTCACCACAAAATAAAAGTATATATATATATAACCAGTGCGAAAGATGTACACATAACAAGTTTCCACACACACAAGAGAAAGCTCTTTAACACAGAAGCAATTCCCACCAACGGGCTTAAAATATCATGCACACCGAGCCTAATGCAGACTTCTACAATGAGTGTGGTAGATTCCCCATTGCCACATGCATATGAATTCCGGAAGTCAGTAATCATAATCAATAAAACCACAAAGGGTTAGGATGGATCTATTCCCGATAATCGCACCCCGCAGTCCATTCCCGATAACCGCTTATTGGACTCAATAATTCCCGTAGGAGTAAGGTGGATCCATTCCCGATAACCACGTACTATGAATGCATGAGCATACGATTCCCCTTATATGCTAATGCAACACATACATATCGTACACGCATATGTAATCACACCACAACAACACATACATATACATCTAATCATATGTATTTAATCACTTGTTCATACACATATTTCACCAAACATGTGTAAGACAACGAATCATGTATTTACCACGATCTCATATCGAGAATACATCACAAAAACATGCCAAGCACACCACCAATTGCAACACAGCAAAATCTAAAGCATGTTTAACAAAACCGTTTGAAAAGACGGAAATAAAGTGGAGCCCTTACCTCGGCAAGCACTCACAACAAGCAACGTTCACACAACACTACGTGCTCCCTAAAACAAGCAACGGACAATCAATACATCGTTTCCAAACCCAATGTATTGAAACTACATCAAAACCCCAAAAACTCTAAAGGTTTCTAAGGAAAATTCACTCTTTCGGATACCATACCAAAATCTATCGTATTGATCAACCACCATGAGTTATTTGTACTATTTTTAGGACCCAAAACAATTGTCAAAAGTCTTAAATAATTTGAAATGCAAAATGGCCGTTTTCTTGCGTTATAAGTTACGTACTTTCCGAGTACCCGAAAAACTCGTTTCCAATCCCAACCACTTCCATAAATTAATAAAAAGGGATTAGAAAGCTAAAAACCAAGTTTAGAAATCAGAATCCAAAATTTCAACTCTCAGGGCTCGCCCTGGCGAGTTGGTGGCGAGTGAAGGCAGTGAGTACTTGTCTTACTCGCTCTGGAGCTCGCCCTGGCGTGTTGTCATGACCTGTGACACTCGCCCTGGCGAGTAACCACTCGCTCAGCGAGTTTCACCTGTCATGACAGCAAAAGACAGCAACTCACACCACCTTTTTCCACCCAAGCCTAGTTTGATTCTATTAGTCCCCAACATCTTTTCAAGGCACAAAAGCAAACCATTTTCATAAGCAAGCAATTCATTTCCGAAAGTTTGTTGGTTGCTTCGAGTGCAAGTTATTTGATTTTCCATTTCCAAAATCAAAACCAAATCCAACCACAAGTTTTATTACGTGCCTTAACCGTCCGGTAATCATTTTCAAACATGTTTTCAATGTAAAATGTAACACCCCGTTTTCATAACGCAAAAAGGGCATTATTTTTTTTTTTCTTTTTTTTTTTTTTTTACAAACATTCAGAGTGCGCAAAACATTTTTAATTGAGCCGACATTAAATATTACAAACGAACCATATATATATATCACACCATATATATATTGTATCCGAAAATGCTAAGTGTAAACCTGAATAATTACAATCCATAAGTCTATGTGCTTACAAGCACTAACTAACCAAAGGAAGTTAGAAAGTCCTATGCTAAACAAAAAGCACAGTGCACAAACACACCGGCGCATAGTCTAACTAAAACTACCACTCCAGCTCCAACACGAGCTCGCTATGGCCTAGAGCTGCCAACACCATCCTCTCGACCTACATCGTCATCTGGGGTGGGATGAGCCCGCAAATGAAAGAAAGGGTCACCACAAAAATAAAAGTATATATATATAACCGGTGCGAGAGATTGTACACATAACAAATATTTCCACAAAGCACAAGAGAAAGCTCTTAAAACATTCAACAATTCCCGCCAACGGGCTTATATATATAGTGCACAACAAGCCTAATGCAGACTTCTACAATGGGTGTGGTACTACCAGAGCTACCACGTGCAAATGAATTCCGGAATTACTAATCATAACCAATAAAACCGCAAAGGGTTAAGGTGGATCCACTCACGCAATCACACCCCGTGGTCCACTCACGCAACCACTTATTGTACTCAAAAAGATCCCGTAGGATTTTGGGTGGGTCCACTCACGCAACCAACACCCCGTAGTCCACTCACGCAACTACGCACAATGAATGCATGAGCATACGATCCCCTACATATGCTAATGCCACACATACATACCTCTCAAGCATATGTAACTAAATCATAGCAATTCATACATATATTTTCAAAATCATATGTAAATTGCACAAGTAATTTAAACATGTTCCCATCAACGGGCATACATAACACAAACATGTCAAACCGTTTTAAAAGACAGAATTAAAGTGGAGCCCTTACCTCGGCAAGCTTCCGTCAATAACACACGCTCAAACAACACAACGCGCTTCCTAAAACAAGCAGCGTAACAATCAATACATTGTTCTCTAACCAATAGTATTGAAACTACACCAAAACCCCAAAACCTAAAGGTTTCTAAGGAAAATCCACTCTTTCGGATATCATACCAAAATCTATCGTATTGATCAACCACCATGAGTTATTTGTACTATTTTTAGGACCCAAAACAATTGTCAAAAGTCTTAAATAAATTTGAAATGCAAAATGGCCGTTTTCTTGCGTTATAAGCTACGCACTTTCCGGGTACCCAAAAACCCCGTTTCCAATCCCAATCACTTCCATAAATTAATAGAAAGGGATTAGAAAGTTAAAAACCAAGTTAGGACATCAGAATGCAAAATTTTGGGTCCCAGGGGTCGCTAGAGGTCGCTGGGCGACCACCTGGCGATGGCAAGTCAGAACTTCCACGCCCAGGGCGAAGGCTGGCGACCAACTGGTCGCTAAGCTACCATCTGGTCGCTGGGCGACCACACCAGGACAGAACTGGTTTTCTTCATGACAGCAACAGCAAAACTTGGTTTACTCAATTTTCACCCAAAACAACTTTTCACGCAACACACCACATACGTATAGTATTGGTTCCCAACAACCGTTTTCACAACAAAGCATTACATTTCCGAAATTATGTTGGTTGCTTCGAGTGCAAGTTATTTGGTTTTCATTTCCAAAATCAAAACCAAATCCAAGCACAAGTTTTATTACGGGTCTCAACCGTCCGGTAATCATTTTCAAACATGTTTTCAAAATGAAAAGCAACACCACATGTCACAAGAGTTTTTTTAAACCTCTTGGACCTCAAAAACACTACTCAAAACACTTAGGAAAATATTTTCATAAACCCCAAAATATTTTTCATCGGATTTTCTAAAACAAAATCATACAACGCATTTCCCTTTTGCCCAAAGGTTCAAAGACAACTTTTCTTTTCAAAACCTTACAACATAACCACATGTTATTGATCAATACACAAACCAACCAAAACCCTAACTTTTCTCATGAGATTTTTCACCAACTCATGGAAAACAAAAACAACAAAGCCTAGCATGCTTACTAAACTCTCATGAACAACATTCATGAAACAAAAACCATGTAAAGTAACATTTCCTAACAAACCCTCAAGAGAACATAAACCCAAAAACTCTTAAACTCTATAAGTCTACCAACCTAAGAGATGAGAAGAGAGGATTACCTTAAGAAAGTGATTCTCTATAACTTTCCTCAAAGCTCCAAAGCTTGAAATGGAGTGAAATGGTGAGGAAATGAAAATTTGTGAAGGTTGGAAATGAAAGTAATGGAGTCTACGTGAAAGAGAGAAAGAAATGAGTGAAATATGTGATGTTTTCTAAGTGACCAAGTGACCAAACCTCCTTACTATGCCATAACTCTTGCTCACTCATGGCCATTGGATCAAAAACAAAATGCCAAGACAAAACCCTAGCCATTGGATCAAACCAAACCAAATCCACTTGAGATAAAACTCAACACCTCTAAGAAACACTCACACGTTCAGCTCTCGCGCGTCGCGATGAACGTAAAACACAAAAACATAAAACCTACGGAAAGAACGTCTAACGTTTAACATTTCCAAAACTTATCGCCGAATCTTTTTCCACGACTGTAATTTTCTTCCATACCTCAGAAAATTAATCTCAGAATATATCCTAACTCGCGCAGATATATAAAACTTCCATCCGAAATCTCACTCAAAACAGACGCAATAAGATTTTACAACGACGGTTAAAATCCTACTCGTTTTTCCAAAAACAAGAATAATCCACAACTTATTATTCTGAAACCACAAGTAACTTCTTATTCAAGCAACAGGATCACAAGACAAAAGTCTGCACAATTACAGTGCACGAGCACTAAACAGACTCGATTACAGCAAAAGCTAATAATTACACGATGTTTCATCACACGAACACATCGAAACCCTAATATTCCTTAAACCAACTATACAATGAAATCTTGGGTCTTACAATACTACCCCCCTAAAAGAAGTTTCGTCCTCGAAACTTAGACATCGTCAAACAATCTGGGGTATAATTCCTTCATCTTACTCTCGAGCTCCCAGGTGGTATCTCCCGTAGCTTCATTCCATATTACCTTCACTAAAGGTATCTCTTTCGTTCTCAAACGCTTCATCTTCCTATCCGCAATCTTGATCGGCGGAACCTCAAATGACAAATTATCCCTCAGCTGGATGTCATCTGGTGTGATCACATGTGATGGATCCGGTGTATACTTCCGCAATTGCGACACATGGAACACATCATGAATCAAAGATAGTACCGGTGGCAACGCGATCCGATATGCTACCTTCCCAACCCGTTCCAAAATCTGATAAGGCCCTATAAACTTCGGAGTCAACTTCTTTGCTTTCAAAGCCCTTCCAACACCAGTTGTTGGGGTAACACGGAGAAATACATGGTCTCCCTCCTCAAACTCTAAAGGCCTCCGACGCCTATCCGCATAACTCCTTTGTCGATCTTGAGCAACCTTCATCATTGCCCTTATCTTTCGGACCTTGTCCGTCGTCTGTTGTACCATTTCCGGTCCTACTATCAAACTTTCCCCATCTTGGTACCAACACAAAGGAGTCTGACATCTCCTCCCATACCAAGCCTCATATGGTGCCATTCCGATAGTCGAATGGTAACTATTGTTGTACGTGAACTCTATCAACGGCAACACGTCGTCCCAACTCCCACGATCATCCAGCACACATGCTCTCAATAAATCCTCTAGTGACTGATTTGTTCTCTCAGTTTGCCCATCGGTCTGGGGATGATAGGCAGAACTCAACCTCAGTTTCGTCCCCAACGCCTCATGCAAAGTCTTCCAAAAATGTGAAGTGAACTTTGGATCTCTATCCGACACTATACTTGACGGAATCCCATGTAACCTCACAATCTCAGCAATATACACATCGGTCAACTTTGCCGCCGTATCCGTAATCCTTACCGGTAGAAAATGAGCGGACTTCGTCAAACGATCCACTATCACCCAAATGGAATCATGCTTCCTCCTGGTCTTAGGTAAACCAGTGATGAAATCCATAGAAATGCTATCCCACTTCCACTCGGGGATATCTAAAGACTGCAGCATCCCTGCTGGTCTTTGATGTTCAATCTTCGCCTTCTGACAAGTCAAACACGACGCCACAAACTCGGCCACATCCCTCTTCATACCCGGCCACCAGAAATCTTGCCTCAGGTCCTGATACATTTTCGTTGCCCCGGGATGCATACTAAGCTTACTCTTGTGTGCCTCCCCTAGAATGGTGTTTCTCAAGTTCATAGCATCGGGTACACACACCCTACCTTAACACCTCAAGATGTTGTCTGATCCCACCTTGAAATCTCGGTTGGTTCCTCGAACAATCAAAGCTCTTTTCTCCATGAGAAACTTGTCCTCTTGACAATTAGCAATATCCTCCAACAAACCGTTTGAGATGGTAATCATACCCAGTCTCATATTCCCTAAAGCAAACTCTACCTCTAGGTGCAAGTCACGAAACTCTCTCAACAACTCCTGTTGACTAGCCATTTGTGCCGAACAAACCGACACACTCTTCCTACTCAAAGCATCGGCTACCACATTAGCCTTTCCCGGATGGTATTCCAACGTAAAGTCGAAGTCTTTCAAAGTTTCCATCCACCTCCGTTGCCTCATATTAAGCTCTTTCTGATCGAACAGATACTTAAGACTTTTATGGTCACTAAACACGACAAAAGTGCAACCATAAAGATGATGTCTCCAAATCTTCAATGCGAAAACAACAGCCGCAAGCTCTAGATCGTGCGTAGGATAATTCTTTTCATGCACTTTCAGTTGCCTTGACGCATAAGCCACTGCCCTCTTGTGTTGCATCAACACACAACCCAACCCTTGATGAGAAGCATCACAATAAACCTCATACGGTTCCTCCGACTGTGGTAACATCAAGACTGGTGAAGTCGTCAAACGCTCCTTCAACAACTGAAAACTCAACTCACACTTCTCTGTCCACGCAAACGGTTGATCTTTCCGCGTAAGCTGTGTCATCGGTGCCACAATCTTAGCAAAACCTTCAATGAACCTTCGGTAATAACCGGCCAAACCCACAAAACTCCTCACATCAGTCACGGTTTTAGGCTGTTTCCATGAAAGTACCGTATCAATCTTGGCTGGATCCACGGCTATTCCCTCTTTTGATATAACATGGCCAAGGAAATTCACCTCTTCCAACCAAAAATCACACTTCGACGGATTCGCATACAACTTTCTTTCCCGCAACACTTGCAAAACCATACGAAGATGCTCTTCATGCTCCTCTTCGCTCTTCGAATACACGAGAATATCATCAATGAACACAACCACGAACTTGTCCAAAAACGAATGGAATATCCGATTCATGTAGGCCATGAAGATCGCAGGAGCATTCGTCACTCCAAACGGCATCACCAAGTACTCATAATGCCCATACCGCGTCCTAAACGCCGTTTTCTGAATATCCTCATCTCGTACTCTTATCTGGTGATAACCAGATTTCAAGTCAATCTTTGAAAACACTGGGGCTCCCCTCAACTGATCCATCAAATCATCAATCCGTGGCAATGGATATCGGTTCTTGATAGTCACCTTATTAAGCTTCTGATAATCCACACATAGACGAGATTTCCCATCCTTCTTCTTAACCAATAAGACCGGTGCTCCCCAAGGCGACACACTAGGCCTTATGAAACCCTTCTCTAACAAGTCCTCGATCTGACCTTTCAACTCTACCAACTCGGCCGGAGCCATCCGATAAGCTGATTCCGAAATCGGACCCGTACCCGGTTGTAAATCAATAAAGAATTCCACCTCTCTACACGGAGGAAAAGCTGGAATCTCCGACGGAAACACGTCTTGGAAATTTTGAACTACTCGAATTTCCTCAATTCGGATCTCCGACGTCACTCCTAAGCTAGCAAGTGACACTATCTCTGGCTCTCCATTACACATAATCATTGTAAGCTGATTGGCCGACAGGTATCTCCGCACACCTGGCTCGGGAAAGAAAACCAATTTCCGAGCACAATCTAGTATAACATAATGATAAGATAGCCCATCCATCCCGAGAATGATCTCGAGAGATGTAAGCGGTAAACACACCAAGTTGACCAGAAACTCCCTATTCTGAATTACCACTAAACAATGCAAACATGCAGTATTCACTACCAAATCCTTAGCAGGAGTCAAAACATTCAAATCAAATGGAAGAACAGAAACATTCAAACTCAACCGATTTGCACAAGCCAAAGAAATGAATGAGTGGGTTGCCCCCGTGTCAATCAAAGTAGTTAAAGAATTACCTGCAATGTGACAGCTCTCGTGAATGGCATTGTAGCCTGCCCACTCACTTCTGTGCCCATACAGTAAGCACGTGCCTTTGCCGCAGGTCTGGTACCTTGTGAGCCTTGTGCCACATTAGCCGACGGCCCGGCCTTCGGGGCTTTGCAATCTCTAGCAAAGTGTCCCGGCTTCTTGCAATTAAAACAAACATGCCCCTGATTCCGGCATTCATTCGCATAGTGGCCCACTTCACCACACTTAAAACAGCCCTGCTTCCCGGTATTCTGATTGTCCTGATTCACCGATCGACCCTGTCCCTTGTTATACTGTGGACGGTCATATGGCTTACTGCCTTGTTTTCCACGGTTCTGACTTTGATTCGGACCACCAGAACGACTTGGTCCCCCAGCACTAAAACCACCCTGACGGTTCACCCTTTTGTTTCGCATATCTTCAACCTCTTGGCACTTTTCAACCAAGACTTGAAATTGCCGAATACCCAGTGGCACAACCGCATCCTGCAGTTCGTACCTCAGCCCATCTTGGAAGCGACGACACATATAGACCTCATCTATCCCATCCCTAAAGAAGCGGAAGAAACGGGATAATGATTCAAACTTCTTGGAATATGCCTCCACATTCATACTCCCCTGACGTAGTCTCAGAAACTCCTCCCCATACCTTTCCCTTGCAGTCTCAGGGAAATACTTAGCCAGGAACCTCCTCTTGAAGTTCTCCCAGTTAATCTCCTCATATGCATTTTCCAAAATCAGACGGGTGTTCCTCCACCAAAATTCGGAACCCCCAAGCAGCTGATAGGTAGCTAGAACTACCTTCTCCCCCTCCGGACAATGAATTGCCCCAAATATCCTTTCCATAGCATGGAGCCATAGATCCGCTGTTTCTGGACCTCCCTCCCCATTAAACTTTGGAGGGGCCTGCTGATTAAAACTTGCGAGAACCCTAGACCCAGCGGCCAGGATCTCCCTGTCGCGCTTTTCAAGGTCTCTCTGCGCCTTAGCATGAGTTTGCGCAGTTACCGCCGCTGCCATTGTATTCATTGCATAAGCCATCTGATGGATGTCCACATCATCATCATCTCTAGCAGGTGCCCTTCTTGGAGGCATCGTTTCCTGCACACACCAATTCTCTTCGATTAGACCCTTATCCAAACATTTCTGAATTCCAACAGAAAACCTCACTCAACGGATTACTAACCCATAACCCGACACAGAACAAACACTAGAACTAACCCAACACTAGTTACGTTCTAACCGACTCTGAACTAACGACTCAAGTATACACTTTCCCTTTGAAGATTTAAAGCCGGGCTCTGATACCACAAATGTAACACCCCGTTTTCATAACGCAAAAAGGGCATTATTTTATTTTATTTTTTTTTTTTTTTTTTTTACAAACATTCAGAGTGCGCAAAACATTTTTAATTGAGCCGACATTAAATATTACAAACGAACCATATATATATTGTATCCGAAAATGCTAAGTGTAAACCTGAATAATTACAATCCATAAGTCTATGTGCTTACAAGCACTAACTAACCAAAGGAAGTTAGAAAGTCCTATGCTAAACAAAAAGCACAGTGCACAAACACACCGGCGCATAGTCTAACTAAAACTACCACTCCAGCTCCAACACGAGCTCGCTATGGCCTAGAGCTGCCAACACCATCCTCTCGACCTACATCGTCATCTGGGGTGGGATGAGCCCGCAAAGGAAAGAAAGGGTCACCACAAAAATAAAAGTATATATATATAACCGGTGCGAGAGATTGTACACATAACAAATATTTCCACAAAGCACAAGAGAAAGCTCTTAAAACATTCAACAATTCCCGCCAACGGGCTTATATATATAGTGCACAACAAGCCTAATGCAGACTTCTACAATGGGTGTGGTACTACCAGAGCTACCACATGCAAATGAATTCCGGAATTACTAATCATAACCAATAAAACCGCAAAGGGTTAAGGTGGATCCACTCACGCAATCACACCCCGTGGTCCACTCACGCAACCACTTATTGTACTCAAAAAGATCCCGTAGGATTTTGGGTGGGTCCACTCACGCAACCAACACCCCGTAGTCCACTCACGCAACTACGCACAATGAATGCATGAGCATACGATCCCCTACATATGCTAATGCCACACATACATACCTCTCAAGCATATGTAACTAAATCATAGCAATTCATACATATATTTTCAAAATCATATGTAAATTGCACAAGTAATGTAAACACGTTCCCATCAACGGGCATACATAACACAAACATGTCAAACCGTTTTAAAAGACAGAATTAAAGTGGAGCCCTTACCTCGGCAAGCTTCCGTCAATAACACACGCTCAAACAACACAACGCGCTTCCTAAAACAAGCAGCGTAACAATCAATACATTGTTCTCTAACCAATAGTATTGAAACTACACCAAAACCCCAAAACCTAAAGGTTTCTAAGGAAAATCCACTCTTTCGGATATCATACCAAAATCTATCGTATTGATCAACCACCATGAGTTATTTGTACTATTTTTAGGACCCAAAACAATTGTCAAAAGTCTTAAATAAATTTGAAATGCAAAATGGCCGTTTTCTTGCGTTATAAGCTACGCACTTTCCGGGTACCCAAAAACCCCGTTTCCAATCCCAATCACTTCCATAAATTAATAGAAAGGGATTAGAAAGTTAAAAACCAAGTTAGGACATCAGAATGCAAAATTTTGGGTCCCAGGGGTCGCTAGAGGTCGCTGGGCGACCACCTGGCGATGGCAAGTCAGAACTTCCACGCCCAGGGCGAAGGCTGGCGACCAACTGGTCGCTAAGCTACCATCTGGTCGCTGGGCGACCACACCAGGACAGAACTGGTTTTCTTCATGACAGCAACAGCAAAACTTGGTTTACTCAATTTTCACCCAAAACAACTTTTCACGCAACACACCACATACGTATAGTATTGGTTCCCAACAACCGTTTTCACAACAAAGCATTACATTTCCGAAATTATGTTGGTTGCTTCGAGTGCAAGTTATTTGGTTTTCATTTCCAAAATCAAAACCAAATCCAAGCACAAGTTTTATTACGGGTCTCAACCGTCCGGTAATCATTTTCAAACATGTTTTCAAAATGAAAAGCAACACCACATGTCACAAGAGTTTTTTTAAACCTCTTGGACCTCAAAAACACTACTCAAAACACTTAGGAAAATATTTTCATAAACCCCAAAATATTTTTCATCGGATTTTCTAAAACAAAACCATACAACGCATTTCCCTTTTGCCCAAAGGTTCAAAGACAACTTTTCTTTTCAAAACCTTACAACATAACCACATGTTATTGATCAATACACAAACCAACCAAAACCCTAACTTTTCTCATGAGATTTTTCACCAACTCATGGAAAACAAAAACAACAAAGCCTAGCATGCTTACTAAACTCTCATGAACAACATTCATGAAACAAAAACCATGTAAAGTAACATTTCCTAACAAACCCTCAAGAGAACATAAATCCAAAAACTCTTAAACTCTATAAGTCTACCAACCTAAGAGATGAGAAGAGAGGATTACCTTAAGAAAGTGATTCTCTATAACTTTCCTCAAAGCTCCAAAGCTTGAAATGGAGTGAAATGGTGAGGAAATGAAAATTTGTGAAGGTTGGAAATGAAAGTAATGGAGTCTACGTGAAAGAGAGAAAGAAAGGAGTGAAATATGTGATGTTTTCTAAGTGACCAAGTGACCAAACCTCCTTACTATGCCATAACTCTTGCTCACTCATGGCCATTGGATCAAAAACAAAATGCCAAGACAAAACCCTAGCCATTGGATCAAACCAAACCAAATCCACTTGAGATAAAACTCAATACTTCATAGAAACACTCACACGTTCAGCTCTCGCACGCCGCGACGAACGAAACTCACCAAAACATAAAACCTACGGAAAGAACGTCTAACGTTTAACATTTCCAAAACTTATCGCCGAATCTTTTTCCGCGACTGTAATTTTCTTCCATACCTCAGAAAATTAATCTCAGAATATATCCTAACTCGCGCAGATATATAAAACTTCCATCCGAAATCTCACTCAAAACAGACGCAATAAGATTTTACAACGACGGTTAAAATCCTACTCGTTTTTCCAAAAACAAGAATAATCCACAACTTATTATTCTGAAACCACAAGTAACTTCTTATTCAAGCAACAGGATCACAAGACAAAAGTCTGCACAATTACAGTGCACGAGCACTAAACAGACTCGATTACAGCAAAAGCTAATAATTACACGATGTTTCATCACACGAACACATCGAAACCCTAATATTCCTTAAACCAACTATACAATGAAATCTTGGGTCTTACATAAAAAGTAACACCACATGTCACAAGAGTTTTAACCCACTTGGACCCCAAAAACCCTACACAAAACACTTAGGAAATATTTTCATAAACCCCAAAATATTTTTCATCGGATTTTTCTAAAACAAAACCATACAACGCATTCCCCTTTTGCCCAAAGGTTCAAAGACAACGTTTCTTTTCAAAACCTTACAACTTAACCACATGTTATTGATCAATACATAACCAACTCAAAACCCTAACTTTTCTCATGAGATTTTTCACCAACTCATGGAAAACAAAAACAACAAAGCCTACACATGTTTCTCTAAACCTCATGAACAACTTTCATGAAACAAGAATCAATTCCTAACATTTCATCTTATGAACATAATCTAAAACTCACAACTCCAAGAGTTTTAATCAACCAAAATGAAAAGGAAAAGAGTGGTTACCTTAAGAAGTGATTCCCTATAACAATTCCACAAAGCTCCCAAGCTTAAAATGGAGTGAAATGGTGAAGAATGGAAAATTTGTGAAGGTTGGAAAGTAACAATGAAGTTCACGTGAAAGAGAGAAAGAATGAGAATGAATATGTGATGTTTTTCTAAGTCCACAATCCGAAACATATCAGAACATATCCTAACTCGCGCAGATATATAAAACTTCCATCCGAAACCTCACTTAAAACAGACGCAATAAGATTTTACAACGACGGGTAAAATCCTACTCGTTTTTCCAAAAACAAGAATAATCCAAAACTCGTTATTCTGTATACACATATAACTTCTTATTCAAGCAACAGGATCACAAGACAAAAGTCTGTACAATTACAGTGCACGAGCACAAAACAGAGTCGATTACAGCAAAACCTAATAATTACACGATGTTTCACCACACGAACACATCGAAACCCTAATATTCCTTAAACCAACTATACAATGAAATCTGGGGTCTTACAGATCCCATACTCAATCTTCAATTATTGCAACTTGATGGAAGATGATGATCTTGTGAAGGATACACTTTGATCCCAATTTTTCACCCAAATTGTATCCAAAGTATTTCTCTCAAAGCACTCTTGCTTTCTCACTGGTTCTCACTAGATTTTTCTCAGTTGTGTTTTACAAACAAGTGATCACACACATTGCTATTTAAAGTGAAAATAGAATGAGCAAATTTGGGCATAATTTTTCAAACATGTATCGATACAAATGATAATTTGTATCGATACAAATGCTTTGACCAACGTTAAAAATGAAATTTTTGACCTTTGTATCGATACAAACACGGGTGTGTATCGATACAAATATCAGAATCTTGAAAATCTTGACTGATATGTATCGAAGCATGCAAGCATGATTCGATACATCATCAACTTTCTGGATTTTGAGGACATACAGATGTGTATCGATACATGCAAGCATGCTTCGATACACAGGTGATGTTCTGTCTCTGAAAGACAACTTTTGTATCGATACAGACTATGTATGTATTGATACAAAATGCACAAAATCAGATAGAAGTAATTTCAGGACATTTGTATCGATACACCAATGTATGTATCGATACAAAATACCTAAAAGTCAGTTTTTCAAGTTTTAGAAAATAGTTCTTTGTTGTCAAGTCATTTGTAATGTTTGCCAAAATATGTTCAATCCTATTTTCATGTGTTTTGACAATTATTAAAACATGAGGATGAACTGGTGCACTTACATCGACGTCGTTCATAGTTTTCTCACTGAAACCAACTCTATTCATGTTTTACTGTTGCTTCTACTGTTATGATGATATGCTGTGGTTGGAGTGAGAAGAGAGAGAACGTAGATCCAATGAGAAAGAGAGATGTATTTTTAGTGGTGAGATGATGAAAAAGTGAGATGCACTCTACTTATGTTCATGGCTTTTTGGTGATGAGATGTGAAAAATAGAGATGTAGATCCATTGAGAAAGAGAGAGGAAAAAGATCTGTAGTTGTTGTTGGAGTTAAGAGAGAGAGCGTGAATCCAAAGAGAAAGAAAGAGAAGAAAGAGCTATGGTTGATTGGAGTGAACAGAGAGAATTGATGCATTAATAAAATTTAGAAAAATTATAAAAAGCAGTGTATTTACTGTTCCTTATGTTAGAAAAACCCTATTAACAAATATTGTGTTTTTTGCAGGATTTATAAGTGAGGTGATTTGTATTCCATCAATTTCTTCATAAATAACATTACTATCTTTTACTTTTAATTTTGCAGGTAAGGATGAATGAAGGAAAAAAAAAAGATTTGGAGTTATTGTTGTTTAGTTTGTTTTTTTTTCTTTAGGCCCCATTTGTATAAAAAAAAAAAGGATATATCTATAAAGGAGAAAAATCAGATCTTGAATATTGCTAATTAGTTTGGTTTTTTATTTTTGGCTTAGAACCCATTTGTATAAAAAAAAATCAGATCTTGAATATTGCTTATTAGTTTGGTGTTTTGTTTTTGGCTTAGATCCATTTGTATAAAAAACTGTGTATAAAATAATAGATCTAAAAAGGAGGAAAATTAGATTTGGAAACAAAGAATTTTTCAAGGAAATATTTATATAAAGAAAGGAAAGTAATTACTTTTTCTTTCATCTCAATCTCCTATTTTTAATTTCTAAATAAAGCACACAACAAATATGAAAATAATATACAAAAGATTAGAATTGCACTAAGAAGGATAGATCAAAACCATATTCTATAATTTGAATCAGCACCCAAAATCAACACAAAAAATCAATAAAAACAGCAACAAAGAATTTTTACACAGAAAAATTTTACAAATAAAAGGGACAGACTAAACTTCTATAGCAGACAATTGAACACCCTTCTTTAAGGTAAAATTAGACATGTTTTGGAGATAGAAGAACCCAATTTACATAAAAATGAATGGAAATGGAATAAAATAAACTCAAATCAAATTTTAGATCTAAAAAACATAATTCTGAAATCATAAAAGAAAATGAACTATATGATAAATCAAAATAATATCAAATAAAAATAATACAAAATTTTAGATCTAGAAAGAAAAAAAAACTTAAAAGAGGAGTTTACACCATTCTTTTACAAAAATAATAAAAAAATCATAGAAAAGAAAGTTTAAAAATCATTGCCAGAGAGATAACTATTTTATCGGTGATAAAGGTTTTAAAATTACTTTTACAAGTTATTGCTAATAAAAGTTTATAATTCACGGGGAGATGACAATTTTATCACTAATAAAATTTTCAAATCACTACTACAAGTTAATACTAATAAAAATTTATAATTAACCAGGAGATGATAATTTTTATCGTTGATAAAAGTTTGTCCAAAATATATATGGTGTTCCGCAAATTAGAAGCGACTATTGAATGTTGCCCTCAATTATAAGTAATAATCTTTATTATTTTAACTCGGTGTTATCTCTAATGCAAGAAAGTTTCACGTTCAACCTTAAAATAACTATTATAAGTTATTACTAATAAAATTTTAATTCACGGGCAGATGACTATTTTTTATCAGTAATAAAAATTCAAAATCACTATTATAAGTTATTACTAAATTTTTTAAAAATTCACGGGGAGATGAAAATTTTTTGTTGCTGATAAAAAAATTAAAATCACTACTACAAACTATTATTGATACAAAATTTTAATTTACGTATTACTAATAAAATTTTAATTCACGCGCAGATGACTATTTTTTATCGCCAGTAAAACTTTAAAAATACTATTATAAGCTATTACTAAGTTTTTTTAAAATTCACGGGGAAATGATAATTTTTATTGCCTATAAAAAATTTAAATCATTATTATAAACTATTATTGATACAAAATTTTAATTTAAAATAATTCATGGGTGGCACAAAATTTTAATTTACGTATTACTAATAAAATTTTAATTCACGGGCAGATGACTATTTTTTATCGCCAATAAAACTTTTAAAATCACTATTATAAGTTACTACTAAATTTTTTAAAAATTCACGGGGAAATGATAATTTTATTGCCTATAAAAAAATTTAAATCATTATTATAAACTATTATTGATACAAAATTTTAATTTACGGAGAGATGACATTTTTAAGCTCTGGTAAAAAATTTAAAATAATTATTATAAGTAATTACTAATAAAATTTTAATTCATGGGTGGCACAAAATTTTAATTTACGTATTACTAATAAAATTTTAATTCACGGGCAGATGACTTGTAACAACCCGTTTTTCAAAGGCCAGAAAAGGCATTAAATTTTTTTTTTTTTGTACACATCAGAGTTACGCATAAAAGATTTTAAATGAGCCGGCATTCAAATATACAAAAGAACTCATTACCATAAGGTGCTTCGACAAGCAAAGTGTATTCCTGAATAATTACAATCCAAGTCTAAGTATTCAAATACTTACAACAAGACAAGTTAGAAGACCCTATGCTAACCAAAAAGCACGGTGTACAACCCACACCGGCGCATAGTCTAACTAAGCTAAAACTCCAACATCTCACTGGGGCCTGGAACAGCCACCGTCGTCACCACGACCTAACCCATCATCTGGGTGTGATGAGCCCGCAAATGAAAGAAAGGGTCACCACAAAATAAAAGTATGCATATATATAACCGGTGCGAAAGATTGTACACATAACAATAATTCCACAAACACAAGAGAAAGCTCTTAATCTCAAAAGTAATTCCCACCAACGGGCTTATATAAATAAATCACCAAGCCTAATGCAGACTTCTACAATGGGTGTGACAACCGATCACTGGTTCGCCACATGCATGATTTAATTCCGGAATTCAACCTCTCTATAGAAGGCGTAGGTCTCTGGTGGGATAACACCTCCTACTATTGGTGGGATAACACCAGGTAGAGTCACACAAGACAATACCAAAACAATCACGGTGGGATAACACCGGGTGAGTCACACAAGACAACCACCAACTCAATAAAAATCCAGTAGGATTTGGCGAAGTCGCACAGACAAACGCCCGGTACGAAGGCAAAGTCACACAGACATACACCTAGGCACGCAACTATGAAATGCATGACATATATTCTCTTCGGCATATACAGGATAGTCACACAGACAAAATCCCCGCGTAGTCCTATCTGACGCACGCATTCATATATGCTCATGCAAACAATCACATAGCCTAAAGCCTATGTACAAAGCATCACCACATACATACATTTTCTCAATCATATGTAAATTGCACACGCATTTATAACCACGTTCTCATCAACGAGAATACATAAGTACAAACATGCCAAAGCACACAGCAATTGCACAACAACAAAACCAAGCATGTCGTAACCGTTTCAAAAGACGGAAATAAAGTGGAGCCCTTACCTCGGCAAGCTTCCGTTAACAAAACTCGTCCAAACAACACAACGCGCTTCCTAAAGCAAGAAGCGTATTATCAATACATTGTTTCCCAACCAATCGTATTGAAACTAAACCAAAAACCCCAAAAACCTAAAGGTTCCTAAGGAAAACAACTCTTTCGGATACTATACCAAATACTATCGTATTGATCAACCACCATGAGTTATTTGTACTATTTTCAGGACCCAAAACAATTGTCAAAAGTCTTAAATAATTTGAAATGCAAAATGGCCGTTTTCTTGCGTTACAAGTTACGCACTTTCCGAGTACCCGAAAAACTCGTTTCCAATCCCCGCCACTTCCATAAATTAATAAAAAGGGATTAGAAAGTTAAAAACCAAGTTTAGAAATCAGAATCCAAAATTTTAGGTCTCAGAGCTCGCCCTGGCGAGTTGGTGGCGAGTGAAGGCAGTGAAGACAGGTCTCACTCGCTGTGGAGCTCGCCCTGGCGTGTTCATGGCCTGTGACGCTCGCCCCAGCGAGTTAACACTCGCCCGGCGAGTTGCACCTGTCATGACAGCAAAAACAGCAACTCACACCACCTTTTTCCCCAACCAAGCCTAGTTTGATTCTATTAGTTACCAACACTTTTTCAAGGCACAAAAGCAAACCATTTTCATAAGCAAGTAATACATCTCCGAAAGCATGTTGGTTGCTTCGGGTGCAAGTTATTTGATTTTCATTTCCAAAATCAAAACCAAACCCAAGCACAAGTTTTATTACGGGCCTTAACCGACCGGTAATCATTTTCAAACATGTTTTCAAAGCGAAAAGCAACACCACATGTCACAAGAGTTTTAAACCACTTGGACCCCAAAAACACCACACAAAACACTTAGGAAATATTTTCATAAACCCCAAAATATTTTTCATCGGATTTTCTAAAACAAAACCATACAACACATTTCCCTTTTGCCCAAAGGCTCAAAGACAATGTTTCTTTTCAAAACCTTACAACCTAACCACATGTTATTGATCAATACATAACCAACCCAAAACCCTAACTTTTCTCATGAGATTTTTCACCAACTCATGGAAAACAAACATAACAAAGCCTACACATGCTTCTCTAAACCTCATGAACAACATTCATGAGACAAAAACCATGTAAAGTAACATTTCCTAACAAACCCTCATGAGAACATAAACCCAAAAACTCCTAAACTCTATAAGTCTACCAACCTAGGAGATGAGAAGAGAGGGTTACCTTTAGAAAGTGATTCTCTACAACTTTCCTCTAAGCTCCAAAGCTTGAAATGGACACAAATGGTGAGGAATGAAAATTTGGTGAAGTGTTAAGAAAGTAATGGAGTCACACGTGAAAGAGACAAAGAAAAGAGAGATTTGTGATTTTACTAAGTCCACAAAGTCACCAAACCTCCTTACTATGACAAAGGCTCTTGATAGCCAATCCACCCTTGGATCAAAGTCAAAAGTCCAAGCTTAAACCCTAGCCATTGGATCATTTTGCTTTATGAGAAATCACAAGATTTTATCAAATCTTCCATAACAAGTCACGTGTTCAGCTCTCGCGCGTCGCGACGAACGTAAATCACGAAAACAGAAAAACTACGGAAAGAACGTCTAACGTTAAACATTTCCAAAACTTATCGTCGAATCTTTTTCCGCGAATGTAATTTTCTTCCATACCTTAGAAAATTATTCTCAGAACATAACCTCACTCACGCAGATATATAAAACTCCCATCTGAAACCTCACTTAAAACAGACGCAGTAAGATTTTCCATCAGCGGGTAAAATCCTACTCGTTTTTCCAAAAACAAGAATAATCCAAAACTCGTTATTCTGAATCCACATCAACCTTCTTATACAAGAAACAGGATCACAAGACAAAAGTCTGTACAATTACAGTGCACGCGCACAAAACAGACTCAATTACAGCAAAATTCTGATAATTACACGATGTTTCACCACGTGAACACATCGAAACCCTACTTTTCCTTAAACCAACCATACAATGAAATCTTGGGTCTTACATGACTATTTTTTATCGCCAATAAAACATTTAAAATCACTATTATAAGTTATTACTAATTTTTTTAAAAATTCACAGGGAAATGATAATTTTTATTGCCTATAAAAAAATTTAAATTATTATTATAAACTATTATTGATACAAAATTTTAATTTATGGAGAGATGACATTTTTAAACTTTGGTAAAAAATTTAAAATAATTATTATAAGTAATTACTAATAAAATTTTAATTCACGGGCAGATGACTATTTTTTATCGCCAATAAAACTTTTAAAATCACTATTATAAGTTATTACTAAATTTTTTTAAAATTCACGGGGAAATGATAATTTTTATTGCCTATAAAAAAATTTAAATCATTATTATAAACTATTATTGATACAAAATTTAAATTTACGGAGAGATGACATTTTTAAACTCTGGTAAAAAATTTAAAATAATTATTACAAGTAATTACTAATAAAATTTTAATTCATGGGTGGCACAAAATTTTAATTTACGTATTACTAATAAAATTTTAATTCACGGGCAGATGACTATTTTTTATCGCCAATAAAACTTTTAAAATCACTATTATAAGTTATTACTAAATTTTTTTAAAATTCACGGGGAAATGATAATTTTTATTGCCTATAAAAAAATTTAAATCATTATTATAAACTATTATTGATACAAAATTTTAATTTACGGAGAGATGACATTTTTAAACTCTGGTAAAAAATTTAAAATAATTATTATAAGTAATTACTAATAAAATTTTAATTCATGGGTGGCAGGTGACTATTTTTTATCTCCAATAAAAACTTTAAAATCACTATGACAGTTTTTATTGCCTATAAAAAATTTAAATTCACTATTACAAACTATTATTGATACAAATGTTAATTTATAGAGAGATGACATATTCTATCAAGCAGAGCAATATTTTATGTTATAATATTTATTTTGTTCTCTCTTTGTATGCATTTGGACTCTCTTATCCTAGCATTTGGTTTTACTATCAACTTTATTATCCAACTATGTTATATCTATTTCTATACATTTTAATTTTAATTATAGACTTTATTGTTTTAATTCCATATATCTTAAATTGGATAATTTTGATATACGCAACTTTGATTTGTATGGCTTTGATTTATACGGCTTAGCAATTTGGATCCTCAGCAGCCAAATTCTCTACTGCACCCTCTGCTGCATTATTCTCAGCCCTTTGATTAATCTAATGGTAGACAATGACATAAAAGACCCTTACTGTACCCTGTTTTTCTTCACTTTTCTGTGGTAGTCGCCCTTATTTTTTGTTCATCTTAACTTTAAAATTTCTTCTCATCCTTAAAGTTATGCTATTAAGCCATTAGTTTAACAAAATCAAACTGGTTTCTCTGTGGATAGCAACAACACAAGACAACAACGACATATTCTACAAGATGCAAGTTATAAGCCATATAGGGAACCACAATTTGATTAAGGATGGCTCAATTTTTTCAATTTGGGAAAATACGGAAATGAAATAGGAACAACAATATGGTAAGATTCAGATATCATTGCTTCGTCGACATTATTTGCAATAAATCTCAATAATTAACAAAATAATCTACAAATTGGAGGAAAAAAAAATCCAATTTTATGCTCCCATTCAAACTCAAAATACAAAAGAGGGGAAAATGGAAGCATGACCATAAGCCCGAAAATCAAAACAGTCACCACCGATGCAATTAATTTGTCATTGCCATCACGTCGGTGCAGCAGTATCAGTCATCGATCAATGATTTCTGAAATAGGGCTTTGCCTTCTTCGCTCAAATGTAGTTGAAAGACTCATAAAAAATAAAAGATATAAATAAATCGGCAGTGAGACGGTACAGAGTCTTTACTTCTATATATCTACCGTTCAACTAATCTAACAGTTAATATTAGAGCAGCAGAGATGGCTGCAGGGGCATCGGCTGCCGAGGATCCGGATCGACGGCTTAGTGTTCCAGCGAACCCGTCGGACTAGTACATTAATGATTTTTCTCATGTCAATCTATTTATTACACATGGATAAACACCTAGCTAGAATCATTCAATCAACAACATCATATAGATAAATACATTCCCAATTAATCCCCCCACAAAACCCCAAAAGAGAAAGGGTGTAGAGAGTTTGGGAGTGGGGATATGGACAATCCCCCTTCTCTATGCTCACTCTAGATTATACAACTACTCTCATACCTTAATCAAGTTGCAATCTCTAGTCTTCTCTCCAATTCTCTCAATCTAACATGGTTTTTCTTTAATTTCTCTCCTTTCTCTTCTTTGTTTTTCTTTTCTCAAACCCTTTTTCTCTCTTCTTTTCTCTCTTCTCTCTCTACCTCCATTTCTCTACTCTTTTATGACAAAATGAAAACCTAACCTCAATTCTCATAACTCTCCCTTTATATATTCCTCAACTTAGATTATGGTTAAATCTCCATATTACCCTTATTTTCTCTACACATCATTCACCAACTATAAGATATTACAAAATTGTCATTAATTCCTCTACAAGACGTCAACCTCTTTCTATGATATTACCAAATTGCCATTAATTCTCCAACCACTCTCCTCATCTCCCATCTAGGCTCAATACTCATAAAGTCTACTATTTTTCTCATTCTATTCTTAATCAATTATTCTACCCAAGACACATAACTAACAATTAACACATAATTAACGACTTAAATTAAATCATCACAATAAAATAAATACAAATAAGCAATTAATTCCTAATAATTAAAATTGGGTCGTTACATATTTCCATTGGAAGTTTGGAAAAACATTGGCAAAGCTATAAAGGAGAATCAAACCATGCAAAATGAACTAGCTGAATCAATGAATATCTTTATTGCTGCATATGCACTTCGGAAACATTGCAAGTTTAATAAGCAGTTCTATCTGGATCTAATCATTCTGTTCGTTCGTATAATGATCGAATAGTTAGGTTGGATAAAAGATTCATGCAGAAAGCTTAAATGCGAGCCTTCAGAAATGATGCTTTCAAAAGTCATTACACCATAAAGAATGTATGTAACATCCCGCTCTAATTAATAGAAGAATATTAATTAGACGTTAATACTAGAGATTAATCGGGCATAAGTGGGCAAGTAAAGGAGGAAAATAAATGGACAAGAGTATTGTTGTTAAATGGAAGGACAAAGTAGACATTATACATGAAATGCATGTTATAGTATTATATAAAGGCCAATACACTTATGATCCAAATTCATTTTACCTCTTCCCACAAATTAGAATAACAACACAATCTCTGTTAGCTTCTCCCTCTCTCTCATTTCACCATCACCACCATGTACCAAAACTCAATCAATCCAAGTTCTAAACCCACATGCAATTGCAATTCTTTAGTCCTTAGATCCATAACTCCTAAAAAATGCAAGAATCACTCAAATCCTCCTTTTTTCTCTAAATTTCGTGCTCTGCTATCAAGCCCAAATATGAGTTTCTTGCATGCATTCAAAACCTCATGGAAGTCTTGAAGGTTTGTTAAGAAACAAGGAGAAATTGGAAGAAGATTATGAACCCGTATACCTTGCATGCCCTTCACTAAAACAGTAAGTTTTCACTCCTCACAACTCCGATTCGAATGATTCTTTTTGGAATATAAAGCTAACTTGAATACACTCATTTTGGCGCTGGTTTCATGAATTTTCGTTGAGAATTGAGTTCTGTACGAATTCTTGAAGTAGAGTGTTCAACACAGGATTTTCCAGAAATCGTGTTTGGATAGGGCTGTATCTAAACGGTAATTACTCTCTCCTCGTAACTCCGTTTGAAACGATTCCTTTTTCTATGGATAGCTAACAAAATTCCCTTCGTTTTGAGTACAAACTTCGTAGGTTTTGGCTTAGTATCGAAGTCTGTAGAGCCTTTTGAAGTTGGAGGTCTGAAGCTGAGTTTGTGCTGGGAAATCTGGTGTACTCGCCGTGGCGAGTAATTGAGCTCGCCCAGCGAGTTTCTCAGGGAAAAATGTCCTACAAGTGATGCTAGGGTGTTGGGGGCAATAGTGGGGACTCCTTGAAGCAGCCGGGATTGATCTCAAAGTCGTAGGGAACACGCAGAGTCAGAATTAAGCTTCTTTTACAGGTGGGTTCTTTAGGATAGTGTAGATAGATTTCCCGAAATTATGAATTTGCATGTTAACATAGGAAAAATTAGGAAAAGTTGTGTGAGGGGAATTAACTCCCAAGTTTCCCTCCATTCTGTTTTATATTATGTGTTTTACATTATTGCACTGGTTTAAATGAGGATTGTAGGTGTTAATTTTACAAAATTATGATTTTTACAAAAACAGGGTGTTTCTGCATGAACTCGCCATAGCGTGTAGCTGGCGAGCATTCATGGCGAGCTGGGCTCTGGGCTGATGATACTCGCCATGGCGAGCTTCTGCTCGCCACAGCGAGTTGATTTAGGTCAGGACCTATAATCTCGCCATAGCGAGCTTGTACAGAACTGACCTGCATTTTTCCATTTCCAAACAAAGTCTCACACTCGTTTTATATCCTCATCATAGTCAGATAGTTTGCAGTAATATAATTAATATAATGTCGAACAGAATGTTAATCACAGATTATCGTTAGGGCATAACTTAGCATTTAATTAGGTTTGTATGCTCCCCGGGTTTTGGGATATTTATAGTAGTATGAACAATATTAGTTACAGTCACTTAGGAGCGATTTTGAATTGTCGCATATGGATTTCCCAATGGGAGTAACCATCAGGTTATGTATTGTGAGCTTTATGCCATGATCGGATCGATCGACGGACAAGGCGGGCCTCCGAGATATGCTCACCTCGGAGAATCCTTGCGGTTAAAATGAATAAGAGTTTTTATCTGTGTTACACCTTTATTTTCAGCATTATGATATGATTATGAATATGTTAGCATGTTATGACTGTTTAGGATTCCCCGGTGTAGTCACCTCTAGGAGGGTAGTAGGACTCACTGAGGCTTAGTAGTCTCACCCCACTCCAAACCAATTTTTTTTAGGTAGACAGGTTAACCGGAGCAAGGACCAAGACGGAGCTGATGATTGGAGCTGAGCTTGATTCATCGGACTAGAAGACTTTAGTCTTCCTCTTTGTTTCAGTTTTATTCTATTTATCTTAGAATCTTATTTGTCTCCGCTGTATTCTTGTAATTCAATTGTTTAAACTCGTTAATTTTATGTACTCAGAACCATTTATTTATGTCTTGACTAAATATTCTAGATATTTTAGTTGGGGCGTTATAATGCATATGGCTGAAAATATAAATCAGAATTTTATCATTTGGGACTTAGATTCTATCACTGCCCCACGGTGCTCAGCTCGACCATGAGCTTCTCCTTCAGCATGCTCGACTTAGTTGGAACAGGAGCTCTTCCTTCAGCATGCCTAGCTCAGTTCGGCCATGAGCATCCCCTTCAGTTTGGCGAGCTCAGCTCGACCATGAGCTCCACCTTCAGCATACTCAGCTCAGCTCGAACATGATCTCTTCTTTCTGCATGCTCAGCTCAGCACATCCTTCGGCATGCTAAGCTCAGCTCGACCGTGAGCTCCTCCTTCAGCATGCCTAGCTTAACTCGACCATGAGATCAACCTTCAACATGTGTAGCTCAGCTGGATCATCCAAGTCATTTTGAGCCCAACCTTCATCACAACAAGCTCGGTGTGGTCATGCAGGTCATGTTGAGTTCCACCCATAGTTCAGCTATGTAAATCATTTGGACATCGACTTGGTCTTCCACACATCATGTACAAATTTAGTGACGCGAGTTACGCGTGCTCTAGCTCCACGTGATCTACACAGACGAGTGACGTAGGTCACACGTGGACGTGTCCTGTACGGACGAGCTGCATATGAATATCAGAGTTATAGCTTATTGGGCCTATAGACATACAAATCTTGTGCAAGGCCCATTAAGCCAATGAATTGTGGACTATAAAAGAACGCACTTAGAATAGAAATGGGAGATCCATTATATTGTAAACAGTGCATTTCAAGCTAAATCATTTTCTAAAGTGTTCTAAGAATTACTAGAACAGTTCACCTGTTGTATTTAACTTCTGTTTACATACATGAACAATTATGAATGGTGTGTTTTAATGTTTTTGATTCTTGTTATATCAGATGGCCTGACCCTGGATAAAGTATTTTGTTGTATTTTTTTCCGCGTTGTAGGTTTACTACTTATGTACTTCGTTCTTTTTTATCTTCAAAATTCTTTAATTTGTTGTTAAATAAATTAGCAGTTAATAAATGTATAAAATCTTTGTTTATAAACAAATATAAAAAATTGTGTATGATCTAAAAGGCCAATGAAAATTCAACCAAATAAGTTTGCTACATATATGACAAACCGATCACAA
Organism: Trifolium repens; assembly: GCA_030408175.1. Taxonomy (NCBI): domain Eukaryota; kingdom Viridiplantae; phylum Streptophyta; class Magnoliopsida; order Fabales; family Fabaceae; genus Trifolium; species Trifolium repens. The sequence goes on along the minus strand of CP125845.1, from coordinate 20,928,596 downwards.
AGGAATAAATCAAACCGATCACATAGGAACGACAAACGTAACATATAGTAATTAACATCATTTCTGCAGGACAAACAAATAAGGTCAATCCATATGTTTAACAACGTAAAACATATTTCTATGGAATAGAAGAAATAATCCTTATCAGAAAAAGAGACCAAAACGCTCAAAGTTGAAATCCTCTCCCTCCCTCCCTTCTGTATTCTTTTCATTTTATTTTATTTTCTTACAGTACTTTTCATTTTTTTTATTAATTGTATAATTTTGGAAATATAAATGTAAAATTGTGGCATTAAATGAGTTTATACACTCTAAAATATTTTAAAAAATTAATAATAAAAGAAAAAGAAATAATAGAAAATGGAGAGGATCCGACCAACAATAATGTGAATGAAGAAAATTCGGTTGAGAGGGGAGAATTCACCTTGTGTGCCCCTCAGATTCCCCGACGAATATTAATCATCGCTAACGACGGTGGAAACTTCGTACCAATATCATAGTAACCAAAAATAAATGGAGAGGATCCTAACTCCAAAAACCATATAAATAGTGGAGCCATAAAAATAAAATAAAGGTTTACTATCATATTTGTTGTCAAATTTTATTTTTTTTGACACATGTCAGCATTCTTTAAGCATTAAATTTTCTTCTAACTCTTAAGGTCATGCTAATTAGTGCGCCAAACCACTAATTAAAGATGCCAAAACAAATAATTTTTGTGTTAAAAATAGTAATTTTGTTATAGGTACAAAATATTCATCGTTAATAGCAAGACTAGCAACTAATCTCTGTCAATAAATTCACAGAGCAACACAAGTGAATTCTTTCCTCCCACCCGCTTAAAGTGTACAAGATTTTTCCCACTTAAATCAATTCGTTGTTTGTGGTAAAAAAAAATTTAAAATTTACTTAAAAACATTTCAAGAATTTTATAGATAAGAAAGGAGGGAGTACAAGAGAAACAACTGTTTCATTGAAGAATTCTTCATGGAAAAGATGGAAAATAAAACAGAGGAGACAATTAAAAAAAGCCAGAATTTATGTATTAATCCTTATCCCTCCTCATATGCTCACATCATCACAATTGAGGAGTTATTATAAATCAAGAGCATTTAAGGAAAACACAAAGAGTGTAATCAATCAAGAGTAAAGCTCCCATTGTCAAAGAACATAATCAAGCATGGTGGTAGCTAAGTCTTCTTCTCCTTCTGATTCTATCAACAATAATTGCTTCCCTTGTTCCAATGGCACAACAATATCCCTCCCCACCCTCTCAAACAATTCCATCATCGATGCTCAAAAGTAATCATCTTTCTTTTTTGTGATCTTTTTTCTTCACTTGAATTATTGATATAAATTAAAGAATATTTAGGCTATTATAGAAAATTTTGATTCCATTAAATATTAGTGCTTCTAAAATCATAGATTAATTTCATTTTTTTTCTCTTTAATTTGAGTTAGCAATTTCATATTTTAGTATTGATCGATATTTTATTGTGTCATCATCATGCTCATTGCTTGTAAAATATTTGTGCTTAATTACTGTTTCGGTCTTATTATTTTTACATACATTATGATAATATAGATTCGTCTAAATAGATTAATTATTTATATTTCATTAATTAATTAAATTACAAAAATTTACAATTTATGAAATTGAAAATGAAGTGTTTAAAGAGTTTTATTGTAACAATTTTTTATAATTCAATATCATTGTATTGTATGTTACATCATTCAAAATATGTTAAATTACTATTTTTAATACCAAAATCAAATAGAGGGGCCAATACTATGTGATTTTAAAATAGAGAGAGTAATTTTATGAATGAGTGAAAATAAGAGCATCAAAAGTGTAATTAAACTTAGTATTTATTTATTATCACTATTGTTACCTGGGGAATGAATTCTATCTTCATTTTTTTAAAATTAAAATTATTTATCTATCTTTGTCTCTTTTTTTTTTTAAAAAAAAATTCACTTTCATTTTTCACCTTTGTCTAATGTGAGGAAACAAAATTGTCTTGTACCGTGTACAATTATGTTTTTCACCATTAGATTAATAAATTATATCACATTTTATTTGATTTAATGATGTGATTTGTTGATCTAACGGTAGAAATCAACTGTGCATGATGTAAAACATATCTTATTTGTGCACTATAAAATTGACCTCATTTGTTTCATAAGTGTAGTTCAATTGGTAGCTACTAGAGATATTATAATATGAGTCGGGGTTTGAATTCCAAATTTCTTACTTCTCGTGCGTGAGAATCTAATCACTGGGTTTTTTCAAAAAAATAATAAAAAATTTACCTCATTTTTCATGTAAAAGTTCATTGAATCGATTCTTTTATTCTAGAATCTAGATTTTGCATCTACCTTGTCTCAATGGGAAGAGTCTACTTCTCATATTTGGACCTGCACAATACACAATGATCAGGATAAGGATAAGCAAGTACACCACATTAAACTGGAAAAAATCATCGAAAATGTTTCTGGTGTCTGACATGTTTTAGTGTTAGATATGTGTTGGTTTTGGTGTCGATATAAGAGTGTTGGATTTGGATATATGATGATTTATATATAATTGTGAACTTAACAGGGGTGATCCATTGGCATTTGGATCATACTGGAAGCAGATGAGTGATGAGTGTACAGTGGTGATTAAAGGATGGGAATTGATGAGTTACTACAGTGATTCAAGTAACATGTGTTGGTTCATGTTGCCAGAACTAAGGGATGAGATAGAGAGACTTCACCATTTGGTTGGGAATGCTATGACCAAAGATAAATACATAGTTGTTGGAAATGGTTCTTCTCAACTCTTTCAAGCTGCTTTGTTTGCTGTGTCTCCTTCAGATGTCCCTGATCAACCCATCAATGTTGTTGCTGCTGCTCCTTATTACTCGGTGAACTTTCTTTCTTATTATTATATATATGCTAATGTTAATGGATCATCTTCAATAATGTGTTTAATTTTACTTTGTACTAGGAGTACAAAAATGCAATTAATGTATTGCATTCAAGGATGTTTCAATGGGCTGGTGATGCTGCTTTGTATGATGAAAACAAACCTTACATAGAGATGGTGACTTCCCCAAACAATCCGGACGGAACTCTTCGTGTACCAATGGTGAACTCCATAGCTGAAGGGAAGTTGATTCATGATTTAGCCTATTATTGGCCGCAATACACTCCTGTTACTTATGAAGCTGACCATGATGTTATGCTCTTCACATTCTCCAAATGCACAGGTCATGCTGGTTCCCGTATCGGGTGAGTTTGTAAACCCGTATCAGTTGAGTTTGTCAACCAATTGAATCCTCTATAGTCGGCTTTATGATGCAACTGATTGTAGAGTGTTAGATTAAGAAAAAATTTCTCACTTATTCAAACAATTTAAAATCAGTTGCACCGTGAAATCAGCAGTAGTGGATTTAGGTTCATTTGTAAGACACTCTTCTTTGTAGAAAACTTCCTACATAGAAGGCATTTATGATTTTCAGTTCTCATATGCTTAAGTTTGTTTTTGTTAAGATGGGCTATTGTGAAGGACATTGAAGTTGCTAAAAAGATGGCCACATTTGTGCAATCCAGCTCAATGGGGGTGTCAAAAGAATCCCAAACAAGAGCTGCTAAGATCATTGCAGTGATATGTGATGGTTACCAAAATTTCAAGTCCAATGAATCTGAACTCTTCTTTGAATATAGCAAACGCCTCATGAGGGAAAGGTGGGAGAAATTTAGGGGTGCTATCGAGCAAAGCATGGTCTTTACTATAACCAAGTATCCAAGGGCCTACTGTAATTTCACCAATGAGATATCTGAAACATACCCTAGTAATATTTGTTTTTCCCATTTCTTTAAGCTTTTTTTTTACCCTTTCATCTCTTTAATTACCTTTTGTAACTTAGGTTGAGGTTTAATATTCAATTTTTTTTGTTTAAAACAGGTTTTGCTTGGTTGAAATGCGAGGATGGCGTAGAAAATAGTCATAATTGTCTAAGGAAATTGAATATTTGTGCAAGGGAAGGGGAGCGATTTGGTGCTGATTCAAAGTATGTTAGGGTTAGCATGCTTGGCATGGATGATGAGTTCAATGAAATGGTGAAGAGGCTATCAAATGCTAAAAAAGAATAAAATCAGAGATGATGTAAAACAGGAGTTTCTCTAGTGCCTTGAAAAACTTTAGTGTTTTGGCACTGTTTATTGGTAACTAAATAAAATTGAAGTTATGAATTATTTGTATTTAAATTGTTTATTATTTTCTATTTTAATATCCAAATTATTAGAAGTCTAAAGACACAAACTGGTCCCCAATTTGCACCCAAGCCATTTCTGAGTTTCATAAAAGCTACCTTAAAACAATGTTAAGTAGCACTGTTTGAGCACTGCACCTTATCACCAAATTCAATACACACAACTAGATACATATATACTTATTATAATCCAAATAAATAATGTTTACAAATCTTTTCTGTATTATTTTGTCCAAGACTTTGTCATCTGAAACATAGTATTTGAATGTCTTGATATATTTAATGAATTTAACTACACTGACATTTGAATTCAAGACACTTGATATTGTAATTGTACAATGTCAATGACTAAAGGTAGAAAACATAGTCATGCAAAAGCTAAAGATTCTCTTACAAATGTAAATCAAATTACAATATAAAAGACAATGGAAAAATATAAAACCAGACAGTGAATAAACACAAAAAGGGGATTGAAAACAAACATTTTACCACAAGAACAGATTTGAGCGAAAGGACTTGCACACGAGGTACAGGCTCGCTTGCGAATTCCTGATATTTGGTGTGAACTTTATAGACAGTGAGCAACTTACAATATGTTGCCAAAATGATTACCATGAAGAGGAAAGACATTTGGCCAAATAAATTCTAACTTTTCTAAAGAATTCCACCCCCATCCACCTGTTCGAAGTTGATGATCATTGACAATGACACAGTCACCAAAAACAGATACAAATCTTAAATAAGCCTTAGTTCATACTCTCCTGCCATTGTTATGTATCTCACCCATGGAAGAGCTTGATACCCACTCTTCTCGATAATCTTCAAATATCTTACCTAAAAGACCAAAACATTACACGGTCATTACCATCTCCATCAAATCATTTAAAGCTTATACTAAATGAACAATACAGTCAAAATATGTGGTTAAGTTTAATTTCATCAATATACCATATGGTTGCTGATGTTTTATTCATTCATGTGTATTAATTTCTGATACTTTTCTGATGTCAAGTTTTTTTTGTCCACTTTCAATTGATTCAATTATCTGCTAAAAACTACTTGAGAATCTTGTTGTCCTAGGTTGTGCTATTCCCTCTCAATGATTGGCTTCTGACTCTTGCTCTCATATATTTTGAGTGCTCTTTTAGACGAAGGTTCTGGAATTGGCTTAGTTTTGTAATTCTTTTCAAGTAAACACCAGTTCAATAACTACTACCTTGGATCTTTGCAATAATGGTTGGTCTCCTCAAGGTAGAGATGTAATATTGGCAACCATTATAAATGTTTAAATGTGAGATATTGTAAAAATCTTAACAGGTTTTTTAGCAAAATCATTTCTTGTCAATCTGCGGTGAATATAATTCTTTCTAGTGTGTCTTTTAACTGGTAATTACACCCATGCTTCTTCTTCATCACCTATCCAAGAATCCTCAATTTTTTCAATAAATATTCGTCCTCCCAAAGCTCCTAAAATTAGGGATTTTACTTGATATCTTCCTATCCCTCCTTAGGCGGAATGTAATGCAGACAGTACATCTAATGGTTGTCCTGGTCCAGCAGCTTGCAGTAGTATTTTTAGAGATCCTAGTATAGCTACTATTGGTTGCTTTGCTGTTAACATTGGTAACTCTACTGCACTTCACGCTGAGCCTATAGGTGTTATGGTAGCTATTGAAATTGCTGTTAGAAAAAGTTGGAACCACGTTTGACTCGAATCCGACTCTCAGTTTAACTTCGCTCTCAAATCTTCTTCTATTTTCCCGTTGTAGATTAGAAATAGACGGTTAAATTGTAGAGTTGACTAAGATGTCTCTTATTGTTTCTCATATTTACAGTAAGGTAATCATTGTGCAGATAAGATTGCCTTCATTGGCCTTCACATTTCAGATTACTATTGGTGGGACACTATTCTAATTGATATACATTAGCTGCAATAGGTTTGGTCTCCCAAATTTTAGATTCAAATAAACTCTTTGGTATATGTCCCCCCTACTCCTCGTTTTCACTATTTAATAAATTAGTGAGGTACTGCAAATGATTCATGTTGTCTAGGGTCCAACATAATCAGATGCTAGTCAGTCATGCCGTTGTCACTTCTTTAGCAATATAAAAAAAAGTTGGCTAAAAGCATTGATAAACAATTCTTGAAAAGTTCAGAATATCAATGGAACTGTGAAATCCAAATGAATTAAAATAGATTTGTTTAGTTCACTACACCCTCACAATCCATTGAAATAATCAAAATGTTATCAGAGACAAAAGTTCTAACGGTATACACCAGTGGGCAAATGGTGAGAGAAACAGCAAGAAGGAAGGAATGATATATTACACAAATGGAAATATTCACCTAAATTTAGATCGGACAAGAACATGGTAGAAAGTAAACATTATACTCAATACTGAAAAAAAATTGCCAAATAATACTTAGAATATACGAAAACCATGTTTATGTAGCATACCTGTATTCCAGAAACAGTAAAATATGGTATCTCAAATTTCACACGTATAGGAGCTTTTCTCTCGGGAGCTGCTTCCTCATCTGTTACACTGGGAAGGCGAAACTCTGCTCTTAACATATACTCCTGAAAGTATCAAAGAGAGGAGAACCGAATCCAATAAATTACAATCAAATAAAAATTTAGTTATCAAGAATGGATGTTATTAATTTAAAGGACTAAATTCCACTTCCAAGATACCTTGCCTCCAGGGAAGGATCTAATTTTCCAAATCAATGCATCTTTTTCAGGTGCATATGATGCAGACCCCATTGACGTTCGAACATTAGGATTGGTTGCATCAACAGGCACGGGCAACTCAATCTCAACATTTGTGGCAGTGCTATAAAATAAATCCTATTAGTTGGTGAAACAAGGATATTTAGGGCAGTCTAAATTCTGGGGCAAAAACCTCACTGCATGAATAAAAGGGAAAAGATTCCCTGATCTTCTGTCAAGAAAAAAATAGAGAAGAAAAATAGCAGATATAAGAAAAGAAGTTTCAGTACCTACGTTCCTTAAACTGACTCCTGGCTTTTACCATAATTTCAATCCGACTCTTTGAGTGCTTTTCAACATTTGCTTCCACCCAAATTAAAGGCTTAACCTGAAAAGATATGGTACAATCAACAGACACTTCAAAATGCTCACTTTCTCTCTCTCTGTGAGTGTGTTTTGTGTGTATGCCAACTCTCAAAACAGAAACTTATTTCATATCTACAGAAGATGAACCTGCGTACTGAGCCTGTATGTCATCAAATCAAATGACCCATCAGGAGGTATGAAAGAAATTGTTCGATCATTTTCAAATCGAGCCAATCGGACACACCTTCATAAAATGCCAGACATCATTTAAGAATTAGCTTCATGAAGAGGAAACATGCTTGAAGAATGCATATCTAATTTATCACTCGAAGTGATCAATTTGTAAAGACAAAAAATTCAATCATACATACTGATGAAATTTGATGTCCTCCAAGTCTATTGCCTTTCCCTTGGTTGTTCTACCCTGTGCCTCTAATAACACTCTATCATTTAAACCAAGTTTACACTCAGGCATACCACTGCATTAGAATAAGCCAAGAACGAAACATGTCAGTTTCAGATAAACATTCCAGCATGGACGTTGAGTAATAGATACTTCACAATTAATGTTCTCTACTGTGAATGTAGGGAGAGTAACATGTATCCGGTGGTTAGGCCTTTCTGCCAAATATCTAATGGGTAGAAAATACACATATATGTTCATTGTTTATCATGAGATCCTAAAGAAATCCTCAAATGTACCAGATGAATAAAGCAATCCATAAGCATGAGGAGTCTGTACAAACAGCAAATAACAAACTCCTATGCAAATTGCTAATTTCAGTTACACTCTCAAATTAGTATAAAAACTATTCAATACAAAAAATCAATTTAGGCCTGGTTCCCTAATTCCTAATGTATACTATAACGTTTCAGTCGGCCGTCATCAACAATCTCGTAAACATATAAGCCCTCCAGAAGACACAAACACAACAATAGAAACACCGAAAAGTCACAAACAGAAACCAGAAAACTACCAACAACATTAGAATTTAGCATTGCAATCAATACCAAAATCTAGAAGATCTCAAAACAATGCCTAGAAATGACTTAGATCACAAGCAAAGCAAGAAGCAAACCTTAAAAATGTTCTCATCTTTAGTGCACCAACAACGTCGGATCTAATTAACTGCCCATTGCTATTGACGAGTATATTAACACTCTCCACCACATCCAAGAAAACCTACATACAAAAATAGAAAAAAAATACAATTCAGCAACTCAAACCATCAAATTACAATTAAAAATCATACAATTCTTCATTTCTCTAATAACCACCTCATTTTTCTTGTAACTTATCCCTTCGCTTCGCCAAGAAACGGCATTAGTAACAGCCATAGGAGGTCTCTGAGTAACTTCCATTCTATAAGCATCAGTCTTAATAAACTCACTAAGAATTTTCGCCTCGGTATACTGAGGGTAACCAAAGTCCATAATTTCATCAAGTAGCTCATACTACAAACAACACAAACAAATCCAAATCGAAAAATCAAAACAAAACCACAAAATTCAACAAACTCATTGATAATTCATACAAGATGCTTCAAGTTCATAACACTTTTAAATTTTTACCACAACAACAAAGTTATCTCTAAGTGATTCCTCTTCTAATTCTTCAAAATAATGCTTAAACACCTGCAACAACGACACAAATTACATTAAACTAATTCAATTCTCGATTCAAATGAAAGATCGTTTGAATCAGAAGAACGCTTACATCAACTAATCGATGCAAAAAGAAGAGAAGACTTGCGGCATTACAGTTTTGTCTCGCGGCAACCACGAGATAAATATTGCTATGTTGTATGAACATATAGGTAACACCGTTATCGTAAACAACCGGATCTTGAGACTGTTCATCAGCCTAATGAAAAAAAAATCGAAAATCGAAGCTCGAATCATTCATATACATCGTGAATTTGGATCTGAGAAATGAGGAATGGAAGTGAATTGTGGAACCTGTTTATCGATGAGTTTGGTGAAGAATCGTTCGGCTTCGATGGCGGAGACGTCGCCGCGGTAGTCACGCCAGACGAGGATGCGGCCTTTGATGTCGAGGAGGAACAGAGCAGAAGCTGCCCCTGACATTGATGCAGCGTGACGGTGGTGATCAAAGAAGAAGACGACGGAGAATAGAGACTTTAACGACGACGGTGCCACTACGAGAAAACAAGTTATTGCAGCATTTTCAGATTTTTCGAAAACATTATAATCAATCTGTAAAAACAAAAATACAGTATTATTATGAATTTCAACTTTCTTTCTTTTCTTTTTGTTTTTTTTTTTCTTTCTAAAAACTCCACTTTTTGTATGTATTAATATTATTATATATTTTTTTAGATAATTTATAAAAAATATCTTATAAAAATACAATTTTTCAATGTAGTTCAGACACTTGATAGCTCTAATGGTGGGAGCGTTGTAGGTTGGTGTTTTATTAGAAGATTTATCATTTGTTAGTTTTAGAAAGAAAAATTAAGGTGTCTCATTTTTACCGTGAGTGTGGACGTACTTACTAATACGGATTGTGACCAAAATCGGGGACTTTGATTATATGAACAATGTCCATGTAGTTTGAGTTCATTGTCTTAGGCTTATGTAATTTGGGATATCTATTACATGGTCATTGACTTAGGTCTGTTTTGTTAAAAGAAAATAAAGTTTATTTATTCATAAAAACTATTTTTATAATTTCAAAAATAAATTTAAAAAAAAAAATAATAGAATGAACTGTAATAAAAATAAATAATAGAATGGACTAATTTTTCACGACGTAACAAATCAAAAAATTTAAAATATATTTGAAGGAATTTGTATTTATTTTTTCTGTTTACAGTAAATAGTATCTTGTCTTGGTTATAAATAAGATATGCATGGTCACACACTCACACCACTTCTCTTTTTTTTTTTGTAACAAAAGAAAAACACCACTTCTTTTTTAGTAGTGTTACAAAGTAACAAAGATAAATGAAATAGAAATAGAAATCGAAACAGAAACAAATATAATTTAAGTTTCAAGTTGATCTCACAAAATGAGAGACTCTAAATTAAGTAGGGGGCAATTTCAGTTAATAGAGTACTTCAAACGTTTTTATTTTCTGAACAATACTTCAAATGTAATTTCTCATTTGCCATAAAATATGTGCATATATTTCATTCTCTAAGAACATATATCAATTAGTGTGTTATGAGTTTCAATTTCTCATGCAGAATATCTCTAATATGAAAGAAGCTTCTATACTCATCATATGCTTGTGTTTTTTTATTCAATCAATTATGGAATTATTATCGAAACAAAAATCAATTAGTTCATCCGTTATAAATCTTTGGGTTTTTTAACTTTTTAATTTTGTTTCAAAATTTTGATTATTTTAAAAAATTAAGCTACAATTACTGATGTTAATATTATTTATACCGTTGCAAAACAAAATCATTATTAATCATTATATATAGTCTTATTTTTTTTTGTAAGTTAGATATTCTCTAAATGTAGAGACTATTCAGCTCAATTCCGATAAGATCACAATAGACGACCAAACCATCACTCATCAAGAGAATTAACACTGTATTATTAAGGCTGAATTCAAATACAACTCTTATATTTTAACATCTTAATTAAAATTTCTATTTAAAAATAGTAATAATTAATTTTCAAACCATTCCATAACTAAGTTTTGCCACACAGTGATTTATTTTGGCATATAGTCAATAGTTTGTATCTCATCACACGACCAAACAAACACCAACATGCCTTCATATTCTGCCATATGTAAGCAACAAAGAAGATCCATGTTGAATTAAAATCTAACCCAAATACTTAGTGGCACAAAAAAATTAGTAATATATTCCAATTTTTTCAATATATAATATTGTTGTTAGCATTAACAAAATTTTAGTACAAAAGAAGTCATTATCTCATTAAATCTATAAAGACTAATTTTCTACCAAAATGTCTATATACACCCCCAACAAATAAGTAATTTTAAATATAAAGCGGCAAAGACAAGGATGCATAATTGCATATACTACATATTTTGTTATTAATATATAGTCTTGTTGATTATCTTCCATCAAATACACCGCTGAAAACTTGGCTGTCCCCACCTAGTGATGCTTCCCATTCTATTGAAGACATTACAATCTTTGACAATACTATAACTGTTTCTTTCATTTCTGGCCTGTCCACTGGATTTTCACTCAAGCACCAATGTGATACTTCTGCCATCTGTAAGATCAATATTGGAAGCTTATATCATGACTTTGTCATTTGTTTGTGTTACATAATTAAAAACATTATAGGCAAGTGAGATCAGCTGACCCAGAGCCCCCACCTTAGATTAGTGACTTTCAACTTTATAAAATTAATTTGTAAAATAAAAATTATTTCTATTTATAAATATATCTTCAAACCATCTTTTATCTAATATGATCTTAAACTCCTTAATCCATTTAACTTTTAGTTCAAATCGGTTAAACTACCTTCCCCACCTATTCTGAAAATATATTGAAGAGTTATGAAATAGCTTATCACATGGTTGAAAGATGTTGAATCTATTTTTACATGAAACTTATAGATTATATAAAAAATAGTTTGACTTTACTAACATTACATTAATCCGAATGGAACTGAACTCGGATTCCTTAAGCAAAGTCTCCCGTTCAGGCCTTATGGATGAAAAAAAATGTGACTTAGAAAGGGATATTCTATTAGAGATGCTAACCCAAATTCTATATTGGATATTAGTCGTCAACAAATCCCATAAATATTTTGCTTTATCTTTTGTTATAGAAATACTAGTTTAAATACAAACACTTTATATCATTTAATTAAGATGTCTATACTATACAAACAAGAATTGAAACTTAAATAAGAATGTGAATTGAAGATTTATGTTGAATCATCTAACCTTGTAGACATCTACAATAGGATAATTACGTTGAAGGTTTCCATCTACAACAGCTTCTAAAGCAGTCACTGGATCATCATCTTGAAATATTTTGTTAACCTGAATTTAATTGAAACAAATATCAACTTTCTTTGTTTTATTTGTTCCCACTCCCACTTATATATTTCTTTCAAAAGGAGTTTAACTTACAATTGCAATAAGTGATTTCATATTATTGGCTTCTTTGTTGTCACGAAATAATGCACGTTTCCCTGTTATCAACTCAGACAAAACCACTCCAAATGCAAATACATCAGTTTTTATTGTCACTTGAAGTTCCTTCACAGATCTAAAACAAGAATAAATAAATAAATAAAATCAGAAAAAAAAAAATTAACTATAGAATTTAATTTTTTTGGTTAGAGAGTAATTAATTTTCTTTACTTAAGCTTAATCAAATTAATGATAGCAACTAGCAAGAACCTACTCTGGTGGAAGGTAGCCTGGTGTTCCAACAAGCCTTGTAGCTAAGAATTCTTCATCATTGGTTCTTTCTACTAACTTTGCAAGTCCAAAATCTGCTACCTACTTATCGAATAAAAGTAAACGATTATTGTTTTGAACTTACGAAACACTGACATGGGGACACGGACACAAAACAAGGAAAATGTACCTTTGCTCTTAACTTCTCATCAAGAAGAATATTACTAGTCTTTATATCACGGTGCACATATCGCGATTTCGTGTAATCATGTATGTATTCGATACCTTTCGCCGAATCAAGTGCAATTTGAGCTCTAGCACACCAAGAAAGAGGTTGGTGACCTATTCCAAAATTATGGTTTTAGAATAGAATTCTTTATATAAATCTAAAAACAAATAGTGTGACAATTTTATGTTAATAACGTTCACTTTATTCAATTGATATACCTTTCAATAGAGGATCATGAAGGTGTTCACTTAGAGATCCATTAGGAACATACTCATAAACCAAATAAAGGTGATCATCTCCACTTGCATATCCTAACAATTCCACCTAAAATAATGTCATTAGTTACATGGATAATATAATCAAATATCAAAGGATTTGGATTGTCTGTAGTCGACAATATCACACATTCATGTCATAGGTGACCGTTAGACAATCCAGATTTCAACGTAGACTTGGAATTTTAAAAAATTTAAAATGAGCTTGAAATTTGGACTATTCAATTTTGATCGAACAATCACTAATTTATTAACTACTTAAATGTGTAAAAAAAAAGTGCGATGTTGCTGACCACAGACAATCCAAATTCCTACGTCAAAAATGAATATTACATACAATGTTAATGTGATGGATCTTGCATAAGGCTTTGAGTTCTGCATAGAACTCTTTGGATTTGGTAGACTTCATTTTCTTCACAGCAACCTCCTGAAAGTTAAAATAATTATTATTGTCAAATTTTTAGTTAGCATATGAAAAAATATGATTAATGATTAATGACTATATTAAAGAATCTATGAAGGATTTCCTTACTTTATCTTCTAGCATTCCAAAATAGACAGTACCATATCCACCAACTCCAATTCTTCTAGTTTCATCAAAGTTATTTGTAGCAATTTCAATCTCCTCAAAATCATAAATCACTGGTCTTTCTGACTCAAATTGTGTTGCATCTGCATCAACATTTTCCATGAATAAATTAGCCTACTAATGAAAACTTTGTACTTTTTAAATATAAAAAGTTTGTTTGGTTATGAATCGAATATTTGTACACAAAATAGTGAAAACGTCACATTGATTTTCACATATTTGTATACGAAATAGTGAAAACAAAAAAGTTGGTAACGGAAAATGAAAATAAAAAAATGTTTTCTCAAACCAAACACAGACGTTAAATTTCTTTTGAAGTTACGTACCTTCCATATATTCTTTATGAAATTCATGATTCCTTAAGGAAATAGTTCTATTGGCTAATGATCTTTTAGAGAAAGTTTTTGGATCAGTTTTGCTGGTTGGATAAGCTTTATTTCTCCTAAGAATTAGAACAATCACAGTAATAACTGAAAGTAATGTCACACTCAATAGGATACCAATAATTATCACCCACTTGTGTTTCTTTTCTGCAAATAAGAGAAAATCAAATCAAGAAAAAAATAAAAATTAGAGTGCTTAATCATAGTATAAATATGTTTATAACTAAAACTAATTTCTATGATTGAAGCACAAGAAACATGTTGCAGTGTATGAGTATCTGTGTCTGTCTGTCTGTATATATGTCTGATGTCTGTGTCTGTGTCAGTATGTGTCCGTGCATAAAGAGATTAAAGAGGTTAAGGTGAGAACTTACCTTTTCTATTGGAATGTGAGGACCATTTTAATTCCTCCGGAACATATAACACCCAACCAATATCTATGAATGAAGGGTTAGCAACCAAAATTTGGTTCATTCTAACAATGCCATTAACAGTAGCATTAAGCAAAAGAGAAATTGATGTTGGGGTATCATTTTGCTGAACAGTATATGTAACAACAATTTCCGACTCAAATTCCGAACATCCACAAGGAATATGTATTGTTACATTCTCATTTGCAACTAAATTTATGTCGTCTTGCCATGTTTGACCGCTATAAACAAGATTCTTAACATCGACAAAACTTTCATTAGGCCGCGCGGTATAGATTGTATCGTAGAAATAACCACTAAGCTCATTGGTGTTTTTGCAAGAACAAGGTACTTTTATAAGGTAATCTTGTTTCGTGCTACGGATAATCGGTTTGATTTTAGAAGAATCAACAGAATAAAAATTTGCTATTTGTTCTATGTTGTGATTGTAGTTTATGTGGTAGAGTGATGCATTGCATGTTTTGATCTTTGTGGAACATTTAAAAGATTCCATGTAAGATTTTTTGATTGAAACTTCAATGGAAGAAACACTTGTAAATAAAAATGGTAGAAAAAGAAGAAAAAGTGAAAGAAGTTGATGAATTAAAGAAGCCATATAGTTTTAATCATACATGAAATTTCTTCCCCAGTGAAGAAAAAAGAGAATTTGTCATCATATATGAAAGATGAAAGTTCTTTCAAGAAACATAAACATCACAAAGTTTGCTTAGATTATTTTTTTTAAAATAATAATAACTAGCACCTTTTTCTTATAGAAAATAGTTACTAACTTAGCAAGATTTTAAAAATATTATTTGTGACCACAATTTAGAGTGTGACATTAATGTTTTAATATTTTGCCACCGTAATTGAGACTGTATTTGACCGTGATATAATCTACAAATTGTTGGAACTTAGCATGATTTTTGTAATAAAAAAAGTCTTTTGGTGTCTATATTACTTGTCATGAAGGATGGGGTATCTTTTGTGGGATCTTCGACGGCAATAAGGGCCAAATGAAATGTAGTTGAAAAAAAAGCAATAAATTGATTTCACAAAATAAAAAAGGTAGAATATTATGGTGCCATCATTGGTCAACCATATTGTATAGCAAGCAATTTTTCTCTCAATTGTCAATGTCAATTAACTATTTTAGTGCTATTTCATTGTAGACACTCTTTTCCACACACCCTTAAGGCAAAATTAAATAAAAATATGAAGCATCTACGGATGTGGATTACACACGCAATTAATTGTTACCTACCATCTCATAATAAAAATATTGATTTAGATTAAAATTGTATTCTATAAGCTTAACTCAATTGATAGAATATTATATTTTATATGTAGGGGGTCAAAGTTCGAATCTCGTTCAAAACTGTCTGATCATTTTTGAATGGCCAAAGTCACATACTATATGTAACTCTCTGAATCAGTTTAACAAGTAATTCAGACTTACACATATACTGTGTGAATCAGTTAAAACGAGTTTACACAATTAATTTTAGATAAAATTGTTTAAACTCATACATTTTCACCTACTTAAATAATTTTAATTTTAAAAGTGCAAATTCATTTTTGTCACATTTAGAAAGACTTGCTCAACATGCTTTGAAGAGAAACATTGTCCAACAAAAGTTTATGTAAAAAACTTTGTCCAACATAAATATTTATTGATTTAATTTTTCTTATATTTAAAACTATTTATTTTTGCTTAATATGGCTCAAGTAGAAGAAATTAGCATTGGTTAAAAAGGCTCAAAGCTGCATGAGATGCTAAATTTGGCTTAAATTCCTATATCAACGGATAAGAAAACAACCAATAAAAATAAAAGACTTACTATATATAGACAACATCTATGAACGTTGCACAAATGCACCTTCAAGACTATTTTGCATTATTCCAAACCTAATTTAAGTTGTCTTATAGCTGGCTTTATTGATTACCTCAATCAAACAAACAATTAACTATTATAAACCATTTTGTCCATAATAACAAAACTCAAATTTTCAAACAAATACATTTTGTTATAAAAGGTTGTAGCACCTTTCTTTTCCTTTGGTGTAAGCTTGAGCACCCTTTTCAACATTTTGGTTTTCTTTTATTTTTGTTACTAAAATGAAAATGGTAAGGATCATACTTGTGACCGTTTTGTTTTTCAACTTGGTCATTGTTCCTTCAATAGCTTTTCCATTTGGAAATGGATATGGTTTTGATAAACCAAAAGAAGGTAATAATAACTATGATGATAAACCAAAAGAAGATAATAATAATAATAATAATAATAATAATAACTATGATGATAAACCAAAAGAAGATAATAATAATAATAATAATAATAACTATGATGATAAACCAAAGGAAAAACCAAATAATGATGTTAATGATAATAACAATGTTGGTAATCTTAAGCAAGGATTCTATAGCGGTAGTTGCCCCAATGCGGAGAAAATTGTGGCGGATACTCTTGCAGAGATCGTTAAAATGAATCCAAATGCAGTTGCTAACCTCCTTCGTCTTCAATTTCATGACTGCTTCGTTGTTGTAAGTTTTTCTCAAATTTCAACATAGTCCTCTTTATTTTTATTTTTTTATTATTATATCTCATTGAATTAGTCATAGGAAAAAAACAATTGTTAAGAATTAATTAATTGAAAATTACTTTTAGAGCAAGAGTGTCTCATTTTCATTTTAACTTTATTAGTTGAAAATTATCAAAGTTAAACTAAACTATGTGTTCTAATATCAACTTGGCCATGATGGAAAAAAAAATTAGGGATGTGATGCATCAATCTTGCTAGACTACTCACCAACAGGAGAACAAGTAGAAAAAAGTTCATTTTTCAATGGTCAACTTCTCAAAGGAGCTGATATAGTTGATGATATAAAATCAAAGCTAGAAGAACAATGTCCAGGAGTAGTATCATGCTCGGACACATTAGCATTCGCAATCAATGAAGGAATGGTCCTTGCAGGTTTACCTCGTAGAGCACCTCTTGGCGGTCGTAGAGATTCCGTCTATTCCCTCGCATCTGTCGTGGAAGATAACAACCTTCCAATGCCTGGTTGGTCGATCGAAAGAATGATTGAGCTCTTTACGAGAAAAGGGTTCACAATTGAAGAAATGGTTATTTTAATTGGTGCACATTCAATTGGTTCAGTTCATTGTGATATTTTTATGGAAAGGATTTACAATTTCGCAAATACAAGAAAACCTGACCCTACACTACCGGCTCCAGTAATTAATGAGTTTCAACAAATATGTAAGAATGCTGGGACACCTCAATTTAGAAACCCACCAGTGAATTTCGATGAGACACCGACGGTGCTTGATACCTTGTTTTTCAAGAATATGGTGAATAGAAACAAGACAACTATACTTACAGATTCTCATTTGATCAATGATCCTAGAACAATTCCTATTGTTCAACAGATGGCCAATGAGGATGGTTTGTGGCAACAAAGGTTTCCTGAGGTTATGGATAAAATGAGTTCTTTGAATGTTCTTACCGGAAATAATGGTGAAGTGAGGAAGACTTGTAGGTCCACTAATTAAATAATTAATTATATGATTATTGTTCATTAAACTGTGTATGTGAAAATTGTATTGATATTGACTCAAATTTTTTCTGTATGATATAGTATATAATTAATAATGATCCATGATTTCTTGTTTAGATTTGCTTTGAAATTCGGTATTCGATTATTTACATCAAGTAATATAGAACAAATTTTCTAAATTCATGAATTTGAGCAATGTGGGACTTCATATACTACGTGTCGAGTTCAAAATCCTTTACCAAAAGCAA
This sequence comes from Trifolium repens, assembly GCA_030408175.1. Taxonomy (NCBI): domain Eukaryota; kingdom Viridiplantae; phylum Streptophyta; class Magnoliopsida; order Fabales; family Fabaceae; genus Trifolium; species Trifolium repens. The sequence continues at coordinate 20,910,192 of CP125845.1, read as the reverse complement.
TAGTAAGTTAGCAATCAAATCTATTTAATATTTGTTAGAACTTTACAAATTACATGACATACATTATCATTCTACATTAACTTAAATTAATGGAATTGAAGCGACTCGACCAAATAGATTAAACTTTTACTATGAAAGATATTAGAGTGTACATTCCTGGTTTGTTATTTCCCTTTTTTTATCCATCATAAACTGTGATCAATATTGTCTCTATCATTGCAATGAGCTGCTAACTATTGGTTGTTTTATTAATTACTATCATTTTTCTTCATTAATAGTCACTGAATATGTTAATCATTAATCAGTAAGCTTCAATGTTTTTTGTCACAAAAAATTGTTTGAAGTAAATCTCAATGTCAAAACTATTGGAAATACAGTTTGGTAGGATCACTTGTTATTTACTATACAAAGTCACACTGTTGTTGGGTGTTGACTCATCTGTATCATCTTCCTCACTTTCATAGTTTCACACATTCAATTAATTCACTAGTCATCTTTTTCGATGTGTATATTGCTTACTCATTTCAAATTCAACTATTATGCCAGAATTAACCTAAAGCTTCCAAACATCCTCAATGCAATCAAAGTCATGGCCACTTTTTACTTTCAATCATCTTGTATCATATTCTTATATTTCTCAAACAAACAAAAAACTCACTAGTAGGAGAAAAATAATGAGTATAAATACCAATTAAAACTTGGTACTAAACTGAAACTTAATAGCAATAATACCGTTACCGTTATTACAACCCTGAAGCAGAAACCATATACTATATAATTATATTGCACTGCCTGTATCTAATTTTGTTGTACATAATAGAATTTCAAATAAAACCCTGAAGATGATGTGCAGTTTGTGAGGACCGTGCAATCTCAAACGGAACAGTAATCTTTCAGAACCTGCCTAGCAAGATCAAGAGCACCACTTCTTTTGTAGATTAAATGCAGATTGTACGCTGCCTCTCTGCGAAGGTTGCAGTAACCAGGTTTATGATTTTCAATGATATCAACTTTCTCATTCGGAAGTGTTGGAATTGGATAGTCTTTTTCGCTCATAGCAATCACCTTCTCATAATATATCGCTGCCAGTGTTACAAGACCAACATGATGGTATGCCCGAGCTATGTTGAATAAAGATTCCTGCATAGCTTAGCAATCAATTAATTCAGTTTGACCTTGTTAATATATAAAGTCAAAAAAGTCATGACGAGAATCAACCAGCTGTAAGTTTTTTTTTATCTGATACGCTACCCCAATTATTTTAATGTGTATATATTCATATTTCATTGAAAGTGACTCCATGAATTCAAGGATCGATAAGGTGGAAATTTCAGCTTGAAGTGCTACTGCTAACCATGGCTTTCACTATCTGAATTCTAGAGAATTTCTTGCACCCCAATAAACACCCACCCTCCTCCCGCACATTTGGCAAGTCCTCCTTCGCAAACAACCTTTGGTCAATTCAATGCCTTAAGCGAACCTAGTGCTGCATGCATAAGCCCTATCAACCTCTCTCTGCAAATTTGTAAAAACTCTGTGTGACGAGAACTTTCACTTGTTAATCGCCGCCATAGGCACTTGTTAATCCCCACCCAAATTTCTTACCAACGAAGATAAAGATTCCAGCAAGGGAAATCCAAAGATAGTGGCTGTGAGGAATAGGACCAATTATTGTTGTCTTGGCTACAATAACCCTTTCAACACCAATACTCACAAGAATTATAGGCTGCGTACATTCTTGAAGTTTTGGGATCATTTCAATGACCAAATTAGGGAAAAGAAATATATAAATACCAGATAAGAACTGGCATAATATGTTGTAAATGAATCGAAATAATACACTATAAATAAAGCCGATACTTTCATTTTCTTTTTTTATTTTAATAAGTATTGAAAATTTTCTTTTTAAATGGGCACAAGGAAATTCATCGAAACAAACCTGGCTGTTCGCACAGATCTTTGAATTATTGTAGAGGAATGCTAAACCTTGTACAACACACTGATGCTTATTTTGAAGTCTGAAACCCAGTGCCAAGTTGATCAAGGCCGTTCCTAAGAAACATTGATGAATAAGAGTTCAATTTCTGCTTGTTCTTGGCCAAGAAAGCACAATATAAAAACAGTGTGAAATGAAAGAGCATACCAACACAAAGATTAACCAATGGATTCTCAGGCATAAGTTTATAAGCTTCAAGGTATTTCCTTGCCGCGTCTTGATGATGGCTACATACAGTAAACTGATGCGCAGAAATAAGGATAGGAGGCACACAGTCTACAAATTTTCCTTGCATATTACGTAAAAATTTGTCGTGTCTTGTATCTCGGTTTTCCAATCTATCAGACAGGATAAAATACGTAAACGAAATTATAGAAAAACTAGGTTCTACTTTCACTTTAGGCCATAACTCTGTCCTACAAAAGCAAATTAAGGAGCCTAACTAACATTAAGTTCCTGGCATCCATAAATTTACCTTGATATGACCTTGTAGTAGGAATTCCAAGCAGCAATACTCTGTGCATGTTGTAGAACATTGTGTTTTACACAATCAAAACCTCGTTTAGGATCTGTGGTGTTGTAAGCCATTTCTGTGAACACAAAATTGCTTTGTCAGCAAGATAAGCATTTTCCCACCCTAGAACAAAATTAATTTCTCTCTTCAAAATATCTATTATAAAGCTAAAGAGGGGAAAACTTACAAACGAGCAATAAATCCATTTTTTTTATTTTGATCTCTTGAAACAAGAAAAGTTGGAAGCATAAAATCAATCTAGAAAAAAAATACAATCTTGTTGAAGTTCAGGACTTACGAGTTCCTAGTGATAGAAGCCTCTCGTTCTTCTCAGCAGACAGAGAAGTATGAGGAGTGAGATTGATAATCTCCAATGCTTCCCTATACCTTTGTAAGGATGCTAATGCATTGCACAACTGTATATTGATATTAACGAGTCACACATTAAAAAGGAAAGGGGATACAGAAAAAAGTGATAGAAGTACTAACATCAATAATTAGCTGGTGATATTCATCTTTGTGAAGATTGCACAAGGGAGATTCTGTGTTTGGTTTCTGGAATGCAATATACACAAAATCTAGTTAACACATTATATCATTAAAAATGTTGTACTATAAGTGAAACTAGACAGCACCAAACAGATTACCTGAGGCTCATCATCTGAATCATCGCTTAACCAGTCAATTCCAGAGGCCTCTGCCTCTGCTTTTTTTTTCTCCTTCTCAATTGCCTTTTTTTGGAGCAACTTTTTTGCCCTGGAAGCTTTCAACCTGATTTAATAAAACAGTATAAGAGGAATGCTTTTCACTTTGTTATCAAATGTACTGAGGGCTAAGAACATGCAAAAATGTCCACTAATATAGACTAGATGGTTGCTCTTCCCCCCCGCATTGCTCACACTAGAAAAACACCATTGAAAGATATCTTCCAGTAAGATTTACACTACCAGGAGATATCTTCCGGTAGGATTTGCACTACTGAAAGATATCTTCCAGTGGATGGGGGGGAGGGACATGGGAGAGATTCTGATCAATTGAAGGGGGCGAAGAGCAACCATCTATAAATTATCAATTGAGGGGAGGGACATGGATAATGGTTTGTTTGTAAATTTATAATTTAATGTCTGTGATTGAATCGGATTATATAGTCCATTCAGATATATTTGGGGGATGTGTTTGGAGTGAAGTAAATTTGGGTAGAGCTGCCTTCTGGCATACTACAGAGAGGACTGAATTGCAAATTATAACATTAATAATTTTAAAACCATTAAAACCACCATTTTTTATTATTAGATGAAATAGCTTTAGATTAGTGGTGCAACACACTGAATCATCAAGGCCATGTATGATAGACGTGCCATAAAGATTTTGACAAGGGAATCCTCTAACTTAATAAAATATAGAATATGATAAGTGTCTAACTGAGAGGCTATATTCAATTAAATCATTTAAAAAATTTGTAATAACAACAACAATAATTCAAAGATTTTGGCTAAATAAAACTAATAGCTCTCTTATAAGTTATAGTGTATATAATTCATTTTTTGTTAATACTTCTAATTTTATTAGACTAAACACAAATGATAGATATTGTAATTATCTTACAATTAGAAGGACAAATCAATGAACCAGCTCTTTAACCTATCTTACAATCCATCCTTTCAAACACAGATCCAACAGAAACAGAGGTTCAAAAAAAGTTGGCGCCGATGGATAGTGGACCCATAACCCATTGGGTTTCTCACTGATGATAGGGTCCATGCCGAGGCTGAGGTGGACTCACCACATGAGCTATTAGTGAATCATGCTACCAATGGACCTAAGAGCTGGATAGTTTATTCTAGAAGGGGTAAGAAGGGAAATCAAGGCTAGTTAGTTAGAAGAGAGCTGACGTGGCCTGGTGGAGGGGAGAGCTACCAACGTATTCCACATTATAAGGAGTGTGAGAGAATGTTGAGACCTCACCTTGGATTCTCTGTGAAGTTACTAGAATGTATAGGAAGGTGTGAGCTTTCCTATCGGAGCTGTGCTCTGGGCAGAATTTAGGAAGAGAGATTTCCATTTTCTGTAAACACTTTTCATTTCATAAATCAATAAAGCTTTATTTTTCCCCTCAATTTTTGTTTTACTGTTGCATTACTGGTTCTGTGATTTCTGGTTCGTATCTATCAACTGGTCCGACCTACAGGATATGTTGAGAGGATCGGTGAATGCCACCTAAGAAGACGCAGCTACCGGATACATTGTGGGTGTGAAGGCGACCGTGACGGCCATGGAGAAGAACCAAACAGTTCTCATCACTATGTTTGAGAAGAGTTTGGGAAAATCGGTGGTGACGGAGGATGAGAGTGTGGTCGGTAAAGGAGATCCGGTGAAAGGAGTTGGTGAAGGGTCGGAGAGGAGATCGGAGAGATCAAAATTGCTCCGGTTGCAGGGAGACGAACTCGTGAGTTCCGTCGTTCTGTTAAAAAGACGGAGCTACCGTCGTGTGACGGCGAAGACCCGGCGGGGTGGATTTTAAGGGCGGAAGTCTATTTTAGGGTTCAAGACACGAATCCGGAAGTGAAGGTTCATCTAGCTCAACTGTGTATGGAAGGTCCGACTATTCATTTTTTCAATTCGTTAATTGGAGAAAATAAAGGGTTATCGTGGGATCAGTTGAAGGAAGCTCTGCTCGCAAGGTACGGTGGCCATGGAGATGGTGACGTTTATGAGCAATTGACTGGTCTGACACGGAAAGGTACTGTTGAGGAGTACATCACTGAGTTTGAGTAAATGGGCCAAAAGGTAAAGAGGAGAATGGGTCCAAACATATGGTAAATGGGCCAAAAGGAAATAGACAAGCCCATAATGACAAGAGGCGGAATGGGCCAAGAGATAGGGGCTTCACCCACTTATCTTATCAAGAGTTACTAGAGAGGAAGCAAAAGGGATTGTGCTTCAAATGTGGGGGTGCATTTCATCCAATGCACCAATGCCCTAACAAGCAGCTGAGGGTCTTGGTGATTGAGGACTAGGAGGAGGAAGGGACCGAAGCTACGATAGTAGCTGTGGAGGTGGACGATAGTGAAGAAGGTGATAAAGGAGAAATTAGTGTGTTGAATTTGAGTCATATTGCTCATGGGAATCACCAGACAATAAAGTGCCAAGGTCTTATTAGGGATGTGCATGTGCAAATTATTGTGGATAGTGGGGCAACTCACAACTTTGTCTCTCAGACATTGGTGCACAAGATGGGATGGGAGGTGGAAGAAACTCCTGATATGAAGATTAAGCTAGGGGATGGTTTTTAAACCAAAACCCAGGGTGTATGTAGGGAGTTTGAGATGTGCATTGGAGACTTTAAGCTGACACCGGACTTACATCTATTTGAGTTAGGAGGTATTGATGTAGTGTTGGGAATTGCTTGGCTCCAAACTCTTGGAGACACCATAGTCAATTGGAGGAAGACTATGAGTTTTTGGTTGGATAAAAAATGGGTAACCTTACAGGGCATTGGTAGTGGTAAGGAGTCTTTGGTGGATTTACAAAGCATCTTGGCAAGGCCTAAGAAGGAAGAGACTGGGAGTATATGGGGGGTGAGTAAAGAAGAACAGAAGAAGGAGAGTCCATGGCTGTCCCAAAAGCAAAGAGAAGAAATGGAGCAACTGTTATGTCGGTTTGACCAAGTTTTTCAAGAACCACATGGCCTTCCACCTAGGAGGGTCAGAGAACATGCTATAAACTTGGTAGAAGGGCAGAATTCTGTAAATGTGAGGCCATACCATTATCCCCATCATCACAAGAATGATATTGAGAAACAAGTGAAGGAAATGTTGACTGCAGGCATTATAAGGCACAACACGAGTTCTTTTTCTAGTCTGGTGATCTTAGTAAAGAAGACCAATCATGGAGAATGTGTATAGATTATCGTGCTCTTAATAAGGTAACCATTCCAGACAACTTTCCCATCCCCGTTATTGAAGAGCTATTAGATGAACTTCATGGTGCCAAATTTTATTCCATGTTGGATTTAAAATTACCATCAGGTACGAGTTAAGGAGTTATGTGTGCACAAAACGGCTTTTCGTACTCATAAGGGGTACTGAGTTCCTCGTTATGCCGTTTGGACTTATGAATGCTCCTTCGACGTTTCAAGGCCTCATGAACGATGTGTTTAGATCATTATCGAGGAGACATGCATTGGTTTTTTCGATGATATCCTAGTATATAGTAAGAGTTGGCAGGAACATATGAAGCATTTAGAGGAGGTCCTGCAGTTGTTAAAGGACAATGGATTGGTAGCCAACAAAAAGAAGTGCCAATTTGGCCAGAATAGAGTTGAGTATTTGGGACACTTAATTTCTGAGGAGGGAGTAGCTGTTGATCCCAACACCAAGTGGCCAATCCCAAAGAATGTGAAGGGAGTACGGGGTTTCTTAGGCCTCACAGGGTGTATTATCGTAAGTTTATAAAAGATTATGGTAAAATAGCTCATCCTCTTACTCAATTGACTAAGAAGGACAATTTCGGATGGGGAAAGCAAGAACAAGAGGCTTTTGACACACTCAAAGGTAAGCTAGTTTCAGCTCCAGTTCTAGCATTACTAAAGAGTTTGTTATCGAATGTGATGCTTCGGGGTGTGGCATTGGAGCCATATTGATGCAAGAAAAGAAACCTGTGGCGTACTTTAGCAAAGCATTGGGAGTTAGAAATCTAGCTAAATCAGTATATGAAAAAGAGCTCATGGCAGTGGTGTTGGCCATACAACATTGGAGGCCTTACTTGTTGGGAAGGAAGTTCGTGGTGTCTACCGACCAAAAGAGCCTGAAACAATTAATGCAGCAGAGAATAGTGACTGCTGAGCAATAGAATTGGGCAGCCAAGTTGTTGGATTATGACTTTGACATAGTGTATAAGCAAGAAAAATTAAATAGAGGTGTTGATGCACTATCCAGAATTCATGAAGGCCTGGAATTGACTAGCATTACATCTTATTGGCAGTGGGATCAAGAAAGCCAGTGGAAAAATGAAGTGTTGCAAGATGAGAAATTGCAGAAGATAATAGCTGAGATTCAGCAAGACCCGAGAGCCAGACTTGTGTATGAGTTCAAACAGGGTGTGTTTCTGTATGAAGGAAGGTTAGTACTCTCTAGTAACTCAAGTTTAATTCCCAGTTTGCTGCAAGAGTTCCATTCCACTCCTCGAGGAGGACATTCTGGCTTTTACAAAACATATAGGAGATTGGCTGCAAATGTGTACTGGGTGGGAATGAAAGGCACCATCCAAGAATTTGTGACATATGTCATAGGCAGAAATATTTGGCTTCGTCTCTAGGGGGATTACTACAGCCATTACCTATACCTGAAAGGATTTGGGAGGACATTTCCATTGATTTCATCACTGGGTTACCCAAAGCTAAGGGGTATAAAGCTATCCTAGTGGTGGTGGACAGATTGTCCAAATACTCTCACTTTATTCCTCTCAAGCACCCTTATACAGCTAGGAGTATAGGTGAAGTTTTTAGTAGAGAAGTGATAAGGTTGCATGGTCTACCTCTGTCCATTGTCAGTGACAGAGATCCTATATTCATGAGTAGTTTTAGGAGAGAACTTTTAAGTTACAGGGTACTAAGCTGAAGATGAGCACTGCCTACCACCCGGAAACAGATGGCCAGACAGAAGTAGTGAATAGGTGCTTAGAGACCTATTTAAGATGTTTCATTTCAGACCAAAGAATTGCATAGCTTGGGTACATTGGGCTGAGTATTGGTTTAATACAACCTTTCACTCTACCACTGAAAGTACTCCTTTCGAGATTGTGTATGGAAGACCCCCACCAGTCATGACAAGATGGATCCAAGGAGAGACTAGAGTTGAGGTTGTGCAGAGGGATTTGATGGATAGGGATGAAGCACTGAGACAGTTGCTTAGAGCTCAAGAAAGGATGAAAAGTCAAGAATTGGTGTTGTGGCTTATCGTCTGAAATTACCTGAAGGGTCTCATGTGCATCCAGTTTTTCATGTGTCCCTTTTGAAGAAGGTTGTGGGCCAATATCATGAAGAGCTGCCTGATTTGACGGAGGGTGGACAGACAGAAATTTATGAACCTGAAGCTATTTTGGCCACTAGAAAGATCAAGTTACAGGGTGAGAATGTCAGTCAAGTGCTAGTCCATTAGAAAGGAAAGTCTGCAGAAGAAGCTACCTGGGAGGATACCATAAGAATGAGAAGTCGGTTTCCTTTATTCAACCTTGGGGACAAGGTTATACCTGAAGAAGAAGGCATTGATAGGGTCCATGCTGAGGCTGAGGTGGACTCACCACATGACCAATTAGTGAATCATGCTACAAATGGACCTAAGAGCTGGATAGTTTATTCTAGAAGGGGTAAGAAGGGAAATCAAGGCTAGTTAGTTAGAAGAGAACTGACATGGCCTGGTGGAGGGGAGAGCTACCATCGTATTCCACATTATAAGGAGTGTGAGAGAATGTTGAGACCTCACCTTGGATTCTCTGTGAAGTTACTAGAATGTATAGGAAGGTGTGAGCTTTCTTATTGGAGCTGTGCTCTGGGCAGAATTTAGGAAGAGAGATTTCCATTTTCTGCGAACACTTTTCATTTCATAATTCAATAAAGCTCTATTTTTCGCCTCAATTGTTGTTTTACTGTTGCATTACTTGTTCTGTGATTTCTGGTTCGTATCACTCACAAATTTGGGTTTCTCACTAGGCTCTAGATACCACAAGAGTACGTGAGAATAAGAAACATTTGAGTGAATCTGATTCGATTACACACGGGAGAATATTATATAAACAAACACACATAGATTATAAAGTACAATGATTTACACAATTTTATTTAATTGTGTATCTACCCCATTTACAATCACAATGATTCAGTAAATCCAATCAGGCTCTTAATCAACAGAAATCTATTAACTAGAACAAATCATCAAATTAATTATCATAAATCACCTCTAACTTTATTTAAGTGTCAACATTAAATCACAACTTTCTCTAATAATTTTATACTCAACAGCATTAGAGATAAAAGAGTAACTGTCTATACACCAGATTGTGCATGCGAAACTACAATTAGGAATGTGGTTACACTGAGAAAAAGCACTCACAGATCAGATGTAGGAGCTGGGGGCCTGAATCCGTGAAACACGCTATTTGTTTTCGGACCCTCCCGTATACTTGCCCTTTCAACCAGAACACTTTTGGGGAGGCGCCTTTTTGATTTGGCCTACAACAATAACCAATAAGGATGTATTCCCTTTATGATAAAGTACTAGTTATAAAAGCAGAAAAAACGATAACATACTGGGAGAGGGGATAGAAAGCCCACAGTATTCAAAAACAGAGTAAAAACAGTAACTTCAAATAGCTCAAAAATGGAAACAGGATGGTTGACCTTACACATTTGTGAAAACAGAATATATTTCAAGTTATGAAAAATGTACAGGCACTATTTATATAGGCTATTCTAACCTAATGGGTTTGACACTCTCCCTTAAGCTGGTGAGTAAATATCTATCATTCTCAGATTGGAAACAATCCATTTAGAGTTATTGTTGTTCAACCCCTTAGTTAGAAGAAATGCAAGGTTGCTTTGGGAAAAGATAGAGACATATGGAGTGCAGATTTAGACCACTATTTAGTTTTTCTTTGATGAAGTGTTTGTCAACTTTAATATGTTTGGTTCTATCATATTGCACTGGACTATGGGCTATGCTAATAGCAGATTCATTATCACAATTAGGTCTTGGTGGTTCATTCACCACACTTAATCCTCAAGTCTTCCAAGATAATTTTTAACCATAGTAGTTTGCATATCCCTTGTGTTATTGCCCTGAAGGACAAGTTCAACACCAGACCTGCATACCACACTTTGTTTTTTACTCTTCCAGGTCACAAGATTCCCACACAGGAAAATACAATATCTTGTAGTTGATCTCCTATCCACAATTGACACTGCATAGTCAACATTAGTATATGCTTCAGGACCCACACTTCGGAGTGCGCAATTCAAACTAAATTTCTCTGCTTCGGGTTTTGCGCAATTCGGAGTGCAGATTCTAATTCTAAATGAATCTTTTTTTGGTTAGTGGATGAACTGGCTGACTAAAGCTTAGAGCAAAAGCAACATCAGGTCTAGTATGTGATAGGTATATAAGTTTGCCGACTAACATTTGATACATTTCCTTATCAACTGCAATATCTTCTGTGTTTCCCATCTTTATATTGGATCAATTGGCCTACTTGCAGGTTTACATGTTGTCTTGTGAGTCTCTTGTAGAAGATCAATGATGTGTTTCTATTGAGATATGAAAATTCCTTTCTTAGAGTGGGTCATTTCAACTCCCAGAAAATACTTCAATTTTTTAAGGTTTTAATCTCCAAATTCCTTGGCTAAGTGTTGGCCTAAAAGTTGTTGAGTCTACCATGACCTGTCACTAAAATTCTGTCTACATACACCACTAACATTGTTACTCCCCCTGATTTGGGGTGTTTGATAAATAGAGTATGGTCTCCTCTTTAGTGAATCTTCCAAACCACATTAGTGGCAATTGCTTTAGACCTTATAAAGCGCTTTTTAACTTGCACACGGTGTTGGAAACAATATGTTCGTTGTATCCAGGGCGACACTTTTTAAGTATGGTCTCTTCTTCAAGTTCACCATGAAGCAAGACAATTTTTTACATCAAATTGGAACAAGCTCCGGTTGTAATTAGTTGCTAAAGATAATATCACTCTGACATTATTCATTTTTGCAACTGGAGCAAATATCTCTAAGTAATCTACTCCACAAGTTTGAGTGAATCCTTTGGCTACCAATTTTGCCGTGTAACCCTAAAGAGATCCATCAACCTTGTATTTTACCGTGTATACTCATTTGCACCCTATAAGTTTCTTTCCATTTGATAGAGGAACCAATTTTAAAGTATTGTTCTTAATTCTTATCTAGTGCCTCCATTTCTAAGTCCATGACTTTTTCCATTTCCTGTTAGCCAATGCCTCAGATAGATATGTGGTCGTGTTTGGGCTTGTGAGAAAGGCTTGATGCGTATGTGAGAATTGTTCAAAGCATAGGTAGTTGGACAGAAGGTAGAGTGACTTGTTGGTTCTGGTATCTTTCCTAAGGATAATTGGAATATGTAAATCTTTAGTATAATGGAAGTATTGAGCTGAATTTTGGTTTCTTATGTGTTATCAGGCTGAATTATGCATGAGAAAATTCAGAAATAGAATCACTAGAGTTGGAAGGGTCAATGGAAGTTACCTTATGTAATGTCGGATTGGACTATGAGTAGATTCAGGAATGATTTTTTTCTTGTATATACTAATACTAATTTCTTCTCATTTTACATCAGCTCCAACATTTCTATCTTTCTTTATCCTGGATCTTCGGTAGGTTCTAATACCATGTGAAAACTGAACACATTTCAAGTTATGAATAATGTACAAGCATTAATCTATATTTTATATAGGTTATTCTAACCTAATGGGCTGAATACATATTACTACTGAAGAAGACACCAGAAATAGATCAGAAGAAAAGAGGCCGGTCACTTTCATGACTTTAATAAGATAGCCTCCTTATATTATACTGAAGGAGCTAGGGATCCAAAAGGAAACTGTTGAAGTTTAATGGTTTTATGGGTATAAGAACAGGGTTAAAAGAAATTAGGATATGGGATGTTTTTGCTTAACGGTTTTATGGGTATAAGTATGAATATGGTTAAAAGAAATGAGGCTACGGATGTTTTTGCTTCAGGTGTAGCCCTCTATCAAACAAAACCCAACTGACTGAAAATCCAAACATACATTCTCATATTAACTCTAAAAAACAAAAATAGTTTCTCAAACAATCAATTAAGCATCAAGATGAAGTCCCCAGCGGAACCATTTTAAAAGATCAACAATCAAGCATTTTTCGAAGATCTAGATGAAGTCATTTAGTTTTTTCGACAGGTTAAATTTAGACCTAGCGTGCATGTAAACAGGGGTTTGTGAGCACCCGTATATCTACGTTCAACTCTCTGTGCGTGAATGTGCTTGTATGAAAACGAGAGTATATGCATAAATATAGTTTCTCAAATATTACCTTTCGTCTAGGAGTTGCAACACGCAATGATTCACGTACCAAAGGGAAACTTACATCCACAAAATCATTAAGCATCCCTCTAGTCTGAAATATGTTACAGAGCTTAAGTTTTATTCTCACATCAACCCACCATCTATTAGACTTTTCAGAATGTGCTTCACCAGAGTCTGCAAGTACCTCACCATTAGTGTCTCCATGGAAGAACTTCAATCACAAAGAAAACATTGTTATAAGTACCAGAATCCTTTGGAGGAGATAGCAAGGAAATGGCTTCATTTTCTCGCCCTTCCTCAACTAGCAGGGATGCCAAACTTATGCGCGCTTCAACATCATCTTGTAGTGTTTCTAGGGCTGAAACAAAATCTTCATTAGAAACTGAAGAATATGAAAATTAAAAACAAAAAAGTGAAAGGAAAAAAAAACTAAGACTATACAAGCAGAATAATAATAATCAGAAATCAAAGAGTGTTGCATCACCAGCACATGATATACTCTACGACTACAAGCATCTATCCTAAAATTGCAAGCCTCAGTCAAATGAGTGTGCAACACCAATGTACCCTCTTTTGATTATCTTTTATCTATTTCCTTCTTATCCTATCACAGAGCATATAGAAACCAAAAAGGGGTTTTGAAGCTTCAAATAGTTAACTTTAAAGAAAGAATACGCGTGTCACTTGAGATGCAAGAAAGAATACGTGTGTCACTTGAGATGCAATGAAGATTCTAGAAGATAAGGCCAAAGTAGTCCTTATAAGGCTTGAGCAACTGTCACCTCTTGAGCTAGCTTTATGAATTAGGCTCAAATTCTAAAATAGTATCAGACCATATCGTATATATATTATTGGGTCAGCAGTGAACATATATGTCCACACTCCATATGTCTGATCCTAGGCATAAGGGGGTCTAGTTATTGGACATAATCCAAGTGTAAGTAAAGAGGTAATGGTATGTTGTGCCCAAAGTAGTCCTTATAAGGCTTGACAATCCCCACCTCTAGCGCAAGCTTTTGAGGTTGACTAAGGCTTAAAGCCCAAATTCTAAGAGAAGCATTCATTTTCAGCACCAAATAAAAATGTTGGGGGGAAAGAAATTTCATTTTGTTTATTGAAAAACAAGAGGGGAATGGTTTTCATGAAGTATAATTTCCCTAAATTCTTTTCTCGATGAAAATAAACCTTGCCTTTGTAAAAATAGATAATTGCTTGTTTCCTTTCTCCCAAGGATTGATAACATCTAGCAATTTTCAAATGCAAAAGACCCTGCAAGAAAGAAATTAAATTTCAAGATTGGATTAACCTGATAGTACAATAATGAAGATGATGATGAAAGATACATTAACCCGATTAACCTAATATAACAAAAAAAAATTTCTTTATATTTTTATTTATAACTAATTACAAGTCGAGTTTACCTAGACTATCAGAGTTTGACACCCATCGGGTGAGGGTGCCTCCCACTTACTATCAACACCTAGGACTAGATATCTGAAGTGTGTCTGGGTGGTGTGATAATATGTGGCCCAACAAATCTAGAACATTATTTGATACTATCTTAGAATTTGGATTGAACCTAACTCAACCCCACAAAACCAACTTTGTATGGTGAGGGTTGTCTTCCACTGATAACCAATATCTTGGCCATACCACTATTAAATGTGAGACTCTCGACTTGTATATGAAATCACAAAGAGCAAAAAAATAAATAAAACATATATGAATTACAAACAGTGAAGTATTTTATTTTATTCAAATAAGCAAATATGACTCCTCTAACGTGCCCTTCACCCTTCCAAATGACTTGACCATTAATGACATCAGGCAGCAATAAATATAGATTATGGGAAAAACACAAAGGAAAGGACAAACTGCAAATTCATGATATTCGTGACATCGGTACAATTTATTGAAATTGATCTTTATAGTTTTGTTCCTTAACATTGATCTTCATTATCAAGATTATGATCACTAGATGATCCTTACATTCAGCTGAGTATTAGAGAGTAAGACAGAAAAATAGTGAGGGGACTACTAAATCAAATTACCCAAATAAAATCAAAACAGAAAATTGCAAGACATAGGAACGAGTTACCATACATTTTCTATTTTACTATTTCCTTCAAGCATCTTAAAATAATTCAATGCAGAATTATAATGTCCAAGACCCATTAATGAGTCTGCGACCTCGGTGATCAACACAACATGCTTGCTTGCATTCTCTGATTTCAAATCATTAAAGAAAACCTGTTAATCATGTAAATATGTAAGTAATGCATACAAATAACGTGAAACCAAAAGAAAGACTCATAATTCTATTTGCATTTACAATCAACTCCCTTGATTTTGGGACAAGACCATAATAAAATCATATCTAAATCTATCCTATTTACAACAAAATATTCAAATAATATCATATCATAATTTCAAAATATCCCAACAAAAATAAGTTTTTTTTGGATGAGATAACAGAATACAAGTCTAATTAAAAAAACTGAAACAAGAGGAAAAAAATCTCCACGACATAGAAACATCGGAACAAATTATGCAAATCTCTTTCAAACTTCAAAAATGATATACAAGATGGAGATAATTTTGAGGATAATAACAAACTTCGTTACCTGTAAAATCATATGCAAAGCTCAATTACCCATTAAAAAAGAGGGGGGGGAGGGGGGTAACATCCACAACATGGAAAAAATCAGAACAAAGTTACATGCAAATGTTTTTCAAAAATTCAGACTTCGAAAGGAGAGAAAATCAAAGTTGATTGAGAAAGTCCCAACTCAATACCATTTCAAAAATACCCTTGAATATCAATAAACCCAACAGTATATTCTGAGGTTCAAACAAATAATATTAAGCATGCCAATGATCAAGCAAATCAAAGTTAATTCAATTAGAAATACACATGCAACGCACCTGAGCCATTTCCATGTTTCCAAGATGAACATGGCAGATTCCAGCTTTGACTTTCAAATTTAAGGGCAATTCTTTTCCGGCCACTTGAGATTGTTCTATGTACTGAAGAGCTCTGTCATGGGCCTTAATTTCCATAAATATGGCACCAAGTAGATCAACTACACTTGCATTTTCTCCATCTGGTTTACTCTTCAGATGGTCTTCGAGAATGCAAATTGAGTGTTCAACTTGACCACATTTTTGGTAGAACTAAAAGAAAGCAGTAAACATTCATTCAAATTTCAATATCAAAAGTCAACCGCCAAATATCTATTTATACAAAAAAATATGAGTCATTCCTATTGAACAGTATTCTAAAACAATATTCCAGCAGAAGAAAAACCAGTTTTTCTGATGATAAATACTGGCAAGACAAAATTCAAGCAATACAGTTTTGGCCTGATTCCACTCCAGCAGTGGTTGGCCTTGCCTGACTTAAGTGGAAAACATAGTGATTTGAGGAAACATGGGGCCCTAATTTTGACATTAAACTATTTGAGCCAGTCCAACTCTTTCTCTGGTTTTCATATTGTGATTGTGTTGGGCTAAAGCTCTAATTTCACTATTGTATAGCCCAATGCTTCATACTAAAAAATTAAAAAGAAAATGTTATAAACATCAGATTTTGCACATAAATCAATTTGGAAAAATAAAATTCGAATTTTGCCCACTCAAACATGAATACTTTCCCAAATGGTTGCCCAATACAAAGATGCCAGCTCAACCCCTGATAATAGGTTATAATAATAGCTACATACAGGAAGAAGAAAGTTGTGTGCATTATATAGCATCAGAAAGGCCAGCCCTATATTGCATATGAAAATAATCATCAACAAAAAATTTAGCAAAGTATTAAATCTACAGAAAACTGAATACACTTTCATACCTAAAACCTAATCCAGCTCAAAAGCAAATGACTAACCTTAGCTGCTGCTTTTAGTGCATCAACATTTTCATGATGAAGTTGATATATTTGTTCATATGCTGCAGCAGCTTTTTGATAATCTTGACTTTCAGCAAGAAGCCTTGCTCGATAACTTCTAAGAGTACTATCTTCGGGGTCTGCTTTTATTGCTTTTGAAATGCAATAACTGGCTCGACCAATATCACCTTGCTCTCTGCATTTGAAAATGGTTCCCTACTTAGTAATTACTCCCTCCGGCTCATTTTAGGTGCCCCCATTTGAGTTTTACTCACTTCTTAAGATAATGATTGGTGTTGATTTCAATGATAAAATGAGTTTCATTTACTTAAATACTCTTATTAATAGTAATTAGATGAGTTGAAATATAATAAGAGTATATAAGTGGAAAAAATTAATAAATGTTGCATTGATATTCTAAAGGGACAAATAACTTGAGACAAAAAAATATTGCAAAAGGGACACTTATAATGAGACGGAGGGAGTAACCATTCCTTATATAAACTGATTGTTTAAAATGAAAGCATGCACGAACTAAGTTGTGTTAGAAAGTACACAAACTACAACAACATCAAAAGCTTCTCCTCATTTTAGGTTAACAAGAGAATCTCATACAAAATGAAGTATGGCTATTGCAAGTTTGATTCTGTTACAATCATTGATAAATATAGAGAAAAACAGTTATCAGTTAATTACAGTTACAAGGCAGTTGGCGTATTTACAACGAATCAAATTTCACGTAATTGCTAATTAGCTGATTCTAATCCTAATTAGCAACTAAACTGGGATTCTACGTCTGATGAAACCATCACGTGACTAATTATAAAAGCCTTGCGAGTTGCGACTAAGTCTGATTATTACAAAAGGTACAAGATTATTGTTAGAGCTCAAAATCAGAATGTAGGTCAAGTGTTCGGCCACACAGAAATGAAGCCTAAATATGACTTGTGTATCTAGGACATATAAGAAAGTAAATGGTCATATTAGTATTATGAAGCTATCTAGCAGAACAATTTTATTAAGTCGTTATTTTAATTATGCAATAGTGCAGTTACATGTTAAAACAGTAATCTAAGAGTTACGTAAATGTATGTGGGATAATTATATGGGGGGATTTGGACATTTTAGCATATGTTAGTATTATTGCATAAGACTGAGAACTATTTTCTCAAAGTTGAGCCTCAGCTCTACGGCTGGTAGGGAAGTTCATTTACTAGATCTGTGTGTTTACTCTATTGAATTCAATAAAGTTTCTGTTCATTGGTTCGACCTGCCAGATATGAGAGGGGTTGTCTGATGACAGTAGATACTACTAAAATACATGAGTAGTACAATATATTATACCACAACACAGAGTTGGCAACCAAAATCAAAGCATCAAACAACAATTATGGTCGTTAAATGGAGGCCATGGCACCTCCATGGTAGAATGGGGTGTTTATATAGCAGATGTTTTGCCTTCTATCAACAACCACATTGACAATGAAATAATTTTCTATGGATCATATCAAATGACAAATCGTTGAATCTAAATCCTTAAAAAACAGAAAATAAACATAGTGGATGGGTATTTTCTTCGTTAATATACACCAGCACACTGCACACACAGGTCATTTATTTTAAGGATAAATTACTTGGTTCAATTTTAACCTCTTTCATCATTAGAGTGATGCATCTGAATACTTCCAAAAAAGTAACTTTTAAAAGAAATAACAATGGCAACAAAAATAAATGAACATCTCACATGGACCACGCAAAGAGCCTTTTCCAAAGTGATGAATCTTTCGGAGTCAAATGAGCAGCAATCATGTAAAAACCCATTTCTTTTTCGTAATCTCCAATTGCATTGTAGACAAGTCCAAGTGTGTGATACGACTCAGGTAAATTTGATTCCAGCCTGACAACTTCAAGCAATACAGATATAGCCTAGAAAAAAGCCAACGTAGCAATGTATAATTAATTTGCAAATAGCAAACATAATAGTACTAATGTTAATGTATATCAAGTTTAAATGAACACGTAAACTGTGCAAAATCAGAAAAAATTAACACAGCTCAAATGCAATCTAACATCAACAATTCCCTTCTTATTATGAAAGTCGAGCCAATTAAAAATGGGATCTCTTATAATTTTGGGTTGGGTCTAACTCGGCCATACAAAACTGGCTTGTACGGTGAGGGATGCCTCTCACTTGTATAGACTTATCTCCGACCACATCTGTTAGGAACCCAATAATTTGATTCCAAATATAATATCAGTATTGATAGAAAAGATAAAGATACACCAGAGAAGATACTCTCCTTACATTGGGTTGAAACCAGCAAATCAATATTTTCATAAGATACTTTCTAAGGGACTCCTTCATGCCTAGGACTGAATATTTGGAGTGTGACCCAAGTAGTCCAATAACGGGTGGCCCAACAGATTTTTTATAGGCTCTGAAACCATCTTATAATTTGTGTTGGACCTAACTCAACCATAGAAAATCAGCAAGGTGAGGAATGCCTCCAATTTATAAACACTTTTTCTGGGCTATATCATATCCAATGTGGGACATTCAGCAAATATTGTTCAAAAGCATTTGAATGAATAGACAGGAAAACTTGTAGCTATGTGTTGTTGCTAGAGGAATCCCTATCTCTTTGAAAAGTTAACATTGTGTAACAAACTCCAATGCCAAAACATATAGATCATTATATCACAGAATAATGTACCATCTCATAACGGCGATTTGCATAATGAAGGTAGGCATCACCCAACATTTGCGATAGCTTTTCGTCAATTTTCTTCTTTGATCCTTTTTGCCTACCTCTTTTTTTAGACCGCCTCTGGAATATAAAAATATTGAAAAGGTGTCGTGTAAGTTATGTTAGAGGCAAATAATCAAGTAAATACGTAACATGAAATTCAGAATGCTCGTCAATTTTACATTCGCATCTAAATCATTTCAAGGTAAAAATATACCTGAGAAAATGAAGGACCAAGACCTTACAAAGAACGAGGTGTAAAAGTAAACTAGTAAAAACATCTCATTTAAAACCAGAAATTGATGAAAAAAGAATAAAAAAACATTAAAAAAAATGCAGCAAAGTCACCTAACATGTAAGTAAATGGAAACTCTAGAAAAAGCTATGAGTGGACAAACATAATCGGCTTGATCGTAAACAATTTTCTTCGAAAATCAAAATACAAAATGTAATATTCACTGATGCCCATTTCATTGCTAAAACTTGCAATCTACCTTTCATTAAGGAATTAATGAATACTAGCATAATATATGATGGTAACTCTCTTAAAAGATGTTGCACAATGGTGATTGAATGTGTGTACATCATACCTTTTTTGATCTCTTGCCCTGCTCAAAATTCACGAATTCCATCATATCGGCTAGGCATACCCCAGAAATATCATCTTCTTCCCCTGTCTTCTTAGAAGAAGTCCCTTCACTGCAGCATTCAAAATACTCATTATCCAACCAACCACTGATTATACATAGGCCCAAGCCTAACAGCTTATTTGCGCACTTATCATGATAAGTGCTTATGTATAAGCAAACATACGCTATTTTTGTAACATCCGATAATTTTGGCCTGGATCAATTTTACAGAATCAATTCTGCCCAAATCAATTTTTCTCACCGCAGAATCAAACATACGCTAAATTGTTTTTGTAGATGCTATAAGTTGTTTCCATAAACTATATTGGAGAGTTTATAAAAATAAGTTGAAAAGATACAACTTATGAAAAATGTCATAAGCCATATAAAATGTATTGAAATGAATTGAAATTTTGAAACCTAGAGAAATTAGATTAGTTAGTTAGTTAGTTACCGGTTGCATTGTTCTTCGGATATTTTGCGCTTTTTGTGAGCAAGAGCTTCGTACTCTTGTAATCTCTGGTACAATTGAACACCAGAATCATTGTTATGTACGAAATCCAAAGGATTCGTTCCTTCTCTAAACATGAACTGATCTTCATCCACCACTGTATCTTTTTCTCCTTCTTCTTCATTCTCTGACGCATTTTCTTCGTCTTCTCCATCATCATCATCATCTTCCACTTCGTCTTCGATTGCATTGTCACTGTCTTCTATCGCCATTGGAGGATCCTCCTCTTGGTTCTGATCAATCACGTCCATTGTGTTGAGTTTCTTGTATTTTTTTTTCAAATTTGGCTCTTTTTAGGGTTATTTATAAGCGGCAGTTTGTATCTCAGGTGGAGGAGTGGGCCGTCAAGGGCGCGGCGGAGGAGCTTTCAACAAAAGGTGCTGATAGGGCGGCAGCGATACACTGTTTCTTCTTGAGGAAAAGACTAAAACATGTTTTCAATTAGGGAGTTTCTATGGTACATCTCAAAAAATCTTTCTATCTTTTTTTTTTTTAAGCAGAATTTTAATGTATTTGTACATTAGATTGTTAGTTAATAAATTAACGATTATTTTATAAATCAAAAAATTATTTGCTGATTATTTTATAAGTCTAAGGAATTGTGGTCGTTTTGGATGCAGTTAAATTGCGATTAGTTTTATGAAGCCGTTTATTTTTTTTATAAGTTGAAAAATTATTGTATTTCAGAGATGATAATTTCATAAGAAAAAACACAATTTCAATATTTTATAAGCATTGCACTAATTTTTTTACATTTTTTCATTAAAAAATTCAAAATTGACTATTATTGACTATTATTGACTATTATGATTCATTGTCAAAATTTAAGATTTATAAGTATTCAATTTAATTTCATGTTCTTTCCTATTTACTATGTTTTGTATTTTTTTTTATCTTTTACAGGTAAAATTAGATTCAAGGGCAGAAGATTTGAAATATTAGTAAAATAGATGACGATGAATTAGGATTTTTAGCAGTAGTTTCTTTTAATATATTGTTATTAGATTTATTTTATGCGTGTATTTATCTTTTTTGTATAATTTTTTATTGGTTTTCTTTCGTTCCTATTTTTATGCATATATTCATATATAATCTTTTTATTTTAATTATTTTATTCTTTCTATATTCTTTATTAATTTTTTTAGTGAAATTACAATGAAGGATACAAAATTTAGAATATTATCTTATTTTTATGAATAAATTCATCTATAATATTTATCTTCTTTTTTTTGTTCTTATAGTTTATGCATAGATTCATATATAGTAATTGTTTTATTGTATTTATCATATTTTTTTTCTATAATTTTTTTTAGTGAAATTACAAAGATGGATACAAAATTTGGAATATTATCTTATTTTTATGCATCAATTCATCTACAATCTTTAACTTCTTTTTTTCATTAAAAAAAATATTTAACTTTTTTTGTTCCTATTTTTTAGCATAGATTTGTGTATATATTTTGTTTTGTATTTATCTTATTCTTTCTATGTAGTATATTTTTTGTATATTTTATCTGGTGAAATTACAATGAAGATATAAAACTTGAAATATTATTAATAGTGATAAGGACAAATTAGTAAATTTGGTAGTAATCAACTCTATTATATTAAATTAAATAAATAACTTTATCATATTAATTAAAAGTAGATGAAATCAAATGAGTAAAAATAGGTGTCATTTGTCGTGACATACACTAATATCAATCAATATTTTTTTCCTTAAAAATAGGATTTAACCTTGAGAAAATAAGATCTATACTTGAAAAATATATCTTAAAAACACTCATAAATAACACTTTTTTTAACAAAACAATAAGGATATACTTGAAAAATATATAACATTTGAATTTGTGCTATCCTTATTTTACAAGATGTGCGCCCATTAAAAAAATAAAGGCTGACTTAAAAATAGGTACCATTTATTGTGGATTAAATTAATAATGATGAAGTATTTAAAATATGTATTATTTAAGTTCATGTTATACTGAATTTGTGATTTATAATTTTTTGGGTCTTGCTAACAGGTGCCCTTAAGGCACATATTAATAATCTAAAAAGTAGAAATATTTTTTAAAAGTATATTTGACCGTGCATCGCACGGGTCAAAGTCTAGTCTTTATCTTTATCTTTATCTTAATAATATAATAAAACGAGAGTAACTAGAGGCACTCTAAACCCTAACCCTAATATGAACGGTCTATATTTTAACACGTGGAAAAAAATATATTATATCAACGGCTACGATGAAAACTTAAATAATCAATTTTTAAATCAATATTATGTTGCCACATCAATTAATGAATGTGACATGTCATGTGTTTAAAAAAAATAAAAATTGAGATCTGTCAAAAAAAGAGAAAATGGATAAACATTAATAAAACAAAAAAAAAACTAATAATTAGTTACGAAAATTATGTATAGATCCGATTTGTACAAAAAAAAAGAGAAAATGGATAAACATGAATAAAACAAAAAAAAAAACTAATAATCAGTTACGATAATTATGTATAGATTCAACTTAATTGAGGTTTATAAATACAAGCACCCTCAGAGTATTTTTCTCTCACTATAATTTATATATTTATCTTTTTATAGTTTATTTTGTTTCTATATTTATTTTGAATTTCTAATTTGTATGTGTCAAATCTAAAATCGTTTGTCTATGTTTGATTTGTAGTTTTTTTTGTTCGTTTTGTATAGTATTATTACTAATATAGAGATTTTGTTACGGTTATATCAACATGAATTTGCTATTGTTACACAACATTTATTATCATGAAGTTGTTATTATCGAGTAAGTTTTAAACTTTATGCAACCTTATTTATTTATTTGCTTAATTATATATATTTTGTTTCACTCATCGACTTAATGATTTATTGTTCTCTTTTTTATATGTTTTGATTTTTATTTCTATTTTTGGTTATGTTTTTAGTATAATTATACTATTCTATCACTAATTATGTGTTTAATAATCATTCACTTTTTATGCTAATTCAGATAGTGGTCAATGTATAGATTTCTTCTAACAAATTTTTTTGTCTCTCTTATTTTTATGTTTGGTATTTTTTTTACATTTACAGGTAAAATTATATTTAAGAGCAGAAGATTTGAAATATTATTAAAATAGATGAGGTCAAATTAAGATTTTTAGTAGTAGTTTCTTTTTATATATTATTGGTAGATTAGTAGATTTATTTTATGCGTGTATTTATCTTTTTTGTAAAAAAAATTATTGGTTTTCTTTTGTTTCTATATTTATGCATAGATTTGTATTACAATGAAGGATACACAATTTAGAATATTATCCTATTTTTATGAATAAGTTCAACTATAATCTTTATTTTTATTTTTTTGTTCTTATATGTTATGCATAGATTCATGTATAATTATTTTATTGTATATATCTTATTTTTCCTATAATTGTTTTTAGTGAAATTACAAAGATAAATATAAAATTTAGAATATTATCTTCTTTTTATGTATAGATTCGTTTTTTTTTTTGTATTTATCTTATTCATTCTAAATATTTTCTATAATTTATTTGGTGAATTACAACGAAGGATATAAAACTTAAAATAGTATTAAAATGGATAAGGAAAAAATAGTAAACTTAGTAGTAATCAACTTTATTGTGTTGAAATAAATAAATTAAAAGTATATAAAATCGAATGAATAAAAATAGTTGTCATTTATCGTGATATACACTAATACCAATCAATATTTTTTCCCTTAAAAATAGGATTTAACCTTGAGAAATTAAGATATATACTTAAAAACTATATCTTAAAAACGCTCACAAAGAGAACTTTTTTTAACAATGCAATATAGATATACATGAAAAAGACATAACAACTGAATTTGTGTTTTTTTTACAAGATATGCGTCCAATAAAAAAATAAAGGTTGACTTAAAAATAGGTCTAATTTTTTGTCGATTAAATTAATAATGATTTATTTTAATTAAAAATAAGTACAAATACGTAGTAATAAATATATACTTCCTTACGAATATGGTTTGAAAATCAGCAGTATAGATATACTTTTTTTATTGAAGCAATAAGGATATACTTGAAAAATATATAACAATTTTTTTACAAGATATGCGTCGAATAAAATATAATAAGTAAATATTGTCTAAAAAATAGGTGTCGTTTAAGTTCATATTATAGTAATATAACTTTCGTTATGATTAATTTTTTTCGTAATTTAGAATAACTAATATTAACAAAATATATTTATAAAATATTTATTGTTTGTATGTTATGTTTAACAAAACTAAAATTATCTTCTTCTTTTTTTTTGATATAGAAACTAAAATTATCATCAGTACTAAAAATTTATTGTAATATTAAAATATCCATATCCGTGCATCGCACGGGATCAAAGTCTAGTTATAATAAAACGAGAGTAACTAGAGGCACCCTAAACCCTAACCCTAATATGAATGGTCTAGATTTTGACACATGGAAAAAAAAATATTATATCAACGGCTACGATAAAAACTTGAATAATTAAATCTTTATCTTTATAACTACAAATCCCTAATTAATTGTTTTTCTAAATTCCCTATAAAACCTCTTAATTATCCCACTTATGGTTTGTTTTAATAGGATTTATGATTTGTGTTTACCTAAATTTTGTTGCTCTCTTTCATCTCTCACTGTCTCGGTTCTGAATTTATTTTTTCTTTCTCTTTATTTTTTCTCTCAACCTTTTTCTCTGAATTTAGCATGTTTTTGCACGGAATTTCTATGAAGATTGATTTAATGTCAAGTTTAACATTGTATGGTTTGTTTTTATCTAAATTTATGGTTTGTTTTAATAGGATTTATGATTTGTTTTTACCTAAATTTTGTTGCTCTCTTTCCTATCTCACTCTCTTAGTTCTGAATTTATTTTTTCTTTCTCTTTATTTTTTCTCTGAATTTAGCATGGTTTTGCAGGGAATTTCTTTGAAGATTGATTTAATGTCAAGTTTAACATCGTATGGTTTGTTTTTATCTAAATTTATGGTTTGTTTTAATAAGATTTATGATCTGTTTTTACCTAAATTTTGTTGCTCTCTTTCATATCTCACTCGGTTCTGAATTTAATTTTTCTTTCTCTTTATTTTTTCTCTCAACCTTTTTCTCTGAATTTAGCATAGTTTTGCATGGAATTTGTAACATCCCAACTCTAATTAATAAAGGATATCAATTAGAGTTAAAATTTAAGAATTAATTGGGATGTTTCTATTTAATGAAAATGGGATAACTAATGTCATGAAGCTTTTTCTACCTATTTCTTTTCTTTCACGAGAGAGACCAATACTTGAGCAAGTGGGACCCACATCTTTGTATTAGTACTTGACCTCTTGGAACAAAATTCTTTCATTCATTCAATTTTTCCTACTTTCTGAAGTCATGAAACAGAAAGCCAAGCTTCTCTCCCTCTCTTGTTCTCACGCCATTACCTTTCCCTCTCCTAAGTCTTATGATTCTTACTAAATGAAACATGCAAAAGCAATTCTGAAATCCCCATGAGTCAAGGAATCAAGCAAGCTCCATTATTCTAAATCCTTTTCCCTCTTGGCCGAAAACCCCTTTCATGTATCAACCCCTTTAGTTTCAAATTCTTCATCATCAATGAGAGGATTTGGGTCCTTGCCTCTCTGTAAGTTGCCACCAGTTTGGATTGGGTTTTGTTGCTCAGAAAATTAAGGTAAGAAACTCAATCTTCTCAATCTTATGAAATCCCTCTTTTGATTCAAACACTTAACCTTGAACCCTCACTTGAAATTCTTGTTGCATGTGTGTTTATTTCCCTGGAATACGAGTTTGGAGATGATTAGAAAGTATGGGTATCATAGAGAAGTGGAAATTGGAAGAATTGTGCAAACCCGTATTCTTGGACAGGGTCTCACTAAAACGGTAATTACTCTCTCCTCGTAACTCCGTTTGAAACGATTCCTTTTTCTATGGATAGCTGACAAAATTCCCTTCGTTTTGAGTACAAACTTCATAGGTTTTGCCTTAAAATTGAAGTATGTAGAGCATTTTGAAGTTGGAGATCTGATGCTGAGTTGTGCTGAATTTCTGGTGTACTCGCTGTAGCGAGTAAGAGCTCGCCCGGCAAGTCTCTCAGGGCAGAAATGCTCTATAAGTGTGGAAATTTGATGCTAGGGTGTTGGAGGAACTATTGGGGACTCCTTGAAGCAACCGGGATTGATCTCAAAATCGTAGGGAACACGCAGAGTCAGAATTAAGCTCCTTTTACAGGTGGGTTCTTTAGGATAGTTTAGTTAGCTTCCCCAAAATCATGAAATTGCATGTTAATATAGGAATTTAGGGAATTGTTGTGTGAGGAGAATTAATCCCCAAATTCACCTCCATTCTGTTTTATGTTATACAATTTATCTTGCTGCACTGGTTTTAAATGAGTATTGTAGGTGTTTCTTGGAAAACTATGATTTCTGACAAAACAGGGTAAGTTCTGCATGAACTCGCCGTAGCGAGTAAGCAGCGAGTATTCATGGCGAGCTGGGTTTTGGGCTGATGAAACTCGCCGTAGCGAGCTTCTGCTCGCCACATCGAGTTGATTTAGGTCAGGACCTATAATCTCGCCATGGCGAGCTGGTGACTCGCCACAGCGAGCTTGTACAGAGCCTGCCTACATTTTCTAATTTCTTAACGAACTCCACACACTCGTTTTATATACTCATCAGAGCCAGATAGTTTGCAGTAATATAATTAATATAACGTCGAACAGAATGTTAATCACAGATAATTATTAGGGCATAACTTAGACTATTATTAGGTTTGTATGCTCCCTGGGTTTTGGGTATTTATGGTAGTAATAACTAAAACTAGTATCAGTCAGTTAGGTGCGATTTTTGATGTCGCTTTATGGACTCCCAATGGGATAATCCATTAGGATATGTTATTGTGAGCTGCATGCCGTGACCGAATCGGTTGACGGATATGGCAGGCCTCTGAGACCTGCTCACCTCAGAGTGACCTCGTGTTTAAAATGAATAAGAGTTTATTAATCTGTGATACACCTTTATTTAATGCTATTATGTCATGCTAGTTAAGTTAGATATGTACGACTGATTTAGGTGCCCCCGGTGTAGTCACCTCTAGGAGGGTAGTAGGACTCACTGAGGCTTAGTAGTCTCACCCCACTCCAAATCAATTTTTAGGTGGACAGGTTAACTGGAGCAAGGACCAGGATGGAGCTGATGATTTGGAGCTGAGCTTGGATCATCGTACTAGACGATTTAGTCTTCCTTTGTTTTAGTTTACCTGTATACTTGGAATTCTATTCTATTTCCGCTGTATTATTGATGTTCATCAACTGTTGTAATGATTTAATTGTAATTCATATGTTTTAACTCGTTAAATTTATAGTACTCAGATTCCATTATTTATGTCTTGACTAAATATTCTAGATATTTTAGTTGGGGCGTTATATTTGGTATCAGAGCAGGTCGATCCAGTATCGAACCTTGCCATGAGTCATTCCAATCCTTTCCTAAGTAATACAGACCCTTTGGATCTGGACTGTTTACGCTGAAACCATCGCGTGCTGAGCCTGATCAACTCAGTATTGTTTATGGTAGGCAGGGTATTATGGTTTAGAACTGAAGTGAACTCTGGAATTTCAGCGTTAAGATCGTAGCACAGAGGCAATCGAGGAGCAGTCGCCGAAGAAGGTTCTTATAAGTGAAATTTTGGAAACAGTGACAACTGGTGCCACCGGAGTAAGCGCAGTCTGATGTATATATTAATTTTGTGAAGTGACAAGTCAGGAGTAGAGCTGTAGTTGAAAATATGCCCGTACATCCATATACTGAATTGTGTAGTGCACAACAGTATTCAACTGACACTGAGTGTCAGGTAAACTCTCTGAACCTATAAGTACCCTTATCCTAGCGAGAGCCTAAATTCAACCAAGTTTGTGAGCCAACCAACACCCAAGAACATTAGGCAGTAAACCAAAAACTCATCCTAAATTCAAGTTAATATATGACTGGGAGTTACGGTGTTGTATAGAGTAGAAAATTGGACGAACCACATAATTATTCCTTTACACTCTGTCTAACTCGCTTAGCGAGCAAACACACGCTGCAGCGAGCTTAGCAGGCTGCTGCTACTGCTTGTTGCAACATGGATCTCTGTTCAGTCATTCTTAGTTATGGTGAACAGTCTCAAGCCCTCCTTATGTATCTTATCATTCTACTTTTTGAATTTGGAGTAAGCTATCCCAAGCTACCTTGTGAGCGTAAGAGTTGTTGAGGAGTTACGTTTGAAATGATATTAGGATTAGAAGACAATAAGAAATTGAACTGAGTCTACCCTTCAATTAGAGACCTATAAGTGTGGTGAAACTATTAGGAGCTTAATTGTAATTAACGTGACAATTAGAATACTTGCAATCCATATCCGTACCCGAGAAAGCCTATGTAAGTTCTGTCACGCATAGGATTCTGAATTAGCAACCCAGCATAGTGAACCTGATAGATATTGCCGTAATAGAAGTTCAAATCGAACCGTCCGTATTTGAGGAACCCAATCAGGACAAAAGTACATTCAACTATCTCCTTAGGACACCTTATTAGGTTATCATTTAGCATGCCCTTAAATAAGCTACTCTTACCTTTCAACTCGTAAGAACATTTCTACCCCGCCACTGAAAATCAATTTACATTTAGTACAACAATTAGAAATTTCTTTTCCAACCACACCAGTCTTTAGCAGTATATCCAGCAAACTTTAGAGACCCAAACATAAACTAGATCAACAGATAGGAGTCCATATGACATTCTGGGAGCCTTCAATCAAAATCCCTAGGACATCATCACCGAATAGTTAGCAACCAAACCGATGATAGGACCTTGTCACATAAGTATAACCTTGACTAACGTCAGAGCTGAATTTTTCTTAACGTTACCGTCACTCAAATAGGTTGTTAAAGGCCGTTAAATTAAGTATCCGTAAACTTGTAACCCAACACTTCTGACCAGTTAATTATCTCGATAAGCATAGTGGAATCTTAGCATTTGTACCTTAATATTTTCTCACTGCAAACCTATTAAGTTAATACTTGCGACAACTACTTTTAGATGCCAATAAAATAGGACAGTCTGTCACTTAAACTGGAAATTACACCGAACCATTATAGGTTAAGTTTTGATTAGTAATAACAATTGAGAGTTACCTTTAGTACGATCAGACGCCAGAGTCGAACCGTCGTTGCCTTACCATTAGATAGTTTAGAGACCGATAATTCAGATTTATACCAGCTTGACATTAACCAAACAAAACTCACACATATGACCACCCAGCTAAGAAAATAGCAGGACCAGTAACCGTGCTCTTGAGAGTTGCCCATCAATTATCCTTGGAGTAGTAAATCAGCATTATAACCCAACTAACTACCCAGTTCTAGGATTAGAGATAATCAGCCACATTTTGTCAACTACCTTAGTACCAGACATTGCAGGGCGTAACTTAATGAGGACACCAAATAAGGGACACTATTAGTGACTCAATCTCTCAAAC
The DNA here is from genome assembly GCA_030408175.1 of Trifolium repens. Classification (NCBI taxonomy): domain Eukaryota; kingdom Viridiplantae; phylum Streptophyta; class Magnoliopsida; order Fabales; family Fabaceae; genus Trifolium; species Trifolium repens. The sequence goes on along the minus strand of CP125845.1, from coordinate 20,880,284 downwards.
CGATCTATTAAGTATAGAATAGTTACCCAGAGATAAGGAATTAAGTTTAACATTAGCTTCAGCCAGCCGTCGACACCTTCACGCATCCAGACCTGTCAACTAGGAAACCATTGGAATAAGCTAACTCTTCTTATGAGAGCTTAGCCAGCAAGAAGGCTTGAGTGGAAACATAGTTGCCCTAACCTGAGAGAATTGATAGAAGAATTAGAATTGTAGAATATGAGTATAAACCAGTGGAAGACAAATCTTCAATTGTCTATGTATCTCTAGGGATCCTAACTTAGCAGAGTCATCGAACCGAACAATGCTCAATTCAATATTCGCAAGTCTTGGAACACCATGAACGTGTATATTCTCTAACCAGTCTAATCACGCCTCAGTTGGACAATTCTTCTCGTGCCTTACTAACTTGACAACCATGTGCAGTGCCTAAATTCAATTAGGATGCAAACTTTCTAAATTCCCTCGAAGCCAGTTGGTTAAACTAATAGTGATCAACGTCACTCTTAGGTAATCATATTACCTGTCCTCAGTGTCTGTTTCAGTTGTGTTATCAGTAGTTCCATCCTACCTGCGGGAGTCAATTATTCTTGAGAAGGTCAAGAATAATTTCAATTCAATTTCTTGCTCGTCTCAGTTGATCTGTTAATCAACATGTTTCAAAACCGCTCCGGTAAAACTTATCTAGCTCAGTATCAGCAAATCAGTTAAACTTCGTGCACTCACAACCAGTAATCTGTTCTTCCATAAATTTAGTTATCTATCTTTCGTAGCCTTATCAGTCGAACTTAGAATTAAGTTTGGACCAGCCCCTAAATCAGTGGAATTAAGTTATACTAGTGAAAGCAGTATGAGGGATCAAGACCTGCTAACTCCGTGCTCCTAACCATGTAAGATCAGTGTGTTAACATTGAGTGTCTCTGCCCGAATATTCCAACTTTCCAAAATTCAATTCCTATAATCTCGTGAGATCAAGTACAGAAGCCTGAACGCCTGAACTAGAGCTTTCCAATTCCAAGTCTAGTTGCCAGTAATTAGTTAGTGTAAGTGTAAGAGTTAATTACTCGATTGGAGTAATGTGCCGTCCTCATTTGGAAACCCTTTCCTAACCGATTGATCTGTTAAGATAATTCAGTTAACCGTTCTAAGCCAAACCATTCGATCCAGCCTTAGCGTTACAAATTCAGACCTTATGCTTCCAGCAAGCCAAGTTCCATACATTAGTTACCAGTGAAGAACTTCAAACAAGTTTGACCTGTAACCCTGAGAATGATCTGAACCTAAGTGCGTCCACGTGTTAAATGTACAACTTGGTCATCGTGTCGTGTCGGGATAGATAGAGATTGTAGGTGGGATTTTATCGGATGACTATAAGTTCGTCTGCGGATGAGTTCCACTTGTTGGCAGAGGAACCAGTAGTGTCTAGAAAATTTTCCACTCGTTTTATATTTCGATCGATTCCGGAGTAATTACACAACACGTGATGCAGAGGTACATATAACATGTCAAGCTTGGTGGTGTTCAGAAAGGAGAAGCGACAATATGTCTGAGAGAATTGGATATGACAATATCAAAACCAGGCCAGATACCGACACTCTAAATTAGTTAGAACTGGAACTACATCCATTGGAAATGGAAGTGTAATAGTAGTAAGAAGTTGAACCAGAGTGCGCAGCACTGCAACTTTGAGAATGTGAGGATAACCCTTAACCAGTAACCTTAAGAGAGGAAAGTTTTATTCCAAGGGATTGAATGCGTTAAACTGAAGAGTAAACGAAGTGTAGCTTCAGATGCAGACCTAAACAACCTACCCTGACGTGGTGTAGTGAAGGATTCTGAATTTCGAGGACGAAATTTCTTTAAGGAGGGTAGATTGTAACATCCCAACTCTAATTAATAAAGGATATCAATTAGAGTTAAAATTTAGGAATTAATTGGGATGTTTCTATTTAATGAAAATGGGATAACTAATGTCATGAAGCTTTTTCTACCTATTTCTTTTCTTTCACGTGAGAGAGAGACCAATACTTGAGCAAGTGGGGCCCACATCTTTGTATTAGTACTTGACCTCTTGGAACAAAATTCATTCATTCAATTTTTCCTACTTTCTGAAGTCATGAAATAGAAAGCCAAGCTTCTCTCCCTCTCTTGTTCTCACGCCATTACCTTTCCCTCTCCTAAGTCTTATGATTCTTACTAAATGAAACATGCAAAAGCAATTCTGAAATCCCCATTAGTCAAGGAATCAAGCAAGCTCCATTATTCTAAATCCTTTTCCCTCTTGGCCGAAAACCCCTTTCATGTATCAACCCCTTTAGTTTCAAATTCTTCATCATCAATGAGAGGATTTGGGTCCTTGCCTCTCTGTAAGTTGCCACCAGTTTGGATTGGGTTTTGTTGCTCAGAAAATTAAGGTAAGAAACTCAATCTTCTCAATCTTATGAAATCCCTCTTTTGATTCAAACACTTAACCTTGAACCCTCACTTGAAATTCTTGTTGCATGTGTGTTTATTTCCCTGGAATACGAGTTTGGAGATGATTAGAAAGTATGGGTATCATAGAGAAGTGGAAATTGGAAGAATTGTGCAAACCCGTATTCTTGGACAAGGTCTCACTAAAACGGTAATTACTCTCTCCTCGTAACTCCGTTTGAAACGATTCCTTTTTCTATGGATAGCTGACAAAATTCCCTTCGTTTTGAGTACAAACTTCGTAGGTTTTGCCTTAAAATTGAAGTATGTAGAGCATTTTGAAGTTGGAGATCTGATGCTGAGTTGTGCTGAATTTCTGGTGTACTCGCTGTAGCGAGTAAGAGCTCGCCCGGCAAGTCTCTCAGGGCAGAAATGCTCTATAAGTGTGGAAATTTGATGCTAGGGTGTTGGAGGCACTATTGGGGACTCCTGGAAGCAACCGGGATTGATCTCAAAATCGTAGGGAACACGCAGAGTCAGAATTAAGCTCATTTTACAGGTGGGTTCTTTAGGATAGTTTAGTTAGCTTCCCCAAAATCATGAAATTGCATGTTAATATAGGAATTTAGGGAATTGTTGTGTGAGGAGAATTAATCCCCAAATTCACCTCCATTCTGTTTTATGTTATACAATTTATCTTGCTGCACTGGTTTTAAATGAGTATTGTAGGTGTTTCTTGGAAAACTATGATTTCTGACAAAATAGGGTAAGTTCTGCATGAACTCGCCGTAGCGAGTAAGCAGCGAGTATTCATGGCGAGCTGGGTTCTGGGCTGATGAAACTCGCCGTAGCGAGCTTCTGCTCGCCACATCGAGTTGATTTAGGTCAGGACCTATAATCTCGCCATGGCGAGCTGGTGACTCGCCACAGCGAGCTTGTACAGAGCCTGCCTACATTTTCTAATTTCTTAACGAACTCCACACACTCGTTTTATATACTCATCAGAGCCAGATAGTTTGCAGTAATATAATTAATATAACGTCGAACAGAATGTTAATCACAAATAATTGTTAGGGCATAACTTAGACTATTATTAGGTTTGTATGCTCCCCGGGTTTTGGGTATTTATGGTAGTAATAACTAAAACTAGTATCAGTCAGTTATGTGCGATTTTTGATGTCGCTTTATGGACTCCCAATGGGATAATCCATTAGGATATGTTATTGTGAGCTGCATGCCGTGACCGAATCGGTTGACGGATATGGCAGGCCTCTGAGACCTGCTCACCTCAGAGTGACCTCGTGTTTAAAATGAATAAGAGTTTATTAATCTGTGATACACCTTTATTTAATGCTATTATGTCATGCTAGTTAAGTTAGATATGTACGACTGATTTAGGTGCCCCCGGTGTAGTCACCTCTAGGAGGGTAGTAGGACTCACTGAGGCTTAGTAGTCTCACCCCACTCCAAATCAATTTTTAGGTAGACAGGTTAACTGGAGCAAGGACCAGGATGGAGCTGATGATTTGGAGCTGAGCTTGGATCATCGTACTAGACGATTTAGTCTTCCTTTGTTTTAGTTTACCTGTATACTTGGAATTCTATTCTATTTCCGCTGTATTATTGATGTTCATCAACTGTTGTAATGATTTAATTGTAATTCATCTGTTTTAACTCGTTAAATTTATAGTACTCAGATTCCATTATTTATGTCTTGACTAAATATTCTAGATATTTTAGTTGGGGCGTTATAGAATTTCTATCAAGATTGATTTAATGTCAAGTTTAACATCGTATGCATTTCCTATCTATGTTCAGGTACTATAAGATGTTGCTTAAAGCTTCAATATTGTTTTTTTACTACTTCCTAATTATTTCCCTAGACTTTTGTGGCTTGATATTTGCGTTTTTATAAATGTCAATACAGGTATTTTAGAAATTATATTCACAAGTTTGCAGTAAATTTCATTGTTTGATATGTATTCCATTTATTTTTATCTGGTGTTGTTTCTCATGTATACAACAAGTTTTCTTAATTTATTTGTGTTCTAGAGTTTTTGTCATGACTATCTATGTTCAATATTATTTTTATTACTTCTTAATTATTTCTCTAGACTTTTCTGGACTGATATTTGTGTTTTTCTAAATGTCAATACAAGTATTTTTGACATTATATTTCACAGTTTTGCAGTAAATTTCATTCTTTAATATGTATTCTATTTATTTGTATCAAGTTTTGTTTCTCATGTATACAAGTTTTCTTAATTTATATGTGTTCTAGAGTTTTTGTCATGACTATCTATTTTCAGGTATTATAAGATGATTTGTAAAAAAAAAGGTACTATAAAATGTTGCTTAATGCGTCAATATTATTTTTCTATTACTTCCTAATTATTTCTGTAGACTTTTGTAGACCGTTATCTGTGTTTTTTATAAATGTCAATACAAATATTGTTGACATTATATTTCACAGGTCGTTTGCAGTAAATTTCATGCTTTGATATGTATTCTATTTATTTTAAATTGTAAATCATATTTCTTTCTTTGATATGCAGCTCAAAGAAAATTTGTCGGGATATTTGTCAACAATTATGGGTTGAAGCTTGAGAATAATATGTTGCATTATCAAGGGTTACATCAAGAAAATGGTTAAAGTAGTAATAACTGACGATGAAGGTGATGATTCAAATACGTGTTCCATAATATTTTGTTGTTAACAATGAATCATTATAAATATCACTTTATTTTTTTATGTAATTTTATCATTACTTTTATGATTTTAATTATTCATTGTTGTTTTATATCTCTTGCATAATTTAAGTTTCAATTTATCTATATTTTCTTAAATTTTTTATTAATTTTTTACTATAAGAAATTAAATTATACACATTATATTCTACATAATCCGTGCATCGCACGGGTAGTAGTCTAGTTATAATAAAACGAGAGTAACTAGAGGCACCCTAAACCCTAACCCTAATATGAATGGTCTAGATTTTGACACGTGGAAAAAAAATTATATTAACGGCTACGATAAAATCTTGAATATTATGTTGCCACATCAATTAATGAATGTGACACGTCATGTGTTTTAAAACACAATAGATGATGTGTCAATATATGTTTGGATGTGTGTATAAAATAATTTTATACAAATCCCTAATTTTGTTATCTACTAATCCCTAATTATATGCTTTCATTTAATCCCTAATTTTGTTATCTACTAATCCCTAATTATATGCTTTCATTTGATTATTGGATATACTCTATGAAATCTATTTTATTTATAGCCTTAAATTATGCATATTTTACGATAAATAGAAACCTTTTTATTTCTTTCTCCCAAGACCAAAAGTGTATCTTTCACATTAATTATAACCTTAAATTATGCATCTATTTTCACGTTTTCACAACTACTTACATTTTTTTATTTGATGCAGATTTGACTTTGGGGTTCTATAAATGTATGGATTGTTATAGATATTTTAGGTGTTTAAATTCCGATTATAGTTTGTAGTATTCTATATTAATTCTCTATTCTTTTTTAATTTGATTTTTATTCCAATAGGTATGGATTCCATCTTTTTTTTTTGTAGTGTTTGATATTAATTCTGATTCTTCCATTTAAGAAAAAAAATTGGATTTTATTTTTCTTAAGGTTCATATATTTTATATTGGATGCAGGTTTTGCTTTGGGGTTCTATAAAGGTATGTACTCCTATGAATATTTTTAGGTGTTTGAATTCTGATTTTGTTTTTGTTTGTTTGTTGTGTTATGTATCAAATTGGTTATTATTTCATGTTTTTTCTTTTGTTGCTTTCATATTTTCAATTTAATTTCATGGTCAAAATTTAAGATTTATAAGTATTCAATTTAATTTCATGTTCTTTTCTATTTTTTATGTTTTGTATTTTTTTTATCTTTCCAGGTAAAATTAGATTCAAGGGCAGAAGATTTGAAATATTATTAAAATAGATGAGGACGAATTAGGATTTTTAGCTGTAGTTTCTTTTAATATATTGTTATTAAATTTATTTTATGCGTGTATTTATCTTTTTTGTATAATTTTTTATTGGTTTTCTATCGTTCCTATTTTTATGCATATATTCATATATAATCTTTTTATTTTAATTATTTAATTCTTTATATACTCTTTCTTAATTTTTTAGTGAAATTACAATGAATGATACAAAATTTAGAATATTATCCTATTTTTATGAATAAATTCATCTATTATATTTATCTTTTTTTTTTTTGTTCTTATAGTTTATGCATAGATTCATATATAGTAATTGTTTTATTGTATTTATCATATTTTTTCTATAATTTTTTTTAGTGAAATTACAAAGATAGATACAAAATTTGGAATATTATCTTATTTTTATGCATAAATTCATCTACAATCTTTAACTCTTTTTTTTTATTAAAAAAATATCTTAAACTTTTTTGTTCCTATTTTTATGCATAGATTTGTATATAATTTTTTTTGTATTTATCTTATTCTTTCTTAATTTTACCTTTTTTTTTCTCAAACAACAAACAAAAAGGAACGGAGGGAGTAACATGTGATTAAGTGTTTGTTTTTATGTTTGCAGTTGTATATACGATTGAATTTCAAAAGCGTGGACTTCCACATGCTCACATATTGGTATTCTTGCAACCAGCTTTTAGGGTTGTCCACCCTCATGATATTGATAGAATAATATCAGCTGAGATTCCAGATAAGAATAAAGATCCTGAGCTGTTTAAAATTGTAACCACACTTATGATACATGGCCCATGTGGTCCTTGTAAGACCCAAGATTTCATTGTATAGTTGGTTTAAGGAAAAGTAGGGTTTCGATGTGTTCATGTGGTGAAACATCGTGTAATTATAGGTTTTTGCTGTAATCGAGTCTGTTTTGTGCTCGTGCACTGTAATTGTACAGACTTTTGTCTTGTGATCCTGTTGCTTGAATAAGAAGTTATATGTGAATTCAGAATAACGAGTTTTGGATTATTCTTGTTTTTGGAAAAACGAGTAGGATTTTACCCGTCGTTGTAAAATCTTACTGCGTCTGTTTTACGTGAGGTTTCGGATGGGAGTTTTATATATCTGCGTGAGTTAGAATATATTCTGAGAATAATTTTCTAAGGTATGGAAGAAAATTACAGTCGCGGAAAAAGATTCGGCGATAAGTTTTGGAATTGTTAAACGTTAGACGTTCTTCCCGTAGGTTTTATGTTTTCGTGATTTACGTTCGTCGCGACGCGCGAGAGCTGAACGTGTGAGTGTTTCTAAGAGGTGTTGAGTTTTATCTCAAGTGGGTTTGGTTTGGTTTGATCAAATGGCTAGGGTTTTGTCTTGGCATTTTGTCTTTTGATCCAATGGCCATGAGTTAGCAAGAGCAATAGCATAGTAAGGAGGTTTGTTGATTGTGGACTTAGAAAAATCACAAATCATCTCCATTCTTTCTCTCTTTCACGTGGACTCCATTACTTTCTTCTAACCTTCACCAAATTTTCCATTCTACACCATTTGTGTCCATTTCAAGCTTGGGAGCTTTGTGGAATTGTTGTAGAGCATCACTTTCTTAAGGTAACCACTCTTCTCCTTTTCATTTTGGTTGGTTAAAACTCTTAGGGGTATGAGTTTAGATTATGTTCATAAGATGAAAATGTTAGGAATTGATTCTTGTTTCATGAAAGTTGTTCATGAGAGTTTAGGAAACATGCTAGGATTTGTTATTTCAATTTTCCATGAGTTGGTGAAAAATCTCATGAGAAAAGTTAGGGTTTTGTGTTGGTTAAGTATTGATCAATAACATGTGGTTAAGTTGTAAGGTTTTGAAAAGAAACGTTGTCTTTGAACCTTTGGGCGAAAGGGAAATGCGTTGTATGGTTTTGTTTTAGAAAATCCGATGAAAAATATTTTGGGGTTTATGAAAATATTTCCTAAGTGTTTTGTGTAGTGTTTTGGGTCCAAGTGGGTTAAAACTCTTGTGACATGTGGTGTCGCTTTTTACTTTGAAAACATGTTTGAAAATGATTACCGGACGGTTGAGGCCCGTAATAAAACTTGTGCTTGGATTTGGTTTTGATTTTGGAAATGAAAATCAAATAACTTGCACTCGAAGCAACCAACAAGCTTTCAGAAATGAATTGCTTGCTTATGAAAATGGTTTGCTTTTGTGCCTTGAAAAAGTGTTGGGAACTAATAGAATCAAACTAGGCTTGGTTGGAAAAAGGTGGTGTGAGTTGCTGTCTTTTGTTGTCATGACAGGTGCAACTCGCCGGGCGAGCGTTTACTCGTCAGGGCGAGTGTCACAGGTCATGACAACACGCCAGGGCGAGCTCCAGAGCGAGCAAGACCAGTCCTCACTGCCTTCACTCGCCACCAACTCGCCAGGGCGAGCTCTGAGAGTTGAAATTTTAGATTCTGATTTCTAAACTTGGTTTTTAGCTTTCTAATCCCTTTTTATTAATTTATGGAAGTGTCGGGGATTGGAAACGAGTTTTTCGGGTACTCGGAAAGTACGTAACTTATAACGCAAGAAAACGGCCATTTTGCATTTCAAATTATTTAAGACTTTGGCCTTTTGTTTTGAGTCCTAAAAATAGTACATATAACTCATGGGGGTTGATCAATACGATAGATTTTGGTATGGTATCCGAAAGAGTGAATTTTCCTTAGGAACCTTTAGGTTTTTGGGGTTTTGGTGTAGTTTCAATACTATTGGTTAGAGAACAATGTATTGATTGTTGCGCTGCTTGTTTTAGGAAGCGCGTTGTGTTGTTTAAGCGAGTTTTGTTGACGGAAGCTTGCCGAGGTAAGGGCTCCACTTTATTTCCGTCTTTTCAAACGGTTTTGTTAAACATGCTTTAGATTTTGCTGTGTTGCAATTGGTGGTGTGCTCGGCATGTTTTTGTGATGTATTCTCGATATGAGATCGTGGTAAATACATGATTCGTTGTCTTACATATGTTTGGTGAAATATGTGTATGAACAGGTGATTAAATACATATGATTAGATGTATATGTATGTGTTGTTGTGGTGTGATTACACATGCGTGTACGATATGTATGTGTTGCATTAGCATATAAGGGGAATCGTATGCTCATGCATTCATAGTACGTGGTTATCGGGAATGGATCACGGGGTGCGATTATCGGGAATGGATCCACCTTACTCCTACGGGAATTATTGAGTCCAATAAGCGGTTATCGGGAATGGACTGCGGGGTGCGATTATCGGGAATGGATCCATCCTAACCCTTTGTAGTTTTATTGATTATGATTACTGACTTCCGGAATTCATATGCATGTGGTAATGGGGAATCTACCACACTCATTGTAAAAGTCTGCATTAGGCTTGGTGTGCATTATATTTTAAGCCCGTTGGTGGGAATTGCTTTTGCGTTAAAGAGCTTTCTCTTGTGTATGTGGAAACTTGTTATGTGTACATCTTTCGCACTGGTTATATATATATATATACTTTTATTTTGTGGTGACCCTTTCTTTCATTTGCGGGCTTATCCCACCCAGATGATGGGTTAGGTCGTGGTGACGACGGTGGCTGTTCCAGGCCCCAGTGCGATGTTGGAGCTTTAGCTTAGTTAGACTATGCGCCGGTGTGGGTTGTACACCGTGCTTTTTGGGCTTAGGCATATGATTCTAACTTGTTTTGTTGTAAGTATTTGAATACTTAGACTTGGATTGTAATTATTCAGGAATACACTTTGCTTGTCGAAGCACCTTATGGTAATGAGTTCTTTTGTATATTTGAATGCCGGCTCATTTAAAATATTCTATGCGCACTCTGAGTGTTAGTTGAAAAGAAAAAAAAAATATTGACTTTCTGGCCCTTGAAATTACGGGCTGTTACAATTGGTATAAGAGCACGGCTTTAAATCTTCAAAGGGAAAGTGTATACTTGAGTCGTTAGTTCAGAGTCGGTTAGAACATAGCTAGTATCGTGTCAGTTCTAGTGTTTGTTCTGTGTCGGGTTATGAGTTAGTAACCGTTGGATGAGATTTTCTGTTGAGACTCAGAAATGTTTGGATAAGGAATCTAATCAGAATTGGTATTGTGCAGAATAGAATGCCTCCAAGAAGGGCACCTACAACACCTATGGCGGACAATGCTGATTTAAATCAGATGGCTTATGCCATGCATACGATGGCAGCGGCTGTGACTGCTCAGAGCCATGCTAAGGCGCAGAGGGATCTGGAAAAGCGCGAAAGAGAAATACTTGCTGTTGGATCTAGACTTCTCTCAAATTTCAACCACCAAACTCCTCCAAAGTTTAATGGGGAGGGAGGTCCGGAAACTGCTGATTTATGGCTCCAATCTGTGGAGAGGATATTCGGGGCAATTCATTGTCCGGAAGGGGAGAAGGTAGTCTTAGCTACCTATCAGTTATTAGGAGGTTCAGAGTATTGGTGGAGGAACACCCGACTGATCATGGAAAATGGTCATGAAGAATTGAATTGGGAGAACTTCAAGAGGAGGTTTTTAGCCAAGTACTTTCCCGAGACTGCGAGGGAAAGGTACGGAGAAGAGTTCTTGAGACTGAGGCAGGGTAGCATGAATGTGGAGGCTTACTCCAAAAAGTTTGAGTCATTGTCCCGTTTCTTCCGTTTCTTTAGGGACGGGATAGATGAAGTGTATATGTGTCGGCGGTTTCAAGATGGTTTGAGGTACGAGCTGCAAGACGTAGTGGTGCCGTTAGGGATTCGACACTTTCAAGTGCTGGTTGAGAAGTGTCAAGAGGTTGAGGATATGAGAAATAAGCGGGTGAACCGCCAAGGGAATTTTAGTGCTGGAGGACCAAGTCGTACCAATGATCGTGGTTCGACTCAGAATCGTGGGAAACAAGGTGGTAAGCCGTATGATCGTCCACAAAACAGTAAGGGACAAGGAAGGTCGGTGAATCAAGGGAACCAAAATAGGGTGAAACAAGGTTGTTTCAAGTGTGGCGAGGTGGGCCACTATGCCAATGAATGCCCGACCGCGGCAAATGTTTGTTATAATTGTAAGAAGCCGGGGCATGTGGCTAGAGAGTGCAGAGCCCCAAAGGCCGGGCCGTCGGCAAATGCGGCGCAAGGCTCACAGGGTGCCAGACCTGCGGCAAAGGCACGTGCTTACTATATGGGCACTGAACTGAGTGGGCAGGCTAGCAATGCCATCCACGAGAGCTGTCACATCGCAGGGAATTCTTTAACTGCTTTGATTGACACGGGGGCAACCCACTCATTCATATCTTTGGCTTGTGCAAATCGTTTGAGTTTGAATGTTTCTGTTCTTCCGTTTGATTTGAATGTTTTGACTCCTGCTAAGGATTTGGTGGTAAATACTGCATGTTTGCATTGTTTGGTAGTAATCCAGAATAGGGATTTTATAGTCAATTTGGTGTGTCTACCGCTCTTATCTCTCGAGATCATTCTCGGGATGGATTGGTTGTCTTATCATTATGTGATTCTAGACTGTGCTCGGAAATTGGTTTTCTTTCCCGAGCCAGGTGTGCGAAGGTACTTGTCTGCGAATCGGCTTTCTGTGGTTATGTGTAATGGAGAACCGGAGATAGTTTCACTTGCAAGCTTAGGAGTGACGTCGGAGATCCGAATTGAGGAAATTCGAGTGGTTCAGGATTTCCAAGATGTATTTCCATCGGAGATTCCAGCTTTTCCTCCGTGTAGAGAGGTGGAATTCTTTATTGATTTGCAACCGGGTACGGGTCCGATTTCGGAATCAGCTTATCGGATGGCTCCAGCTGAGTTGGTAGAGTTGAAAAGTCAGATTGAGGACTTGTTAGATAAAGGTTTCATAAGGCCTAGTGTGTCGCCTTGGGGAGCACCGGTCTTATTGGTTAAGAAGAAGGATGGGAAATCTCGTTTGTGTGTGGATTATCGGAAGCTTAATAAGGTGACTGTCAAGAACCGATATCCACTGCCGCGTATTGATGATTTGATGGATCAGTTGAGGGGAGCCTCAGTGTTTTCAAAGATTGACTTGATGAGGATATTCAGAAGACGGCGTTTAGGACGCGGTATGGGCATTATGAATTCTTAGTGATGCCGTTTGGAGTGACGAATGCACCTGCTATCTTTATGGCCTACATGAATCGGATATTCCACTCATTCTTGGACAAGTTTGTGGTGGTATTTATTGATGACATCCTAGTGTATTCGAAGAGTGAAGAGGATCATGTAGAGCATCTTCGCTTGGTTTTACAAGTTTTGAGGGAGAAAAAGTTGTATGCTAACCCGTCAAAGTGTGATTTTTGGTTGGAAGAGGTGAATTTCCATGGCCATGTAATATCAAAAGAGGGAATAGCCGTGGATCCAGCCAAGATTGATGCGGTACTTGCATGGAGGCAACCTCAAACAGTGACGGATGTGAGAAGTTTTGTTGGTTTGGCCGGTTATTACCGAAGGTTTATAGAAGGATTTGCTAAGATTGTGGCACCGATGACACAACTTACGCGGAAAGATCAACCGTTTGCGTGGACTGAGAAGTGTGAGTTGAGTTTTCAGTTGTTGAAGGAGCGATTGACGACTTCACCAGTCTTGGTGTTACCACAGTCGGAGGAACCGTATGAGGTTTATTGTGATGCTTCTCATCAAGGGTTGGGTTGTGTGTTGATGCAACACAAGAGAGCAGTGGCTTATGCGTCAAGGCAACTGAAAGTGCATGAAAAGAATTATCCTACGCACGATTTAGAGCTTGCGGCCGTTGTTTTTGCATTGAAGATTTGGAGACATCATCTTTATGGTTGCACTTTTGTCGTGTTTAGTGACCATAAAAGTCTCAAGTACTTGTTTGATCAGAAAGAGCTAAATATGCGACAGAGGAGATGGATGGAAACTTTGAAAGATTTTGATTTCACCTTAGAATACCATCCGGGGAAGGCTAATGTGGTAGCCGATGCTTTGAGTAGAAAGAGTGTGTCGGTTTGTTCGGCACAAATGGCTAGTCAACAAGAGTTGTTGAGAGAGTTTCGTGACTTGCACCTAGAGGTAGAGTTTGCTTTAGGGAATATGAGACTGGGTATGATTACCATCTCGAACGGTTTGTTGGAGGATATTGCTAATTGTCAAGATGACGAGTTTCTCATGGAGAAAAGGGCTTTGATTGTTCGGGAAACCAACCGAGATTTCAAGGTGGGATCGGACAACATCTTGAGGTGTCAAGGGAGAGTGTGTGTACCCGAAGCTATGGACTTGAGAAGCACCATTCTAGGGGAGGCACACAAGAGTAAACTTAGTATACATCCCGGAGCAACAAAGATGTATCAAGACCTGAGGCATGATTTCTGGTGGCCGGGTATGAAGAAGGATGTGGCTGAGTATGTGGCATCGTGTCTGACTTGTCAGAAGGCGAAGATTGAACATCAGAGACCAGCAGGGATGCTGCAGTCGTTAGACATTCCCGAGTGGAAGTGGGATAGCATTTCTATGGATTTCATCACTGGTTTACCTAAGACCAGGAGTAAGCATGATTCCATTTGGGTGATAGTGGATCGTTTGACTAAGTCCGCTCATTTTCTACCGGTAAGGACTACGGATACAGCGGCAAAGTTGACCGATATTTACATTGCTGAGATTGTGAGGTTACATGGGATTCCGTCAAGTATAGTGTCGGATCGAGACCCAAAGTTTACGTCACACTTTTGGAGGACTTTGCATGAGGCGTTGGGGACGAAACTGAGATTGAGTTCCGCCTATCATCCTCAGACAGATGGGCAGACCGAGAGAACAAATCAATCTTTGGAAGATTTGTTGAGAGCATGTGTATTGGATGATCGTGGAAGTTGGGATGATGTGTTACCGTTGATAGAATTCACATACAACAACAGTTTCCACGCGAGTATTGGAATGGCACCATACGAGGCTTTGTATGGGAGAAGATGTCAGACTCCTTTGTGTTGGTACCAAGATGGGGAAAGTATGATAGTAGGACCGGAAATGGTACAACAGACGACGGACAAGGTCCGAAGGATAAGGGCAATGATGAAGGTTGCTCAAGATCGCCAGAAAAGTTATGCGGATAGGCGTCGGAGGCCTTTAGAGTTTGAGGAGGGAGATCACGTATTTCTCCGTGTTACTCCAACAACTGGTGTTGGAAGGGCTTTGAAAGCAAAGAAGTTGACTCCGAAATTTATTGGGCCTTATCAGATTTTGGAACGGGTTGGGAAGGTAGCATACCGGATCGCGTTGCCACCGGTACTATCTTTGATACATGACGTGTTCCATGTGTCGCAATTGCGGAAGTATACACCGGATCCGTCACATGTGATTACACCAGATGACATCCAGCTGAGGGATAACTTGTCATTTGAGGTTCCGCCGATCAAGATTGCGGATAGGAAGATGAAGCGTTTGAGAACGAAAGAGATACCTTTGGTGAAGGTAATATGGAACGAAGCTACAGGAGATACCACCTGGGAGTTAGAAAGTAAGATGAGGGAATTATATCCTGGTTTGTTCGACGATGTCTAAGTTTCAAGGACGAAACTTCTTTTAGGGGGGTAGTATTGTAAGACCCAAGATTTCATTGTATAGTTGGTTTAAGGAAAAGTAGGGTTTCGATGTGTTCATGTGGTGAAACATCGTGTAATTATAGGTTTTTGCTGTAATCGAGTCTGTTTTGTGCTCGTGCACTGTAATTGTACAGACTTTTGTCTTGTGATCCTGTTGCTTGAATAAGAAGTTATATGTGAATTCAGAATAACGAGTTTTGGATTATTCTTGTTTTTGGAAAAACGAGTAGGATTTTACCCGTCGTTGTAAAATCTTACTGCGTCTGTTTTACGTGAGGTTTCGGATGGGAGTTTTATATATCTGCGTGAGTTAGGATATATTCTGAGAATAATTTTCTAAGGTATGGAAGAAAATTACAGTCGCGGAAAAAGATTCGGCGATAAGTTTTGGAATTGTTAAACGTTAGACGTTCTTCCCGTAGGTTTTATGTTTTCGTGATTTACGTTCGTCGCGACGCGCGAGAGCTTAACGTGTGAGTGTTTCTAAGAGGTGTTGAGTTTTATCTCAAGTGGGTTTGGTTTGGTTTGATCCAATGGCTAGGGTTTTGTCTTGGCATTTTGTCTTTTGATCCAATGGCCATGAGTTAGCAAGAGCAATAGCATAGTAAGGAGGTTTGTTGATTGTGGACTTAGAAAAATCACAAATCATCTCCATTCTTTCTCTCTTTCACGTGGACTCCATTACTTTCTTCTAACCTTCACCAAATTTTCCATTCTACACCATTTGTGTCCATTTCAAGCTTGGGAGCTTTGTGGAATTGTTGTAGAGCATCACTTTCTTAAGGTAACCACTCTTCTCCTTTTCATTTTGGTTGGTTAAAACTCTTAGGGGTATGAGTTTAGATTATGTTCATAAGATGAAAATGTTAGGAATTGATTCTTGTTTCATGAAAGTTGTTCATGAGAGTTTAGGAAACATGCTAGGATTTGTTATTTCAATTTTCCATGAGTTGGTGAAAAATCTCATGAGAAAAGTTAGGGTTTTGTGTTGGTTAAGTATTGATCAATAACATGTGGTTAAGTTGTAAGGTTTTGAAAAGAAACGTTGTCTTTGAACCTTTGGGCGAAAGGGAAATGCGTTGTATGGTTTTGTTTTAGAAAATCCGATGAAAAATATTTTGGGGTTTATGAAAATATTTCCTAAGTGTTTTGTGTAGTGTTTTGGGTCCAAGTGGGTTAAAACTCTTGTGACATGTGGTGTCGCTTTTTACTTTGAAAACATGTTTGAAAATGATTACCGGACGGTTGAGGCCCGTGATAAAACTTGTGCTTGGATTTGGTTTTGATTTTGGAAATGAAAATCAAATAACTTGCACTCGAAGCAACCAACAAGCTTTCGGAAATGAATTGCTTGCTTATGAAAATGGTTTGCTTTTGTGCCTTGAAAAAGTGTTGGGAACTAATAGAATCAAACTAGGCTTGGTTGGAAAAAGGTGGTGTGAGTTGCTGTCTTTTGCTGTCATGACAGGTGCAACTCGCCGGGCGAGCGTTTACTCGCCAGGGCGAGTGTCACAGGTCATGACAACACGCCAGGGCGAGCTCCAGAGCGAGCAAGACCAGTCCTCACTGCCTTCACTCGCCACCAACTCGCCAGGGCGAGCTCTGAGAGTTGAAATTTTAGATTCTGATTTCTAAACTTGGTTTTTAGCTTTCTAATCCCTTTTTATTAATTTATGGAAGTGTCGGGGATTGGGAACGAGTTTTTCGGGTACTCGGAAAGTACGTAACTTATAACGCCAGAAAACGGCCATTTTGCATTTCAAATTATTTAAGACTTTGGCCTTTTGTTTTGAGTCCTAAAAATAGTACATATAACTCATGGGGGTTGATCAATACGATAGATTTTGGTATGGTATCCGAAAGAGTGAATTTTCCTTAGGAACCTTTAGGTTTTTGGGGTTTTGGTGTAGTTTCAATACTATTGGTTAGAGAACAATGTATTGATTGTTGCGCTGCTTGTTTTAGGAAGCGCGTTGTGTTGTTTAAGCGAGTTTTGTTGACGGAAGCTTGCCGAGGTAAGGGCTCCACTTTATTTCCGTCTTTTCAAACGGTTTTGTTAAACATGCTTTAGATTTTGCTGTGTTGCAATTGGTGGTGTGCTCGGCATGTTTTTGTGATGTATTCTCGATATGAGATCGTGGTAAATACATGATTCGTTGTCTTACATATGTTTGGTGAAATATGTGTATGAACAGGTGATTAAATACATATGATTAGATGTATATGTATGTGTTGTTGTGGTGTGATTACACATGCGTGTACGATATGTATGTGTTGCATTAGCATATAAGGGGAATTGTATGCTCATGCATTCATAGTACGTGGTTATCGGGAATGGATCACGGGGTGCGATTATCGGGAATGGATCCACCTTACTCCTACGGGAATTATTGAGTCCAATAAGTGGTTATCGGGAATGGACTGCGGGGTGCGATTATCGGGAATGGATCCATCCTAACCCTTTGTGGTTTTATTGATTATGATTACTGACTTCCGGAATTCATATGCATGTGGTAATGGGGAATCTACCACACTCATTGTAGAAGTCTGCATTAGGCTTGGTGTGCATTATATTTTAAGCCCGTTGGTGGGAATTGCTTTTGCGTTAAAGAGCTTTCTCTTGTGTATGTGGAAACTTGTTATGTGTACATCTTTCGCACTGGTTATATATATATATACTTTTATTTTGTGGTGACCCTTTCTTTCATTTGCGGGCTCATCCCACCCAGATGATGGGTTAGGTCGTGGTGACGACGGTGGCTGTTCCAGGCCCCAGTGAGATGTTGGAGCTTTAGCTTAGTTAGACTATGCGCCGGTGTGGATTGTACACCGTGCTTTTTGGGCTTAGGCATAGGATTCTAACTTGTTTTGTTGTAAGTATTTGAATACTTAGACTTGGATTGTAATTATTCAGGAATACACTTTGCTTGTCGAAGCACCTTATGGTAATGAGTTCTTTTGTATATTTGAATGCCGGCTCATTTAAAATATTCTATGTGCACTCTGAGTGTTAGTTGAAAAGAAAAAAAAAATATTGACTTTCTGGCCCTTGAAATTACGGGCTGTTACAGTCCTTGTCTGCAGAATGGCCATTGTATCAAGCGCTTTCCAAGAAAGTTTGTTGATCATACAGTTATTGATGATGATGGTTATCCTGTGTATAGAAGGAGAGATAATGGTGTGTTGGTTCAAAAGGACGATTCATTTGTTGATAATGGATATGTGGTTCCATACAATAGATATTTGTTGTTGAAATATAATGCTCACATCAATGTAAAGTGGTGCAATCAGTCTCGATCAATAAAATATCTTTTTAAATATGTCAACAAAGGGCATGATCGTGTTACTGTTGGATTTTACAATGCTGCTAACGATAAAAATGATGGTCATCGTTATGATGAAATAAAGATGTACTATGACTGTCGATATCTATCAGCGTGTGAAGCTGCATGGAGGCTGTTTTCGTTTGAAATTAGTTACAGAGAGCCATCGGTGGAAAGGCTTAATTTTCATCTCGAAGATGAGCAATGTGTCATTTTTCCAGATGATGCTCCCATTGAGGAAGTAGTAAATAAACCATTTATAAACTGCACCAAATTTACCGCATGGATGGATGCTAACAAAAAATATCCAGAGGCCAGAAATCTTACTTACGGTGAATTCCCTACAAAGTTTGTTTGGAAAGAATCAGAGCATCAATGGACTCCGCGTAAACAGGGTTTTTCAATTGGAAGATTACATTTTGCGGCTCCCGCTTCTGGACAGTTGTTCTATTTGAGAACTCTATTGAATTATGTGAAAGGTCCTACATCTTATGATGACATCAAAACAATCAATAATATAAAATATGACACTTTCAAAGATGCTTGCTTTGCCTTGGGCTTGCTCGATGATGATAGAGAGTTTATCGATGCAATTATAGAAGCCAGCAGTTGGGGTACAGGATATTTCTTGCGCTGTCTTTTTGCCATTTTGTTAGTTTCAGATGAAATCAATAGACCTGAAGTTGTTTGGGATAAGACTTGGGTGCATTTGAGTGATGATATCCTTCACAAACAGAGACAATTGTTTCGTCGCCCTGGTATCATTTATATCTTTTTAGTTTGTTTTATTTAGATAACACTTCGTTACTAATTTTTAATTTTATGCTTTTAAGTTTACAAACATTCAATATAATTATTTCTAAATACTATTTTTTCGTTATTTTTAAATTGTATGTACATAGTTTATATAGTTGTATTAATATTGTTCTATATAATATTTTTCAGATTTGGTTTTGACTACCGATCAGTTGAAAAGCTATACTTTGGCAGAAATTGAGATTTTATTGCAGAGCCATAGCAAGAGTTTGGAAAATTATCCTCCGATGCCTCTACCGGATAGCGCCTTGATACCAGATCGTCATAATAGATTGATATTTGATGAGTTGAACTATGACAGAAGGTCATTGGTTGATGAGCATCGTAAATTGATGTCAACAATGACCAATGAGCAGAGGAGAATATATGACCGTATAATGAAAAAGGTTGAAGAAAATAGACAAGGTCTCTTTTTTCTTTATGGATATGGAGGAACTGGGAAGACCTACATATGGAGAGCAATGTCTGCAGCATTAAGGTCAAAGGGTGAAATTGTTCTAACTGTTGCATCAAGTGGAATAGCTGCATTATTGATTCCTGGTGGCCGAACTGCACACTCAAGGTTTGCAATCCCTATAAATGTTCATGAAACCTCGACATGTGAAATACCTGCAAGTGCAACAAATGATTTATCCAATTTAATACGGCGTGCAAAATTGATCATATCGGATGAAGCGCCTATGATGCACAGACATTGTTTTGAATGTGTTGACCGGACTTTGCAGGATATAATGGGAAAGAAAAATATCCCATTTGGTGGTAAGGTTGTTGTGTTAGGCGGAGATTTTCGTCAAATCCTTCCTGTTATACCAAAAGGCACAAGACAAGAAGTTGTGAATTCAACTATCAATTCTTGTCATCTTTGGAGGTTTTGTGAAGTACTTACTCTTACCACTAACATGAGACTTCTAAGCGGGAGTGCCGATGCTGACATTGAAGAGAGAAATAATTTTTCAGATTGGATTTTGGGAGTAGGCGATGGAAGTATTGGAGATTTTAATTGTAGTTCTTCTGAGATTGGCTGCATCATAAGGCTAAAACAACTTGGTCAGAGTGACTTAACTGAAGCACCAATGCTAAAGTAATTAAGTCTAAACCACTTGTGCATATTGAAGATGTGCAGATGCAACATGTTGAACAAGATGTCCTAGACATCTTGTCACTGGGTTCATAGCATATTAGGGTAACATGTCGAACAAGATGTCCTAAGACATGTGGGTAGGACATCTTGGCCCAGTTCAGCTTAAAAGATAAAGCTTATCCATTAAGCACGCGTGTTTGTTTAAATTTGAATAAAGCGCGAATCTTTAAGTTACAAGCTGAGATTAGGATTAATGATAAAGTTTGTTATTAATCCTATGTGTTAGATACGATCGGAATCGTATTTAATTTGTGGATAAAGATTAATTTCTTTATCTTTTGGAGTTTGTTTTTAAACAAGTTTGTTTTAAAACTAACTCTTAATTGTAGTGCATCTGAAAGACTGAAGATAATCTGAAGACTTGCACGCCTATAAATAGAACTCAACATAGAGCTTAAAACTTAACCCACAAGAACTGAAGATTGTGAGTTCAAAGCTTTGTGCCTACTGCGCAAAGCATTAGTGGCTCTTAGTATTGTTGTTTGATAGTTTGCAGCTTTGTGGTTCTTAGTATTGGTTTTAATACTTTGTAGCTTTGTTG
Organism: Trifolium repens; assembly: GCA_030408175.1. Taxonomy (NCBI): domain Eukaryota; kingdom Viridiplantae; phylum Streptophyta; class Magnoliopsida; order Fabales; family Fabaceae; genus Trifolium; species Trifolium repens. The sequence goes on along the minus strand of CP125845.1, from coordinate 20,859,529 downwards.
CTGAATGTTGGCATTCAACTAAGTCTTTAAACTTTGGAGTTTAAAGTTGTCGTCACTTGGGATTAGTGATTAGAGGGAGTTGGGTAGGTTCTCATATTCAGGGGGAGTTAGCCCTTGAGTAGAAGATTGCTAGGATTAAGAAAAGGCATACATGCCAATAGGGTTTTTGGTATGGTTGTAAGACTAAGTATTAATTCGGATTAGTAGTGTTCACTTCCTGGATTGGTATCCCCCAGAGTAGGGCTGGTTTGCGCCGAACTGGGTTAACAATTACTGGTGTTCTTTATTGCTTTTATTTACTTCAGTACTGCAATAATATCTGTGATCCTCATAACCAATTATCGAACCAGTTGTCTGAGACATCTGGACTACAGACACATTGTCCTAGACATTGTGTACGACATCTGTCCTGCCTAGGAACAGAATTACAATTGGCATCAGAGCAGGCACCCTAACCTGCTGGGTGAGCTCCAGGGAGACAAAATCTTGTTCAAGATGGACAGGAATGGAGGATCAATTAACAGACCACCAGTCTTGGATGGATCAAACTATGACTATTGGAAAGCAAGAATGATTGCCTTCATCAAATCCATGGATTCAAAAGTATGGAAGGCAATTGTTACAGGTTGGAATCACCCAATAGTTTCAGCAGAAGATGGTTCTTCAATATTAAAAGATGAAAGAGATTGGACCCCAGAAGAGGAGACTGCGTCCAGTAACAACTCTAAAGCACTAAATGCTATCTTCAATGGTGTTGATGAAAACACATTCAAACTGATCAACACATGCACAGAAGCCAAGCAAGCCTGGGAAATTCTGCAAATTGCACATGAAGGAACTTCCAAGGTTAGAATGTCAAAGCTACAACTTCTCACATAAAAATTCGAAAATCTAAGAATGGAGGATTATGAGACCATCTCAGAATTCAACACTAGAGTTCGAGACATAGCAAATTCATGCTTTGCTCTAGGAGAGAAGATACCTGAAGAGAAACTAGCCAGAAAGATCCTTAGATCACTGCCTAAGGGATTCTCTATGAAGGTAACTGCTATTGAAGAATCACAAGACTTGAGCACGATGAAGGTTGATGAACTCATTGGCTCATTACAAACTTTTGAGATGACCTTTGAAGATAGACCTGAAAGGAAGATGAAGAATTTGGCTTTCAAATCTGAGGAAGGCCAAAGTGAAGATTGTCTATCAGAAGCAATAGCTCTATTGACCAAGAAGTTCAATGAATCTGTAAACAGGATCCGTGCTAAGTGGAGGACAAATGTCCCAGACAAGATGTCCAACAACAAGGCACAAGGCATATCAAAAGAAGAAAACTCTGAAGAAGAAACAGAGGTACAGTGCTACGAATGTGAAGGTTTTGGGCATATCAGAAAACAATGTCCCAACTTTCTCAGAAAACAGAAAAAGGGATTAGCTGCAACTCATTCTGACTCTGAGAATGAAAGTGAAGATGAAGACACAAACAATGCATTCTCAGGTATGTGCAAAAGCTTTGCAGACACTGAAGACAGTGATGATAATGAAGAACTTCTCTACAAAGAACGAGCGTCTCTGGAAAAAGAATATAACTTCTTAAAGTCTAAACTCATAAGCATGACTGAAACTTTGAGAAGCCTGAATTATGAATCTGACTCAGAAGATGAGTTCCTTGAAACTGAGAAAATAGCTGAAGACATGATTGGATTAAGATTTGATCATCCCTTCAAAAAGGCTGAATCTGCTCCAGAAAAGGTAACTCCTCCTCTACAGAAGCATAAGGACCAGATGTCAAGCCAAAAGTCTCAACATCCTGTTCAGCACATAGACAGGATCATAGACCACACATCTCAGCACTATGATCATACCAAGAAAGAGATGACAAGCCAAATGTCTCAACATCCTGTTCAACACATAGACAAGATCATAGACCACACATCTCAGCACTATGATCATACCAAGAAAGAGATGTCAAGCCAAATGTCTCAACATTCTGTTAAGCACAAAGAAAGGATCATAGACTACAGGTCTCAATAATCTGTCCAAACCAAAAGGAAGATGTCAAGCCACATGGCTCAACACCCTGCTCAACACAAAAGGAATGAGAACATAAGACAGCTCCACAAGCAGCAGAAAAAGCACACACCTAGACCACATCTCAAGAAGCTATACTCCCAAAATAGAAGAGCTTTCAATAGATGTGATCACTGTGGTAGGTCAGGGCATGTTATGAAGGAATGCTTTAAAATTCATGGCTATCCTCAAAGACCAAGACCACCAAGGAAGAATGAGAAGAAGATTCTTGTTCAACAAGAAAAGTACCAAGAGACTCAAGTCAAGAAAGTATGGAGGCCAAAAGAAGATTCAAAACTAAAGGCTCATACTTGTATCAGGCTATCCTCATATGAAGACTGGTACTTTGACAGTGGGTGCTCGAAACACATGACTGGAGACAAAAAATACCTTAAGGAATTAAGGCCTTGCTCCAAAGGAAGTGTCACTTTTGGTGATGGTGCTAAAGGTAGAATCAAAGGAATATGCAAGCTAAGAGATCCCAGCTTACCATACCTAGACAAGGTTCTACTAGTTGAAGGACTCACTACAAGCTTGATAAGCATTAGTCAACTATGTGAACAAGGACTAGATGTGTACTTCAGCAATTCTGGGTGCATTATTGCTGATGATCAAAAGGTAGTGATGAAAGGTGTCAAGACAACGAACAAGTGCTATAAATGGACTCATCCCAACATTAGTCCAAAAATAGCTTGCTTGACAGTCAAGGAAGAGAATGACCAGATGTGCTACCAGATGTCCCAACATCTGTACACTCGTCAGGAAGTTGAATCACTTCAACCTGAACGTGGAAAAGGAGCTCTGGAGTACCACACGTCCAAAAGCGTGTAGAACATTAAGTGACGGGGTGGCGTGCAGAAAGACTATAACGTTAATCATCATTACTTCTGCACAATAAACAAGGTAACATACTACCTAAGTTCCGTCTATAAAAAGCCACCAAGATCATCACTTGTGCTATCACACACGCTTCAACATCTGGTACAACATCTCTCAAAACCTTCTCAAAAGAAATCTTCTTCAAAGAAACTCTGAACAAACATAAGTCAAGAAATCACAATGAGCTCAAACAACGAAGCAATCAACAAAAGCGAAGGACCTAGTGATCAAGCTAGGGTTTCAGACTCAACCATCAACAAACAAGAGGTTGATCTTGACAAATTGATCATTCCCAGAGGAAGAAGAACGACGACAAGGAAAAGGAGAAGCAACACATTGGTCGGGCCCTTCGCAAATTCAACATTCAGTGAAGAAAACATAGAAGTATCTCCGCTGAAAGCTCAATCGTCACCAAGGAGGGCTGAAGTACAAAATCCTGATGAATCATCTCTGAAAGAGGCTACTCAAAACCAGAACCTTGAGCCTCAAACAGAGAAAGAGAAGAATGGTGAAGACAATGTCATGACATCCGACCTCAACATCAAGGATGTCGAAGCAAATGTCTCAACATCAAAAGACACGACATCCAAAGAGCATCCAATGGAAGATGATTCAAAGGATACACAAGAGACACCTCTCTCCGAAGAAGAAGCAGAAATCTCTGAGACCCTGGAAGTCATAGAGATTGGGGAAGAAACGGAAAGTGAAGAGATCGCTCCCAGAAGATCTCAGTCAATTGCTGATAGAATAAGGAGGAATAGGGGAAAGAAGGTGGAGATTCCCAAATCCTACTTAGAAGAGAAGTCTCAGAAGAGGAAGAGGAAGCCAGAGTCCTCAAGTGAGTTTGAACCTGATGTCGAAGACGATGTCCCAGACATCATCTCAAAGAAGAGAAAAGCTGCAACCTCAACAACCTTCCACACTAAGGAGAATGAACAAAGGTGGAGGATAGTAAGTCAGAGAAGAATGGCTACTGAGAGGGAACTAAGCAGTGAAGCACTCTCCTACAAGGAAATCACTACACTCCTTGAAGAAGCCAAACTCATGAAGACCGTGCTAGGAGTTGGCAAGTGCTATGAAAGGCTTGTGAGAGAGTTCATCACAAATCTCACTGGAGAATGTGCTGAAGAAGGAAGTGATAGCTATCACAAAGTTCAGCTGAGAGAAAAGAACATTGATTTCTCTCCAACAACAATCAACAAAGTTCTGGGAAGGAGTGTTGAAGCTGAAAGCAACGAAATCCTCTCAATGGACAAGGTTGCTGAGAAAATCACTGCTGGTCAAGCTAAAAATTGGCCCAAGAAAGGACTACTTCCAACGTCCAAGCTAACAGTCAAGTATGCAATTCTCAACAGGATTGGCACAGCTAATTGAGTCCCAACAAATCACAGCTCAGGTATAACTTTAAATCTGGCTAAACTCATATACCTCATTGGAACAGGAAAGAAGGTAGACTTTGGGAAACATGTCTTCGAACAGACCATGAAACATGTGGAAACCAATGCAACAAAACTGCCAATAGCCTTTCCAAGCTTGATTACTGAGATAATTCTTAGTCAGCAACCAAGCATTCTGCATCCCGAGGAATATGAAAGTAGAAGACCTCCACCAATCTCCTTCAATCGCAAGCTGTTTGCTGAACCACATATCCCAGACATTGAGTTCAAAGAAAAAGAAGCAGTTGAGACCTCAGCTCCACTAGACAAAAGCTCACAGAAAAAGGTGCTTGCTGAGCTTATTCAAGTATCTAAAGAGCTGGAGGAAACTATCAAATCAAGTACTATCAGAAAAACCTGTGTGGATCACTTGATACTACAACTGACAAAGAATCTTACGGAGAATGAAGGAGATGCTCAAACAGAGGCTGAGCAAGAAGAAGAAGAAGAAGTTTGAAGAACAGACCCTGAGTAATGTAGGAAAATAAGTACTTTTGTATTTTTCCTCTCTGTTCTACTTCTTGTAATTGTGGCCTACCAAATGTCCTAGACATTGGAGGCTTTGACATCCGGCACTTGGTTAGTGCATTTTTTGTAAGCTGTTCGTTTCTCTGAAATCAATGAATGTTTTCCTTTAACCTTTGTCAAATTATGGTAAAAAGGGGGAGAAATAATTGATGCTAAGAACAGCTCTTTGGCAAGTAGAATCATTCTCTTGCTTACGGATGTATATGGCAAGCTTTAGAAAAAATTTAAAAACTAAAAGCTATGCTTAATAAGGTGTGGTCAAATAATTGATGCTAAGAACAACTCTTTGGCAAGTAGAATCATTCTCTTGCTTACGGATGTATATGGCAAGCTTTAGAAAAAATTTAAAAACTAAAAGCTATGCTTAATAAGGTGTGTCCAGAGCATAATTTAAATGCTCAAATTGAACCTTTAAAAGGTCCAGTAAGTCTTGATCACTCTGATTAAGTACTTCCGCTGCAACTCAAGACTTTGGTTCACTAAGTCACTAAGTATCTCATCTCTAGACTTAGAAAATTATTGTAATGGATCATATGAAGACAAGACTAAGACTGTCTCATACTAGATTAGGTTCATCACACATTCAAGATTAAAAAGAAGTCTTGAATATTGAAGACACACAAGATTCTGAAGATCAAAGACATTGAAGACCTAAAGATCTCAGAACAGAAGATTGCATCAACAGAGATCAATTTGAAGATTGAAGAATTTGAAGATTGAAGACTGAAGAGTGCACATTCAACAAAGTGGTTTGTGGTTGTTTTAGCCATAATTTGCCAAAGGGGGAGATTGTAGTTCTTCTGAGATTGCCTGCATCATAAGGCTAAAACAACTTGGTCAAAGTGACTTAACTGAAGCACCAATGCTAAAGTAATTAAGTCTAAACCACTTGTGCATATTGAAGATGTGCAGATGCAACATGTTGAACAAGATGTCCTAGACATCTTGTCATTGGGTTCATAGCATGTTAGGGTAACATGTCGAACAAGATGTCCTAAGACATGTGGGTAGGACATCTTGGCCCAGTTCAGCTTAAAAGATAAAGCTTATCCATTAAGCACGCGTGTTTGTTTAAATTTGAATAAAGCGCGAATCTTTAAGTTACAAGCTGAGATTAGGATTAATGATAAAGTTTGTTATTAATCCTATTTGTTAGATACGATCGGAATCGTATTTAATTTGTGGATAAAGATTAATTTCTTTATCTTTTGGAGTTTTTTTTAAACAAGTTTGTTTTAAAACTAACTCTTAATTGTAGTGCATCTGAAAGACTGAAGATAATCTGAAGACTTGCACGCCTATAAATAGAACTCAACATAGAGCTTAAAACTTAACCCACAAGAACTGAAGATTGTGAGTTCAAAGCTTTGTGCCTACTGCGCAAAGCATTAGTGGCTCTTAGTATCGTTGTTTGATACTTTGCAGCTTTGTGGCTCTTAGTATTGGTTTTAATACTTTGTAGCTTTGTTGTTGAATGTTGGCATTCAACTAAGTCTTTAAACTTTGGAGTTTAAAGTTGTCGTCACTTGGGATTAGTGATTAGAGGGAGTTGGGTAGGTTCTCATATTCAGGGGGAGTTAGCCCTTGAGTAGAAGATTGCTAGGATTAAGAAAAGGCATACATGCCAATAGGGTTTTTGGTATGGTTGTAAGACTAAGTATTAATTCGGATTAGTAGTGTTCACTTCCTGGATTGGTATCCCCCAGAGTAGGGCTGGTTTGCGCCGAACTGGGTTAACAATTACTGGTGTTCTTTATTGCTTTTATTTACTTCAGTACTGCAATAATATATGTGATCCTCATAACCAATTGTCGAACCAGTTGTCTGAGACATCTGGACTACAGACACATTGTCCTAGACATTGTGTACGACATCTGTCCTGCCTAGGAACAGAATTACATTAATGATGGAGATATCACAGTCCAAATACCAGATGATCTGTTGATCCATAGCTTTGGCGATCCACTTTCAGCCATTGTCAAGAGCACTTATCCAAATCTTTTGCAAAACATTAATGATCCATCATTTTTCCAGGATAGAGCTATATTAGCAACAAAGAATGTAATTGTTGACACCATCAATAATTACATGTTGGATTTAATACCCGGAGAAGAAAAGACTTATTTGAGTTATGACTCATTGTGTAACGCGAGGTCTGGCGTTAATATGCCATATGATGTGCACACTCCAGAGTTTTTGAACACAATTGTGTTAGACTACTTGACGATCACTTAGAGGGGGGTGAATAAGTGACTCTTTCTACACAATGAGTTTTTCAAAATATTTTCGAGTACGCGGAAGCCCACCGGATCGGTAGTCTACTTTGCACCCTTCGATCAAAGGAAAGGTAGTGTAAGCCTTGGAGCGTTTAATGATAAATTGAATTAGGTTATGTATTGCAATCAAATTACTAAGATAAACCACACAAGTTCCAACAATTCAAGTTATACACAATCACAATTCAAGACAAATTCAATTGAATTTTGATGAACACTTACGATCACAAAATTCAATTGATCAATTAATGATAATTCGAAAAGTAAAGAGTGTAAGGAAAGAAGAACGCAAACAGTTGATTAGGGAGTTCCCGCAGCTTTCGTGTCGTCCTCGCGGTCGGCCGGGTACGTCTCCCCCCAAATCGTCAAACGGACGATTTGAGCGATTTTATTAAAAATGCTTTAGTGCACAATTTAAAAAGACTCGAATAACCCTATATTGAATCTAATGCAAATTGAGCGATGCAACCTCAACACCTCGCGAAGCTTCTACCTCTGATTCCAACGTTCCAATCTTGCGCCATCTTCGAACCAAAAACCCCCCCAACGAACGTCCAGCTGATTACCTCACTTCCTCGATGTTGAACCTTCAAGATATCGCACAATCTTGAACCGTTGATGAGAACCCAAACCTCCAACGCAATTCAACCCGATCGCAATTCTGATTCACCGCGAATTGCACCGAACGTTATCCACCAGATCAACTAAGAACCCTTGATTGATCTCATACTCAATCTCAAATTGGAAGTGATTTGGTAGAAGATGATGAACTTGTGTTGAATAAGTCTTTGATCCAAAATCTCTCTCAAATTTTGATCAAATGTGTTTTTCAGATGGATTCTCATGCTTACAACAAAAAACTCATATTGCTATTTATAGAGAAAATAGAATTGAGCAAATTTAGGCAAAACAGAACAGACTTGTATCGATACATATGAAGGTTTGTATCGATACAAACCCTTTGACCAGCGTTCAAATGTGAAATTTTGACCTATGTATCGATACAAACACGTGTGTGTATCGATACATACATCAGTTTCTTGAAATCTTGACTGATATGTATCGAAGCATGCAAGCATGATTCGATACGTCATGCACTCTCTGGTTTTCTGAGAGATATAGATGTGTATCGATACATGCAAGCATGATTCGATACACAAGAGACTCTCTGCCCCTGAGACACCAGTTTTGTATCGATACAAACGAAGTATGTATCGATACAAAATGCACAAAATCAGTCTGAAGTAGTTTCAGGACATTTGTATCGATACAAGTGATTATATATCGATACAAAATACCTTAAAATCAATTTTTCAAAGTTTTAAAAAATAGTTTTTCACTGTCAAGTCATTTCTAATGTTGCCAAAATATGTTCCACTCTATTTTCATGTGTTTTGACAATTATTAAAACAAGGGAATGAACTGGTGCACTTACAAATTGTTGCTTCTGGAGTTCCAAATCACAAGTTAAGATTAAAAGTTGGAGTACCAGTAATGTTGTTGCGAAATATCGACCCGGCTTCAGGATTGTGCAATGGCACCCGATTGATAATTACAAGAATGGGAAGATGTGTGCTTCAATGTAAGGTTATAACTGGTAGCAATATTGGTCATAAGGTTTTAATTCCAAGATTTTCGTTGACTCCATCTGATAAAAGAATTCCTTTCAAATTTCGACGAAAGCAATTTCCACCGATGGTTTCATTTGCCATGACTATAAACAAGAGTCAAGGTCAGTCACTTAGATATATCGGAGTATATCTTTCACAGCCAGTTTTCTCTCACGGCCAATTATATGTTGCATTATCAAGAGTCATATCAAGGAAAGGGTTAAAGATATTAATAACCGATGATAAAGGTGAAGATTCAAATACAACCGAAAATGTGGTTTACAAAGAAGTTTTTAATAATGTTCAGTAATTTTTTTTTACAATAACAATATTCACTGATTGTTAAACTATTTTATGTGATTTCTAGGTATTTTTATTATTTACTATTATGTAATGATTTTATCAATGTTTATTCAAATGTCGTAAACTTTTAGCTTAAATCTATTTAAATTTTTATTTCATTTTATTTTCAAAATTGTAATTTTAATTATAACAACTTAAATCGTATTTCTAACACTCCAATTAAACCGGGCAACGCACGGGTCATAGTCTAGTTATAATAAAACAAGAGTAACTTGTAAGACCCAAGATTTCACTGTGCGGTTTTCCTAAGGAACTTTAGCGTCGGCTAAGTTTTAGGGTTTTTAGTAGAACGGTTTTGTGTGTATCGTCGTATAAATGAGATTTTCGCTGAAACGGAGCCTGTTTTGTGCTCGAGCGCTGGAAAGGCACAGACTTTCGGGTCGTGATCCTCTTTTAAGTATGAGGAGATTTCTGTGAAGTCAGAATGACGAGTTTTGGATTATTCTTGTTTTTGGAAAAACGAGTAGGATTTTACTCGCTGATGGAAAATTTTACTGCGTCTGTTTTAAGTGAGGTTTCGGATGGGAGTTTTATATATCTGCGTGAGTGAGGTTATGTTCTGAGATTAATTTTCCAAGGTGTGGAAGAAAATTACAGTCGCGGAAAAAGATTCGGCGATAAGTTTTGGAATGGAAAAACGATAGACGTTCTTTCTGTAGGTTTTCTGTTTTTGCGAGTTTCGTTCGTCGCGATGCGCGAGAACTGAGCGTGCGTTTCGTTGTAAGAGGTTGTGGGAAATATCTTGTGAGGATAGACTTGGATTGATCCAAGGGCTAGGGATTAGTCTTGGAAGCTTTTACTATTTGATCCAAGGGTTATAATTAAACAAGACAATTTTGGGAAGCTTTATGTTACTTGAACCATGAGTAGGAAAATCACAAATTCACTTCACTGTTCTTCTCTTTGGCCGTGGCTTTCTTTCCACCTTTCCATCTTGAGAAAATTTCCATTCCTTCACCAAAGCACTTGATCTTAAGCTTGTTGGAAAGCTTGGAGTTGTGAGATTCTTCTTCTAAGGTAACTAGAACCTCTTCCCTTCTCTTTGCTAGCCAAACTCTTGGAGTTTGATGGTTTATTAGTTGATGTTCATGAGATGGAATATTTTAGGAATTGGTTTTGAATGGTTTTTGTTCCATAGAAATTGTTCATGAGCTTTAGAGAAGCATGTGTAGGCTTTGTTATTTCATTTTTCCATGAGTTTGTGAGAATCTCATGAGAAAAGTTAGGGTTTTGAAAGTTTAGAGTATTGATCGATTTCATGAGGTTATGTTGTTTGGTTTTGAAAGGAAACATTGTCTTTGAACCTTTGGGCAAAAGGGAAGTGTGTTGTATGGTTTTGTTTTAGAAAATCCGATGAAAAATATTTTGGGGTTTATGAAAATATTTCCTAAGTGTTTTGTGTGGTGATTTTGGGGTCCAAGTGGTTTAAAACTCTTGTGACATGTGGCCTTGCTTTTCGCTTTGAAAACATGTTTGAAAAGGATTACCGGTCGGTTAAGGCCCGTAATAAAACTTGTGCTTGGGTTTGGTTTTGATTTTGGAAATGAAAATCAAATAACTTGCACTCGAAGCAACCAACATGCTTTCGGAGATGTATTGTTTGCTTTTGAAAATGGTTTGCTTTTGTGCCTTGAAAATGTGTTGGGAACTAATAGAATCAAACTAGGCTTGGTTGGGGAAAAAGGTGGTGTGAGTTGCGGTTTTTGCTGTCATGACAGGTGCAACTCGCCGGGCGAGTGTTTACTCGCTGGGGCGAGCGTCACAGGCCATGAACACGCCAGGGCGAGCTCCACAGCGAGTGAGACCTGTCTTCACTGCCTTCACTCGCTGCCAACTCGCCAGGGCGAGCTCTGAGACCTAAAATTTTGGATTCTGATTTCTAAACTTGGTTTTTAACTTTCTAATCCCTTTTTATTAATTTATGGAAGTGGCGGGGATTGGAAACGAGTTTTTCGGGTACTCGGAAAGTGTGTGGCTTGTAACGCAAGAAAACGGCCATTTTGCATTTCAAATTATTTAAGACTTTTGACTATTGTTTTGGGTCCTAAAAATAGTACAAATAACTCATGGTGGTTGATCAATACGATAGTTTTTGGTATGGTATCCGAAAGAGTGGATTTACCTTAGAAAACATTAGGTTTTTAGGGTTTTGGTGTAGTTTCAATACTATTGGTTGGAGAACAATGTATTGATTGTTGCGCTGCTTGTTTTAGGAAGCGCGTTGTATTGTTTTGAGCGTGTGTTGTTAACAGAAGCTTGCCGAGGTAAGGGCTCCACTTTATTTCCGTCTTTTCAACTGGTTACGACATGCTTGGATTTCTGCTGTAATGCTTTGCTGTGTGTTTGGCATGTCGGGTTGATGTATTCTCGTGATGAGAACGTGTTTAAAATACTTGCGCTGTTTACATATGATTATGAGAATATATGTATGAACAGGTTGTTGGAATACATATGATTGGAAATGTATGTATGTCGTTGTGTTTGGTTTACATATATCTGTGTGATATGTAATTGTTGCATGAGCATGTATGGAACGTGTAAGTCAGCTGGGACTATACGGGTGGATGTGTCTGTGTGACTCCGCCGGGGCTGTGTCTGTGTGACTGCCCTATATATGCTTAATTAGAAAGTATGCTCATGCATTTCATAGTTGGCGACAACATCTGTGTGGCTGGTAGCATCTGTGTGGCTATTTTCGCCTGGTGACAGCATCTGTGTGGCTGGCAGCATCTGTGTGGCTGGTAGCATCTGTGTGGCTATTTTCACCTGGTGATAGCGTCTGTGTGGCATCACCTGCCCTTGTGGCTTCAGTGGGTTCGACCTACGATTTCGGAACTCATGCATTGTGGTAGCTAGGGTTAGTACCACGCATTGTAGAGGTTGCATTATAGGCTATGTGTGCATTGCTTATATGAACCCGTTGGTGGGAGTTGTTTTGGTGGTTAAGAGCTTTCTCTTGTGTTTGTGGAATTATTGTTATGTGTACAATCTTTCGCACCGGTTATATATATATATATATATACTTTTATTTTGTGGTGACCCTTTCTTTCATTTGCGGGCTCATCCCACCCAGATGATGGGTTAGGTCGTGGTGACGACGGTGGCTGTTCCAGGCCCCAGTGAGATGTTGGAGCTTTAGCTTAGTTAGACTATGCGCCGGTGTGGGTTGTACACCGTGCCTTTTTGGGTTTAGGCATAGGATTCTAACTTGTTTTGTTATAAGTATTTGAATACTTAGACTTGGATTGTAATTATTCAGGAAAACACTTTGCTTGTCGAAGCACCTTATGGTAATGAGTTCTTTTGTATATTTGAATGCCGGCTCATCGAAAAATATTCTATGCGCACTCTGAGTGTTAGTTGAAAAAGAAAAAAAAATATTGACTTTTTGGCCTTTGAAAAACGGGCTGTTACAATTGGTATCAGAGCACGGCTTTAAATCTTCAAAGGGAAAGTGTATACTTGAGTCGTTAGTCCAGAGTCGGTTAGAACATAGCTAGAGTAGTGTCAGTTCTAGTTTTTGTTCTGCGTCGGGTTTTGAGTTAGTAACCGTTGAATGAGATTTTCTGTTGAGATTCAGAAATGTTTGGATAAGGAATCTAATCAGAATTGGTATTGTGCAGAAATAGAATGCCGCCAAGAAGGGCGAATTCAGTTCCTGTAATACCAGAGGTTGATGTGAATCAGATGGCGTATGCCATGCATACAATGGCAGCGGCTGTGACTGCTCAGAGCCATGCTAAGGCGCAGAGGGATTTGGAAAAGCGTGAGAAGGAGATGATTGCTGCTGGATTTAGGCTTCTCACCAGTTTCAACCATCAGGCTCCTCCTAAGTTTAGTGGGGAGGGAGGTCCTGATACTGCGGATTTGTGGCTCCAGGCGATTGAGAGGATCTTTGGGGCAATCCATTTGTTAAGGCAATTGACCAATCCAACAAAGAAAAAGTGAATAAAGCACAAAAGGTTAATCATCATCCTAAGAAGAGATTACCTAAAAATAAATCCTATGTTCCTAGATATAGAAGTAACTTTGTTCCTACTTGTTTTTATTGTGGTATAAGTGGCCATACACCTAATGCTTGCTATGTAAGGAACTTTAGTGTACCAAGTGGGCATTATGTGTGGGTCAAGAAAGGAACTAATTATGAAGGACCCAAAGCAACTTGGGTACCTAACAAAACCTAATTTGTTTTGTAGGTTTGCTTGAAAACCACTTCAAATCTATGGTATCTTGATAGTGGTTGTTCCAAGCATATGACGGGAGATATAAGAAAATTTTCAAATCTAGTGCTTAAGGCCAAGGGTTATGTCACTTATGGAGATAATAACAAAGGAAAAATTCTTGGCATAGGCAAAGTTGGAGCACCACCTTTCACATCCATTGAAGATGTTCTTTATGTTGAAGGACTAAAGTACAATCTTCTAAGTATAAGCCAACTTTGTGACAAAGGCTTCAAAATCAAGTTCACAAAAGATGAATGCTTAATTGAGGATGAAGCAAATCATGAGGTAAAACTCATAGGTAAAAGAATTAATAATATTTTTATGATTTCTTTAGATGATCCATCTTTGAAAGTAAAATGTCTCTTGGCAAACAACAATGATTCATGGCTTTGGCATAAAAGAGCAGCCCATATTCATATGGAACATTTAAATAAATTAGCCAAACGTGATTTAGTCATTGGTTTGCCAAAGATAAAGTTTGTCAAAGATAGATTATGTGATGCTTGTCAAAAGGGAAAGCAAACCAAATCAACTTTCAAGCCAAAGAATGTGATATCAACAACAAGGCCACTTCAATTGCTACATATGGACTTGTTTGGTTGTAAGACCCAGAATCTCACTGTACAGTTTGTGTAAGGAACGTTGGTGTTGGCTAAGAGCTTTAGGGTTTTTTTTTAAGTATTTCGCAAGCATCGTTGTAATAACAGCATTGTTGCTGAGTTGAAGCTGGTTTTGGATTCGTGTACTATTAAGGCCAGGCTTTTGGTTCTTAGTCCTCTTTTATATATGAGAACGTTCCTGTGTCTTCAGAATTTCGAAATTTGACTTTCCCCGTTTTTTTGAAAAACGAGTAGAAAACTGTACCCGCTGCTTAAAATTTTACGGTTTCTGTTTTCCGTCGAATTTTAATTGGAGACTTTATATATCGGCGCGAGTTGGAATCTAGTTTCAGAGTATTTTTGGGAGCTAAGGAAATAAATTTCAGTCGGAGGATAAAGTTTAGCGATAGTTTTTAGAAATCGTTTACGATGAACTTTTATCTCGTAGATTTTCTATTTTTCGCAAGTTAGACCGTTAGCGAAGTACAACTCGCCGAGAGCGAACGCGAGAGCTGAGTAGCGTAAAGTAGATATTTGTTCAAAAAGCAATCATGAGTTATTTGGATCCAATGGCTAGGGATTAGTCTTGTAACTTTTGCTTTTGATCCAAGGGCTTGGATTGATCAAGAGAAATTGCATAGTAAGGAGGTTTAGCAAATGTAGACTTAGAAGAAAAATCACAAAACTACTCCCTCCTCATTTCTCTCACTCGGCCGACTCTTCCACCCCTTCACTCCCCATTCAAATTTTCATTCTTTCATCACCAAGCCTTAGATTTTCTTGTGATTGGATCATAGAATTTGCCAAGGATCATCTCTTCTCTTAAGGTAACTAGCTTATTTCTTCTTGTTGTTGATTAAATTCCTTATAGATTAAGTATATGATCATGGTGTTCTTGAGCACAAAAAAAATTCTAGAATTTAGTTTTAATTAGTTTTTGGTTTCATAGAAGGGTTCATGAGTAGTAGACTAACTTGTTTAAGTTAAGTATGTGTTGATTTCCATGGTGATTGAGTTCTCACAAAATTTTGAGTTAGGGTTTTGTTGTGAAATTTTAAAATGATCATAAACTTGAATTTTATTTTGAGATTTTGTTTTTGATGTTAGTTTTGGGCTTTGTGGCAAAATGGATTCTTGAATATAAACTTTGTTTTGAAAAAATTTATTTGGTGTTCTTGAGCGATTCGATGAACATATTTTAAGAAATTTCGTTTCGATTCTCAAAGTAGTCAATTGAGCAATTAGATGCCTTTGCAAACTAATAGATAATTGTTAGAGTTTTGAAATGGAAAAAAATTGGTGTTGGCCTTGTTTTTCCCTCTTTGGCCGAGGCAAAAAGTTAGGGTAGGAAGAATCGATTTTCGAAATTGTTCTAAGACAAATAGTTTGGGCATAATCATAGTCTTAAAAGTTTGATTGGTTATGGTTTTGTTAGAAAAGAAAATGAGTTGCTTTTGCCTTCAGAAAACCAATTTGAGAATTGTCGAAAGTTGCGATTCGGCCTAAAATGTTTTGGATTGTGAGGATAAATGATTTTGGGGTATTATAAGATATTACCATACTTTTGGAATTGAAAAATTTTGAGTGATTAGGTGTTTTTCACATTCTTGGCCGTGGCCAATTAAGGAGAAGGGAAAAAGATTTCAAAATTTTTAAAGTCCATAATGTGGAGAAATTGATCATTGAGTTAGTATATGGTTATAGTTTTAAAAGAGTAGAAGTATATGGTTTTACTTGGTAAGAAAAACTTGAAACTTGCGACGCAAGAAAACTCTGATTTTTTTTGTTGATTTATTTTGAAGAGTTATGGCTTGTTTTAAACTAATTTTGTTGTGTGAAATTGATCTCTTTTGGGTTGATAACTCTAGTGTTTTATTGTATGCTTTGAGACAAAATGAATTTCGTGTGACTAAAATAATGTCTTTAACTTCGTGAATTTTTATCGCCGTGGGAGGAACTTGGAATCGCTAGGTGAGAGAGTTAGAAAGTACCTTAAACCCCCCTAGACTTTTGAGAACAAGTTTCGTTCCGATAGGATGTATGATGAGTATTTTATTGATGTTACGCTACATTTATTTTAGGTAGCGTGAATTGTAGAATTTCGCGAGAAAGAGTAACGGAAGTTTGCCAAGGTAAGGGCACCTTTCTTTGTCTTATTTTTCATTGGTAGCATTGTGTGTATGCTTGTTGTGGTGTGCTTGGAGTGCTTGACATGTATATATTATGTATTCTCGTGATGAGAAATTGTTTAATTACATGCGTTGCTACATATGATATTGATAATCTATGTATGTTGTTGTGATTGTGATTACATAGGTTCGTATGATATGTAAAGTGTTGCATGAGCATATATGGTGGTGTATGTCGGTTAGAGACTACACGGGGTGTGTCGGTTGGAGACTTCCCTTTATATGCTAAATAGAACTATATGCCATGCATCTCATTGTCGTGTATGTCGGTTGGAGACTGCACGGGGTGTGTCGGTTAGAGACCACCTAATCCTGCGGGATTTTATTGAGTTTGTGTTTGTCGGTTGGAGACTTCACCTGCCCTGCGGGGTATAGTAGGGGTTGGACCTACGACTCTCTGCGGAGAGGTTAAATTCCGGAATTCATGCATGTGGCAGCCAGTGATTGGTGTCACGATCATGTAGAGTCTGCATTTGTAGGCTATGTGTGCATTTAAATATATCATGTACGTTGATGTGAAAATATTATATGAGTGCACAGCTTCCTATCATGGGCGTGTTAGGATCATTACTAGTCGTGGTACTCTGCAGATACATGAGTGCATGCTGTGGCAGACTCCACCCTTCCCCGTGCCCTTACAGGTGTTATTAGGGGTGTTTTGGACGACTCCTGTGGGACCCCAGCCTGGGGCGCAGGGTGTGGCCGGGGTTGAGGGTTCAGTTTCTGGGGAGGTGTCTTCGGATGGATCGAGTACCCTCACACTACCGGCAGCTGCTTTGGAGGACAGTAGTTGTGTAGTGATTCCATCACCTTCACCTATCCTTACTACTTCTTCGACCACCCCTACCATGTATCTTATCTTGATCTCGAGTGACTCGGACACGGACTCCGGACCTGAGGAGTACGAGGCTACTTCCCGTGCTCGAGCCCCTTCGGAGAGCTCCTGTTTGGTGTGTGGAGAGCACCCTTGCTGTTGTCCACCTTAGGACATTTGACCGCTGACCTTAGATTAGCACTTTTTGGATAGGCCGCGTTGGTCGGTATCTGGTATCACTGACTAGGAGTAGTTCTAATATTTTGGATGACTGTACTTATACTCTTACACTCTTGGACCGGCCTCTTTTGTTTATGGCCGTAGTATGCACAGGTTCATGACTGGTTTGTTTATATTGTCATGAACGAGTTGCTATATTTTGGGGATGTAAATATTCAGGACATACTCTGCTTCTTTGAGAAGCACTATGATGCATATAGTACTATTTCTGTTATCTCATGTGATTGTACTGTTGTATGCTTTAGTTCCGTTGTATGTTATAACGTCGGGCTTACCACTCGTCCCACGCGTACTCTGTTTGTGTTTTTTAAAAAAAAAAAAAAATATACACTCTTTTTAGTCTTTGAAAATCGGGGTGTAACATTGTGGTATCAGAGCCCGGCTTTAGATCATCAAGGGAAAAATGTGTCGTAAGAGTTGTCAGTCGAGTTGGAACTAGAGTTGGTTGCTCTAAGTGACCTTTGTTTTGGTGTGTTGAGTTATTGACTCATGGTATAAGACTTCTAAGAAAGTTGGAAAAGAATCTAACCAGAAGGTGGTTTGTGCAGGAAAACATGCCTCCAAGACGGGCACTTGCAGCTCCTGGGGCTGATGACCATCATGTGAACCAAATGGCTTACGCAGTGAATACCATGGCAGCAACTTTAACTGCCCAGGCCCATGCCAAGACGCAGAGGGATATGGAAAAAAGGGAAAGGGAGATTCTTGCTGCAGGATCTCGAGTTCTCACAAGTTTTAACCATCAGAATCCTCCTAAGTATAATGGAGAGGGAGGTCCTGATGCCGCAGACCTATGGCTTCAGGCGATGGAAAAGATTTTCGGAGCAATCCACTGCCCTGAGGGTGAGAAGGTGACTCTGGCCACCTACCAGTTGTCAGGAGGCTCTGAGTATTGGTGGAAGAACACTAGTCTCATGATGTATGCTGCTCATGAGGAGATAAACTGGGAAAATTTCAAGAGGAAATTTTTGGCTAAGTACTTTCCAGAGACTGCTAGAGAAAGGTATGGGGAAGAATTCCTGAAGCTGCGTCAGGGAGGAATGAATGTTGAGGCTTATGCGAAGAAGTTTGAATCTCTGTCAAGGTGCTTTCGTTTCTTCAGGGATGGCATAGACGAGAATTACATGTGCCGCCGTTTCCAAGATGGTTTGAGGTACGAGTTGCAAGATGCAGTGGTGCCCTTAGGTATTCGACACTTTCAAGTGCTGGTTGAGAAGTGTCAAGAGATTGAGGACATGAGAAACAAGCGAGTGAATCGCCAAGGGAATTCCAGTGCCGGGGGACCTAGTCGTCCAAGTAATGAGAATCAGAACCGTGGGAGGCAAGGGAATAAGCCTTACAACCGCCCTCAGAATAATAGAGGACCTAATCGCTCTGTGAACCAAGGGACTCGAGGGAATCAGGGTAGAGAGGAGCAGCCTTGCTTCAACTGTGGTCAGTTGGGACATTATGCGAACAGATGTGAGAAACCGAGACAGGGTAATGTTTGCTTCAACTGCCAGAAGCCAGGTCATTTTGCTAAGGATTGCAAGGCCCCGAAAGTTGAATCGTCTGCGAATGTGACACAAGGGGCTCGACCCACTGCTAAGGGACGTGTCTACTGTATGGGCACGGAAGTGAGTGGTCAGGCCAGTAATGCCATACATGAGAATTGCCAGATTGCAGGTACCACTTTAACTGCATTGATTGATACTGGGGCAACCCATTCCTTCATATCTTTGGATTGTGCGAATCGTTTGAAATTGATTGTTTCTCTGCTGCCTTTTGATTTGAATGTTTCTACTCCTGCAAAGGATCTAGTGGTTAATACAGCATGTTTGCACTGTTTAGTGATGATTCAGAATAGAGAGTTTATAATTAATCTGATCTGTTTACCCCTTCAGTCACTCGAGATCATTCTCGGGATGGATTGGTTGTCATATCACTACGTTATTTTAGATTGTGCTCGAAAGATGGTCTTTTTCCCCGAGCCAGGAGTACAGAGATATCTGTCGGCTAACCGGCTTACAGTAACCATGAGAAATGGAGAACCAGAAATTATTTCTCTTGCTAATGTAGGAGTGGCAACAGACGTGCAGATGGAAGAATTGC
Source organism: Trifolium repens (assembly GCA_030408175.1). NCBI lineage: Eukaryota > Viridiplantae > Streptophyta > Magnoliopsida > Fabales > Fabaceae > Trifolium > Trifolium repens. The sequence continues at coordinate 20,840,217 of CP125845.1, read as the reverse complement.
GTGTCGTTCAACAATTCCAAGATGTTTTTCCGTTAGAAATTCCAGGATTTCCTCCAACCAAAGAAGTAGAGTTCTTTATCGACTTACATCCCGGGACAGGACCGATCTCGGAGTCACCTTATCGGATGGCCCCAGCTGAGTTAGTAGAATTGAAGAGTCAGATTGAGGACTTGATGGAAAAGGGTTTCATTAGGCCCAGTGTGTCTCCATGGGGAGCGCCAGTTCTTTTGGTTAAGAAAAAGGATGGGCGATCACGTTTATGTGTGGATTATCGAAAACTCAATAAGGCAACTATTAAGAATCGATATCCTTTGCCACGAATTGATGATTTAATGGACCAGTTGAAGGGTGCATCAGTATTTTCTAAAATTGACTTGAAGTCAGGTTATCATCAGATAAGAGTAAGGGAAGAAGATGTTCAGAAAACAGCGTTTCGCTCACGTTATGGACACTATGAGTATCTAGTAATGCCGTTTGGAGTGACGAATGCACCCGCAATTTTTATGGATTACATGAATAGGATATTTCATTCGTTCCTGGACAAGTTTGTGGTGGTATTCATCGATGATATCCTCATTTATTCGAAGGATGAAGAGGAACATGAAGAGCATCTCCGCTTGGTTTTACAAGTTCTACGGGACAAGAAGTTGTATGCTAACCCGTCCAAGTGTGAATTCTGGATGGAAACAGTGAATTTTCTTGGTCACGTCATCTCAAAGGAGGGAATATCTGTGGACCCAGCCAAGATTGATACTGTACTTGCATGGAAACAACCGCAAACTGTTACAGATATACGAAGTTTTGTGGGTTTAGCGGGTTATTATCGGAGGTTTATTGAGGGTTTCGCTAAGATTGTGGCACCAATGACACAACTTACGAGGAAGGATCAACCATTTGCTTGGACAGAGGAGTGTGAAGCTAGTTTTCAGTTGTTGAAAGAACGGTTGACAACCTCACCAGTTCTAGTTTTACCTCAGTCTGACGAACCGTACGAAGTATATTGTGATGCGTCGCATCAGGGACTTGGATGTGTGTTGATGCAACACAAGAGGGCAGTGGCTTATGCGTCACGACAGTTGAAAAATCACGAGAGGAATTATCCCACCCATGATCTAGAACTCGCAGCGGTAGTGTTTGCTTTGAAGATTTGGAGACATTATCTCTATGGATGTACTTTTGTTGTGTTCAGTGATCACAAAAGTCTGAAGTACCTGTTTGATCAGAAAGAGTTGAACATGAGGCAAAGGAGATGGATGGAAACACTGAAGGATTTTGATTTCACACTACAGTACCACCCTGGGAAGGCTAATGTGGTAGCTGATGCCTTAAGTAGGAAAAGTGTATCGGCATGTTCAGCTCAGATGGCTAGTCTACAAGAGTTATTAGAAGAGTTTCGAGACCTACACCTTGAGGTTGAATTTGCGCCTGGGAATTTGAAGTTGGGAATGATCACTATTTCGAACGGGTTGTTGGAAGACATTGCCAGTTGTCAAAATGACAGTCTACTTATGGAAAAGAGAGCTTTGATAGTTCGAGGAACCACCACAGAATTCAAAGTAGGATCAGATAACATCTTGAGATGCAATGGGAGGGTGTGCGTACCCGATGCTAAGAACTTGAGGAACACGGTACTGGAAGAAGCACATAAGAGTAAACTCAGTATACACCCCGGGACTACTAAGATGTATCAGGATCTGAGGTTAGATTTTTGGTGGCCGGGTATGAAGAGGCATGTAGCAGAGTATGTAGCATCGTGTTTGACATGTCAAAAGGCGAAAGTTGAACACCAGAGACCTGCAGGAATGCTGCAATCGTTAGACGTACCAGAGTGGAAGTGGAATAGCATATCTATGGATTTCATCACTGGTTTACCAAAGACAAGAAGGAAGCACGATTCTATTTGGGTGATAGTGGATCGATTGACAAAGTCCGCTCATTTTCTGCCTGTCAGGATTACCGACACTGCAGAAAAGTTGACAGACATCTACGTGGCTGAGATTGTGAGACTCCATGGTATACCGTCAAGCATTGTTTCAGATCGAGACCCAAAATTTACTTCACATTTTTGGAGAACCCTGCATGAGGCCTTAGGGACGAAGTTGAGATTAAGTTCGGCTTACCATCCACAGACAGACGGACAGACAGAAAGAACGAATCAATCTTTGGAAGATTTGTTAAGGGCATGTGTGCTAGATGATATAGGAAGTTGGGACGATGTCTTACCACTAATAGAATTCACCTACAACAACAGTTTCCACACGAGCATTGGAATGGCTCCGTATGAGGCTCTTTATGGAAGAAGGTGCCAGACTCCATTATGTTGGTATCAAGATGGGGAAAGCATGATTGTAGGACCAGAAATGGTGCAACAAACAACAGATAAAGTCAGGAAGATACGAGCAAGAATGAAGGTTGCTCAGGATCGCCAAAAGAGTTACGCGGACAAGCGTCGTAGACCTTTAGAGTTTGAGGCAGGAGATCACGTATTTCTCAGAGTTACTCCAACCACTAGTGTTGGGAGTGCATTAAAGGCGAGAAAGTTGACTCCCAAATTTATTGGACCGTATCAGATTACAGAAAGGATAGGAAAAGTAGCCTATCGAATTGCTTTACCACCAATACTGTCCCAGATTCATGATGTGTTCCATGTGTCCCAGTTAAGAAAGTATGTTCCCGACCCGTCACATGTGATCACGCCAGATGACATCCAGCTAAAAGAAAACTTGTCATTTAAAGTTCCGCCAGTTAAGATTGCGGATAGAAAGATAAAACGTCTAAGGACCAAGGATATACCCTTAGTCAAGATAATATGGAATGAAGCTACAGGAGATGCGACTTGGGAACTTGAAAGCAAGATGAAAGAGCAATACCCCGAGTTATTCAACGACGTCTAAGTTTCGAGGACGAAACTTCTTTTAGGGGGGAAGTAATGTAAGACCCAAAATCTCACTGTACAGTTTGTGTAAGGAACGTTGGTGTTGGCTAAGAGCTTTAGGGTTTTTTTTTAAGTATTTCGCAAGCATCGTTGTAATAACAGCATTGTTGCTGAGTTGAAGCTGGTTTTGGATTCGTGTACTATTAAGGCCAGGCTTTTGGTTCTTAGTCCTCTTTTATATATGAGAACGTTCCTGTGTCTTCAGAATTTCGAAATTTGACTTTCCCCGTTTTTTTGAAAAACGAGTAGAAAACTGTACCCGCTGCTTAAAATTTTACGGTTTCTGTTTTCCGTCGAATTTTAATTGGAGACTTTATATATCGGCGCGAGTTGGAATCTATTTTCAGAGTATTTTTGGGAGCTAAGGAAATAAATTTCAGTCGGAGGATAAAGTTTAGCGATAGTTTTTAGAAATGGTTTACGATGAACTTTTATCTCGTAGATTTTCTATTTTTCGCAAGTTAGACCGTTAGCGAAGTACAACTCGCCGAGAGCGAACGCGAGAGCTGAGTAGCGTAAAGTAGATATTTGTTCAAAAAGCAATCATGAGTTATTTGGATCCAATGGCTAGGGATTAGTCTTGTAACTTTTGCTTTTGATCCAAGGGCTTGGATTGATCAAGAGAAATTGCATAGTAAGGAGGTTTAGCAAATGTAGACTTAGAAGAAAAATCACAAAACTACTCCCTCCTCATTTCTCTCACTCGGCCGACTCTTCCACCCCTTCACTCCCCATTCAAATTTTCATTCTTTCATCACCAAGCCTTAGATTTTCTTGTGATTGGATCATAGAATTTGCCAAGGATCATCTCTTCTCTTAAGGTAACTAGCTTATTTCTTCTTGTTGTTGATTAAATTCCTTATAGATTAAGTATATGATCATGGTGTTCTTGAGCACAAAAAAAATTCTAGAATTTAGTTTTAATTAGTTTTTGGTTTCATAGAAGGGTTCATGAGTAGTAGACTAACTTGTTTAAGTTAAGTATGTGTTGATTTCCATGGTGATTGAGTTCTCACAAAATTTTGAGTTAGGGTTTTGTTGTGAAATTTTAAAATGATCATAAACTTGAATTTTATTTTGAGATTTTGTTTTTGATGTTAGTTTTGGGCTTTGTGGCAAAATGGATTCTTGAATATAAACTTTGTTTTGAAAAAATTTATTTGGTGTTCTTGAGCGATTCGATGAACATATTTTAAGAAATTTCGTTTCGATTCTCAAATTAGTCAATTGAGCAATTAGATGCCTTTGCAAACTAATAGATAATTGTTAGAGTTTTGAAATGGAAAAAAATTGGTGTTGGCCTTGTTTTTCCCTCTTTGGCCGAGGCAAAAAGTTAGGGTAGGAAGAATCGATTTTCGAAATTGTTCTAAGACAAATAGTTTGGGCATAATCATAGTCTTAAAAGTTTGATTGGTTATGGTTTTGTTAGAAAAGAAAATGAGTTGCTTTTGCCTTCAGAAAACCAATTTGAGAATTGTCGAAAGTTGCGATTCGGCCTAAAATGTTTTGGATTGTGAGGATAAATGATTTTGGGGTATTATAAGATATTACCATACTTTTGGAATTGAAAAATTTTGAGTGATTAGGTGTTTTTCACATTCTTGGCCGTGGCCAATTGAGGAGAAGGGAAAAAGATTTCAAAATTTTTAAAGTCCATAATGTGGAGAAATTGATCATTGAGTTAGTATATGGTTATAGTTTTAAAAGAGTAGAAGTATATGGTTTTACTTGGTAAGAAAAACTTGAAACTTGCGACGCAAGAAAACTCTGATTTTTTTTGTTGATTTATTTTGAAGAGTTATGGCTTGTTTTAAAATGATTTTGTTGTGTGAAATTGATCTCTTTTGGGTTGATAACTCTAGTGTTTTATTGTATGCTTTGAGACAAAATGAATTTCGTGTGACTAAAATAATGTCTTTAACTTCGTGAATTTTTATCGCCGTGGGAGGAACTTGGAATCGCTAGGTGAGAGAGTTAGAAAGTACCTTAAACCCCCCTAGACTTTTGAGAACAAGTTTCGTTCCGATAGGATGTATGATGAGTATTTTATTGATGTTACGCTACATTTATTTTAGGTAGCGTGAATTGTAGAATTTCGCGAGAAAGAGTAACGGAAGTTTGCCAAGGTAAGGGCACCTTTCTTTGTCTTATTTTTCATTGGTAGCATTGTGTGTATGCTTGTTGTGGTGTGCTTGGAGTGCTTGACATGTATATATTATGTATTCTCGTGATGAGAAATTGTTTAATTACATGCGTTGCTACATATGATATTGATAATCTATGTATGTTGTTGTGATTGTGATTACATAGGTTCGTATGATATGTAAAGTGTTGCATGAGCATATATGGTGGTGTATGTCGGTTAGAGACTACACGGGGTGTGTCGGTTGGAGACTTCCCTTTATATGCTAAATAGAACTATATGCCATGCATCTCATTGTCGTGTATGTCGGTTGGAGACTGCACGGGGTGTGTCGGTTAGAGACCACCTAATCCTGCGGGATTTTATTGAGTTGGTGTTTGTCGGTTGGAGACTTCACCTGCCCTGCGGGGTATAGTAGGGGTTGGACCTACGACTCTCTGCGGAGAGGTTAAATTCCGGAATTCATGCATGTGGCAGCCAGTGATTGGTGTAACGATCATGTAGAGTCTGCATTTGTAGGCTATGTGTGCATTTAAATATATCATGTACGTTGATGTGAAAATATTATATGTTTACTTGTTTTTCCATATTTGGTAAGTGTACTATTTGTGGTACTTGTGGTGACCCTTGCAACATTTCATTTGCGGGCTCCTCCCACCCTAGACGATGGACCACCTCCTGTTGCCGATGCTCGTGAGGGAGACGGTGACTACTTGGGACTTCGTTGACCGGTTGCTGCTGACTGCTTGGAGCCTCGACCCAGCTTCAGGCACAGCTTCCTATCATGGGCGTGTTAGGATCATTACTAGTCGTGGTACTCTGCAGATACATGAGTGCATGTTGTGGCAGACTCCACCATTCCCCGTGCCCTTACAGGTGTTATTAGGGGTGTTTTAGACGGCTCCTGTGGGACCCTAGCCTGGGGCGCAGGGTGTGGCCGGGGTTGAGGGTTCAGTTTCTGGGGAGGTGTCTTCGGATGGATCGAGTACCCTCACACTACCGGCAGCTGCTTTGGAGGACAGTAGTTGTGTAGTGATTCCAACACCTTCACCTATCCGTACTACTTCTTCGACCACCCCTACCATGGATCTTATCTTGATCTCGAGTGACTCGGACACGGACTCCGGACCTGAGGGGTACGAGGCTACTTCCCGTGCTCGAGCCCCTTCGGAGAGCTCCTGTTTGGTGTGTGGAGAGCACCCTTGCTGTTGTCCACCTTAGGACATTTGACCGCTGACCTTAGATTAGCACTTTTTGGATAGGCCGCGTTGGTCGGTATCTGGTATCACTGACTAGGAGTAGTTCTAATATTTTGGATGACTGTACTTATACTCTTACACTCTTGGACCGGCCTCTTTTGTTTATGGCCGTAGTATGCACAGGTTCATGACTGGTTTGTTTATATTGTCATGAACGAGTTGCTATATTTTGGGGATGTAAATATTCAGGACATACTCTGCTTCTTTGAGAAGCACTATGATGCATATAGTACTATTTCTGTTATCTCATGTGCTTGTACTGTTGTATGCTTTAGTTCCGTTGTATGTTATAACGTCGGGCTTACCACTCGTCCCACGCGTACTCTGTTTGTGTTTTTTTTAAAAAAAAAAAATATATATATACACTCTTTTTAGTCTTTGAAAATCGGGGTGTAACATTGGTCCATCAAGAACAAGAAGCTTTGGAGGTAATGTATATGTCTTGGTTATTGTTGATGATTTTTCTAGATATTCTTGGACTTTGTTTCTTGTGCAGAAAAGTGATGCTTTCAAATCTTTTAAGTGATTTGCAAAGCAAATTCAAAATGAAAAATCTCTTAAGATAGCATCAATAAGAAGTGACCATGGTGGAGAGTTCCAAAATGCACTCTTTGAAGAGTTTTGTGAAGAAAATGGAATCTTTCATAATTTTTCAGCACCAAGGACTCCACAACAAAATGGAGTGGTGGAAAGAAAGAACCGATCATTAGTAGAACTTGCAAGAACAATGCTTAGTGACTCAAATCTACCAAAATATTTTTGGGCAGATGCGGTTAGTACGGCATGTTATGTAAGTAATCGGATTATTATAAGACCAATCTTGAAAAAGACTCCATATGAACTCTTCAAGGGAAGAAAGCCAAACATTTCTCACTTTCATATTTTTGGATGCAAATGCTTTGTCCTCAACAATGACAAAGACAATCTCGGTAAGTTTGATGAGAAATCCGACGAAGGTATATTTCTAGGTTATTCTCTTTCAAGTAAAGCATATAGAATTTATAATAAAAGAACTTTAACTATTGAAGAATCTATGCATGTTTCCTTTGATGAATCTAACACCCCTAAGGAGGATATAGTTGTTTGTGATGATGATGATGATATTTTAGAAATGCCTTCGGAAGAAGTTGCCAAAGATATCAATGAAAATCAACTAGAACACCAACACGAAGTGTCACAACAAGAGACAAGTCAAAGTGATCTTCCTAAAGAATGGAGAATTCATCGTGATCATCCAATTGACAAAGTGATTGGTGACATAAACAAGGGAGTATCTACTAGACTTAATCTTAAAGATGCATGTTTAAATATGGCATTTGTTTCTCAAATTGAACCTTCTAAAGTTAATGATGCATTAAATGATGATCAATGGATTTTAGCCATGCAAGAAGAATTAAATCAATTTGAAAGAAATCAAGTTTGGGAACTAGTACCTTGTCCTAAAGATAAGCATATCATTGGCACTAAGTGGGTCTTTAAGAATAAATTAGATGAAAATTGTATCATAGTAAGAAATAAGGCAAGGCTAGTTGCACAAGGATATAATCAAGAAGGTATAGATTTTGATGAAACTTTTGCACCGGTAGCAAGATTAGAGGCCATTAGATTATTACTTGCATATGCATGTTCTTTAAATTTTCAATTGTATCAAATGGATGTCAAAAGTGCTTTTTTAAATGGTTATATACATGAAGAAGTTTATGTAAAACAACCTCCAGGTTTTGAAGATTTTAAAAATCCTTCTCATGTATATAAACTAAAGAAAGCACTTTATGGTTTAAAACAAGCACCTAGAGCATGGTATGATAGACTAAGTATTTTTCTTTGTGAAAAAGGCTTTGAAAAAGGAAAAGTAGATACCACTTTATTTATCAAAAGAATTCATAAGCATACTTTACTTGTGCAAATCTATGTTGTTGATATTATATTTGGTGCTACTAATGAGTCTTTATGCAAGGAATTTTCTGAAATGATGCAAGGAGAATTTGAAATGTCTATGATGGGAAAATTAAATTTCTTCCTTGGTCTCCAAATAAAGCAAACAAAGAATGGAATTTTCATCAATCAATCAAAATATTGCAAAGAACTTCTCAAAAAGTTTGACATGGATAATTGCAAAGAAATAGCAACACCAATGAGTTCTAGCACTTATGTGGATCAAGATGAATCCGGTAAACCTATAGATATAACAAAATATCGAGGTATGATTGGCTCATTGCTATATTTGACGGCAAGTCGTCCTGACATAATGTTTAGTGTGTGTCTTTGTGCTCGATTTCAAGCAAATCCAAAAGAATCTCATCTCTCTTCCGTAAAAAGGATCATGAAGTATCTCAAAGCACTACAAAAAAACAGGCCTTTTTGCGGCGGTTTTGGTCCTATTTAGCGGCGGTTTTGAACCTCTGCAATATGTTTGGCGGCAGTTTTTAAAACTCCCGCCTAATCGATTCCCACAAATTAATTACGGCGGTTATTTTGAACCTCTGGTATCACTCATCGTAACCCCCGCAATATTGAGGCGGTTGTTTAGGGGAGGTTCAAAACCCCCGCAAAACAATAAAATAAGTAAAAAAAATAAAATGTCAAAATACTCAAATTTTCATTGAAATCTAATAATAAAACTCTTGTGGGCTATGCCCTCCTTTTTGTGCTTACCATCACCAATCACTAATCACTAATAACTCATACAAGAAATATATCAATAAGTGTGATAACTGGATATCTTTCTATATGACAAAAGAACCATCATCAATCTCCATGGAAGTTTTTCACAATATACATTGACAATAGCAACTTTATCTAGATTTTGCAACTTTATCTTCAGCTCAATAAAGAAATGAAAGCAACAGTCCTAGAATCAAGCCAAGCTGCACAAACAAAATGACTTAAATCAATTGAATTAAGAGTTTAAATATGTAATCAAATACTATTAAGGGTAATAGATTGAAATACCTGTAGCACACGTGAAGCAGATGCGATGACCATATTGTAATCCCTTCTTGCAAATGCACTTGCAATAATGGCCTGAAAGGAGGCTTGAAAACATATAGTAATGATTTGTTTTACCGATCGAGGTTGCGAAAGTTATATGTTTATGAAAAATTAGCTTCTTACTTGTCCAGCAACAGCCAATCCATCAGCAAGCAAAAAGGTTGCCATCCAAATCTGTAAGCAGATTTGGAATGCAGCCATTGTTGTTGATCCTTGTCTTGCTGCTAGGGATGCTGACAATGTCACACAGAATGTAACAGCTGTAACTTTAACCAATAACAGAAATCCTACAATACAACCAAGTAAATAAAAAACTTGTTACATATTTATTTTCAAGAATGAATCAAATATATTTACAGTTTAGGTATACAAAATATTGATCAGACTCAACAAGAAGTAGGAAAAATATACACATTACTTATTCAGTTGAAATAAGCAATAAGACTAGCGTAAACAACCATTTGAAATATACACATTACTTATTCAGTTTGATATACATTCCCACATACTATTACTATATCATCCAAAACAAAACTATTGTGCTACTTTGTATAGAGTAAGACTATTGACAGTAGCAACTTTATCTAGATTTTGCAACTTTATCTTCAGCTCAATAAAGTTTATACTAGTAGTTTGATAACAAGGGGGGTTTATTGAAGTTTAAAATACAGGGCATAACAATTGGATTTAAATTTGCAGAAATTTTCAAAGCCTTCTGATCAAGGAATGGTTCCAGAACAATCTTATTTCAGGCACAAGTGACTAAATCTGATAACAATATATAAAGAAAACAAAAGAAGCATGAAGTTACTAAATTACTCTCATAAATTTGGACATTTATTTTCTCCAAAATTTGAAACAAAACATTGTGAGAATAATAAGTAGCCTCTTTTACATCAACTCCCTGTTAATCAATGAATTCTTTAGTTTTCAATTCAAAAAATAAAATTCATATAATTATCCAATCTAATAGTAACCAAACCAGCATCAATTCATATAATTTGTTTCAATATCAGAAAAGTTATGTTAGGAAGAGAATGACATATATGGATAATTCATAATTGTTAAAGTGAGAAATGGAATGGAGATGTTTGCTTACCTTTCACTTCACTAGCCTTCATGTCATACAACTCATAGCCTAATGTGCTTAGCCATAGAAGTCACTCCACTAACTTCTGTAGTACCAAAAAAATTGAAGTGATTTTACTACTTAAGTGAAAGAATGCAATCACTAGCCATATAAGTCACAAATCTAATCTCTAGTTCACTGTCATGCTTTATATGCAATACCTCGATGTGAAGACCCGCAAGTGTCTTTGAAGACTCTTTGTTTTGATGTTACATGCCATTGCCCATTTGTTGTTTTTTGTTTCTGCTCAAACTTCAACCCTCACAGAGAGTTCCTCAATCTTGTTTTAGCAAGCTCTTCAACAACCTGAGTTTGAGTAGCAGAGAATAAGCATTTATCTGCTTAGGCAACTAAGTTATGATAGTATTTATCTGCTTCATAAACCCCAGATCTAACAACCTCATCCAAAATCAACATTTGTAGGCACAATTACAATTAAAACCCTATTCCTACTAATACACAAATGCAGTAGAAATCAATATTAAAGGCATCAACATTTGAAAAGGAAAAAAATTTAAAGCTAACTCCACCTTTAGAACTAAGAGGTAGGAATCTGAAAGGCATGTATATTTCCTGACTAACGCTATACGAACCTGTCAGAAAAATAAGAAGATATAAAGAAATTCTCTATATCCATTGAGTGCATGAAATAGAACATATAGTGAATTATATTAAAACTAACCCCTTAAGATTCATCACTTTAAATATTGCTTCATGAGCCCTTCAATCTAACACTGAACCATCCTGATATAGAAAAAGCTTAACATGCTTTTCTTGTAGTGTATGTGCAAAACTGCAAATACTGAAAAGTTAAACCAGCACATGGAAAATAACAACGATCTGGTACCTGTCATGAACCAGCAAAATAGGAAAAAACAGTGACAGACCCCAATACTCAGAAATTTAAATTTAAATTAGGATACCACAACAATATATTTCTTTAAAAATTTAAATTAATAATAAGGTCATAATCATCAATTTTAAGTACATTCTAAATTGAGCTATTAGTTTATACCTCCGTGTCCTCCGTATCCATGGTTGTACACCAGAAACCATGCATAACTAGTTGACTGAAATAACAAACAAAATTCTTGGTTAATATTCAAAAAACAATGTTAGGTTCATGAATGTTATATATATAAGAAATGTTCACTAGTTGCTCATATATCAATTTCAAATCATATGTTCTATATAAGATCAATGTGTGCTGCAGAGCGCAAACATGCATATAAAGATAAATCACATATCCAATGCTGAAAACTATACATAACCTCAATGTTCATCATATTGAAACAAAATATGAAGTTACCTGTCTCATTCAATCCCAATAACCTCAACAGATGACAATGAACACATGAGTTGCACAAATACTGTGAAGATGAATTAGGGTACTAGCTAACTGTTCTTTCAATGGCTGCATTCTACTTTTTAAATCGAACTCTACCACAGTTTCCTTTGAATCTTGAATAATCTTTTTTAATTTTGTAGCATAATTCTGTTACTGTAACTTTGTCTGCAACAAAATACAATTCCATGGATTGACAACACCAATTCATTCAATAAGCGATCAATTTAACACCTATGTATACAGCTCATCAGTTCCTATGATTACAGTTCAGATCAAGTTTCAGAGATTGGATGACTTGACACAATTCCATACTTAAGAAAAAGGCGATAAATTAAAGACATAAGATACTCATATCCATTTTACCTTCAACTCCTCAAGAGAAAATCCTTTACCAGCCCTAAACTTCATGTTGTATTTCTGAGTCTGTCCATATGAACAATTAGCCTAAGAGGTCCAGCAGTAGCCTGGGGAAAATCTTAAACGGCATCTTCTGACGAGCTGACAAATGCAACAAAATAGAGTAATCATTATCATTAATACTAATCGAAGCTACTAACATTTTTATTTCAATTTTCAATACTCCATAAAATTGAATGAAACAAAACTAGAGTAATAATCAATACTAATCCAAGATACTAACATTTTTATTCCATAAGATTGAATGCAACCATAACAATATTTGATAAGAAGTCTATTAAGCACTACCATTCATGATTCAAGCAGATATGTTAGAATAGGGGGGGAAAGAGAGTAAACCTTGATAGTAGCTTTTCCTATTCCTTCATGAGAGTTATATGGTTTAAGAACCTAATGTAATTTATATAACCAAACACAGGTTAGATTAAGACAACAAGATTGAATTGAAAAATCATTTCACACATTCAATTTATCAAATACTTAGTAATCACCTCGTAGGTACGCCCTGGAACCAATCATAAACAATTAATCAACATCCACCACAACACAAATCCAAATTGAAACTGTCAGTAACCAAAACTACAGGAAATCAAGTCATTGCTTGCAGCAAAACAAAATAATTAAAAAAGCAAAACTACCTTGATTTTCAATGAGATTTCCCATTCTAACCTGCAACGCAAGTAGAACAGCCTCAATTCTCAAATTACTATTGAAGCATGAAATCACATTGTAACAATTACAAAAATCGAAAAAGATCTAATTAAGCAATGGAAAGGAAAAAATTGCAATCCGAGAAATCAGTGTAACAAATATATACGTTTTTCTCCGTCTATATCTATCTCTCTTGTTCCTTTATCATTCAAAACCCTAATTCCTAATTACTGTCACCGAACACCAATTCCAAACCCTAGAATTCAAATTTAGGGTTTAATTCACCCAAAATTGAACGAATTAGTACCGGTGAAGAAGAATCTAAAAACGCTAGGGTTTTTCGCTGGTCAATTTTAACAGAAAATCGAAAGAAAAAAAAAAAGAAGAACACTTTACCTTTATTCCGTTCAAATCTGTATCACACTCTTTCTCTATCTTCTTTAGAGTCGAAACGCTCTTTCTCTCTTTAGAAAGTCAATCCGCGAGTTTGAGAGGCAGACCATGGAACAATGAGGAAGTGGTTAAGATTGGATGTGGCGCCGTTGGTGGAGGCGGAGATCGGAGGTGACGGTGGAGTAGGAGAGGAATCGCATCACAGGAAAGAGAGAATATGATTTTCTCAAAATGAAATTAGAGATAGGAAAATAGAGCGCTGAATGAAGAAAGGTAAATTAAGTCATTAAATTGCGGGAGTTTGAAACCCCCGCTAAGTTAACATATGGTTTTCTTAAAAATTACTTTTTAACGGGGGTTATACTAAACCTCCCCTAAAAAACCGCCGCTATTTAGCGTGTTTTTTGTAGTGAAGGAACAACAAATGTTGGGCTTGGTATCCTAAAGGTAGTACATGTGATTTAGTTGGTTATTCTGACTCAGACTATGCAGGTTGTAAGACGGACAGAAAAAGCACAAGTGGGACTTGCCACATTCTAGGCAATTCTCTAGTTTCATGGTCTTGCAAAAAACAAGCATGTGTAGCCTTAAGTACCGCAGAAGCAGAATATATTGCTGCAGGAAGTTGTTGTGCACAAATTCTTTGGTTAAAACAACAACTTTGTGATTATGGTGTGAACCTTGGGTGCATTCCTCTCAAATGTGATAACACAAGTGCTATCAACATAACCAAAAATCCAGTCATGCATTCAAGAACCAAACACATCGACATTCGACATCAGTTTCTACGTGATCATGTGCTTAAAGGAGATGTCGAAGTTTCCTTTGTGGATACTCATAATCAATTGGCGGATATTTTTACAAAGCCCCTTCCTAAAGAATCTTTCTACAAAATCCGGAGAGAATTTGGAATTTTGGACGAAATCGATATCTAAAGATCACATGAACATATATCAGAGGTACATATGTCCTGCTTAATTCTCATATGTGCAGATTGTATCTATAAATTCCCATGTTTGACTATGTTTCCTATATGATTTAGTATGCTAATAATATATGTCATGTTTGATTAACTTTGTTTTTAATATCAATTTTTGTTTGCTTAAAATATTTATAAAAAAAAATATATAATAAAATAAAATCTGTTTTTTTTTCTATTTTTTCGCAAAAAAACTTAGGTAAATCGATTTACCCCATATGTAAATCGATTTACTTGTTGTTTCACGCGTTTTTGATTCAAGTCAGGAGCTTGGTAAATCGATTGCCCAAAGGGGGTAAATCGATTTACCTGTTCGATTTTCAGAAGAAAAAAAATTAATTAAATAAATCGATTCATTCATGTCCTTCTCTCTCATTGCAAAGATCAAACTCGTTTCCTTCTCAACCCTATACGGCGCTCAACTCTCCCTCACCACCAACAACATCAATTTTTCAACTCAAATCCATCAATTAATCATAGAAAACTTCATAGAAAAACCCTACTCTTCCTAAATTAACTCAAAATTTGTGATTCTCTCTCCCTCACAACAACCCCTTTCTCCAAAAACCCTAAAACCTCCATTGTCAAAGCTTCAAGTTTTCCTCTCAATTTCATCAATGGCTTCCAAAGGAAAAGGCAAAACTTCAAGTTCTAAAGCTTCCACCACTGATTTGTCGAAATTGCTCACAACTCAACAACAAAGGGAAAGGTTCATGGAATTTTTCTATAAGAAAAGTCTCACTACACCAAAGTATGGTAATCTTCCTACCTTCTCTAGTGAAGTTTTTGATTTTCCTGTACTTTATAAAGAACAAAAGGTCTATGATTTTATCTCTGATAGTGGCTCTTACTACCCTGACTTAGTTAAAGCCTTTTACTGCAACATGAAATTTGAGAACAATGTTTTAACTTCTGCTGTCAAAGGAATTCCAATTTCTCTAACTGTGCAAACATTAGGAGAATGCAATAAAATTCCTTATGAAGGTGTTGAAATTAGGACAGGTTATGATGCTCAGTTGGAAGGTTATGCTAAGAAGGATTTTTTCTATAGTATTTCTAGATATTCTGAACATGCTTTTAATGAAAAGCGAAGAAAAACTAGTGGAAGACTTCCTGAGAAACCCTTTTGGTCCGCTGGAATTTTAGAAATCGATGATAGGATGATTCATTATTTTTTATGTTATGTCTTGGTTCCAAAATTCTCTAATCATGCTACTATCAATGACCTTGAAATGCAATTATTGTATGCTATCAAGAATAAGGTTCAGGTCAATTGGGCTTATGTGATTTTGAACCACATGAGTAGTCATAGTGAGAAATCTGCTGGTCTTCCATATGCTCGGCTTCTTACTAAGGTCTTCAAGAAATTCAAGGTTAATGTTACCAATGAGCTTTGCTATCCAATGCCTCCCGAAGATTGTGAAATCTCCTCTTCTGTTATAAATCGCAAAATGGGTGTGATTTATGATCATGTAAGTCACAATTTTAGATATATAGATCATGAAGACTCATGTGTTTCTGAACCCTCTCAACCTGCTGAACCCTCTCAACCTGCTGAACCCTCTCAACCCACCAACCAAATGCTTATGGATTTCATGACACAAGGCTTTAACCGTATGGATATTCAGTTTGCTGGCCTGCGTGAAGAATTTGGTAACTTAAGACAAGATGTGGCTGGGGTTTCATCAAGGATGGATCGGTTTGAAGCTTTTCAAAGGGGAGAAGGACATGACCATATGAACCAAAATTGATTATTCCTTTTCTAACTTGTTTATGATGTTATCACTATGTTTTTAACTAAGTCTCATTATGTTAGTTTGTTAGTTTCAATTTTTTTCTAGTTGCTGACTATGGTTTAACCTTCGTCTATTTTGATAATCTGTCATGTATGGTTCATCTATGTATGCGTATCTAGACATGTTTTCTTATCATCACTTCATTTCATATGGATGATTATGTATGAACATCTATTTTTGGATTTCCTTACCCATCTTTCCCTTCTTTTTGATAATGTCAAAAGGGGGAGAAGGATGTATATATGTATATGTGTGTTTTCCTTGTCTCCTTAATATCCAGGTACATCATAAAATTTTAAGTAAACACAAGTCTTGGATTAAGGGGGAGATATTCATCCTAGGGGGAGCATTCGGAAAACTCAAATATCAAGCATTTTTTTTTGTCATCATCAAAAAGGGGGAGAATGTAAAGACAAGCTTCTTCTAACTTGAAGATGTGTTTTGATGAAGACAAATTTGCGAAAGAAAAGAAGAAAAAGATCGGTCATGGTCAAATGCTCAACATTGAAGAAATCCAACGATGATCGAGTTATGAATAATCTTAGGTAAAATATATACAATTCATTGTTATAAGCTTTAGGTGCTCACAAACTTTATTTTAAACAAGTTAAAAGTTTCTATAACAATGATACACTTTTCAAATATCAAAAGTATTTTTAACTTAGAAAATTTCAATAATTTAAGTAGGTAAATCGATTTACCTAAAGGAGTAAATCGATTTACCTAAAGGAGTAAATCGATTTACATACACTCTGCCGTTTTTGAGAAATCTGAAATAATAAAGGGTAAATCGATTTACCTCCCTGTGTCAATCGATTTACCTAGTTCAAAATTGCAAATTTTTAACGTTGAAAAGCAAGGGAAATCGATTGACCTCAATGGTAAATCGATTTACCTATACAAATTTTGGAAAATTCTGAAACGTTAAAAGCACCTTTTCATTGTTAAACCTTTTCCAAACCATTGCCATTTGGGTCTCAAAAAGGTGTCTTTTCTCTCTATAAATATCTATCAGAATTTTCTCAAAATCACTTAATCAATTTTCATTAACTTTTCTCATAACAATTCTCTGAACAATTTTCACAAAACTCTTTGAAACTTTTATACATACTTTCATATCAGTAAAAGTTTCTGAGCACTTATAGTTTATTCATTCTGAATTGTTATATTGAGAGAAACATATTGTTATATCAAATTTCCCTTGTACTCAAACTTGTAATCAAATTCAGTAACTCTGTATTGTTGCTTGTTTTCCTAGTTTGTGAAAACAAGTGGTTTTTAGAGAAAGTGGGGTGCTTTCTCTGTGTTGTATGTTAGAAAGATTGTTAGGGGGTCTTGGGATAAGATTGCTTGTAACAAAGATTCTGACATAGTGAATTCCTTCAAGGGTGTGAAGGGAGTGGATGTACCGATAGGGGAACCACTATAAATCTCCGTGTCTCTTTTCTGTTCCCTGCACTCTTTATTTTTCTTGCACTTTATTCATACTTTCACCATAGACCTTCAAGAAAAATAAAATTACCATAACATCTCTAAAAATAACCAAATAGTCATAAAACCTTATTCACCCCCCCTCTTAGGTTGCACTCTAAACTTACAAAAGTAACTAGAGCATCCTAAACCCTAACCCTAATATGAATGGTCTAGATTTTGACACGTGGAAAAAATATAATATATTAACGGCTACGATAAAATCTTCAATACTATGTTGCCACATCAATTAATGAATGTGACACGTCATGTGTTTAAAAACACAACAGATGATGTGTAACAACCCGTTTTTCAAAGGCCAGAAAAGACATTAATTTTTTTTTTTGTACACATCAGAGTTACGCATAAACGATTTTAAATGAGCCGGCATTCAAATATACAAAAGAACTCATTACCATAAGGTGCTTCGACAAGCAAAGTGTATTCCTGAATAATTACAATCCAAGTCTAAGTATTCAAATACTTACAACCAAACAAGTTAGAATCCTATGCCTAAACCCACAAAGCACGGTGCACAACCCACACCGGCGCATAGTCTAACTAAGCCAAAGCTCCAACACCTCACTGGGGCCTGGAACAGCCACCGTCGTCACCACGACCTAACCCATCATCTGGGTGGGATGAGCCCGCAAATGAAAGAAAGGGTCACCACAAAATAAAAGTATGTGTATATATAACCGGTGCGAAAGATGTACGCATAACAAATTTCCACATACACAAGAGAAAGCTCTTTAACACCAAAGCAATTCCCACCGACGGGCTTATATATATAATGCACATCAGCCTAATGCAGACTTCTACAATGCGTGGTACTAACTCTAGCTACCACAATGCATGAGTTCCGGAATCGTAGGTCCAACCCACTAAAGCCACAAGGGCAGGTGATGCCACACAGACGCTATCACCAGGTGAAAATAGCCACGCAGATGCTACCAGCCACACAGATGGTGTCAGCCACACAGATGCTGTCACCAGGCGAAAATAGCCACACAGATGCTACCAGCCACACAGATGCTGTCGCCAACTATGAAATGCATGAGCATACTTTCTAATTAAGCATATATAGGGCAGTCACACAGACACAGCCCCGGCGGAGTCACACAGACACATCCACCCGTGTAGTCCCAGCTGACTTACACGTTCCATACATGCTCATGCAACAATTACATATCACATAGATATATGTAAACCAAACACAACGACATACATACATTTCCAATCATATGTATTCCAACAACCTGTTCATACATATATTCTCATAATCATATGTAAACAGCGCAAGTATTTTAAACACGTTCTCATCACGAGAATACATCAACCAGACATGCCAAACACACAGCAAAGCATTACAGCAGAAATCCAAGCATGTCATAACCAGTTGAAAAGACGGAAATAAAGTGGAGCCCTTACCTCGGCAAGCACTCAAACTATCACACGATCACACAACACTTACTCGCTTCCTAAAACAAGCAAAGTATACAATCAAAACCATATCCAATCAATCCCTAATGAATTGGACTCTAAAACCCCAAAAACCAAAGGCTTTCTAAGGTAAAACAACTCTTACGGATACTATACCAAAAACTACTGTATTGATCAACCCCCATGAGTTATTTGTACTATTTTTAGGACTCAAAACAATAGGCCAAAGTCTTAAATAATTTGAAAAGCAAAATGGCCGTTTTCTTGCGTTACAAGCTACACACTTTCCGAGTACCCGAAAAACCCGTTTCCAATCCCAACCACTTCCATAAATTAATAAAAAGGGATTAGAAAGTTAAAAACCAAGTTAGGACATCAGAATCCAAAATTTTAGGTCCCAGGGGTCGCTAGAGGTCGCTGGGCGACCACCTGGCGATGGCAAGTCAGAACTTCCACGCCCAGGGCGAAGGCTGGCGACCAACGGTCGCTAAGCTACCATCTGGTCGCTTAGCTACCACACCAGGACAGGATTGGTTTTCTTCATGACATAAGCAACAAAACTTGTTTTATTCAATTTTTACCCAAAACAACTTTTCACGCAACACACCACATACGCATAGTATTGGTTCCCAACAACCGTTTTCACAACAAAACAATACATTTCCGAAAGCATGTTGGTTGCTTCGAGTGCAAGTTATTTGGTTTTCATTTCCAAAATCAAAACCAAACCCAAGCACAAGTTTTATTACGGGCCTTAACCGACCGGTAATCATTGTCAAACATGTTTTCAAAGCGAAAAGCAACACCACATGTCACAAGAGTTTTAAACTACTTGGACCCCAAAAACACCACACAAAACACTTAGGAAATATTTTCATAAACCCCAAAATATTTTTCATCGGATTTTCTAAAACAAAACCATGCAACACATTTCCCTTTTGCCCAAAGGTTCAAGGACAACGTTTCTTTTCAAAACCTTACAACCTAACCACATGTTATTGATCAATACATAATCAACCCAAAACCCTAACTTTTCTCATGAGATTTTTCACCAACTCATGGAAAACAAAAATAACAAAGCCTACACATGCTTGTTAATCCCTCATGAACAACTTCTATGGAACAAAAACAATTATGAACCATTCCTAAAATTTCCATCTCATGAACATCAAATAATAATCCATCAAACTCCAAGAGTTTGGCTAGCAAAGAGAAAGGAAGAGGTTCTAGTTACCTTAGAAGAAGAATCTCACAACTCCAAGCTTTCAACCAAGCTTCTAATGGATGATTATGGTGAAGGAATGCAAAATTTCACAAGTTGGGAAGGTGGAAAAAGAAGCTCACGGCCAAGTAGAAAAAGAGAAGGAAGTCTCATGACATTGTGCACTTAAAGATCTCTTCATTAAATCCTAACCATTAGATCAAATAGGATAAAGTTCTAAGATTCAAATCTAGCCATTGGATCAATCCAAGTTTATCCTCACAAGATATTTCCCACAACCTCTTACAACGAAACGCACGCTCAGTTCTCGCGCATCGCGACGAACGAAACTCGCAAAAACAGAAAACCTACAGAAAGAACGTCTATCGTTTTTCCATTCCAAAACTTATCGCCGAATCTTTTTCCGCGACTGAAATTTTCTTCCACACCATGGAAAATTAATCTCAGAATATATCCCAACTCGCACAGATATATAAAACTCCCATCCGAAACCTCACTTAAAACAGACGCAGTAAAATTTTACAACAACGGGTAAAATCCTACTCGTTTTTCCAAAAAACAAGAATAATCCAAAACTCGTTATTCTGAATCCACATCAACCTTCTTATTCACAAAAGACGATTACAAGACAAAAGTCTGTGCCTTTACATCGCACGAGCACAAAACAGGCTCAATTACAGCAAAATCCTATAATCGCGACAATACTCATGAAAACGCTTCGCCAAAAACCCTAAAGACTTAGCCGACACTAAAGTTCCTTAGGAAAACTGTACAGTGAAATCTTGGGTCTTACATTACTACCCTCCAAAAAGAAGTTTCGTCATCGAAACTAAAGGTAAGAGTAACAACTCAACTAATTATTACCATCACAAACACAACAAACTCCCTCAGGATTAGGTGCAGCCACACAGATGCTAACACCGGGTGAAGTCACACAGATACTCTCACCAACACACTGGCACAACCGTGCACCAACCGCAACTCTCAACGAGTTCACCACTCAAAAATTAACCTCACAACAGAGGTTCACAACCTCTAGTTCCCAAAGATCCTCGTGCCCACAAACAAAATTTCCAAAGTCACCTCTTTCGCCTTCGCGACATAGCCAATTTCCCTAGGTTCACGCGAAGCAGTTACTGGCTACCCTCCAAAAAGAAACACCGAAACTTTCTGCGCACCAGCAAAACCGGCAAAACTAGTCATTTCCAGTCAACACGACTCCGTCTATTATCAACAAGAGATTAAGGATGATCAGTTCCTCAATTTGTCAATAAATAGTCGACAATCATGATGGTGGTTTAGACCATCTTTACCCAACTTAAACGATGCTTCATTCCGCTTATGCTCAATGTCCTCCGAGTCACAAGGGTTCCACAAATCTTTCGAGGTTTTTTCTTAATGTTTCCCTCGATCTCTTACGAATACAAGGTCGAAATCGCAAGACACAACGCTCAAGACACGTAGCTTAAGCTATCATGCTTCCTTTCTTGAAGCACCCGTGGAGTATCATCCACTAGTAGTACCGTGCCACTACGGCAAGTACCACCCAAACCATTACATTCCGAACAAGTTGTCTTCTCTACAGAAGAATTTTCCGCTCTACCAATATCCATAAGTCCGCAACTCAGTGAATACGCCGAACCGTCTACTCACATACGAATCTCTTTCCAAACACGACTTAAATAATACCATCCCAACCTCCGGTTGGTGATTACAACTCCTCATAGTCTTGTCACTTGCAAACTATACCATCTATTTCTCTTGTACTCCTTTTATCCAAATCCCCAATTCCGATTAGATTCCTTATCCAAACATTTCTGAGTCTCAACAGAAAATCTCATCCAACGGTTACTAACTCATAACCCGACACAGAACAAACACTAGAACTGTCACTACTCTAGCTATGTTCTAACCGACTCTGGACTAACGACTCAAGTATACACTTTCCCTTTGAAGATTTAAAGCCGTGCTCTGATACCAATTGTAACAACCCGTTTTTCAGAGGTCAGAAAAGGCATTAAATTTTTTTTTTGTACACATCAGAGTTACGCATAAACGATTTTAAATGAGCCGGCATTCAAATATACAAAAGAACTCATTACCATAAGGTGCTTCGACAAGCAAAGTGTATTCCTGAATAATTACAATCCAAGTCTAAGTATTCAAATACTTACAACCAAACAAGTTAGAATCCTATGCCTAAACCCACAAAGCACGGTGCACAACCCACACCGGCGCATAGTCTAACTAAGCCAAAGCTCCAACACCTCACTGGGGCCTGGAACAGCCACCGTCGTCACCACGACCTAACCCATCATCTGGGTGGGATGAGCCCACAAATGAAAGAAAGGGTCACCACAAAATAAAAGTATGTATATATATAACCGGTGCGAAAGATGTACACATAACAAATTTCCACATACACAAGAGAAAGCTCTTTAACACCAAAGCAATTCCCACCGACGGGCTTATATATATAATGCACACCAGCCTAATGCAGACTTCTACAATGCGTGGTACTAACTCTAGCTACCACAATGCATGAGTTCCGGAATCGTAGGTCCAACCCACTAAAGCCACAAGGGCAGGTGATGCCACACAGACGCTATCACCAGGTGAAAATAGCCACACAGATGCTACCAGCCACACAGATGCTGTCAGCCGCACAGATGCTGTCAGCCGCACAGATGCTGTCAGCCACACAGATGCTGTCACCAGGCGAAAATAGCCACACAGATGATACCAGCCACACAGATGCTGTCGCCAACAATGAAATGCATGAGCATACTTTCTAATTAAGCATATATAGGGCAGTCACACAGACACAGCCCCGGCGGAGTCACACAGACACATCCACCCGTGTAGTCCCAGCTGACTTACACGTTCCATACATGCTCATGCAACAATTACATATCACATAGATATATGTAAATCAAACACAACGACATACATACATTTCCAATCATATGTATTCCAACAACCTGTTCATACATATATTCTCATAATCATATGTAAACAGCGCAAGTATTTTAAACACGTTCTCATCACGAGAATACATCAACCAGACATGCCAAACACACAGCAAAGCATTACAGCAGAAATCCAAGCATGTCATAACCAGTTGAAAAGACGGAAATAAAGTGGAGCCCTTACCTCGGCAAGCACTCAAACTATCACACGATCACACAACACTTACTCGCTTCCTAAAACAAGCAAAGTATACAATCAAAACCATATCCAATCAATCCCTAATGAATTGGACTCTAAAACCCCAAAAACCAAAGGCTTTCAAAGGTAAAACAACTCTTACGGATACTATACCAAAAACTACCGTATTGATCAACCCACATGAGTTATTTGTACTATTTTTAGGACCCAAAACAATAGGCCAAAGTCTTAAATAATTTGAAAAGCAAAATGGCCGTTTTCTTGCGTTACAAGCTACACACTTTCCGAGTACCCGAAAAACCCGTTTCCATTCCCAACCACTTCCATAAATTAATAAAAAGGGATTAGAAAGTTAAAAACCAAGTTAGGACATCAGAATCCAAAATTTTAGGTCCCAGGGGTCGCTAGAGGTCGCTGGGCGACCACCTGGCGATGGCAAGTCAGAACTTCCACGCCCAGGGCGAAGGCTGGCGACCAACGGTCGCTAAGCTACCATTTGGTCGCTTAGCTACCACACCAGGACAGGATTGGTTTTCTTCATGACATAAGCAACAAAACTTGTTTTATTCAATTTTTACCCAAAACAACTTTTCACGCAACACACCACATACGCATAGTATTGGTTCCCAACAACCGTTTTCACAACAAAACAATACATTTCCGAAAGCATGTTGGTTGCTTCGAGTGCAAGTTATTTGGTTTTCATTTCCAAAATCAAAACCAAACCCAAGCACAAGTTTTATTACGGGCCTTAACCGACCGATAATCATTGTCAAACATGTTTTCAAAGCGAAAAGCAACACCACATGTCACAAGAGTTTTAAACTACTTGGACCCCAAAAACACCACACAAAACACTTAGGAAATATTTTCATAAACCCCAAAATATTTTTCATCGGATTTTCTAAAACAAAACCATGCAACACATTTCCCTTTTGCCCAAAGGTTCAAGGACAACGTTTCTTTTCAAAACCTTACAACCTAACCACATGTTATTGATCAATACATAATCAACCCAAAACCCTAACTTTTCTCATGAGATTTTTCACCAAATCATGGAAAACAAAAATAACAAAGCCTACACATGCTTGTTAATCCCTCATGAACAACTTCTATGGAACAAAAACAATTATGAACCATTCCTAAAATTTCCATCTCATGAACATCAAATAATAATCCATCAAACTCCAAGAGTTTGGCTAGCAAAGAGAAAGGAAGAGGTTCTAGTTACCTTAGAAGAAGAATCTCACAACTCCAAACTTTCAACCAAGCTTCTAATGGATGATTATGGTGAAGGAATGCAAAATTTCACAAGTTGGGAAGGTGGAAAAAGAAGCTCACGGCCAAGTAGAAAAAGAGAAGGAAGTTGTAAGACCCAAGATTCCACTGTACAGTTTTTCTAAGGAACTTTAGTGTCGGCTAAGTTTTTAGGGTTTTTGGATTAAGTGGTTTTGTGAGTATCGTCGCATTAATGAGATTTTTGCTGAAACGGAGCCTGTTTTGTGCTCGTGCGCTGGAAAGGCACAGACTTTCGGGTCGTGGTCCTCTTTTAAGTATGAGGAGATTTCTGTGAAGTCAGAATGACGAGTTTTGGATTATTCTGGTTTTTGGAAAAACGAGTAGGAATTTTACCCGCTGATGTAAAATTTTACGGTTTCTGTTTTCCGTCGAATTTTAATTGGAGACTTTATATATCGACGCGAGTTAGAATCTAGTCTCAGAATATTTTTGGGAGCTAAGGAAATAAATTACAGTCGGAGAATAAAGTTTAGCGATAATTTTTAGAAATGGTTTACGATGAACTTTTACCTCGTAAATTTTCTATTTTTCGCAAGTTAGACCGTTAGCGAAGTACGACTCGCCGAGAGCGAACGCGAGAGCTGAGTAGCGTAAAGTAGATATTTGTTCAAAAAGCAATCATGAGCTTATTTTGATCCGAAGGCTAGGGATTAGTCTTGTAACTTTTGCTTTTGCTCCAAGGGCTTGGATTGATCAAGAGTAATTTTGCATAGTAAGGAGGTTTATAATTGTGGACTTAGAAGCAAAGTCACAAAAACTACTCCCTCCTCATTCTTTTCTCTCGGCCGACCCTCACTCTCACTCTCATCACCCATTCAAAAATTTCATTTCCTCATCTTCTCAAGCTTGGATCATTGGCTTGCTTAGGAACCACTTGCTCATTAAGGTAACTAACCCCTTCTATCCTTTATCTTGCCTTAAACCTCTTAGATTTTGAGTTCTTATGATTATTGTTCTTGAGAAGAAAATTAGTAGAACTTGTTTTAATTAGTTGTGGTTCCATAGATGTGTTCATAAGAGTTATTTAGTACATATGAGTGAAGCATGAGTTGATTCCCATGGTTAAATCTTGTTTTCACAAATTTTGGTTAAGGGTTTTAAGAAATTTTTTGAAAAGATCATAAACTTGGATTTTGTTTTGTGATTTGATTTTTGATGTTAGTTTTGAGCTTTGTGGCAAAATGGATTCTTGATTATAAACTTTGTTTTGAAAAATAAGAAAAAATTTATCTTGGTGTTCTTGAGCGATTCGATGAACATTTTTAGGAAATTTCGTTTCGATTCTCAAAGTAGTCAATTGAGCAATGGGATTGCCTTTGCAAACTAATAGAGGATTACTAGGGTTTTGTAAGGGAAAAATTTTAGGTGTTGGCCTTGTTTTGTTGGTTTGGCCGTGGCACCCTTTTTGCTAGGGAGGAAGAGTTTTCAAATTTTGCTAAGTCATTTTAGGAGGACTTAATCATGGTTTTAAAGAAATGATTGTGATATGGTTTGTTTGGAGAATAAAATGTGTTGATTTTGTCTTAAGGAAAATCCATTCAAAATTGTCAAAAAGTGTAGTTTGATTTAAAATGATTTGGATTGTTCGGGTAAATGATTTTAGGGTATTATAGGATATTACCATGCCTTTGGAAGTGGAAAATTTTGAGTGTTGGTGCCATTTTCATTTTCTTGGCCGTGGCCTATGTGTAGTAAGGGACCATGAGCTTTCAAAATTTTCTAAGTCCACAATGATAAGAAAATGATCATGACATTGGTGTGTGATCATAGGTTTTAAAAGAATGAGTATAGAGTTTTTACTTGGTAAGAAAAACTTGAAACTTGCGACGCAAGAAAACTCCGTTTTTTTTGTTGATTATTTTTGAAGAGTTTTTGGGTTGTTTTCAAATGGTTTTATTATGTGTAATTGATTGCCTTGGAGTTAGGAATCAAAGTGTTTCTTAGTTTGTTTTGAAACGAAAATATTTTCGCGTAGTGAGAAATAGTGCAATTAACTTTGGGAATTTTTAATCACTATAAGGGGGACTCGTAATCACTATCCGAGAGTGTTAGAAAGTACCTTAAACCCCCCTAGACTTTTGAGAGCAAGTTTCGTTTCGATAGGATGTACGAAGAGTATTTTATTGATTTTACGCTACATTTTGTTTAGGTAGCGTGAATTGTAGAATTTCGCGAAAAAGAGTAACGGAAGCTTGCTGAGGTAAGGGCTCCATTTTATTTCCGTCTTTCAAAACGGTTACGACATGTTTGGTTTGCTGTTTATGCATTGCTGTGTGCTTTGGCATGTTTGTACTTATGTATTCTCGTTGATGAGAACGTGGTTATAAATGCGTGTGCAATTTACATATGATTGAGAAAATGTATGTATGTTGTGATGGTTTGTACATAGGCTTTAGGCTATGTGATTGATTGCATGAGCATATATGAATGCGTGCGTTAGATAGGACTACGCGGGGATTTTGTCTGTGTGACTATCCTGTATATGCCAAAGAGAATATATGCCATGCATTTCATAGTTGCGTGCCTAGGTGTATGTCTGTGTGACTTTGCCTACGTACCGGGCGTTTGTCTGTGTGACTTCGCCAAATCCTACTGGATTTTATTGAGTTGGTGTTTGTCTTGTATGACTCACCCGGTGTTATCCCACCGTGATTGTTTTGGTATTGTCTGTGCGACTCTACCTGGTGTTATCCCACCACTAGTAGGAGGTGTTATCCCACCTGAGACCTACGCCTTCTATAGAGAGGTTGTTTCCGGAAATCATGCATGTGACGAACCAGTGATTGGTTGTCACACCCATTGTAGAAGTCTGCATTAGGCTTGGTGTGCATTATAAATATGAACCCGTTGGTGGGAATTGCTATCGTGTTAAAGAGCTTTCTCTTGTGTATGTGGAAATTTGTTATGTGTACATCTTTCGCACCGGTTATATATATACATACTTTTATTTTGTGGTGACCCTTTCTTTCATTTGCGGGCTCATCCCACCCAGATGATGGGTTAGGTCGTGGTGACGACGGTGGCTGTTCCAGGCCCCAGTGAGATGTTGGAGTTTTAGCTTAGTTAGACTATGCGCCGGTGTGGGTTGTACACCGTGCTTTTTGGGTTTAGGCATAGGATTCTAACTTGGTTTGTGGTAATTATTTGAATACTTAGACTTGGATTGTAATTATTCAGGAATACACTTTGCTTGTCGAAGCACCTTATGGTAATGAGTTCTTTTGTATATTTGAATGCCGGCTCATTGAAAAATATTCTATGCGCACTCTGAGTGTTAGTTGAAAAAGAAAAAAAAAATATTGACTTTTTGGCCTTTGAAAAACGGGCTGTTACAATTGGTATCAGAGCACGGCTTTAAATCTTCAAAGGAAAAGTGTACACTTGAGTCGTTAGTCCAGAGTCGGTTAGAACATAGCTAGAGTTGTGTTAGTTCTAGCGGTTGTTTTTGTTGTGTTGTGGGTTATGTGGTTGGTTGTTTTGAGTCTAGCATGAGATATGCTTAGACACTGGTTTGTGTCTTACTGAAGTAATGCAGGGAGTGATGCTTCAGTAAGTGGAATTGTGAAACCCCGAGCCTTGGTCGAATTTAGTCGACGAGTGTCTCTGAATTCCTTAGACAGAGTGGTCCGAGGAGGATGGACTTGAGGCGAACGAGAACCACAAAGGATTCTTGGAAGAAATTCGATGAATTTGAATTGGCATGGGTCGTTGTCACCCGGAGGTGTTGAGTACGGACGTGTGGACGTCGACTGATAAAGGATTGCAAGTAAGGATCAGATTGGGATACCTTTTGGAGAAGATATTGAATATCCGTTGTGGTGAATTCGGACGAGACTTGATGAAGTCATTCAGTTGTCAAGAGGATGCAACCATTGAAGAATGGTGGAGCATGCAGAGATGTCAGTTGGATTTAATTACAATGATTGGATAATCATTGGGGCAACTTGTATGGGAAATAAAGTGCATTGCGCGTCAAGAGTAAATGAACTTGGTGGTGTTAGAAGACGGTTGCGCGAACGATGGGTACCTTAAGGGTTTAATTTTAGTGTGCGAGATGAATTAGATTCGAAACTAAAATTTGTAAGGATGAATCTCGTGATGATTGAAGGTAGGAGACCAAGTATCACATTGATAAGTGACAATCTATACATAGTTCGGGAGATAGTAAGTATAGATGTCGGTGTGAAACGAAATTATAGGTGATTGATTATTGGATAAAAGGTGGATTTGGAGAGATGTTTAGGTAAGAACGAGGAGTTCAACCTTGGAAAGTGAGTTGTATGTCGATGACGGGTGATGCCGGAGGTGTGTAGTATGGGAATGCCTCGAGAATTGTAGTAGTAGAAGCTGGAATTGTCAGTTATTGGCAGGTAAACCATAAGAGAAAGTAAACATTTTGAGAAAATCTTAGGGATTAGTCAAGATTTGAGTAGAGATCCTGTGTGGATGTGAGTTTAAGTTAACAATTTTGATCGACCAAGAGGGTTGAAGGACTAAGTGGCATCTTGAATTTATGATACCATGAGAGTCGAGGTAGGCAAGTTTTAAATAAATTCAAGTTATGGACGAGAATTTTTGGATATTTTCTAAGAAGGTCGTGTTTGAGTAGAAAAGGAGTTCGTTAGTAAGAATACTAAGACAATGAAAGTTGACAGTTGGAAGGACTTTTATTGTATATTAGGATTAAATGGATGGTACGACGAGTTTTTAGAGTTCTGGAAGATTAGATTCAAGAGTTTGATTTGGATATCGAACGTACTAAGGATGAAATCATAGCAAAGTGTTGTGCGTTGGTAGCTGTCTTGATAGGCCAAGCATTAAGATTTGAGATAAGTGTTTCATGGCTTGATGTATGAGTAAGGTATGTTGATTTGAAAGTAAATTAAAGTGACATGACGATGGTAAGACTAGAGATAGTTATGCATAGAGAAATACTTAATAGGAACTTGAGGAATTAATTTATTGGGGCGTTCGATTATGAAGAGTACAATTGATGATCGTTAGTAAAAGTTAGAAGTGAATAAGAAAACGATGAGTGACTAGATGTAAGAGCAAGATTAGCTGGAACTTGAGATCTGGAAATTGATTCCCCGGAGGGAACAGACTTTATAACTTTAGAATAGTCACGATGATGAAGGACCAATCGAATGGAGAAGAGTGTGCTTGATTGGAAACAAGTTGATGTGGAACGAGCGTAATTGGATTGTGTGTGGAAAATTAAAGATGTTGTTTGGAACCAATAAGTTATGTGTCATGGTGGTTTGGGAACCAACTTTAGGTTGTTGTTGAACTGAAAAATTGCAAATTAGTAGATCGATGAGATTAGTCGCAGAGGATGTTAGCCATTGGAAAGCCGTGTTGAGAATGAGTAAGAGAGAAACACATGAGAATGTGGCTTATGTCAATGGAGGATTGGCGAATGGAAATTCCCTCCCACATAATTTGGAAAATTATGATTGTGCGTGTATATTAAGGATTCGAACGCACCACCTGAATGGATGTCATGGCGGTGCATGTGTTGTATGCGGTAATAATAAAGGGTAAGCAATTGTCTAGTGGCAAAGTTTGGTGGAAGCTGGTAGAGCTTCGATTCATTGTAGTGGTTACAATGAAGAGAGACGTAGCATAATGGAAATCTGTATTGAGTAAGTAAAGGAATGCGGATATGGTCTACATGGACAGTGGAACAATAGTGATGTGATGAGTACCTTAAGATTTATTTTGGAAGTAGGTATCTCGACAGAAAGGGTGATGTTGGGAATAATTAAGAATGGTCAGGGTGACAAGCTCTTGTGAGTAAGAGAGGATTTAATTGTAAGAGAAAAAGGAACTCAGGAGAGTTCAGAATTAGAATGGAAGTACGATGTGAAGAGGATGTGCGCCGATGATGGTAGTCGACGAGGATAAGCGTTTTGTTTAAGGCACGCGAGATTTATCTAAGTGTCGTTTGGAAGTAATATGAACGCATAAGAAGCCGATTCTGGGAAATTGGGGATTTGGATAAAAGGAGTCCAAGAGAAGTAGATGGTATAGTTTGGCAAGCGTCAAGACTATGAGGAGTGTAATCACCAACTGGAGGTTGAGATTGTTTTATGTAAGTCGTGTTTGGAATGAGATTTGTATGTGAGTAGACGGTTCGGCGTATTCACTGAGTTGCGGACTTATGGATATCGGTAGAGCGGAAAATTCTTCTATGGAGAAGACAACTTGTTCGGAATGTAATGGTTTTGGTGGTACCTGCCGTGGTGGCATTGCATTACTGTTGAATGATGTTCAACGGATGTTTCATAAGTGGAATCATGAGAGCTTGAACGATGTGTTTTGAGTGTTGTGTCTTACGACTTCGACCTTGTATTCGTAAGAGATCGAGGGAAACATTAAGAAAAACCTCGAAAGATTTGTGGAACCCTTGTGACTCGGAGGACCTTGAGCACAAGTGGAATGAAGTATCACTTAAGTTGGGTAAAGAGGGTCTAAACCACCATCATGATTGTCGACTGTCTATTGACAAATTGAGGGACTGGCCGTCCTCAATTTATTGTTGATGGTAGACGAGAATTGTGTTGATTGGAATTGACTAGTTTTGCTAGCTTTGGTGATGCACAGAGAACTTCAGTGTTTCTTTTTGGAGGGTAGCCAGTAACTGCTTCGCGTGAACCTAGGGAAATTGGCTATGTCGCGGAGGCGAAAGAGGTGACTTTGGAAATTTTTGTTTGTGGGCACGAGGATCTTTGGGAACTAGAGGTTGTGAACCTCTGTTGTGAGGTTAAATTTTGAGTGGTGAACTCGTTGAGAGTTGCGGTTGAAGCACGGTTGTGCCAGTGTGTTGGTGAGAGTATCTGTGTGACTTCACCTGGTGTTAGCGTCTGTGTGGCTACACCTAATCCGAGGAATTTTGTTGAGTTGGTGATGGTAATAACTAGTTGAGTTGTTACTCTTACCTTTAGTTTCGAGGACGAAACTTCTTTTTGGAGGGTAGTAATGTAAGACCCAAGATTCCACTGTACAGTTTTTCTAAGGAACTTTAGTGCCGGCTAAGTTTTTAGGGTTTTTGGATTAAGTGGTTTTGTGAGTATCGTCGCATTAATGAGATTTTTGCTGAAACGGAGCCTGTTTTGTGCTCGTGCGCTGGAAAGGCATAGACTTTCGGGTCGTGGTCCTCTTTTAAGTATGAGGAGATTTCTGTGAAGTCAGAATGACGAGTTTTGGATTATTCTGGTTTTTGGAAAAACGAGTAGGAATTTTACCCGCTGATGTAAAATTTTACGGTTTCTGTTTTCCGTCGAATTTTAATTGGAGACTTTATATATCGACGCGAGTTAGAATCTAGTCTCAGAATATTTTTGGGAGCTAAGGAAATAAATTACAGTCGGAGAATAAAGTTTAGCGATAATTTTTAGAAATGGTTTACGATGAACTTTTACCTCGTAAATTTTCTAGTTTTCGCAAGTTAGACCGTTAGCGAAGTACGACTCGCCGAGAGCGAACGCGAGAGCTGAGTAGCGTAAAGTAGATATTTGTTCAAAAAGCAATCATGAGCTTATTTTGATCCGAAGGCTAGGGATTAGTCTTGTAACTTTTGCTTTTGATCCAAGGGCTTGGATTGATCAAGAGTAATTTTGCATAGTAAGGAGGTTTATAATTGTGGACTTAGAAGCAAAGTCACAAAAACTACTCCCTCCTCATTCTTTTCTCTCGGCCGACCCTCACTCTCACTCTCATCATCCATTCAAAAATTTCATTTCCTCATCTTCTCAAGCTTGGATCATTGGCTTGCTTAGGAACCACTTGCTCATTAAGGTAACTAACCCCTTCTATCCTTTATCTTGCCTTAAACCTCTTAGATTTTGAGTTCTTATGATTATTGTTCTTGAGAAGAAAATTAGTAGAACTTGTTTTAATTAGTTGTGGTTCCATAGATGTGTTCATAAGAGTTATTTAGTACACATGAGTGAAGCATGAGTTGATTCCCATGGTTAAATCTTGTTTTCACAAATTTTGGTTAAGGGTTTTAAGAAAATTTTTGAAAAGATCATAAACTTGGATTTTGTTTTGTGATTTGATTTTTGATGTTAGTTTTGAGCTTTGTGGCAAAATGGATTCTTGATTATAAACTTTGTTTTGAAAAATAAGAAAAAATTTATCTTGGTGTTCTTGAGCGATTCGATGAACATTTTTAGGAAATTTCGTTTCGATTCTCAAAGTAGTCAATTGAGCAATGGGATTGCCTTTGCAAACTAATAGAGGATTACTAGGGTTTTGTAAGGGAAAAATTTTAGGTGTTGGCCTTGTTTTGTTGGTTTGGCCGTGGCACCCTTTTTGCTAGGGAGGAAGAGTTTTCAAATTTTGCTAAGTCATTTTAGGAGGACTTAATCATGGTTTTAAAGAAATGATTGTGATATGGTTTGTTTGGAGAATAAAATGTGTTGATTTTGTCTTAAGGAAAATCCATTCAAAATTGTCAAAAAGTGTAGTTTGATTTAAAATGATTTGGATTGTTCGGGTAAATGATTTTAGGGTATTATAGGATATTACCATGCCTTTGGAAGTGGAAAATTTTGAGTGTTGGTGCCATTTTCATTTTCTTGGCCGTGGCCTATGTGTAGTAAGGGACCATGAGCTTTCAAAATTTTCTAAGTCCACAATGATAAGAAAATGATCATGACATTGGTGTGTGATCATAGGTTTTAAAAGAATGAGTATAGAGTTTTTACTTGGTAAGAAAAACTTGAAACTTGCGACGCAAGAAAACTCCGTTTTTTTTGTTGATTATTTTTGAAGAGTTTTTGGGTTGTTTTCAAATGGTTTTATTATGTGTAATTGATTGCCTTGGAGTTAGGAATCAAAGTGTTTCTTAGTTTGTTTTGAAACGAAAATATTTTCGCGTAGCGAGAAATAGTGCAATTAACTTTGGGAATTTTTAATCACTATAAGGGGGACTCGTAATCACTATCCGAGAGTGTTAGAAAGTACCTTAAACCCCCCTAGACTTTTGAGAGCAAGTTTCGTTTCGATAGGATGTACGAAGAGTATTTTATTGATTTTACGCTACATTTTGTTTAGGTAGCGTGAATTGTAGAATTTCGCGAAAAAGAGTAACGGAAGCTTGCTGAGGTAAGGGCTCCATTTTATTTCCGTCTTTCAAAACGGTTACGACATGTTTGGTTTGCTGTTTATGCATTGCTGTGTGCTTTGGCATGTTTGTACTTATGTATTCTCGTTGATGAGAACGTGGTTATAAATGCGTGTGCAATTTACATATGATTGAGAAAATGTATGTATGTTGTGATGGTTTGTACATAGGCTTTAGGCTATGTGATTGTTTGCATGAGCATATATGAATGCGTGCGTTAGATAGGACTACGCGGGGATTTTGTCTGTGTGACTATCCTGTATATGCCAAAGAGAATATATGCCATGCATTTCATAGTTGCGTGCCTAGGTGTATGTCTGTGTGACTTTGCCTACGTACCGGGCGTTTGTCTGTGTGACTTCGCCAAATCCTACTGGATTTTATTGAGTTGGTGTTTGTCTTGTGTGACTCACCCGGTGTTATCCCACCGTGATTGTTTTGGTATTGTCTGTGCGACTCTACCTGGTGTTATCCCACCACTAGTAGGAGGTGTTATCCCACCTGAGACCTACGCCTTCTATAGAGAGGTTGTTTCCGGAAATCATGCATGTGGCGAACCAGTGATTGGTTGTCACACCCATTGTAGAAGTCTGCATTAGGCTTGGTGTGCATTATAAATATGAACCCGTTGGTGGGAATTGCTATCGTGTTAAAGAGCTTTCTCTTGTGTATGTGGAAATTTGTTATGTGTACATCTTTCGCACCGGTTATATATATACATACTTTTATTTTGTGGTGACCCTTTCTTTCATTTGCGGGCTCATCCCACCCAGATGATGGGTTAGGTCGTGGTGACGACGGTGGCTGTTCCAGGCCCCAGTGAGATGTTGGAGTTTTAGCTTAGTTAGACTATGCGCCGGTGTGGGTTGTACACCGTGCTTTTTGGGTTTAGGCATAGGATTCTAACTTGGTTTGTGGTAATTATTTGAATACTTAGACTTGGATTGTAATTATTCAGGAATACACTTTGCTTGTCGAAGCACCTTATGGTAATGAGTTCTTTTGTATATTTGAATGCCGGCTCATTGAAAAATATTCTATGCGCACTCTGAGTGTTAGTTGAAAAAGAAAAAAAAAATATTGACTTTTTGGCCTTTGAAAAACGGGCTGTTACAGAAGTCTCATGACATTGTGCACTTAAAGATCTCTTCATTAAATCCTAACCATTAGATCAAATAGGATAAAGTTCTAAGATTCAAATCTAGCCATTGGATCAATCCAAGTTTATCCTCACAAGATATTTCCTCACAAGATATTTCCCACTCTGAGTGTTAGTTGAAAAAGAAAAAAAAAATATTGACTTTTTGGCCTTTGAAAAACGGGCTGTTACAGAAGTCTCATGACATTGTGCACTTAAAGATCTCTTCATTAAATCCTAACCATTAGATCAAATAGGATAAAGTTCTAAGATTCAAATCTAGCCATTGGATCAATCCAAGTTTATCCTCACAAGATATTTCCCACAACCTCTTACAACGAAACGCACGCTCAGTTCTCGCGCATCGCGACGAACGAAACTCGCAAAAACAGAAAACCTACAGAAAGAACGTCTATCGTTTTTCCATTCCAAAACTTATCGCCGAATCTTTTTCCGCGACTGAAATTTTCTTCCACACCATGGAAAATTAATCTCAGAATATATCCCAACTCGCACAGATATATAAAACTCCCATCCGAAACCTCACTTAAAACAAACGCAGTAAAATTTTACAACAACGGGTAAAATCCTACTCGTTTTTCCAAAAAACAAGAATAATCCAAAACTCGTTATTCTGAATCCACATCAACCTTCTTATTCACAAAAGAGGATTACAAGACAAAAGTCTGTGCCTTTACAGCGCACGAGCACAAAACAGGCTCAATTACAGCAAAATCCTATAATCGCGACAATACTCATGAAAACGCTTCGCCAAAAACCCTAAAGACTTAGCCGACACTAAAGTTCCTTAGGAAAACTGTACAGTGAAATCTTGGGTCTTACATGATGTGTCAATATATGATTTGATGTGTGTATAAAATAATTTTACACAAATCCCTAATTATATTCTTTCATTTAATCCCTAATTTTGTTATCTACTAATCCCTAATTATATGCTTTCATTTGATTATTGGATATACTCTATGAAATCTATTTTATTTATAGCCTTAAATTATGCATCTTTTACGATAAATAGAAACTTTTTTATTTCTTTCTCCCAAGACCAAGAGTGTATCTTTCACATTAATTATAGCCTTAAATTATGCATCTATTTTCACGTTTTCGCAATTATTTCCAATAGTGTATCTTTCACATTAATTATAGCCTTAAATTATGCATCTATTTTCACGTTTTCGCATCTATTTACATTTTTTTTATTTGATGCAGATTTGACTTTGGGGTTCTATAAAGGTATGGATTGTTATAGATATTTTAGGTGTTTAAATTCTGATTATAGTTTGTAGTGTTCCATATTAATTCTCTATTCTTTTTGAATTTGATTTTTATTCCAATAGGTATGGATTCCATCTTTTTTTTTTTGTTTGTAGTGTTTGATATTAATTCCGATTCTTCCATTTAAGAAAAAAAATTGGGTTTTATTTTTCTTAAGTTTCATATATTTTATATTGGATGCAGGTTTTGCTTTGGGGTTCTATAAAGGTATGTACTCCTATGAATATTTTTAGGTGATTGAATTCTGATTTTTTTTTGTTTGTTGTGTTCCGTATCAATTTGGTTATTATTTCATGTTTTTTCTTTTGTTGCTTTCATATTTTCAATTTAATTTCATGGTCAAAATTTAAGATTTATAACTATTCAATTTAATTTCATGTTCTTTTCTATTTTTTATGTTTTGTATTTTTTATCTTTACAGGTAAAATTAGATTCAAGGGCAGAAGATTTGAAATATTATTAAAATAGATGAGGACGAATTAGGATTTTTAGCTGTAGTTTCTTTTAATATATTGTTATTAGATTTATTTTATGCGTGTATTTATCTTTTTTGTATAATTTTTTATTGGTTTTCATTCGTTCCTATTTTTATGCATATATTCATATGTAATCTTTTTATTTTATTTATTTTATTCTTTCTATACTCTTTCTTAATTTTTAGTGAAATTACAATGAAGGATACAAAATGTAGAATATTATCCTATTTTTATGAATAAATTCATTGATAATATTTTTTTTTGTTCTTATAGTTTATGCATAGATTCATATATAGTAATTGTTTTATTGTATTTATCATATTTTTTCTATAATTTATTTTAGTGAAATTACAAAGATGGATACAAAATTTGGAATATTATCTTATTTTTATGCATAAATTCATCTACAATCTTTAACTTTTTTTCATTAAAAAAAATCTTTAACTTTTTTTGTTCCTATTTTTATGCATAGATTTGTATATAATTTTTTTTATATTTATCTTATTCTTTCTATGTAGTATATTTTTTGTATATTTTATCTGGTGAAATTACAATGAAGATATAAAACTTGGAATATTATTAATAGTGATAAAGACAAATTAGTAAATTTTGTAACACCCCGTTTTTCGCAAGCCAAAAAGGGCATTATTTTTTTTTTTTCTTTTTCAACTAACACTCAGAGTGCGCATAAAAGATTTTAAATGAACCGGCATTCAAATATACAAAGAACTCATTACTAAAAGGTGCTTCGACAAGCAAAGTGTATTCCTGAATAATTACAATCCAAGTCTAAGTATCAAAACAAGTTAGAAATCCTATGCTAACCAAAAAGCACGGTGCACAACACACACCGGCGCATAGTCTAACTACTCTAAGCTAAAACTCCAACCGCTCACTGGGGTCTGGAACAGCCACCGTCGTCACCACGACCTAACCCATCATCTGGGTGGGATGAGCCCGCAAATGAAAGAAAGGGTCACCACAAAATACAAGTATATATATATGTATATATCCGGTACGAAAAATTGTACACATAACAAATATTTCCACAAACACAAGAGAAAGCTCTTAATCTCAAAGGTAGTTCCCACCAACGGGCTTATATAAATAAATGCACACCAAGCCTAATGCAGACTTCTACAATGAGTGTGACAACCGATTACTGGTTCGTCACATGCATGATTTTCCGGAAAATTAACCTCTCCTCAAAGAGTCGTGGGGTAGGCAAAGCCACACAGAAATATACGTACCCGCACTAAAAATGCCACACAAGGCAGGTGAAGTCACACAGACAAACACCAGGCGAAGTCACACAGACAAACACCAACTCAATATAAATCCAGAGGGATTTGGCGAAGCCACACAGTCAAACGCCCGGTACGTAGGCAAAGTCACACAGACATACACCTAGGCACGCAACTATGAAATGCATGGCATATATTCTCTTCGGCATATACAGGATAGTCACACAAGACAAAATCCTCGCGTAGTCCTATCTGACGCACGCATTCATATATGCTCATGCAAACATTCACATAGCCTAAAGCCTATGCACAAGCATCACAACATACATACATTTTCTCAATCATATGTAAATTGCTCACGTAATTATAAACACGTTCTCATCAACGAGAATACATAAATACAAACATGCCAAAGCACACAGCAATTGCACACACAGCAAAACAAAGCATGTCGTAACCATTTAAAGACAGAAATAAAGTGGAGCCCTTACCTCGTCAAGCACTCAACTATCACACGATCACACAACACTTACTCGCTTCCTAAAACAAGCAAAGTATTCAATCAAAACCATATCCAATCAATCCTTAATGAATTGGACTCTAAAACCCCAAAAACCAAAGGCTTTCTAAGGAAAAACGACTCTTTCGGATACTATGCCAAAAACTACCGTATTGATCAACCCCCATGAGTTATATGTACTATTTTTAGGACCCAAAACAATTGTCAAAAGTCTTAAATAATTTGAAATGCAAAATGGCCGTTTTCTTGCGTTATAAGCTACGTACTTTCCGAGTACCCGAAAAACTCGTTTCCAATCCCCACCACTTCCATAAATTAATAAAAAGGGATTAGAAAGTTAAAAACCAAGTTTAGAAATCAGAATCCAAAATTTCAACTCTCAGAGCTCGCCCTGGCGAGTTGATGGCGAGTGAAGGCAGAGAGTACTGGTCTTACTCGCCCTGGAGATCGCCCTGGCGTGTTGTCAGGACCTGTGACACTCGCCCTGGCGAGTAACAACTCGCTCAGCGAGTTGCACCTGTCATGACAGCACAAGACAGCAACTCACACCACCTTTTTCCACCCCAAGCCTAGTTTGATTCTATTAGTTCCCAACATCTTTTCAAGGCATAAAAGCAAACCATTTTCATAAGCAAGCAACACATTTCCGAAAGCATGTTGGTTGCTTCGAGTGCAAGTTATTTGATTTTCATTTCCAAAATCAAAACCAAACCCAAGCACAAGTTTTATTACGGGCCTTAACTGTCCGGTAATCATTTTCAAACATGTTTTCAAAGTACAAAGCGACACCACATGTCACAATAGTTTTAAACCATTTTGACCCCAAAACACTACCCAAAAACACTTAGGAAATATTTTCATAAACCTCAAAATATTTTTCATCGGATTTTCCAAAACAAAACCATACAACGCATTTCCCTTTCGCCCAAAGGTTCAAAGACAACTTTTCTTTTCAAAACCTTACAACATAACCTCATGTAATTGATCAATACATAAACCAACCAAAACCCTAACTTTTCTCATGAGATTCTCACAAACTCATGGAAAATTGAAATAACAAAGCCTACACATGCTTCTCTAGACCTCATGAACAACATTCATGGAACAAAAACCATGTAAAGTAACATTTTCTAACAAACCCTCATGAGAACATAAACCCAAAAACTCTTAAACTCTATAAGTCTACCAACCTAAGAGATGAGAAGAGAGGGTTACCTTTAGAAAGTGATTCTCTACAACTTTCCTCAAAGCTCCAAAGCTTGAAATGGAGTGAAATGGTGAAGAATGGAAAATTTGTGAAGGTTAAGGTTGAGTGATGGAGTCTACGTGAAAGAGAGAAAGAATGGAGTAAAGGTTGTGATTTTCCTAAGTGACCAAAGTCATGAACCTCCTTACTAATACATTAGCTCTTGCTAACTCATGGCCATTGGATCAAAAACACAATGCCAAGACAAAACCCTAGCCATTGGATCAAACCAAACCAAACCCACTTGAGATAAAACTCAACACCTCTTAGAAACACTCACACGTTCAGCTCTCGCGTGCCGCGACGAACGAAACTCACCAAAACAGAAAACCTACCGAAAGAACGTCTATCGTCTAACAATTCCAAAACTTATCGCCGAATCTTTTTCCGCGACTGTAATTTTCTTCCATACCTTGGAAAATTATTCTCAGAATATATCTTAACTCGCGCAGATATATGAAACTTCCATCCGAAACCTCACTTAAAACAGACGCAGTAAGATTTTCCATCCGCGGGTAAA
Organism: Trifolium repens; assembly: GCA_030408175.1. Taxonomy (NCBI): domain Eukaryota; kingdom Viridiplantae; phylum Streptophyta; class Magnoliopsida; order Fabales; family Fabaceae; genus Trifolium; species Trifolium repens. The sequence continues at coordinate 20,800,004 of CP125845.1, read as the reverse complement.
ATCCTACTCGTTTTTCCAAAAACAAGAATAATCCAAAACTCGTTATTCTAAGACCACAGAAATCTCCTCATACTTAAAAGAGGATCACGACCCGAAAGTCTGTGCCTTTCCAGCGCACGAGCACAAAACAAGCTCCGTTTCAGCAAAAATCTCATTAATGCGACGATACTCACAAAACCGCTTCACCAAAAACCCTAAACTCGTAGCCGACACTAGAGTTCCTTAGAAAAACTGTACAGTGAAATCTTGGGTCTTACATTACTACCCTCCAAAAAGAAGTTTCGTCCTCGAAACTAAAGATAAGAGTAACAACTCAACCAGTTATTACCATCACCAACACAACAAAATCCCTCAGGATTAGGTGTAGCCACACAGATGCTAACACCAACACACTGGCACACCCGTGCACCAACCGCAACTCTCAACGAGTTCACCACTATAAAATTAACCTCACAACAGAGGTTCACAACCTCGAGTTCCTCAAAGATCCTCGTGCCCAAAAACAAAATTTCCAAAGTCACCTCTTTTCGCCTCCGCGGCATAGCCCACTCCATTAGTTCCACACGAAGTTGTGAGTGGCTACCCTCCAAAAAGAAACACCGACACTTTCTGCGCACCAGCAAAGCCGGCAAAACTAGTCATTTCCAGTCAACACGACTCCGTCTATTATCAACAAGGGATTAAGGATGATCAGTTCCTCAATTTGTCAATAAATAGTCGACAATCATGATGGTGGTCTAGACCATCTTTACCCAACTTAAGTGATACTTCATTCCACTTGTGCTCAAGGTCCTCCGAGGCACAATGGTCCCACACGTTCCCCTCAATCTCTTACGAATACACGTCGAAATCGCAAGACATAACACTCAAAACACGTCGCTCAAGCTCTCATGATTCCACTCATGAAACCTCCGTTGAACATCATTCAACAGTAATACAATGCCACCACGGCAGGTACCACCAAAACCATTACATTCCGAACAAGTTATCTCTTCTTAGGAAGAACTTCACACCTCACCAATATCCATGAGTCCGCAACTCAATGAATACGCCGAAACCGCATCCTCACCCACGAGTCTCATTCCAACCACGACTTACATAAAACAATCCCAACCTCCAGTTGGTGATTACACTCCTCATAGTCTTGACACTTGCCAAACTATACCATCTACTTCTCTTGGACTCCTTTTATCCAAAACCCCAATTCCCCAGAATCGGCTTCTTATGCATTCATATTACTTTCAAACGACACTTAGATAGATCTCGCGTGCCTTAAACAAAACGCTTAACCTCGTCGACTACCATCGTCGGCGCACATCCTCTTCACCTCGTAATTCCATTCTAATTCTGAACTCTCTCTTGAGTTACTTTCCTCTTGCAATTAAATCCTCTTTTACTCTAAAGAGTTTGTCACTCTGACCATTCTTAATTGCTTCGACATCACCACTTTCGTCAAGGTACCTACCTTCAAAATAACTCTTAGGGTATTCCTCACATTACTATTGTCCAACCATCCTTGTTGACAACATCCATTTCCCTTATACTTACTCACTACCGATTTTCCATCCTACCACGTCTCTCTTCATTGTAACCACTACAATGAACCAAAGCTCTACAAGCTTTTATCAACTTGCCATTAGACAATTTCTTATCCTTCTTATTTCCAAAATTAGGTGTGAGACAAATCCCTTCGCCAATCTTCAATTGGCATAAGCCACATCTTCATGGGCTTCTCTCTAAATTCCCATTCTTTTCTAGACCCAGAAACAGATCCACAAACCATTTCATCTCCATCACTCTTTCTCCTCTTTGAAGATGAATCATCAAGTAAAAGACAACCAAACAATGGAACATTTTCTCTACGAGTTCGGCTAGAAACACCACTAGCCACACTTATTGTTAACACATTCTTTCCATGACTAACCTCATCGATGTCATAACCTCTACAAAACTCTAATCAGGCCTGTACCATCAATCTACTACTTTGCAACTTTCTAGTTCAACAACTGTCTAGAGTTGGTTCCCAAACCACCATGACCAATGACTTGCTAAATCAGAACAACATCTTTAATTCGCCGCACACAAGCCAATTACTCTCGTCCCACATTAACTTGTTTCCAAACAAGTACACTCTTCTCCCATTCGATTGATCTTTCATCACCGTGACTATTCTAAAGTCATAAAGTCTGTTCCCACTAGGGAATCAATTCCCAGATCTCAAGTTCTGGCCAATCATGTTCTTACATCTATTCCCTCATCGTTTTCTTATTCACTTCTAACTCGTCCTAAAAGGTCACTGCAATTCACCTACCACTCGACTCGTCTTACTCCTCCGTCAAGCCATGAAACACTTATCTCAAATCTTAATGCTTGGCCTATCAAGACAGCTACCAACGCACAACACTTTGCTATGATTTTATCCTTAGTAAGTTCGATATCCAAATCAAACTCTTGAATCCAATCTTCAAGAACTCTAAAAACTCGTCGTACCATCCATTTAATCCTAATACACAATAAAAGTCCTTCCAACTATCGACTTTCATTGTCTTAGTATTCCTACTAACGAACTCCTTTTCTACTCAACCACGACATTCTTAGAAAATATCCAAAAATTCTCGTCCATAACTTGAATTATTTAAAACTTGCCTACCTCGACTCTCATAGTATCATAAATTCAAGGTACTACTTAGTCCTTCAACCCTCTTGGTCGATCAAATTCATTAACTTAAATGTACATCCGCACAGGATCTCTACTCAATCTTGACTAATCTCGTCAACCTACTCAGAAATGTTTGACCAATCCTCAAGAATTACTCAATATGATCACTTTCTCTTAAGAATTACCTGCCGGTAACTACCAATTCTAGCTTATACTACTACAATTCTCTAGGTATTTCCATACTACACACACCTAGTATCACCTATCTGTGATGTGCAACTCACTTTTCATGGTTGAACTCCTCGTTCTTTACCTTAATATCTCTCAACATACACACTTATCCAACAATCATTTACCTAACATTGTATCTCACATCGGTATCTGTACTTACTATCCCTCGAACTACGGATAGATTGTCACTTATCAACGTGATAATTGGTCTCCTACCTTCAATCATCACGAGATTAATCCATAATAATCTCAGTTTCGAATCTATTATACCTCAAACACTTAACTTAAACCCTTAAGGTATTCCACCTTTGGTATAATCCTCATCTAACAACACTAGGTCCGCTGACCCTTGGCGCGCGACGCACTTTGACTCCAATACAAGTTGCCCCAATGATTATCCAATCATTGTAATTAAATCCAACTGACATCTCTGCATGCTCCACCATTCTACAATGGTTGCATCCTTTTGACAACTGAATGACTTCATCGAGTCTCGTCCGAACTCACCAGAACGGATATCCAGCACCTTCTTCAAAAGGTATCCCAATCTGATCCTTACTTGCAATCCTTTATCAGTCGACGTCCACACGTCCGTACTCAACACCTCCGGGTGACAACGACCCATGCCACTTCCAAGAATCCTTTGTGGTTCTCGTTCGCCTCAAGTCCATCCTCCTCGGACCACTCTGTCTAAGGAATTCAGAGACACTCGTCGACTAAATTCGACCAAGGCTCGGGGGTTTCACAATTCCACTTACTGAAGCCTCACTCCCTGCATTACTTCAGTAAGACACAAACCAGTGTCTAGGCATATCCCATGCTAAACACAAAATAACCTACCACATAACCCACAACACAACAAAAACAACCGCTAGAACTAACACAACTCTAGCTATGTTCTAACCGACTCTGGACTAACGACTCAAGTATACACTTCCCCTTTGAAGATTTAAAGCCGTGCTCTGATACCAAATTGTAACACCCCGTTTTTCGCAAGCCAAAAAGGGCATTATTTTTTTTTTTCTTTTTCAACTAACACTCAGAGTGCGCATAAAAGATTTTAAATGAACCGGCATTCAAATATACAAAGAACTCATTACTAAAAGGTGCTTCGACAAGCAAAGTGTATTCCTGAATAATTACAATCCAAGTCTAAGTATCAAAACAAGTTAGAAATCCTATGCTAACCAAAAAGCACGGTGCACAACACACACCGGCGCATAGTCTAACTACTCTAAGCTAAAACTCCAACCGCTCACTGGGGTCTGGAACAGCCACCGTCGTCACCACGACCTAACCCATCATCTGGGTGGGATGAGCCCGCAAATGAAAGAAAGGGTCACCACAAAATACAAGTATATATATATGTATATATCCGGTACGAAAAATTGTACACATAACAAATATTTCCACAAACACAAGAGAAAGCTCTTAATCTCAAAGGTAGTTCCCACCAACGGGCTTATATAAATAAATGCACACCAAGCCTAATGCAGACTTCTACAATGAGTGTGACAACCGATTACTGGTTCGTCACATGCATGATTTTCCGGAAAATTAATCTCTCCTCAAAGAGTCGTGGGGTAGGCAAAGCCACACAGAAATATACGTACCCGCACTAAAAATGCCACACAAGGCAGGTGAAGTCACACAGACAAACACCAGGCGAAGTCACACAGACAAACACCAACTCAATATAAATCCAGAGGGATTTGGCGAAGCCACACAGTCAAACGCCCGGTACGTAGGCAAAGTCACACAGACATACACCTAGGCACGCAACTATGAAATGCATGGCATATATTCTCTTCGGCATATACAGGATAGTCACACAAGACAAAATCCTCGCGTAGTCCTATCTGACGCACGCATTCATATATGCTCATGCAAACATTCACATAGCCTAAAGCCTATGCACAAGCATCACAACATACATACATTTTCTCAATCATATGTAAATTGCTCACGTAATTATAAACACGTTCTCATCAACGAGAATACATAAATACAAACATGCCAAAGCACACAGCAATTGCACACACAGCAAAACAAAGCATGTCGTAACCATTTAAAGACAGAAATAAAGTGGAGCCCTTACCTCGTCAAGCACTCAACTATCACACGATCACACAACACTTACTCGCTTCCTAAAACAAGCAAAGTATTCAATCAAAACCATATCCAATCAATCCTTAATGAATTGGACTCTAAAACCCCAAAAACCAAAGGCTTTCTAAGGAAAAACGACTCTTTCGGATACTATGCCAAAAACTACCGTATTGATCAACCCCCATGAGTTATATGTACTATTTTTAGGACCCAAAACAATTGTCAAAAGTCTTAAATAATTTGAAATGCAAAATGGCCGTTTTCTTGCGTTATAAGCTACGTACTTTCCGAGTACCCGAAAAACTCGTTTCCAATCCCCACCACTTCCATAAATTAATAAAAAGGGATTAGAAAGTTAAAAACCAAGTTTAGAAATCAGAATCCAAAATTTCAACTCTCAGAGCTCGCCCTGGCGAGTTGATGGCGAGTGAAGGCAGAGAGTACTGGTCTTACTCGCCCTGGAGATCGCCCTGGCGTGTTGTCAGGACCTGTGACACTCGCCCTGGCGAGTAACAACTCGCTCAGCGAGTTGCACCTGTCATGACAGCACAAGACAGCAACTCACACCACCTTTTTCCACCCCAAGCCTAGTTTGATTCTATTAGTTCCCAACATCTTTTCAAGGCATAAAAGCAAACCATTTTCATAAGCAAGCAACACATTTCCGAAAGCATGTTGGTTGCTTCGAGTGCAAGTTATTTGATTTTCATTTCCAAAATCAAAACCAAACCCAAGCACAAGTTTTATTACGGGCCTTAACTGTCCGGTAATCATTTTCAAACATGTTTTCAAAGTACAAAGCGACACCACATGTCACAATAGTTTTAAACCATTTTGACCCCAAAACACTACCCAAAAACACTTAGGAAATATTTTCATAAACCTCAAAATATTTTTCATCGGATTTTCCAAAACAAAACCATACAACGCATTTCCCTTTCGCCCAAAGGTTCAAAGACAACTTTTCTTTTCAAAACCTTACAACATAACCTCATGTAATTGATCAATACATAAACCAACCAAAACCCTAACTTTTCTCATGAGATTCTCACAAACTCATGGAAAATTGAAATAACAAAGCCTACACATGCTTCTCTAGACCTCATGAACAACATTCATGGAACAAAAACCATGTAAAGTAACATTTTCTAACAAACCCTCATGAGAACATAAACCCAAAAACTCTTAAACTCTATAAGTCTACCAACCTAAGAGATGAGAAGAGAGGGTTACCTTTAGAAAGTGATTCTCTACAACTTTCCTCAAAGCTCCAAAGCTTGAAATGGAGTGAAATGGTGAAGAATGGAAAATTTGTGAAGGTTAAGGTTGAGTGATGGAGTCTACGTGAAAGAGAGAAAGAATGGAGTAAAGGTTGTGATTTTCCTAAGTGACCAAAGTCATGAACCTCCTTACTAATACATTAGCTCTTGCTAACTCATGGCCATTGGATCAAAAACACAATGCCAAGACAAAACCCTAGCCATTGGATCAAACCAAACCAAACCCACTTGAGATAAAACTCAACACCTCTTAGAAACACTCACACGTTCAGCTCTCGCGTGCCGCGACGAACGAAACTCACCAAAACAGAAAACCTACCGAAAGAACGTCTATCGTCTAACAATTCCAAAACTTATCGCCGAATCTTTTTCCGCGACTGTAATTTTCTTCCATACCTTGGAAAATTATTCTCAGAATATATCTTAACTCGCGCAGATATATGAAACTTCCATCCGAAACCTCACTTAAAACAGACGCAGTAAGATTTTCCATCCGCGGGTAAAATCCTACTCGTTTTTCCAAAAACAAGAATAATCCAAAACTCGTTATTCTAAGACCACAGAAATCTCCTCATACTTAAAAGAGGATCACGACCCGAAAGTCTGTGCCTTTCCAGCGCACGAGCACAAAACAAGCTCCGTTTCAGCAAAAATCTCATTAATGCGACGATACTCACAAAACCGCTTCACCAAAAACCCTAAACTCGTAGCCGACACTAGAGTTCCTTAGAAAAACTGTACAGTGAAATCTTGGGTCTTACAAATTTGGTAGTAATCAACTTTATTATATTAAATTAAATAAATAACTTTATCATATTAAAAGTAGATGAAATCAAATGAGTAAAAATAGGTGCCATTTGTCGTGACATACACTAATATCAATCAATATTATTTTCCATAAAAATAGGATTTAACCTTGGGAAAATAAGATCTATACTTGAAAAAAATATCTTAAAAACACTCATAAATAACACTTTTTTTAACAACACATTAAGGATATACTTGAAAAATATATAACATTTGAATTTGTGTTCTCCTTATTTTACAAGATGTGTGCTCATTAAAAAAATAAAGGCCGGCTTATAAATAGGTACCATTTGTTGTGGATTAAATTAATAATCATGAAAGATTTATTTTAATTAAAAATTGGTACAAATAATTAGTAATAGATATATATTTCCTTATTAATAGGGTTTGAAAATCAACAACATGGATATACTTTTTTTAATGTAAGCAATAAGGATATACTTGAAAAATATATAACAACTGAATTTGTGGATTTTTTTTACAAGATATGCGTCCAATAAAATAAAATAAGTAAATATTGCCTAAAAAATTTGTGTTATTTAAGTTCATGTTATACTGAATTTGTGATTTATAATTTTTGGGTCTTGCTAACAGGTGCCCTTAAGGCACATGTTAAGAATCTAAAAAGTAAAAACATATTTTAAAAATATCTTTGACCGTGCATCGCACGGGTCAAAGGCTAGTAATATTATAAATGATAGGAAAATGATTTTTTTTCAAAAAATTATTAATTTACCTAATAATTTAATAATCTAATGTACCGATACAATAAAATTTGTCCCATGTACCATAAAATTTGCCTTTCAATTATTCTTTTTTTTTGGTATAAAATAACAATGCTTAGTTTTCAAATTTTTTTTTTTATAACAAACTAGCTACAAATTACACAGGGGAGTGGGAGCCTATATCTTTTTTAAATTTTCTCATTTCACTCCCATGATTCTTTCCCCCCATTTCCGTTTTTACCCCTGTAAAAGTCAACTTTGGAATTTATGTTCCGATATTTTGTGAACTCTAATTTTGGTTTGAAAAACCTTTTCCGAAGTACTATTTCGGGTTTTAGTTTCTGAAGTTGGACGTTATAGAGTTGAAACCAGCTCACTTCCTCTTATTCATGTCAACACTCAATTTCTGCTTCTCTTTGGAACCAAAACGGTTTTTCTTCATTTGTGGCTCAATCTCAAGTTTTGGAGGTTATCCAACGGAAACAACACTCATTGATGCATTAACATAAGGTAAATTTTGATTCTAACCGATTAGATTTTGTTATTTTAGCTTAGAATAGACTGTCATTACCTAGGTTTTTGAAATTTCTGACAGCTATTTTAATTTGTTCGGAAAATAAGGTGCAAATTGAGTTCGGAAAATACGTTCCGAAATATAACTTCGTTGAAATTTTCATGTCTTTCCTGCTGCACTGCTACTGCATAATTTCTTTTTTGGTCCAATTTAAGAAGATTAAATGTTTTGATTTGCTTAATGCTTATTGCTTATAGGTTATTGATTATAGCTCATTGATTATAGGTTGTTGCTTATTTCTTATTGATTAATGCTTATTTCTTATGACTTGTATTTGATATGGATTTTAATTTGTTGTAGTTATGGATCATAAATCTAGACAAGTGGTGCTTAGTTTATGTGTCCATGAAGTTGTGGTCGAAGCTGATCCTGTCAATTGTCATCCACCGGCAGTTGAAATTTGTCCTCCTCCTCCCCTCTTCCTCTCGGTCCTCCGACAATACAATTTGATACTAGTTCGAGTTTTTTTACGGACCAAGCGTTTGAGACTCGAGATGCTTTACTCAAGTGGGTTCGCGACGTAGCTGCTGGGTTAAGGTTTGCAGTTGTCATTGTAAACTCAGACTATGGTGATGTAAAGAGGAAGCAGAAGCTGGTTTTGGGTTGTGACACTAGTGCAGAAAACACTTTTTACTACTGTCCAAATGCACCTTTTACATCTGGCTCCGGTCAGTCATAAACGCACGAGTCATAGTAAGTTGGACACTTTTTACTACTGGCTCCGTCAGATGTAAAAGGTGCACGTTTTACATCTGATTCTTATTTGTGCAGATGTGAAAACCATTTATTTCAATTATTTTTTTAAAATTAAATTGGACTTTTTACATCTGGCCAAGTTTTCCACAGATGTAAAATCATCACATTTTTTTAAAAAAAAAAATCCGGCATTTTTGTTTTTAGAATCAAACTCGCAGGTCAGCATCCAAAACATAATTTACATATATAAACATAACTTGACAACATACACCATCCAAAATTAAAATAAAGAACATGACAACATATACTACAAATTTCACAGCATTCAACATCCAAATTAAGATTAATAGTAATGTCATTAATACAAATACAATAATTCAACATCCAAAATTAAAATCAAAACAATTCACCACACAATAACTTCACACAAACCTAGCTCTCTTCCTAAATCAAGATAGTTCACCATACTAACATGGCTAAATCGTCAAAGTCTAATGCTTACTAAATTCAAAGCACAATTCAAGACTAAAGGCAACAAGTGGATGATCACTTATAAAAGATAAAATAACAAAGTTTTAATAGGCAGGAAGTGGATGATCACTTATAAAAGATAAAATATGTTGTCCAGCAGCAACCATTGAGAAATTTGGCAACAGAAAGCCAGAATGGCATGTATTTCACACTCTTTGTTTTAATAACCATTGCCTGTTCATTATATATTACAAAACATCAAATTGAAGAAAAAATATTCTATCAAACACAATAAGCTTGATATATATAAACTAATGGGATATAAGTTATTACTTACCATGACAGTTAGAGGAGAAACATACATTGCTATGTTGAACATATCACAGAGAATACCAACAATTAATGACCTTTTGGTAGTGCCATGTAAGTGCTAACATTGTTAAAAGAACAATGTCAGCAAATAAAATTGCCTCAACCAGAATATATAGTCCCACCTTTTTCTGAAATTAAAGTAAAAAGAGCAGTGGTGAGAACCAGAATTGAAATGAAGTTTGTTCATAAAAGTTACAATGTATTTTAAAACGAGATGTACCCTTCCCGCTTTCTTTGCATAGACAATAAAGATGGTAAGATAGACGAACTCGAAAACAAGGCCAATACCATAGAAGACCCAAAATGCACAATTCAAGACAGTAGCTAAGTATGGATCAGTCTTGAACTCTTCCACATCCTTCTTCTTTGTAATTTTATAAAAAGTTGGACTGCCATTAATACCAAACCAATCAATAGTTAGCAGATTATCAAATTTTAAAATATCCAATCCTAAAATAGAAAGCTTTCATTTAATCTTGCTTCTTTGATTAATACACACTATGTTATGTATCTCTTAGTCTTATGTATAGTTTTAGGAGTGAATATATAATAGCTATAAATTCAGTTTCAAATACTTTTGTATCATAATCATCATAGTCTAAAGATGTGTGAAGAATAATGTTATGCATATCATTAGGATTTACACTATATTGCACTATTAGTTCAAACCAATTGCATTGACATGTAATGAAAATATACTATTTTGCAAAATCACTTCAATTTTTTAAGTGTAACTGAACTTGATGATATGCATCACATGTAATCATAACACATAGGAGTACTAAGTTATGGATAGATACTTTCAGGTTCCTTCTTCGATAGCCTCATAACCCTATGACCATAGAAGCACATCATTAACCATGCCACAATCACAGAAACAACAGAGGTAAGTGTCCAATCATCATACACCACACCTCATTAATCTAGATGAAATTTCTTTTGTACATTAACATGAGAGTAGAAAATTGAAGTTTCAAAATTAATTTGGTTAAAATGAAATGTCATGAAAGTCAAGCATAGAAATTTGAGATACCTTCTGCACAAGAAATGGTTGGTAGACATACACATACCCAGTACATGAAATAATTTTTCAAAAATGCAATTGAATATGTTGGATATTTTGTGTTGGCTGCATTTTGGTAAAACAAATAGTTAAGCAGGATGTGGTATGAAACGTTACAACATTAGATCCTGACAGCTGTACGCCAGCTAGCGTATCTTTTGTGCACACATTTTATTTTAAGAGAAGATCTTTTCTCTTTATTCAGTCCTTGTGTGTGCATTAAGGAAGGTTTTATTTTCTAAACAGATCTTTTGTTTAAAGATTGTTTTAGAAATTATTGTGAAGATTTGTTTTAAAAAACATATCAAATCTTTTAAAGATATGGTTTTATTTTATATTTGTGAGCTGGATATATTTCTGGAAAGAATCTCTTGGAGCCCAAGTTATCAGCTATATAAGGAAGACTCAAGACCTAGTTTTCCTCACCGAAACCAATGTATTAAAATGTAGACTTTTAGGGTTTCGTGTCTATGTAAGCCTTGTGCTTTAGATTTGTGCGCCTTTCTTGTATCGATTGATGCAAGCTTAGGACATAGGTTATTGTAATCTGCTTCCAAACCTTTAGGTAAGAAGCTAGAGTAGTTTGCACTCCAAAACCTTTAGGTACGGAGTATAGAAGCTTTTGGTATACTCGCATGAGTATAGTTTTCTTGAAGAGTGTCTTCACACATGTTTTATGTACCCCAACCTTTGATAGATTGGTCAGAACCCTTGTTGGGATTACAAGGAAGAGGAAGTGAGATGGTGCATCTCAGATCTAGGCTAAGACCCTAGGTTGTAAACAATAGGGGAGTTGCTAGATGGGAAGGGCATAAACTTGAGGGTTTTGTCATCAGTCTAGGGCTATTGATTATTGGTTACATTCCTGGATTGGTATCCCCCAGATTAGGTTGCTGTTTGCGCTGAACTGGGTTAACAAACCTCTGTGTGTTGTTTATCTTCTTGCTGTTTACTGTTGATACTATTGTCCATTGTGTTTTAACGTTGGCACGATGTTGGAACATCATATACCACATCTATGACCAGCGTGCCAGAATTTCAATTGGTATCAGAGCAGGCATCCTGTTCTGTTTCTGGGTGAGATCCATGGAAGATACTTTCTGGCATTATGGACAAGGAAGAAGAAGATGTGCTTGTTGCTCCGATACTGTTCTTGTTGTATGCTGAAGTTGAGGGGGAGCATACGTTTTGATATTGAGGGGGAGTATTGTGTGAGGCTGAGTGTGTTCAAATCCGTTGCTGCATGTCTCTGATGCTGGGAGCAAAGTATTTCTCGCCTGATGTAACTATCCGAGAAATTATTTTGCTGGTTGTGTGTGCAAGACGTTCTTCGCCTGATGTAACTATCCGAATTACAACTTGCTTGCAAAGTATTTCTTTACTTGATGTAACTATCTGAAGAAGTAGTTTGTTGTGGCTGTCTGCAAAATAATATTCGCTTGATGTAACTATCCGAATTGTTCTTCACTTGATGTAACTATCTGAAGAACTATTTTGCTAATGCCGTGCGTAAAGTAATTTTCACTTGAACTATCTGAAAATTTACTTTGCCACTTTGAGTTCCTTCTCCACTGCGTATCCATGAAGACCTGAAGGAAAGATCACAACTGGTTTCCCACGAAGAGGTTTTAGCCAAAATTTGCCAAAGGGGGAGATTGTTGGATATTTTGTGTTGGCTGCATTTTGGTAAAACAAATAGTTAAGCAGGATGTGGTATGAAACGTTACAACATTAGATCCTGACAGCTGTACGCCAGCTAGCGTATCTTTTGTGCACACATTTTATTTTAAGAGAAGATCTTTTCTCTTTATTCAGTCCTTGTGTGTGCATTAAGGAAGGTTTTATTTTCTAAACAGATCTTTTGTTTAAAGATTGTTTTAGAAATTATTGTGAAGATTTGTTTTAAAAAACATATCAAATCTTTTAAAGATATGGTTTTATTTTATATTTGTGAGCTGGATATATTTCTGGAAAGAATCTCTTGGAGCCCAAGTTATCAGCTATATAAGGAAGACTCAAGACCTAGTTTTCCTCACCGAAACCAATGTATTAAAATGTAGACTTTTAGGGTTTCGTGTCTATGTAAGCCTTGTGCTTTAGATTTGTGCGCCTTTCTTGTATCGATTGATGCAAGCTTAGGACATAGGTTATTGTAATCTGCTTCCAAACCTTTAGGTAAGAAGCTAGAGTAGTTTGCACTCCAAAACCTTTAGGTACGGAGTATAGAAGCTTTTGGTATACTCGCATGAGTATAGTTTTCTTGAAGAGTGTCTTCACACATGTTTTATGTACCCCAACCTTTGATAGATTGGTCAGAACCCTTGTTGGGATTACAAGGAAGAGGAAGTGAGATGGTGCATCTCAGATCTAGGCTAAGACCCTAGGTTGTAAACAATAGGGGAGTTGCTAGATGGGAAGGGCATAAACTTGAGGGTTTTGTCATCAGTCTAGGGCTATTGATTATTGGTTACATTCCTGGATTGGTATCCCCCAGATTAGGTTGCTGTTTGCGCTGAACTGGGTTAACAAACCTCTGTGTGTTGTTTATCTTCTTGCTGTTTACTGTTGATACTATTGTCCATTGTGTTTTAACGTTGGCACGATGTTGGAACATCATATACCACATCTATGACCAGCGTGCCAGAATTTCAGAATATACCTAAAATACTCTTTATTTACAGCTTGGGTACTGTTTGAGGATAACTTAAGTATAATTTGTCCAAAAACTATAAACCTTCTCTACCTGTGACATTAGAGCACAATGGCATGAGGTATTATAAATACAAATCTTTGCCACCTCTCAAGAAATAGCAAGGGTTGTAATAATGAGGGTAAAACTAAAATGTGGAACATTTGTGACTGTTTTTGCAGAAATGGTTGAGAAATAAATAATAAGATTGACATTGTTAAAGTGCAATCTTCATAGACATGCTTAGATCTTATGATATTACTATTATTGAACAGTTTGCACAATACAGTTTCTTAGTAAGATCATGTTTGTATAAAATTTCAATTTCTTCTAAATGTGCATTTTAAGAATCTATATTAAGGTAGTTGTGCCCTAGATTTATTAATAATCTAACAAGTTATCTGTGCAAGATATATTAAAACATGTGAACGAACGACTGCATTTGAACAAAGAATAACAAAAACAACCTTGTTTTTATTAAAGTCAATCTGATCGACTAATCCTACAAAAACAACTGTAATTTTATAACAAACATAAATATTCAAATAATGCAATCAAATCAACTAATCCTAATCAAAACGCGCCACAAACAGATCAGGGGATTTAATTCACAACAATATAACCAATTCAATAACCTAAATTCATTTCTAGGTTTCAATAACAAAGACTACAACAAATTAATCTAATGATTCGGATTCAGAATTCTGAGTACCGGAATCATCCTCCTGCTCCGACGAAGTTGAAGCCGCTTCTTGCTCCTTAGCAACCAAATCAGCGAAAAGCTCCAGTGCTTCCACAGCTCTCTTCCTAGCTCCAACCGCAATCATAGCTCGTCTCTCAGCATCCAACCGAATCGCAGTAGCCGCTCTAGTCAAAGTATTAGCAGAAATCTGAGCAGCAGCAGCGAGTACCTTGTTTGCATGAAAATCGATAGTTATCACCATGAGAAGGTTAACATGAAATAATCTATTTCAAGCTTAGAATTCATTATAAAGACTTATTAACTGAATTCATGAATAAGTATAAGTAAAAAACAACATGAAACACAGTACCATAAGTAAATCATTAATTACGGTTACCTACCCTATATATTAATATGAAAAATTTGGTGTTAGTTTTAGATAATAAAATACCTCAATTCTGATGCTCTTGACAAATGAAGAACAAAAGGAATTACCAAATCAAAACAGAAATATGCAGCACCAAATTAGAATGGAAATACACCTAATGACCTTGTTAGAACCAAAATATGATTCTGTCACAGTATCAGTACAGTGAAAGATACACTAATGAGACTAATGAGTAATGACCTTAAGAATATACCTCATATGGGTCTTCCCCACACATATTTGAACCAATTCAGACATGATATTCATTGTGGGAGCTACCCTATTGTCTCTCTAAAAACTGGATTTGCAATTATATCTGGTCTTGGTGACCATTAACATATCTATTAAATGAATTTCAATGCGAAGAATATTATGATTTGGTTTAAAAATAAATTCATGTAGCAACAAACCTTCCATGTTAGCAGAAACCAACCATATATAGTTGATGAAGCAACAAAAACAACTTTCTCAAAATGAAAATCGAAGCACACAACTTTCTCTCCATTTAATAATTATGTAGTAAATAACCTCGAATCCAAATAATAATAACTCACTATAATAAACCATCTCAAAATGACCATGAACCCTAACCCCCAAATCTCACATGTAAACAACACCTAAACTCTTCAACATTAAAAATAAAAAAAAAACCCAAAAAGTAAGAATATAAACAGATCAACAGAGTTCCAAGAACATAATTTTAAGAATAGAATCAGTACCTGTTTACGTTTCAGCCAGAGGGAGAGGAAACGAGAGAGATGAGCGAGTTCGACAGTGATGATAGAGTTCGAGAGAGATGAAGGCGTCGTTCCTTTTCCGTCTAGGGTTCGCGATGGAGTTCAAGTGAGGGAAGAGATCGATTGAGAGGGAAGATCGAGTGAAGTGAGAACGATGGTGTGAGTGAAGAGATCGAGTGAGAGATCGATGGTGATTGGTGAGGCTAGGGTTCGTGTGAGAGCGAGATAGCGCGGGATTCCGTGAACAAACTGTGGGAAGATCGATTCCGTCTGTGAGCAGCGATTTGTGAGAGTGAGATCGATGGTGATTTGTGAGATCGATTCCGTGAACAAATGGTGATTGGTGAGGCTAGGGTTCGTGAAAGAGGCTGAGAGCGATGGAAATTGCTTTGTTGTTTTTTTTTGTAAGGCTTTTCTGTACGACGTTAACGCGTAAAAGAAACTAAGAAAATAAAAATAAAATAAATTGTAAGACTTTTTACTACTGAGGATAATATGGTCAGATGTAAAATTATTTTAGACAGTTTTCACAATAATTACGGGACTGCCACCGTGTTAATTTTTGCATCTGAGATATTATGGCTAGATGTAAAATGTTATGTTTATTTATTTTTTACTACTGGGAAAATTGAAATCAGTTGTAAAACGTATTCCATATATTTTTTCACATCTAGTATCTTTTCCGCAGATGTAAAAGTCTTATTAATAAGTGATATTTGTACTAGTGTGAAAGGGGAGGTGCTTACAAAAGAACAAGTAAGAAGATCAAGTTTGAAGAAACGGGAACGAGAAAATGCAGATGCCCGTTTAAGCTTCGTGGTTATTTTGATAACACAACCAAGGACTGGCATCTTAGTGTTGTGAAGGGCATACACAACCATGAGTTTGATAAACAATTAGATGGACATCTAGTTCAGGGGCGGTTAAAACCGGAAGAGCTGAAGTTGGTTGCCGAATTGACAAGCTATTTGGTCCCCCCTAGGAATATAATGTCTACATTGAAGGAGATAGCTCTGGATAATGTGACCAATAAGAAACAAATTTACAATGCACGTCATAGATTGAGAAAGAAAGAAAGAAAGAAAGAAAGGGGTCCGAGGAATGAAATACAACCTTTGTTTCATTGTTTGGAGCAAAAGCAATATGTCTTCAAATTTAGGTTTGATGATGATTCTACGACTGTGAAGGATATATTCTTTGTGCATCCTACCTCTGTGGCGCTTTTTAATATATTCCTTATTGTTTTGTTGATGGACTCGACGTACAAAACAAACCGGTATGGTAGGCCGTTGTTTGAGATGGTGGGTGCGACGTCGACCGACTTCACATTCAATGTTGCATTTGCCTTCCTGTCTAATGAGAAATAGGAGAATTTTACATGGGCACTACAACATTGTCGGAACCTTTTGAGGAGTGAGGGCCTAGGACCGAAAGTAGCGGTGGCGAATAGGGATGTCGGACTTATGAATGTGGTTGGTAATGTATTTCCAGAAGCAACATCATTGGTTTGTCGCTACCATGTTATAAAAAATGTGAACCCAAAGGCTAAGACCCTGTATAAAGTACGTGATGGAGATGAAATGAGCCACATGGAAGTCGTTGACATGGTGACAAAAAGCTTTGTGGTTGTGTAGGACGCGCCAACAAAGGAGTCTTATGCTCAGACTGTTGTGGAGTTCATAAAAGTTTGTGATAAATGGCCACTTTTTCATACCTATGTTCAAAAAATTGTTCTGGACACCGACGAAACAAAAGTGGCGAAAGCGTGGACAAATGAGATTATCCATTTTGGGAAAACTACCACCAACAGGGCTAAGTCGGTGCACGGTGTCTTAAAAAAATATTTGCCAGACGGTAACAGTGATTTCATGAAGGTTTGGGAGACGTGTGAAAAAATGTTGGGGAATCAGTTCAGTGACATAAAAACTAGTTTTGGTCAGAGCTTGTCTGTTAAAGAACATAGGTATGATGAGCACAATCAGTTTCTGTACCCCTTGCTCAAGTTTAAAAATTTCTTGCAAAGCGTTGGACTTTATTTTCCATGAGGCAAAAAGAGTAGTGGATTGTGGTTCGGATCCGAAAAAATGTGTATGCATCATTAGAAAATCATATGCCTTGTGTGTGTGTTATTGCCAAGAAGATTCGCAGCAGGCGTCCGATAAGACTTGATGAGGTCAACATGCAATGGAAGAAGTTGTCGATCGAGAACGGTGAATTTGAAGATGATGGTGACGAAGAAGTTTATGATTATGCGTGCACGGCTGAGTTTGAAGCAATTAAGGTTTGTTTATAAATTTTTTTAAGACGTGTCGTTGAATACTATTTATTTTTATAATCCTTTTTTTTTTGTTCTTAGGAACGCTTGAAGAGTGTTGACGTGAGCATGAAAGCCGAAATTAGAGACAAACTTCGACAAATTGCTTTTTCGGAAACGACTACGTTGACAAGTTCTACCGTTATAAAAAAACAACTGTGGTAAGAAGAAGTTTAGCTGTCGTTGGAAGTTCGACAACACGAGAAAAGTCGTATTGGGAGCACGTTGATGAGCAATTTCCGGATTGTCATGTCTCACAGTTCAAGGCTGCAAGTTCTTCTCGAAAAGGAGCGAGAATTGGTAAATGGATTCCAACCCAAAACTCTCAAGTTACTAATCCATTGATCAAACATATGTCTTAATTCATGCAACCATACATTGATGATATTATCGACATTGAGGGTGACGGCTATTGCGGTTATCGCGTTGTTCCATTGCATGAAGGTGGAAATCAAGAGGATTATCACTTGGTTAAGCTTAACATGACTAGAGAGATTAAATTGCTCCGAAAGTTGTATGAGAAGGTATTTGCCGGTAAGGAGCTTGTTAACTACATTATAAATGTGTTAGTTCGGAGTGGTAAAAGTACTAAACGCGGTGTAGCTCCTTTGGACAAGTGGTTAACTTTTCCGGACATGGGTCATGTGGTTACGACTTACTACAACCGGGTTGTCGTCGAGTTGACATCACCCATTAACGGAGTTAGTGAGACTTTTTTTCCTCTGCGATCAAGTCCACCAAAAGATCCCTCGTCACAGCTTTTGGTTATAGGATTGATTCCAAATCATTTTGTTTATGTTAAGTTGAAGTCTGATGCTCCTATACCAAAGACGTCGGAAACGTGGATGCAATATTTTTTGA
This sequence comes from Trifolium repens, assembly GCA_030408175.1. NCBI lineage: Eukaryota > Viridiplantae > Streptophyta > Magnoliopsida > Fabales > Fabaceae > Trifolium > Trifolium repens. The sequence goes on along the minus strand of CP125845.1, from coordinate 20,781,307 downwards.
TCAGGCTATGGAATGAGAGTATACTTTTATGGATAGACAGACACATTTTGAAGAGATGATGGACATTGAGAGAGCAGCTGTTGTGAAAAAGACAAAAGTGAAAAAAATTGTCGGAGTTGGTTCTAGCATTAACAATCCATTGACGTGCTCCGATGATAGTGATTGATCGTGTAGTTTCAGCAACATCTTTGCTTTGTTTTGTACTTATGTTTGCTTAATGACATGTTCTTTTTATGGATAAAGTTACGAACTCGTTGATGTAATTTGAATGCGGACTTGTAATTTGAATGCGGACCTGTAATTTTGGAACTTTTATGTAATTCGTAATCTTTATATAGTTTTGGGGTAAGTACCGTAATCTAAATTATGTAATGTTTGTTATGTATTCGAATTATATCATGTAATTGAATACATATATTTTGGATATGTTTGATTGCCTGGCTGAAATTTGATTGTCGTTGAATGCAAATTACAGGTACATTATCAAGCTGTAAAAAAATTACAGGTTTTGTATGTGTTTCAGGTCTACCTGCACTATGTTAACTGGTATTTCGGAATCTGCATTCAGAAATATGTTTATGTAATGATATTATTCGGATTCTATATTCCGATATAGTTGTTTCGGAAAATGCGTTCCGAAAAACCACTTAACACAATGGAGGAAGTCCTGAAACACATACATGACCTGTGATTAACATGTTTTAACTGATAAAAACTAGTGACAAAGTGAAATACATAACAAACAATCTAAATGGCATTACATAATTGCTTGGAAGTAAACACAAAAGTAAAAGCACTGGATTCATTTAAACAATCCAGAGGAGATTACAGACATATAGTAGCCATTTAGTGATGACAATGGCTACAATTGTTCAACAAAAGCAAATTAGAAAACACATAAACAAACACTGCAAACAGAATACATTGAAAAACATAAACAAACATTGCATAACGATTACATTGAAAGATCATGATAGTCTTGAAGCTTCCTTGAAACATATGCCTCAATATGGTTTGTAAACATGGCATTGACGGCTAACTGTTGTTTCATTAATCAACTCAAATTTGAACCGAATAATGCCTCCTCTTTTAAATTGTTGGCTGCTTGAAAATTCATCTCAATTGTAGCCTAGCTTAAGGCGATGCGTGTCAGCAAAGTTCAAAACCCCAAAAGTCATTGTCACCCCATTATCTCCACAAAGGTTAACGGATTGGGAATCGAAGTGTTGAAGAAACTCAGCAAAATCAACATGTAGTGCCTGAAAGAAGAAAAACAAAGTATTAGACAGCATAATATGGTAAAACTAAAAGGGTTAGAACATGAACAAAGTTAAAGGACGGACTAATTTAGGCATATCAACTCTATTTGGAGTGAGTTCGAATTCAAAAAAAGGTTGTTTTGTTTGGTGCAAAACTCCGGCTATGGAATGATGGAATTGTAGTTGCATTGGACAATTTTTTGAAAGATTTCAATCCAAAGAGATCATGACCAAAGTAATGTAAAACAACTTCAACATCATCCGGTAACTTATGAATTTTTTTTGAAACTCTCCCATCCTTCGTTCAATAGAAGAGGATTGTCATAGTTCTTGTTGAACTTGAGTTTGTGGTGATCTTTGTCATTTTTCATCACTTTCCAAGTCTTGCCAAGATAATACCTATGCCTTGTCACAAAGTTAGTTTCAATCTCAGCATGACCCTATAATAATTAGCAAGAAAATTGTTAGGAACAATAATGAGATACTATGATTTTTAAGACATAGTATAAAACTTACTTGATGAGATAAACGAACAATTGAAAGAGTGTCAATTTTAGGTAGTGCTTTGACTGTTGTGGAAGAGGATGTCATGGTAAACAATAAGCAAAACCTTTGTGTTTCTTTTAACTTAAGTGTTTGTGCCACTTGAAGGATATATATAGAACTCATGAATTAATAACCCAACATGTGTATTTCTTTGTATGTCATGAATATTAAAAATTAAATCTATAGGCATGAGAATAATTTGTGAGAATCAAATAAAGTTGGGCATGAGAATATTAAAGCTAGGCATGGGAATATTTTGTTAGAATCAATTGAAGTTGGGAATATTGTCCAATGAATATGGACAAAAGTGTTAAATCTAGGCATGGGAATATTGTGCTTTAACACATGAGTTTGCAGTTTGAATTGAGACACAAGCTGTCACAAGACAAAAAACTGTGCAAATGCAAACTTTGCATCAGTAAGCTCCTGTTTGTGTTTCAGATTTTCCTACATAAAGGTTGACTGATATTTCGGAAACTATATTCCGAAGCCATGCTTCGGAAAACACGTTCCGGATTTGTACCTTTTTTTTCCCGTTCACATTTTTACATATTATTATTATTATTATTCCCATTTTACTTTGTTATTATTATTGTTAATACTATTATTATTACTATTATTATTCAACGTTCGCGATTCTACCGACAATTTAAACGGTTAGGATTACACACACACGTTATGTGAAGGAGAACGCTTTCAAACTTATTTAAATAGACTCGTACCATTCAAGTTTCATGGCACAACACATGTAAAATGGATATCTCACTAGCATACTGGAGAGACACTCACCTTGCTGCAGTTTACTTCAACGATGGAAAATCGAACATGTTTCGGATCTTCGTTGATGCAACTCTGGTTGATCTCAAACAACAGCTCAATGAAATTAATCGTTGTTGCAATAATCCGAACGATGACATAACGGTCACAAGTGTCGAGTATCGAAAGCCGTCAATGAGATCTGACAGGAGTGTAACTTTCAGCAACATGAAGCTTCGAAACAACGAGGATATATGTACTATGTTTTCAATTTACTCCAAATACAGCACAAAGGGACCTATCGAGTTAGATGCCAAACTGACCAGATCTGTTGATTCCATACTTGCGAGGTTGAATCGACCAGAAGATGGAGAAGGCACAATTAACTTAGGGGATCCATAGTGTTATTTTGATGTAACATTTTTATTTTGAATGTACTCGTCTTTAATTTCTGTGTAACGTTTTTATTTTTCATGTACTGGTCTTTATTTTCCGTGTAACGTATTTATTTTCCATGTAATGTATTTATTGTTGTGTAACGTGTTTATTTATAATGTAACGGGTTTATTATTAATTATTTAACGTCTTTATTTTTAATTAAACGTCTCTAATTGAACCGACACTTTGCATGGCAACGATTGCACCGACACTTTGAACGGCTCGGATTGCACCGACACATTGCATGATTACAATTGCAACGACACTTTGAACAGTTCGGATCGCACCGACACTTTGAACGGCTCGGATTGCACCGACACTTTACATGGCTATAAATAGGTGTATGTGTCCTCAAGCTCAATCCATATATTTTATATTTTTACAAACATGGATAATATGAGTGCTTCAGATCGTTATGTTGCCAACTACTTAGCAAAACGTTTTGATTTTCGTATCGAATCCAGGAACAACCAGAACGGGAATACATCGTGATAAAACAAACTAAGTGGACCCACCCCAAACTATTCTAACACAAATCCACTAATCAGAGGCGCAACCTATCGAATCCGCGAACGGACTCGAAACCAAATTACAAAAAATTATGAAGAGTGAAAGTGTGTAAGCAACAATAAGGATTTAAAAAGCGAATGGATCGACCGTCAACACGGTAACAGAATCCTAGTGCCAACTCCCTGAACAAAGCAGCAAGTAGTAAGCTCTTTCGTGCAACAATACTAGTGTGAAGGCAGTCAAGAACCACCAAACACAACGAGTTAGTAACCAGACCGTTACGGGTTAAAGAGCCAGACCCTTTCGGGTTTTAAAACATATAGAACCAAAACCCTTTCGGAATTTTGAAACACAACCACCGCAAAAGGTCGCCATCTAAAACCTCTCAATCCCTGAACAAAAAACAATAGCCCACCGGCGGCAAACAAACTGCAACCGACGAAACCTATATCTTGTGTAATTTTTTAAGATAGTGAGAATAAAGTGAATTTTTTTTATATAACTAACAATTATGATGAACCTATTTTTTTTTACTCAAACCAATTTTTTTCAAATTGATTCCTTCTTCTCAAATTAGCAAAGTTTCTTATAAAATGTCTCTTTAAAATGAACCCAAATCTTCCAAATAGACAAGTACACTGATGACAGGAATTTTTATAGTATTTTCAGTATTTATTTAGTAGTTAATTCAGGACTTTGAAGACCCAAATCAAGCAAAAACCTGAAGATATGAAGCTACTTGCAAAAGAAGACAAGAATACAAGTAAACACCAAAAAGAGAGCAAAAAGTGGATATACACAGCGTTGTCATATCGTGGCCACTGGCCACGATGGGAATAACTTAGCGCCCAAGGAAATCAGCGCGTATCTAATATATTTTTTAAACATATCCACTCCATCGTGGCACGATGAGATCCATCGTGGCCACGATGGTGAGCGAAGCCCATTATGGAAAACTATAAATAGAGCTCTCCTCCTTCACTTTTATTTATTTAGAAATTCAGCAACCTAGAGTACTATTAAGTATTCAAGGAGGAGGAGCAAGGAGGAAATAGGAGCTCTTTATGGAAAGAACTTTCCCCCTTCAACGGGAAAGGTAACTTCCTCACCAAGACATCTACATCATTGATATGCATAGTTTCTATTCTTGTAATATTTATTATGTAAATTAGTAGCTAGAAACCTTTAGGATAGGTGGAGAGATGAACTCCCCCATAAATGCTTGAGACATATATTCTGGTCAAAAAAGTCATAATATTTTATTATTTTGGAATTAATTGTTTTTTATTATTTACGCTTTAATTCCGTATTTCCAACGTTTGGCCTTATATTGGGGAAACGCTGTTAGGATTAGTCCCGAACAATAAATAATACAGCTCGCAACCGAGAGACGACAACATCTGACACTGCTAGTGCATGAGCTAGGAGAGACGGAAACATCAGACACTGTTAGCCCACGAGTTAGGAGAGACTGAAACGGCTGACACTAGGATGTCAGTGGCATAGGTTAATTGCACGATCATGACTATGTATAGGTTGACTCGATACGTTACGTTACGTAGGGTACGTGACAACATGGGATTAGGAAGTCGTGGGAGCGCTAGTTATAGGAAGTCAATAACAACTTATACGTATTTATGGTAGAATAATAATATTACCATTAAAGATCATTAATCGCCGAACAACTGGAAGTTACTGAAATAGTTGTATTATGCGCCATATATCAAGCATGATTAGGAGAGGGAATCGATCTATCTAACTTGCCTCACGCATCTGAATCACTATCTTTATTTTTCTGCACAAGCATTACGCTTATTTTCAAACAAAACCTTTTTCAAAAACCAAAGCGAATGCAAACTATTGAACTTAAATAAAGCTAGTAGCACTTGGCACGATCCCTGTGGATACGAACTCATATTAGACACCTAGAATGTGAATTATTACTCGACGACTGGCTGGTTCAATTGTCAAACCGTAGTCATATACCAAATACCAACCCCCCGGTTATAAACTTCTATAATTAATTGAATTAATTTTTTTTGAGAAAATAATTAATTGAATTAATTAATTAGCTTCTTAATTGATTTTCCTCAAGGGATGTCTCATGCCTACAACAATTTTATTGTGGATTCAAAGTTTATTGTAGAATTCTACCCATCTACGTCCACAGATTGTGAATAACAGAGTTGAAAGTGAGGTCAACGTACAGCAGATTTGAGAACATGGATAAGTAGTCATAGTGTATGTAGTCGTCCTACAAAACAGTAAATAAAGTTTTGATTAATAAATAAGATATCATAACACCAATTGAAAAAGTTTACACTCAGTAACATACCAATCTTGCCGCAAGTCTTTGTGCATGAGCGACAAGTTCGAGAGGTAGGTATATTCCTTTGAGCTTGGCGGCAACCAAACTAGGCAACTGCTCCTCTACGGCCCTTAAATATCAATCCAAGTGAAAGTTACAAATCCTTAGTTCGGTAGCGATCAAATCTTCTAACTTGCAACAACTGAGTAGAAATTTTATAACAATTTTTTGGAATTGAAAGAAAACATTGTGTATTGTGAGTGTTTCCAATACTGGAAAAAACACATCACAATACACTCATCATCTAACATAGCATTGGTTAAGGTAAGCCTAACCAGATTAACAAACAACCGATAAAACAAACAGTTTTTGAATCCAATTAAAGTGGAGAATTCAAATTTTTCCACACTTTTTCGAGACACGTAATTGTATATTAATAATCATAGGAGTAACAACAATTTACACTTAATTTTTACAACTATTTTTTATAATAGTATATTCTTTAAGTACTATAATTTAAATGGTTCGACTAAGGAGGACAAAATCAAAGGGTTTAATTTCGATCCACAATTTGTTTAAAAATGATTAAGTTGTGAACCATTTTCAACGAGTCGGGCTAGCCTGTCAGCAAATCAAAACGAATTATTATAAGTTGGCCCGGGTGCCGTCCGCATTAGCCCACGGTTTAAACGGTTGACCCGCATATTATTACAAAATAAAATTAAAAAAATTCACTTTTTAAAAATAAAAACTAAAATATTGTTATTATAAAAATCCATCTTTTTTAAAAGCTTAATAAAACTATTATTGTTAATAATTTTATGTCATAATATATAAATTGTAAGTAATAAATAAAAATAATAGTTTGTGACATTTTTATGAGTTTATTTATCTTCTTTATGTGTTGTTGTTGTCTTTTAGCACAATATCTATTGTTCTAATCTCATTGACAACAATAACTCAATTTTTATAATATTTTATGGAAAACTATCATCTTCTATTTCTTTTTTGTTTTTTAAAAAAACTACCTTATTATTACTAACAAAATTCTGTTGTTCGAATCTCATTGACAATGACAATAATAATCCAATTTTTATAGTAATATGAATCACTTTATAATCAACAACCAAAAGTTTATATTTGTTTTTTTATTAAAATTATCCAAAGCTATGATTATTGATAAGGTCACTTTGTTCCCCTTTCATTCCAAATTCCTATATAGTTTCAAAACATTGCTTCTGCAAATTGCATGTCTATTTTGACTTATTCATCAAATATAATTTGACTTATTCTTTGTATATAAATTATCCACCAAATCATCAAGATAAAATCCAAAAATGCTAGGGTTCAAAAACGCTTTATTTCTCTGTTCTTTCTCGACCAAAACGCAAAATGTGTGGGAGAAGCTATAGTTTAATGTGAATAGAAGTAAAATGTGTGAGAGAAATCTAATGGGCCAAAATATAAAATGGACTTTTTAAAATTTGCACACAAAAAAAAATTGCATCAAAGAGTACAATCCAATGATTTTTACACAGCGATTTTGGAGCGATTTAAATCGTTCAAAATCATTCCAAAACTATGATTTCATGCAACATTTTTACTTGTGATTCAATATGACCTAAAAACATAAAATCACGATTTAACCAACCTTGCTATCAAAGGACTGTGATTTGTGAATCAATCTTTATTAGGTGAAAATAAATCACTTTGTTTCATGTTTTAAACTTTGCTTATATTTCTCTTACAAAGATCTAATCCTTTTAGAAAAATCTGGGATTCTTGTTTTTTGAAATATCTGGGAATTAACATTGAGCAAGAAGAAGATGAAGTGGCGGGTGGAAAAATTGACTGGAGCTGAGAGATGAAGGGCACACATTTACTGTATAAAGCGGTGCACATGCAGTTTTAAAATTAAAATCAATCTTAACCATTGGTTTTAATCGGAGGATAAAATTTGTTCTTCTCATCTCTCATAATAACTAGTCCTCTAACTTGATATGCTATATATATACTTCACGAATCCCCTCCCTAAATAATTAGTCTAAAATAAAATATGTCCTAACCTAATTTAACATTTGATAAAAATAAAATTGAAGGTCTTGATATAATCCTAAAATAGATGACCCATTCACAAAACCTTTGTCTTTAACCGGACGCATTCTTCCTTGCAACACCCACCCCAACGGCCACGGCTGCTCCAAGTCCAACTGCAAAATGTTATGATAATAAAATCATTAAATAAAGAAACAAAAGGAGCTTAATAGATTGAACAACTTCAATATACAAAGTCAAAAGGAACATAATGAACAACTAACAAGTTAACCTGAAAAATAACTTACCTGAAACTGAAACAAACTTAACAGATTGATCTATGAGTCTTAGGTAGTGCTTGCGGGTTTTCCAAGCTTTAGTTTTTTGAATGCTTAAATGAGGGTGCTCAGCAGCAGTTAGAATTCGGCGAAATATATTTTCGCGATCCCCTAACTTCAAACTGATTGGCTTGGGAGCCTCTAGTCTCATATTCAGGCCAACCTACAAAAAATAGTGGCATGTCAATAGTTGATGCAGTAAAGTATTTGCTTGAAAATTTCTTGGCATCAAGAAAGAACATATGCCATGATTATATATGCCGTGGAACACATCAGTATACAATATTGTTTACTGACAAGTTGTTCTAACACTCGGTTATACCGATAAATGAAAAAGATAACAGTGTGTTTTCACTTTCTGCCTTAGTTTGCGAGTCTGTAGAAAAATTTGACAAATATAAGTCCCCGTTTACTTTGGGAAAATATTGTCTCCGAAAATTTATGTTAGTTTTACTTTAACAAACCAAAAATAGACTCTTAATAGTGAAAAATTGTGTTGCATTTCTGGAAACAATGAAATTTATATTCATTATTTTTAGAAATACATTATCTCTTGCTAGCATTTTATCTTATCTCCCTCCAAATCACTGCACAAGTCTTTCATCTGCTTATTAGCAAGTTAAAATGAACACATTCTAGAATATGAAAACAAAACAAAACATTCACAAAGTAAATGGACCTTCGAAATATAATCAGATTAAATGCAAACGGAGTCATAAAATAAAATGAACTCCAACAATATCATGTTTCTAGCTACAATCTGCTACTAACATATTATTGAACCATATACCAGACAGAAAACAAACCTATATTAAAATGCACATGAAAGTGAAGGTGTTTGTAAATTGTAATAAGAGTGAAAGTTGTCAAATTAACAAAGCTTATTGGAGCAATCAAAGTTAACAAATCAAACATAGATTGCCGAAAAAAATAAATCAAAGATAGTAGTAGAACTGATTCAAAGTTCTGCTTGAAACGTGTATAGCAATATTTTTATTAATGAGGCATAACGCCTTATCTTCGTTTATAGCTTGAAACTGCCATTCAAAGATGACATGACACACAATAAATGTGCAAAAATGTCACAAATCCAAAACATCACAATATACAAAAAGTAAAATGAGAAAAAATTAAACTAGCTTTGAATCTTCTTAATCAAATGTCAATTTGAAGTGCAAAGCATACATACACACAGAGTACTACGTGCTATATAATTATTGCTAATCAGAAAGTTTGGATGAAATCATAATTCCAAGATGTGTCATTCAGCACATTTAATATCTATTTATCTAACCCACACAACAATTGTGTACAGAAATATGCATGTATAATTATGTATGTGAAAACTGAATATTATTATATTTCAAGTTATAAATAATACAATCACTAATATGTTTATATAGGCTATTCTAACCTAATGGGCTCATGGGCCGAATACATATTACTAATAGAAATAAAAGATTGCTTCTAATAATAAAATATTTACTATTTATTTACAATACTCCCCCTCAAGCTGGTGAATGAATATCGATCATTCCTAGCTTGGAAACAATTCTTTCAAAGTTATTGCTGTTCAGCCCCTTAGTTAGAAGATCTGCAAGGTTGCCTTGGGAAGAGACATATGGAGTGCAAATTAGACCACTATCCAATTTTTCTTTGATGAAGTGTCTGTCAACTTCTATATGTTTGGTCCTATCATGCTGCACTGGATTATGGGCTATGCTAATAGCAGATTTATTATCACAATAGAGTTTCATCGGTTCATCACTCTTTATCCTCAAGTCTTCCAAGATGCTTTTCAGCCATAGTAATTCACATATTCCTTGTGCCATTGACCTGAACTCTGCTTCAGCACTAGATCTGGATACCACACTTTGTTTTTTACTCTTCCAAGTCACAAGATTCCCACCTAAGAAAGTGCAATATCATGTAGTTGATCTTCTGTCCACAATTGACCCGGCATAGTCAGCATCAGTATATGCTTCAAGTCCCACACTTCCATTTCGTTCGAACAAAATCCCTCTACCTGGGTTCCTTTCAAATATTGAACAATTCGGAGTGCAGCTTGTAAATGAATCTCCTTTGGTTGGTGCATGAATTGACTCACAAAGCTTACAGCAAAAGCAACATCCGGTCTAGTATGTGATAGGTATATAAGTTTGCCGACCAACCTTTGATTCATTTCCTTATTAACCGCAATATCTTCTTCTGCATTCCCCAACTTTACATTTGGATCAATTGGTGTACATGCAGGCTTGCATGCTGTCTTGTCAGTCTCTTGCAAAAGATCAGTAATGTATTTCTGTTGGGATATGAAAATCCCTTTCCTAGAATGAGCCACTTCTATTCCTAGAAAATACTTCAATTTTCCCAAGGTCTTAATCTCAAATTCTTTGGCTAAGTGTTGAGCTAACATTTGTTGCTCTTCTTCATCATCACCTGTTACTATAATGTCGTCCACATACACCAATAACACCGTGACTCCCCCTGACTCAGAGTGTTTGACAAATAAAGTATGGTCTCCTTGACTTTGTTTGAAGCCCAAACCAACCATTACTTTAGTGAACCTTCCAAACCAAGCTCGTAGTGATTGCTTTAACCCATATAAAGCCTTTTTTAACCTGCACACGGCATTGGCAGTCATATCTTCACGATATCCAGGGGGTACATCCATGTAGATCTCTTCTTCACGTTCTCCATGAAGGAAGGCATTTTTTACATCAAATTGCTGCAAGTTCCAATTGTAATTAGCTGCTAAAGATAATATCACCCTAACAGTATTCATTTTTGCAACCGGAGCAAATGTCCCTGAGTAATCTACTCCATAAGTCTGAGTGAACCCTTTGGCTACCAATCTTGCCTTGTACCTCTCAATAGATCCATCAGCCTTGTATTTTATTGTGTACACCCATTTGCACCCTACAGGTTTCTTTCCAGTTGGTAGAGAAACCAATTCCCAAGTATTGTTCTTATCAAGTGCCTCCATTTTCAAATCCATGGCTTGTTTCCATTTCCTGTCAGACAATGCCTCAGATAAGGAGGTAGGTATTGTGGTAGTGTTTAGATTTGTGAGGAAGGCTTTATGAGTAGGTGATAACTGTTCAAAGCATAGGTAATTGGATAGAGGGTAAAGTGGCTTGTTGGTGCAGGTTCTAGTATCTTTCCTATGGGCGATTGGGAGATGTGAGTCTTTAGACTGTATTGGTGTTACTTCTCTGGATTTTGGTTTTTTATATTTTATCGTGTTGGATTCTGGTTCCTTAGCATGAGAAAATTCAGAAATTGAATCACTAGAGTTTGAAGGGTCAAGGAAGGTTACCTCATGTAATGTTGGATCGGACTCATGGATATGAATAGATTCAGGAATGATATTTTTTTTCCTTGTGTACACTAAATTTTTCCCATATCTCACATCAACACCAACATTTCCATCTTTTTCAGACTCTATTTCAGTCTCAACATTGTCAACTTTAGTTTCAACATTTTCAGGACCAATTTCAGTCTCAACATCTGGTCCGAGATTAAGGTCAGGAAGTACAAGAGACTCATCTTCCTTACTTGTGTTCTCCCCCTGAAGATGAGTTTGAACGAAATAACTTTCTTGTTCATGAAAGGTGACATCTCGAGAGACAAAGAATTTATGAGACGGTGGATGATAACATTTGTAAGCCTTTTGGGTGGAAGAATACTAGAAAAATCTTAAATACCGACGGGCGAAATCTGTCTCTAAAATGCAAATATTCCGTCACTAAGCACGTTAGAGACGGATTTGATCCCGTCGGTAATTTCCTCGTCTCTAAACTATTAGAGACGGACAAAATCTATCTCTAAAATGAAAATTTCTGTCTCTAAAATAAAAATATTTGTCTCTAATTGCTTTTTCCGTCTCTAATTCCATCTCTAGTAGAGACAAAATATATTCTGTCTCTAAATTCCGTCGGTATTTCAACTTTTTCTAGTAAGACACACTTTAAGGCTCTAGGATCAAGTTTCCCTCTACCATCACTATGGATATGGACGAACGACTTACACCCAAATATTCTAGGAATAAGATTACAAGAGGTGGACACATCAGGATAAAATGAGGATAGAACCTCCATGGGAGTTTTAGAGGCAAGGACACTAGAAGGTAAACGATTTATGAGATATGATGCGGTTAAAACCGCCTCTCCCCAATATTTCTTGGGAACCTTATTTTGGAATAGTATAGCACGTGTTTGATCTAACAAGTGCCTATTTTTTCTCTCAGCAATCCCATTTTGTTGGGGTGTTTTAACACAGGAGGACTCATGAATAATACCCTCTTTTTGACAAAAAGAATTAAGTCCGTGATTGAAGTAATCTTTGGCATTATCAGACCTGACCCTCTTAATACTCACTCCAAACTGGTTTTTTACCATTGAGAAGAAATGTAGAAACACAAAGGTAACTTCAGACTTTTGTCTTAGTAAGTAGACCCATGTAACCCGAGTACAATCATCAATGAAGGTTACAAACCATCGAGCACCTGATATATTTGGAACATTAGAAGAACCCCACACATCGGTATGAATTAAATAAAACGGAGAAGTACTCACTTTTGTACTGACTGAAAAAGAGGCACGCTTGTGTTTAGCAAGTTCACACACCTCACAACAAAGACTCTCAACATCCAAGTTTTTAAAAAAGGAAGGAAATATTTGTTTCATGACTCTAAATGAAGGATGACCAAGGCGGGAGTGGTATAGAAAGACCTTCTCCCTGTTGGTCTTAATTGATTCTGAAAAAAATGAGTTGTTGAGTGAATTTGGGGGGAGATTTCGGTTATACAAATAATAAAGACCATTCCATTCTCTTGCATTTCCAATTGTCCTCCCCGAATGCTTATCTTGAAAAACACAAGCATTGTCATTAAATATAGCATTACATGAAAGGTTTTTTGTGAGTTTTTGTATGGAACTTAGGCTAGTAGAAAGTTTGGGAATATGAAGGACATTTCGTAGGATTATAGATGGACTTATTTGGACATCTCCTTGGCCGGCTACAGTTAAAAGGGTATCATCTGCTGTGGATATTTTCTTGTTGCTAGGACAGGGTGAATAAGTGGAGAAGTGTGTGGGTAAGGGTGTCATGTGGTCAGTGGCTCCAGAATCCAGTATCCAATATTGGTTATAAGGTTTATCTGAAGCATTAAATCGAAAAGAAAATTGAGACTTACCAAGAGAAAGTGGAAACGAAAACATACCTGAATATGCCAGAGAAGTTGTAACTGTTGTTGGTGTCTCCAATTCACTAAGAAAAGATTTCAACCGCTTTATTTCATCTTGGTTGAGTGGAACAAATCCTTTTTTTGCATATTGACCGATGTCATGGGACTGTGTTAATAAGGAGAACAAAATAGCAAAAAAAAAATCCTTCTTTTTTTTTGGATGAACAGTGACGCGCGTGAACAGTGCAACAGGAACAGTACTCGTGTGAACAGTGATTCGTGAACAGTGACGCTGCAGCTGCTTGCTGTTGCTGCTGAAACTGCAATGAAGGCAGAAGGAAAGCGCGATAAAGGCGGCTAGGGTTTTTATGCACCGCAATGAAGGCGGTTAGGGTTTATGCGGAAGCAAGGCCCTCAAAGAACGAGAGCTCTGATACCATATTAGAATTTGTGAGGCATATACTCAACCACAAAAGCTAGCTTAAGAGTTGAGGTTTGCACTACACTTATAAAGGCTATCTTTACCATATCTCTAGAAAATGTGGGACTTCTAACACACCCCCTCACGCCCAGCACTATTGGGCTTGATGCGTGGAATCAACAACAACGGGTGGCCCAAAATATGGGAGGTCTCCACAACAAACAACAAATGGATCTAGGATAAGCTCTGATACCATATTAGAAATTAGTATTGGGCCTAACTCATCCTCACAAAACCGGCTTGTAAGGTGAGGATTGCCTCTGATAGAAATATGATTGGTACTACTGTGGGCCTAGGAGCTAATGGGCCTGGTCCACGCACATGGAAAGTATATTCTAGAAGAGCTGCAAAAGGAATGAAAGGAAGGAAGGACAATGACGTGGCGAAAGTGACTGGTGCATGATTGTGCGGTTAAATAGGGCCTGGCAGAAGGGAAATCATTCAGGCATCATTTTGGTGATTATTCTGTGGGCCACTCTTGTTGGTGGATTAGGGAGTGAAGGTGGAAAAACACAAGAAGGGGGGGTTGAATTGTGTTTTAAAAATTAAAACTTTTTACCAATTAAAACTAAGTTTGCAGCGGATATAAACACAAAAATAAAAGGGGTGCTGAGAGAAAGAGAGAAAGACACAAAATTTATCCTGGTTCCTCTCACAAATCGAGAGTACTCCAGTCCCCTTGTTACTAACAAGAGATTTTCACTATAATCTACTTAAGATTACAAATTGCTCAAGCACACTTGCAAGAGACTTCTCAGGTGCTCAAGTTTCACTAAACAAGAGACTTCTCAAATGCTCAAGTTAAACTTAACAAGAGACTTCTCAAACAAACTTAAGAATAAGAATGAATGTTAAGGAACACTTGATATACTATCAGAGGTGTTTACAAAATACAACGCAAATTGCTTTAAGACTTTGAATGACAGATAGAACAATAATGTCAGGATGCTTCAGAGCCTTAAACGCAGTAATAGAACAGTGGTCATTTCTTCCATTTTAGTCTTCTATTTATACTTGGAGGAAGATGATGACCGTTGCAGAGAGCTTTGTGCCAGCTGGAATTTACTCGTACAATTGATAGCTGTATATTGCCTTCTTTGGCAAGGAATTCCAATTCCACTACCTAGCTATTCAATTTATCACTCATCCATTTTGAGTAATAATAGTACGATCGTACAATCCTCAAATGCGCTCCACTTATGGATAAGGTTAACGTTGTACCAACGAATATTCCTTCCTGTGGATGTGACAGAGCCTTGAAGTAGATAGTTCTTCAATCATTGATTCTGATTCTGTCAGTTCTTGAGTGATGTAAATTCTTTTTGCTTCTGATTCTCTTGTCATAGCTTCTTAAGATCTTCAGCTTCTGAACTTCATCAGAGTCTAGCTTTTGGTCCTCAGAAGTGCTATCTTCAGCACGCAAAATTTAAGCTTCTGATGAACAGCGATACTCTTTCAGAGCTTGTTTTGACTGGCTTCTCTGCTACTATTCATAGTGCTTCTGAATGAATTTTCACTTGTAATTCTGCACACTAGAATAATCATTAGTAATACTAATTGCAATTTTAATACTTTGTTATCATCAAAACCACTTAAAATCTTAGAGGTTCATGTCAGACCCACTTTGTTCCAACAATCTCCCCCTTTTTGATGATGACAAACTAAAGCATTAAAATTCAATTGTTGTTGATTTAATTTAATTATGTTGACTTCAGGTTTCAAAGGTTTGCAATCTCCCCCTGAGTCTGACAATCCATAGGGTTAGGTTTGTAAGCTCCCCCTAAGTCTTATCCATAATTAATTAAAACAGTTTAAGAGCCAACTTATTAACTTAAAATAAATTTTCATATTTGTCTCTCAGAAGCAGAGGTTTGTAAGCTCTTCTTCTCAGAGTCTGATAATGCTCAGAAGAGGTTTGCAAGCTCTTCTGACATTGTCTATGAGATTTATTTTAGGTTCTTAAGTTTTCTCCCCTTTCAATAACGTTCAGAATGAGAAGGAATCAGAAGGGATAAAAATTGATTCAAAATGTATATAACATAACAGTTTCAGATCTTTTGAGCAGTATTAGAATCAATCAACATTAATTTTAACACTATCCTTACTCCCCCTTTTGGCATCAGTCAAAAAGACACAGAAAACCAAGCAGTCAAACGCGTCATAACAAGGCAGTCAAGTCAAAAAGTGGTGACAACTAAATTCATTTAATGAATTGTGTTGAAAACCGTCCTGACAAGAGAGCTTGATGATACTATAAAAAGGGATGATTCCTCTCATTTTACTCATCCAGAGTAATCAAGTAACATCAAAAGAAAAACATTCAATGGAAAGGCAGGTTACCAAGGATGCTTCAGGCTCAAAAGAAGAGAGCAAGAAGGAAGCAGAGCCCTGGCGCTGCGAAGAAAACAGGCTACGTTATGAGCGAAACAAGCAAGAACTTAGATTGACAGAATCAGAGAGAGAAGAATTGGGCTCTGATCTGGAGGAATTCTTATGGACATACGATGATGATACTTCATACGAAGATTATAGAGCTGAGGTTCAGAAGGCTACTGAAGAATTGCTCGCAGTTCTTAGGAAGAAGTATAAGAGACTGGATGCAGAGGCTTCTGAGTCTAAGTCTAAATCTAAGTAGAGTTTCACTATCTTATGTAATAAAGATCCTCTTTAATTATAATAATAAAAATTGTTCCTGCTATAAATTTCTTTCTTTTCGACCATGTTTCTTTTATATACTCTTGTCAAACGTCAGAAAACCAGTTACCAGACACGCCTCATACGGTATTGTTGCCCCGCTTATAAACAAGCTATAATACTAAGAAGCTATTTCATGAGTAAACAGGAATACTGATGTGGGGGAACCTTAGGTTTTCAAAATCCTATATAAGTTTAAAAACAAGATGTTCTCCAACATCTTACACTAGGTTCAGAATCCACAAGAGTATCAGACATTATCAGAGTATATGATTTTCATTTTGAAAAACAAAATAAAAATAAACACACCAGCACAAGCACATATATGAGGATAATAAGAAGCTTAATTAACCAAAAGAATATTATCCAAAAGATTTACATAAACATGATTACAAATAAGTGCTCAGACATAAGGGTTAAGGTTTGGGTTGCTGTTGAGTAAGCTTCAGAAGAAGTTCCATCATTGCATCTATCTTCTTGTTAGTAGCTTCACCAGATCTGTTCAAGTCTTCTCTTATATCGACCCTGAACTCATCCATTTCATTTCTTAGTTCCTCTCTTAAGTCATTCTTGATTACATCCAGAGCTTCTTGCATAACAGAAGGTATGGCAGATGAAGAAGAGCCTTGGACAAGTACAGGTGGAGATCTAGGAGGAGATGAAGCAACAATGGGAGCTTTACCTTTATCAGAATCTGGTTCACTGAGGTTCTGATCATTCATAACAATATCTTCTGCAGCTCCTTGATTCTCAATAATCTTATTAGTCTCAATAACAGCAATGTGAACAGCTCTATCAACCAATAACTTGAAGGCTTCTTGTTCAGCAAGCCTCTGACGTTCCATTTCAGCAGCTATCCTAGCCTGCTCATCATCCAGAGATCTTCTTATACTTTCATTCACAGCAGCTAAAAATGCTAACCTCTGACATTCTTCTTCATGGTTGAAAAAAGTAAGTCTCAGAGCATGAGAGCGATCAGCAGCACTCATTATTTGAGACAAGACTTCCATTCCTCTTCCCTCAATCCTTCTTTTTACATAGCCTCCCAACAGCCTCAGAGACT
This sequence comes from Trifolium repens, assembly GCA_030408175.1. Classification (NCBI taxonomy): domain Eukaryota; kingdom Viridiplantae; phylum Streptophyta; class Magnoliopsida; order Fabales; family Fabaceae; genus Trifolium; species Trifolium repens. Next base: position 20,763,692 of record CP125845.1, on the reverse strand, counting down.
GACTGAATTTCTCCTCTAATTCTCTGATCTTAGCATCAACATCTGAGGGAAATATCAGTACTTCTTCTTCCATGCTTTTAAAATTCCTTAGACTAACATTAATAGCACTATCTAGCAGCTCAAGGTTTGGTTCAGAGTTGTAGTTGAAGAAGGGCTGGTTTCTATTGAAGGGAATGGTGGGTTCAGGCCTTTTTCTTTTGAGAGGAATGATTTTGATTCTTTTGATTTTGTCAAAGGGATCAATGGTTATGATATCATCATCAACATTAATTTCTGCTTTTAGCAGATCCTCCAGAATGGGTAGGGCAAAGTCAGTAGGTAGACAGAGTTCATCTATGGTTAAGGGTTTGTAAGATGGGCCATAGATGGGTTCTGATGAAGGTGTTTGTGGTTCAGGTGTTGGTTCAGGAGTGGAAGGTTCAGGTTGTGGTGTGGGTGGTTTAGCAGTGATATGATCAGAATGAGTCATGACTTCATCCTGGGCTGGTGTGAATGTGGGTGGATCTTCTTGTTCTATGTCAGCAAGAGAGGAGGGTGGAGTTTGAATTTGTGGTTCTGGAAGAGGTGGATCACTAGGTAAATTAGAAGTAGTATTTACAAAGTGAAATTGGTCAGGTGAGGTTGTGTTGGAGTGAGTGAAGGCATCACCAGATAGGTGAGTGGAGAGATGTTCAAGAATGGTGGGTGATTTTCTTGTTGTGTTGGATTGGTCAAGAATGGAAGTGTCAATAGTGATATTATCTTCTTCTGGTGGGTTGTGTTTAGATTTCTTGAGGATTCTTTTGACAGGGATCTTTTTAGTTTCTTTCTCTTTCTTTTTCTCTAAGTTATCAAGTTCAGCAATTAATTCAGTAGAGTCAATGCTGGTGTCAGAAAGAGTTTCATCAAATGATGATGATGATGAGGGTTGTGGAGATGGGGGAATCACACGGATAGGCTGTGTATAGTCTATAGGAGATGATTGGGTAGGAGAATGAGCACTAGCAGTACTATCAATATTAGGCTTAGAATCTTTACCTGAATCAGCAGCCTTTTGTTTGGAGACAACTGTCTTCTTTCTTTTTGGGGCTCTGACAGGTTGTTCTTCTTCAGCATCCGCAGGCCTATCCTGCCTTTTCTTTGTTCTTCTTTCTTTCTGAACAGCCTTTCTCTGAGCAATCTTAGCCACTTGCTCCTTACTGACTTCTTCTTTTTCTTCAGTGGCTATCCTTTCAGCACCACCAACCTCAGCAACATCATTCTTTTCTTCAGATTGTTCTTCCTCAACAATATCTTGTTCAATTGGTTGAGGTTTTCTCTTAGACCTGGTGATCTGTTTGGGTCCTTTGAAGATGTCCCAGTTTGGTACACCAACTACCATACTCCTGGGCACACTTACACCAGAGTCCAATCTGACCAACTCCAAGAAGTTCTTGATAACATCATCATTATCAAATTCTGATATGGTTGGGAAACCGTCACACCAGAAGTACTTCTCATAAACTTGCTCCAGAGGGCTCTTGGCTGTCTTCAGCTCCTCTTTTGTCTTCAGATGCATGTTTACCAAAACACTTGCATCATACTTAGCCGTGTTGAAAACTCTAAGTTTTTCCTTGGTACTGATAATGTGAATAAGCTTCGTCTGTCGAACGATTTCTAAAATCAACCTTGGATGATGAATCATTGAAGGTGATTTGGTTCTGCTTTTGGATATAGTAAAGCATAGGTGATCAAACAGAAGCTTTGCCAAATTTATCTTCACCTTCTTGTACAAAAACCAGATGAAGTGCCGATGTGGTAGAGAAATAGTATCATATCCTCCTTCTCTAGTGATGATGGAGGCCAGAAATACTTTGAAAGCAAAGCTGAAGTTTTGCTTCATGAATTTAGCTTTACCAAAATCATTGTTGGCACTGCCAGGCAGGAATAAATCCTTCTTAATGGATTCAATATGTTTGCTCTTCTCACCATATTCATCCACATTCTCACCTTCATTGTCCAGACCCAGAATTTTGGCAATATGTTCTTGAGTAATAAGAACATTGATACCCATGATATTTGACCTAATCTCCTTTCCTCTATAGGGTCTTAAGCCAAGTTGAGTTCTTGTTTTACCTTTCAGAGAACCATCCTTCTCTACCATCTTTCTAACCTCTTCATCAGCATTGAACTTGTCAAAGATGGTAGCTTTCTGCCAGAAGTATTTCACAATGTCATAATAGACAAACCCATTCAGCATCTCGAAGTAATTCTTCCATTGTTGATCGTAGAATAAACTCTGAATGTCGATTCCATTCACTTTGAAACTCTCAAAATCAACAAACTTTTCCGTTACAAACTCAAAAGATTCTGGACCAGCGTCGGTTACGTTATCTTTGAAGACAAGTTTTTCTTGAGACTTGAGATCAATGACGGGTGGTAAGACAGGGTTGAACGGACGTTGAACGATTTCGCTTGAAGGACGAGCAGCCATGATTGCAAAAGATTAAGAAGCAGGGAGATTTGGGAATATCTGAGGTTTAGGGTTTGTGTAGGAAGTGATTATGTGAAAAAGTTGTGCTTTGTGAGTGAAGTGACAATTTATATCAAATAGAATAAACACTCAGAAAATAGGCACAAAGGAGGGAGCGCGAACAGTTTAAAATTAATTTTAAATTGCATAACTGCATTTTCATCATTAACTGTTCTCTACCCATCAGGATCTAGACACGTGCAGGAGAGACTTAATCAAGCTGACGCGTGTACAAACAACTGTTGTACACTAACTAGTACTAAACGTTTCATTTCCGTTTAGTTCAGAGCCAAACTCATTTGTATCTGACACCTCATCAGAATCTGTTACTCTTCAGAACCCGTTTTATTCAGAGCTTCCCAAAAGAGACTCTAAATTACCAGAGGTTCTGAAAGAGCTTCAGATGCTAATTCTAATTTGTATCTCAGAGCTAATTTTCTTCAGAGATATAGTGCATGTTCAAATTCTTTTTAATAAAGTCAAATCTTTCAATAGCTAAAGGCTTAGTAAATATATCAGCCCATTGATGTTCAGTATCAATGAATTGAATATCTATTGTGCCTTTTTGAACATGATCTCTTATAAAATGATGTTTTATTTCAATATGTTTAGCTCTGGAATGCAAAATTGGGTTCTTAGATAAATGAATAGCAGCAGTATTATCACAATTTAGTGGGATACTGCTTTCAGCTATGTTATAGTCCTCTAACTGATATTTCATCCAGAGAAGCTGTGTGCAACATTTAGCAGCTGAAATGTATTCTGCTTCTGCTGTAGACAAAGCAATAGTTGTTTGTCTCTTGCTGGCCCAAGATATGAGATTCTCACCAATAAATTGGCAATTTCCACTAGTGGATTTTCTCTCTATCTTGTCTCCAGCATAGTCAGCATCACAGAATCCAACTAGCTTACTATCTAGGGATTTTTTATAAAGAAGTCCTAGATTAGTAGTTCCTTTCAGATATCTAAAGATCCTCTTAACTGCAGTTAAGTGAGGTTCTCTAGGATCTGACTGGAATCTTGCACACAAGCATACACTATATAAAATATCAGGTCTAGAAGCTGTTAGGTAGAGTAAAGAACCAATCATACCTCTATATAGCTTCTGATCTACTTTGCTTCCAATTTCTTCCTTGCTTAGACTGCTTGAGGGATGCATGGGTGTTGACATTATCTTATAGTCTTCAAGATTGAACTTCTTCAGAAGCTCTTTTGTATACTTGCTTTGATGAATGTAAGTGCCATCTTTTCCTTGGTTGATTTGAATTCCAAGAAAGAATTTTAGCTCACCCATCATACTCATTTCAAATTCATCCTGCATAAGCTTGGAGAAATTCTTGCAAAGAGAAGCATTAGTTGAACCAAAAATTATATCATCTACATAAATTTGAATAATTAAGATGTCTTTCTTAGTTGTCTTTCTGAACAGTGTATTGTCAATTTGACCTTTTTGAAAATCATTTTCTAAAAGGAAATTACTCAGTCTTTCATACCAAGCTCTTGGAGCTTGTTTGAGACCATAGAGTGATTTCTTAAGTTTATAAACATAATCAGGGTTTTTCAAATCCTCAAAACCTGGGGGTTGTTTGACATATACTTCTTCAGAAATGACACCATTTAGAAAGGCACTCTTAACATCCATTTGGTATAAGGTTATTCCATTATTAACTGCATATGATAATAATAACCTGATTGCTTCCAGTCTTGCCACTGGAGCAAATGTTTCAGTGAAGTCAATGCCTTCTTGCTGACTGTAGCCTTGTGCTACTAGTCTAGCTTTGTTTCTTACCACTTCACCTTGTTCATTCAGTTTGTTCCTAAATACCCACTTGGTTCCAATGATGTTCTTGTGTGTTGGTCTTGGTACCAAATCCCACACATCATTTCTTTGAAACTGATTGAGCTCATCTTGCATTGCTACAATCCATCCATCATCAGAAAGAGCTTCATCAACATTCTTAGGTTCTATCATAGATATGAGTCCTAGAAGTGAATCATGTTGTTGATAATCTGATCTTGTTTTTCTTGGACTCTCTTTGTTTCAAAGTCTAAGATCTTCTGGATGTGATGATCTGTATTTGAATTTTCTCTTTGGAGCTTCATTAGTTTCAGCACTTGTTTGGGTATCATCTTCTGAGATATCATCATGCTCTTCAGATGCTTCTATTGGGGATGCTTCTTCAGAGACTTCTTCCAATACAGCTTCTGAAGTTTCATTTGCATCTGATGCTCTCTCAGGTTCTGGATTGTTATATTGATAAGGAATACCTGCATAGCTATCATCTTGCTCTGACATTTTACTGTCAGGCTCTTTGTCATCAAATCTAACATGTATTGATTCTTCCACTGTGTTAGTTTCAGAATTATACACTCTGTATGCCTTTGAGCGTTCAGAGTAACCTATAAAGATTCCCTTACAAGCTTTGGCATCAAATTTTCTTTTGTAGGCCTTATTGTTCAGAATGTAACAGGTACATCCAAACTGATGAAAATAAGAGATGTTAGGCTTTCTTCCTTTAAAGAGTTCATATGTTGTTTTATTCAATATAGGTCTGATATAGATCCTATTTTGAATATAACAAGCTGTGTTCACAGCTTCTGTCCAGAAGTGCTTAGCAAGTTTAGTCTCATGCATCATGGTTCTTGCCATCTCTTGTAAAGACCTGTTCTTTCTCTCTACAACACCATTTTGCTGTGGTGTTCTAGGAGCTGAGAACTCATGGACAATTCCATGGTCTTCACAATAAGTTGCAAATGGTTCGTTTTCAAATTCACCCCCATGATCACTTCTGATCTTTAAGATCTTGAGACTCTTCTCACTTTGCACTTGTGTGCAGAAGATGGTTAACACATCATATGCATCATCTTTCACTCTAAGAAATTTAACCCAAGTCCATCTACTGTAATCATCAACAATAACAAGTCCATATTTCTTTCCATTGATTGAGGCTGTACTTACAGGACCAAACAAATCAATGTGAAGCAATTCAAGAGGTCTTGAGGTAGAGACAATGTTTTTAGGTTTAAAAGAGGTTTTTGAAATTTTTCCAATCTGACAAGGACCACACAGAGCATCTGAATGATAGTTAAGATTGGGTAGTCCTTTAACCAAGCTTAGTTTGCTAAGCTTAGAGATTAATCTCCAGTTAGCATGACCTAAGCGTTGGTGCCAGACCCATTTCTCATCATTCAAAGATAGAAGACAAACTATCTTTTGCTCTGAGAGTTCTGACAAATTGATTTTATAAACATTGTTTTTCCTTAAGCCTCTGAACACTACAGACTCATCAGACTCTCTGATTACATTACATGCATCTTTATTAAACTTAACAACAAATCCACTATCACAAAATTGGCTAATGCTTAGTAGATTATGTTTGAGGCCATCAACTAACCAAACATCTTTGATAGAGAGAGAAGAATTACCAACTGTACCAGTACCAGTGATCTTCCCTTTTTGGTTTCCTCCAAATCCCACAGTTCCTCCCTCTTTCAGAGTCAGGGTTTGGAACATATGCTTGTCTCCTGTCATATGACGCGAGCAGCCACTGTCCAGGTACCAAGAATGCTGCTCTGGCCTTCTTTGAGTGCAGATCTGCTGCAAAGACAATCTCAGACTTTGGTACCCATACTTTTATGGGTCCTTTTATCAGGAGCTCTAGAGTTATTGAAGCATTTTGAAAAACTTTTAGGCTTTGTATAACTCTTGTGCTTAGCTTTAGAATATACCAGAGTTTTATTTATTTTGACATTGGTCTGAGGTTTGGAAACCTTAGGCTCTGAAGGTTTCAGAGTCTGAGGCTTCTTGGCCTCTGACACAATTATTTTTTCAGGTTATGGTATACCTATTGCTTCTGATTGGCTTTTAACAAATACAGCCTTAGGTTTTGAATTATCACATTTAGAGGGTTTAGAAAATAATGGATTATCTTTAAAACGAGAAAATCCAAGACATTCACCTCTGTTTCTACTAACATGGTATATTAAGGAAGCTATCTTACTTCTCTTCATGCCATTGATAAGAAATTCTTGCAGAGCAAATTCATGATCTGGAGGAACCTTATCATCATAAACATAATGAGTTTCCATAAATGAGTTTCTACTACTTAGAGACTCATTTTCTTCAACTATTATGTTCATTTTCTCAGTTAGGTTATTGTAAGCCTTTTTCAAGACCTTACATTCACCTGCCTTTTTAGTGAGCATTTTTAAGGCATCTTTAAGAGAATCTACTAATTCAGTTCTAGATAGTTTAGCAATTACCTCTTCCTCATCTTCAGAGTCTGAACCTGCTTCAAAGTCTTCTCTGTCAGAGGTAGTTGCCATCAGTGCTAGATTTGCTTCCTCATCACCATCTGAGTCTGAGTCTTTGTCAAGATCTTCCCATGTTGCCAGAAAGCTCTTCTTGACTTTACTCTTATACCTTTCCTTGCTAGAGCTTTGCTTTGATGATCTACTTTTGTTTTCTGGACAATCAGCAATGAAATGACCAGGCTTGTTGCATTTGAAACACTTGTTTTGATCTTCCTTCTTGTCTTTAGCAGTACTAAGTCTCTTGGAAGATCCTCCAAATTTGCCTGCATATTTCTTGCTTCGTTTTGCCCATTGTGAAACCTTAGCAGCCATCAGCACCATCTCTTCTTCATCATCAGACCCATCTTCTTGACCCTCTTCAGAAGCCTCATCTTCAGATTCTATAATTTTAGCTTTCAGAGCCTTTGATGAACTTTTAGAGCTTAAGGCTATCCCTTTCATCTTCTTGGTTGATTCATCAGTCATTAGTTCCATCTCATGACTCTTTAATGAACTAATCAAGTTTTCAAGGGATACTGTGTCCAAATCCTTAGACTCTTGAAAAGCAGTCACCTTAGGTCTCCATTTTGGTGGTAGGCTTCTGAGTACCTTTCTCACATGATCAGCTTCAGTATAACTCTTGTCTAATACTTGAAGTCCAGATACAAGAATTTGAAACCGTGAAAACATAGTTTCAATGTCCTCTCCATCCTTCATCTTAAACAGCTCATACTGATGCACCAACAAATTAGCCTTTGCCTCCTTAACTTGTTTGTTGCCCTCATACTTGGATTTTAAGGAATCCCAAATAGATTTTGCAGTTCTTTTATCTCCAATTTTAAGGTACTCATCATGTGAGATAGCATTAGTCATCATTCCTTTTACAGAGTGATGCTTCTTGTACTCTAGCTTTTGAGTAGGTGTAAAGGCTTTCCTGTTCTGAGAGCTGACAACACCTTCTAAGTCCATGTTTTCAAAGTTAACTCCATCTTCTACCATGTCCCATAAATCACAATCAATACTCATGATATAGCTGTACATATTTGTTTTCCAGAAAGGGTAGCTGGTCTCAGTTCCATTGAAGAAAGGAACCTTATCAGATGCCCTTCTTTGACGAGAGTTTGAATCATAGTCAAAAGGAACTTCATTGAGATTCTTCTCAGCAGACATGTTTTTCCTCCTGGATCTTTACTGTTTCACTGTAAGGTGAGTTAGGCAACAGACCTAGCTCCTGATACCAATTGAAGGTGGAAAAACACAAGAAGGGGGGGTTGAATTGTGTTTTAAAAATTAAAACTTTTTACCAATTAAAACTAAATTTGCAGCGGATATAAACACAAAAATAAAAGGGGTGCTGAGAGAAAGAGAGAAAGACACAAAATTTATCCTGGTTCCTCTCACAAATCGAGAGTACTCCAGTCCCCTTGTTACTAACAAGAGATTTTCACTATAATCTACTTAAGATTACAAATTGCTCAAGCACACTTGCAAGAGACTTCTCAGGTGCTCAAGTTTCACTAAACAAGAGACTTCTCAAATGCTCAAGTTAAACTTAACAAGAGACTTCTCAAACAAACTTAAGAATAAGAATGAATGTTAAGGAACACTTGATATACTATCAGAGGTGTTTACAAAATACAACGCAAATTGCTTTAAGACTTTGAATGACAGATAGAACAATAATGTCAGGATGCTTCAGAGCCTTAAACGCAGTAATAGAACAGTGGTCATTTCTTCCATTTTAGTCTTCTATTTATACTTGGAGGAAGATGATGACCGTTGCAGAGAGCTTTGTGCCAGCTGGAATTTACTCGTACAATTGATAGCTGTATATTGCCTTCTTTGGCAAGGAATTCCAATTCCACTACCTAGCTATTCAATTTATCACTCATCCATTTTGAGTAATAATAGTACGATCGTACAATCCTCAAATGCGCTCCACTTATGGATAAGGTTAACGTTGTACCAACGAATATTCCTTCCTGTGGATGTGACAGAGCCTTGAAGTAGATAGTTCTTCAATCATTGATTCTGATTCTGTCAGTTCTTGAGTGATGTAAATTCTTTTTGCTTCTGATGCTCTTGTCATAGCTTCTTAAGATCTTCAGCTTCTGAACTTCATCAGAGTCTAGCTTTTGGTCCTCAGAAGTGCTATCTTCAGCACGCGAAATTTAAGCTTCTGATGAACAGCGATACTCTTTCAGAGCTTGTTTTGACTGGCTTCTCTGCTACTATTCATAGTGCTTCTGAATGAATTTTCACTTGTAATTCTGCACACTAGAATAATCATTAGTAATACCAATTGCAATTTTAATACTTTGTTATCATCAAAACCACTTAAAATCTTAGAGGTTCATGTCAGACCCACTTTGTTCCAACAGGGAGCACCTAGTGCTTTGGCTGTTAGTACTCTAACAGATTGTTATTTTCTTTCCATTCCACAAAATCCCTGTAATTGATCCTATCTATAATACAATTGCAAGTTGATATTCTATTACATTTTGATATTTACTGTTCTATTGATTGAAACGCATTTATACAACCCATCAATTGGTCCGACCTACCGGATCACATACCTCTGTTTTGTAAGCCATGGCCGTTGAAGCTCGTGTTGATGTTCTCGAGAAAGAGATGGGCGAGATGAAGGGTATGATAAGACACTTGATCGACGCCGTTGCTGACTTAAAAAATGATGGAAAGAAACCGACCGAGCCGTCGATGGAGGAATCGTCGGGAGCATCGATTCCGGGTGAGTCCCGTCTCGCCGGAAAGAAGGTGAAACTGCCGGTGTTCGAAGGGGAAGATCCAGTAGCGTGGATTACACGCGCTGAGATTTATTTTGATGTTCAGAACACGGGTGATGAAATGAAGGTGAAGTTAGCTCGACTGAGCATGGAGGGTGCTACGATTCATTGGTTTAACTTGCTGATGGAGACGGAGGATTTGTTAACTTGGGAGAAGCTGAAGAAATCCCTGATCGCGCGTTATGGCGGTCGGAGATTGGAAAACCCGTTTGAAGAACTTTCAACGCTGAAACAAACGGGAAGTGTGGAAGAGTTTATGGAGGCTTTTGAGCTCTTGTCCTCTCAAGTAGGGCGGTTACCAGAAGAACAATACCTGGGGTATTTCATGAGTGGGTTGAAATCAAACATCCGTAGGAGAGTGAGAACACTCAATCCTCAGAATCGGATGCAGATGATGAGAATTGCGAAGGATGTGGAAGAGGAGTTACGTGAAGAAGATGATGAAGGAAACAGGACTTTCATGAGAAAGAACTTGGGCCGGACTGAATCTTCTGGCCTTGGGTCGAAATACCGTAATGGGTTCAACTCGGCCCAAAAAGATATACCCAGATCTGTTAACAATTTGGCTAATACGGGTTGGTCCAACTCGGCTCGGAAACCCGAACCCAGCGGGTCAAATTCCAATTCGAACTCATCAATGAATTCGACAGGGAGAAAGCTAAGTGGTGACCGTCGAAGCTCTACGACGGAGAGATGGAGGGGAATGCGAATCGAAGAGACGGAGGAATTGAGAGCAAAAGGGTTGTGCTTCATGTGTAAGGGAAAGTGGCATCCAACACAGCACAAATGCCCTGAAGGTTCGTTACGAATTCTAATTCTGGGAACAGGAGAAACCATTAATGACGATGGTGAAATCGTTTCATTAGAATTGGGGGATTCTGATGATGAGGAAGAAATAGAGGCTGAATGCAAAATCCTTGGTGTGTTGGGCAAAATGGGTGAGTATCAAACCATGAAGGTGGAAGGCAAGATCGATGGAGTGGATCTGTTGGTGTTAATTGATAGTGGAGCAAGCCACAATTTCATCTCTCCTAAAGTCACCAAAGCTTTAGGATTGAAAGTGACTCCCATTAGTGGAAGAGGCATAAGGCTTGGCGACGGCCACAAGATAATGACCACGGGAATTTGTAAGGGAGTAAAGCTGAAGGTTGGGATTATTGAAATCAAAATTGATGCCATGGTTCTGGAGTTAGGAGGATTGGATATGGTTTTGGGTGTGTCGTGGTTGAGCACGTTAGGTAAGGTGACCATGGATTGGAAATTGCTCACCATGCAATTTCTCCATGAAGAACGGCTGGTAAAGTTACAGGGGATGCAGAGTAAGGGTGGCAATCAAGGCTACTTAAACTCTTTCTTAAGGGATTTGCATGGAGGAAGGGAATCAGAATGGTGGTGGTCTCAGCTGAATGTTATAGAGAAGAACAAGAGTATCACACATCCAGAAATTGAAAAATTATTGGAAAAATTCCATCAAGTGTTTACCACTCAACTTCAGTTACCCCCGGAGAGATCTAAGGTGCATCAGATCAAGCTTTTCCCAGATCATGGTACCATCAATGTAAGGCCCTACAGGTACCCACATCATCATAAGGAAGAAATAGAGAAGCAGGTAACTGAACTTTTGCAAGCTGGCATCATCAGGCCCAGCAACAGTGCCTATTCAAGCCCAGTAATTCTAGTTAAAAAGAAGGACCATAGTTGGAGAATGTGTGTTGATTATAGGGCTCTGAATAAAGCTACTATCCCAGATAAGTACCCCATTCCAATTGATTTGAAATCTGGTTACCACCAAATCAGGGTACACACTGATGATATTTCAAAAACAGCTTTCAGAACTCATAATGGACACTATGAGTACCTAGTGATGCCATTTGGGCTTATGAACGCCCCAGCAACATTTCAAGCTGTGATGAATGACATTTTTAGGCCATATTTGAGGAAGTTTGTTCTTGTTTTCTTTGATGATATCTTGGTGTATAGCAGAGACATGATTGAACATCAGAAACACTTGATAATTGTCTTACAAGTGTTAGTGGAAAACTGTTTTGTGGCAAATCAATCAAAATGCAAATTTGGTTGTATTGAAGTGGAGTATCTGGGACACATTATCTCAGGGAAAGGAGTAGTAGTTGATCCTGAAAAAATTCAATGTATTCTAGCTTGGCCTCGACCCAAAAATGTCAAAGGAGTAAGAGGATTTTTAGGCTTGACTGGTTACTATAGAAAGTTCATTAAAGACTATGGGAAGTTAGCTAAACCTTTAACTGAGTTGACAAAGAAAGATGGATTTGTTTGGGGTATTGAAGCTGAAAATGCCTTCCTACTTTTAAAGAAAATCATGACATCTCCTCCAGTCTTGATACTACCCAATTTCAATCTACCCTTTGAAGTGGAATGTGATGCATCAGGGAGAGGTATTGGTGCAGTCTTGATGCAGCAGAGACAACTCATTGCATTCTTCAGCAAGGCTTTGTCTGATGGAAATCTTGCTAAATCTGTGTATGAGAAGGAATTAATGGCTTTAGTGTTATGCATCCAACACTGGAGACATTATCTATTGGGCAGAGAATTCATCGTTTATACCGATCACAAGAGTTTGAAACACTTTTTGCAGCAGAAAGTTTCCTCTCCAGACCAGCAGTGTTGGTTAGCCAAATTGCTTGGCTATCAGTTTGAAGTGAACTACAAACCAGGGTTGGAGAATAAAGCAGCTGATGCCTTGTCAAGGTGTTATGATGATGGTGAACTATCCTCAATCATTTCTTACCCTAGGTGGGATGAGAAACAGAAATTGTTAGATGAGATTGCTGCTGATGAGTACATCAAGAAGCTGAAACAAACAGTTATAGAGGCCCCGAATACTAAGCCCGGTTTTGAAGTTAAACAAGGAGTACTTTTGTATCATGGCAGGTTGGTACTTTCTCCTCACTCTCCATCTATTCCCTTGTTACTAGAAGAATTTCATTCTACACCCACTGGAGGTCATTCTGGATTTCTAAGGACATATAGGAAGCTGGCAGATTCATTATATTGGGTAGGCATGCAGAAGAGCGTGCAGGAATTTGTGAGAGCATGTGATACATGTCAGCGCCAGAAATACAATGCCACTACTCCGGGAGGATTGATTCAACCACTACCTGTCCCCAATGCAGTGTGGGAGGAGTTATCTTTGGACTTTGTGACCGGTTTGCCAAAGTCTAAAGGTTATGAAGCTATTCTTGTGGTTGTGGATCGGTTGTCAAAATATGCTCACCTCATCTTACTTAAACATCCATACACAGCTAAGAGTATTGCAGAAGTCTTTGTCAGGGAAATAGTAAGATTACATGGAATTCCTAAGTCTGTTATCAGTGACAGGGACCCTATCTTTATCAGTCATTTTTGGCTTGAATTGTTCAAGTTACAGGGCACTAGATTGAAGATGAGCTCGGCCTATCACCCGGAGACAGACGGTCAAACTGAAGTCGTTAACAGATGCCTTGAGAGTTACTTAAGATGCTTTGCTACTGATAATCCTAAATCTTGGTCTCACTGGGTTCCCTGGGCCGAATTTTGGTACAACACCACTTTCCATATATCCATCGGGAAGACCCCTTTTGAAGTCGTGTATGGCAGGCAAGCTCCATCTATTATGAAATTTTTGCCCAATGAAACTAAGGTTACTGCTGTAGCTTTGGAGCTAAGTGACCGTGATGAAGCTTTAACTCAGTGAAAGGGCATCTACTGAAGGCACAGGAGCAGATGGCAAGTTATGCCAATAAGAAAAGAAGGGATTTAAGCTTTGAGGTGGGGGAATGGGTGTTTCTAAAGTTAAGACCCCATAGACAACAGTCCCTTGTGAGGAGAATAAATCAAAAACTTGCTGCAAGATTCTATGGGCCATTTCAAATTGAGGCAAGGATTGGTGAAGTTGCGTACAAGTTGAAGTTGCCTACTGAGTCAAAGATACATCCTGTTTTTCATGTATCTTAGCTTAAGAAGGCTGTGGGCTCTTATCACGAGCAAGGAGACCTGCCTAAGGAATTGGAGGTGGATGATGCTAGTGATATCTATCCAGAAAAGGTATTAGGAACTCGTGTTGTTAGACAAGGGGATAGTGTGCTTCAACAGAGTCTAATTAAGTGGAAACATAAATCCCTAGATGATGTAACATGGGAAGATAATGATGTGCTGAGGGGTCAATTCCCAGACTTTAGCCTTGAGGACAAGGCAAATGTTGAGGAGGGGGGAATTGATAGAAATATGATTGGTACTACTGTGGGCCTAGGAGCTAATGGGCCTGGTCCACGCACATGGAAAGTATATTCTAGAAGAGCTGCAAAAGGAATGAAAGGAAGGAAGGACAATGACGTGGCGAAAGTGACTGGTGCATGATTGTGCGGTTAAATAGGGCCTGGCAGAAGGGAAATCATTCAGGCATCATTTTGGTGATTATTCTGTGGGCCACTCTTGTTGGTGGATTAGGGAGCACCTAGTGCTTTAGCTGTTAGTACTCTAACAGATTGTTATTTTCTTTCCATTCCACAAAATCCCTGTAATTGATCCTATCTATAATACAATTGCAAGTTGATATTCTATTACATTTTGATATTTACTGTTTTATTGATTGAAACGCATTTATACAACCCATCAGCCTCTTACTTATAAACTCTTGTTCAGGCCTTCTCACAACCGATGTGGGACTTCTTAACAATGTATATGACCGTGCAAAAGAATAAATTAATGAAAAATACCATTGTTGTCTCTTGTATAGCCATTGTAAATGAATTCTGTTCATCTTTAGCTGCAACTATAAGATAGGGCACCTGAAAGCCAGTGTCTTCTCCATGACCAGTAATTTTTAACAAGAGTTCAGATGATGCCTTCCATGAAGACTTGTCAGACCTAAAATTAATATTTAGTCGTTTGAGCTCTATACAACCAATATTTTCCAGTACTTGGTATAAGTTGCCCACAATCCAGACCACATGAACATGAAATTATAGGTAACTAAAAAAAGCCCATAGATGTACCAACGTTTAGTGTTCTATAATATCAGTAAATTTAATTACTTTCACCCCAGTGAAATGATGTAACCGCTAATTAAGGGCAGTGCAGGAAATACAATTACTATTTTTATAACATTAAGAAAATTAGTTAGAGTTAACTAAAATTCTTGGTGTAAAATCAGGTATTCTTGCTTATAACAGAGACCAAAGGGAGTAATTTACAATTTTTAGTATGAAAAATCAACCCAAAATTTGTGGTTTCCAGCCTATAAGTTGTTTTAGGAAGTTCATCCAAATACACAATGGAGTTTTTCTAAATGTTTTAATTTCAGATGTTGAAAAGTTGTTATGATCTAAAAATCAACGGAAATGAATTATAATTTTTGAGTTTATATACACCACAAGCACCAAGTAATAATTTAATAGTGAAACCTATCCTTATAATAAGAGAAGATAAGGTAGTCCATAATTTTTATCATCATATGCTGGTATTATGGACTTTAATATAAGTGGTCTCACCTGTCATGAACAAAAACTGCAATGTCACATGAGGCCAAAGACTCCTCGTTGGCCAGCAACTTTGTGACTCCATCTTCAGAAATCTCTCTCAGCACAAGATATTTTTTGTTTTCCTGCAAACAAAATGATAAACCATGAATACATCAAAAGAAGACTTTGGTGCGGGAAAAGGTGAAAGAAATGAAACGTCTTTCTCTGTCATAGTAAAAAGCTATTGTCAAATGTCAATCAAGTATCAATTACCCTAGAAATATCAACAACATTTACAGCATAACGATCCTCGTTGGTTGGACTGTAAGCTTCAAAATATGGCCTGCATTATGAATTCAACAACAATAAGATGATGCTCAATAATTAAAGGTGTTACGAGGAACCTCAAGGTAACAACTAAAATACCTTCCAATCAGAGAATTCAATAATGCAGATTTTCCAGCCTTCATAGGCCCAAAAACGAAGCACTGCAATACATTTCTTTCTGAATGTTGTCTATTGCGATCTGCATGTCGCCTACTAGTCACACGGATAGCAGATGATGGATCACCAGGATAACCAATGCATATCAAATCAAATTATACACAAAGGTTGGGTTTAGAAGTGTCATGAGTGTCCACTGTCCGGAAAACATATAATATATAATATAAGTAAAACTGAAGCAACCTTGATTCTCAAAATAGTTTCCAAATTGAGTGATAAAACTAACCATAAAAGCCCACCGCTTTTCTACAAACATTGTTCAACAAAACAAAAGGAAGGGAGATTATAGACAAAGATAAAAAAGACTTGTGAACCTTTGACAAAAATGCATCAAGTGATAGTCCTCCAAGTGCATTCCTTTCTATAGCATCCATGTATGGATTTTCAATCCAGGGACTGCAATTAAAAATCATAAAATATCAAATAACATTGCCAAGAGTACTAATTGACAATTAGACTCGGGAAAGGCATAAATATAAAAAGTCACAGTGAGACTTTGTAAAAACAATGAAGCAACGTCACAAGTATATAACGCACCCTTAAATCATGTATATACCATTACCAACATAAGAAAGTTTGCAAGCAATTTACCTTTCAAGGGCAGTAGAAAACAATTCTTCAAGTTCATGGGGTTGCAACACCTTATCCTGGAGGAAGAAAAAGATATGGTTAATTTGTAAATTGTATAACGATAAAGTCAGTTGAGAAAATGCCTAAAAATGATTGGGGAGCAGAATGAAAAAGTGAAATTGTTCAGGGTTATTTGCGCAAATGACATACAGAATCACCATCAAATTCTTCAAAGATTTTCTTCAAGAAATCAATTGCTTCATTTGTCAATTCAACACTCTGTAAACATTAAATCCAACGAGAGTAGAATAAGATAAGTTCCCTATTGTCAACAAATTGAATATGTAGAACATAATGTAATATATGAGGCCACAATTTATCTCAAAAGAAATACCTGATCAGGTGCACGTTTCAAAGGTGAAATAAAATAATTAGCAAGTTTGATATCACCATTATATCCAAACTTCCCGAGCACGGTCCATGTTGTCTCAAGAGGCCCTTCTTTTATGGAAAAGGTGTGAAGAAATACGAATCCTGCTAAAGTAAGTCCTCGCTCATTCACACCTTCAGACAAATTTTCTTGCACAAACTTCTTTACATCCGAAATTTCCCATGGTTGCAAAGGACCACTGAAACATTTAATCTGTATAAAGTTTTGTCAGATTTTTCACAAATCTTATACACAAGTTAACCTACCATAACACAATGTGAACAAGCTTGTAACTTTTCAAACTAAAAGGTGTTAGTCAGACTATTAAATTTGTTGAGTATGGCTCATATGCATCAGGTAGAGGGCTGGGGGTGGGCCCAGGAGCTGAGCTAGCGGAGCGAAGCGGATTATTATTATTATTATTATAAATGCCGCTTGTAACACTAAAACCCTAATTCATTCATTCAATCTAATAGAAACGAACTGTAGCGACTTCGACTTCTACAGTCGCAGACATATCCACCACTTGAGGAACTTTGTTATTGTTAAGAATATTGATATTTTAGTTAGAGCTTCCATTAGTTAGTTAGAGTTTCCATTTGTTTGTTAGAGTTTGTTATTAGGTGGTTAGTTAGTTAACCCCAAATTGCTCTATATAAGAGCCATAATTGTACTCTTTTCATCATCTTTTATCAAAATGAAATCTTACAATTTCTATTCTCTCTCAAGCTTTCTAAGCTCTTACCGAGAATCTTCTCCATTTTATCATCAACTTCAAAATCTTAACAGTTATCAAACTTTTTTGTTATTTCTCTTAACAATATTCATATATAATAAACAAGCCAAAATTTTGACATTTAATATGAGAATGAAAAATTAAAACCTGAAAATAATTAACTTCGGCATTACTAAGGGCACCATCTCTATCATGGTCACAGAGGATAAAAATGCGCTCCAAAGCCCGTGCACATTGAGGCGTTAGAGTCTGCGACTTCTTATCAAATAAAGGAGCGGTGGGGTAAAGGGCGGCCTTTAGTACCAAGAAAAAAACTTCAAAAACCTTCAACAAGGAAATTTAATTACAATTGTAGCAATGTCCTTTAAAATCAGATATCAAAAAGATTGAAATAGTATGTATAATAAATAAAAGATATCTACCTGGATACGCCTAAATGGCGAACACTCGATGTATGCTTCAATCTCGCAGAACTGCTGCATTAGTGGTGACATGGCCTGTTGTAGGCTCACCTGTTGTGGCAAATACCGCAGATACCCCCGATGCTGCCGATAACCAATCAAGATAACACGAACAACTATAATTGGAACTTTGACCTGTTGATGAAGTTAAAATATCTATCTATCAATCAATGTCAAGCAAAGCAAGCATGATAGATACATACATACATACAATACAATAGTGGTTACAAGAAAAGGAAAATATTCGAACCTGTAATTGGCGAAGACGAGGGAACCAAAAAGTGGTTAGATTTTGAAATGTCTGAGGTCTATCAGGTGCATAAGTGAGGATAACTGAGTCAGCCTGTTTTAATTGTTAATCAACTATAGCACTGTCCTCAATACTGCAACAAATAACACTAGTGAGTGATGCTTTTTCCATCATTCAAATTTCAAAAAGGGTTATTAGTTATTACTAGTTAACTTACCGGGAAGAAGTGTCGATGATTGAGATTGGCACACGATCATAATTTGAGGCGAGAGTCTCCGGGACTTGATGGATGGTGGCGACATTAACGAGGTTGGTTTTACCAGTTCGACTGTCACCTGCTACAACAACACGAACTCCACTGTGGTTGACGGAGTTAGGTAAACCCGGCATGGCGAAACCCCCAAGGAATTACGACTACCCTAACTAACTCCTGCCCTCCCTTTTTAGTTTTTACAATACATTACTTCTATTTTTTTTTTAAGAATCTTCTTAAACTAAAATCTAAAGTGTCAAGTGAGATTTTAAGTCAAAAGTCATACTTCTCTGAATAATGTTAGGGGTATCAATATCGCAAGCATTTTAATTTTTACATTCCTACACTGCTCCCAACAATTCATTTTCATTGTCGTTCCTAAATTTGGGAAGCGTTCATCTCATCAGCAACGCTTCTTATAAAGCTTTATTAGACTAAACATAGGCTCTGTTTGGCAAAAATAGCTTATGGCTGATAAACTAACTTATGGCTGATGGCTGATGGCTGATAAGCTGATTGAAGTGTTTGGTAAAATTAGCGGTTCAATAAGTGTAAAATGACAAAAAAAGGACATATAAAATCTGAAAATTCTGGTATACACAGTGGACGGATGCTGGGACAGACGCTACAGCAATTGTCACGGCATCTAACCGATACTGAACAATAAGACAATATATAGCAGGAAGATAAAGTGCAGAAAGTAAATAACACATGTTATTTGCTTACCCAGTTCGGCGCAACTCGCTTAATCTGGGGGATACCAATCCAGGAGTGAATCCACTATGACAGTTCCAATTCAAAGCTAAACACCCCGTTTACAACTTCTCACTTAGACACTACCCGTGCTAATTCTACCTAGGAACTCCTAGATATGACAACCTCTGGTCACCTCCTATAACAACCTTACGAACAGCAAGGATTTAAAACACACTAATAGAAGTCACACTTCCATGACACAAAGTACTCGTACCAACTAATATGTATAAGTATGCAATCATTCACAACTTTAATGCTTACGACCCTTCATAGGTTGACCTGCAACCACATCAGGTTGAGAATTCTCAGAAAATTCAACCATATCAACATCAGTTTGGGGGATCTCAAAACTGGTTTGAACAGCATTAACAGGGGTGTCCTGGGATATTTGAACATCCTGTATGACATTAAAGTCAGAAGGAATAAGAGGAGTCACCATTGTAGACTTAATAATCACTTTCAATGACAGAACTAATGACGATTCTGGAAGTGTCATACACATCAAAATCATACTCAGAAGAAGGTTCAACTCCAGAGTCTTCGGCAGGAACCATTCAGTACGGGAGACTACCATATTGTCTTGAACATATGTCTGCTGGAATGATGTTCCGACATCTTCTTCAACTTTGGTCATTGAGTCATGAATACCAACATAGGCATGTCTTCTGTCACCCAGACTTTCAGCTTGCATGGGGTCCCATTAGATCCATGTGTAGCAACTCAAGAACTCAAGCAGTTGCTGCAGCTTCTGGTGTGGCATTTTCCCACAGATGGAGCTTTCTTCAATCATGAGTCTAGGCAATCCACTGATAGCTTCTTCTGATATAGCCCTCTTCATACTTCTGAAGTTCAGATGTCCCAGTTTCTGGTGCCACAGTTTTACCTCATCTTCCTTGGTTATTAAACAAGTGGACATGTTTGCTCCTTCCTTATAACCTTAGTTCTGGAATAAAAACTTCGTAAGTTATGCTATTGAACGAACAACAAAGAAATATGCCTTCCGAAGAGCAGAAATCAGGTAATTTGGCATCTCCAAATTTCTTCACAAGATCATATGATCCTGACCAATACATCTTCATTCTCTCTCTTTCCACTAAGGCTTCCAACTGGCAGAAGGCCCATCAAATCAGCAGTCGTCTCTTTTCTAGTCTTGGTATCAGAAATTATCTGGCCAGGTGTTGCAGCAATATATGCGGCATGTGTCCCATCAAGGATTCTACAGTGCAACGTGAGAGGAGATTCCCTCTTACAAGCAACATCAGAGCTGATCAAAATACCCTTGTTTGGCCACACCTTGACCTCATTGGCAGTGATCTTCTTGCATACAACATTGTCAATCACCTCCAGCTTAGAAGGACCATCTTCAGCTCTTCCCAGAAATTTGTTCATGATGTTGGGAGAAAAGTTGACACATTCACATCAAACCACCAGAGGCATTCAGAAGCGGAATTGGGTTCACCCACCCTCACAGAGGACTTCAACATGGAGAATTAAACTTCTCACGAAAGAACCACACAAGGAGAAATAAACTTCCACATACTGAGAAAAATAAATTCTCACACATCAGAGAAAATAAATTCTCACAACTCAGAAGCTTGGGAAAAATAGATTCCCTCATGAAGAATATTAGGAAAAATAAATTCCTAATCCACACAGTCCAAATGTTGCCACATCTGACAGAGCATCATCGCACAAGCACACACTAGAATATAGTGCTTCCCATGAATACATGCGTGCATAAGATTTCTCCTCCTCAACATGTGCATATCAGAAACAAGTACTCCCTCTGAATACGCATACCATAAGAACAATATCGGAGTAATAAGCACAACTCACACATAATAATTTACTCCTCCCGAGTACATGCACTATACCACAGACTACAACATAGTCTTCTTCTTCCTTGTCCATAGTGCCAGAAAGTATCTTCCCTGGAGCTCACCCATGTGTGTTAGGGCGCCTGCTCTGATACCAATTGAAAATTCTGGTATACACAGTGGACGGATGCTGGGACAGACGCTACAGCAATTGTCACGGCATCTAACCGATACTGAACAATAAGACAATATATAGCAGGAAGATAAAGTGCAGAAAGTAAATAACACATGTTATTTGTTTACCCAGTTCGGCGCAACTCGCTTAATCTGGGGGATACCAATCCAGGAGTGAATCCACTATGACAGTTCCAATTCAAAGCTAAACACCCCGTTTACAACTTCTCACTTAGACACTACCCGTGCTAATTCTACCTAGGAACTCCTAGATATGACAACCTCTGGTCACCTCCTATAACAACCTTACGAACAACAAGGATTTAAAACACACTAATAGAAGTCACACTTCCATGACACAAAGTACTCGTACCTAAAGGCTTTGAGTAACTTAAAAGCCCCAACCTCCTAAGAGTTGGTACACAGAGTTTACAACTCGATAGAACAGTCCTAAGCTTGCATCAAGGTGATACAAGAAAGGCTCACAACAAGGCACAAGGCCTACACACGACACGAAACCCTAAAGACTACATCTTGAATATTCTTGGCTTCTGTGCTTCAAATAGGTTTAGCTTCTTCCTTTATATAGCCAATTTAGAATGGGCTTAAGAGCTAAACATCACAGCTGTTCCATAAAAGATATTGTGTAGATGGACTCCCTAAAGAGATTTGTTTTTCTTTTTAATATTTCTTGAGTAAATCTTTAACAAAGCAAGATATATTTCCCAAATATATTTGCTGTCCACAAATACAGTAACAAGCATAAAGATATATTTGAAACAAATCTTTTAATAAAACAAACATATCTTTTAAATAAAAGATATGATCCTAAAATATTTCCTCAATATTTTAGGGCAAAGTCTAGCGCGTGCTAGCTTGCTGTTAGGCGCCATCCTGAACGCGCGTATGAGTTGGCTGGATAAGCTTGATCTAATTCTTGAACCAAATATTCAAAGATATACTCCAATTATAAGGCGCGCTTCTGATCCAGCTAGATGATGTAGGCACATGCTACAACATCTGAACTAACATCTGGCAACTGTTGGTTTTTGCCAAAATGTAGCCAACACACAAACCTCAACAAAATCTCTTATAAAAAATTATTATTAAACCTATATCTAATTAATATTTAAGATACTTCAAATTTAGTTATTCAAATTTATTAATTTAATATATCTTTATATATTATTAATTTTTTATATAGAATTAAATTTTATTCTTTGAATTTTATTTTAAATTTATTTTCTTTATTACACTTTATATAAAATATTAAAATTACATTTTTTACGTTTTTATAACAAATACATAAAAGATAAATCAAATGTACTAAAAAAACGGTGACAATATACGTACAACATCTTTTATAGTAATAAATACATGATGAATAAATCAAAAGTACTAAAATGAAGGGGTGATAATATAGTTATGTACAAATGCGCCATAAAATATTGTTACGTAAAACAATTTTTTTTCGGTCTTTATGTACAACAACATTTTAAACATTTATATATTTTAATTTTAATTTATTTCGGATTAAATCAACATTTATCTTCATTATTTTTATGTAGGATATTTATTTTCATTATGTATAAATAAACTAATATAATAAATAAATTTATATTTTTATTAGTGAATGTTATGTAATGCATTTTCTTCTATCTAGTCTAGTATATTAAAAACTGACGACGTCGTCGAACATAGCGTAAACTATACAAATTGAAAAATAAAAAGAGTATTTGTTTTATTTCATAAGCATTAGAAGCAAAATGTCAAAAAAAAAAATCGAAAGCAAAGGAATGACGTTTTTATTTTATATTATAATAAATTAAAAAGGGTAAAAATGGATTTTAGGTAAAATGATAAGGGTAAAAATGGAAGAAAAGATGATAAGCTATAAGCTATAAGCTCATAAGCTAATTGAAATAGCTTATGGAAAATAAGCTATAAGTCAGTAAAATAAGCTATAAGTCAGTGTTGAAAAGGTTGTTACCAAACAGGTCTTTTAGCATATAAACTATAAGACATAAGCTATAAGTCAGTTTGGTGGTGTTGCCAAACAGACCCATAATATAAAATTAAAAAAGTAATTTAAAAATATATTTATAAAGCTATTATGATATTTAGGGTATGTTCGATAAGGTCAATAAACTAGCTTATAGTTTATTGGATTAGCTTATAAACTTGTTTGAAAAAAATAGATGTGTTTGATAACGAGCTTCTTTAATTAGCTTATAGTATTTTTTGAGATGTTATTAAAGTAGTATTTGAGCTTATAGCTTATAGATTTTTACACATTTTATTCCATTTTTATCCTTATTATTTTATTTTTTATTTTTTTAAAAATATAATAACTATCCACTAACCATGTATTTTTATGTCATTTTGCACTTACAAAAATTAAATTTGTCAAACATTTTAATTTCAATATACTAGTTTTTCAGCTATAAGCTATCAGTTATCAGCTATAAACTAGCTTTTCAGCTACCAGCTAACTTATAGTTTATTTTTACCAAATAGACTCTTAGTGAGATTCAATTGAGTTGTTTAAATAATTGATAAGTGTAAATTAAAATAAAAATTTAAGTGAGTCTCATTTAAAGAACCTATAAGTGGGTATAATGAATGTAGGTGGTTTGAGTGGATAGCAATTTGGTGCAAAGTTAAAGTTTTTTACCACCGCCCTTTTAGAAATTAAATAAATACTATCTCGTTCATTTTTAAATGTCTTTTTAATTAGAGTTAAAAATGGACTAGGCTCAGTGAGGTTTTGTCAAATTTAAGTTTGACCCGTTAAAAAATCGAAGGTCTGAACTTCATCTATAGTTTGTCACAGACTTATTTTTTAAGCATAAATTTAACTTTTTAATATGACATGTTAATCTGTATAAAAACATATTTCACTGGAACATATTTAAATAAATAATTATATTATGGTTGCTAAAAGACGAAATGCTTATTCACATGTTCACATACTTCATGTAGTCAATGTGAACATGTGAACAAAGGGGATGTAACATGTGAATATGGATAGTGTTATAGGCAAAACTAGACTAAAATGTTTGGATAGACAACGGTAGAGCTTAATTTTTTTTCTATAGGGGTTAAAAATATATATAAACTGTTAATTTTAACATGTCTCAATAACATATTAAATGACAAAAAATTGGAGAATTTTTTTTAAAAAAAAAATAAAGAAGATAAATTCAATATGAAAAATAAAGAATTTTAACCTCTATTTCTCTCTTCTCTATTTTTGTCTTTCTTATTTCTCTTCTAACATAGCAGACCATTAGTGAGTTGTATAGAAATAATAGTGAGTGATCTAGAAGAATAAACTACTAGTGATTATCAACTTGAACATTTCAAGTTACAATAAAATCGGTACATTACATGCCTTGGGTTGCATGGCCGTTCAACCACACTTTAGTTCTATAAGAACTCTATTCAAAACACTTACTCAATGAACCAAAATCAAGCCAATTCAACCTTCAACAACACAACAACCTTAGGTTTTTCTCAAGTTTATCCATATCATTTTATATGATAGAAATTGTTTCTCGAATGTATGCTTTTCCAATGGGCGCAAGCCATGTTTCTCGAATGTAGGATTTTCCAATGCCTTTAAAACCCTGAAGTTGAAAACAATATCATTTAGCATACAATATTTGTTAAATTACAAATTAGTAAAACAAGATACCATAGAATATAGAGTAGAGTTGGGTATACGGGGTGACCCAAATAAAACTCAACATATTCTCATCGTGATTCATCCTCCACACACCTCAAATCCATAAAAAACACAAATTATACTTGATAAGAATTTCAATAGTCTTTTTATAGATAGGGTTTTGACTATTTTTAAGAGAAAAGTTTAGTATTTGACATGTGTCAAATTATAATTTATAAATTAAAGTGTAATTAATTATAAGTAAAAAAAAGGGTCATGAGCCAATCAACGAACGAATTTAACATGCATAATATATGGTTTTCACGGTCCAACTCACAAACAAAAATATTAATAGATTGGAAAAAATGATCTTAAATCCGCGAAGATTGCAGGTTAAACAGATCAATCTGCGGACCGAACCTTAGTCCATATACCCAACTCTAATATAGAGATCCGTCTTAAACTACCATATGATGACAGTCAAGATAGAACAAGACCTTCAACTCTGGAGTTTCTGAATATTTAAACATAAAAATGGATGTCTTTGTACGTTTGAGTAACTCTTTCTTGTGCTCCTCCTGCTCCTCCTACAAGAGATAAACACCAATAATATTAATGTCACGAGAAGAATGAGGAGAGGGGTCGGGCATAGAAGTCAGCTTTAAATAAATATAAGGGCCTCTTTGGTTTCTGCTCTTGTCTTCTTTTTTTTTTTTTTTTTGATAGACAAGAGGGCTAAGAGCCCAATCTGCTCTTGTCTTTTGTTTTTAGGCAAAATGTATTTATAGGTTCTTTAAATTTTACATTTGTAATAGATAGGTCATTTAAGTTTTTTAAGCAACAAATAGATCTTTAAGTTTGTAATTTATAACATCTAAGTCCTATTTTTAAATAACAAAGGATACTTTGGAAGGACCTAGATATTACAAATTACAAACTTAAAAACATATTTGTTACTTAAAAAAGACCTATCTATTACAAACATAAAACTTACAAGAGCTATACAAGAGCTATAGATACATTTTGCCTTGTTTTTATTACAGATATTTATTCCACATCCACAACTTTGCTACCTGATTAGCATTGCGAAGAGCTCTACAAGGAGGTTCTTTCTTCAAAGAAAAAATCTATACCAGAACAAAGATATAATAAAGAAAAAAACACAATGTTAGTTCAAAGGAAAAAAAAAATTCCTAAAACCAAACTAACTAATAATAACAATAATAAGATTTTTTTCTAATCACACCCAAAAAATTCTAGTTACACCCCAAATAGACTAAGATACCTTTGGAATAAATTAAATTTCCAATGCAATCCAAAAATCCTTGTGCATTTCTCCTTCATTCTCCTTCCTCGTTTAACTCAGTTTACGTACTTGCATGTAAACTCAATTTACATAACCTTAATGTAAACTGAGTTTACCTAAGTTCATGTGAACTCCATTTGCATAGGTGTATGTAAGTTCATTAAATTAAGAATTAATGTAAACCCTTAAATTAAGTGAAGTGTGAATTGAGTTTGCGGAAGGTTATGTGGTTTACATAAGTTCATGTGAACTCTGTTCACGTAAGCATTAAACTTAGAAATTTACATTCACTAACCTATGCAATCATACGAAAAGAGAAAACATGAAGTCACTTGAAAAAAAATAGAGAATGTTATATAATTGAAAAAGAAAGTATAAATTCACTAACCTATGCAATAAAATATTAATGCAAGACCTTCAAGTTCAATCTTTAATCTTTTATCGTGATTAACAACACATAAATGAAGTTTATGAGAGATAACACATTAATGGAGGTTATGAGCAATGTTGTGAAACACGTAAATCGGATTAGGATCGGGAGGGGGGTAATAGTTCGTAAATCGGATAATCGTAACACGAATCGTAAGATTCTACCAAAATAAAGGACCATAGATCGGAGAAGGATCGTAATACAAAATCGTAGGATCGTAACCTCTAAAATCATAAACAAATTCCTAATAATGACAAATAACTCAACATAAAAATTTATATTCAAAACTCAAACTCAAAACTCAAACAATTATCCATTGCTTCAAACAAAATCAAATCACATAACTTGAAACCAATGCAAATCAAATAAGTTCAAAACAGAAGCAAATGATTCAAAGTGAAGCCAATAACTTAAGTTCCACCACTGCCTAAGATTAGACCCATTAGTTCCACCACTGCCAATTGTTGCAGCAGCAGTAGTTCCATTAGTAACAGGGTTTGAAGACATTTTCAGAGTAAAAAAAAAGATGAGGGTGATAAACAGAGGAAACAAGACAGATAAATGGTAACTGATATGTTAGTGCAAGTGAAAGAGGGAGAGAAGTTGGTTTTATAGTAGAAGTGTGGAGGGAAAATTTTGTTCAGGGCTTGTGTGTTGAAGTGGTAATTTTTCAACTGCTTTGCTGAATATATGCGTGGGTATGGTGTTTGTGTGTTTGGAAAGTTTTGATTAAAAAAAAAAGAAAAAGAAAAAAGAAAGGAAACGGTGGAAAGAAAAGAAAGGGATAAGGATCAATGAAAAGTGAAAACCTTTTAATTATACGGTGCCGTTTTGCTATAATAAGGATTAGTTCAAAATAAAATAAAATAAAAACGCTGCGTTTGATGAAAAACCAAAACGACACGTTTCTTCTTCCTCGCGCACACTGGTTCAGAATCGGAACGGACGCCGTTCCTACGATTCAGCGACTCAGAACGCCGATCCGGCGCCGATCCTCTTCTCCAACGATTCCGAGCACGATTCCGCTCGCTCAGGTGTGGGTAACTCGTCAACTCGTCCGATTCAGCGAGTTGACTCGCGATTTTGACAACACTGGTTATGAGAGAGAACACGTTAAGTAGATATATTAGAAATAAAAGATGAGAAACAAGTTTTAAAAATGGATCATGCTAAAAAGTGTCCCGAGACACTCGTTAAGTATACCAAAAAAAGGACGTAAAAGATAAAATTAAGATTGTTATGATAAATTCTTATACTCATTGAAAGTGATAGAATTTCTTATTAATAAGCTTAATTAGTGTTCCGGACACTGTTTACCATTTTCCCTTAAAAGATTTATATAAAGAAGAGCTATTAAATTTGGGTCTTGCTAACGAGTGCCCCCGGGGCACTCTTTAAGCATTCATTTTAAAGAAATTTTTTATTCAAAAAATTAAAACTACAATTTCCAATGTATTGACTTTACTTATTCCCACAAAAATTCTATAAAAAACTTACTATTAAAGGTCTTAAAGAGTGCCCCGAGGGCACTTGTTAGCATTTGCCATTAAATTTTAATGAATTTTCGGTGTAACTAGGTTTTTTGGGGATTATAAAATTTCTAATAATTATAATAATAATAATCCCAGATTCACTATTTATACTGAACAAAGTGAAATTAAAAGTAAACTTTTTCTTTGTACCAAAAAAAAATTGAATTTTTTCTAGCACTTGTTAGCAAACAAATAATACATAATATAAGTGACCAAAATTGAATTGTGAGAGGTAAAGGAATTTAAGGTGAAAATCAAATATAGGAATAATGAGATATATTTACCTCGCTGAACACGAACACACAGCGGAGTTATAGGGGGCAAAACCACGAACACACAGCGGAGTTATCTGAATTATATTTTCAGCGATTTGAGCGAAGCAGTAACCAATTGTGTAGTGGATCCCAAGGAAGAAGCGAGAAATAACGATAGCCTGTATGTCATCGTCGGAGAGGTCGGCGACGATGAGGCGACTTAACTTGTCGTCGATGTGAGTTATTAGGGTAGAGATCTTGCTTGACAGGAAGTTGGTGATAACGGCATAGGCTGGATGATCGGAGAAAACGTCGGCGTCGGCAAGATCGCGATACATATATATGTAGTCGTCGAAGTGAGGCATTCTGTAAGCTTATGTGGCGGGAGGTAAGCTTATTCAAAGTCTAAAATCCAATATCTCAGTATTTATTTGACCTAATAATTATTTGGATTTTGGCTGCAACTCGAATAGTTTGGTAGGAAAAAGACCAATACGACGTCTTAATTTTTTTAATAAAAAATCTATCTTTTTTATTTAATTATTATAAAATCTTTTTATATTTTATAAAATATCTTTTTATATAAATAAGTGTGGGCGCGGTTACATGTACTCGTATGACGCATCAATCTGTATCCATTTTTGTTTGGTTGATTTGGGATGATAAATAAAGGTAAAAACATTTTACAGTTGAAAAATTTCTCTCATATTGACGGTTTAATTTTTTTTAAAATCTTTTTATTATATTTCAATTATCTCTCTCACTTTTGATGAAAATAGTTGAGACGGTAGACAAAAAACTAAATCTCCAAAGTATGATGATATAATAACGTACCCGTACCTTAAATTTAACGTAACCGAACCTTAAATTTTCGAAAAATATTGTATCCCAATACGTATCTGTATCTAGGCAACATAGATTTATGTGTATATATTTAATTTTAAATATTAAATTAAGCTAACTATATTTATAACAGATTAATTTATGCATAATGACGATATAAAACTTTTCTTTGCACTATCATCTAAAGATATTTTTGCATGTGGTCAAATAAAAATGTACAGATAATAAAATAGAACATTATCTAATATTATTTGAGTTGAGATATATATTTTTTTTGTTTTGTATCCGACACATCACTTTTTTTAATTGAATTTGGAAAAGAAAAATATTATGCACCTTTTATAACCTATGGAAAATGCTAACTAGTGTCCCAGTTAAGGAACCAAATGTGATAAATTTATCTTGAAACTTGTGTAATTGATTTTTTTAGAGAGATAAAAAACACTATTTTCAATACAAAAATTACTTGTTCTGTATCCTTAACTAGTGCCCCGGAGGCATAGTTAGCATGACCCATAACCTAATTAGATAAAAGACCACATGCGGATTTTTCTACCATTAAAGTGCGGTAATAGGTATGAGTATGAGGAATTAGGTACTAGGGATATGGATAACGGGATTAAAATTGTTACCCACATGAGTACGGATTTGTATACAAGTAACTTTTCAAACTACAAGTATAGGGATGAATACCTACCTTAGTACCTTACTCATAGAGGTGGGAATAGGCCAGGCCGGCCTACGAGGCCTTAAGGTCTGGTCTACATAGGCTCAGGTCAGGCCCGCCTATTTTTTTAAATAGAGCAGGCCAAAGCTTTTTTA
This sequence comes from Trifolium repens, assembly GCA_030408175.1. NCBI lineage: Eukaryota > Viridiplantae > Streptophyta > Magnoliopsida > Fabales > Fabaceae > Trifolium > Trifolium repens. The sequence goes on along the minus strand of CP125845.1, from coordinate 20,733,822 downwards.
TAAGCCTATTTAAGTAAATAGGGCATAAATAGGGCAGGCCGCTTGCCATTAAAAAAACCTTTTAGCCTATTAGGCCAGCCTACTTAAGTTAATATGAATAATATTTTTAATACTATTATTATTTATATATATTAAAATTTGTACTTTGATTAAATTATAAATTTATTAACTTTTTCAGTAATTTAAGTTTATTAATCTACATTAGTTTTTCACATATATAAATGTATTATTATAAACTATAATTGAAATATGATGACATATATAGTGAAATTCTCTAAAATATCATGTTAAATATCAAAAGCATGTTGATTTACTAGTTCATAAGTATTTTTAAAAATAGATATAGTTATTTATTTAAATATCTTCATGTGAAGTAGGCTTTTAAACAGGCTAACAGGCCACACAGGTTTTCAAAAGGCCAGACTCAGGCTTAAAAGATAAGTCTATGATAGGCCACAGGCCAGGCTCAGGCCTTCGAGTTTTTTGACAGGCCAGGCTCAGGCTTGGCAAAGCCTAGCTCGGCCTAGCCTATAGTTACTCATACCCAACCCATTGTCATTCCTAAATACGACATCTTGAAAATTTAACTTTAATGCAATTTTAACCTCCCAACTTTCTTAATTGTGCAATTTTAATCTCCATATTTTTGTTGCACAGTTGTAGAGTTCCTTACATTTACATTTTGGCCAGATGTATATATTACATATAACGAGATAGAAATAAACGACTGCACATAATTCAAATCCATAAATAAAAAAATTAACACCAGGGTTAAACTGAAATTTTCTGATAAAAGGTTTTTTTTCACTTTCCAGAAGAAAAACTCATGATAAAGTTGGAGAGAGGATACAGTAGGAAGAATAAGCCAATATAGGCCATCTTTTATTCCCTTGCAAGTTCTGTCTAGATGCCATATAAGCCGCAAACTAAAAGAGCTCAACTCTAACTATCACTATTATTTCTATTATTATTAACTTAAACCATGTCTCTTATTGTGTCCATTTTATTGGGAGAGGATAAGATGAAATTACAATATTACATTGTCGTCATCAGATTTGAAGACTGGCTGATATGGAGCTTGCTAGGCTGAGAACCTCAAATGGTGGCCTATTCATCACCTCCTTCACTGTTAAGGGACATGAGTCTGTAATCCAGAAGTATGTGAATGCAGTCTCTGGATTCCCTGTGTATGAAAAGTCAGAAATTATTGAATGTAAGAAGCGAAAGTGTACCGTAAACCATAAGCTATCCGGAAAGCAATGCTAGATTTGTAGGTAAGATTATGTAACACATGCTGGCTTCATAATAAAATGAGACTATTTGCTCCCAATATCTTGACTTACTGCAAGCTAATGATAATCAATTTAAATGCTTGTTCCACTCACAGGTTAACATGTTTATTTATTATTAATAAATTGATGAATTTGTGTTATAAATTTATTAATATTTCAGACGAACTTATTTTCCTTTAGAGGCAATCAAAATGGATTAATGAGAAAGGAGGAGTAAGCAATACCCCCATTATCATGTCCAAAGCGTTCCCAAGATTTATTTGGAAAAATGCCATGAGTCACGTATGCACTAATCTTTGATGCTCCATGAGCTGCCAAAACTTTCTGAAAAATGAAAGAAAATAAATTATGAGTTACCTAGAAAAATAGGAAGCACGTTTGCTATAACAAATAAAACAGCATAAGATTTGCAATTTCTGTTTCATGTACGAATCGACATTACATACACCGATGTTTCATACCTGGCATTCTATCAGGGTTCCACCTGACTGAACCAAATCATCAACAATCACAATATGGCGACCTTTAGGTTCTCCCTCCTTAATTCGGACTATTCGTTTATCTCCTTCCCGAACTTTTGCACAAACTACCTGCATATATGCATTGTGTAAGTGCTAACAGATGGAACGGTCACTGCAGTTAGTACGTTTTCACACCAGTAACTTCTAGACTAGCACCAGTGTAATGTTTCTGACTTTTGCTAAATTTGAGAAACATTGTTAGATTATCAATATGCAATACCGTTGGAAAATGCTGAAGTTGCTTATGAAATCGTTTCCAAGCACCATCATCGGGAAAAGCAATTGATATCTGAAACATGAAAGCCAGATTTTCATTGAATATGAGATAGTGTGAAAGCAATCATTCTAAACATCAGGGCCATTAAAAAAAAAATCATTCTCATCAGGGTTGTTAATCGCGGATCATGTAAAATAACAATTTGTTCAAATTCTGTTACGCAACAGTTTTATAGCACCACTATAGCCGTTATTTAACATTTTATACTAAATAAATAACGTATCACAGAACAATAGAATATGTTCAAAGATGAAGGTCGTTTACAGGACCACAAGCAGATGAGGAAAAATCATAACAGCGTATTATTAAGATGAAAAACACAGCTACAATGAAAAAAATTAAGTATTAGTGAAAGTCTCACATTGTCAGAATCAGGAAGATCTTGGAGTCTTCTTTTAAGCAATGGTATGCCACTCTCAAAGCATGGTAAAATGTTATCACCAAAGTAGAATCTCTCCTGAATTAAAAAAAATAATCAAATAATTATAGCCAGGAATTTCACGAGACAAAGAAAGACAACCAACGAAGTGTGTTTGGTTTCACACGGAAATAATCAACGTTGAATTTCGGAAAGTATTATACAGACTTTTGGTTTTGTTGAATAAAATTGATTTTTAACTCTGAACCTCAGTTTGACTAGCAATGATAAAACATAGTTTTTGCGTCAGGATAAAAAGTTTACCCTACGTTCTACATCAAATAAATTTTAGAAAATCTATTTCATTCAAAATCACAAATGACAAGCATTCACCCAAACACACACCTAGAAACAATTGTAGAAAGCAATTCTACCAATAGTACACCTGCAAAGCATGAATGTCAAATGTAACCAAACTTGTTGGTCCTCCTCTAGAAATTGGTATGTTTGACAAAAGCCTGGCCAAAGTAAAAGCAGTGGCGATATCCCCTTCATCCTCCATTCTTTCAGAAGTGCCGGTTGGGAAAAAAGGAAGCACGAGCGTAAATGAGGCAACAAACAGTTTTGGCAAGGCATAAATGACTGGAATCTGCTCAAATATCACTGCCGGAGAGCTGAATGAGGCCAGAAAAGCCACGTGCTGTCCACGAATGCCTTGAGCATTGGGAATGAAAATGTTGGGGAAGCCATCAGGAAACTTGCTGAAGTTTTCAATTCCATAGAGCATTTCAGTGAAACCATTAAAAAAAAAAACTCAAATACACCAACACACTAAAAAAACCAGAACCAATGCACCATAGCAACAGCATTTCAATAAAACATCAGACATCAAGATTATCCATAATGTTGCATCTTAAAAAGTAAAATCAACAGTTCCAAATATATAATATGCTCGTAACAGAATAAGGGTCTATTTGGATTGACTTATTTGAAATTAAGCTTAATTAGTTGTTTGGTCCCTTAACTAAATTGTTGGTTTCATTTTGGTCCCCTAAGTAATTTTTGTTTCATTTAGGTCCTTTAACTGTGCCTCCGTTAATCAAAGTGGTCCCTTCCGTTAGTTTTTAACCCCAAATGAATAGGATAGGCTAACATGGTAAATAGTCTACCGTAGACCTCAATTTTTTTTAAAATTTAATCATTAGATCATTTTGTCAAATCCTAAACCATTAGATCTTGTTAGACAATGATATCAAATAGTGAATCACCAACATCCTATTTTATTTAACTTTTCTTCATCTTCTCTCCTTTTTTCTTCACCAACTTCATACATTTCCTCAATCAAACCCAGAAAATTTCAAACAAATCCAAAAAAAGAACAAAAAAATAAAATAAAAAGAACAACCTCCTACTGAACCCAGCAAGGCAACAACCCACAACCTTTGCCACCCTTTCTATTGAACCAAATAACAACTTCCATCAATTTTCATCATCCTTCTTCCCAAGTTGATGTCAATAACACCGTAACAACAACGCTGTCCTTTCCAACCTTAATCTTAACATTCACAATTCAATTTCAAAACCCACATAGACGACAACAGCAACAATCTTAACCTTCACAATTCGATTTCAATAATAACCATAACAACAACAACACCGTCTTTTCCAACCTTTTACTTCATTATTTTAAACCTGAGAATTTTTAATGGATTTACCAATCTGAAAAGAGTTTACGAGATCGAAGAAAATTTTGGGATTCTCATTCATACCTAAATCTAAAAATTCTAAATTTAAAATCTCAGATCTAAAATTTTCTTTGCTTTTTGGTTAAATTTTTTAGCAACAATTACATTCTTAGTGATTGTTCTCACTATCTTGTTGAGTTGTTCTCATCTCTTACAACAATTAAATTTTTCATTGGCAATTAAATTTCTTTGCTTTTTATCTTTTTCTGGGCTTCTTTGAATTGTTCTGTATTTGATTGAAGAATAAGATGATGAAGAAGATGAAGAGATCAAGAAGGAAGTTTTCACTCGATTGCAAAATAACATGTGTAAATGAGTTAACGTTTTTTTCACAAAACTAACAAAGAGGACCAAAATGACTGACAGAAGTATAGTTAAGGGACCAGAATGAAACATAAATTAATTAGAGGACCAAAACGAAACCAACAAATAAGTTAAGGGACTAAAAGAGTAATTAAGCCTTGAAATTATCTATTGATTTAAGCACTTACGAGTCTGTTTGGGAGAACTCATGGAAACAACTCATGACATTTCCATAAACCGTGTTCAGCTTATTTCCATAAGCTCGCGGGGATAGTTTATGAAAACAGTTAATCTAATGGCATAAGCACTTGAGAAACAATTTGGGAGAGCTTATGGAAGAAGTTTATGACATGTCCATAATTTGTTTTCAATTAATTCCATAAGTTCTCCTAGATAGCTTATGAAAACACCTTATACCTCATGAAAACATTTGACATTATTTTACCTTTTGTTACAGAAATAGCTTATACATAAGCACTTATGCTATAAGAGTTTAATTAACTCGTTTATCCAAACAGGGCCTAACTCTACTATAATGGGTACTACTACTCGCTGAAGTTTTCAATTGCATAAAGTTGCATCTTAAAAAGGGTCCATTTGGATTGTCTTATTTGAGCTTATCCATAATGTTGCATCTTAAAAAGTAAAATCAACCGTTCCAAATATATAATATGGTCATAACAGAATAAGGGTCTATTTGGATTGTCTTATTGGAGCTTGTCTATTGATATAAGCACTTATGAGATTGTTTGAGTAAACTTATGAAAACAGTTAATCTAATGGCATAAGCACTTGAGAAACAATTTGGGAGAGCTTATGGAAGAAGTTTATGACATGTCCATAATTTGTTTTCAATTAATTCCATAAGTTCTCCTAGATAGCTTATGAAAACACCTCATACCTCATGAAAACATTTGACATTATTTTACCTTTTGTTACAGAAATAGCTTATACATAAGCATTACATGATAATCACTTAAATAAGTTGTTTATCCAAAAGGACCATATATTCTCTTTTGTTATAGGAAAAGCTTATACATAAGCACTTATGCTATAAGAGTTTAATTAACTCGTTTATCCAAACAGGGCCTAACTCTACTATAATGGGTACTACTACTCGCTGAAGTTTTCAATTGCATAAAGTTGCATCTTAAAAAGGGTCCATTTGGATTGTCTTATTTGAGCTTATCCATAATGTTGCATCTTAAAAAGTAAAATCAACCGTTCCAAATATATAATATGGTCATAACAGAATAAGGGTCTATTTGGATTGTCTTATTGGAGCTTGTCTATTGATAGAAGCACTTATGAGATTGTTTGAGTAAACTTATGGAATAAGCTTATGAGTTATGACAGTTATTCCATGGGATTGTTATAGAAACCAACTGATATAGAATAATGAAATAGGGAAAATCCCTTTGATTACAGAATGATATCGCAGAACTTCGAGGGCCCGCACCTCCCTAATGCCAAAATGTCCCCTTTCCGGTTAAATCCCAAGATACCCTCTTTCTCAATCACCCCTTCTATTTATAGGCAACACTTATATGACAGTTATTTTCTATAAAAACTGCCTATTCTTATATAACTGCAGTTCCGTATGACAGTTAATTTCTATTAAAACTATCAACAAATAATAAAAATTGCCTAATAATAATAACTAACAAGGCCCATTATTATTGCTATCCTAATTAAGGCCCATATCTAACAATACTACCCCCTAAACTATCACCTTGTTCTCAAGGTGATTACTAGAGAATAAAATCGGAAGCAATTACAAAGCTACTTTACTAGCATTGGCATTAAAACCTAAGTGTTTGCGCAATCCTGCAGCCCAATATTAACCCCTTGGGTCCCACGGATGGGAGGACAAATCACCAAACATTTTAAAATTTTGCGGTGGCATCTGTTGGCCTTCCCCTCTAACAGATTGCTAATTCAGCTCACTTATGAGATTGTTTGAGTAAACTTATGCTATAAGCTCACCATATAGTTTATAAAAACAACTTATAGTTTATATGAAAACAATTTTCACATTATTAAATCTTATGTTATAGATATAGGGTCCATTTGGATGGACTTATTTGAGCTTATGTACTGACATAAGTTTTGTAATACTATTTGGCAGTACTTATAAAAACAGCTTATAACATTTTTTACGAGATTTTTTAGCTTATTTTAATAAGTTCTCCAAGATAGCTTCTGAAAATAACTTATCGCCTATACAAAAACAATTTAAATTTTAACCGGTGCTATAAAAATAGCTTATGTAAGTTTATTCATAAGTGCTTATTATGATAAGCGTGTGTGCTATAAGCTGCAAATAAGTTGTTTATCCCGATGAAGTCATAGCTTATACGTAGGCTCTTATATTATTATTATGATAAATGCAATGTCCCTACTAAGTTGTTTATCTAAACAAGACCTAACTCTACTATTAGAGCTTAATTTAATTAAGTTGTATATCCAAACATGGCCTAACTCTACTATAATGGTTCCTGCTACTTCCAAGTTCCAAACTTTTAACCAAAACGATGTCAATTCAATCACGGGAAAGCAATTTAGCTAAATGGGTATTCAAAATAACAAAAAGGAACACTTGAAATTGATGAAAAACGAAAATAAACTACCACATTGGTTCAAAAATTGAAACAAAAATTTAGAATCAAGAAAAAGAAACGAACCCCCATGAAATGGAACGAAGTTCAATGGCATCAGATTCAGAAGCAATATTGTAAGCAAGAGATTTGGTTTCAGCAGAATAAAAAAGAACAACTTTCTTAGAATTCTTCATAGGAAGTTGAGAAGCGGTGGCAGAGACCAATGAAGAAGAAAAAGAATTGCTATTGTTGCTGTGAATGGAATCTCTGTTGTTTGAGAAATGTTCAATTGTCCAATTACGATGATTCTCAAAACTTCTTCTGATTTCACAACTTGTGATGAAATTGGAACGGTTATTGGAGGAGAGAAGAAGTGGAGAGTGGTAGGGTTTGTGTTGTTTGAGGGATTTGGTTGAAGTTGCCGGAAATGGCGGAAGGGGTGGCGTGGCCGCCATTGTCGGCGGTCACTGAGTGTTGACACTCAAAAATCGGGTTTTCTGGTAAGGATTAAGATTTGTTTGGATGAAAGTCAATAACTACCTTCGCTATCGCTATGATTCATTAATGTTTTGTTACTGTAACCATAATTATTAGGGTAAAGAGGTTTTAACATTTGGATAGTAGGCGAATTTTGTTTTACCCTAAAAAAAATTTCCATTAACTTTTTAAATTTGTTATTTTGTCCCCCTTAGATAAACATTCTCTAAACATTATCTAAATTTTTTTGTCCCCCCTTAGATAAACTTTTTAAATCTGTTATTTTGTTCAACCGATTTAAAAAATGTTGTTTGTTAAATCGGTTATTCTGTTCAACCGATTTAAAAAGTACAACAAAATCCCAAATGAAATTTTACCCGGGATAAAACAAAAATGATTTACTTTGTAGGGAGTAAAGACCTATTTACCTGGTGCGCAGGTAGAAACAATGTAGATATGGAGTTTGAATCTTGGATAGAGTCTAATATATTTATTTTAAACAATGAAATTTTAGTGATTAAGTTTTTTTTTTAAATCCTTGTGTGAGATGGATGTCAAACTCTCGTTAAAGGTTTATCTTTTTTTTTTTTTTACAATATTTAGGTTTGAACTTAAATCTCGTAATTGTGTGTTAGATTGGTCAGCATTTTTTTTTTTGGAATTATAGTTTTAAAAAAATTCTTCCATTTTTTAGAAATTTCAATTCATAGATTTTTTTTCAAATTCTTATATTTTTCTTTTCAATAATTTGCTATATAGATAATTTGTAGTTTTTTTTAGTAGTATAATTTTTTTATAATACTTGTAAATTTCACTCCATATTTCATGCATTTACTCTAAACATAGTTCAATGTCAAGTGAACTTACCACGTTTTTTTTGGTTACATAGTGTGTTGAGTCAGTGAACTTACCAGGTTGATTGTGCATACGAGTGTTGGATATGTTGTTGGAAACTATCTCCAATGGCAAATGGTGAAGGACAAGGAGATCAAAGCCCAAATCAATGAGTATCACAAACTCCTTGAAGAATTGAAGGCAGAGAAAATCAATCTGCCAGACGTGTTTGTTGTTGGCGCCTTGGTGGAAAAATTTCCGAGCTCTTGGAAAGATTACAAGCAGCAACTGAAACACAAGCACACGCAGATGTCCCTTGCTGATCTCATCAAGCACATAATCATTGAAGACACCAACAGGAAGGAATGTGATGTTGCACGAGCAAAGGCTTTGGAGTCACAGGCAAATCTAATCCAAAATAATGCTCGCAAACGGAAGAGGTATGAAAACAAAACTGATCAGGTACTTGGAGTTACTAAACCCAACTTTAAAGCAAACTGCTTTGTGTGTGGAAGGTCAGGTCATAAAGCTTATCACTGCAGATATCGAAAACATAATAACATGTCTCCTAAGCCAAAAGTAAATTTGACGAAAGGAGATGACAAGAAAGATGACGATGATGATATTATTGCTGCAGTGATATCTGAAGTGAATCTTGTTAGTGATGTGGAAAAATGGGTGGTGGACTCAGGAGCCACAAGACACATATGTGCAAATAGAACTGCCTTTACCTCCTACACTTCTGTAGGGGTTGATGAAGATCAAGTCTATCTTGGTGATTCTAGAACCGCTGCGGTTAATAGCAAAGGAAAAGTGATTTTGAAGCTCACTTCTGGGAAGACCTTGGTTTTAAGTGATGTGCTACATATGCCAACCATTAGGACCAATTTGATTTCGGTAGCACTGTGGAATAAAGTAGGGGTTAAAGTGTCACTCGAATCTAATAAGATTGTAATAACAAAGAATGATGTGTTTGTTGGGAAGGGGTACTGTGATCAGGGACTCTTTGTTCTTAGTGTATCAGACTAGTTTATGTTTTTCATTCCTTAACGCTTTAGATTGGTATGCTTTTGTTCCCTAATGTTTCAAATTAGTTATATTATCATGGTTGTTTGATTTTCATTATATATTCTGGTATTTGATTTCTTTTAATAACATCTCTTTTGAAACTTGATAATTTTTGCATTAAATTAAAGATATGTCTCAGTAATTTTCTTAACTGATGTTGATATAATATACAATTTTTGTAAGGTATATTATTTTAGGACCATGTATGTTAGGATTCCTACATCGAGTATAATGTTAGGAGTCCCACATCGAGTATTCCAAAGTGTTCAATGTGGTACTTAACCCATGTGGCTCTCCCACCTATTGGATTAGTCTCTTGGGTTGGGTTCTCCTCATGTCTAACAATTGGTGCTTACATTGAAAGCTGGGCCATGGAAAAGGCTATCTATAGGTTGAAGTAAGATGTTCCACCGAATACTGATAGGTGAATGAAGCCGCCGAAAAGGAAATGACTACCATCGAGTATGCTATATATCAATTTTATATAGCAAACTATATATTCTTTGGGTGATTAAGTATAAATATTTTATGGGTACATGGCTAATAGAATTAAATGTGTATAACTGATATATGTATTTTGCAGTTGAAAATTTGTAACCATAGATTATATAAGTCATTGTCGGGTTATGGATTAGTTACTGCAGCCACATTTGTTGGTAATATAATTTGTATGACTTGATTTGTTACTTCAATTTTTTTGTTCTACAGTAGCAGCAATGATGGCTAGCCTTTGAAATGGCTACGAGCCTATGACCATGTTTGAATATGCTTCAAATGACAGTCTTTTTAATGTGATGGCGGTGGCTTGTTTTTCCTTTTGATAAAACATGTGTTTCTTCTTTTTCTATTTGATGCTAATAGCTAGTATATGGAAAAGAAATATATAAAATAACTGTCTTCGTGAAAATTCGTGGGAAAGTTGTTCGCTACATATAGCACAATTCTTTATTTATATATACTGGGTAAAGAAAAAATTTCTTTTGCGTGGCATAAAAAAATTTGTTTCATTTTTTTATTACAAAATATTGTTTGTTATTACTAGTACGTTGGATCACAATTAGATCAATGTTTTGCTTGTATTACGATTTTTTTAAACATTATATATTATTAGTTATACTTTATTAGTGATAGTATAAGAGGTTTTTGTTTTTTTTTAGAGTTGCAATTTTTTTTTTTGGTTTACTGTACAGTTGCAATTTATGTGAATAATTATCAATAAATTATTTTCATGTATTTATAGATAATTTATGTTTTTATATATATTTTTGTTAGATGTACGTGTTAGGATGTTGGATATAATGTCTCAACATTGTAGCCAGTTAGCTTTTGTTAGGATGTTGGATATAATGTCTCAATATTGTAGTCAGTTAGCTACTAGCAAGATAGTTAGTGTGTCACTTGCATTGTAAGCTTCCCTATATATATGGGACTAACTTGTACTGTTGGATAATGAGAATAATCACCCTTTCCTTACAAGTGGTATCAGTCTAAAGATCCACCCTGTAACAGAAAACCGCAGTTTGTCAGTTACAACCGTTTCATACCGTTACAACCGTCGTTCTCCACCTTCTTCTTGATTTTACACCGTAACTTTCTCTGTTCTTTAATGGCGGAGCATTCAAACTTTATACAACCGGCGATTCCAAAGTTTGATGGTTTCTATGACCATTGGGCAATGCTGATGGAGAATCTCCTTCGATCAAAGGAGTATTGGAATCTCATTGAAACCGATGTTGTTATAGCTCTGGCGAATGCGAATCCAGAACAAAGAAAGCTAGCTGAAGAGAGCAAGTTGCGTGATTTGAAGGTGAAGAATTACTTGTTCCAGTCGATTGATAGATCAATCATGGAGACAATCTTGACTTGTGACACGGCGAAGGATATTTGGGATGCTATGCGTAGAAAGTATCATGGATCAACGAAGGTGAAGAGGGCTCAGCTGCAAGCTCTCCGTCGAGAGTTTGAGGTTCTTGCTATGGGGGAGAATGAATCTGTAGATGAGTACTTCGCAAGAACACTCTCAATTGCTAACAAGATGACAGCACATGGAGAAAGAGTGGAGCAGTTAATGGTTGTGGAGAAGATCTTGAGATCTATGACTCCAAGATTCAACTATGTTGTGTGTTCTATAGAAGAATCAAACGATGTAACTACCCTATCCATTGATGAGTTACAGAGTAGCTTGTTGCTTCATGAACAAAGAATGAAGGCTCAGAAAGAAGGTAGCAGTGAGGAACAAGCACTCAAGATTGCTAATGCTGGTAGGGGCAGTGGTAGAGGTAGGGGAAGGAATGCTTCACGAGGTCGTGGGAGAGGTAGACAGAGTAAGGATCAGATTGAATGCTATAAATGTCATAAACTTGGACATTATCAATCTGAATGTCCCACTTGGGAAGAAGAAAATTATGCTGAGTTCAATGAGGAGGAAAATATGCTTCTGATGGCCAAAAATGATCCAAGAACTGCTACAAAAGATGAAGTTTGGTATCTAGATTCCGGGTGCAGTAACCACATGGTAGGTATGAAGGATTGGTTATATGAATTTGATGATAAATTCAGAGAAACAGTCAAGCTAGGAGACAATTCAAAAATGGCAGTCATGGGAAAGGGCAATGTGAAGTTGAGGATTGGTGGCAAAGTTGTTGTAATCACAGATGTATATTATTTGCCAGGTTTGAGTAGCAATTTGCTTAGCATTGGCCAGCTTCAGCAGAGAAATCTCACCATCATCTTCAAGAATGATATGTGTCAAATCTTTCATCAAGATAAAGGTTTGATCCTATCAACTCGCATGTCACCTAATAGAATGTATGTTGTTCTAGCTCCCATTATTATTCCAATGTGCTTAAAGACTAGCAAATTGGAAGATACAACTCTGTGGCATATGAGATATGCACATTTGAGCCTCAAAGGATTGAGTATCTTAGCCAAGAAGGCAATGGTGAAGGGTCTGCCAGACTTTAAAGACACTGAAGATAAATGCACTGACTGCTTGGTAGGGAAGCAACATAGAGATGTGATACCAAAACAAGCAAATTGGAGAGCAAGTGTAAAATTAGAATTGGTGCATTCTGACATTTGTGGTCCAATCAAGCCTGAATCAAATGCCAAGAACAGGTACTTCATCACTTTTACTGATGATTTTACTAGAAGAACATGGGTCTATTTCTTAAAAGAAAAATCTGGTGCTTTTGATGTTTTCAAAAGGTTTAAAACACTTGTTGAAAGAGAGTCAAACTGTTTAATTCAGTGCCTTAGAACAGATAGGGGTGGTGAGTTTACATCCACTGCATTTAATGACTTTTGTAGTGAACAAGGCATCAAGAGACAGTTGACTGTTGCTTATACTCCTCAACAGAATGGAGTATCAGAGAGAAAGAACAGGACTTTGTTGAATATGGTGAGAAGCATGCTATCTGGTATGAATGTTCCTAAGGAGTTTTGGCCTGATGCAGTCAAATGGGCCACTTATGTCTTGAATAGAAGTCCTACACTTGCAGTAAAAGACATGACTCCTGAAGAAGCTTGGAGTGGACAAAAGCTTTTTGTGCATCACTTTAGAGTGTTTGGTTGTTTGGCTCATGTGCATGTTCATGATGTACATAGAAAGAAGCTTGATAGTAAGAGTATAACATGTGTTAATCTAGGTGTAAGTGAAGAATCTAAGGCTTACAAAGTATATGATCCAGTCAATGATAAAGTCTTCATCAGCAGAGATGTTGTATTTGATGAATCTAAGGGATGGAATTGGCAAAGTAACAGTCAAAATACACAAGAGGGTCCCAGTGGTGTTGATAGTACTTCTGATGAGGATGTTATTACTCCAGCCACAGCTGCTACAGATGATATAGTGGTCGATACTGATGAAGTTGGTGAGTCTAGTGATGATGATGATGCAGGTGAAATGGTGAACAACAATGGGGAAACTAGTCAAGGTGCAGTGCAAAAAAGAGTTAGAAGACCTCCTGGCTACCTAGAAGACTTTGTAACTGGTTCTGAAGCTGAACAAGAAGAACAACTTCACAATCTAGCTATCTTTAGCAGTAGTGATGATCCTAGTACTTATGAAGAAGCAGCAAAGTCAGAAATTTGGAGAAAGGCTATGGACCAAGAAATTGATTCCATAGAAAGTAACAACACTTGGGAACTCACTGCTCTTCCACTTGGTGCAAAGACTATTGGAGTCAAGTGGATTTATAAGACAAAGTACAATGAAAAAGGAGAGGTTGAGAAACATAAAGCAAGACTGGTGGCAAAGGGGTATACTCAGAAATATGGAATTGACTATGGTGAGGTATTTGCTCCTGTTGCTAGATGGGATACTATCAAGACTATTTTGTCTATAGCTGCAAGTAAGAAATGGTGTGTGTTTCAACTTGATGTGAAGAGTGCCTTTCTTCATGGAGAATTGGTTGAAGAAGTGTATATTGATCAACCAACAGGATATCACAAGGGAGGATCTGAGATGGTCTATAGACTAAAGAAAGCACTCTATGGCTTGAGACAAGTCCCTAGAGCATGGTATAGTAAGATAGAGTCTTACTTTTGTGCTGAGAAGTTTGAGAAGTGTACTTATGAGCCAACACTGTTTGTCAAAAATGGTGTGAGAGGCAAAATTCTCATTGTTAGCTTGTATGTAGATGATCTCATCTACACTGGAAATGACTTGAAGATGATAGAAGAGTTCAAAGAGTCAATGAAAGGAAGATTTGCTATGACAGACTTGGGAAAAATGAGATATTTCCTTGGAGTAGAAGTCAACCAGAATGAGAAGGGAATTTTCATATTTCAGCACAAATATGCATCAGAAATCTTGTCTAGATTTGGCATGAAGGAGTGTAACAAAGTTTGTAGTCCAATTGTTCTTGGATGCAAACTGGTGAAAGATGAAAATGGTAAAGCCTCAGATCCTACTACATACAAACAGATGGTGGGATGTTTGATGTATCTGCTAGCAACTAGGCCTGATATTGCCTTCTCTGTATGCTTAGTAGCTAGATATATGGAGAGACCTACAGAAATACATGTGGCTGCAGTGAAAAGAATCATGAGATGCTTGAAAGGTTCTTTGAGTTTTGGCATCTGGTACAGAAGTGGAGATGTAGATGATTTGCAAATGATTGGTTGGACTGACTCTGACTATGCTGGTGATAGTGATGACAGGAAGAGTACCTCTGGATATGTTTTCAAGCTTGCTTCTGGTGCTATATCATGGTCCTCAAAGAAACAACCAATAGTTACTTTGTCTACCACAGAAGCTGAGTTTGTGGCAGCTGCCTCCAGTGCTTGTCAAGCAGTTTGGTTGAGGAATGTTTTAAGTCATTTGGGTTGTAATCAGAAGAATGGATCTGTCATTCTATGTGACAATAGCTCATCTATCAAATTGTCAAAAAATCCAGTCATGCATGGAAGATGCAAACATATTGATGTGAGGTACCACTTTCTTAGAGATCTTACTAGAGACAATGTGATTGAGCTAAGGCACTGTAGCTTACAGGATCAACTTGCTGATGTACTTACCAAGCCTCTAAAGCTGGAGTCGTATTGCAGATTAAGGGAGGGCTTGGGAGTAGTTGATTTGTCTATTGTAATGTGATTGTATGTTGTAAATTGCTTTTGTGTGTACAGGTCAATTTAAGGGAGGGTTTGTTAGGATGTTGGATATAATGTCTCAACATTGTAGCCAGTTAGCTTTTGTTAGGATGTTGGATATAATGTCTCAACATTGTAGTCAGTTAGCTACTAGCAAGATAGTTAGTGTGTCACTTGCATTGTAAGCTTCCCTATATATATGGGACTAACTTGTACAGTTGGATAATGAGAATAATCACCCTTTCCTTACAGTAAGTATCATAAAATTTGAGAAATTGTTGTGAAGATTCAGTTTGATTTGTACCGAATATTATAAAATTATGAGATTCTTTGATGTTTAAAAGGACGACAAGGTAAATTAATTTTAAAATACTTCCCCTCCCCTTGTGAACCAAACATATCTATAACCCTTCCTCTTTTTAAACCAAACACATATATAATTAAATTTTTTACCTCACCTCTATAAAAATCTCTCTCCTCCCCCTCTTTTGAACCAAAATAGACCCCAAAACAAATTATTTTCACTAAGTACCAGAGTCATCTACCTTGTTGATATCTCGTGTCTTGATAGCCTCGTTACTTTTATCATCGAGAAGAACTGGCTGTATTATGGGGGAGTTGTGCAATATTTACAGATAATTCCTTAGTTCAGTGATTACAAGCTTCGGTCTATGGTTGTCTTGGAAGAAATGACACTGGCCAAACGCACGCAGAACAACACTAACAACTCTATGTTTATTGCTTCCCTCTCAACTCTCCAAATCTTTGCGCCGACAGAAACCAAAACAACACCACCAACATTGTTAAATTACTAAACATTTTTAATAAAAATATGATGTTGGATTACGAGGGAGCAGCTGAAGGATCATCTACACTGGACTCAGAGCAATCATACAAGTGAGTTGGATACCACATCTTAACTCAAAACCTTAAGGTGTTATTAGATTTATGGGTTTCTTACTTATAAATGATCAACCTCCACTTTTCTAAGTAATGTGAGACTTAACTCACCTCACACTTGCTACAACATACGGGTACAAGTATTTTATCAAACTTCGGGTATGAAAATGAGTAATATAATCTGTGGCAGATCCATAATTTTTTTTAGTGGAGGCTAGAAAATATTATTGTACAACCAATGAAAATATTTTTTTTTAGATGAAGTTTGATTTTCTTGTTGTTACCACGTTATTGTACAATTTTTTTACTGCTGTTTAACAATGATTAATTATTGTCAGATGACTTGTTGGACATACAAGGTGATTTCTCTTTTTCCATCTGAATTTTCTCCTTAGACAATAGTTTAGAATCGAACCTCAAACAACTTGCTTAAAAATCTTATTTTGGTAGATGATGCCTAATTTATTTTGCTACCAAAATTAAATGAATATTTAACACTATTTTTTTATAAAACACAAATAAAAAAAGAAAATCATTTTTACAATTTTAAAATGTAGAATAGAAATATAAGACAAAAATAAAATTGACTAAAATAAAAAATTTGACCTATAAATATTGGTTGAAAGTGAGTGCACCGGTAAACAAAAATTAGTCGAAGTTGAAGTAAAAAATCTAAATTTTAAATATTGAAGGGGAAGTAATAACAAAAAGAAGAGGAAATGATTTTTTTTTTGTATTACTCTCTTGTTAGGAGATGCTACAAAAGAATTAAGAAGAGTAAAATTAAGAGATACATATTGTGCGAAAGATTTATTTTAAGAGTTGGAGGTCATTCAGGAAATAAATTAAGAAGTAAAAATTAGGTTAATGAAAAGTCGAAAAATGAAAAGATAAACTTGTACTAAATATATAAATGTAAGTTAGTAGCCTAATCAAATCATATGGTGGCAGAAGCTAATCAGATCCTCCAAATTCCTCTAACTAATGTTTTAGATGAAGATACTATTAGCTGGCAGGGCACCAGAGATGGCATATACACTGTAAAATCAGGATACAATGCCCAAATAGAGTGGGACACCACTGAAGCATCTCAGGCCCAGACTAGCAACTACCATAAGGATGAGCTTTTTTGGAAAAATCTGTGGAACATTAAAGTCCCTCCCAAGCAAATCCACCTTCTCTGGAGAATGTGGCACAATGTCATCCCTGTCAAAGCAAATCTAATTAACAGAGGCATAATATGTGACTCCATCTGCCCTAAGTGCAACAAGGGTCCTGAGACTATCAACCACCTTTTTCTTAACTGTGATTGGGCGAAACTTGTCTGGTTCTACTCTCCCCTAACCATCAGAACGGACAACACTCAAACCCTAAACTACAGAAAATGGTTTCACTATATGATCAACAATACCAGTAAGGAAAACATGCAAACTATCTCAGCTATTATCTATGGCATGTGGAACGAAAGAAATAACAAGGTTTTCCGGGAAAAAGACACACCTGTGAATGAGACCGTGGATCGTGCGATGCAAAACCTCCATGAGTACCACCATCACACCATCAAAGCTCGTCTTCCTCCCACTCATTCAGTGCCGCCTTCTGTCGCCGGCGACAACATTAGCTGGAGTCCTCCGCCCGCAACCACCCTCAAGCTCAATGTGGATGCTCACCTGACCGGTGATGGCCATTGGGCTTTCGGGTGGGTTGTGCGGCAGTCCGATGGCCGCTGCGTTGGAGCCGTCACAAAGGTGCTCAAGGGCACGGATGATGCTACGGAGGCAGAAGCTATGGGTCTTCTGGAAGCCATTATCTGGGCAAAATCGCAACAGTACGACAAAGTGATTTTTGAGACTGACGCTGAAGTAATAGTCACAGCTATTCGTAACAAAGCGTTTCCTCGCACAAATTGGGGTCAGATCGCAAAGAGGTGCTCTAGGGTTCTCAGTTTCAACGATGACTACACTACCTCATGGGTGAGAAGAGACAAAAACTACGCAGCCCACACTCTTGCAAGATGGGCCGTGGTAGAACCCAATAAGCACTGGACTAATTCTTTTCCTTTGTGTATTTTAAACCATGTACAAAAAGACATGGGAAATGTAACATAATTTTTTGATCAATAATATTTGTTTGTTTTCAAAAAAAAATAAAATCATATGGTGGCTTGAAAATTATACTAATATTTTGTTATATTAAAAAAATATACTAGTATTATTATTATTACTAGCCGCCCGTGCCCGTTTGTGTGATCGATATTATTTTTTTTTATTTGTTGTGATTGAAATTCTCTATTGTGCAAATATAAATAACTACTTAATCTCTTTTTTTATTGGACTTAGTTAATTGATAACTACTTAAATAATAGTAAAAACAACGTATCCAAAGAAATAATTTGCTGCTTCAGGAGCATATTCAAGGGGAGAAAATATTCTTCTAATTTTCTTTGGTGCGACATCTAATTTATACTAAAATAAAATAGGCCATATCAACAACTACTTTGGAAAATCATAATTTTCCGATCCTTCTGGGATACTTGATATTAAATTTTTAGTTCTTCAAGAACTATATCACCAATATTCATAAGCAATGATTATAAAAATAAAATCATTCTTTGATACTTGAAATAATATAATGCATTCTCTGTGTGATCTTATATTTTCCTTCATGTAAAAAATATATTAGCTCTTCTGGAGCTATATTTTGTGCAATTCGTAACTTTGTTACTCTATATAATAATACATTAGCTCTTCATATTACTAGTATTACGATCATCACATCTTTATAAGTTCTTCGAGAACTATATAACAAATTTAACAAATCTCTATAATATAATATTGTGTAATTCTTTAAGGATGCATATTATTGAATTCTTCTGGAATTCATGAAACAAATATATTTATTAATTTATTTTAAGTTCTTCAAGAACCGTATAGAAATCCATTAAGGATACGAATTCTTCTGGAATTCATAATAAAAATAGAGATTTTTATTTTTTAAGTTCTTCCGGAACCATAATATTGAATTCTTCTAAAATTCATAGAGAATAAAATTGAATTTTATAAATTCTTCAGGAACCATACTATTGAATTCTTCTGGAATTCATAATAAAAATTGAAATTTTCCATGTTATTTAAGAATCGGGCTATTGAATTCTTCTGGAATTCATAGAGAATAACAATTGATTTTCTATGTTCTTCACGAACTATGCAATCAAATTTTTATATATTTATAATATAATAAAAATCACTTTTATAATCCTTCAATAATACTTTAATATTAAATTCTAGAACTCATAACATGTAAAAATATAAATGAAATTAAAATATAAAAAAGTACATGATTATGGATTAGTAATGATAATACGAAGAAAGAATATATTCTTGACAAACTAAACAAAATAAACATAAAGATTATAGTTTTGCAATAAAATTTTCACTTTTAATTTTCATCATTGAAATTGGAAACAAAATCATTGTTGGCAATTGACCATTATCATAATTTCATGAATTAAAATTCATTATTACTAATGTTTTGACATAAATGTCATATCAATATTTTTTTTTATAAGATTAACATATCAATATTAGTAATGAGTCATTAATAATGAAAATATATCAACGGAAATAATTATAATTATAGTATATGAGTGATATTAGTAATAAAAGTAATTCAATTGTATTCAATGGAATCAATTAGTCAAACTTATTAATAGAAATATATGATCAGAATTAATTGGTTATGATTGTTCATATTAACAATAATATTAGTAAAATAATGATAAAAGTTTTATCAATATTGAATTAGAATCGACAATATATTATGTTTATTGAAATAATGCACAATAATAATAAATTGCAATAAAATCGATTAGTCTATCCTTCAGGGATGACTCAAAATCATTTGAATTGAATTTAAGTTCTTCAGGAACTATATATATAACATAAGAATAATTCTTCGTGCAATCCTTCAGGGATGTATATATATATAAAATTGAGTTTTCAAGTTCTTCGGAAACTATATTATATAAATAAAAATAAACATTTTTATGTTCTTTTGGATGATCGAAATATCGATGTTTCACCATACATGTGTCGGTCACGAAGCATAAGATGCTTCACCAGACTGTTGTCGGTCACGAAACTCGAACAATATCAAACATTCAAATACATAAAGACATGAATCTTCGGGATTCATATTTTAAAATTTCATCATGCTATGAATCTTCAGGATTCATATTTCAAACATTTCACCACGATGCTTCTGGATCGTAGACTATGAATATTCATGATTCATATTGCAAAAATTTAACTACGGTGCTTCTAGACCATAGGTTGTAAATCAATATAAAAAATAAAGATCTGAAATATAAATAGAATTATAAAACTCATACATAAAATAAAAAAGAAATGGGAAAACTTACAAATTCTAGAGAGAATTGTTTAGGAGAGACTATCGTGCTGATAACGTGTTATGAAACTATTTGTAAAGAGGAGGAATCATAGAGAGGAAAAGATAAAGGAGAGAAGAGAGAAAGAATAGAGATTATATTATTCTCATCAAGGTGTACATTACATAGAAATGATAGTCCTATTTATAGGAAAACATATGGGCCAATGATATGGCCCAAGACTAATGGACATCCACCTATAATTATTCATAACAATAACTACTTAATCTCTTTTTTTATTGGACTTAGTTAATTGATAACTACTTAACATCCTTTTTTGTTGTGGCTAGTTATTAAGAAGAAAAAAAAATGTATATATTTTTTTTTACTATAAAAAAACTGAAAACATACTTTTAAGTGGACGTTGTGCTTAGTTATTAAGAGAAAAAAAAAATAGTTACTAAAAAAAAGTGAAAATCTATTTTTATGTGGAAGTTATTTTCCAACATATACAAATATTGAGTTTTTTTTGGTAGTTTTTTTTAAAGGTAAAATAGGTATAATGAAAAATCCATCCCAAAAATTTGTATCCTCTTTATATATAATAATAGATAAAAAATCTTTGTTTCATTGTGGGGGTTTGAGCCCCCGATGCCTCATATATAGATTCGTCATTGACTATAAAACTCTATTCATACCCCACTCTTTGTCATTCCTAGTGGCTTACATAAGAGAGCGCTCATGTTGATTAACAAAATACGGAATTCATAACTAACATGACTATGATTCTGTTTGGTAAAAAATAGCGGATAACTGATAAAATAACTAATAGAGGATGAACTTATAGCGAATAAGCTAGTTGATTGAATTTGTAGTGTTTGGTAAAATTAACGGTTGAACTAACTTATAAATACGAAATGACACAAAAAAAGGATTAATAGGCTTTTACCTAGGGGTGTCAATATTATCCGTTTGTCCATTATCCATCCAATCCATTGAAAAATTTATCCATCCAATCCATCCATTAGTAGAAAAGTTGGTTAATGGATTGGATTTGATCCATCCATTTAATTAAATGGATGGATCCAATCCATCCACCTTAATTTTAAAATCCAATGGATTGTCACTTTTTAAAAAATAATAAAATTTTTCAAAAAATAAATAATAATAATAAAAATAACAGTAAAATAAATAAATAAACAAATAATCGATCAAAAACCAAAAAAAATCGGCCAAAAACCCAAAAATTGGCCGAAAACACAAAAAATCGGCCGAAAAACCAAAAATCAACCGAAAATCCAAAAATCGGCCGAAAAACCGAAAATAAAAAAATCGGCCGAAAATTCAAAAAATCGGCCGAAAACACAAAAATCGGCCGAAAAACCGAAAAATAAAAAAATTGGCCGAAAACCCAAAAATCGGCCGAAAACCCAAAAAATCGGCTGAAAACCGAAAATCAGCCAAAAACCTAAAAATTGGCCGAAAACCCAAAAATTGGCCGAAAACACAAAAAATCGGCCGAAAAACCAAATATCAACCGAAAATCCAAAAATCGGCCGAAAAACCGAAAATCAAAAAATCGGCCGAAAACACAAAACTCGGCCGAAAAACCAAAAAATAAAAAAAATTGGCCGAAAACCCAAAAATCGGCCGAAAACCCAAAAAATCGGCTGAAAACCGAAAATCGGCCAAAAACCTAAAAATTGGCCGAAAACCCAAAAATTGGATGGATTGGATGGATTTTATCTCTAAATGGATGGATTGGATTGGATTTTTTTGATCCCATTTTAATGGATTGTTAATGGACAAATGGATTACATTGATCCATCCATTAACAATCCAATCCAAATCCATCCAATCCATCCATTTTGACACCCCTACTTTTACCCCCTTGCAAAGTAGACGAGTTTTGCGTTACCCACTGTAATTTATTTTTTTGAGATTACCCCCTGCAAAATTTGTTTTTTTATTTACCCCCTTTTGCTGACATGGCAGGCAAAAAAAACATAATAACCGATTTAAAAAACAACACTTTTTAAATCGGTTGAACAAAATAACCGATTTAAAAAGTGCATTCAAAGGGGTAAATAAAAAAAATAAATTTTGCATGGGGTAATCTCAAAAAAAAAAAAAAAAATTACAGAGGTAAAGCAAAACTCGCTTACTTTGCAGGAATAAAGACCTATTAACCCAAAAAATATGTTCAATTAATATTTTCCTCGGGTGCATAATGGATAAGATAAGTGGATAACAACAGAACCCCCAAACCTTAGGGGGAAGAGGCCGAAGTCATAGCCCACATGGAATATATGCCCCCGAAAAGGCGGAGCCGTTAGCTCTTGGGCATGGGCGAGAGTGTCTCCTCAGGAATAGTTGTTCTTGGTTTTACATACTCTCTTTAAAACTTAAACCTAGAACCATATCTAACTAAGTGCATAGTGCCTGATGGTTAAAAATTTAACTAGACATCGTTACATTTATGCTTAATTCATTATGAACTGTGGAGATCATGGAGATAGAAAAAAAAGATTCCCAAACTTCCCTTCTTACCATAATCATTATTTTTAACTAGACATTATGGAGCAAAATAGAATATAATAATGTTTCATTGTTTGGATTTGACAAATAATAATGGAATGAAATAGTATGGAATGAATTTCATCATATACCACCACTTACCTTCAATTTTGTTCCTCTCCTTTTTAAAATATCCAAACAATGGAGTGAAATATTTATTCCATTCCGCTCCATCTCATTCCACTGCACTCTATTCTGACCCGCCCATTCCATTATATTACATCAATCCAAACAGAGTCTTGTGTTTTAAAAATTTCAGTTTGATCGTTTATGTTTCCACTGTTTGCATAAGTTGGCTCTTTCTGTCAGTTTTGATGTCTCCACTGTTTAATTTGGACATATGTCCAAGTGTCCAGGTTTCCACGTGTCTGTCCATGTATGCAAACCTTCTGCCACATGTGACAAAACTGACGAAAATGATCAAACTAAAACCTAATATAAACGTAAGAGACCAAATTGAAACTTTTAAAACATAAGGGATCAAGTTAAAACCTAAAATTGACATAAAGCACCAAATGTTGAATTAAGTCTTACATTTACTTACTTTTTGGACTTTGCATTTCACCCTCTACATATATAAATTACTTGGATTCCCTTAATCAATATATTAATTTATTGCATAAAATATATAAAATATTTTAGGGTAAAATATAATATTAACGAACTTTTGGTTTATTCATGTAATATTTTTTTTACGATTATCCCTTGAGTGTCAAGATTTTGTTCTTTTAGTCTCTCATAAAATAAGTTGACTTAAGATGAAATAAAAAAAAAATTAAAATAACCAAGTCATTAAACTCATGTGGTTAATGAGTTTCATCACATGATAGATCATTTGGGAGAACCCGAATTTGATTTCTAGATGGAACAATTTCTTAATCAGACTTTACTTACCTCGTGGTTGAATTTTGGATTACTAAGTTCCCTTCACGTGAAGATACTAAAAAAGATAATATTAAAATTAAACAAGTATACTAAATCTAAATTAGAATGTCTCCATGGATAAAAGCATATTTAACCAACATATTTATCCCAATTTGTTTCCCATTATTACACTGATTTTACAGGGAAAGAATGTGACATACTCCCTCCATCCCAAAATATAAGCAAAAATAGGTCAAAGAAATTTGATGTATTTGATTAAAGATTTGAACCAAATAGATTCACTTTTGTTGACCAACTTTTGCTTACATTTTGGGACGGAGAGAGTATATATAAAGTTCCACCTTATAACAAAAATCAATAAATCATGCAACAACAAATAAGAGAAGACTATAAAATTCTCCAAAAACCATATCTAAAAGAAACAACCAAACAAACTAACATGAACCACTCCACAAAATGAAAATGACACATCTCTCCATTTTGTCAAAACACAAATCAAAGAAAGACTTAAGGCCAGAGCCTTGTTATCTACTGACAGACACAATACCCTCTAAGCCTAAAGCTAGTCCACAAAATCAAGCACAAGCATTATCCCTTGCAAAAATTCAATAATCCATTTCAACCCATTTTTTCGGTGGCTATGATTCTGCCATTGCATTCATCATCTGCCACATAATTAAACTTTTTGCTACAGACAAAAATAACACTCAATCTTTTGTTGTCACACATAACATTGTGTGAACTATAATACTTATTTTTTTCTCACTGAGTGTTTCTTCTATCAATCTAAGGTTGTCATAACAACAACACACTGTTTGGTTCCCCAATAGCTTCAAACCAATTCTGCAGGTAACGTTTCTTAACTGCGATTGATCCACACAACATGATGAAATGACCCACTTGGAATATAATGATAAAAATCGAATCTTTTGCCTTTTGTTTCAATTGGGTTTGTGTTAATTTGAGAATCCTTGTTTCCCATTTTTTGAATTTTGAAATTAAATTTTGGGATGTTATGATGGGTTTTCTTCAGGAATTTGGAATGGATTGCGAACTATGTCATGATTTGATTGTGGTTTTCTTGGTTTTATGATGTATTGTGTATCGTTTGTTCACTGGCCTTTTCAGTTTCTTTGCAATCGTTCAAAATTCAATTTTTCAATACTTTGTGTTGTCATTTTCATTATTTTGAGCTATGAAACACATACATAGACACGGGCACCTACATGTTGACAATAGTAATAATTGAATATAATCATGTGTCAGTGTCGTGTCGGTTTCCGATAAGTGTTGAACAACAGATAGTGTCTGTGCTGCATAGGTTTCGAGCTGGGGGGGACCGGGGGAGCACAGATTCCTGAGGTGCACATGCTTTTGCATTTATGCTGGTCTTCTTTAATTCTGTTATTTTTTGTCAAACAAGTTTAATTTTGGAATATGGTATATTTCTTAGGGTACTAAGAGTCCATGGTATGTGATCTATGATAAAGTTAGCTCTCTATCCTGTCTCCAAATCTTAGCAGTTAGATTAATCTAACGCTAAGACTTTACTGGAGAGGCAGGAGGGGGCGAAGAGGATCCTGTTGTGTATGATTGTGGAATTACACCTCCTATGCATCTAACATATCGGCATTTACTTCACTAGTAGTTAGCTTGATTTGTGTGATTGAGAAATCAATAACATTGCTGTGACATCCCTAAGTTACTAATTTAAAATATTTAACATGTAGAATCAAGTAGTTTTCTGATGCTTTATTTCATGAGTAGTAACTAGACGGTTCTTATTTTTCGAGTCTTTTCCATCTTTGAATTATTTTGGTTGGGATTTAATTTGTTAGTAGTTTTGTTTTGCTTTTCTTTTCTTTCTTTTAGTGATATCTGCAAGAAGTCTTCTGCTTCACTATGCCACCAAAACCCTTAGACTATGAGTCCATAAACGAAAATGTGAAGAAGGCTCAGTATGCTGTCAGAGGTGAATTATATCTTCGAGCTACTGAACTTCAAAAGGAGGGCAAAAAGGTATAGTAGAACTTCTTTTCCAGGTTATATACAAGTTGTAGCTGCTTGCTAGACTTGCACTTGTAGGTTGGAAGGACCTGATCATTGAAAATCTTTCATTGAATTTGTATTTTATTTGCTATTATAAAAGATGGGATTTTGAGGGGAAGCATGCAAGCTATAATGTAAATTGAATCCTTTTATTTCAAATTATTTATAGATTCTCATACGTTTTTAGAGCGATCCTCAAGTGTGACCTTGTTGAACAGGTTATAGACTATAGTATGACCATCATGGTAGTATGTTACACTTTGGAAAATTTGTTTGTCTAGTTTTCTATGTAGAAAACATCTTCATTAAGGCGAATTGGTTTCCGCCATACTCTCTGGCTGCTTGAAATTTAACATGTCTATTTTCGTATTTTTGTCAACTTTTATATCCTGAGACTGGATTGCATAAACGGCTGGTTATATGATTATCTAAATATAGTCTTATATTTATGTCCATCATCTCGATATTTGTACACTAGCTCCCAGTCACATTAAAATAACTTGCGTTCAATTATTGGCAGATTATATTCACCAATGTTGGAAACCCACATGCTTTGGGACAGAAACCACTGACCTTCCCTCGCCAGGTTCAGCATAACTACCATACTTCTACTTATATATGTCCCTTGTCATTTTCATAATATGATCTGCTGCCTATCTAATTAAATTGTTAGTGTTAAAATATTTTATTTGTTGATTATGCTAATGTGGTTTCTATCATCTAACCTATATCAATTTTTCCGTTTCAGGTTGTTGCTTTGTGCCAGGCTCCGTTCCTACTTGATGATCCTAACGTTGGACTGCTATTCCCCGCTGATGCAATTGCAAGAGCTAAACAGTATCTCTCAATCACATCTGGTGGTTTAGGTATTCATATCATTGCCAATTCATTGTTATATAACGTTGTAAAGTTTAATATACAGAATTTGCTAAAAAGGTTTCTGAAAAATTTAGACACTTTTCATTAACTGAGCATACTGGTCAAGGTTTCGTTAGTCTAAGTTTGAATTTTAGATTATTGATGCAATGCTAGACTATGACCATAAATTTGAGGTACCCTTGATGCCAGCTAGACTATGACCATAATTTTCAGTTAAGACTTTTGTATGATATGAGAATCTTCAGTAATTTGCTACAACTAATGGTATCTTGTAGGTGCTTATAGTGACTCCCGAGGCATTCCAGGAGTGAGGAAGGAAGTGGCAGAGTTCATACAGAGGCGTGATGGTTATCCAAGGTATATATATATGCTCTCCATACTCATTATTTTTTCCTACTTTGCATTGCGTAAACCTCTTCCAAAGGGTCTTAAGTTTAGTTTCCAATTTGTTAGACAAAGTGATTAATTACTTCACCCTCTATTTTAGTGATCCAGAGTTGATATATCTTACTGACGGTGCGAGTAAGGCTGTGATGCAGACATTAAATACTATCATCAAAGGCGCAGGAGATGGGGTAATATAGTCGTTTTCTAACAGATTTTTGTTTTCTATAGTCACATTGTCCTTTCAAATAATTTTCCAACACTTTGTATTTCCAGATTATGGTTCCAGTCCCACAATACCCGCTCTACTCTGCAACAATTGCTCTTCTTGGTGGTACTCTTGTTCCATACTACCTTGAAGAGACTGCAAATTGGGGTCTTGATACCAATGAACTTCGAAAATCAGTTACAGAGGGTCGCCGTAAAGGATTAAATGTATGTGTTTTTTCCTGACGTTCCATTTATTTCTAGATAAAACTTACAAAAACTAATGTCTTTGAAGGAAATGACAAATTTTCTTATAAATTGAAATTTGATCAGGTTAAAGCAATGGTGATCATAAATCCTGGAAACCCTACTGGTCAATGCCTTAGTGAACAGAATTTACGAGAGGTTTTGCAATTTTGTTATGAGGAAAATTTAGTCTTGCTTGGAGATGAGGTTTACCAGACAAATATATATCAGGACGAACGGCCCTTCATTAGTTCCAAAAAGGTATATTTTGCTGTGCTTATCTTGAAAGACATATATTTTGATGTGTTGCTAATCTGATGTTTTGCCTCAGTCGTTAACATGAGATAATACTTTTTCTTAACACAGGTTTTGATGGATATCGGGCCACCTCTAAGCAAGGAAGTCCAGCTTGTTTCATTTCACTCGGTGTCAAAAGGGTATTTGGGTGAATGTGGACAGCGAGGTGGATATTTTGAAATGACCAACATTCCTCCAGAGGTTTGTCTCTTCATAATCCGTGTTACTGATTTTTCTTGCACCGAGTATCAAGCTGTTATTTCTTGTAACATTTGGAAAGTATGGATTTGTCACAAACTAACTACTCATAAAGCTTAACTTGTGGTGTGAAAGCAAATGAGTGGTTTTCCATCTAATATGTCCTTTCGTGTAAAAGCTCCAGCGGCTTGATGCATGGACAACGCATATATCCACCCTACCTTGTACCAAAATTAAATTTTTATTTAGAAGAATGAGAGCATTAAGGACCGAACTCTGGACTATATGGTCATACCCTGCAAAATATAAGGAGTTTTGATTTTAGTCCTTGTAATTTTTTTTTTTTGGTTTTAGTCCTTGCAAATATATAATGTTTTGCTTTTGGTCCTTGTTGTTTTCTTTGAGTCGCTGCAAACTTGATTTCTATTGGAATTGGTCCTTATTATGTAAAATATTTTATTTTAGTCCCTCAAAGTAAGGACAAAAATGAATATTACAAGGACTAATTTTAACATTAACATATTTTGCACGGACTAAAAGAAAATATCAGGGACCAAAACAAAAAATTGTATATTTGTAAGGACTAAAAACAAATTTTTTTACAAGGACTAAAACCAAAAAACGGTATATTTTCAGAGACTAAAATCCTATATAAACCTTTTATATATAACAAGATTTATTGTGGCCGATTCCTGTTGAGTTTTTCAAATCATTGAGAAACTCAAGCAGCAGCCTGAAGCGGTAGAAAAGCTGTGTTGTATGTAAAAGAAGGAATACAAGATATATACATCAATATGAAGACGCGAGTGCCTGTAATTATTTTATTTTTTTAAGCACTGCTGATGTTTTTCTATGATCCTCATTTTCTTTTGCAGACAGTTGATGAGATCTATAAAGTTGCATCAATATCACTTAGTCCAAATGTTCCAGCACAAATATTTGTGAGTTAGCATTGAATGTTTTTTCTGTTCCATATTTTAATTTTGACTTATTTGTTCAAAATAAAATTTTAGCATGTAGTTCTCTTTTCCTCATCCTTTCCCTGGTTCATACCTTTGTTCTACAGATGGGACTAATGGTCAATCCACCCAAACCTGGAGATATTTCTTATGACCAATTTGCTAGGGAGAGGTAATAATCATCCTAAAAAACTAATTTGCTAAATGTTATAATCAAAACTTCCGTACAGTTAATTCCGTTTTCTATAGGGTTGTATTTAAACATTAGAAATCTATGAAGCACCGACACATGTTTAACTTGTAATTTAAGAAAATAGAAGTGATTGAATGTAACCACATGTGTCAGTATCATGTCAGTGTCGGACATTGACACATGTCGGACACTGAACACACATTTGATCTAAAGTGTCGGTGCTACATAGTTAGAAACCATCATTTCTCTCGTGCCTTTCGAAATGTCTGATCTGAAGTCATAAAAACTTAAGAAATTGACAATTCTGTATAATATGCAGCAAAGGAATACTTGAATCACTAAGAAGAAGAGCAAGGATAATGACTGATGGGTTCAACAGCTGCAGGAATGTTGTTTGTAATTTCACAGAAGGTATATAATAATTCATGGTCTTCCAAATCGAATTCGAAGTATCTTTTCATGTTACAACAGTATTTTTGGAATGTTTTGTGCCTAGTACACCATTATTGATCCATTGAGTTTTGTTCAGGTGCCATGTATTCATTCCCTCAAGTTCGATTGCCGCCAAAAGCTCTAGAGGCTGCTAAACAGGCCGGAAAGGTTGCAGATGTTTTCTACTGTCTCAAGCTTTTGGAAGCCACTGGCATATCTACTGTTCCTGGTTCAGGATTTGGACAGAAAGAAGGGTACACACTCATCCTATTTTCTATGCCATTTTTTAGGCCAAATCGGAATTGTTTTTCCGCCACTGTAATGCTTAATATATCTTACAAGTAAACCTTTAGAAACGATTTCTGCTTTTATTTCCTATTTTTACTTTTAATTGCTAACCGTGGATCTGGGTTGTGTGCAGTCACAACCCCTTGACAGTCAGCCACATCTGGACCGTCCAATTAAGATCATTCGATCTTGATTAGACAGTCCAGATGTGACTAACTGCTTACACCGCATACAATTCAAATTCGTAGTTTTCACTTTGTTTTTGAGTTAAAAGATTTATACTGAAAACATGGTACAGTTTTGCAATTAAGAGTAAACAAAAAACATTTTCTCAAACCAATCAAACTCTAAGTTCTATTGGTTTTGTTTTTCGAGTTTCTTATGCTTCTTTGTGGTAAACTTTGTATAGGGTCTTTCATTTGAGGACAACTATATTACCAGCTGAGGAAGAAATGCCTGCTATTATGGATAGTTTCAAAAAGTTCAATGATGAGTTCATGGAGCAATATGAAGACCATAGAGGTTATTCAAGGTTGTAATGAAATCATCATCAAAGTTTGCATCATACTCATGTTCAATCCATCTTCTTAAACCTTAGATTTCCTTCTATATATAACTGACAATCTTTCATGTATATTTAATCTCTCTTGCACCTTTTATTATATGTTGTGCCATGATGGCAAACAATCATCTTGAATATAATATTTATCTCTATTGTCCTTTGTCAAAAGAATAAATGGATTATCTCTATGTTATATGTTTTAAAGTGCCATGAAAAGCTTCGAGCTTATAATTTGAGAGATGATATATATAGTTTTTTTGAAATATAATATTTTCACTATCTCACATTAACTTTCACATCTAAAATAAATATTTGTCCCAAAATATCACTTTTACTCTAATATGATTTTAATTATTTTTTCAAATTGTATTCTTCACTTTACATTTATGGTAATAGGAATACACAAATGACTGAAAAGGGTAAATTAGTAAATCATCATTCACTTTCTTTCATCTGTCATTTTATTAATTTGTGTGAAATGGTCAATTGTGACCATTACTATGGGAAGGAAGGAGCATCTTTTGGACTACTACTATTTTTCACATATATTTTCTTAAATTTGTAACCAATTAATAAAACTTGAGCAGAATGAAGTTCAAATCTCTTGTCTAAAAGGTGTTAGTATTTTAGTAATAAGAGTAATTTTTTTATTTTTTTGAATTGGTGTAAAATGATCATTAATACACTTACAATAATATTAAAATTTCTTCTTTTCAATTGTATTTATTTTTTTATTTTATTATCTTCTTTCAATCATTAATAATTGCTTACATGGTTCTCTTTCCGTATACAAAATTTAGCTACAGTATTATAGATGTTGTAATTGCAACACATTATATATACAAATGTATTTAAAGCTTATAATTCTTTGTCAAGGCTTTTTGTATTCATATAGCTAGAACTCCTTTTGCTATATTGCATGCTTCCCTCACTATAATATTTGAAAAGAGAACATAAATATAGTATTATATACTCTACCAAAAAAATATATAGTATTATTATATATTGTATTGTAGGTAGGTTTTGTCCTTTTGCTTCCCTGCACTATACATACTATATTGGCCATTAATAAATTCAAGCAATAAATAAATAAGGAAATGATCAATAATTGCTTCCAGAAGTTGCTAAAATATATTGGAATTTTCTTTTTGTTTCTGTTGAAATTTCTATATCCTTTCATTCATATTTCAAAATAGTGGAGCTATTTATTATTCACATTTAAATCTAGATAAAGTTTTTGAGATAAAAAGAGCTTCTTTTTCCAATTTGTAAAGCTATGGGAATCAATTATGTAAAGTTATTAATATGGAATATTGGAATATAGAACATTTTAAAGTATGTTAAAAAAAGTTACTTTGTTTGAAACCCTACCGATGTTGATGTTTGTTTTTACACCTTATCTATGAGTGTGTAATATTCTTATCCACGTGGTTTGGTTTTTACATAAAATTCATAACTTAAATTTGTTTATAATTTTTTCAAAAGAAAAAAAAGAGGGAATGCCTCAGGTAGAATAGTATTATTTTTGTTGTTTTGTTTTAATGAGTGTAAATTCCACTCATTAAAACAAAATGGTGGAATAGTCTTAAGCTTGTTTCAAGGGTATACCGTGCAATTATTTAAAAATGGTATAGTGGTGCACCGTATATGTTACCTCTACATGTGAAAAAGGGAATGATGTTGCAATGCCTGTGAAATTGATTATTCAATAGGGGAGAAATTGTGCCGTTCAAAAAAAAAAAAAATAGGGGAGAAATTTACACACTGCACCCAAATTTTCTAGGTAATTTCGTTTACCTTTTATATATAATTTTTTTTTTTTACAACAATATTAAGTGATCCGGAGTGGATCGCAGTCGATGGCCTGAAAGACAATATTGTTGTTGAAGACGACAATTTCTTGGAGGAGATAGTGTACCTGCAAATATACTTTGATAACCAAACCAATTATTAACCATGAGCGTGAGATTTTAAGAATTAAAGAATGTGTACCTTATCTGCAAATACATGTATTTTTATTTCCTTTTTGAAAAAATATATGTAAAAATAAACTATGCTTCCAAAAAATGAAATAAAGTAAAAAAATAATAATAATTATATTCTGGAATCAAAGAAACAATCCCCCTTGACTTGAGTAAAAAAAAAAAAACAATCCACATAAATAATACTTCCTCTATATTTGATATTACATGTTTTATTTAAAAAGTGCACACTTTTTATTATAGAAAAATTATTACTTATATTAATTTTTTTTATACAAAATAATATGTTAACTGTTAAGATTAAAAAAAGATCATTATACTTCATTTCTTATATGTTTGTCATATATTTGTAAATATTTTAATAAATTTTTTTTTTTTTTTTTTTTTTAAGCAAAGGAAAATATAATAGATAAAAGAGAAATACAAAAAGCCGGGGGACATAAACCTGACCAGCAACCACACAAAAGTCTAAAATATTTTAATAAATAAAAATAACATTAATAAAATATAAGTATTATATTATAAAATGATAAATAATTTGAGTAATTTTTTTGAAACATTTTTTTTAAGTATATAAATGAAGTCACAAATATCACTAAAATTCATACACTATAAAATTTTAAATTTGAATTAAACTTAATAATATCGATATCTCTTCTCTGCTTATTCTTATGTCCTCCTGGTTTATAGCCTAATGGTCAGCTACTCTCACGGGCACCCACATTTCTTTCTTCATTCATCTTCTGCTTCTTTTGTCTCTCACTGCTCTTATTCAATACTACTCAATAATCTCCACCGCCCTTACGTCACAACTAAACTTTCTCATATTTCTCTCTCCCCAATTGTTTTTTTATTTTTTATTTTTTTATCATGCATGATCATTCAATGAGCTCCCTTCAACCATACTACTAATAAAAAAATAAAATATTAAAAACAGGAAGAAAAACATGCCATAATACTTGATAAGGAAGAAGGAAAGCTGCAAACCAAGTTTCTTATGGAGCAAGTCATGAATCACTTGTTATATATTTTAGGATGATAATAACATATGTCCTAAAAGGTTCTAATTAATGAAGTTAAAAGTGGTAGTTTTACATTAGAAGTTAAAACGTTAACTTTGTCACCACTCACCACATTTTGACATAATATTTTTATATTTGTTTCTTTAAGTATATGTGATAAGAACATTCTTTAATATTTTTTTAACAAACCAAAATAAAATATATATTAACCAGCCAAAATAGTCGCTTCAGCATAAAGTATGTCAAAAGAGACTACAAGAGTTTGCAGATACATGAAGCAAAAAACAAATGTAAAGGCAACATTACACAGTTACATTAGGCCCAAACAAATAACGGGCTCGACCACCAGCTATGATAGTTAGAGACCAGACTAATATTTGTTGTCTTCAATCACCATCACCAGTAAGAATAAAGTTTGATCTTGTCCAACAACTGAGGTAAAAATTGTTTTGAGTTTCTGAATAATCGTTGATTTCTTTCGTTCCAAATAACCCAGACACACAAGAGTCAAAGAAGCTGAAGGAAAAAGCGACACACTCTGAGACCACCAGATGAAGAAGTAAACTGAATAAAATGATCAGCCAGGTTCTGAAAATCCACCGAGGACAAGCCGATCGCAGACCTAACTGACGATCAAAGAGAGCCGAAGATGCTGCAAGAGATAATAAATGTTGAGCTGACTCCATGTCTCCGCAACCGGTAACACAAGACTGGGCCTCTGGAGGGATGATACCCCGAATAGCCAAATTTGTTTTAGTTGACAACCCGTTTCTCAATAATTTCCAAGCAAAAATAGACACCTTTAAGGGTACTTGTTTGTGTCAGGTAAAATTTACAGTGGCATCCAAAGAATCAGGTGAATAAGAAATCAATAGCTGATATAAGCACCTCAGACTGAATAATCTCTATTTCATATATTTTATATTTAAATAATTCAAACGAAAACAATTTAATATGATTATTATTTTTGCTCTTTCTATTTCCATCCGTCTAATTGTTCTTTGGTATTTTTCAATATTGATTTTACTAATTTCTATTACACTATACTAAGCATTCACACATTAATAAATTCATGATACTTGAACACATTTTTATAAGTCTGTTTGGATTTCCTTCATTTATTTAAATTAATGAAGCAAATTCAAATTCATTTTCTATTTATAACGTTCCAACATCAAGTTAGTCAGACCAATTTTCTAAAGTATTGTATGCTTGAATGTAAGTCATTCATGGTTTTATTATTTAAAAAAGATGCATCGTTGGATCAATGACTGTGGGTATTATTTATAAATTATCTCTAACCTTGATCTCAAGTAATGTGAAATTCTTTGATGTATCGGAACACATAAAATTAATTTATTTGTTCTAAATTTGTCGTTTTAGTTGTAAGAGCTTGACTTTATAATCTTAAGAGACACAATTTAATAAGTAATAATTTCTCCTTCTCCATTTTTTCTTTACAAAAAGAAGTTAATGAGAGAAATTTTAAATAATTATCCACACAAAATAAAATTGGATAATTATTTACAAAATAGAGAAAGAGCCAGGGAAATAATAACTATGCTAATATTTGTGAATTTGTTTCTTTTCTTTTTTTTTTTTTAGAAATCCAAATACAATCTGTAAAAAAACACAAAAAAGAAAAAAACAGAGTCGACATGTAAAAGGTAGTAATGTTTCAAAATACATGATTTTTACTATATATAATTGGACATTAAATCATTTTTTTTATCATCACACTTTTCACTACAATTGTAGCAACTGCATGTGTCTTTATTCTTGAAAGCATTTTCTATTTCTATATCCACAAAAAACAGTACAATCATTTTTACACACACACCAAATACTCTATATATATATAAAAAAGTCCTCAAACTCTTTCAACCTACTTTCCCTTTGTTCCCTCACTTTTCTACACTCTTCTCAAACAAGCTCTTTTCCATTGAACCTTAACTAAAATTCCTTCCTCTTTAAATCCTTAATTTCTAAGTGCAAAAAAGCTTTTCCAATTCCTCTCTTTATTCTTCTTCTTTTCACTTTCCCACTAGTTTCACTTGATTCCTCAAGAAGGGAAAAAAAGAAGAAAAAAAGCAAAAACATCATTTCAAATTTATTCTCTCATACACAATACTTTTTGGTTGTTAAATATGGGATTACATGAGAAGTCACAAGTGGAAGGAGTGTTAGAAAATTCAGAGAAAAATAGAAAATGGGTTATCAATTTAAGAAAACCATTGAAGCCAATAAATACAAGAATCACTTTGGAGAAAAGTGAAGAAGAAAAAGAGATTAACATGGAGGAAGAGTGTTCAACAACACCAAGAGGGGAAGGATCAAGGATTCCAGTAACTTTGATATGTCCACCAGCTCCTAGGAAGAGAAAATCTTCTTTGAAATGGAATTATCGCGGTAAAACTCGAGAGTTTTTCACTCCACCTGAGTTAGAAACTGTGTTCATACGCCATGTTGAAAGAGCTATAGCTAATTGATCATAGATATGGAAAAAATAACTATATATGCAACCTTTAGTTAGTTAATTAGTGTTTCGTTGGAAATCGTAAGTGGCAGAGTGGTCTTGTTGACATGATATATTGAAGTTCAGTGATTTCTGGCTTTGTCGCTTCGATTCATAAAAGAAGTTAGTACTAGATATTACATTTGGTTTTGTTATGTAACTTTTTTTTCTCTCTCTTGTTTTTTTAGTGATTTTCAATGTTTAAGTTGTTTAATTTCTATGTTAATCTAGCTCTAGAAGTTAATTTGGTAGTTAAGAGATCATATGCTATTTTTGTATAAAGTTTAGTATAAAGAAATAAAATTGACTTATTTGCGTTGCATGTTTGGTCTTCTTTTAGTTTTTGGTTGATGGGGTAGCTAATATTTCTTTTATTTTGAGTCTCTAAACATGAAGAGATTCTTTCTGCTGAAATAGCTTATGTCCAATTAATTGATCTTGTCTAGTGCATGTCTCATGTCTGTGATATGCTTCATTTGATATGGTAATATTGAGTCTTCAAATGTACATAAATGAAATGGTATTGTAGCTTGACTATAGCTTCTTGTGTCTATAATCTCTGCATGTTTACTATTCATGAATCATGACCATGGGCAAGAATATGAAATCCTAGGTAAAAAAGCAAAAATAACATTTGGTCTTAACATTCTTCTGTCTAAGGGTTTATTCAAAAACTTCTGACTAAGAATTGTTTCAGTCAAAATTGAAGAAAAAAAAAATCGATACAATTAAACATAGGTAATGTAAATGAATTTCAAAAATGAAAAGTAAAGATAAAATTTATTATTCTCTTCGTCTTAAAATGAGTAATTTATTTTGTAATAAAATATTTCAAAATAACCAATCCATTTCAATTTACTACTTGAATCACTTCAAAATTCAATATCTTCCGTTTTATATATATAATAATAAAATATAAATAAATATTTAAACATTTTATTTTCTCTACGGTTTTTTAATTTGTGTGAATTGGTAAACAAAATCAAACATATAGGAATGATGGAGTAGTTTACTATACAGTTTTTAATTTGCATGGATGTTTCTATCTTTGATTGGTTTTAAGACCAAAGACCAATTGGTCATGTAGCCGGAGAACCAATTAGCTCAATTCAAAGTCTATTGTCATCTTCTATTTTTAGAGTCCTGGGTCTTCCTACATCATACCCCACATTTCAATTAATATTTAGCCTTTTTATCAACATTTAGTGCTCCACCAACAACCTAAACTAGTCTACAAGTCTACACACTTTTTTCTATTCACAAACAAACAAAAAAATAATAAGTTTTCTAAGA
Organism: Trifolium repens; assembly: GCA_030408175.1. Lineage (NCBI taxonomy): Eukaryota > Viridiplantae > Streptophyta > Magnoliopsida > Fabales > Fabaceae > Trifolium > Trifolium repens. The sequence goes on along the minus strand of CP125845.1, from coordinate 20,696,500 downwards.
AATTCTAATTTTCTTAACTATTCTTTTTAAAAGCAAAATAAAACAATTTATTGATGAATATTGTAAACAAAATATAAGTGATACACTAAATCTGCTGATAAAAATGAAGTACAAATATTACTCTACCCACCAATAATAAAAGAGGCAATTTCAACTTATCAAATTACCTAAAAAATACAATCTATATGTGGAATTTGTAATCCATTCATAGTATAAATAAGAAGCCAGGTTTATTAACCAAGAGTCATTTCAAGACAAGTCTTTCATTGAATCCACAAGCATTAGGTCTAATTTTCTTAATTGATTAGATTTTTTTTATAAACTAAATTGAATTATAAGGAGTATAAGGGATAATCAACTCTTACAATTCAAAAACAAGCACTCTAGGTACTTTGAAAGCAATCTATAGGATTTTTACACCAATCAAAAAACAGTAAATCAACATTATTCCTTGACCTATAAACCAAAACCACGAAATATACATTATTTGATCCACTAGAGAAGATACATTAACGCACTTTCCTCTAAATAAAATTTTGAATGAGATCTTTTGAATACAAATATAATATAAAGAAAAGTAATAGTAGTTTTTTTCAATAAAAAAACATTTTTAAAAAGGAAATGAATAATGATCATATGACATGTTATTAAAAAATAACATGAATATATATATATATATATATATATATATATATATATATATATATATATATATATATATATATATATATATTGATCTGATCCGACCTCAAGTCCACATCTCCGAGAGATTGTCCGCTTTAGGGTTGACCCGTCACGGTTTTGTCCTTTATAGAAAAGGCGCCTCGGTTGGTTTGAAAGGTGTGGGTGTTGTATATAAACTACCCTTTGCCTCGAGTACCAAGCGATGTGAGACTATTTTGATGTATCCAGAATAAATATATATATATATATATATATATATATATATATATATATATGCATGCGCAAATGACCCTCCACTTACTTCATAGTTCATATATTATGCTTAGAGTGAGAAGGTTCCCTCTAAATTCTTTTGTGACGTAGTTGCTTATAGAGTCGGTCATGTTGTAAAGCGACAAAGCATGTGATGAATTTTAGAATCCTATGCTAGTTGAATGGCTCTAATTTTTGCACTTCTTCTAACTTTTAACCTCAATAATTCACATTGACATATTTTAACACTAGCTTATTAATTTGAAGTCGTTGTTATATTATCTTATCTTGTTCCCCCACTATCATCATCATATCATAATAACTATATATACTACTGTAATAATCTCTCGCCTTTATATGAGTACAATTTTCTTACTTCACACAGTAAAAAAGAAAACTCCCTCACTACCAAAAAAAAAAAAGAAAACTCCCTTTTAGTAAAACTTTTTTTTTAGTCAATTTTTTCTTTTTACTTAAATACACCTTTTTACTATAATTATTACCACATTCAATCTGGCTGGACCAGGAGTATCACACGTCTTAGAAATTATGAGAAGCAGAAAACCCAAATAAAAATTATGAGAAGCAATGAGGAGTATTTTCAAATAAGGTTCAACCGTTCAATTTAGTAAGGAGTATTTTTTGAATTTTCCATAAAAAACAAAGTTAAATTTAATATTTGCTTATATTTAAAGTAAAAAATTGCGATGATTTTTGTTTATAAATATAGAAAAAGAGTGATAATAATGTATTTCTTTTATCCTAAAATAAGTGTCACAATATTTAAATTTATTTGGTGCAACACATTTTTTAAAATATATATTAAAATAAGTGTCGCTTTTAGTTTCCGATACAATTTTAATATCTGTTCAATATGGAGAAAGGATTCTCTCATGTTGAAAAAAATTTGACGAAATAATGTGGGCTTTTAAACCATTGGATTAAAAATATAATGCAATATTTAAATTGAAAAGAAATGATGAAAAGTTGATTGATGGTTGAGATGTGAAAATTGAGGAAAAATAAATTGAGAGGATCGATTCTCGTTCAATATGTGCACTATACTCCTAACTTATTGTTTTCTCACTTTTTGATATGATAATTTTAGAATAATAATTTAACATACAATTCAAAAGTTATAATTGCTTAAATTCTTGAAAAGTTTTGTTTGATTTTTATATATATTTTTTTGCTTGAGAGCCTTTTTTAGTTTTTTTTTGGGCCTAAAGAACTTATTTGGGTTATCTTATCCTTTGATATTCCCGATAGTATTTCTATTATACTTCATTTAGTTTTATATTTAACAAAAAATAATTTTTTAGATTTATTAAATAATTGATGTATTTGATTTATATTATGAATTAAATATACATAAGTTATTTAATAAATATTAAGACAAATTTATAGTTATATATGAGACTAGAGAAAATATTTTAGACAAAGCAAAATTACAATTTACAACTTACAAGTATAGTTTGTTTGATTAGGAATATGCAAGAAAAGACAAAGCAAATGTTTTGAATATTCCCTTTAGCCTTAATTATAAGCAAATTTTACTTTTTAGATACATTGAATAACTAATGTATTTAGTTTAAAAAGTGGACTAGATACATTAGTTATTCAATGTATTTAAAAAATAATATTTGCTTATAATTAAGGTCGGAGGGAGTAGTGGATAGGGGGAATTCATCTGGTATTTTTGAATTAAACAATATGATTCTAAGGATAGGGGCCAGTGATTTAAGGAATGACATTCGAACACGTCTAAAAGATATTGATTTGTACTATAAAGAAAAGGAAAATGACTGCAGTGGCAGTGGGTCTAATTAGTGGATTAGATTGTTTCACTAATCTTAATTTGAATCTCATTATTGGAGACCCACATGGAGATCATTAGCTAAGTTGCTTGGAGTAGGAGAAGTGATCTTAGAAATCTCACATTCCTAATTGTTTTAGTTAAGATTTGAATTTATAGTTTATTAGATGAAGTGTTTTTAAGTAATTGAAATTTAGTATTTTAACTATTTGAGATCAATATTTGGTTAAGCAATACTTCTACTAACTAATACTCCCGACATGATGGACGAAGTGACAACTTTTTGTTTCCGTGACAAAGTATCTAAAACTACGCTCCAAGATCCATCTTCATAGCTCCAAGAACCATCTTCATACAGAACACCCAACAGAATCTCCTTGATTCATCTTCTCGTTTGATCTAAACCGGTTACCTCCAAAGGTTTGTAAGACCCAAGATTTCATTGTATAGTTGGTTTAAGGAATATTAGGATTCCGATGTGTTCATATGGTGAAGCATCGTGTAATTATAGGTTTTTGCTGTAATTGAGTCTGTTTTGTGCTCGTGCACTGTAATTGTACAGACTTTTGTCTTGTGATCCTGTTTCTTGAATAAGAAGTTATATGTGTATTCAGAATAACGAGTTTTGAATTATTCTTGTTTTTGGAAAAACGAGTAGGATTTTACCCGTCGTTGTAAAATCTTACTGCGTCTGTTTTAAGTGAGGTTTCGGATGGCAGTTTTATATATCTGCGTGAGTTAGGATATATTCTGAGAATAATTTTCTAAGGTATGGAAGAAAATTACATTCGCGGAAAAAGATTCGGCGATAAGTTTTGGAAATGTTAAACGTTAGACGTTCTTTCCGTAGGTTTTATGTTTTTGTGGTTTACGTTCGTCGCGTCGCGCGAGAGCTGAGTACGAGACTTGTTATGGATGAGTTGATGATATCTTGTGATTTCTCATAAAGCAAATTGATCTAATGGCTAGGGTTTAAGCTTGGACTTTTGACTTTGATCCAATGGTGGATTGGCTATCAAGAGCCTTTGACATAGTAAGGAGGTTTAGTGACTTGTGGACTTAGAAAAACATCACAAACTTCACTCCTTTTCTTTCTCTCTTTCACGTGAACTCCATTACTTTTTCTAACCTTCACCAAATTTTCCATTCTACACCATTTGTGTCCATTTCAAGTTTGGGAGCTTTGTGGAATTGTTATAGAGAATCACTTTCTTAAGGTAACCACTCTTTTCCTTCCCTTTTTGGTTGGTTAAAACTCTTAGGGTTATGAGTTTAGATTATGTTCATGAGATGGAAAGGTTAGGAATTGATTCTTGTTTCATGAATGTTGTTCATGAGGTTTAGAGAAGCATGTGTAGGCTTTGTTATTTTTGCTTTCCATGAGTTGGTGAAAAATCTCATGAGAAAAGTTAGGGTTTTGGTTGGTTTATGTATTGATCAATAACATGTGGTTAAGTTGTAAGGTTTTGAAAAGAAAAGTTGTCTTTGAACCTTTGGGCAAAAGGGAAATGCGTTGTATGGTTTTGTTTTAGAAAATCCGATGAAAAATATTTTGTGGTTTATGAAAATATTCCCTAAGTGTTTTTGGGTAGTGTTTTTGGGGTCAAAGTGGTTTAAAACTCTCGTGACATGTGGTGTTGCTTTTTACTTTGAAAACATGTTTGAAAATGATTACCGGACGGTTAAGGCCCGTAATAAAACTTGTGCTTGGATTTGGTTTTGATTTTGGAAGTGAAAACCAAATAACTTGCACTCGAAGCAATCAACATGCTTTCGGAAAAGTATTGCTTGCTTATGAAAATGGTTTGCTTTTGTGCCTTGAAAAAGTGTTGAGAACTAATAGAATCAAACTAGGCTTGGTTGGGGAAAAAGGTGGTGTGAGTTGCTGTTTTTGCTGTCATGACAGGTGCAACTCGCCGGACGAGTGTTTATTCGCCAGGGCGAGTGTCACAGGTCATGACAACACGCCAGGGCGAGCTCCAGAGCGAGCTAGACCTGTCCTCACTGCCTTCACTCGCCACCAACTCGCCAGGGCGAGCTCTGGGAGTTGAAATTTTGGATTCTGATCTCTAAACTTGGTTTTTAGCTTTCTAATCCCTTTTTATTAATTTATGGAAGTGGTTGGGATTGGAAACGAGTTTTTCGGGTACTCGGAAAGTACGTAGCTTATAACGCAAGAAAACGGCCATTTTGCATTTCAAATTATTTAAGACTTTTGACAATTGTTTTGGGTCCTAAAAATAGTACAAATAACTCATGGTGGTTGATCAATACGATAGATTTTGTTATGGTATCCGAAAGAGTGAATTTTCCTTAGAAACCTTTAGAGTTTTGGGGTTTTGATGTAGTTTCAATACATTGGGTTTGGAAACGATGTATTGATTGTCCGTTGCTTGTTTTAGGGAGCACGTAGTGTTGTTTGAGCGTGTGTTGTTGACGGAAGCTTGCCGAGGTAAGGGCTCCACTTTATTTCCGTCTTTCAAACGGTTTTGTTAAACATGCTTTAGATTTTGCTGTGTTGAAATTGGTGGTGTGCTTGGCATGTTTTTGTGATGTATTCTCGATATGAGATCGTGGTAAATACATGATTCGTTGTCTTACATATGTTTGGTGAAATATGTGTATGAACAGGTGATTAAATACATATGATTAGATGTATATGTATGTGTTGTTGTGGTGTGATTACATATGCGTGTACGATATGTATGTGTTGCATTAGCATATAAGGGGAATCGTATGCTCATGCATTCATAGTACGTGGTTATCGGGAATGGATCACGGGGTGCGATTATCTGGAATGGATCCACCTTACTCCTACGGGAATTATTGAGTCCAATAAGCGGTTATCGGGAATGGACTGCGGGGTGCGATTATCGGGAATGGATCCATCCTAACCCTTTGTGGTTTTATTGATTATGATTACTGACTTCCGGAATTCATATGCATGTGGTAATGGGGAATCTACCACACTCATTGTAGAAGTCTGCATTAGGCTCGGTGTGCATTATATTTTAAGCCCGTTGGTGGGAATTGCTTTTGCGTTAAAGAGCTTTCTCTTGTGTATGTGGAAACTTGTTATGTGTACATCTTTCGCACTGGTTATATATATATATACTTTTATTTTGTAGTGACCCTTTCTTTCATTTGCGGGCTCATCCCACCCAGATGATGGGTTAGGTCGTGGTGACGACGGTGGCTGTTCCAGGCCCCAGTGAGTGGTTGGAGCTTTAGCTTAGTTAGACGATGCGCCGGTGTGGGTTGTACGCCGTGCTTTTTGGGTATAGGCATAGGTTTCTAACTTGGTTGTTGTAAGTATTTGAATACTTAGACTTGGATTGTAATTATTCAGGAATACACATTGCTTGTCGAAGCACCTTATGGTAATGAGCTCTTTTGTATATTTGAATGCCGGCTCATTGAAAAATATTCTATGCGCACTCTGAGTGTTAGTTGAAAAAGAAAAAAAAAATATATTGCCCTTTTTGGCCTTTGAAAAACGGGTTGTTACATTTCCTTCTTGTCTCATCTCTTAGCATATGGTGCTTAGCAGTTATCTCCTCAATGGATGGTCACAGTTACTCGCAGATAAACGGTGTCCTCATATCAGGTGATATCTTTCCTTCTTCTCAAGCCTTTCTCGATTAAATCCCTTGCCTGTTTGTCCCTTTAACCGTCTCTTTCATATCTTTGTCACCTAGCCCGCTGTTAGAAAAGTTCCAAGATTTGAAAGTTCTTTTCAAGATCCTCCCTTCTCCTTCCTTTTTTGTTCCCTCCATCGTTGTCTCCTGCAACATGACAAACAACAATCAATTAACCAAACCTGCATCTAGCTCTTACCAAAACCTGTTCATAACTACTCAACCTATCACTGAAGCCATGAATCATTACAATAACCACTATACGCAGAACGATATCCCTGAATCTTCTAACTCAAGGAAAAACACTCATAACAACTCAACAGAACCCCCACAATCTAAATCCCAACCAACCCCTAATCCTAGAATACCAAGATCGTTTCTGTATTCAGAAGTAGATATCCAAGATGGCATTCAAGCATGCTCTCAGAGCGTTATAGGAAAGATTATAACAGATAAACACATCCATGTGAATTCCACTCAAAATGGTCTAGAAAGCATCTGGGGTGCTCCCCAAGGTCTCAAGATTCAGGAAGTAGGGGAAAATGGCTGCAATTTTTCATGAACAGCGCTACAGACCAAGAAAGAATAATCCAGGGAAACCCTTGGATCTTTAGAAACTCCTGGTTGGTGGTTAAACCCTGGGATAGGGAAACTGATCTGCACACACTTGACTTTGACCATGTTCCCATATGGATACAGCTATGGGGTTTACCCCCTCACTGCAAAACTAAGAAAATGGGGGAGAGCATATGAGCTCTATTGGGACAAGTTGAAGCATCTGAGTTCTTTGAGTACCCTGGGAAAAGAATCATCATCAAAATCAAAGTTGGTATTAACATACACAACCCTATTACCTCTGGCATTCATGTAGGAAACCCTATAGATGGCACTAATTGGATAGATTTTAGATATGAAAAACTCCCACAGGTGTGTTTCAAGTGTGGAATGTTGGGACATGCTGAGAATGTGTGCAAAAACCAGGCCCTTGATCTGCAAACTCTGGCTCCTCTGGGACCTTGGATCAGGTCAACACAATATGGCAAGAGAAAGATGGAAGACAAGGACAAAAAGTATCACAGCAACCCATCTCACTCTAAGGACTTTGGCCACTATAGCCCACCAGTGCCCTCAGATCTTCTAGAAAAACTGACAGCCATGAGAGTCAACAAGGCTAAGGACAAGCAACCAAGTAGTACTAACCCTACACAATCTAGTCAGCTTAACCTATGCATGATTAATCACCCTAGGGATTCAGTTCAGGTCACACAAATGGGTGCTAACAGGAAGACACACCAGCAAGACTACAACCAGGACATGATGGATATGGATATATCTCATGGAACGACCACAGTCTCTCACAGCTCTCAAATCAAAAGACAAAAAATGGAAGAACAGCAAAGGGTAGGCACTGCTAGGCAGGCCAGCCCACTGCCATGAAAATTCTTTCTTGGAACTGTCAGGGGCTTGGGAACCCCAGGACAGTAAGAGCACTCAAAAAGCTCATCAACAACTACCAACCTGACATTATTTTTTTGATGGAGACTAAGCTCATGACCACCCAATACCACTTCCTCAACATGTACAATGATAATTACTCTACCCATACGATTAACTGCTCTGTTATTGGTGGGGGTAGAGCTGGGGGATTGGCTCTTATTTGGAATCATTGTAATGTTTCTATGGATATTAAAAGTTTTGATTTGAACTACATTGATATTTCTATCTCTAATTCCACTAATAACCAAAGTTGGAGGGCTACTGGCATCTATGGCTTCCCTCAAGCTCAGAATAAGTATCTTACTTGCCAACTTATTAATGATTTATCTTGTATTAATGAGTGTACTAACTGGCTTGTGTTTGGTGACTTAAACCTTGTGCTCTCTAATGAGGAAAAGTCTGGGGGTAACCCTATTGAACCAAACATAACCACTAGTTTCCGGAATACCCTTTGTATGTGTAATTTGCAGGACCTAGGTTTCAAAGGAAGCATCTACACTTGGACAAACAAACACCATGGAGACAATATTATTCACTCAAGACTTGATCGCTTCTTAGCTACCACTGACTGGATATCTATGTTTCCTAACTACTTGAACACTCACTTGGTCAGATATAAGTCTGATCACTGTCCTATTCTGTTAGAATTCTCACAATTTTTTTGCAACAGGTCTAAGCCTAGCTCACACTACCTAAAAAAGTTTGAACAAGTGTGGACTACAGATGCTGACCACATAAACATTGTGCTGGAAACTTGGCAACAGCAAAGTGGCAGCTTAGATAGGAAACTTCAACATACCCTCAATGCCCTCCACTCATGGGGTTCTAAATCCTTTGGCATCATACCCCAACGTATCAAAAAGAGTCAACAAGACCTTCATAGGTTACAACAACTCCAACCTAACCATCATCTTAACAGCCAAATCCTCAACAAGGAAAAGGAGCTTGATGAGCTTCTAGAGAAGGAAGAGCTGTGGTGGAGTCAGCGCTCTAGGACCCTTTGGCTCAGACATGGGGACAAAAACACCAAATTTTTCCACCAAAAAGCTAGTCAAAGGAGAAGAAAGAACACTATTGAATCTATACAGGACCCTAGTGGCACTCTTCACACTGACCAGGAGGAGATTGAAGCTATTTTCACCTCTCACTTCCAGAATCTCTTCTCCTCTCAACAAACTACTAATATTGAGGATATTGTGCAGGTGGTAAACAACAAAATTGACCAGGATATGCATGATGACCTCACCAGGGAATTTACTGCTGAGGAGGTTCTTTATGCCATAAAAAACATGAAAAGCTTAGCTGCTCCAGGGCCGGATGGCCTTCCAGCCAAATTCTACCACACCTACTGGGATATTATAGGGAATGACATTACCAGCGAAGTCCTCAACATTCCGAACCATGAAGGCAACCCCCAAACCTACAACAACACTCACATCTGCCTCATCCCCAAGACTAACAACCCCACCCAACCTAGTGATTTCAGACCCATATCCCTATGTAATGTCACCCTCAAAATTGTTACTAAAACCATAGCCAATAGACTTAAGACCATTCTCCCCAGTATCATCGGTCCTAACCAGAGTGCCTTTGTTCCTGGCAGGCTCATCACTGAAAACACTATCATTGCCAATGAGATCTTCCACTACCTGACCCAAACCACTAGGAAAACAGGTTATGTTAGCATCAAAACAGATATGGCCAAAGCTTATGACAGATTGGAATGGGATTTTTTGGAGGCTACTCTGAAAGCTATGAATTTTCCTACCAACATCATCAACACTATCATGAGATGTGTTTCTACAGTTTCCTTTTCTATTCTGATTAATGGGAAACCCACTAAGAGTTTTATTCCTGAGAGGGGTCTTAGACAGGGAGACCCACTCTCCCCCTACCTCTTTATCCTTTGTGCTGACGTGTTCTCTGGCCTCATTGCAAAAGCCCAAGCTAAAAGCAAAATTCATGGGGTTAAAATTGCTCCTAGTGCCCCAGAGATTACCCACCTATTTTTTGCTGATGATAGTATTATCTTTTGCAGGGCAAATGAAGAAGAAACCAATAAAGTCAAATCTATTATATCTAAGTATCAACAAGCATCTGGCCAGCTAGTAAACTACAACAAATCTGAGCTTCTTTTCAGCAAAAAGGTTCCTCAAGAAATGAAACTCAACATTCAGCAGATCCTCCCCATGAACATTGTGGATCACTACTCTAAGTATCTGGGCCAACCTACCTTTATTGGAAGATCAAAGAAGCAAGTCTTCAATTTCATTCAGGACAAAGTCTGGCATAAGCTTAAAGGTTGGAAGGAGAAAAACTTATCTCAAGCTGGCAGAGGCACCCTTATCAAAACCGTGGCTCAAGCCATCCCCACCTACCTCATGAGCAACTTCCTGTTACCTAAAGGGCTATGCAACCAACTGGAAAGCATGATGAGTAGATTTTGGTGGGGTAGTAATGTGGATCACAAGAAAATTCACTGGGTGCAGTGGAAGAAAATTTGCAAACAAAAAAACCTGGGTGGGCTAGGATTTAGGGATCTCAGAGCATTCAATGAAGCTCTGCTTGCGAAACAAGGGTGGAGGATTATCACTGAACCTCAGTCCCTCATGGCCAGAACCCTGAAAGCTAAATATTTCCCTCACTGCAATTTCTTTCAAGCTAAACAAGGGTCTAGACCCAGCTACTCTTGGCTTAGCATTCTTAAGGCTAGTTGGATCCTCAAAAAGGGCTGATTCTGGATTGTGGGTAATGGCAATAACATCAAGATATGGGAAGATAGATGGATCAACCCTCAAACAGGCAATTCTACTTGGACCCCCAAACCTGCCAACCCCTCTATTACTACAGTCAATGAGCTAATTGATCAATCTCACAACTGTTGGAACACTCAACTCATCAGGCACACCTTCTGGCCCATTGAGACCAACCAGATTCTCCAAATTCCTCTCCCTCCCCCAAATACTGACGATATCATCTGCTGGCAAGGTACTAAGGATGGGACCTATACTGTTAGATCTGGCTATAACGCTCAAATGGAGTGGGAAACATCAAACAATGATCATCCCCAAAACAGTAACAACCAGGCAGATATCAACATATGGAATAGACTTTGGAAGATTAAAGCCCCCCCCTAAGCAAATTCATCTCTTATGGAGAATTCTAAATAAAGCTATCCCGATCAAAGCTAACCTTCTGACCAAGGGCATCACTTGTGACTCCTTATGCCCTAGATGTAATCACAGTCCCGAAACTATATACCACACCTTCCTTCACTGTGAATGGACTAGACTAGTCTGGTTCTGCTCGCCCTTAACCATCACTACGACTAACATGCAGACACCTACTTTTTCTGACTGGCTCATCTACATGCTTAACAACGCGAATAAGGAAAGCCTACAAATTATTGCTACTATTACATACAGTATTTGGCTAGCTCGCAATAGCTTAATTTTCAAAGGGATAAACATACCTGCAAGAGAAGCCATTGACCGCTCAGTTAAAATCCTTCATGATTATCAACACCTTTGCTCTACTGATCGCTTTAATTCCAACAAATCGAACTCCACCGTCAGCCGTAACAATAATTGCTGGACTCCCCCTCCCTCGAACTTCCAAAAGCTTAACGTGGATGCTCATCTCCGAGGAGATGATGGCCGTTGGGGTTTTGGTTTGGTCTTGAGGAGGACGGACGACCGCTGCATTGGGGCGGCGACGAGGGTTTGTTTCGGTTCACTTGATGTAGAGCTAGCGGAAGCTACTGGGTTACAGGAAGCTCTAAAGTATGCGCAAGATAATCACCTAAGAAACATTATCATAGAGCTTGATGCGGAGAAGATCGTCAAAGCCTATCATCAGAAGATCTATCCGCGCACAAAATGGGGTCAGATTGTCAAAAATTGCGCTAGGGTTAGCAACCAGATCGAGAATTGCTCTGTCTCTTGGGTTAGCAGGAAGAGTAACCAAGCAGCTCACTATTTAGCTAGATGGGCCATTTTAGAGCCCAATAGGGACTGGTCCAACAATTATCCTTCTTGTATCTCTCAACATCTCCAAAACGATATGCCTTTTGTTCCCCTTATTTCTGCTTAATATATGATCTGTTTTGTTTCAATAAAAAAAAAAAAACTAATACTCCCTCCGTTCCTTTTTATAAGAGACATTTGACATTTTAGATTCATTCAATAATGAATGTATTTAAGCTATAATATAGACCAAATACATCAATTATTGAATGGATCTAAAAAGTGAATTGTTTCTTATAAAAAGGAACGGAGAGAGTAGTAATAATCAGATCTAAGCGAAAGCATTTATGTATAAGTGACTTTTGTATGGTTAAGAAAATGTCTCATAAAATATGTATAACAATATTTGGCCCAGCCTTGATTCCGTTACTTCTTTTACTTTTTTTAAAAAATGTCTCATAAAAAATTAAAAAGAATAATACTCTTTTAAATTGTAAATAATATAAATAACATAAAAAATAATTATATGATAGTCAATACGAACAAAAATATCTTCTAACTATAAAAAAAGCCCCCCTATTTTTGTTTGTGTTTGAGACAACAAAAACTATTTTTTAATTCATTTTATTTTTTAAAAACTTGAACTTAACCACTTTAGGTTGGGCCAACAAAAATAGATTAAAAAAATATTAAGACTTTTTAGTTAAGTTTTTGATTCATCTTTTATTTTTTAAAAAGATTTACTACGATATAAATTATTTTTTAGGCCCCTAAAAATGGAGGTCCGATGCCGTAGGGCACCTTGCACACCCTTAAAGCCGGCCATGGTGGGAAATATGCTTGTGTAGATTTGACTAGAGTTTCCCCTTGTGGGACTGGGGGTCAGAGCTTTTACTGTGGGACGGGTAGCCCTCAAAATTGCTTCAAGCAAAATGGCCAAACATGAGAAAGCGTGCTCTGACAATCAACACATTTTTATACCATTTGTATTCAACACTTTTGGCTTTTTAGCATCAGAGCCTGTAATTCTTTTGAAAAGAGTCTAAAAGGTCATGCATAGTAATGTGTGTCACCTAAATCTATGAATTTAGTTTTTCAAAGATTGAGTTTTGCTATACAAAAAGGTTTAGCGATGCAACTTGTTGCCTATTTACCTTTTATTCACGTGTAATTTATTTTATATATTCAATTTATTGATTAGTATATTATGTTAATGCAAAACAAAAAAAATATTAATACTAGTTTGGCAACAAAAAAGAATAGTGCATCAAAATTCAACTACTTATTTTCTTTTATTTTGTTCAATAGACATCAATCAAATTATTGTTTCAACCGCAAGGAAGCGAAAGATATTAAGGGTCTGTTTGGTGCATAGAATAAGAGATATGATTAGATAATATCATGTCTCAATTCAGTGTTTGGTGAAGTAACAGGGTGATAAGTTAATTCTGAAAATTATCATATCGTGTCTCTCTAGTTAAAATTTTATCCTGAATATGATCTTGGTTAGAAGCAGGCTAAGATAAGAAAATAATTTATTTTATAAAATATATTTAAAAATAAAAAAATTAAAATTAATGAAATATAAATAATAAAATAATTTATAACAAATTAAAAATAAAATTTTTAATTTTTAAATATATACATGATTTTCTCACAAGGCAATTTTGTAATTTATATAATCTAAATAATCAAAATTCTACTAAAATTATAATATTTTAAAATAAATTAAAGTAATTATTAAAAATTGTAAAATACGGGTATTATTTAAATTTATAACAAAATATTTATTTAGTTTATCTAATATATATAATTAAGTTATTTATTTGATCATGATAAATATAAAAATTTTAACTTGTTTATTTGCTCATGACTTTTATTTGAAATTGTATAAAATTATTTGATTGCTTATTTAATTTTTTTATTTATGAAATTCAAAATATTAATCATTTTTTTAAATGATATTTTTACAATGTTAATTTTATCATTTAAATATGATATATATCTTATCATATTATTTTGAGCGACGTATATATTAAAAATATTATAGGATAGTTATCTTGTTCGTTATCATGTGTGTAACCAGTGGCGGAACTAGGGGGTGGCTAGGGTGGGCCGCGGCCACCCCCGAAAAAATGAGAAATTACCATAATACCCTAAGTATGTTAAAAAATTTAAAACTTTGTGTTAATATACATATCTGTTTGCACACAATATATAACAAATGATGCGCGTAGCCTAGCGGTTCTGTATATAAGGTCATGTGTCTTGTCATGGTAATGGTTGTGAGTTCAAGTCCCAGCAACCCAATTTTTGATTTTTTTGTTCTTTTTTCTTTTTAAAAATTCTGTTTAATACTCAAGCCACTGAACCTCTATATAATACTGTTTCAGAAAAAAATGATTTTTATAGACATAACAATGGACATTTCTATTTACCAAAAAAAGAAAAATGCACAATTTCTATTTTTTTCCTCCAATAAATAGCACAACTATTTTCAAATAAAAACAATTATTCTCTTTTTTGATGATCAACTTTGTGCAAGTATTAGTTTAAAATAAATCATTGATAATTTTAAGTCACTTAATACACGTAGAATATTATTTAAGATATGCAATTTGAATTTATTTTATGATCAAATTAGTGTTTTTTTTTTTTTTTGGTGACTCAAATTAGTGTTTTTTATTGCTTAAGTTTTTATATAAAATATTACTTTTTAATTAATTTATATATTATAATTTTTTTAGCGGCCCTCCGGATTTTATTTCCTGGTTCCGCCACTGTGTGTAACCAAACACATAGTAGGATAACTGTTATTCTGTTTATATCCTAACATTTTTCTTTTGAAAAACCTAACATATTCTTATATATCTTGTTTTATATTCCATCTTATCACTATCATATCTTGCGAACCAAACGTGCCCTTAATTTTTACTTAAAAATAGTTGCATTATAGTGGTGTCAGAATAGAAGTTTAAATGATATTTAATAAGACATTGAGTTTAACTGGTTAATTAATTAACTTTATTAAATGACGGCTTTTGTTATGAAGAATCCATATTCCATTTTTAAATAGAATAATTTCTTGATAAATTTTTATTTATCTCGTGACCGAATTCCAAATTTTTGGGAACTCTTACCCATAAGATCCGCCAAGTTAGCAATTGTGAATTAAATGCAGGTGAATTGAAAAAAGGATGCAACCAAATTATAGATGCAGATTATAAAATGGAAGCAATGTGACGTAGTATTGACTTCTAGATAAGTTGAATCACTGTTTATGGCTGAGGTATTGTTCTGAATTTAACGTCCTTTGTCTGTACATATCATGTGTTTTATTGCATGCTTTGTATATATACTGCTCACTGCCATATCCTGGGCTTAGACTACCGACAATTCAATGTTGAATTTATAAAGTTGTAGGCATATTTTCCATGATAGGATGGATAAATAAGAAAATATGGATATATGCATAATGCATGCATGATAACTAAATAATTTAATGTACTTTCTTACCTAAGTTATATACATCACTTTTTTTTTTTGAATCCTATCAACAACAGAGTTACTCTTCAGTGATGCCACTTTATGCAGAATTTGAAGGTTTTTTTAAGCTAAAAAATTTGTTTTAGATTATACTACTAGTCTAAGTGTATGTTTATATACTATTTTTGGGTGAGTGAAAATTGATTCTACTTGTATAGAATTATTGATTTTAACATGATATATTCTTTTCAAGTTGAATTGATTTTGTCTCTAAAAATAGCTTCTAATATAAAGTTAGAAATTGTAGCTTTTAATTTTATAATTGATTTTTACACTCAAATTTATTGTTCAACTCCTTTTTGCATAAATATATCTATGTATAAATCATTTTAACTTTAACTTTTTGTTTAGTCAGAACCAATTTTATGAAATCAAATCAATTCGCTTAAAACTGAACACATTAACAATAGTCTTTTTATGACATGACACTTCTAATCAAAGATATGTTCGGTGTCCGTACGAGTTGATGTCGGACACCGCCAAATTCAATTTATTTTTTTTGAATTATTACAAATGTTTATGTGTCATATCATGCATGTGTATTTATCTTATTCGTAGGACTCTATAGTACAATATGTGTCACTTGAACAAAACGAATGAGTATACAAAGCAAAAAACAGAGGAGAGCATCAACATAACAACAAGAAAGTGAAAAATAAGAGCAAGAAATTAGAATTTACAATTTACAACCAAACCAAAACAGTGCAAAAGACAAAGCCGCAACACAACAACCCAAGTTCACTTCTGGAATAATTGACAATATTACAACTGAGTTTGATGTAGAAAGAAAAAAGCTTGAAAGGAACATAAATATTTGATTCCCTCTTACTGTGAGAATTATTTTATGTATTAGTAAATAGCAAGTTCCTTAACTATATATATATATATATATGGGTAATGCTAATGCACACCCACTCACTTTTGTGAAGGTGTGTATTAGCAACATACACCTTTGAATATGACAAAATGATAATTGTTTTTAATTTAATGAATAATAGAATTTATGGATATAAATATAATTTTGATATTGTAAGTAAAGATGGATTTGATAAATAAAGATGGATTTGAGAATGCACATGACATTTATTTTTTTATGGATAGATATAACTTATACGTTTTTAACAATTGTTTTTCTTCTATCAATAGAAAAATCCAATAGATCATTATAAGTGCTTAAACTTGATCAGTTGTAAGTGTATTGCTCTGTTTCATTTTTAAATGGAGCCTTTCATGGAGCCCTTCTTACTCATCTCTAGAATGGAAAGACAAAACTCAGTGTGAAGAAATGTAAAGAAATCAACCATATATGTGTAACTAATCTAGGATAATTTCTCAATTCACCACAAAAAATTTCTTATAATAATACTTGCTAGAAAGTTTATATTATTTTATTATTATTATTATTATTATTATTATTATTATTATTATTATAGTTTGTAAAAATTTAGTATGTCATTGTCAAATATTAAGTGTCATAACAAATATCTTCCTTTATGCTATTGTAGGTTTTAAGATTGAGATCTGTGTACCTAAATATTAGGTGCATTTAGGATTTTTAATAGAATTATAAATGCTAAAAAGTGTGTAGAGGCAATTTAGCACGGGGACAAACGGAATTTGTAAATTATCAAAGCTTTTATATATTTTTTGTATCTGTCATTGTTCTCCCTAATTGATTGAGATTTTATAAAAGATCAATTGAATTTTAAGCGCCTGTTACTATTTTTATATATTTGAATAAAAACAGAAATCTAAATTGAGGGGGATCTGATATAACATGTTGTTTGAGACGAATTTAAACTGTTTTTTTCTTCTTCATATAAAGAGATCGTTATGACATTATAAAGAAACTGTTATGAACCACTGACATATAAACCAAACACTAAACTAACACTGACATGTATGCATTTGTAATACTTTGAAAAATGAAACTGGTTGAATATAGTTGTTGTGTCGGTGTCAAACACTAAACACTCCTTTTTATCTAAAGTGTCAATGTTACATGTTTGGTGCATTTAGGGTTTTCAATAGAATTACAAAGGCTAAAAAGTGTGTAGAGACAATTTAGCACGGGGACAAACGGCATTTGTAATTTATCCAAGCTTTTATATATTCTGAAATATTTTTGTATATGTCATTGTTCTCCCTAATTGATTGAGATTTTATGAAAGATCAATTGAATTTTAAGCGACTGTTACTTTTTTTATATATTTGAATAAAAAACACAAATCTAAATTGAGGGGGATATGATATAACATGTTGTTTGACACGAATTTAAACTGTTTTTTTTCTTCTTCTTATAAAGAGACCGTTATGACATTACAAAGAAACCGTTATGAACCACTGACATATATACCAAACACTAAACTAACACTGACATGTATGCATTTGTAATACTTTGAAAAATGAAACTTGTTGAATATAGTTGTTGTGTCGGTGTCAAGCACAAAACACTCCTTTTTATCTAAAGTGTCAATGCTACATGTTTGGTGCATTTAGGGTTTTCAATATAATTACAAAGGCTAAAAAGTGTGTAGAGACAATTTAGCACGGGGACAAACGGCATTTGTAATTTATCCAAGCTTTTATATATTCTGAAATATTTTGGTATATGTCATTGTTCTCCCTAATTGATTGAGATTTTATAAAAGATCAATTGAATTTTAAGCGACTGTTACTATTTTTATATATTTGAATAAAAAACACAAATCTAAATTGAGGGGGATATGATATAACATGTTGTTTGACACGAATTTAAACTATTTTTTTTCTTCTTCTTCTTATAAAGAGACCGTTATGACATTACAAAGAAACCGTTATGAACCACTGACATATACACCAAACACTAAACTAACACTGACATGTATGCATTTGTAATACTTTGAAAAATGAAACTGGTTGAATATAGTTGTTGTGTCGGTGTCAAGCACAAAACACTCCTTTTTATCTAAAGTGTCAATGCTACATGTTTGGTGCATTTAGGGTTTTCAATAGAATTACAAAGGCTAAAAAGTGTGTAGAGACAATTTAGCACGGGGACAAACGGCATTTGTAATTTATCCAAGCTTTTATATATTCTGAAATATTTTTGTATATGTCATTGTTCTCCCTAATTGATTGAGATTTTATAAAAGAGCAATTGAATTTTAAGCGACTGTTAGTATTTTTATATATTTGAATAAAAAACACAAATCTAAATTGAGGGGGATCTGATATAACATGTTGTTTGACACGAATTTAAACTGTTCTTTTTTCTTCTTCTTATAAAGAGACCGTTATGACATTACAAAGAAACCGTTATGAACCACTGACATATACACCAAACACTAAACTAACACTGACATGTATGCATTTGTAATACTTTGAAAAATGAAACTGGCTGAATATAGTTGTTGTGTCGGTGTCAAGCACAAAACACTCCTTTTTATCTAAAGTGTCAATGCTACATGTTTGGTGCATTTAGGATTTTCAATAGAATTACAAAGGCTAAAAAGTGTGTAGAGACAATTTAGCACAGGGACAAACGACATTTGTAATTTATCCAAGCTTTTATATATTCTGAAATATTTTTGTATATGTCATTGTTCTCCCTAATTGATTGAGATTTTATAAAAGATCAATTGAATTTTATGCGATTGTTACTATTTTTATATATTTGAATAAAAACACAAATCTAAATTGAGGGGGATCTGATATATCATGTTGTTTGATTAGTATTTGACATTATTTGTGTGTGTGTTTTGAAGTGAGAGAGAGACCATGTGATGTTTTATTTTGTTTTCTATTATTCTGAAGAATTATCTACCTTGCAAAGATCAGGATAACTCAAGTCTGCAAACTACATGAAGAATATTTAAGAAAATGCCATTAATACAAATGTTACTACATTTTCTTTCACAGTATACAAATGTTGTTAGTACAGGTCCTGCCACAATATATTTTGTGTATTTTTTTTTTTATTTGATTTGAAATGGTAGACAATTTTAGGAAGAAAACTACCACATTTTGTAATATTGAACTTTTTAATATGAAGACTAAATTTTTTTGTTCAAATTCTCTATTAATTTTTGTTCCATTATAAATGACAAAGTTCCATTAGCAACTACAAAATGGAAAATATTACAAAGTAGAATGTCATTATTGTTGCTTTCACAATTATTCTCCAATTACTCTTATTTTTGTACGGTGAAATATTAGCTCAATTGAAATTATTTTTGTGTATTGTTTAATAATGATATTTTTTGCACTGTGTTCTCAACTTCATCTCATACAACAAATTCTCACTAAAATGACATGTTATTATGCGAGAGATGGAGAAAAGTATTGGAGTGTAATCTCCTCTACTCATCTGATTTATTATATTGACAAGTTTAAATGTGCGCTTTTAAATCTTAAACCAAAGTATAGCATCAAATAACAATGTTCTAATTTATTATTTAAGTTATTGTTTCTAATTTATATCAGTAGTAATTGTATTGCTTTAATATTGGTTATCATATTATGTGTCTAATTTTATGACAATGTTCGCATTCAATTAATTTTCTGTCTACTATTATTCATTATATTATTCTTTTTTAAATAATAATCTTGAAGCAATATTCCTATAATTTATGACCATAAGCAAATTATTCCCCGTGCATCGCACGGGTGTGAATACTAGTTAGCAACATACACCTTTGAATATGACAAAATGATAATTGTTTTTAATTTAATGAATAATAGAATTTATGGATATAAATATAATTTTGATATTGTTTTCTCTCACTTCTCCATTTTTCTTCCAACGTCATGTTTTAAATTTAATTAAAAATTGAATTTATACTATTTGAGAGCAAATCATAACTTAGTAAAGAATTAGATCTGTTCTACAAAATTCCAAAAAAAAAAGAAAAAAAAGAAATGGTTCTATCCAAATTTCCTATTGAATGTTTTCATTGAATTTCCTCACTTCACAAATCCAAAAAATTGCTTGTATTTTAAATTAAAAAGTGTAATGAACGTCGACGATTGAAGGTTAGATCCTGATGTTACATTTTTTTTTAACCAAATGGTGTTAAGTTAATTAACATGGAACAGGAAAAAGAAACATTAATAAAGCTTTGTTTTCTTCATTTTTTATTCCTACGGCTACGACAGTGTTTCAGAGCAAGAGAATACATGATGGGAAGAAAAATGGAAAAGTTAGAGAAAACAATATCAAAATTACATTTTTATCCCTAAAGTCTCTTTTTTTATTAAATTATAAACAATAATCATTTGTCTTATTCAAAGGTGTAGGTTGCTAATACACACCTTCACAAAAGTGAGTGGGTGTGCATTAGCATTACCCTATATATATATATATATATATATATATATATATATATATATATATATATATATATATATATGGGGAATGGATCAAATTACACCGGTGTAACATTTGAGTAATGTTACACCGCTCAATAACGTTTTAACAATACAAATTTTACAAAATTCACCGTTGGATTGAAAGTTTATATCGTATAGATCATCTATGTTGAGATTTACAAAAATCTAAAATAGTTTGACATGTTTTTGAAACACATAAAGATTAACGGTATTCAATAAAAATGCAAAAGCCGTTAATTTTGATGTGTCTCAATAACATATCAAACGATTTTAGATTTTTGTAAAACTTAACATAGATGATCTATATGATATAAACTTTCAATCCAACGGTGGATTTTGTAAAATTTGTATTTGTTACAGCATTATTGAGCAGCGTAACATTACTCAAATGTTACACCGGTGTAATTTGATCCTCATATATATATATATATATATATATATATATATATATATATATATAGGTCTTGTCTGAGTAAGCAGATCAATAGCCCAGGGTCTCAATACTTTTTTAGTTTGACACTCACTCTTTGTGAGAATGAATTCTTTCAATTTATTTCCTCACATGTCCTCAATCTCACCCTTTCTCCGCTCTCTGTAGTTTTTGTTTTACTTAATTTTAAGAAATTTAAAAAATTAAAGAAATAGTGTTGGGACTTGGGAGAGAATTGAAGACACTACACCAACAAGTAAAATTGGTCTCAATAAATAACCATTGGGACATCTATTGAATTTATAACAAAGGCTAGAGAATTTTAAAAGAGTGATGCTATATATTACGAAGCATTTTGTCCAAGAAACGCAAGAATTACACTTGTGAATATGTTAAATAATGATGAAACGGTTATCTTCCTATTTTTGAGAAAAACATGGTGTGGTTGTTGTAATGAATGGTGGAGATTTGTTTCTTCCCTTTCTTATTTCCATATTTCGTAAAATTCAGCATTTTCCATTTTAAAAATATAGGTTAATATTCATTCATGCCGAATATTATACAAATTATTCAAAAATTGTTTCTTTTTACGAAATGTTGATGAGTTTTTTCAATAAATAGAGTCATTCTATAACTTATAATTTTACTACTTTATTTTTAAAAAAACCACATTTTTGTTCTTTCATTGAATATAAGAAATTAGTTTCTTTGAGTTGCATTTTTTATTAAAAACACTATCGATTTTTTAATAACATTATTTGTTCTTAATAGTATTAAATTGAAGGTATATTTTATTATTATTAATTAAAATATGACTACTTATAAAGGGTCTCTTTAAAATATGGTAATTAAGTTGTTTCTAAAAAAAAAACTTAGGTAAGTTGCTTAGGTCCAGGGACGGATTTAAGCCGGCAAGGGTAGGCACTAGCCCCTCCGCCCACTTCTAATGTTGCATATTTTATATATTATTATTATTATTATTATTATTATTATTATTATTATATTTTTTAAAAAAACAATAGAATATATAAAATAGTAGTTAAAAGGTTGGTACAATAAATAAGGTACACATTGTAAAGAATGTAGTGACTAAATTTTCACATTATCTTTCCTTCATCAATTAAAAAAAATGTAAAGAAAATATAAAATGTGGAGACCGAGTTACTTTTAATAATTTTCTTAGAAACTAAATAGGATTTTATAATTTTCTTAATGACTTAAATGGAACTTACTCTAAAAATTACAAAGAAAATACAACTCAGCTCAATTGCAAATTCAAAACTTGCATACCATTCCAATTCAATAATTTCAGTCCTAAATAAGATGTTTAAGCATATAAACACACCTCTAACAAAGCCAAGAAGAGATCAAATGCTTTCAAATTTTCTTCATATGACCAATTTGTATTACATTTTGTAATCTTCTCTAGCTAACTAAGCCATCCAAGATCCCCCACCTTTCTACATGACATTGCCATGAGTACTATTTTTAACCAAAATGTCTTGCTACAAGAAAAAAGTACTTCTGCTAAAACTAAATACCAATACCAAAATAGTCTAAACAATTGCAATTGATATATCTTTTTCAATGTTGCAATGATTTTCCTTGAATATATATATATATACCCCATTTCCAATATTTGAAAGAAAGAAAACTAACCTAAAAACAAATAAGGAAACATGTATATTGAAATTATAGAATAATATTTCTCCTCAAAAATATAAAATAGTGCAGTTGACTTACTTGTTTTGAGAATAGACATGATTTGCTAAAACTACTACAAAGGAGGTTAGAAATTATACACAAAAAAAAAAGAAAAAAAAGATTACCAAATATAAAGGTTAGAAATTATACACGAAAAAGAATAAGATTACCAAATATGAGAGCATGAACAATTGTGGTGTATTAGTACTGTTTATAAAGACCATTGTGGTTAAAAAATACAAACTTTTTTTTCTCAGAATTGAAAGAATTCCAACAATCATGAAAATTTTGTGGTTATAGTAGCATCATACGGATACCTAAGGGTCATGAATAGGTTAATTATTGTTATTTTATAGTATATGCAATATATGATTATTGTTTCTTATTTTGGTATTAATTGTTTTGTAAAAATATTTATTTCTCTCTCTATACATAACCGAAAGATAAAGAAGTTGTATATCACTAAATATTAATTTGCTATAAGTGTATATAATACAACTCTATAATCACACTACAACAAAAAAGGGCCTTTAATAGCGCTTATTTTGGCTTTTCATAGCGCTTAAAAGCGCTATTACTGATACCGCTATTATAAGTATGGGTGCCTACAATAGCGTTTTTAAGCGCTATCAAATATGAACCTTTAATACCGCTTAATGAAAAAAGCGTTGTCGTATGTCATTTTGCGCTACCTGAGAGTGCTTTGAGAACAAGATTTAATATCGCTATATTTTAAAAGCGCTGTTATAAATCATATCATTAATAGCGCCTGTGCCTCAAATTGCTATTATAGGCCGACTTTTAATAGCGCATTTTAGAAAACCGCTATTAAAGATTCTTTTTTTAAAAAAAAAATCTATATTTATTCATCGTTTTTATTAATCATAAAATCAAACACACTACATAAGACATTCAAACAATGTACCATACACATTTTATTAATCATACAATGTCATACAAATCTACTATATCCATTGCTACCTTGTTTAATACTAGATTGAGGCAGTTCTTTGCTGCAGCTTAATCTCCTTTTTTCCAGGAGATGGGTTCAACTTAACCTGGACCGTAGAACAAAAAAATACTAAAACACTTCAACATCAGATAAAGATATGATGACTAATTTTTACATTGGCAGATGAAATTGCTGCATCAACACTTATATTATTTGATAGAGATGTTCAAAATCTACTCAACACAAAAGCAACTAATTAAATTCTACACAGAGCAAAAAAAAAAGGGTAAATTAGAGCAAAAGAAGGAAGAAGAATAATAACCAATTTCTTTACTACAAATATATAACCAACACACTTATTTTCAGATTATTCTTTATTCATAAATCAAATATTAATTTTAGTTACACAACATACCTTTGGAAAAATGAGTTGCAACCCTTCTATATAATCTACCAAACATTGCTAAAGCAAATGAACTTAAATTAGAACAAATATAAACATTGCAAGCGAGACTGTGAGGAGAGCTAAAAGAGAAGAGTGATATTGTGCGAGACTATGAACGAATGAAACTGTGAGCGTGATGGTGAGGCAATTGTGGGTAGACCCGAAGCATGAGATGTCATATACCAAATAAATACTCTAGAAATAAGTTAAGTGGTCATTCAATGGCATATAAGTTTTCCTTTTCAACCACTGATAAGTTGTAAGTAACCATTTCTAACTTAACTAGACAGAAGAAAACAGTATCATACTTTCATAACATTTATAATAATAATAATAATAATAATAATAATAATAATAAAATCTAAAAGGTACATGCTAACTAATCAGCGAAGTAGAAACAACAGAATATCATAAGTTATATTGCTCATAATTGAAACAAAAACAAAGACACATGAGCATTGGTTTTAAGAGTGAGATTATCATTCACGTCACACTTGATTCTTGCAGTTACCCTTCCATACCAGTCAATGTTCTCCAAATTAACACCAACTGCAAAAAAAACATCACCATGGCTATGAATGCAATGTAATAGTGTATATAGTATAATAAAAAAACTAACTAAAAAAATCAAGTAATACCACTCACTCTCACAGTTAGTAGTTGGAATTTTAATAACCTCCGCAGACTAAGAAGGATCCTCAGCAGGTTCCGTCGACAAATAAATAAAAGCGAGAGAGAAACAGAAGGTACGTGTGATTGAGAGAGAATTTGTGATTTAGCATTTTTGTAAAATCAAAGCGCACACCCTAAAATGTTCTGGTTTGAAATACACTGGAAAAAAAAATCAAAGTGTCATGTATAATCTAACAAAATAAAATAAAAACAAATATGAACTAAAATCAATCCAACGAGAAATCAATCAATTATAAATAAGAAAAACAAAATCATGTTTTTTTTTTCTCTCACACAGAAGAAGAATAAGAGAAGCCGAAATACCTAGAGACAGGTTCTAATGAGACGAGATTCAATTGCGATGAATGATGGAGAACGATGAAGAGTTTCTGGGTTCAACGACCTCTGGAACGATGGTCGGTGGTGATTCTGGGTTCAACGAGTTATGGTTTCAACAAGTCGTGAGATTTTGGGGTTTAGAATTTCAATGAGTTCGTGATTAGGGTTGAGTGACGAGGAAAGAGAAGAGTGGGGGGCTTTTGGGTTCAATCGGCTCAGGAGAACGATGGAGAGTGAGTGAGGATGAGTGAAAAATGATGAAGGATTTCTAGTTTCAATTGATTGAGTGAGAAATTCTGGGTTCAATCGATTGGCTGAGATGGAGGATTCCTAGGTGTGGAAGAAATTTTGATTGAGTGATGAAAAGGGTTCTAGGTGAGGTAGAAGAAACAGATCGAAGAAGTAGAAAAAGGTTCAGGGTTCGCAAAAATATTAATAAAGGATTTGGTTTGCATAATTATTTAATAAAAACTAGAAAGACGTATAATAGCGTTTTCAAATAAAGCGCTAACATAGAGGTACAAGTATTATAGCGTTTTAAAGAAAGAGCTATTATAGACTCTCATCTATTTTGGTTGATACTATATAACAACGCTTTTAGGGGAAACACTTTCGTAAAGATCACCCTATAATAGCGCCCGACAAGAAACCGCTATTATAGGTATCTCTGTGCAATTTTTAATAACGTTTTCTCAAAAAGCGCTATTAAATAGGCGCTATTATAAAGCAAAATTGTAGTAGTGAATGCATTAGTAGTTTTTTTAGATTTAATTAATTATTTATAAATTGGAAAACATGGTATAAAGTTTTAATAAGGATGTGGAGTTTCTTTAGAGATGACACATTGGCACAAGGATTGGAGTTTCGGACAGACCTTTGAAGGCAAACAATTTGATTATTAAAAAGCCAGCAATATTATAGAAAGTGTACCTCAATATTATTAGTAAGAAACACAATAAATAAGAAACATTTATAAGCAAGCAGTTTCAATCTTATTGTTATGGAGAACAAAAGTACTAAGGAAATATTCCAAAAAAATTACTGAGCAAATACAACCCTAATTTTAAGTCAGTTAAACAATAATTAGAAAGAGACACTGTAAGAAAATACAATCCTTAACTTGGAAGAGGGAAGGGTTTGAAGACCCTTTGACTGCAGAAGGTTTCGCCATGTCGAGTTCGAATCTGACTGTGAAGCCCTTGTTCGTATGTTGAACGGTGATGATGAAGCTATTCTAGTAGGTTGTGGAATTTGGTGGGATATATTTTTTTTTTTTTGAGAAATTAAAATTCTTATTCTCATTATAATTCATAGTTATATGACTCTATATAGAGCTACATAAAAATAAATCACATCTTTAAATAGCAAACTAATCATATAAATTCTAAACAAAAATATAAATCATAAATCTTAATATTATCTTATTTTAGTCTTGTCCGACTCCTCTTGTTTACCAAAAAAAAAAAAAACTAAAACTATATTTAAATTTAAAATCTTCAAAAAGATATTTAAACATTATTCTCAACACTATGTGTGTAATATTATGGGAGGATTAGTTAGGCATTACAACTTCATTTTTACGGGTGGGTTAGGAAACCAAGCAGCTCATCAGTTGCTATTTTGGCCCATACGGAGCCCAATTTAGTTGAAAAAGGATTAGTTTTTTTTTTTTGGTAAGAATTGAAAAAGGATTTATGTTTCAATTTATTCCATTCTATTTGTGTTTTTATTTTTTAATTGAAAAGGATTTCTAGTTCACTGCACGCTCTTATCTTAAGGAAATTTCATTACTCACAAAAATTACTTATCTTACATGATGAGTCTCATACTTATACATTGTAATTCCTAACTAATAATCTGTTACAATCAGTTACAAAGAGAAACTAATCTAACAAACTATGAGACATTTGTAGTTAGGGAAGCTAACTTAACTTGTGAAGCAAGTAACAATTGGAAATTCAGCTTATTCTTCCTTATCATTGATATAAAAAAAAATTCTTCTTTTCTTTGTAACATAATACTATTTGTTGAAACAAAGTGGGTCTGACATAAATCTCTAAGTTTTTAATTGGTTTTGATGATAACAAAGTATTAAAATTGCAATTGGTATTACTAATGATTGTTCTAGTGTGCAGAATTATAAGTTAAAATTCATTCAGAAGCACTACGAACAAAAGCAGAGAAGCCAAGCTTAGAGGCTCTGAAAGCGTATCGCTGATCATCAGAAGCTTAAAATTCAAGTTCTGAAGTTAGTGGCTCTGAGGACAAAAGCTAGACTCTGAGAAGCTCAGAAGCTGAAGACCTTAAGAAGCTACGACAACAGATTCTAAAGCAAAAGGAATTTACGTCACTCAAGAACTGACAGAATCAGAATCAATGATTGAAGAACAATCTACTTAAGGACTCTGTCATATCCACAGGAAGGAATATTCGTTGGTACAACGTTAACCTTATCCATAAGTGGAGCGCATTTGAGGATTGTACAATCGTACTATTATTACTCAAAATGGTTGAGTGATATTTCAAATTGCAAGGTAGTGGAATTGGACTTCTTTACTAAAGAAGGCAATATACAGCTATCAATTGTACGAGCAAATTCCAGCTGGCACCTTATCTCTCTGCAACGGTCATTACCATTCCATTCAAGTATAAATAGAAGACTCAAATGGAAGAAATGACTACCGTTCTATTACTGCGTTTAAGACTCTGAAACGTTCTGACATTACAACTTCTATCTGTCATTCATAGTCTTAAGGCAAATCTGTGTTGTATTTTGTAAACACCTCTGATAGTATATCAAGTGTTCATTAACATTCATTCTTATTCTTAAGTTTGTTTGAGAAGTCTCTTGTTAGTTGTAACTTGAGCATTTGAGAAGTCTCTTGTTAGTTATAACTTGAGCATTAGAGAAGTCTCTTGTTAGTTGTAACTTGAGCATTAGAGAAGTCTCTTGCTATTGTGCTTGAGCACCTTGTAATCTTGTGAGATTTTAGTGAGAAGCCCTTGGAAGTGCAAGGGGACTGGACGTACTCTTGATTTGTGAGAGGAACCAGTATAAATTATGTGTCTTTCTTTCTCTCTCTCTGTTTCATTACTGTTTTGTGCTTAATCCACTGCAAACTTAGTTTTTATTTGAGAAAAAGTTTTAACTTTTAAAACACAATTCAACCCCCCCCCTTCTTGTGTTTTTCCACCTTCAATTGGTATCAAGAGCTAGGTCTGTTGCCTAACTCACCTTACAGTGAAACAATAAAAGATCCAAAGGAAAAACATGACTGACGCTGCTGGAAATGATGGAGGAAAGAAAAGTAATGAGATTCCATTTGATTATGACACAAGCTCAAACGATAGGAAGTCTTCTGACAGGATTCCATTTTTCAATGGAAATCCTACTTCTTACCCATTCTGGAAAACAAAGATGTATAGTTATATCATAGGTATTGATGTTGATTTGTGGGATTTGGTAGAAGAAGGCGTTGTCTTTGACAACATGGACAAAGAAGGAGTGCTTAGCCATCAACATAGAAAATCTTTCACACCTTCTCAGAAGCTAGAGTACAAGAAGCATCACAATGTAAAAGGTATGATGACTAATGCGATTTCGCATGATGAGTATCTCAAAATTGTGGATAAAAGAACTGCTAAGTCTATTTGGGAGTCTCTGAAATCTAAATATGAAGGAAACAAACAAGTTAGAGAGGCTAAAGCAAACTTGTTAGTTCATCAGTATGAGTTGTTAAAGATGAAGGATGGAGAGGACATTGAAGCTATGTTTTCTAGGTTTCAAATTTTGGTCTCTGGATTTCAAGTACTGGACAAAAGTTATACTACTACTGATCATCTTAGAAAGATTCTCAGAAGTCTACCCCCAAAGTGGAGACCTAAGGTGACTGCTTTTCAAGAAGCCAAGGATTTGGATCAAGTATCCCTTGAAGATCTGATTAGTTCATTGAAGACTCATGAAATGGAGTTAATGACTGATGAGTCAACCAAGAAAATAAAAGGGATAGCCTTAAGCTCTAAGAGTTCATCAAAGGCTCTGAAAGCTAAGGTTATAGAATCTGAAGACGAAGCTTCTGAAGAAGGTCATGAGGTTGAGTCTGAAGATGAAGAAGAAATGGTGCTGATGGCTGCTAAAGTATCTCAATGGGAAAAACGAAGCAAGAAATATGCAGGAAAGTTTGGAGGTTCTTCCAAGAAAGTTGGTGCTACCAAAGAGAAAAAGGAAGAACAAAACAAGTGCTTTAAATGCAACAAGCCTGGGCATTTCATTGCTGATTGCCCAGAAAATCAGAGTAGATCATCCAAGAGAACTTCTAGCAAAGAAAAATATAAAAGTAAACTCAAAAAAGGGTTTCTTGCAACTTGGGAAGATCTAGATAAAGACTCAGACTCTGATGGAGATGAAGAAGCCAATCTCGCTCTGATGGCAACTACCGATGATAAAGAAAACTCCGAGCATGAAGCAGATTCAGACTCTGAAGATGAGGTACTTGCTGAACTCTCTAGAACTGAATTAATAGATTCTTTAAAAGATGCCTTAAAACTTGTTACAAAAAAGGCAGGGGAATGTAGGGTCCTTAAAAAGGCCTATAACAACCTTACTGAAAAAGCAAACATAATAGTTGAAGAAAATGAGTCTCTTAAAAGTAGAAACACATTTCTTGAAACTCATTATGTTTATGATGATAAAGTTCCTCCAGAGCATGAATTTGCTCTTCAAGAACTTCTTATCAATGGAATGCAAAGAAGTAAGATAGCATCTTTAATTTATCATGTAAGTAGGAATAGAGGTGAAGGTCTTGGATTTTCGCGTTTTAAAGATAATCCATTATTTTCTTAATTCCCTAACATTGATAAAACCAAACCCAAGGCTGTTGTCATTCACATTTGCATCATAAACATTCTCGGCATCTTAGGTCCAAAATTGTGTATTCTATATTTAAGTCTCTTCATCCCGTCAAAACAAAAATTTCATTTTCATATTTCCGGATGAAGAAACTTAAATAGGGGCATCTGTCATACCCCAATTTTTGACCTAAGATCCCATATCATATTCTCATTATTCATTTTTATGCACCACTAACAAAAATCCAAAAAATGTGTTAATTTATTTAAATTTGTTATTATTAGTAACTTTATTGAAAATCCAAAAATATGTCTAATTAGATAAGTTCTTATTTTATTTTAAAACAATAAAAAATATGTTGAATATTTATTTTTCTTTCTATCATTATCATTTATCATTATTATCATTTATTATTAATTCCATTTTAATTGTTACTATTATTATATTATTATTATTACTATTAAAATAAAACAAAGAAAAATAAAAAAAAAATAAAAAGAAAAAAAGGATGCAGCACGTGGCTGCATCTTCTCCCCCACTCCCTTTCTTTTCTCCTTTTTTTTTGTTTGTTTATTATTATTTTTGTTATTAAAAAAAACCATAAAAAAAATAAAGGAGAACAACAAGTCAAGAACAACAGCATGCTTCTTCTTTCCCAAGGGCAACATAGATGAGATAGCAGCAGTCTAGCCCGCTTTCCATTTACTTCTTGATCTGCAAAAGATTTGACACAACCACCTACAACAGACATGCATTCAATTCTTCCATTACTCAAGCCAACCAACTTTGATTCAAAGCCTCTATAAGAGCAGAGGAGAAAAACAGAAAAAAGGAGGAGATTGTTAGAGAAAATCAGAAACAAACATCAGAGAAATATTACAAAGGAAGATTTTCAATAAAAAGAAAAAAACTTCTTAAACCCTTATTCCTTTTTTTTTTCTTTTTCAAATCACAAAATCACAAATTCAAACCAACACTCCAACAAAACCAAAACCACTCCTCTTCATCATTCATTATCTACAACAATCCAACCACACAAACTCATAACCGAAAAGAAACCGGAAAACAGATCGAAAAAGGTTGAAAGTTTGTTTGTTTTTTTTTTTTAATTTTGAAATTAAAAATCTAGATTTCGGATTCCCCAAGTTTTCTTTCTAAAAACTAACTTGAAATTCGAAATCTAGATAAAAAATGATTTTAGAAAAAAGGTTTTTTTTTTTAAAAAAAGGAGTCTTTTTTTTCCGGGGCGCACCACTACCGGAATCTTCATCGGAGCTGAGTTTGGAAGATAAATAACCATGAGTGTTCTTGAGTTCATGATGAAGTCATGAGAGAGAGAGGAGACGTTGAGAGAGAGAAAGCGTGAGGAAGAAAGAGAAAATTTTGCCAAAATGAAAGGAACCTCCGTTTCACAAACTTATAAGCCACTCCGATCCTGTGTGCGCTTGCTCATTGTAATCTCATGCACCCTCGTTTGGGAAAGCTGTCTGATCTGATCAGATGGCTCTAATCTCCTTCCCCTGTGATTGAATCTGGAGCGTACGATCTATATCAAACAGCCCTGATCTGTTTACTTCGCGCACCCCCCAT
Source organism: Trifolium repens (assembly GCA_030408175.1). Classification (NCBI taxonomy): domain Eukaryota; kingdom Viridiplantae; phylum Streptophyta; class Magnoliopsida; order Fabales; family Fabaceae; genus Trifolium; species Trifolium repens. Next base: position 20,664,751 of record CP125845.1, on the reverse strand, counting down.
CTGATTTTTTTTTGTGAGAACTAACTGTTTTTTTTGCAAGTTTTGGTTTGGGCCTTGCCCCTGCATTTTACTAATGCACCTCAGTTCTGCTCTTTTACCCTTCTGTTTTGTTTATTTATTTATTTATTTTTATATCATACATGCTCTTTTATTTATTAGTCTTATTTGATTATTGTGATATAGAATGTATTTAGGACCGATGTAAACATAAGTGAGAAAACCTGCATTGCATGCATATTTATTTATTTTCCTTTATGTCAAAAAACGAAAACACCAAAAATAATAGCGTAGTAATTCCAAGGAAAAGGGGACTTTCATCTTGATCTGACGTCATTATGAAATCCCTCGCGTTTAGTTTATTTTATCACGCTTAGTTTTTTTTAGAATAACAAAAAATCACAAAAACATTCAAATATCCAAAAAAACTTCATCAAAAATATTTTTCTATTAGTAAACCTTGGATTTCAAACCAAGTGTTTCCGTCCTTTTTTCCAAATCAAACTTCAATCAATTTAAATCACATTTAGACTTTTCTTCACAATTTAAAATCAATCAACATCACACTTTATTTTTCTATGTCATTTCGGCCTCTTACCTTTTCTAAAAACTTTTTTTTAACTTTAAAATCAATCAAACAAATCACTTGGCTTTTTACCCCGAACTACGGGATTTTAATCCCTCACGGGTACGTAGTGCAAAAGACTTCGCGTCTTCCCAAATCAAACAAAAAAAAAACAAAAGCATTTTCCATTTTCCTTTTTATTCATCACCATAACTTTTCACATTTTTAAACTTCTTATTTACAAGCAAACGAGTAATTTAGCACAAAGATAAATAAAAACAAGAGGTTCCTATAGAGTACTATAGACGTTTAGGGTGCTAATACCTTCCTTTAACGTAACCAACCCCCGAACCTTTAATCTCTCAAAAAATAGGGTTTATTCGAACTTTTCCCCTTTTCCTTGGAAAAATAAAAGCTCGGTGGTGAATCATAATTTGTGAGTCAAACTAATCAATATTTTTGATATCCGGAAATCACCGCGACAGAAATGGCGACTTCACTGGGGACTCCCCTAAAGAGGGTTGAGCCCAACTTGTTTTTATTTTTATTTTTGTGCTATTTTATTATTTGCTTGTATGTATATATATGTTTGGGCTTTTGAGTGGTGAGATAAGTCCTATACCCAGGCTTGAGTGGAACAATAAGATAGGATGGTGGTATAATCAAAGTGACATGCCCAGAGTAATTTGGACCATGATGCACATGTGATATAACCCTGCTCAGTGGAGGCCTCACGACGGTAGTACTCGTTGTCATGAATAGTCATGATGGCATTATTACTTTCAATGTGAGTGTCCCGAGAAGCTGAGGACCTTTAGAGTTACCTTTAACCCATCTTGACTTTTAGGACGTAGTGCGATAGCTAATCAAGAGTAATCTTGAAAATAGCTGATACGTGAAACTACACTTAAACGAGATTTTCTTGCGAATATTGTTGGACCGGGAGTCAGTCCTGTAAGCCGATAATATCCAAAAGAAAGTCAATGACTTTGGGAACTTGTTAGAACCCGTGATGCAGGTACAAATTAAACCATAGTTCTTATCATGTGGGAGGGCTCATACTCTTGACTCCATCATTGTATACTTAACCTCACCATGTTTGTTAGCATAATCATTGCATACATGTACTCATTCATAAAAAAAAATTTCATTCAATATTGAAGGACTTAAACAAATTTGTTGTAAACATTGGAGATATGGATCTTGTAAGAAGAAACACTGAGAAAAAAGAGAATTATTTTGTAATCAAAGTGTAATGATGTTTTCTACAATGGTTACAATTAATAAGTCCTTCCATAAAATAAAAATTGGCATAGTTTAGCATACACATATCATGCATCATATTGCATTCATAAGTTTCAAACATTGTGTCTCATATTTTTGTTTCTCTCTGCCATTGTCAAAGGAAAGTGGTCCGACATATTCACTACAAGTCTACCCGTATCTACAACACTCGAGCAAACTTAAATGGATCATCTTGAACAAGAGAATCAGGATCTCCGTGAAGAAGTGACATCCATGAAGGCCGAGATAGAGAAGCTAACTGCTATGATGGCTACTGTGTTGGCTGCACAGGCTCAGGCATCGGTCCCTCAGCTCACCGAGACTTCTTTGGTTCAGCCGACTACAACTGTGCTTACTAGCACTCCGCAGTTTACTATGCCCGAAGGTTATCCATGGGGCATGCCGCTACATGTGTTCAGTGAAGGATTGCGTCCAGTGGTTTCTGAAATTCAAGCCTATATTGCACAACAAGCAGTGTCGGTTCCTCCGCATGTCCTATCATATCCTCAAGCTACAGTGACTTATTCAGCACTCCTTGTCCACACCATTCAGCAAGATCAGGGACCTATCATTCATGCTGAAAGTATAGAACCATTTGATAGGGTGAATGACCTACAAGATAAGTACAATGAAATGCAGCGAGAGATGAGGGCTCTCTATGGAAAAGAATTGTTCGGTCAAAATGCGCATGAACTCTGCTTGGTTCTCAATGTTGTAATTCCATACAAATTCAAAGTCCCTGACTTCGAGAAGTATAATGGGAGCACTTGCCCTAGAGCTCATCTGGTGATGTATGCAAGAAAAATGTCAACTCAGACCGACAATGATAAGCTACTCATCCACTATTTTCAGGACAGTTTGACTGGTGCCGCACTAAAGTGGTACATGGACCTTGATAGTACCGATATCCGGACTTTTAATGACCTGGCCAGTGCTTTTATTCAGCAATATAGCTACAATTCATACTTGGCCCCAGATAGGGATGAACTTCGGGCTTTGACTCAAAGAGAAAATGAGTCTTTCAAAGAGTATGCCCAGCGGTGGAGAGAACTTGCTGCACAAATCCGTCCACCTTTGGAGGAAAAAGAGTTGACCAAGCTGTTTCTCAACACTCTCAGCCCATTTTATTACAAAAAGATGGTCGCCAGTTCGCCAAACAATTTTACCGAGATGGTAGGAATGGGAATGCGTCTCGAGGAAGGAGTCTGGGAAGGACGTTTGGTGAATGAGAATGCCCCGGCTAACAGTGCAAAGAAGTTTGGCAATAATTTTCTGAAAAAGAAAGAGCCAGAGGTTGGCATGGTAACCCACGGAGGACCCCGATCAGGATATCCAGTTTACCCGCATGTTGCAGCTATCTCACCCATTCCTCAACAACCCTTCAACCAGCCAAATCGGCCTCAAAGAATCCAATCCTTTGACCCCATACCAATGAAATATGCAGACTTGCTTCCTGCTCTGCTTGCAATGAACCTTGTCCAAACCAAACCACCTCCCCTTGTACCAGAAAGACTTCCTGCTTGGTACCGTACCGACCTCACATGTGCTTTCCACCAAGGAGCACCAGGACATGATGTTGAACACTGCTATGCTCTTAAAAAAGAGGTTCAGAATTTGGTCTGTGCCAACCATTTATCTTTTAAAGATTCAAACTCAGATGTCCAGGTTAACCCTTTGCCAACCATGGGTCCTCTATCTACTTGATTCAAGATTATCAGGAAGCTTGTCCCTAGGATCACCAGGCCTTTTTATTTTCAAATTTGTAATTTCTTCCTTGCAAAGCATTTGTTTGCTTTTAAAGTTGCACCTTTTAATTAATGTTTCTAAAATAATAAGCATGCATTTTTGGAATCCATTTATTCATATCTTTTCTCGTGCCATCACAAATGACAATGCTTTTCCATTTTACTTTTCATGTTAACAAATTTGAGGGGAGAATGATGTAAACTGATTGACTTAAAATTGCTGATATATGCTTTCATTAGTAAGATCCGGTTGATGAAATAAGGCATTGTTTCATTTCTCAAACACTGGAGAAATAAGGAGATAATCCGTAGTCAACCCCTCTGAGCCAGAAGTTGGTGTTTCTTTTTGCTATATAAAAAAAAAAACCTTAATCTTTTTCCGGGGCAGGGTAGTCTTTCAGTTGTTTCAATGATACATCCCAATACAAGAGGATCAATCCATCTAAAATGGAGAAGCTCATGAGAGGACAAAACTCATAAATACCTATGGCAGTCACAAGTCTCCTACATCAAAAAGCTCGCTAAGTAAAAAGACTTAGGCCAAATTTAGGGCATCTCAATGGACCACAAAATCCAAAAGAATTGGTTCATCCCAAAACAAAAAAAAAACAAAAAAAACAAAAAATATTTGAAAACAAGCTTGTAAATGAAAAGAAGTGACTGCCACTTCAAGAATCTCATCAAAGCTTCGACCGGAGCATCAACCTCAAACATCATTGTCGAAATTCTCTTGTCAACTAAGGCCTAATTGAATATAGGAATGGAGGACATCAAAGAAGAATGGGTGGGTTAAAACAAAACTTTGAGCCTAATAATCTTTTTTTTCAAAACCATGAACCAGGCCACGTTATAACCCTCAAAAGACCTAATTGAAACTAGGTTCACTATGAAGGCATAATCAGCAAAATCATTATTAAAAAAAAACTAACTCCACCTGTTTGTTGAATAACTGTCTTTTACACACACCACATATGATTCCAAAACTTGCATGTGCATTGCATCATAAACACTTTTCCAAAAGAAAACAATTTTGTTTGCAAATTTATATTTGGCATCAAGGAAATTCGAGCAAATGGTCCGATTGAGGCTGAACAGACTCAAAACGCTCCTAACTTGGGGCAAATTACCTCAGGATCCTGCCAATCAGGGGCAAATCCTTACATCCAGGGGCATACCCTTCAAGGATTCAAGTCTGTGGCTCTGAGCTCCCGCGTCCTGTAAATGCTGATGCAGTCAAGAAATGCTTTGTCTAAAAAATAAAAGAACAGCTCGGTAAGTCGAAAATCTGAAAAGGCGGCTTAGGCAAAAAAAGAGCGTCACGGTGGATTGAAAACCCAAAAGGGCGATCCAGGCAAAAATTAGGGGCACAAAAAAGAAGATATATTCCCGGTAGATCGAAAACCCGAAAGGGCGATCCAGACAAAAGTTAGGGATTCTTAAAAAAAAGGCAAAAAAAGCAAAGCATGACTGGCAAAGCGCACCCATGAGAAAGCACTCTGGTTTGATTTGCAAATGGCGACTTCTGCCAGACTTCTGATTAATGGGTTTTATCCCCAAGAAATGCTTATTTCACTGTGAGCTCATATGTGTCGGGCCTTGCCCCGATGTTGGCTTAATTCATCTCCAGCAATGTTATCCCCAATGAAGACTTCCGAGTGGTTGTATAGCTATGTCGGTCCACTTCCCATCTTACCAGCCCAATCTTGTCTCATCCAGTTATTATACAGTCACACCGTCATACAAATACAAGTTTCATACATACATTCATACACATATTCATACATATATTCATACATTCAAACCTACATGCATACAAGCATTCATACATGCATACAACATGCCAACAAAATCACGCATACATGATTGCATTGACCATCTTGTGTCTTGCTTCCGCTATTTCACAAAGGAGTCATCCCCAATGTGTCTGGTTCAAAGATGTCTCCATCAAACATATTTCACAAAAGAGTCATCCCCAGTGTATCTGGTCAAGACAATATCTCCATTTTATGTCTCGCTCTCTTACATTGATAGCAAACAATATCTTCATTTTGTGTCATGCTCTTCTACATTGACAGCAGACAATACCCTCATTTTGTGTTTTGCTCTCCTACATTGACAGCAGACAACGTTTTCATTTCCTGTCTTGCTCTCCTACATTGACAGTGGACAACGTCTTTTCTTTATGTGTCCTGCTCTCTTACATTGACAGCAGACAATACCTTTATTTCCTGTCCTTGCTCTCCTACATTGACAGCGGACAATGTCTTTATTTCGTGTCTTGCTCTCCCACATTGACAGTAGACAATATCTTTTCTTTATGTGTAACAACCCTTTTTTCAAAGGCCAGAAAAGGCATTATTTTTTTTTCTTTTTCAACTAACACTCAGAGTGCGCATAAAAGATTTTCAATGAGCCGGCATTCAAATATACAAAAGAACTCATTACCATAAGGTGCTTCGACAAGCAAAGTGTATTCCTGAATAATTACAATCCAAGTCTAAGTATTCGAATACTTACAACAAAACAAGTTAGAGTCCTATGCCTAAACCCAAAAAGCACGGTGTACAACCCACACCGGCGCATAGTCTAACTAAGCTAAAGCTCCAACCTCTCACTGGGGCCTGGAACAGCCACCGTCGTCACCACGACCTAACCCATCATCTGGGTGGGATGAGCCCGCAAATGAAAGAAAGGGTCACCACAAAATATATATTATGTATATATATAACCGGTGCGAAAGATTGTACACATAACAATAATTCCACAAACACAAGAGAAAGCTCTTAACCACCAAAGCAATTCCCACCAACGGGTTCATATAAGCAATGCGCACATAGCCTATAATGCAACCTCTACAATGTGTGGTACTAACCCTAGCTACCACAATGCATGAGTTCCAGTATCGTAGGTCCATCCCCTATTAACAATATCAATAAAATCCCGTAGCTCTCCCGATCACTACGAACCATTAGAGTGGGCTCTCCCGATCACCACACCCCTACCATAAGTATCAATAGAATCCCGTAGCTCTCCCGATCACTATAAGGATTAGAGTGGGCTCTCCCGATCACCACACCCCGTAGCTCTCCCGATCACTACGTATCGATCTCAACAAAATCTCGTAGCTCTCCCGATCACTACAAACCATTAGGGTGAGCTCTCCCGATCACCACACCGAGCACGCAACTACCAAATGCATGAGCATACGCTTCCCCATATATGCTAATGCAATGAATACATACCTCTCTAGCATATGTAAACCAAACATAACAACATACATACATTTCTCATCATATGTATTCCAAACACCTGTTCATACATATATTCTCATAATCATGTGTAAACAGCGCAAGTATTTTAAACACGTTCTCATCACGAGAATACATCAACCAGACATGCCAAACACACAGCAAAGCATAAACAGCAAAACCAAGCATGTCGTAACCGTTTTGAAAGACGGAAATGAAGTGGAGCCCTTACCTCGGCAAGCTTCCACAATTAAAACTCGCTCAACTCCACAATTCTACAATTCGCGCTTCCTAAAATATAAGCAGCGTACAATCAATAAAATACTCCCAACGTATCATATTGAAACGAAACTCATTCTCTAAGTTCTAGAGAGGCTTAAGGTACTTTCTAACACTCTCGGATAGTGATTACGAGTCCCCCTTATAGCGATTAAAAATTCCCAAAGTTAATTGCACTATTTCTCGCTACGCGAAAATATTTTCGTTTCAAAACAAACTAAGAAACACTTTGATTCCCAACTCCAAGGCAATCAATTTTCACATACTAAAACCATTTGAAAACAACCCAAAAACTCTTTGAAAATTTTCACAAAAATAAAAGTTTACTTGCGCCACAAGTTACAAGTTTTTTTCTTTCAAATAAAATGGCCATAACTCGCTCATTCTTTAACCAATCGAGACGAGCCATACGCCGAAATCTTCGTCTCGAAAAGACGAATCAAATAGTTAAGTTTCCAGGTCACAAAACAATTTTAAAAGGACCTAAATACCCTTTTCAATTTCGGCCAGAATTGAAATCACACCTAAAACATAGTTTTCAAAAATCAAACATAGTTAAAATACTTAAACCATTATTAATTTCTCAAAAGAAACTCAAAAGTGATTGATCTCATTCATCAAAACCATTTTCAATCAAAGCATAAAAGATTTCCAAAACTTTACTAATTAACTTGTTTACTTAAAACACAAATTACAAACTTTCATTTCCAAACAAAACCACATCCAATCATTCTATTGAAATCATGATTCTTTGCCTTCCAATTTAGGACTTAAATATTTGAAAAGAACATGGACACAAACACTATGTGCCACGGCCAAAACAAAGAAAACATACTATCACTCAAAAATTTTCATTTTTAAAAGCATAGTATCATCCTATAATATCCCAAAATCATTTATCATTTCAATCAAAGCATTTTGGAAACCAAATCAAAATTTCTAAGAATGTTCCTCAACTTCTCAAGAACACAAAAATATAATTTTTTCTTGTTTCTCAAAACAAAATCATTATTCCGATATCCATTTCTCTAAAAAGCTCAAAAACAACTTCATAAACAAAATCATCATACAAAAGTTCATGTTCATGATCAAGAGAAATTTTTCTCTCAAAACCCTAACCCAAAATCTCATGAAAATCTCATCACTCCATGGAAATCAACCATACTAAGCTTAAACATGCTAATCTAACACTCATGAATAACTTCAATGGGACAAAAGCATTTATGAATCATTTTCTAACATTTTCATCTCAAGAACATAAACCTATCAATCCATAAAACTCTAAGAGTTTGGCTAACTAAAAGAAAAGAATAGGTTTAGTTACCTTAGAAGATGATCCTTGCAAATTTCCAATGATCCAACAAGCTTTTAATCAAGAGAAATGGTGAAGGATGCAAAATTTCACAAGTTGGGAAGGTGGAAAAAGAAGCTCACGGCCAAGTAGAAAAAGAGAAGGAAGTCTCATGACATTGTGCACTTAAAGATCTCTTCATTAAATCCTAACCATTAGATCAAATAGGATAAAGTTCTAAGATTCAAATCTAGCCATTGGATCAATCCAAGTCTATCCTCACAAGATATTTCCCACAACCTCTTACAACAACCGCACGTTCAGTTCTCGCGCATCGCGACGAACGAAACTCACAAAAACAGGAAACCTACGGAAAGAACGTCTATCGTTTTTCCATTCCAAAACTTATCGCCGAATCTTTTTCCGCGATTGTAATTTTCTTCCACACCATGGAAAATTATTCTCAGAACATATCCTAACTCACGCAGATATATAAAACTCCCATCCGAAATCTCACTTAAAACAGACGCAGTAAAATTTTACATCAGCGGGTAAATCCTACTCGTTTTTCCAAAAACAAGAATAATCCAAATCTCGTTATTCTGAATCCACATCAACCATCTTATTCACAAAAGAGGATTACAAGACAAAAGTCTGTGCCTTTACAGCGCACGAGCACAAAACAGGCTCAATTACAGCAAAATCCTATAATCGCGACAATACTCATGAAAACGCTTCACCAAAAACCCTAAAAACTTAGCCGACACTAAAGTTCCTTAGGAAAACTGTACAGTGAAATCTTGGGTCTTACATTACTACCCTCCAAAAAGAAGTTTCGTCCTCGAAACTAAAACAAGAGTAACAACCCAACCAGTTATTACCATTACCAACACGACAAAATCCCTCAGGATTAGGTGTAGCCGAACCATAGCTAACATCGGGTGAAGTCACACAGATACTCTCACCAATACACTGGCACAACCGTGCACCAACCGCAACTCTCAACGAGTTCACCACTCAAAAATTAACCTCACAACAGAGGTTCACAACCTCTAGTTCCCAAAGATCCTCGTGCCCACAAACAAAAATTTCTAAAGTCACCTCTTTCGCCTCCGCGACATAGCCAATTTCCTTAGGTTCACGCGAAGCAGTTACTGGATACCCTCCAAAAAGAAACACCGAAACTTTCTGCGCACCAGCAAAACCGGCAAAACTAGTCATTTCCAGTCAACACGACTCCGTCTATTATCAACAAGAGATTAAGGATGATCAGTTCCTCAATTTGTCAATAAATAGTCGACAATCATGATGGTGGTTTAGACCATCTTTACCCAACTTAAACGATGCTTCATTCCGCTTATGCTCAATGTCCTCCGAGTCACAAGGGTTCCACAAATCTTTCGAGGTTTTTCTTAATGTTTCCCTCGATCTCTTACGAATACAAGGTCGAAGTCATAAGACACAACACTCAAAACACATCGTTAAAGCTCTCATGATTCCACTCATGAAACATCCGTTGAACATCATTCAACAGTAATACAATGCCACCACGGCAGGTACCACCAAAACCATTACATTCCGAACAAGTTGTCTTCTCTATAGAAGAATTTTCCGCTCTACCAACATCCATAAGTCCGCAACTCAGTGAATACGCCGAACCGTCTACTCACATACGAATCTCTTTCCAAACACGACTTAAATAATACCATCCCAACCTCCGGTTGGTGATTACAACTCCTCATAGTCTTGTCACTTGCCAACTATACCATCTATTTCTCTTGTACTCCTTTTATCCAAATCCCCAATTCCGATTAGATTCCTTATCCAAACATTTCTGAGTTTCAACAGAAAATCTCATCCAATGTTTACTAACTCATAATCCGACACAGAACAAACACTAGAACTGTCCCTACCCTAGCTATGTTCTAACCGACTCTGGACTAACGACTCAAGTATACACTTTCCCTTTGAAGATTTAAAGCCGTGCTCTGATACCAATTGTAACAATCCGTTTTTCAAAGGCCAGAAAAGACATTATTTTTTTTTCTTTTTCAACTAACACTCAGAGTACGCATAAAAGATTTTCAATGAGCCGGCATTCAAATATACAAAAGAACTCATTACCATAAGGTGCTTCGACAAGCAAAGTGTATTCCTGAATAATTACAATCCAAGTCTAAGTATTCGAATACTTACAACAAAACAAGTTAGAGTCCTATGCCTAAACCCAAAAAGCACGGTGTACAACCCACACCGGCGCATAGTCTAACTAAGCTAAAGCTCCAACCTCTCACTGGGGCCTGGAACAGCCACCGTCGTCACCACGACCTAACCCATCATCTGGGTGGGATGAGCCCGCAAATGAAAGAAAGGGTCACCACAAAATATATAGTATGTATATATATAACCGGTGCGAAAGATTGTACACATAACAATAATTCCACAAACACAAGAGAAAGCTCTTAACCACCAAAGCAATTCCCACCAACGGGTTCATATAAGCAATGCGCACATAGCCTATAATGCAACCTCTACAATGTGTGGTACTAACCCTAGCTACCACAATGCATGAGTTCCGGTATAGTAGGTCCATCCCCTATTAACAATATCAATAAAATCCCGTAGCTCTCCCGATCACTACGAACCATTAGAGTGGGCTCTCCCGATCACCACACCCCTACCATAAGTATCAATAGAATCCCGTAGCTCTCCCGATCACTATAAGGATTAGAGTGGGCTCTCCCGATCACCACACCCCGTAGCTCTCCCGATCACTACGTATCGATCTCAACAAAATCTCGTAGCTCTCCCGATCACTACAAACCATTAGGGTGAGCTCTCCCGAGCACCACACCGAGCACGCAACTACCAAATGCATGAGCATACGCTTCCCCATATATGCTAATGCAATGAATACATACCTCTCTAGCATATGTAAACCAAACATAACAACATACATACATTTCTCATCATATGTATTCCAAACACCTGTTCATACATATATTCTCATAATCATGTGTAAACAGCGCAAGTATTTTAAACACGTTCTCATCACGAGAATACATCAACCAGACATGCCAAACACACAGCAAAGCATAAACAACAAAACCAAGCATGTCGTAACCGTTTTGAAAGACGGAAATGAAGTGGAGCCCTTACCTCGGCAAGCTTCCACAATTAAAACTCGCTCAACTCCACAATTCTACAATTCGCGCTTCCTAAAATATAAGCAGCGTACAATCAATAAAATACTCCCAACGTATCATATTGAAACGAAACTCATTCTCTAAGTTCTAGAGAGGCTTAAGGTACTTTCTAACACTCTCGGATAGTGATTACGAGTCCCCCTTATAGCGATTAAAAATTCCCAAAGTTAATTGCACTATTTCTCGCTACGCGAAAATATTTTCGTTTCAAAACAAACTAAGAAACACTTTGATTCCCAACTCCAAGGCAATCAATTTTCACATACTAAAACCATTTGAAAACAACCCAAAAACTCTTTGAAAATTTTCACAAAAATAAAAGTTTACTTGCGCCACAAGTTACAAGTTTTTTCCTTTCAAATAAAATGGCCATAACTCGCTCATTCTTTAACCAATCGAGACGAGCCATACGCCGAAATCTTCGTCTCGAAAAGACGAATCAAATAGTTAAGTTTCCAGGTCACAAAACAATTTTAAAAGGACCTAAATACCCTTTTCAATTTCGGCCAGAATTGAAATCACACCTAAAACATAGTTTTCAAAAATCAAACATAGTTAAAATACTTAAACCATTATTAATTTCTCAAAAGAAACTCAAAAGTGATTGATCTCATTCATCAAAACCATTTTCAATCAAAGCATAAAAGATTTCCAAAACTTTACTAATTAACTTGTTTACTTAAAACACAAATTACAAACTTTCATTTCCAAACAAAACCACATCCAATCATTCTATTGAAATCATGATTCTTTGCCTTCCAATTTAGGACTTAAATATTTGAAAAGAACATGGACACAAACACTATGTGCCACGGCCAAAACAAAGAAAACATACTATCACTCAAAATTTTTCATTTTTAAAAGCATAGTATCATCCTATAATATCCCAAAATCATTTATCATTTCAATCAAAGCATTTTGGAAACCAAGTCAAAATTTCTAAGAATGTTCCTCAACTTCTCAAGAACACAAAAATATAATTTTTTCTTGTTTCTCAAAACAAAATCATTATTCCGATATCCATTTCTCTAAAAAGCTCAAAAACAACTTCATAAACAAAATCATCATACAAAAGTTCATGTTCATGATCAAGAGAAATTTTTCTCTCAAAACCCTAACCCAAAATCTCATGAAAATCTCATCACTCCATGGAAATCAACCATACTAAGCTTAAACATGCTAATCTAACACTCATGAATAACTTCAATGGGACAAAAGCATTTATGAATCATTTTCTAACATTTTCATCTCAAGAACATAAACCTATCAATCCATAAAACTCTAAGAGTTTGGCTAACTAAAAGAAAAGAATAGGTTTAGTTACCTTAGAAGATGATCCTTGCAAATTTCCAATGATCCAACAAGCTTTTAATCAAGAGAAATGGTGAAGGATGCAAAATTTCACAAGTTGGGAAGGTGGAAAAAGAAGCTCACGGCCAAGTAGAAAAAGAGAAGGAAGTCTCATGACATTGTGCACTTAAAGATCTCTTCATTAAATCCTAACCATTAGATCAAATAGGATAAAGTTCTAAGATTCAAATCTAGCCATTGGATCAATCCAAGTCTATCCTCACAAGATATTTCCCACAACCTCTTACAACAACCGCACGTTCAGTTCTCGCGCATCGCGACGAACGAAACTCACAAAAACAGGAAACCTACGGAAAGAACGTCTATTGTTTTTCCATTCCAAAACTTATCGCCGAATCTTTTTCCGCGATTGTAATTTTCTTCCACACCATGGAAAATTATTCTCAGAACATATCCTAACTCACGCAGATATATAAAACTCCCATCCGAAATCTCACTTAAAACAGACGCAGTAAAATTTTACATCAGCGGGTAAATCCTACTCGTTTTTCCAAAAACAAGAATAATCCAAATCTCGTTATTCTGAATCCACATCAACCTTCTTATTCACAAAAGAGGATTACAAGACAAAAGTCTGTGCCTTTACAGCGCACGAGCACAAAACAGGCTCAATTACAGCAAAATCCTATAATCGCGACAATACTCATGAAAACGCTTCACCAAAAACCCTAAAAACTTAGCCGACACTAAAGTTCCTTAGGAAAACTGTACAGCGAAATCTTGGGTCTTACATTATGTGTCATGCTCTCCTACAATGATAGCAGACGATATATTTTCCTGTGGTGTCCTTGCTCTCCTACATTGACAGCGGACAATGCCATTCTCTTTATCATTTGTCTTGCTCTCTTACATTGACAGCGGACAATGTCTTTATTTCATGTCCTGCTCTCCTACATTGACAGCGGACATTGTATTTTATTCGAGTCCTTGCTTTCTTACATTGACAGCGGACAATGTGTAAGACCCAAGATTTCATGGTATAGTTGGTTTAAGGAATATTAGGGTTTCGATGTGTTCATGTGGTGAAACATCGTGTAATTATAGGTTTTTGCTGTAATCAAGTCTGTTTTGTGCTCGTGCACTGTAATTGTACAGACTTTTGTCTTGTGATCATGTTGCTTGAATAAGAAGTTATATGTGGATTCAGAATAACGAGTTTTGGATTATTCTTGTTTTTGGAAAAACGAGTAGGATTTTACCCGCGGATGTAAAATTTTATTGCGTCTGTTTTAAGTGAGGTTTCGGATGGGAGTTTTATATATCTGCGTGAGTGAGGTTATGTCCTGAGATTAATTTTCTAAGGTATGGAAGAAAATTACAGTCGCGGAAAAAGATTCGGCGATAAATTTTGGAAATGGTTAAAGATAGACGTTCTTCCGTAGGTTTTACGTTTTTGTGATTTACGTTCGTCGCGACGCGCGAGAGCTGATTACGTGTCTTGTTATGGAAGAGTGGATAATATCTTGTGACTTAATCATAAAGCAAATTGATCCAATGGCTAGGGTTTAAGCTTGGACTTTTGACTTTGATCCAAGGGTGGATTGGCTATCCAGAGCCTTTGTCATAGTAAGGAGGTTTGGTGACTTGTGGACTTAGAAAAATCACAAACTTCACTCCATTTTTTCTCTCTTTCACGTGAACTCCATTACTTTCTTCTAACCTTCACCAAATTTTCCATTCTTCATCATTTGTGTCCATTTCAAGCTTGGGAGCTTTGTGGAATTGTTGTAGAGCATCACTTTCTTAAGGTAACCACTCTTTTCCTTTTCATTTTGGTTGGTTAAAACTCTTAGGGTTATGAGTTTAGTTTATGTTCATGAGATGGAAAGGTTAGGAATTGGTTTTTGTTTCATGAATGTTGTTCATGAGGTTTAGAGAAGCATGTGTAGGCTTTGTTGTTTTTGTTTTCCATGAGTTGGTGAAAAATCTCATGAGAAAAGTTAGGGTTTTGGGTTGGTTATGTATTGATCAATAACATGTGGTTAGGTTGTAAGGTTTTGAAAAGAAACGTTGTCTTTGAACCTTTGGGCAAAAGGGAAATGTGTTGTATGGTTTTGTTTTAGAAAATCCGATGAAAAATATTTTGGGGTTTATGAAAATATTTACTAAGTGTTTTGTGTGGTATTTTGGGGTCCAAGTAGTTTAAAACTCTTGTGACATGTGGTGTTGCTTTTCATTTTGAAAACATGTTTGAAAATGATTACCGGTCGGTTAAGGCCCGTAATAAAACTTGTGCTTGGATTTGGTTTTGATTTTGGAAATGAAAATCAAATAACTTGCACTCGAAGCAATCAACATGCTTTCGGAAAAGTATTGCTTGCTTATGAAAATGGTTTGCTTTTGTGCCTTGAAAAGGTATTGGGAATTAATAGAATCAAACTAGGCTTGGTTGGGGAAAAAGGTGGTGTGAGTTGCTGTTTTTGCTGTCATGACAGGTGCAACTCGCTGAGCGAGTGGTTACTCGCTGGGGCGAGTGTCACAGGTCATGACAACACGCCAGGGCGAGCTCCACAGCGAGTGAGACCTGCCTTCACTGCCTTCACTCGCTATCAACTCGCCAGGGCGAGCTCTGAGACCTAAAATTTTGGATTCTGATTTCTAAACTTGGTTTTTAACTTTCTAATCCATTTTTATTAATTTATGGAAGTGGTTGGGATTGGAAACGAGTTTTTCGGGTACTCGGAAAGTACGTAACTTAACCTTCCCTTTGTATAACTAACCCCCGTACCTTTGATCTCTGAAAACTGCATCATTTAAATTGCTCCATCGCCTCTTTAAATTTTGCGTGTTACTTTATGGGTTTATTCGATCTTTTCCCCTTCCCTTGGATAAATTAAAGTTCGGTGGTGAATCATTATTATGAGAACCAAAGCTAACCAATAGCTTGGCGTCCGAAAATCACCGCGACAACAAGCATCTCAACCAACTTGCTTCTTCACTTGCAGTGGCAAGCGCTATCATTTCAGACTCCATAGTGGACTGAGCCAATATGGTCTGTTTCTTTGATTTCCTTGACACTGCTCCTCCAGCTATATTGAATATATAGCCACTAGTTGCTTTGGAATCATCCGACAAGGTGTTCCAATCAGCATCACTGTACCCTTCAAGTACAGCTGGAAATCTCTTATAATGTAATCCAAGATTCATGGTCCTTTTAAGATACCTCATGACTCTCTCAATAGCTTGCCAATGCTCATTACTGGGCCTGCTAGTAAACCTGCACAACAGTCCCACGACATAGGCGATGTCGGGTATGGTGCAATCAGTGGCATACGTAAGACTACCAATGATGCTTGCGTATTCAGTTTGTCTTACGCTTTCGCCAGTGTTCTTAAACAGTTTTACACTGGAATCATACGGCGTACAAGCAGGTTTACAGTCAAAGTAATTATATTTCTTTAGAATCTTTTCCACGTAGTGGGATTGATCTAAAGTTATTCCATCCTTTGACCTAGTGATCTTGATTCCAAGAATCATGCTTGCCTCTCCAAGGTCTTTCTTATCAAAGTTGTTACTCAACAATGATTTCATTGCGTTTATAGCAGAAATGTTTGACCCAAAGATGTGTAAATCATCCACATAGAGACATACAATAGTGCAAATGTCATTTTCATATTTATAATAAATGCATTTGTCACTTTCATTCACTTTGAATTCATTTGATGTCATCAAACTATCAAATTTAATATGCCATTGTTTTGGCGCTTGCTTTAGTCCATACAAGGACTTATCTAACTTACAGACCTTTTGTTCTTGTCCAGGTATCACAAAACCTTCAGGTTGTTCCATATAGATTTCTTCTTCTAAGTCACGATTTAAAAAAGCAGTTTTAACATCCATTTGGTGAATAAAAAGATTATAAACTGCGGCAACTGAAATCAGTACCCTTATGGATGTTATACGAGTGACCGGAGAAAAAGTGTCGAAGAAATCTATATTTTCTCTTTGTCTAAAACCTTTGGCTACAAGGCGAGCCTTGTATGTATCAATAGTACCATCGGGTTTTAGTTTCTTTTTCAAAATCCATTTACAATCAATCGGTTTGCAACCAGGAGGCAACTCTACTAAGTGCCAGGTCCTGTTAGATTCTAGAGATTCCATCTCATCATTAATAGCTTCTTGCCATAAATCTGCATCCATAGATGACAATGCTTCTTGAAGACTCGTAGGGTCTTCCTCTAAAGAATATACCAAAAAATCCGGTCCATAATCTTTAGCTACTCTTACTCTTTTACTTCTTCGAAGTTCTGTTTCTATTTCTTTGTTGCTCTCGGAATTTCTTATCACCGGAAGGTGACTTGACTCGGTGCCCCCACTATCTGTGGTATCGTTGCCCCCACTATTTCTCGATTTAAAGGGAAATTTATCTTCATAGAAATCAGCATCAACTGATTCTATTATCACTTTAGCATTTAGGTCATAAAACCGATATGCCTTACTGTTTGCTGCATAGCCAATGAATACACATTCATAGGCACGACTTGCGAGTTTAACCCGCTTTGGATCCGGTATCCTGACATAAGCAAGACATCCCCAGGTTCTCAAGTAAGACAAGTTCGGTTGCCTTTTCTTTAATATCTCATAAGGTGAGACCACATTATTAGCCTTGGGAACTCTATTCAGGACGTAGCAAACAGTCAATAAAATTTCCCCCCACCAGTGTGAGGCAGCACCAGAATAGAGCATACAAGCTACAACTAGTTCAGTAAGAGTTCTATTCTTTCTTTCTGCTTTACCATTCATTTCAGGTGAATATGGTGCAGTCGTTTCATGGATAATTCCATGTTCTTTATAAAAATCATTGCACAACATAGAATCATATTCAATTCCCCTATCGCTACGAAGCCGCTTAATTTTCTTACTAAATTGATTTTCAATTTCAGTCACATAAACCTTAAGCATGTCAAGCGCTTCACTTTTATTTTTCATAAGATATACAACAGTATAATCAGAACAATCGTCAATAAAAGTGATAAAATAACGTTTACCATTTCTAGTTAACGTTCCATCAAGTTCACATATATCAGAATGAATTAAGTCTAGAGGTTCAGTTTCTCTAATTACTGATTTATGTGAAGTTTTAGTTATTTTCGCTTGACTACAAAATTCACATTTTTCTATGTTATTAGCAATTAACTTTGGAATTAATCCTAGGTTACTCAAATTAAACATAGAACGTTTACTAACATGACAAAGTCTAGCATGCCAAATATTAAAATCACACACAAAGTAAACGGAAGGAGAAATTTTATTCAAATCAACATTCAACTTAAACATGCCATCAGTGGCGTACCCTTTTCCAATAAAAGTACCATTCTTAGTGATGGTGTACAAATTAGCCCCAATAGTTTGATTAAACCCAGCCTTATTAAGAAGAAAACCATAAACTAAATTCTTTCTAATGTCAGGCACATGCATGACATCCTTCAAGATCAGAGTCTTCCCGGAGGTGAACTTCAATTCAACATCTCCAATACCGGCAACATCAGAGGTGTGGGCATTTCCCATCTGCACCTTCTTATTTTCAGCAGCCGTGTATGTTTTAAACATAGCACGTTCATAACAGATATGACGACTAGCGCCAGTATCTATCCACCAGCCATCAGTACCACCAACCATATTGATTTCGGTGATCATAGCAACATAAGGCTCATCAGTCAGGTTAGCCTGTGCATTAGGGGCAGCAGCAGGTTTGTTCCTGAGTCTGCATTTTCTTGCAAAATGACCCGGTTTACCACAGTTGAAACAAGACAAACCAACTGAACCGGAGTCATTCCTCTGAGCAGGTGGATGTTGTTTAGCATTAGCATTATGGGCCCTTGAAGGGTTACCATTCTTAATTCGGTTCGTTTGACCGCGGTTCTGATTCTTTAAAGGTTTCCCCGTAGGCTTCAGAACCGCACCGAATTTCTTTTTGTTGTTGCCGGAGACCACATAGGCCTCTTCTTTTTGATCTTGTCTCCTGGATTCCTCCTCAATACGGAGGCGAGTAATCAAACTTTCAATTGAAAATTCTTTTGTTTTATGACGAAACTGATTTTTAAAATCTTTCCAACAATTTGTCAATCATCACAGCAATTTGGAGCTGTTCGTCAAGAGGCATACATTCAGTTATTATTTCATGAGCAATTTTCTGAAGTTCATGAGATTGTGCCTCCACAGACCTTTCATCCACCATCTGGTACTTCAGGTACCTACTAACAGCGTACTTCTTCACATCAGCCTCCTCAGTATCATATTTCTTTTTCAGCGCCTCCCAAACCTCTTTGGCAGCTTTGTATGTACTGTAATAGTCATACAAGTCATCACAAAGACCATTGATGATATAGCCTTAGCATAAGTAATAATCAGAAAACTAGAGTTGTTGTTCCTTTTTCTGTTGAAGCTCTTGGGCTTTAGCCTGTGCAACAGAATCAACCGATTCCTTTTGTTTTTCAGCATCAGACTTTTCAGCATCACCATTGATGGTGAATGGTGTTCCTGAACTCGATCCTACAAGACCGACAGAGACAACAGGCATATCCTCATTCAAAACGTGGACAACCTTTTTCAAAGTTAAGTAGAAAAACATTTTCTGTTGCCAACGTTTGAAGTGTAGACCTTCAAACTTGAAGGGTCTTTCACCCGCAATCGAGTTTCCAACAATTCCTTCGGTATCCATAGCAGTTTGAAAACGTCTTAAAATTGTTACTTTTGATTTATAAAAATTGATTTTCGTAGAGAAAACAGAGATACCGAATTGAAAGAAATTGTTGGCTAGGTCGCGTACTAGGTCGCTTTCTTTAAGACGTTTCGCGGTACTGCTCAAATTGTGCAAAGCAGACAATCAACCGCGTCGCCCCCAGGATAAAACAGCCTCGTCAAATTTAATCGATTAAATACTGCACTGTATTAATCGAAAGGAACACCTTTAGTTAATGGTTCTACAAAACCAGAAATTGATACTTCAATATCAATTGTATCGGTACAACAATACTGATTTGAAACCAATGAAACAGAAACGAGTCGATACTACAATATCGATATAAAAAAATAGAATAGAGTCGAAAAAGGATGGAAGAATTTGTGATGAATAATTTTTCTGAAATTATGCTCTATTTCATTTGTTGTTCTATCGTTTTATAAATATATGCTATGAGCAAAGAAAACAATGCAATAATAGGTATTCAAGGGAGGGACATAGAATTAATCACAATTAAGTGACATTATTACTTGTCCGTTACTAAATTAGGAGAATGGTTATAGCCGGTGTTGAGTCAGCAAGAATCCAATGCAGACCCTTTAAAATTCAAAAAATGACACAAAAACAACATAACATCCACTGGTGCAAGTTGCTTGTAAATTCGCAGCAGTCACAATTTACACTAAACTTCCACTGGTGTGAGTTGCCTTTAAAACTGTTCATTTTTCTTTCCAATGTGAGACTCAATCCCACTTTTTTCAATTCACACTTCAATGTGATTTTTTCATTTATAACCATTATGGATTAACTTCCATTCTCTAAATGAACATCAATTTGTTCATTTTCTCAACATAAAAATATATGAATTAAAAGTTTAATTATATTAAAATGGAGTATTTATTATTGAAAGAGAAATTTAGGTTTTAATAAGACAAGGGAGTAGAATAAAATTCAAGCTTCTCTCAAAAAGTGAGAGTGTAATTTACACCTTCATTTAAATATAAATGGATTAAGATGTATATTTTTTAACATAAGAATTATTTAGAAAGAAAAAAAAAAGTATAATTTAGTTAATGTAAACTATATGTAAAATATCATAAAACCACTTAATTTTCTAAAAATTAATGATAAACTAAAATCATATTAAAATTATATCTATATATATTTATCTATCTATCTATGTTCATGCATCTATAGAAAATATATTTCTTTATAGAAATTCCAACTCTCGCATAGCCACATCAATTAAATTATTTATATTATCATAAAATAATCAATTAAATTATTTACTATAAAGTGATAAATATTTTTTATAGAAACTCAACTTCTCTCACAGCCACATCAATTAAATTATTTATATTACCATAAAATAATCAATTAAATTATTTACTATAGAGTGATAAATATCAAAAAATTAATGATAAATTTAATTCATATTAAGAGTATATCTGTCTATGTTCATGCATCCATAGAGGATAATCATTTTGGTACATATTCAAACCCTCTCACAACTACATCCATTAAATTATTTAAATTACCATAAAATAACCAATTAAATTATTTACTATAATGTGATAAATATCTAAAAATTAATGATAAACTTAATTCATATTAATATTAACAGTATATCTGTCTATGTTCATGCATCCATAGATGATAATAGTTTTGGTACATATTCAAACCCTTTCACAACTACCTCAATTAAATTATTTATATTACCATAAAAAAGTCAATTAAATTATTTACTATAAAATGATAAATGTATAAAATTTTACACATTAAATGTCATAAAAGCACTTATTTTTTAGATCTAATATAGATGGAATGACAATAAAGTGATATTTTAATGCTAAGTATGCCAGTTGGATATTATTCAAGCATACATCAAATACTATCTATCTATCAACGCAAGCATGACATAGTCTATATATATAAAAAAAACAACATACATTATTCACAACCAAAAATCACAACAATAACCTATTCTTCTTTTATTTTTCTTTAACCCTTACACTAGTAACTACACCATGACAAGAAAAAAGGTGAAACTTGCTTTCATTGTTAATGATGCTGCTAGAAAAGCATCATATAACAAAAGGAAAACGAATCTATTGAAGAAGGTTGATGAAATAAGCATTCTGTGCGGAATTGAAGCATGTGCCATAGTATGTGGTCCTTTTGAGCCACAACCTGATATTTGGCCATCTCCTTTGGGAGTCCAAAATGTGCTCTCAAAATTCAGATCATTGACTGAATTTGAGCAGAATAGGAACAAATTGAATCAAGAGGATTTTTTGAAACAAAGAGTTTTTAAGGCTCAACAACAACTTATGAAACTGAGGAGAGAAAATATGGAGAACGAGATGAGAGTTCTCATGTATGAATCTATTGGACATAATAGAATTATACGCGAAACTATGTCAATAGATGAATCAAATGTTCTTTGTCGGTTGATTGATCAAAATTTAAAGGACATATGTAGAAGATTGGAAGTTGGCAATAATAATATTGGGCAAAGTGAAATCATGTCTGCTCCAACTATAGGCCAACTTCAAATGGCACCACCACCGCCAGAGGCACCAACAACAACATCGAGCAATCAAGAACTAACTATGAGGGCGGATCATGGTCATACTGGGACGACTATGAATGATGCTGACATCATGCAAAGGCAGTTGGATATGGACTTGATGCTGAATGGAAATGGGGATGAGACAATTTCATTTGGTCATCTTCATGATGCAAATTTTCAAAATGGATTTTGGCCTAATATGCTTCCTTAAATTAATGAAGTCGTGTTTTGTGTGTGTGTGTGTGTGTGCGTAAGTCGTGTGTATGTGTGTGTGTGTTTTGTGTATCTTATGTGGTAGATCTGTCTCAGTTTTTAATTTTGTGATAATTTAGTTTTATATGCTATTTGGGTTTAGTTGAAGACACAATTGTAAGTGATTATGGTGTAATCTTCACATATTTTTATTTCTTATGTGTGTGTTAGTCATCATGTGTGGCTTAGTGATAACTCACTTTTTGTGACGTTTTTAAGCCTCTATTACTTGCTTTATTACTTGATCTTTTGTGATGCATTCTATGTCTTGAGTCATTTTGATGTATTTTTGAGTCTAGTATGTATTTAGGTTCTTTATATAATTTTCAATATGTAAAGAGTAGTTCTGGTGCTAACTAGAGTCAAGACAGACCACTGAACCAAGTTGAAGAAGGTTTCAGGCATTTCAATAGATAATCAGAGTCAAGACGCTAGCATTTCTGTACAACCAAGGATGGCGGTTAGCCAGACACGCAATTAAAAGCCGCCACATTAGCGCAATGCGATGATCAAGCAGCCGCTAGAGGATAAGACAGCTGGGTATTCCTATGTGCAGATTTGTACTATCATAGTACAATCCAAATGAGGAATATGCTTTATTCCTTTGGGATGTCTTATCTCTAGTAGGGTTTAGCCCAATATCCAAGGAGAATGCTTATAAATAGAGGATGTTAACCCTAATTCGGTGTGGAAGCTTGGAGGAAAGAAGAGCTTTGTGGTGCGCCGTTTCCATTGTAGCTGTGATTCTGATAACCGGAGACATGACTCTGCAGATCTTGGAGGATTGAAAAATCATCTTCAAGTGTTGTGTCTTTAGGTTACATTTCTTAATTTATTATGATGTGTAATCTTATCATTCTAGTTGTTTGTATTACTAAGCTCACCATGAGCTAAAACTCTTGATGTTGGATTTTATGTGAAGTTTAAATGAATGTTTAATGTTTTTTATGTGACGTGATGCTTGTTGTTATGCTCTTTTAGTTCATTTGTTGTTTTGCTATATATTTAATTCTGAGATTGATCAACATAGGAATAAATACTAGTTTGTTATTAAGAGACATCTAATAATGAATGGATATAATGAAATATTATGGTTAAGTAGAATATGGACACATACTTCTTGCTTGAGGAATTAGACATAAGCCTTAAGGCCATAGTAAGAGCACAAACATGATTTTTCTGAAATAAAATGAACTAAGTGTAACCTAGACAAAGGATCTACCTTATCACTCATTTTATTATCTAACATTGTAGACATACCCCACAAGGCAAAACTTGCTTACAAGAGTCTTGACTGCAATTATCACGCACTAACATTAAGCATGAATTAAACGAATCATAGATCCAACATACTTCACTACTTGTTTACCACAAAACTGATTTCTTAAAATTATTTACTTTTTGTTTGAAACTCATGATATTATTTTGTTACCTTTTTCTCGTAAGCTCAAAAATTGACTGTATAATTAGTTTAGAACGATGTTCCACTCACAATTCATGTGGGATCAATACCCTATCTTATTACTTAGCTACAAAGTGTATATTTGCACAGCTACTTAGTACGTAACACTTAGCCTTAACATGATTATTTTTGTGCTTTTAAATTGTTATTGTTTAAGATATTACTAAGTTTGATTGAATAAAAATGTCTATCAGTTTTTGGCTTTCAATAATTTTTGCAGTAATTATTTATTATTCTTTTAAGAAGCTAAATGAATATATTAAAAATCGGTTAGCACAAAGTGTGCATAACACTACTGAAGTAGACAAATTTTTTTTTAAAAAAAGACCAAAACAAATACAAAAAGGTTCCCCTCCGAACCACCTACCTACACTCATGTCAACTCCTCAATCCCTCAAATGTCCTTCCACCAATAGTGTTTAATATACAACATTTAAGAAACGCTATTTCTGAACCTATCAGAACTGTCCACCTCGGCAGGTGCATCAATACATATCTAAATAAGATATGTCCTAAGAATTCACCAATGGATATATTAAAAACACGTTAAACACAAGGTGTGTCAGAAGTACACAAAATTTACATTGAAAAACAACCAAAACAAAGCATGAAAACACTTCTTAAAATTGAACACGATCACCTAAACAAACCACAAAATTTAACCTCCAAGAATTAAAACCATAACTAGAGTCTCTTTTGCGAGACTTAAACCAACACCACAAAATAGTTTTCACCCTATCAAGAAGCACCTCGGCGGTTATTTCCTTCTACGCGAATAACCTATTGTTAGTCCAACAACTAGCCAACCACACAAATCTGGATACCAAACTTCATATCTTTACCAAAAGCAAAAGAATTACAAAATTGTAAATACGTGATCATCAACCACATTTGCCAATAGATCATAAATACCCAACCACAACCGAATTTCACTCCACAAATATTGCGATAAATTACAACCTAAAAATAAGTGATTGGAGGTTTCAACAACCCTGCAACCATCTACATATACTTTCATATCCGCAAAAGTTAAACCTCTTCTTGCCAAGTTCTCCTTGAAACCGATGTTATATAGGAACCAAAATTGCACCATAAAGCAAAATTACATCAAACATTAAACAAAATAATTACACTATTGCACTAAAGATAGACGGAAAAAATTACATAAATTGTGGTGGAAATTACATAAGGGTGGTATGTCATATTTTTAAGGGTGAGAAAACACAAGAAGGAGGGGGGGGGGGGGGGGGTTGAATTGTGTTGACTTTTTCTTGTTTAAAAAAAACTACCTCTAAGTGTTTTTTTAAAGAGATTAAGCAGCAGATAAAAAGGACTTAGAGAGACAAAAAACCACACACAAGAAATTTTATACTGGTTCCTCTCACAAAACGAGAGTAGTCAAGTCCCCTTGCGCTTCTAAGGGATTTCATTATAACCACACTTGATTACAGATGCTCAAGCTCACAAGAAATAGACTTCTAATGCTCTAGCACACAAGCAAAAGACTTCCACTAACTTAAGGTTTTAAAATTGTTTGGAATGGAACACTTGATATTGATAGAAGGCTAGAGATAAACCTGTGCGGTGCACGTGTTCGATTAAACTATATAATTAAAATATTTTTTTAAATGAAAAGTAATAATTGTGATAAGTATAATCACATAGTTAAATGATAGATTATATTTAATATTAGTATATGTATAAAAATAAAAAAGTTGTTTAGGAATATAAATTTTTTTATTGATTTACATAGTAATTTTGTTTATATTTTAATGTAAAAGATCTTTTATAATATTGCATAAGTTTGAAGGGAGCTGGCCTCATATTTTATTTTAATAGTGTAATCATATAAGATCTCAGTTTTCTTTATGTGAGTTGCAATTGTATAGTCACATGTCACTTTGTTTTTTATTTTTGATGTATCCCTTATTTTATTTTATTTTCAATTTCAATTAGAGTTGGAGACTTGCTGACAATATTGCTCATGAGAAATGTTGAAATAAGCTTTGGTTATAAAATATGATTCATATATGGTAGCTTTGACTTTTTTTTATCATGGGATCTCATTTTTTGAAAATTGCGTATCAAATAGTCATGATTGGTCATATATGGTGATTCATATATGGTCATATTGCTCATGAGTAATAGAGAAGGGTTGAAATAAGTTCCGATTATAGAATGTGATTTGTAAGACCCGTAGAATTTCAATAGCAAGAATTAGAATTGAGATATATTAAATGATATTCTGCTATTTGTTTTTATCGGTTTTCTGTTTGATTGTCTGTTTTGACAGCATTTTTGCTGAGATTGTGCCTGCGCGTTAGTTTAACATTTCAAAAGTTGGCACAATGGTTTTATGAGCTTTAAATGAGTTTAGAAATATTTTAGTCTCGTCGAAATGTTGAAAATATTTCTTCTAGTGGTTTTTGAGAAAACAGGCAAAATATACCCGCTGTTTGAAAATTTTACGGTTTCCGATTTCTGTCAAAATTTAAATGGAGACTTTATATATCGACTATGATGAGAATTTGATCTCATTATATTTTTCCAAGCTTAGGAGCGAAAATTTATCCGGAATAAAATTTATTCGAAAATTTGTGAATTGTTTTAATTAAGTGGTTTACGGTAGGATTTTCTGTTTCCGTAAAGTTTATCGGTACGTGAGATACGACTCGTTTAAGAGTGAATGGGGGGACTGAGCGAGATGAGTTGGCAAGCTCAAATAATATCTAGATATTTGTTCAAAAAAAGCAATCATCAGTTATTTGATCCAATGGCTAGGGATTAGTCTTGAAAGCTTTTACTATTTGATCTAAGGGTTACTGTTGAGTCTTTGGTGTTGGCTGCATTTTTGGTAAAACAAACCTTGAAGCAGGATGGGCGACATGATGCCTCAAGCATCGTATCATGTTACTGGAAGTGTTACTTGCGCGCCAAGCATGCACGTTTCCTATTTGTGGAATTTATATTTCTCTCTCATGAATCATATCTTGTGCTTTAAGAAAGGTTTTATTTTCTAAACATATATTTTGTTTAAAAGATTGCTTTGGAAATTATTGTGAAGATTGGAAAAAGATTTATTTCAAATATATCTTCAAGAAGATTGTAGCTGGATATTCTCTACACCAGCTGTATTATTTAAACCCGATTTGTTTAAAGTAAGCCCATGCTACTCGTGGCTATATAAGGATGACTCCAGACCTAGTTTTACTTACTTAAGCCGTTATTGAAGAATAGAGTTTTTAGGGTTTGAGTCTTGTTAATTGTGAGCCCTTGCTTGTATCACTTGGATGCACGTATAAGGACTGCGTTTTTATTGAGTTGTAATCTCAAGTATTAGCGCTCTGAAGCTTTTAAGCAAGGAGCATAGGTTTACATCACTCTAAGCCTTTAGGTACAAGTGTTTAGTTTTCTAGGAGTGTGTCTCAGTTTTAATTATATTGAGCCAGTGCGAAGATTAGTAAACCGGAGGTTGTTTATGCAGGAAGTCTTCAAACTGAGAGGCGGTGAGCAGAGGTTCTCGTATCTAGGAGTTCCTAGGTAGAAGTCTAGACGGGTAGTTGCTAGGTGATAAGTTGTAAACGGGGCGTTTAGCTTTGAACTAGCTTTACTTAGTGGATTTCCTTCCTGGATTGGTATCCCCCAGATTAGGTGCGTCGCGCTGAACTGGGTTAACAAATACTTTGTGTTCTTTATTTGTTTTCTTTAATCTGCTTTGCATTATTACGTGGTAGAACTGTCACAGTGCTTAGAGCATCGTGTTGCACATTGTGCTTAGCGTGCCAGGAATTTAAATTGGTATCAGAGCAGGCACCCTGCCTGTTTCTAGGGTGAGATTCAGGACCTAAAATCTCTGGCAGCATGGAAAAGGATGGAGGATACATGAATAGACCACCTTTGCTCAATGGATCCAACAACTATGACCATTGGAAATCTAAAATGACTGCTTTTCTGAGATCTATTGATAGCAAAGTCTGGAAAGCTGTGTTAACTGGATGGGATCATCCCACTTATGCTAGCAAGGAAGGTACCTCAACGGGGGTGCAGAAACCTGAAGTAGAATGGACTCCAGAAGAGGAAACTGCAGCCCACTATTACCACAAGGCTATCTATGCTTTGATTAATGGAGTAGACACTAGTGTTTTCAAACTCATCAAAAATTGTGTGTCAGCCAAAGAAGCGTGGGAAATATTGAAAACATGCTATGAAGGAACTACTAAAGTGAAGCAGTCAAAGATCCAACACCTCACATCCAAGTTCGAAGCGTTGAGAATGAAAGATGATGAGAGCATCCAAGATTTTCATTTGAGTCTCTTAGACATTGCTAACTCCTTTGAAGCCTTGGGAGAAAAAATATCTGATGAGAAACTGTCAAGAAAGCTCCTTAGATCTCTTCCCAAGAGATTTGATATGAAGGTTACTGCTATTGAGGAAGCACACGATATCTCCACCATGAAAATGGATGAATTGGTTGGATCTCTTCAAACCTTTGAAATTGTTCTCAATGACCGAGGTGACAAAAAGAACAAGAGCATTGCCTTTGTCACAAACACTGAAGATGATGTTGCTGAAAGTGATGATGAAGAGGGAGATAGCATAGCAGATGCTATTGCCATGCTTGGAAGACAGTTCAACAAAGTGTTGAAAAGAGTTGATCATATGAATCGACAGAATGGGCAAAGCATCAGATTCGACATCAACAAGCAGCCAAACAATTTCAAGAAAAACAAGCCTGAAGAAGAGAGCAGCCAAAGCAAGGGTGTTCAGTGTCATGAGTGTGAAGGTTATGGACACATAAGGTCAGAATGTGGTACTTATCAGAAAAGACAAAAGAAAGGGCTAACTGTTTCTTGGTCAGATGAAGACACTGATGAACAAGGTACATCAGCAAGACATGTGACTGCCTTTACTGGAACATGTGTCACGGATTGGGATTCTGATGAAGATGGGGATGTATCTTATGAGGAACTTGCTAGCACTTACAAAGAATTACTCACTAGATATAAAGAGATGTGTAGGATTTTTGAGAAGCAAAAGAAGACTATCAACAAACTTCAAGCTGAAGTAAACACACAGATTGAAAAGGCAACACAAGCAGAAGAAAAAGTCACCCAAGTCAATGCTCAAATGGAAGACTTAAGGAAACGTGTGAGCCAACGGAACTCAGGAACAGATCTTCTAGAAGAAATTCTGGAGAATGTACCAAGTGGTAAGGCAAAGTCAATTGGGTACAACTACTCAAGTCTGAATCAGTACCAACAGGACACTGAAACTAAGTTTACAACTGCTGAAGATGTTTTCGATCCTTTCACTGGGAAAGTGATGTTGAAGCATCATACTCAACATTCTAAAGCCTATCCGGTTCCAAAGTTTGCTCTTGATCCAAAACCTCTTTTTCACCAAAGATCCAAAAATCAGAGGAGATATCGTAGATGGGTGTGCATCACTGTGGAAAACGAGGACACATTAGACCTTTTTGCTACAAGCTGTATGGGTATCCTGACCAGAAGCCTCAACCAAATGTTGTGCAGAAAGAGGAAGTTATCAAGAAGGAGTAGAAGCCTAAAGGAGAAAATGTTAGTCTAATTGCTCACACATCTCTTAGAGCATCATCAAGGGAAGATTGGTATTTTGATAGTGGATGCTCTAGACACATGACTGGTGAAGAGAAGTATCTCATAAATATGAGATCCTACAAGTCTAGTTTTGTAACTTTTGGAGACGGTGCAAAAGGAGAAATAGTCGGAATTGGGGATCTGATCAACCATGGATTGCCCAAACTGGAAAATGTGCTCTTAGTCAAAGGCCTCACAGCAAATCTGATTAGCATCAGCCAGCTGTGTGATCAAGGGATGAAAGTGAACTTCACCAAATCTGAATGTTTAGTCAACAATGAAGAAGGACAACTAATGCTGAGAGGCACTATATTTAAAGATAACTGCTATTTGTGGATACCTCAGGAAGAAGCCTTCACATCTACTTGCCTTGTTACTACAGAGGATGAAGTTCAACTATGGCACCAGAAATTAGGACATCTCAATCTGAAAGGAATGAAGAAAGCTATGTCAGCTGAAGCCATCAGAGGCCTTCCCGGACTCAAGATCATTGAAGGTAAGGTGTGTGGAGAATGTCAAATTGGAAAGCAAGTCAGAATGTCGCATCCAATGTTGGAGCATCAGACAACCTCCAAGGTTCTTGAATTACTACACATGGATCTCATGGGACCCATGCAGGTGGAAAGTTTGGGAGGTAAGAGGTATGCCTTCGTGGTAGTAGATGATTATTCTAGATACACATGGGTGAATTTCATTAGAGAAAAATCAGATGTCTTTGATGTTTTCAAGGAGCTGTGTATCCAGATTCAAAGAGAAAAGGGAATAAGTGTTGATCAAAGCCTATATAGAAGCATGATTGGTAGCTTGTTGTACTTGACTGCAAGTAGACCTGACATCACTTATGTTGTTGGAGTGTGTGCTAGATATCAGGCAGACCCTAAGGTAGGTCACTTGACTCAAGTTAAGAGAATTTTGAAGTATGTGAATGGAACCTGTGACTATGGAATAATGTACTCCCATTGTGAAGACTCTGCCCTATATGGATACTGTGATGTTGATTGGGATGAAAATGCAGATGATAGAAAGAGAACTTCAGGAGGTTGTTTCTTCCTAGGAAACAATTTAATATCTTGGTTTAGTAAAAAGCAGAATTGTGTGGCATTATCTACTGCTGAGGCAGAATACATAGCAGTTGGGAGTAGCTGCTCACAACTTGTATGGATGAAACAAATGCTGAAGGAATACGATGTTGAACAGGATGCTCTAACATTGTACTGTGACAACATGAATGCCATAAACATCTCAAAGAATCCAGTTCAGCATAGCAAGACAAAGCATATTGACATCCGTCATCACTACAGAAGAGATCTTGTTGAGAACAAGGTTGTAACTCTGGAACATGTGGGTATAAAGGAGCAAGTGGCAGACATTTTCACTAAGGCTCTAGACGCAGTTCAATTTGAGAAGTTAAGGGGCAAGCTAGGAATTTGCCTCTATGAGGAGTTATAGCAGTTAATGAGCTTGAGGCGTGCAACTGTCATTTTTTCCCTCTCCAACTTATGTGTGCACGCTATCCTAGGAGAATCAAATCAAATTCCTTCTTCCCATTACACATGTTGTAGATCGGTTATAGCATGTTTGCCTATAGAAGCATGCGTATGTTATGATGTTTACACATGGCTTGTCTGCCCCATGTGCGTTTGTAGTTGTGGTGTGTTTGCATATTTCCTGTCTGGCCTATGTGCATGAGATTGGGTAGTGAGGGGGAGGAGTAACTCTTGTGGTAGTTGGTGGTGGTTACTATTATTCTTATATGTGCTCCTTATGTGCGAGAATCTATATTTTTCTGCATGCTGGTAGTAAGGGGGAGCGTATTGATCTATATCTTGTCCTGAACTTCTGTTCTCTCTGCTGGTGTGTGTTTGTCATATTTGTGGCCAAAAAGGGGGAGTAAGTGTTTAATTTGTTGGTTTGGTTACCTGCTCTTGTTTCTGGTATGTGCTTCTGATATGTGTTGTGACTGTGAACTGTGTCTGTTCTGGTATGTGTGCTTTGGATGGTGGTGTATGTATGTGCTGAGATATGCAGGTGTTCAGGGGGAGCTGATGTGTGTTTTGCAGGGGGAGATGTTGGATACAATGTTCCAACATCCTATGCATATGTGCAGGGGGAGATGTTGAAATGTTGAAGCATTCTATTCAACCTCCTATCAGTGTTTATTTTCCTGACCATTTAAGGCGAAGTAGTTGTTTTGTGTTCCGCTGTTGCATGCCTCTCTGATAAACTTAAAAGATACATCTTATTCTTTTCTACTGTTTTCCATGAAGGAGTAGTATGGTAACTGTTTTGAAGGATAGCTATTATTCATCTTTATACTTGTGTGTTTATGTTGAGAAAAAGAAGTGTAGTGAAGTATCTGTTTAAGTAGTATCTATATGGTCATAATTTGTTTTAGCCAAAAATTTGCCAAAGGGGGAGTTTGTTGAGTCTTTGGTGTTGGCTGCATTTTTGGTAAAACAAACCTTGAAGCAGGATGGGCGACTTGATGTGTAACAACCCGTTTTTCAAAGGCCAGAAAAGGCATTAATTTTTTTTTTTTTTGTACATATCAGAGTTACGCATAAAAGATTTTAAATGAGCCGGCATTCAAATATACAAAAGAACTCATTACCATAAGGTGCTTCGATAAGCAAAGTGTATTCCTGAATAATTACAATCCAAGTCTAAGTATTCAAATACTTACAACAAAACAAGTTAGAATCCTATGCCTAAGCCCAAAAAGCACGGTGTACAACCCACACCGGCGCATAGTCTAACTAAGCTAAAGCTCCAACATCTCACTGGGGCCTCGAACAGCCACCGTCGTCACCACGACCTAACCCATCATCTGGGTGGGATGAGCCCGCAAATGAAAGAAAGGGTCACCACAAAATATAGATATGTATATATATAACCGGTGCGAAAGATTGTACACATAACAATAATTCCACAAACACAAGAGAAAGCTCTTAACCACCAAAGCAATTCCCACCAACGGGTTTATATATATAATGCACACCAAGCCTAATGCAGACTTCTACAATGTGTGGTACTAACCCTAGCTACCACAAAATGCATGAGCTCCGGAATCGTAGGTCCATCCCCTACCAACAATATCAATAAAATCCCGTAGCTCTCCCGATCACTACAAGGATTAGAGTGGGCTCTCCCGATCACCGCACCCCATGGCTCTCCCGATCACCACGTATCGAACTAAATAAAATCCCGTAGCTCTCCCGATCACTACAAAGGATTAGAGTGGGCTCTCCTGATCACCGCACCTCGTGGCTGCTCCGATCACCACGCACTAACAATGCATGAGCATACTTTCTAAATAAGCATATATAGGGCAGTCACACAGACACAGCCCCGGCGGAGTCACACAGACACATCCACCCGTGTAGTCCCAGCTGACTTACACGTTCCATACATGTTCATGCAACAATTACATATCACACAGATATATGTAAACCAAACACAACGACATACATACATTTCCAATCATATGTATTCCAACAACCTGTTCATACATATATTCTCATAATCATATGTAAACAGCGCAAGTATTTTAAACACGTTCTCATCACGAGAATACATCAACCAGACATGCCAAACACACAGCAAAGCATTACAGCAGAAAATCCAAGCATGTCATAACCGTTTCAAAAGACGGAAATAAAGTGGAGCCCTTACCTCGGCAAGCTTCCGTTTACTAAACTCGTCCAAACAACACAACGCGCTTCCTAAAACAAGCAGCGTATTATCAATACATTGGTTTCCAAGCAATCGTATTGAAACTAAACCAAAAACCCCAAAAACCTAAAGGTTCCTAAGGAAAATCCACTCTTACGGGTATCATACCAATTACTATCGTATTGATCAACCACCATGAGTTATTTGTACTATTTTTAGGACCCGAAACAATAGGCCAAAGTCTTAAATAATTTGAAATGCAAAATGGCCGTTTTCTTGCGTTATAAGTTACGTACTTTCCGAGTACCCGAAAAACTCGTTTCCGATCCCCGCCACTTCCATAAATTAATAAAAAGGGATTAGAAAGTTAAAAACCAAGTTTAGAAATCAGAATCCAAAATTTCAACTCCCAGAGCTCGCCCTGGCGAGTTGGTGGCGAGTGAAGGCAGTGAAGACAGGTCTCACTCGCTGTGGAGCTCGCCCTGGCGTGTTCATGACCTGTGACGCTCGCCCCAGCGAGTTAACACTCGCCCGGCGAGTTGCACCTGTCATGACAACAAAAACAGCAACTCACACCACCTTTTTCCCCAACCAAGCCTAGTTTGATTCTATTAGTTCCCAACACCTTTTCAAGGCACAAAAACAAACCATTTTCATAAGCAAGCAACACATTTCCGAAAGCATGTTGGTTGCTTCGAGTGCAAGTTATTTGATTTTCATTTCCAAAATCAAAACCAAACCCAAGCACAAGTTTTCTTACGGGCCTTAACCGACCGGTAATCATTTTCAAACATGTTTTCAAAGCGAAAAGCAACACCACATGTCACAAGGGTTTTAAACCACTTGGACCCCAAAAACACCACTCAAAACACTTAGGAAATATTTTCATAAACCCCAAAATATTTTTCATCGGATTTTCTAAAACAAAACCATTCAACACATTTCCCTTTTGCCCAAAGGCTCAAAAGCAACCTCGTTTTCCAAAACCAAACAACATAACCTCATGTAATTGATCAATATAATTTATTTCCAAAACCCTAACTCTTCTCATGAGATTTTTCACCAACTCATGGAAAACAAAAGTAACAAAGCCTAGACATGCTTCTCTAAAGCTCATGAACAACTTCTATGGAACAAAAACCCATTTATGAACCATTCCTAAAATTTCCATCTCATGAACATCAAATAATAATCCATCAAACTCCAAGAGTTTGGCTAGCAAAGAGAAAGCAAGAGGTTCTAGTTACCTTAGAAGAAGAATCTCACAACTCCAAGTTTTCCAACAAGCTTATGATCAAGTGCTTTGGTTAAGGAATGAAATTTCTATGAAGGAAAGAATGAAGAACATAGGCCACGGCCAAATGAGAGAAAGAAGTGAAGTTTTGTGATATTTCCAAGTCCACCACTTATAAAAGTCTTGCTAGTTTATGGCCATTGGATCAAATAGTGAAAGCTTCCAAGACTAATCCCTAGCCCTTGGATCAAAACCAAGTCTATCCTCACAAGATATTTCCCACAACCTCTTACGACAAACCGCACGTTCAGTTCTCGCGCATCGCGACGAACGAAACTCACAAAAACAGAAAACCTATGGAAAGAACGTCTATCGTTAAACATTTCCAAAACTTATCGCCGAATCTTTTTCCGCGACTGTAATTTTCTTCCACACTTTGGAAAATTATTCTCAGAACATAACCTCACTCACGCAGATATATAAAACTCCCATCCGAAACCTCACTTAAAACAGACGCAGTAAGATTTTCCATCAGCGGGTAAAATCCTACTCGTTTTTTCAACAACACGAATAATCCAAATCTCGTTATTCTGAATCCACAGAAACCTTCTCATACTTAAAAGAGGATCACGACCCGAAAGTCTGTGCCTTTCCAGCGCACGAGCACAAAACAGGCTCCATTTCAGCAAAAAAATTCGATTAATGCGACGATACTCACAAAAACGCTTCACCAAAAACCCTAAAACTTAGCCGACGCTACAGTTCCTTAGGAAAACTGTACAGTGAAATCTTGGGTCTTAGATTACTACTGTAACAACCCGTTTTTCAAAGGCCATAAAAGGCATTATTTTTTTATTTTTTTGTACACATCAGAGTTACGCATAAAACATTTTTAATGAGCCGGCATTCAAATATACAAAAGAACTCATTACCATAAGGTGCTTCGACAAGCAAAGTGTATTCCTGAATAATTACAATCCAAGTGTAAGGATTCAAATACTTACAACAAAACAAGTTAGAATCCTATGCCTAACCCAAAAAGCACGGTGTACAACCCACACCGGCGCATAGTCTAACTAAGCTAAAGCTCCAACCACTCACTGGGGCCTGGAACAGCCACCGTCGTCACCATGACCTAACCCATCATCTGGGTGGGATGAGCCCGCAAATGAAAGAAAGGGTCACCACAAAATAAAAGTATATATATATATATATATATATATATATAACCAGTGCGAAAGATGTACACATAACAAGTTTCCACATACACAAGAGAAAGCTCTTTAACACAAAAGCAATTCCCACCAACGGGCTTAAAATATAATGCACACCGAGCCTAATGCAGACTTCTACAATGAGTGTGGTAGATTCCCCATTACCACATGCATATGAATTCCGGAAGTAAGTAATCAAAATCAATAAAACCACAAAGGGTTAGGATGGATCCATTCCCGATAATCGCACCCCGCAGTCCATTCCCGATAACCGCTTATTGGACTCAATAATTCCCGTAGGAGTAAGGTGGATCCATTCCCGATAATCGCACCCCGTGATCCATTCCCGATAACCACGTACTATGAATGCATGAGCATACGATTCCCCTTATATGCTAATGCAACACATACATATCGTACACGCATATGTAATCACATCACAACAACACATACATATACATCTAATCATATGTATTTAATCACTTGTTCATACACATATTTCACCAAACATATGTAAGACAACGAATCATGTATTTATCACGATCTCATATCGAGAATACATCACAAAAACATGCCAAGCACACCACCAATTGCAACACAGCAAAATCTAAAGCATGTTTAACAAAACCGTTTGAAAAGACGGAAATAAAGTGGAGCCCTTACCTCGGCAAGCACTCACAACAAGCAACGTTCACACAACACTACGTGCTCCCTAAAACAAGCAACGGATAATCAATACATCGTTTCCAAACCCAATGTATTGAAACTACATCAAAACCCCAAAAACTCTAAAGGTTTCTAAGGAAAATTCACTCTTTCGGATACCATACCAAAATCTATCGTATTGATCAACCACCATGAGTTATTTGTACTATTTTTAGGACTCAAAACAATAAGCCAAAGTCTTAAATAATTTGAAATGCAAAATGGCCGTTTTCTTGCGTTATAAGTTACATACTTTCCGAGTACCCGAAAAACTCGTTTCCAATCCCAACCACTTCCATAAATTAAGAAAAAGGGATTAGAAAGTTAAAAACCAAGTTTAGAAATCAGAATCCAAAATTTTAGGTCTCAGAGCTCGCCCTGGCGAGTTGATAGCAAGTGAAGGCAGTGAAGGCAGGTCTCACTCGCTGTGGAGCTCGCCCTGGCGTGTTGTCATGACCTGTGACACTCGCCCCAGCGAGTAACCACTCGCTCAGCGAGTTGCACCTGTCATGACAGCAAAAACAGCAACTCACACCACCTTTTTCCCCAACCAAGCCTAGTTTGATTCTATTAATTCCCAATACCTTTTCAAGGCACAAAAGCAAACCATTTTCATAAGCAAGCAATACTTTTCCGAAAGCATGTTGATTGCTTCGAGTGCAAGTTATTTAATTTTCATTTCCAAAATCAAAACCAAATCCAAGCACAAGTTTTATTACGGGCCTTAACCGACCGGTAATCATTTTCAAACATGTTTTCAAAATGAAAAGCAACACCACATGTCACAAGAGTTTTAAACTACTTGGACCCCAAAATACCACACAAAACACTTAGTAAATATTTTCATAAACCCCAAAATATTTTTCATCGGATTTTCTAAAACAAAACCATACAACACATTTCCCTTTTGCCCAAAGGTTCAAAGACAACGTTTCTTTTCAAAACCTTACAACCTAACCACATGTTATTGATCAATACATAACCAACCCAAAACCCTAACTTTTCTCATGAGATTTTTCACCAACTCATGGAAAACAAAAACAACAAAGCCTACACATGCTTCTCTAAACCTCATGAACAACATTCATGAAACAAAAACCAATTCCTAACCTTTCCATCTCATGAACATAAACTAAACTCATAACCCTAAGAGTTTTAACCAACCAAAATGAAAAGGAAAAGAGTGGTTACCTTAAGAAAGTGATGCTCTACAACAATTCCACAAAGCTCCCAAGCTTGAAATGGACACAAATGATGAAGAATGGAAAATTTGGTGAAGGTTAGAAGAAAGTAATGGAATCCACGTGAAAGAGAGAAAGAATGGGGATGATTTGTGATTTTTCTAAGTCCCCAAATGTCACTAAACCTCCCTACTATGTCAAAGCCTCTTGATAGCCAATCCACCATTGGATCAAAGTCAAAAGTCCAAGCTTAAACCCTAGCCATTGGATCAATTTGCTTTATGATTAAGTCACAAGATATTATCCACTCTTCCATAACAAGACACGTAATCAGCTCTCGCGCGTCGCGACGAACGTAAATCACAAAAACGTAAAACCTACGGAAGAACGTCTATCTTTAACCATTTCCAAAATTTATCGCCGAATCTTTTTCCGCGACTGTAATTTTCTTCCATAGCTTAGAAAATTAATCTCAGGACATAACCTCACTCACGCAGATATATAAAACTCCCATCCGAGACCTCACTTAAAATAGACGCAATAAGATTTTACATCCGCGGGTAAAATCCTACTCGTTTTTCCAAAAACAAGAATAATCCAAAACTCGTTATTCTGAATCCACATATAACTTCTTATTCAAGCAACATGATCACAAGACAAAAGTCTGTACAATTACAGTGCACGAGCACAAAACAGACTCGATTACAGCAAAAACCTATAATTACACGATGTTTCACCACATGAACACATCGAAACCCTAATATTCCTTAAACCAACTATACAATGAAATCTTGGGTCTTACAACTACCCTCCAAAAAGAAGTTTCGTCCTCGAAACTAAAGGTAAGAGTAACAACTCAACTAATTATTACCATCACCAACACAACAAAATCCCTCAGGATTAGGTGTAGCCACAAAGATGCTAACACCAGGTGAAGCCACACAGATGCTATCACCAACACACTGGCACAACCGTGCAGCAACCGCAACCCTCAACAAGATCGCACTGGTTTCAAACTCTAGTCACAAGCTAGACATCACACAATGAGTTCACCACCCAAAACTTTACTTTACCACGAAGGTTCAAACACTCTAGTTCCCCAAGGATCCTAGGTCAACATGACAAATTCACAAGGTCACCTTTTTCCGCCTCCGCGGCATAGCCCACTCCATTAGTTTCACACGAAGTTGTGAGTGGCTACCCTCTAAAAAGAAACACTGGAGTTCTCTGTGCACCACCAAAGCTAGCAAAAACTAGTCAATTCCAATCAACACGACTCCCGTCTATCATCAACAATAAATTAAGGACGGCCAGTCCCTCAATTTGTCAATAGACAGTCGACAATCCTGATGGTGGTTTAGACCATCTTTACCCAACTTAAGTGATACTTCATTCCACTTGTGCTCAAGGTCCTCCGAGGCACAATGGTCCCACACGTTTCCCTCAAACTCTTACGAATACACGTCGAAATCGCAAGACACAACGCTCAAGACACGTAGCTTAAGCTATCATGCTTCCTTTCTTGAAGCACCCGTGGAGTATCATCCATTAGTAGTACCGTGCCACTACGGCAAGTACCACCCAAACCATTACATTTCGAGCAAGTTATCTCCTCTTAGGAAGAACTTCGCACCTTACCAATATCCATGAGTCCGCAACTCAATGAATACGCCGAAACCGCATGCTCACCCACGAATCTCATTCCAAACACGTCTTACATAAAACAATCCCAACCTCCAGTTGGTGATTACACTCCTCATAGTCTTGACACTTGCCAAACTATACCATCTACTTCTCTTGGGCTCCTTTTATCCAAATCCCCAATTCCAAAAATCAATATCTTATGCCTCCACATATTATCCATATTACTACTTAGATTACTCTTGCGTGTCTTAAATAAAAATGTTTCTCCTCGTTGACTGCCACCGTTGGCACACACCATCTTACGTCACTTAAACTCTCATGCTTCCACTCATGAAACATCCAATGAGTATCATCTAACAGCGCAACATGCTATAACTACTACTAAGTCCTTTACATAGTAGAACATTCAAAACAAAATAAAAGCCACGACAAACAAACAAAACCCAAACAAACAGCATACATCCAAATATGCAAGAGTGGGTTGCCCCCAAACAATAAGCAATGCAGTAAAGTGTTACCTGCAACTAGTAATCCTCATGCATGGCATTACCGGTCTGACCGCTCACTCTAGTGCCCATACAGTAGGCACCTCCTCTAGCAGCGGGTCGAGCTCCTTGTGCCACATCCGCCGATGACCCGGCCTTTGAGGCTTTGCAATCTCTAGCAAAATGACCCGGCCTCTGACAGTTGTAACAAACAGTTCCGGGGCTCTTACAATCATTCACATAATGCCCCTCTTGGCCACATCTGCGGCACGTCAGCTTTCCTCCACTCTGATTTCCCCGAGTCCCTGTGTTCACAGAGCGAGTTGGTCCTTGATTATCTTGGGGACGGTTATAAGGCTTATTCCCCTGCCTCCTCTGATTCTGACTCGAACTCTGAGTCTGACCACTTGAATTACTAGGTCCTCCTGCACTAAAACCACCTTGGCGGTTCACCCGCTTGTTTCTCATATCCTCAACCTCTTGACACTTCTCAACTAGCACTTGAAAGTGTCGAATCCCTAACGGCACCACTGCGTCTTGCAGCTCGTACCTCAAACCATCTTGGAAACGGCGGCACATATAATTCTCATCTATGCCATCCCTGAAGAAACGAAAGAACCACTTCTCTACATCCCTCTGCGCCTTCGCATGGGTCTGGGCAGTCACAGCAACTGCCATCGTATTCATGGCATGAGCCATCTGATACATCTCGTTGTCATCCGCCCTAGGGGCTGCAGGTGCCCTTCTTGGAGGCATCTTTTTCCTGCACATACCAATTCCTTTTGATTAGATCCTTAATCAAACAATTCTGAATCCTAACAGAACATCACACTCCACGGATTACAAACCTATAACCCGACACAGAACAGACACTAGAACTGACTCAACACTAGTTACGTTCTAACCGACTCAGGACTAACGACTCAAGTATACACTTTCCCTTTGAAGATTTAAAGCCGTGCTCTGATACCAATTGTAACAACCCATTTTTCAAAGGCCAGAAAATGCATTAATTTTTTATTTTTTTTTTGTACATATCAGAGTTACGCATAAAAGATTTTAAATGAGCCGACATTC
The DNA here is from genome assembly GCA_030408175.1 of Trifolium repens. Taxonomy (NCBI): domain Eukaryota; kingdom Viridiplantae; phylum Streptophyta; class Magnoliopsida; order Fabales; family Fabaceae; genus Trifolium; species Trifolium repens. Next base: position 20,623,970 of record CP125845.1, on the reverse strand, counting down.
AAATATACAAAAGAACTCATTACCATAAGGTGCTTCGACAAGCAAAGTGTATTCCTGAATAATTACAATCCAAGTCTAAGTATTCAAATACTTACAACAAAACAAGTTAGAATCCTATGCCTAAGCCCAAAAAGCACGGTGTACAACCCACACCGGCGCATAGTCTAACTAAGCTAAAGCTCCAACATCTCACTGGGGCCTCGAACAGCCACCGTCGTCACCACGACCTAACCCATCATCTGGGTGGGATTAGCCCGCAAATGAAAGAAAGGGTCACCACAAAATATAGGTATGTATATATATAACCGGTGCGAAAGATTGTACACATAACAATAATTCCACAAACACAAGAGAAAGCTCTTAACCACCAAAGCAATTCCCACCAATGGGTTTATATATATAATGCACACCAAGCCTAATGCAGACTTCTATAATATGTGGTACTAACCCTAGCTACCACAAAATGCATGAGCTCCGGAATCGTAGGTCCATCCCCTACCAACAATATCAATAAAATCCGGTAGCTCTCCCGATCACTACAAGGATTAGAGTGGGCTCTCCCGATCACCGCACCCCATGGCTCTCCCGATCACCACGTATCGAACTAAATAAAATCCCGTAGCTCTCCCGATCACTACAAAGGATTAGAGTGGGCTCTCCCGATCACCGCACCTCGTGGCTCCTCCGATCACCACGCACTAACAATGCTTGAGCATACTTTCTAAATAAGCATATATAGGGCAGTCACACAGACACAGCCCCGGCGGAGTCACACAGACACATCCACCCGTGTAGTCCCAGCTGACTTACACGTTCCATACATGTTCATGCAACAATTACATATCACACAGATATATGTAAACCAAGCACAACGACATACATACATTTCCAATCATATGTATTCCAACAACCTGTTCATACATATATTCTCATAATCATATGTAAACAGCGCAAGTATTTTAAACACGTTCTCATCACGAGAATACATCAGCCAGACATGCCAAACACACAGCAAAGCATTACAGCAGAAAATCCAAGCATGTCATAACCGTTTCAAAAGACGGAAATAAAGTGGAGCCCTTACCTCGGCAAGCTTCCGTTTACTAAACTCGTCCAAACAACACAACGCGCTTCCTAAAACAAGCAGCGTATTATCAATACACTGGTTTCCAAGCAATCGTATTGAAACTAAACCAAAAACCCGAAAAACCTAAAGGTTCCTAAGGAAAATCCACTCTTACGGGTATCATACCAAATACTATCGTATTGATCAACCACCATGAGTTATTTGTACTATTTTTAGGACCCAAAACAATAGGCCAAAGTCTTAAATAATTTGAAATGCAAAATGGCCGTTTTCTTGCGTTATAAGTTACGTACTTTCCGAGTACCCGAAAAACTCGTTTCCGATCCCCGCCACTTCCATAAATTAATAAAAAGGGATTAGAAAGTTAAAAACCAAGTTTAGAAATCAGAATCCAAAATTTCAACTCCCAAAGCTCGCCCTGGCGAGTTGGTGGCGAGTGAAGGCAGTGAAGACAGGTCTCACTCGCTGTGGAGCTCGCCCTGGCGTGTTCATGACCTGTGACGCTCGCCCCAGCGAGTTAACACTCGCCTGGCGAGTTGCACCTGTCATGACAGCAAAAACAGCAACTCACACCACCTTTTTCCCCAACCAAGCCTAGTTTGATTCTATTAGTTCCCAACACCTTTTCAAGGCACAAAAACAAACCATTTTCATAAGCAAGCAACACATTTCCGAAAGCATGTTGGTTGCTTCGAGTGCGAGTTATTTGATTTTCATTTCCAAAATTAAAACCAAACCCAAGCACAAGTTTTCTTACGGGCCTTAACCGACCGGTAATCATTTTCAAACATGTTTTCAAAGCGAAAAGCAACACCACATGTCACAAGGGTTTTAAATCACTTGGACCCCAAAAACACCACTCAAAACACTTAGGAAATATTTTCATAAACCCCAAAATATTTTTCATCGGATTTTCTAAAACAAAACCATACAACACATTTCCCTTTTGCCCAAAGGCTCAAAAGAAACCTCGTTTTCCAAAACCAAACAACATAACCTCATGTAATTGATCAATATAATTTATTTCCAAAACCCTAACTCTTCTCATGAGATTTTTCACCAACTCATGGAAAACAAAAGTAACAAAGCCTAGACATGCTTCTCTAAAGCTCATGAACAACTTCTATGGAACAAAAACCCATTTATGAACCATTCCTAAAATTTCCATCTCATGAACATCAAATAATAATCCATCAAACTCCAAGAGTTTGGCTAGCAAAGAGAAAGGAAGAGGTTCTAGTTACCTTAGAAGAAGAATCTCACAACTCCAAGTTTTCCAACAAGCTTATGATCAAGTGCTTTGGTTAAGGAATGAAATTTCTATGAAGGAAAGAATGAAGAACATAGGCCACGGCCAAATGAGAGAAAGAAGTGAAGTTTTGTGATATTTCCAAGTCCACCACTTATAAAAGTCTTGCTAGTTTATGGCCATTGGATCAAATAGTGAAAGCTTCCAAGACTAATCCCTAGCCCTTGGATCAAAACCAAGTCTATCCTCACAAGATATTTCCCACAACCTCTTACGACAAACCGCACGTTCAGTTCTCGCGCATCGCGACGAACGAAACTCACAAAAACAGAAAACCTATGGAAAGAACGTCTATCGTTAAACATTTCCAAAACTTATCGCCGAATCTTTTTCCGCGACTGTAATTTTCTTCCACACTTTGGAAAATTATTCTCAGAACATAACCTCACTCACACAGATATATAAAACTCCCATCCGAAACCTCACTTAAAACAGACGCAGTAAGATTTCCCATCAGCGGGTAAAATCCTACTTGTTTTTCCAACAACACGAATAATCCAAATCTCGTTATTCTGAATTCACAGAAACCTTCTCATACTTAAAAGAGGATCATGACCCGAAAGTCTGTGCCTTTCCAGCGCACGAGCATAAAACAGGCTCCATTTCAGCAAAAAAATTCCATTAATGCGACGATACTCACAAAAACGCTTCACCAAAAACCCTAAAACTTAGCCGACGCTAAAGTTCCTTAGGAAAACTGTACAGTGAAATCTTGGGTCTTACATGATGCCTCAAGCATCGTATCATGTTACTGGAAGTGTTACTTGCGCGCCAAGCATGCGCGTTTCCTATTTGTGGAATTTATATTTCTCTCTCATGAATCATATCTTGTGCTTTAAGAAAGGTTTTATTTTCTAAACATATCTTTTGTTTAAAAGATTGCTTTGGAAATTATTGTGAAGATTGGAAAAAGATTTATTTCAAATATATCTTCAAGAAGATTGTAGCTGGATATTCTCTACACCAGCTGTATTATTTAAACCCGATTTGTTTTAAGTAAGCCCATGCTACTCGTGGCTATATAAGGATGACTCCAGACCTAGTTTTACTTACTTAAGCCGTTATTGAAGAATAGAGTTTTTAGGGTTTGAGTCTTGTTAATTGTGAGCCTTTGCTTGTATCACTTTGATGCACGTATAAGGACTGCGTTTTTATTGAGTTGTAATCTCAAGTATTTGCGCTCTGAAGCTTTTAAGCAAGGAGCATAGGTTTACATCACTCTAAGCCTTTAGGTACAAGTGTTTAGTTTTCTAGGAGTGTGTCTCCATTTTAATTATATTGAGTCAGTGCGAAGATTAGTAAACCGGAGGTTGTTTATGCAGGAAGTCTTCAAACTGAGAGGAGGTGAGCAGAGGTTCTCGTATCTAGGAGTTCCTAGGTAGAAGTCTAGACGGGTAGTTGCTAGGTGATAAGTTATAAACGGGGCGTTTAGCTTTGAACTAGCTTTACTTAGTGGATTTCCTTCCTGGATTGGTATCCCCCAGATTAGGTGTGTTGCGCTGAACTGGGTTAACAAATACTTTGTGTTCTTTATTTGTTTTCTTTAATCTGCTTTGCATTATTACGTGGTAGAACTGTCACGGTGCTTAGAGCATCGTGTTGCACATTGTGCTTAGCGTGCCAGGAATTTCAGTTACAATTAACCATGACTAATTTTGGGAGGCTTATGTCACATGGAACCAAGAGAAAGAAAAATCACAAATACTCCCTTCACTCTTTCTCACTCGGCTGACTCCCTCACTCTCTCACTCTCCATTCAAAAAAATTTCTCACCTCCTTCACAAGCTTGAATCTTGCTCTTGTTAGATCATAGAAGTTGCTAGGAATCATCTCCTCTTAAGGTAACTAGCTTATTCCTTCCTTTTGTTGGTTCAATCCCTCATAGATTAAGATTTTATTTTTATGTTCTTGAGAAGAAATTTTATAGAAATTAGTTTTAATGAGTTTTTGGTTCCATAGAAGTGTCTTGAGAGTTTAACTAGTACATTTAAGCTTAGTTATTTTGATTTCCATGGTTGGATGAGAATCTCATGAAAATTCTTGTTAGGGTTTGATAAGAAAAACTTAAATTGATCATAAGCATGAACTTTTGTTTGATGATTTTGTTTATGAAGTTGTTTTTGAGCTTTTTAGAGAAATGGATATTCGAATAATGATTTTGTTTTGAGAAACAAGAAAAATTATATTTTTGTGTTCTTGAGAAGTGGAAGAACATTCTTAGAAATTTTGATTTGTTTTCTAAAATGCTTGATTGATCAATTAAATGATTTTGGGAGCTAGTACATTATTACTAAGGTTTTGAAATGAAAAAAATGATGTGTTGGCCTTGGTTATGTTTTTGGCCGTGGCCTTCAATGGAGGTGGAGGAAGGGTTTAAAATTTGTAAGTCCTAATTTGGGAGGACATAATCATTTTTCAAAGAGATGACTAATTATGGCTTTGATTGGAAAATAAAATTAGTTGATTTTGTCTTAAGGAAACAAATTTAAAAATTGTCAAAGTGGTGGTTTTGATTGAAATGGTTTGGATTGATAGGATAAATGATTTTGGGATATTATAGGATGATACTATGCTTTCTAAGTCCACAATGATAAGAAATTGATCATGGCTTTTAAAAGAGAATAATTCTAGGGTTTTAGTTGGGAAGAAAACTTGTAACTTGCGACGCAAGAAAACTCTAATTTTCGTTGATTTATTTTTGAAGAGTTGTGGTTGGTTTTCAAATGATTTTGTTGTGTGAAATTGATCTCTTTTGGGTTGAGAACAATAGTGTTTCATTGTATGCTTCGAAACAAAATTATTTTCGTATAGCAAAAATAAGGCATTTAACTTCGTAGAATTTTAATCACTAGTGGGAGAACTCGAAAACACTATGAGAGAGTGTTAGAAAGTACCTTAAACCCCCCTAGATTTTAGAGAACAAGTTTCGTTTCGATAGAATACGTGGTGAGTATTTTATTGATTGTACGCTGCTTAATTTTAGGTAGCGCGTATTGTAGAATTGCACGTGAAAAGGTAGAGGAAGCTTGCCGAGGTAAGGGCACCTTTCTTTTTGTATTATTTCCGTTGATTGCATGGGTGTATGCTTTGTGTGTGGGGCATTTTGAGTGCTTGGCATGTATGTGTGATGTATTCTTGGGACGAGAAAATGTTTATAATACATGCGTTGTTTACATATGATTGAGAATCTATGTATGCTGTGATTGGATTACATATGATTGAGAATATATGTATGTGTGTGATTGTCTTACATATGATTTAGCGAAATATATGTGTTGACATGTGGTGTGATTACATATGCTTGTATGATATGTAAAGTGTTGCATGAGCATATATGATTGTGTATGTCGGTTAGAGACTACACGGGGTTTGTCGGTTGGAGACTGCCCTATATATGCTAAATAGAAATATATGCCATGCATTTCATAGTCGTGTATGTCGGTTGGTGACTACACGGGGGGTGTCGGTTGGAGACCACCTAATCCTGCGGGATTTTATTGAGTTGGTGTTTATCGGTTGGAGACTTCACCTGCCCTGCGGGGTATAGTAGGGGTTGGACCTACGACTCTCTGCGGAGAGGTTAATTCCGGAATTCATGCATGTGAAACAGTCCTGGGTAGGGTGATCACAATCATTGTAGAGTCTGCATTGGTAGGCTATGTGCGCATTTATTCATGCAATGCTTGTTGAGAAGGAAATGCTAAATGGTTATTTGCTTTCCGTATTTTGGTATCTGTGTGTTTAGTATTGTGTTTTTGGTATGTATGTTTGGTGTGTATTATATGTATATGTATACGTGTGGTGACCCTTACAATGAAACATGAACGGGTTATCCCCACCTAGACGATGGTTTCCCGTCTGAGACCGTGGGTCGTGAGGACGGCAGTGGCTTCTTTGGCCCTCAGTGATCGTGTGACGCTGTGGTCACGTAGGTGTTTTTGAAGGAAAATTGATACGATAAAAGCAGCGGAATTTTAAAATTTTCCTTTTGTGATCCTTACGAATGGTCATGAATTGTGTTTAGAGTTTTACCTTTTGATTCGAAAACTCCCTTTAAATCACGAACGTCTATCGAACACTTCGAATCACGAACAAGGTCACGAACAAGAACCTCGAACCGTCACGAACAAGGTCACCACCAAGTCACCAACGAATTTGATCACAAGCGTTAAAGGTATAACGCCTCTAGCCAGTCCACACGAACAACAACCTTCAATGGAGTGCTAGCTCCAATGGTTTGAAGGGTTAGGAGAAAGGAGGCACAAAATAAGGATTAGGGTTTTTCACAAAAACTCTAGAAAGGTGATTAGGGTTTCTCAAGAGAGGAGAGAACAAAGGCTCATGAGAATGAGTAACAAAAGTGTGTAACACTTTCTCCTTACCACAAGGGTTCTATTTATAGAACCACTTGCCATGCTAAAATTACACTAAAGCCCTTTTAACTAAATGGGCTATAGTGGGCGCCATTCTCATGTAAATATGTCTAGTACATATTTGCACCCCCTTCTTGCTACATCATACCATATGATGTAATGCTCATTTTAATTACCATAATACCCTTATCATATTTCCTTATTTCTCCAAGGTGCACCGTACCTTACGGTGTTCCAATCTCACTAGATTGTTCTTATGTGTGTGACCCTGTAGGTTTCCGTAACGTTGACAATTATAATAAATCACTATTTATTATAATAAACAGTGAGCGGTATCTAGCAACACATCACTGCTACTCAAGTTACGAGAAATTAACATGTGATCTAAACATAACCTCTTGTGATAATATCAGTGTGTATAATTACCCCTTTGCCCTTATGTCTATATTGAACACAAGGCATACACAGTGTCATCCTTGTCCAGTTCAATATTGGGCCCGTGACATTTATCCTGTTATGCAGGATTGGCAAATTCCATCTAGGTCACTACTGTCCCTCAGCATGCTTCGTAAAGTACCCATCAACTGCCTTTATAATTATCCTGTTACGGATAACGTTAGATCAGCAACAAAGTACTTCACTCCCCATCTAGGGTACAAAGTGGTTTCAGGTCTAAGGGTGGTCTACACCATTATCACCATGAGAGTAACTTATGACACTTTGCATGTAGTACTCTCATAGCGGGTCAATCCAGTATAAATATTACTCCTAATATTTATACCTACGTCAAGACTTGATAACTCCTTATCCCATGATCCATGAGATGTGATCATCAGTCTATCTTCATAATAGTCTTTATGCTTTAAGGTTATCCCCTTTACCTTAAAGCTCGACTACGGATGCTTTAAGAATAGTGTCCTTATGTTTAATATTATCTCATGATTAAGTCACACTTAATTATTAAACGGACTTTCTATTCTAGGGACTTCATTATTTTGCAACCTTACAAACATAATAAAGAAATGCCATATTTATATTCAAACTCCTAAAGCAAATACTATGAAAATAGATTGGCTCTTAGGGCTTACTCCAACAATCTCCCACTAGCACTAAAGCCAATCTAGGTTACTCTTAATACCTATAGACTTAGTATGCCCATCACGCTTCAACTGCGCAAGAGGCTTTGTTAGTGGATAAGGAACTATTTCCTATGTTGGTATCTTACGTATCTTCCAACGTTCTATTTCGATCTCTATCGAAATATATAAGTGTCTAAGTATATTCATGAATCGTCGGTGAGATCTATTCTCAAGTGTTCTTGCAAGGTTAAACTATTACCATCACTAATGTGATTAATGTGACTTGTAACACCGGAAACATAGCTTTAGCTCAATCATGAGCCAAACGATCCAATCTTAAATACTCAACTTATTTAACTGAAACAAACATATTACGAAGCTTATCTTATAGCTTTCAATGCTTGTATTCAGCCATGATATACAATACATTGGTATGGAAACTTCCTTCATTATAACTTCCTTATAATGATCCTTCCCATACCTATCTATTTCAAGAAATAGGCCTTAGTTCCTTTAAGGTCCTTAGGGATATTCTTGAAGGTAAGTTAGTGTCAAACACTAATTTCAATTTTGGTACATAGGTTATTCCTAACTCTTTAGGAATTCTTGCCTAAGTATTTCATCAAGAGTTATTTTCCTAGTCATGTCTCACATGTATAAGAAAAATGTCTTGATGATTAATATGATATCAGATATTATCACTCCCACTAAAACTTTGTATGCACAAGATTTATATTTGTCCTTCATTTGTTTTCCACAAAACTTTCAAAAGGAACAAATATTCAAATTTATTCGATCTAATCAAAATTAGATAGGTTTGTCCTTGTTAATTTGTTTTCATAAAACTTCATAAAAGGAACAAACAATAATTTAATTTTCTGAGAACTCTATCTAATCAAAATTACATAGCTACAAGTTATATACCTTTCTAGCATTATTTGGATCAACAAAACCCTTACGTATATGTCCAACACATATATATGAGGTCATTCCAATTAAGGAATGCAACTTTGTTATCCATCTACCAAAACATGTAGTACAACATTTAGCAGAAGCAATCAAATATTATAAGGTATTCTTAATACCATCCATATCAGTGTTCAAAAAGAATACTCACTTTCATCGTATGAGTCTTACTCATCTTGAAGACATAACCATTATCTACATAAGGTTAGTGTATATGGATTCTGTATGAGATTTCATGGCATTTAGCCACTTCTCATAATCTAGATCGTCTTACGACCTTTTAGAAAGTCAAAGACTCATCTTCCATGAGAATCATATCACATTGCTGAGTCATGATAAAACCATACCTTGTAGCCATATGTGATATGTTAGACTTATCTTGGATTTGTGCAACTTTAAAACAATGGTTCTTCAACAACCTTGAGGAACCGGTTTGCATTCCCTTTTAAATAAATACGTTTTGTGGTACTTGAATTTATTCAAGTTCTATATCACTCCCACTGTCTCTTTTAGAGACACACTCCCACTAGAGGAATGTTTCAAACCTAGCAACAAAACAACCTTTTGTCCTTAAGAGTGATATAGGACCAATATCCCTTTCTTTAGGATATTTCCACTTATTCATTCATTCATTTGGAATTAGATTTATCTAATAAATTTTAATCCAAAATTCTCATAAAGACAAACTTGGTACTCTTACCTCCATATCGCATATGGTGTCTTTATGATCATTTTAAAAGGGAACTAATTGTGGGTGAAGATTAATTATAAGTAAAGAGATTTATAGAAAGAGTCAATATATAATTAAACTATCCTTAAATCATGTCAAACATGATGTGATAAAATAGTTATTATAGTCCTTTAATTAAGTATTTACTAATATGACTCATTCATATAACTTAAATACTTTTGTCGAGTTCTATTTTCTTCATTGTTGAATTTCTTTGACAAATTCAAAGATTTCTAATTGGTGTCATACACCTACCAACATCTAATGATTTTAATCATCAATGTTAATGAAGTAAAATAAACTCAATATACCAAATATGTTTAGTGGTCGACATACATCTCATGTATATTGTTCAAATAGGTCATGCGTTATTTTATTGACACATCGAATATTTGTACTAAACAACAATGCTCTTGATATATTTAAGGTCCAAATCATATTTGGCTCTTATCACGATTGTTATAGATAACCCTATCAAGACCATGGAACCCTAGTCCATTACTTGACTTGGAGTAATAGTATAGAAGACTTTGCTTAAATGATAGGACCATTACTTGTCTTATCATTTAAGGCTACAATTCATATATTGTCAATACAAGATATACAATTGCTACTTCTATTACTAGATGGAATTCAATAACAATTATTGTGTTCCATTTCAAACTCGATTTTAAGTCATTGCATAAGCTCTCATTATCAATGAAACAATTTTCATTCTAGATATGGGTTGACTTAAAATTATAGCCAATGTTCTAATTCTTTAAGCATCTCTATTTTCGAAAAATTGAGATTCAACATCTTGTATCATATACTTTTGATGTAGAAATAGAAATTTTGACTTTCTATAACAATATGTGCATTATTGAAGTCTCACTTCATACTTTTGGTTTGACTCTTCCAAGAACTATTTACGTCATTTTTATTTAATGGTCTAACCATAGCCGTTCTACTTTGACAACCATTTTGTACTATTCAAATAAGAGGAATATAAATCTTATTTATATTATATCTCAAATCTTTGATAGTGCAAATTAATTCTCATTCAACTCAACAAATTCCGGTAGATATTCAAAACAATTTTGTCTATATCTATTCCATTATAATTTGTTAGATTGATCCTATGACCAACTTTTTGATCCATTGAGAAATTTATCATACTCTAAAGTTCTTTCAAAAGGATCTTACTTGAGATTAAATGATCACATCATTTATTATATATTCTATATCTAGACGTCAACTTGATGCTTCTAACAAGTATCCCTTTTCCAATCTAGTTATAGTAGGTTGTTCACAGTTTATAGTTCAAGACTTATAGTTTTCTCGCATTTGAGAACAATTCTCAATTTGTACCAATACAGAAACTCCTTTCTGAAAATCTTGTCCTTCATAAGGACAACTTAATATGTATTGTATTTCGAAATTCTAATTACAAAGATATGTAAGATATTATGACTAAATCATATTTAATTTGGTCTTTAATTAAATACGCTCCCACTATTTTACTCAAAACAAATGACCCTCATCATTTGATTCGGAAAATCCCGTTGGAAGACTTTCTAGTGGGTCGAGATCCATATTTCACCTTGTCTCAAGTCTGCGTTAGGCAGATTACACAAGACTTAGTTATTTAGGTAGGAACTCCTTCCAATTGTATCTCATACAATTCTCGAATATTTCAGTTGGGTGAATAACTCCTTATTCTAATTCATCATATGAATCGTTCCCAACTCTTGCTTCTAAACTCATATAATCTTATCATATTTAGTTTAGTTAAGTTCGACCCTAATTTTAGAAGTTGGATATTACAATTATCCCATCGCACCTTACCAATGTAAAACAAGCACTTCGCGTTGGGCGAACCTACATTGTTCGATACTGGTCTTGATGAGTTCTAAAATTTGGAAAGCATAAACTTAATATCCACATATTTTATTATTAAAGAAAAATATACTTCGCGTTGGGCGAACCCATATCTTCTTTACTAATCTCTTATGTGTCTCTTGAGGGATTTTATTTAATTTGATCTCACCGGCTTATTTATCATATAAATCGTCACTCACATGCATCAACATACATAAATAAATAAAATGAAACAGTTATGGCCCCTAGCGCATTTGTTCTCCCAAGCCAATGAGAGAACCTAATCTAACCTAAAACGATCTACACTTCTCCAAGCATGATCTCCAAGGTTGACCTCCATTGTTCTTCTTCTTCTTCATAATATTACATAATAATATAAAAGAATACTCGTTTTACATACGAGGGAGTGGATGAGAAGAGAATATAGAGAATAGAGATAAGGCACGACACGCAGGCCGTATTTAAAAACCAAATGCAATAAAATAAATAAACTAAGGCCATAACCGATCATCAAATATAATAATAACAAACAAACTTTATTATTATTAAAGTCTCATAATTAATTAAATCCGGCGATTGATCAAATCAGGTAAGTTTGATTCAAATATTTAATTCACAATTAAATATTTCGAATCAAAATTTGCTAAAATAAATAACATTATTTTAAAGTAGAATTAAATCTTTTGAGAATTCTCCAAATATGGAAAATTATTTAATCAAAACCTTTTTGAATAAAATATTTCCAAAATTGGTAATATTATCTTTTAAAACAATTTTAAAAGATATTTCTAGAGATTTGAAACGATTTCATAATTAAATATATTTGTCAAATATGGAAAATTATTTAATCAAAACTCTTTTGAATAAAATATTTCCAAAATTGATGATATTATCTTTTAAAACAATTTTAAAAGATATTTCTAGAATTTTGAAACGATTTCAAAATTAAATATATTTATCATCTACTTTTCGCATCAACACTTGATACGTTTTGCAAATCCTAATTTTAATGACACAACATTTGTGCAACCCTTAATTGATCATCACAAATCATAACAATAAACACATATTTTATTATTACGATCGGCTTAAGTCCTCTTGAATTAAAAAATTAAAATTTTGACGAACGAAGGCGACTTCGGACACTGCCTCATGCGCGCCGCGCCAGCACGTCCCGCGCCCCGCGCAGAACGCTGCTGAGCAGCTGCAAGTTACTGTAACTTGCGCACCGCGCAGCCTGCCTGGGCGCGCCGCGCAGAACGCTGCCTAGGCGTTGCAAGTTACTGTAACTTGCGCGCTGTAACAACCCGTTTTTCAAAGGCCAAAAAGGGCATTAAATTTTTTTTTCTTTTTTCAACTAACACTCAGAGTGCGCATAAAATATCTTCAATGAGCCGGCATTCAAATATACAAAAGACTCATTACCATAAGGTGCTTCGACAAGCAAAGTGTATTCCTGAATAATTACAATCCAAGTCTAAGTATTCAAATACTTACAACCAAACAAGTTAGAAAACCCTATGCTAACCAAAAAGCACGGTGCACAACCCACACCGGCGCATAGTCTAACTAAGCTAAAGCTCCAACCACTCACTGGGGCCTGGAACAGCCACCGTCGTCACCACGACCTAACCCATCATCTGGGTGGGATGAGCCCGCAAATGAAAGAAAGGGTCACCACAAAATAAAAGTATATATATATAACCAGTGCGAAAGATGTACACATAACAAGTTTCCACATACACAAGAGAAAACTCTTTAACACCAAAAGCAATTCCCACCAACGGGCTTAAAATATAATGCACACCAAGCCTAATGCAGACTTCTACAATGAGTGTGGTAGATTCCCCATTACCACATGCATATGAATTCCGGAAGAGTAATCATAATCAATAAAACCACAAAGGGTTAGGATGGATCCATTCCCGATAATCGCACCCCGCAGTCCATTCCCGATAACCGCTTATTGGACTCAATAAATCCCGTAGGAGTAAGGTGGATCCATTCCCGATAATCGCACCCCGTGATCCATTCCCGATAATCACGTACTATGAATGCATGAGCATACGATTCCCCTTATATGCTAATGCAACACATACATATCGTACACGCATATGTAATCACACCACAACAACACATACATATACATCTAGTCATATGTATTTAATCACCTGTTCATACACATATTTCACCAAACATATGTAAGACAACGAATCATGTATTTACCACGATCTCATATCGAGAATACATCACAACAACATGCCAAGCACACCACATTTGTATACACAACAAAACAAAGCATGTCGTAACCGTTTTAAAGACGGAAATAAAGTGGAGCCCTTACCTCGTCAAGCACTCAACTATCACGCGATCACACAACACTTACTCGCTTCCTAAAACAAGCAAAGTATTCAATCAAAACCATATCCAATCAATCCTTAATGAATTGGACTCTAAAACCCCAAAAACCAAAGGCTTTCTAAGGAAAATTCACTCTTTCGGATACCATACCAAAATCTATCGTATTGATCAACCACCATGAGTTATTTGTACTATTTTTAGGACCCAAAACAATTGTCAAAAGTCTTAAATAATTTGAAATGCAAAATGGCCGTTTTCTTGCGTTATAAGCTACACACTTTCCGAGTACCCGAAAAACTCGTTTCCAATCCCCACCACTTCCATAAATTAATAAAAAGGGATTAGAAAGTTAAAAACAAAGTTTTGAAATCAGAATTCAAAATTTTAGGTCCCAGAGCTCGCCCTGGCGAGTGAAGGCAGTGAGGACAGGTCTAGCTCGCTCTGGAGCTCGCCCTGGCGTGTTGTCATGACCTGTGACACTCGCCCTGGCGAGTTGCACCTGTCATGACAGCAAAAACTGCAACTCACACCACCTTTTTCCCCAACCAAACCTAGTTTGATTCTATTAGTTCTCAACACTTTTTCAAGGCACAAAAGCAAACCATTTTCATAAGAAAGCAATACTTTTCCGAAAGCATGTTGATTGCTTCGAGTGCAAGTTATTTGGTTTTCACTTCCAAAATCAAAACCAAATCCAAGCACAAGTTTTATTACGGGCCTTAACCGTCCGGTAATCATTTTTAAACATGTTTTCAAAGTAAAAAGCGACACCACATGTCACAAGAGTTTTAACCCACTTGGACCCCAAAACACTACACAAAACACTTAGGAAATATTTTCATAAACCCCAAAATATTTTTCATCGGATTTTCTAAAACAAAACCATACAACGCATTTCCCTTTCGCCCAAAGGTTCAAAGACAACGTTTCTTTTCAAAACCTTACAACTTAACCACATGTTATTGATCAATACTTAAACCAACCAAAACCCTAACTATTCTCATGAGATTTTTCACCAACTCATGGAAAACAAAAACAACAAAGCCTAGCATGCTTCCTAAACTCTCATGAACAACTTTCATGAAACAAGAATTAATTCCTAACATTTTCACCTTATGAACATAATCTAAAACTCATAGCCCCAAGAGTTTAAACCAACAAAATGAAGAGGAAAAAGAGTGGTTACCTTAAGGAAGTGATTCTCTATAACAATTCCACAAAGCTTCCAAGCTTGAAATGGACACAAATGGTGAGGAATGGAAAATTTAGTGAAGGTTGGAAAGAAAGTAATGGAGTCTACGTGAAAGAGAGAAAGAATGAGAGTGAAGTTTGTGATTTTCCTAAGTCCACAAGTCACTAAACCTCCTTACTATGTCAAGGCTCTTGATAGCCAATCCACCCTTGGATCAAAGTCAAAAGTCCAAGCTTAAACCCTAGCCATTGGATCAATTTGCTTTATGAGAAATCACAAGATTTAATTCAACTCATCCATAAAAAGTCACGTGTTCAGCTCTCGCGCGTCGCGACAAACGTAAATCACAAAAACATAAAACCTACAGAAAGAACGTCTAACGTTTAACATTTCCAAAACTTATCGCCGAATCTTTTTCCGCGACTGTAATTTTCTTCCACACCTTAGAAAATTATTCTCAGAATATATCCTAACTCGCGCAGATATATAAAACTCCCATCCGAAACCTCACTTAAAACAGACGCAATAAGATTTTACAACGACGGGTAAAATCCTACTCGTTTTTCCAAAAACAAGAATAATCCAAAACTTATTATTCTAAAACCACATATAACTTCTTATTCAAGCAACAGGATCACAAGACAAAAGTCTGTACAATTACAGTGCACGAGCACAAAACAAACTCGATTACAGCAAAACCTAATCAATTACACGATGTTTCATCACACGAACACATCGAAACCCTAATGTTCCATAAACTAACTATACAAAGAAATCTTGGGTCTTACAATACTACCCCCCTAAAAGAAATTTCGTCCTCGAAACTTAGACATCGTCGAACAAACTGGGGTATAATTCTTTCATCTTACTCTCGAGCTCCCAGGTGGTATCTCCTGTAGCTTCATTCCATATCACCTTCACCAAAGGTATCTCTTTCGTTCTCAAACGCTTCATCTTCCTATCCGCAATCTTGATCGGCGGAACTTCAAATGACAAGTTATCCCTCAACTGGATGTCATCTGGTGGGATCACATGTGACGGATCCGGTGTATATTTCCGCAATTGCGACACATGGAACACGTCATGAATCAAAGATAGTACCGGTGGCAACGCGATCCAATAAGCCACCTTTCCAATCCATTCCAAAATCTGATAAGGCCCTATAAACTTTGGAGTCAACTTCTTCGCTTTCAAAGCCCTTCCAACGCCAGTCGTTGGTGTAACTCGGAGAAATACGTGATCTCCCTCCTCAAACTCTAAAGGCCTCCGACGCCTATCCGCATAACTTTTCTGGCGATCTTGAGCAACCTTCATCATTGCCCTTATCTTTCGGACCTTGTCCGTCGTCTGTTGTACCATTTCAGGTCCTACTATCATACTCTCCCCATCTTGGTACCAACACAAAGGAGTCTGACATTTCCTCCCATACAAAGCCTCGTATGGTGCCATTCCAATACTAGCGTGGAAACTGAAGGTGGAAAAACACAAGAAGGGGGGGGGGGTTGAATTGTGTTTTTAGAATTAAAAAACTTTTCCGAAATAACACTAAGTTCGCAGCGGATATGAACACAAAGTAAAATGGGTGCTGAGAGAGAGAGAGAGAAAGACACAAAATTTATCCTGGTTCCTCTCACAAATCGAGAGTACTCCAGTCCCCTTGTTACTAACAAGAGATTTTCACTATAATCTACTTAAGATTACAAATTGCTCAAGCACACTTGCAAGAGGCTTCTCAGGTGCTCAAGTTTCACTAAACAAGAGACTTCTCAAATGCTCAAGTTAAACTTAACAAGAGACTTCTCAAACAAACTTAAGAATAAGAATGAATGTTAAGGAACACTTGATATACTATCAGAGGTGTTTACAAAATACAACTCAAATTGTTCTAAGACTTAGAATGACAGATTTAAATTATGGTGTCAGAATGCTTCTTAGTCTTTGAACGTAGTAATAGAATAGTGTTGATAGAACGGTCGTTAGAACAGTAGTCATTTCTTCTATTTGAGTCTTCTATTTATACTTGGAGGAAGATGATGACCGTTGCAGAGAGAGAGGTGCCAGCTGGAATTTATTCGTACAATTGTGATAGCTGTAGTTACCTTCTTTGGTAAAGATATCCAATTCCACTACCTTGCTATTTCAATTATCACTCATCCATTTTGAGTAATAATAGTACAATAGTACGTTTCTCAATTACGCTCCACATATGGATAAGGTTAACGTTGTACCAACGAATATTCCTTCCTGTGGATGTGACAGAGCCTTGAAGTAGATAGTTCTTCAATCATTGATTCTGATTTTGTCAGTTCTTGAGTGATGTAAATTCTTTTTGCTTCTGATGCTCTTGTCATAGCTTCTTAAGATCTTCAGCTTCTGAACTTTATCAGAGTCTAGCTTTTGATACTCTTTCAAAGCTTGTTTTGACTGGCTTCTCTGCTACTATTCATAGTGCTTCTGAATGAATTTTAACTTGTAATTCTGCACACTAGAATAATCATTAGTAATACCAATTGCAATTTTAATACTTTGTTATCATCAAAACCACTTAAAATCTTAGAGGTTCATATCAGACCCACTTTGTTCCAACAATCTCCCCCTTTTTGATGATGACAAACTAAAGCATTAAAATTCAATTGTTGTTGTTTTAATTTAATTATGTTGACTTCAGGTTTCGAGGTTTGCAATCTCCCCCTGAGTCTGATAATCCATAAGGGTAGGTTTGTAAGCTCCCCCTAAGTCTTATCCAAAATTAATTAAAACAGTTTAAGAGTCAATTTATTAACTTGAAATAAATTTTCATATTTAACTCTCAGAAGCATAGTTTTGTAATCTTTGCTTCTTAGAGTCTGATAATGCTCAGAAGTGGTTTGCAAGCTCTTCTGACATTGTCTATGAACTTTATTTCAGGTTCTTAAGTTTTCTCCCCTTTCAATAATCGTTCAGAATGAGAAAGATTCAGAATGAGAAAGATTCAGAAAAGATAAATATTGATTCATAATGTATTTAACATAACAGTTTCAGATTGAGCAGTATATGAATGAATCAACATTAATTTTAACGCTACTCTTACTCCCCCTTTTGGCATCAGTCAAAAAGGCACAGAAAACCAAGTAGTCAAAGCGCCAAACAAGGTAGTCAAGTCAAAAAGGAAGTGACAACCAACCGTATTCAAAGAATGGCATTGATTATCCTACTGACAAGATATCTTGAAGGTACTATAAAAAGGGACGATTCCTCTCATTTTACTCATTCAGAGTAATCAAGTCATATCCAAAAGAAACAAACAATGGAAAAGCAGATTACCAAGGATGCTTCAGGCTCAAAAGGAAAAAGCAAGAAGGAAGCAGAGCCCTGGCGCTGCGAAGAAAACAGACTTCGCTACGAAAGGAACAAGCAAGAACTAATATTGACAGAGTCAGAGGAGGAAGAATTGGGCTCTGATCTGGAAGAATTTTTATGGACATACAATGATGACACTCCATACGAAGAGTACGAGGCTGCTGTTCAGAAGGACACTGAAGAGCTAGTGCAAAAGGCCACTGCCAACTTGCTTGCTTACATTAAGGGAAAACATAAGAAGCTAGATTCAGAGTCTTCTGAATTTAAACCTAGCTCTAAGTAGGGTCTCATCATTCTATGTAATAGAGATTCTTCAATAATATTAATAAAAGAGTTGATGCTATACATTCCCTTTGTTTTGAGCAAGTTTCTTATATATATATATACCTCATTCCTATTGTCAGAAAACCAGTTACCAGACACGCCTCATTCGGTATCGGTGCCCCGTTGTTAAACAGGCTTTAATACTAAGAAGCTATTTCATGAGTAAACAGGAGTACTGATGAGAAGGGCTCTTAGGTTTTGAAAATCCTAGGCTTATTAGTTTAAAAACTAAGATGCTCTTCAGCATCTCTCACTAGAGCCAGAAATCTCAAGAGTACCAGACAATATCATGGTATATAGAGAAGTTAAATTTTGAAAAACAAAAGTAAAACAGACACATAAGCTAATAACAAGCACATAAATATGGATAGTATAGATATTAATTCAACAAATTATCCAAATATTACACAAGAATTAATAACAAAACAAGTGCACAAACAAAGACTAAGGTTTCTTAACATCAGCTATGGCTTTCAGAAGGGTTAACATCATGTCATCCATCCTTTTGTGAACTGTTTCCACAGCAGAATTCACATCATTACGCATATCCACTCTTAGCTCATCAATTTCATTAGCCATGTCAGTTCTGAGATTATCCAAAGCATCTTGAACCGCAGGAGGTATTGCAGATGAGGTTGAGGCTATGTCAATCTTCATAGGAGAGTGAGAAGGAGTTGGAACAAAAATGGGCTTCTTACCCTTGTCAGAATCTTCATTGATATCCGTATCTTCTCTTACCAGATTCTGATCAAGCATGGCAACATCTTGTTCAGCAGCTTGATTCTCATTGATCTTATTGGTTTCAAATGTAGCAATATGCACAGCCCTATCTACCAATAATTTCAATGCTTCTTGTTCAGCTAGCCTTTTGTGCTCAATTTCAGCTTGCCTCTTCTCTTCTTCTTCAGCAGCTATCCTAGCCTGCTCCTTAACATGGTTGTAAGATGTGAGCCTTGGAGCGTTTAGCTTCTCAACAATCTCAAACAGTTCCCGTACAGTGTTTGCTCCTCTACCCTTAATCTTATCCTTCAGATGAGTACTGAGAATCCTTAAAGATTTACCAAATAAGTACTCTAATTCCCTGACATCAGCATCTATATCAGAAGGGAAGATAAGAGCTTCTTCCTCTCTTTGTTTGAACCTCTTAAGTCTAATAACTATAGCATTATGTAGCAGCTCAAGATTTGGTTCAGAGTCAGAATTGAAAAAGGGTAAGGATGGGTCAAAAGGAATGGTTGGTTCAGGTTGTTTACGTTTGAGGTTTATGATTTTTATTTTACTGAGATTTGGAGGTATGATATCATCATCAAGATTGATGGAATCCTTGAACATTTGATGTTCAGCCTCAGTGATGTTTTTGAAGATCTCAAGAACCTCTTCTAGAAATAGAGGTTTGTTGAGTGGACAATAGACAGGTGGTGGAGAATGTGAAGGAGATGATTCAGTGGAGTATATTTCTGGTGGAGGTAATGGAGATTGTTCAGTTTCAATGACATTGATAGGTGATGGATGAGGTGATTTTTGTTGTTCTTCAGAATGAGCAATTGACTCATCCTGAACAGGTGTGAATGTAGGTGGATTCACTTGTGATATGTGATCAAGTGAAGGAGGGGGTGTTTGAATGGATTGAACAACAGGTGGTTCTTGGATGGTTTGATCAGTAGTGGGTTTGACAATATGAAAACGAGGTGAGTTGGGATTGGAATGTGTAAAGGCATCTCCAGATAGATGTTGTTGGAGATGTTCAAGAACAGATTCAGTAGTGGTTGGTTGTTCAGGAATGGAGGTGTTAACGACAGTGTTTTGTTCCTCATCAGAAGACAGTTGGATTGGCTTTTTGATGGGTCTCTTGGTGGTCTTTTTGAGATTTGTTTTCTTTGATGGTTCATGTGTCTTTTGTTTCTGTTGTGCTTCTTTAGTAAGCTTAGCAATAAACTCATCAGAGTCAGTGCTAGTATCAGATGATGAAGATGATATGTTTCCATGATCAGGCAAGACTACACTAATAGGTATAGTGAAGTCTATGGGTTGAGGTTGATTGGTAGATGATGGAGGTTGAGAAGTAGAAGGGTTAGCAATGGAGGGTTGGGGTTCAGAACCAATATCCTGAGCTACAGGAATGCTAGAAGTATTAGATTCAGAGATCTTACCTTTTGGTTTAGAAGCTCTGGTCTTTAATCTCTTTGCAAGTTTAGCAGGGTTCTGATCTTCCTCAGAAGCTGAAGGCCTATCATGCCTTTTCTTTGTCCGCTTTTCCTTCTGAACAGCTTCAGTCATCATATTTCCAGCACCTTCCTCAATCTCATCAGCACTAGCATGCCCTTGATCATCAGAGCCTTCATCAATCATTTCTTGCTCAGTAGTTCTTGGCTTTCTTCTGTTCCTTGTAATATCTCTTGGTCCCTTGAAGATATCCCAATTAGGAACACTTACAACCATTTTCCTGGGCACACTAACCCCAGTATCTCTTCTTACTGCCTCAAGGAAGTTCTCAATGACCTCATCATTATCATGTTCTGATATGGTGGGAAACCCATCACACCAGAAGTACTTTTCGTATACTTGCTGTAGAGGTGTTTTCACTTGAATGATTTCTTCCTTGGTTTTTCTCTTCATGTTGACCAGAACTGATGCATCATACTTAGCAATTTGGAAAACTCTAAGTTTTTCTTTGGCACTCAGAATATCTGTGAGTTTGGTTTGCCTTATCAGTTCTGAAATTAACCTTGGGTGATGAATGACTGATGGTATTTTAGTTCTACCCTCGTGAATGGTAAAGCACATGTGATCAAAAAGAATCTTAGCCAAATTAACTTTCTCCCTCTTGTATAAGAACCAGATGAGATGTTTGTGTGGAATGGAGATGGTATCCAATCCACCTTTTCTGGTGAAGATGGTAGACAAACACATTCTGAAAGCAAATTCAAATGTGTGCTTCATGTGCATTATTTTTCCAAAATCCCTTTGTGTGCATCCAGATTTAAAGAGATCCTGATGAATTGAATCCAAATACTTGCTTTTCTTATCATACACTTCTATATCTTCTCCTTTGTTGTCTAAACCCAGAATCTTAGCAATGTGTGCCTGAGTTATCACAACATTGATTCCCAAAATATTCGACCTAATTTCTCTTCCTCTGTAAGGTTTAAGACCAAGTTCCTTTCTTGTTTTCCCTCGTAATTCCTTGTTTTTTTTTCAACCATATCCTTGTATTCTTTATCATAACTTGCTCTATCATACACTTTAGCCTTTTGCCAGAAATACTTCACTATGTCGAAATACACAAAGCCATTTAACATTTCAAAATAATTCTGCCATTGTTGGTTGTAGAACAAGTATTGAATGTCAATCCCATTCGCTTTCAAACTTTCAAAATCCACGAACTTCTCAGTGAAGAAATCATAAGAATCTGGTCCAGCGTCGGTTTGATGATGTTCGTAGACTAGATTATCCTCAGAATTGAGATCAATAACGGGTGGTAAGGTAGGATTATAGGGTTCTTGAAAGATTACGTTGGATGATTGAGCAGCCATTGTTTTAGAAAAGAGAGAAGATGAAGAATGAAACTTTCTGTAAGGTCTAGGGTTGTGTAGGTAGTGATTGTGTGTAAAAAATTGTGCAATGTGAGTGAAGTGACTTATAAATAGTAACTAGCACACATACACAGAGAAAATAAACATTGGGAGGGAGCGCGAGCAGTTTTAAAAAAATTAAATAATATGTTTAACTGCCATAATCATCATTAACTGTTCTCTGCCCGTCAGGATCTAGACACGTGTTGAAAAAGTTTAATCATAGCTGACGCGTGTACAGACAACTGTTGTACACTTACTCGTACTGAACGTTTCATTTCCAAAAGGTTCAGAGCCTCACTCATTTGTATCTGACACCTCATCAGAACCTGTTACTCTTCAGAGCCTAAATTATTCAGAGCTTCCCAAGGGATACTCTTAATTATAAGAGGTTCTGATAGAGCTTCAGATGCTAATTCTATTCTACTTCTCAGAGCTAATTTTCTTCAGAGATATAGTGCATGTTCAAATTCTTTTTGATAAAATCAAATCTTTCAATAGCTAAAGGCTTAGTAAATATATCAGCCCATTGATGTTCAGTATCAATGAATTGAATATCTATTGTTCCTTTTTGAACATGATCTCTTATAAAATGATGTTTTATTTCAATATGTTTAGCTCTTGAGTGTAGAATAGGGTTCTTAGATAAATGAATAGCAGCAGTATTATCACAATATAGTGGAATATTACTTTCAGCTATATTATAGTCTTCCAGCTGATATTTCATCCAGAGAAGCTGTGCGCAGCATTTAGCAGCTGAGATGTATTCTGCTTCTGCTGTAGACAAAGCAATAGTTGTTTGTCTCTTGCTAGCCCAAGATATGAGATTCTCACCAATGAATTGGCAATTTCCACTAGTGGATTTCCTCTCAATTTTATCACCAGCATAGTCAGCATCACAGAATCCAACTAGCTTACTATCTAGGGATTTTTTATAAAGAAGTCCTAGATTAGTAGTTCCTTTCAGATATCTAAAGATCCTCTTAACAGCAGTTAAGTGAGGTTCTCTAGGATCTGACTGGAATCTAGCACACAAGCATACACTATATAAAATATCAGGTCTAGATGCTGTAAGGTAGAGTAAAGAACCAATCATACCTCGATACAGCTTTTGATCTACTTTGCTTCCAATCTCTTCCTTGCTTAGGCTGCTGGTAGGATGCATGGGTGTAGACATTATCTTGCAGTCAACAAGGTTGAACTTCTTCAGAAGCTCTTTTGTATACTTGCTTTGATGAATGTAAGTGCCATCTTTTCCTTGATTAATTTGGATTCCAAGGAAGAACTTCAATTCACCCATCATACTCATCTCGAATTCATCCTGCATCAGCTTTGAAAAACTCTTGCACAAAGAAGCATTAGTAGAACCAAAAATAATATCATCAACATATATTTGAATGATTAAGATATCTTTCTTAGATGTTTTTCTGAATAATGTATTGTCAATTTGACCTTTTTGAAAACCATTTTCTAAAAGGAAATTACTCAATCTTTCATACCAAGCTCTTGGAGCTTGTTTGAGACTATAGAGTGATTTCTTAAGTTTATAAACATAATCAGGATTTTTCAAATCCTCAAAACCTGGGGGTTGTTTGACATATACTTCTTCAGAAATAACACCATTAAGAAAGGCGCTCTTAACATCCATTTGATACAATGTGATTCCATTGTTAACAGCATATGAAAGGAGTAACCTGATTGCTTCCAGTCTTGCTACTGGAGCAAATGTTTCAGTGAAGTCTATACCTTCTTGCTGACTGTAGCCTTGTGCTACCAGTCTAGCTTTATTTCTTACCACTTCACCTTGTTCATTCATCTTGTTTCTAAATACCCACTTAGTTCCAATGATGTTCTTATGTGCTGGTCTTGGCACTAAATCCCATACATCATTTCTTTGAAACTGATTGAGCTCATCTTGCATAGCTACAATCCATCCATCGTCAGTAAGTGCTTCATCAACATTCTTTGGTTCTATCATTGAGATTAGTCCCAGAAGTGAATCAAGTTGTTGATAATCTGATCTTGTCTTTCTTGGACTTTCTTTGTTTCCAAGAATTAGATCTTCTGGATGTGATGATCTATATTTGAACTTCCTTCTTGGAGCTTCATCAACATCAGCACTTGGTTGAGTGTCTTCTTCTGAAGTGTCATCATGTTCTTGTGATGCTTCTAATTGAGATGCTTCTTCAGCATCTTCTTCCAATACAGCTTCTGAAGCTTCAACAGCTTCTGATGCTTTTTCAGGTTCTGTATTGATGTATTGGTATGGAACACCTGCATAACTATCATCTTGCTCTGACATTTTACTGTCAGGCTCTTTATCATCAAATCTAACATGTATAGATTCTTCCACTGTGTTAGTTTCAGAATTATACACTCTGTATGCCTTTGAGCGTTCAGAGTAACCTATAAAGATTCCCTTACAAGCTTTGGCATCAAATTTTCTTTTGTAGGCCTTGTTGTTTAGAATGTAACAGGTACATCCAAACTGATGAAAATAAGAAATATTGGGCTTTCTTCCTTTGAAAAGTTCATATGTTGTTATATTCAATAGAGGTCTAATATAGATTCTGTTTTGAATATAACAAGCTGTGTTTACAGCTTCTGCCCAGAAGTGCTTAGCAAGTTTTGTCTCATGCATCATGGTTCTTGCCATCTCTTGTAAAGACATGTTCTTTCTCTCTACCACACCATTTTGTTGTGGTGTTCTAGGAGCAGAGAACTCATGGACAATGCCATGATCTTCACAAAAAGTTGCAAATGGTTCGTTTTCAAACTCACCACCATGGTCACTTCTTACCTTTAAGATTTTGAGACCTTTCTCGTTTTGCACTTGAGTGCAGAAGATGCTGAACACATCATATGCATCATCTTTCACTCTTAGAAACTTTACCCAAGTCCATCTACTGTAATCATCAACAATGACTAATCCATATTTCTTCCCATTGATTGAGGCAGTACTTACTGGACCAAACAAATCAATGTGAAGCAGTTCTAAAGGTCTTGAGGTGGAGACAACATTTTTAGGTTTAAAAGATGTTTTTGAAATCTTACCAATCTGACAAGGACCACACAGAGCATCTGAATGATAGTTGAGATTTGGTAAGCCTTTAACCAGGTTTAGTTTGCTAAGCTTAGAGATTAATCTCCAGTTAGCATGTCCTAAACGTTGGTGCCAGACCCATTTCTCATCATTAACAGATAAAAGACACACTATCTTTTGCTCTGTGAGTTCTGACAGATTGATTTTATAAACATTGCCTTTCCTTAGACCTCTGAACACTATGGACTTGTCAGAATCTCTGATTACAGTACATGCTTCTTTATCAAATTTAACAATAAATCCACTATCACAAAATTGACTAATGCTAAGTAGATTGTGTTTAAGGCCATCAACTAACCAGACATTATTAATTGAAAGAGAAGAATTACCAACTGTACCAGTACCAGTGATCTTCCCTTTTTGATTGCCTCCAAATCCCACAGTACCTCCCTCTTTCAGAGTCAGGGTTTGGAACATACGCCTTTCTCCCGTCATATGTCGTGAGCAGCCACTGTCCAGGTACCAGCATTGCTGCTTTGGCCTTCTTGGTGTGCAAACCTGCAGCAAATATTATTTGAGATTTTGGTACCCATATCTTTATGGGTCCTTTTGTGTTAGTCTTTACAGGTCCAGGTGGTCTTTGTTTGAAAGACCTATCAGAGCTTCTAGAGTTAACCACCCTTGTTGAAAAGTTTTTGGGTTTAGTATAGCTCTTGAGCTTTGTTCTTGAATGTGTCAGAGCTTCTTTAGATTTAACATTAGCTTGAGGCTTAAAAATCTTAGGTTCTGAGGTTTTATCCTTCAGAGTCTTTGACTTTTGAGCCTCTGGCTTTGATGTTCTATTAGAGGCTGACTCATTTAGAACTTCTGATTGACTCTTTACAAAGACAACCTTAGGTTTTGATTTATCTATATTAGAGGATTTTGAAGATAATGGATTATCTTTAAAGCGTGAGAATCCAAGACCTTCTCCTCTATTTCTACTTACATGATAAATTAAAGAGGCTATTTTACTTCTTTTCATTCCATTGATAAGGAATTCCTGAAGAGCAAATTCATGTTCTTGAGGAACCTTATCATCAAGAACATAATGAGTTTCCATAAATTCATTTCTTGATTTTAGAGACTCATTTTGTTCAATTATTTCATTTGCCTTTTCGGTCAGGTTGTTATAGGCCTTTTTAAGGACCTTACACTCACCTGCCTTTTTGGTTAAAAGTTTTAAGGCATCTTTTAAGGAATCTATTAATTCAGAACGAGAAAGTTTAGCAAGTACCTCATCTTCTTCTTCTGAATCTGAGTCAGCTTCGTGCTCAGAGTTCTCTTGGTCAGAAGCGGTTGCCATCAAGGCTAGGTTTGCTTCTTCTTCCCCATCAGAATCTGATTCCTGATCCAAATCATCCCAAGTGGCAAGGAACCCCTTCTTGAGCTTACTTTTGTATTTTTCTTTGTTAGAGGTTCTCTTGGATGTTTTGCTCAGGTTCTCTGGGCAGTCAGCAATGAAGTGTCCTGGTTTGTTGCACTTAAAGCATTTGTTTTGTTCTTCCTTCTTATCCTTAGAAACACCAACCTTCTTGGAAGAACCTCCAAACTTACCAGCATACTTCTTGCTTCTCTTAGCCCATTGCGATACTCTTGCAGCCATCAGAACCATTTCTTCTTCTTCATCAGAGTCCATCTCGTGACCTTCTTCAGAAGCTTCTTCATCAGATACTGTAACCTTTGCCTTCAGAGCCTTAGAGGAACTCTTGGTGCTCAGTGCTATCCCTTTTAGCTTCTTAGTCGATTCATCAGTCATGAGTTCCATCTCATGACTCTTTAGAGAACTAACCAAGCTTTCAAGAGACACAGTATCTAAATCCTTAGATTCCTGAAACGCTGTCACTTTTGGTCTCCACTTTGGCGGCAAGCTTCTGAGTACTTTCCTTACATGATCAGCCTCAGTATAGCTCTTATCTAAGACTTGAAGACCAGAAACAAGAATTTGAAACCTAGAGAACATTGTCTCAATGTCCTCTCCGTCCTTCATTTTAAATAATTCATACTGATGTACTAACAAGTTGGCCTTAGCCTCCTTAACTTGTTTATTTCCTTCATACTTGGATTTAAGAGAATCCCAGATAGACTTAGCCGTTCTCTTATCTCCAATTTTCAAGTACTCATCATGAGAGATGACATTTGTCATCATCCCTTTTACACTGTGGTGCTTCTTATACTCCAGCTTTTGAGTAGGTGTAAAAGCCTTTCTGTCTTTAGAGCTAACAACACCTTCTAAGTCCATATTTTCAAAGTTCACTCCATATTCTACCATGTCCCATAAATCACAATCAATACTCATGATATAGCTGTACATATTTGTTTTCCAGAACGGGTAACTAGTTTCAGTTCCATTGAAGATAGGAACTTTATCAGATGACCTTCTTTGTCGAGAGTTTGAGTCATAGTCAAAAGGAACTTCATTGAGATTCTTCTCAGCAGACATGTTTTTCCTCCCTGAATCTTAACTGTTTCACTGATAGGTGAGAGTTAGGCAACAACCAGGCTCTGATACCAATTGAAGGTGGAAAAACACAAGAAGGGGGGGGTTGAATTGTGTTTTTAGAATTAAAAAACTTTTCCGAAATAACACTAAGTTCGCAGCGGATATGAACACAAAGTAAAATGGGTGCTGAGAGAGAGAGAGAGAAAGACACAAAATTTATCCTGGTTCCTCTCACAAATCGAGAGTACTCCAGTCCCCTTGTTACTAACAAGAGATTTTCACTATAATCTACTTAAGATTACAAATTGCTCAAGCACACTTGCAAGAGGCTTCTCAGGTGCTCAAGTTTCACTAAACAAGAGACTTCTCAAATGCTCAAGTTAAACTTAACAAGAGACTTCTCAAACAAACTTAAGAATAAGAATGAATGTTAAGGAACACTTGATATACTATCAGAGGTGTTTACAAAATACAACTCAAATTGTTCTAAGACTTAGAATGACAGATTTAAATTATGGTGTCAGAATGCTTCTTAGTCTTTGAACGTAGTAATAGAATAGTGTTGATAGAACGGTCGTTAGAACAGTAGTCATTTCTTCTATTTGAGTCTTCTATTTATACTTGGAGGAAGATGATGACCGTTGCAGAGAGAGAGGTGCCAGCTGGAATTTATTCGTACAATTGTGATAGCTGTAGTTACCTTCTTTGGTAAAGATATCCAATTCCACTACCTTGCTATTTCAATTATCACTCATCCATTTTGAGTAATAATAGTACAATAGTACGTTTCTCAATTACGCTCCACATATGGATAAGGTTAACGTTGTACCAACGAATATTCCTTCCTATGGATGTGACAGAGCCTTGAAGTAGATAGTTCTTCAATCATTGATTCTGATTTTGTCAGTTCTTGAGTGATGTAAATTCTTTTTGCTTCTGATGCTCTTGTCATAGCTTCTTAAGATCTTCAGCTTCTGAACTTTATCAGAGTCTAGCTTTTGATACTCTTTCAAAGCTTGTTTTGACTGGCTTCTCTGCTACTATTCATAGTGCTTCTGAATGAATTTTAACTTGTAATTCTGCACACTAGAATAATCATTAGTAATACCAATTGCAATTTTAATACTTTGTTATCATCAAAACCACTTAAAATCTTAGAGGTTCATATCAGACCCACTTTGTTCCAACAGAAACTGTTGTTGTATGTGAATTCTATCAAAGGTAACACATCATCCCAACTTCCACGATCATCCAATACACATGCTCTCAACAAATCTTCCAAAGATTGATTTGTTCTCTCGGTCTGCCCATCTGTCTGAGGATGATAGGCGGAACTCAATCTCAGTTTCGTCCCCAACGCCTCATGCAAAGTCTTCCAAAAGTGTGAAGTAAACTTTGGGTCTCGATCCGACACTATACTTGACGGAATCCCATGTAACATCACAATCTCAGCAATGTAAATATCGGTCAACTTTGCCGCTGTATCCGTAGTTCTTACCGGTAGAAAATGAGCGGACTTAGTCAAACGATCCACTATCACCCAAATGGAATCATGCTTCCTCCTGGTCTTAGGTAAACCAGTGATGAAATCCATAGAAATGCTATCCCACTTCCACTCGGGAATATCTAACGACTGCAGCATCCCTGCTGGCCTCTGATGTTCAATCTTCGCCTTCTGACAAGTCAGACACGACACCACATACTCAGCCACATCCTTCTTCATACCCGGCCACCAGAAATCATGCCTCAGGTCTTGATACATCTTTGTTGCTCCGGGATGTATACTAAGTTTACTCTTGTGTGCCTCCCCTAGAATGGTGTTTCTCAAGTTCATAGCATCGGGTACACACACTCTCCCTTGACACCTCAAAATGTTGTCCGATCCCACCTTGAAATCTCGGTTGGTTTCCCGAACAATCAAAGTTCTTTTCTCCATGAGAAACTTGTCATCTTGACAGTTAGCAATATCCTCCAATAACCCGCTTGAGATGGTAATCATACCCAGTCTCATATTCCCTAAAGCAAACTCTACCTCTAAGTGCAAGTCACGAAACTCTCTCAACAACTCTTGTTGACTAGCCATTTGTGCCGAACAAACTGACACACTCTTTCTACTCAAAGCATCGGCTACCACATTAGCCTTTCCAGGATGGTACTCTAAGGTGAAATCAAAATCTTTCAAAGTTTCCATCCACCTCCTCTGTCGCATATTAAGCTCTTTCTGATCAAACAAGTACTTAAGACTTTTATGGTCACTAAACACGACAAAAGTGCAACCATAAAGATGATGTCTCCAAATCTTTAATGCAAAAACAACGGCCGCAAGCTCTAAATCGTGCGTAGGATAATTCTTTTCATGCACTTTCAGTTGCCTTGACGCATAAGCCACTGCTCTCTTGTGTTGCATCAACACACAACTCAACCCTTGATGAGAAGCATCACAATACACCTCATACGGTTCCTCCGACTGTGGTAACATCAAAACCGGTGAAGTCGTCAACCGTTCTTTCAACAACTGAAAACTCAACTCACACTTCTCTGTCCAAGCAAAAGGTTGATCCTTTCGCGTAAGTTGTGTCATTGGTGCCACAATCTTAGCGAAACCTTCAATGAATCTCCGGTAATAACCGGCCAAACCAACAAAACTTCTCACATCCGTCACTGTTTGAGGTTGCTTCCATGAAAGTACCGTATCAATCTTGGCTGGATTCACGGCTATTCCCTCTTTTGATATAACATGGCCAAGGAAATTCACCTCTTCAAACCAAAAGTCACACTTTGACTGGTTTGCATACAGCTTACTTTCCCGCAAAACTTGTAAAACCAAGCGAAGATGCTCCACATGTTCCTCTTCACTCTTCGAATACACTAGGATGTCATCAATGAACACCACCACAAACTTGTCCAAAAATGAATGGAATATCCGATTCATGTAGGCCATAAAGATAGCAGGTGCATTCGTCACTCCAAACGGCATCACTAGAAACTCATAATGCCCATAACGCGTCCTAAACGCCGTTTTCTGAATATCCTCCTCTCGAACCCTTATCTCGTGATAACCAGATTTCAAGTCAATCTTGGAAAACACTGAGGCTCCCCTCAACTGATCCATCAGATCATCAATACGCGGCAGTGGATATCGGTTCTTGACAGTCACCTTATTAAGCTTCCGATAATCCACACAAAGACGAGATTTACCATCCTTCTTTTTAACCAATAAGACCGGTGCTCCCCAAGGTGACACACTAGGCCTTATGAAACCTTTAACTAGCAAGTCTTCAATCTGACTTTTCAACTCTACCAACTCAGCTGGAGCCATCCGATAAGCTGATTCCGAAATCGGACCCGTACCCGGTTGCAAATCAATAAAGAATTCCACCTCTCTACACGGAGGAAAAGCTGGAATCTCCGATGGAAAAACATCTTGGAAATCCTGAACCACTCGAATTTCCTCAATTCGGATCTCCGTCGTCACTCCTAAGCTAGCAAGTGAAACTATCTCCGGCTCTCCATTACACATAACTACAGAAAGCCGATTTGCAGACAAGTACCTTCGCACACCTGGCTCGGGAAAGAAAACCAATTTCCGAGCACAGTCTAGAATCACATAGTGATAAGACAACCAATCCATCCCGAGGATGATCTCGAGAGATAACAGCGGTAGACAAACCAAATTGACCAGAAAATCCCTATTCTGGATTACTACCAAACAATGCAAACATGCAGTATTTACCACCAGATCCTTAGCAGGAGTCAAAACATTCAAATCAAACGGAAGAACAGAAACATTCAAACTCAAACGATTTGCACAAGCCAAAGATATGAATGAGTGGGTTGCCCCCGTGTCAATCAAAGCAGTTAAAGAATTACCTGCGATGTGACAGCTCTCGTGGATGGCATTGCTAGCCTGCCCACTCAGTTCAGTGCCCATACAGTAAGCACGTGCCTTTGCCGCCGGTCTAGTACCTTGTGAGCCTTGCGCCGCATTTGCCGACGGCCCGGCCTTTGGGGCCCTGCACTCTCTAGCCACATGCCCCGGCTTCTTACAATTATAACAAACATTTGCCGCGGTCGGGCATTAATTGGCATAGTGGCCCACCTCGCCACACTTGAAACAACCTTGTTTCACCCTATTTTGGCTCCCTTGATTCACCGATCTTCCTTGTCCCTTACTGTTTTGTGGACGATCATACAGCTTACCACCTTGTTTCCCACGATTTTGAGTCGAACCATGATCATTGGTACGACTTGGTCCTCCAGCACTAAAATTCCCTTGGCGGTTCACCCGCTTATTTCTCATGTCTTCGACCTCTTGGCACTTTTCAACCAAGACCTGGAATTGTCGAATACCCAACGGCACAACCGCATCCTGCAGCTCGTACCTCAGCCCATCTTGGAAGCGACGGCACATATAAACCTCATCTATCACATCCCTAAAGAAGCGGAAGAAACGGGATAGTGATTCAAACTTCTTGGCATATGCTTCAACATTCATGCCTGCTTGCCTTAGCCTCAGAAACTCTTCCCCATACCTTTCCCTAGCTGTCTCAGGGAAGTATTTGGCCAAGAACCTCCTTTTGAAGTTCTCCCAACTTAACTCTTCATGAACATTCTCCATGATCAGTCGTGTGTTCCTCCACCAATACTCAGAACCCCCGAGTAACTGATAGGTAGCTAAGACCACCTTCTCTCCTTCTGGACAATGAATTGCCCCGAATATCCTCTCCACAGATTGGAGCCATAAATCAGCAGTTTCCGGACCTCCCTCCCCATTAAACTTTGGAGGAGTTTGGTGGTTGAAATTTGAAAGGAGTCTAGATCCAACAGCGAGTATTTCTCTATCGCGCTTTTCCAGATCTCTCTGCGCCTTGGCATGGCTATGAGCAGTCACAGCCGCTGCCAACGTATGCATGGCATAAGCCATCTGGTTTATATCAGCATTATCCGCCATAGGTGCTGTAGGTGCCCTTCTTGGAGGCATTCTATTCTGCACAATACCAATTCTGATTAGATTCCTTATCCAAACATTTCTGAGTCTCAACAGAAAATCTCATCCAACGGTTACTAACTCGTAACCCGACACAGAACAAACACTAGAACTGACACGATACTAGCTATGTTCTAACCGACTCTGGACTAACGACTCAAGTATACACTTTCCCTTTGAAGATTTAAAGCCGTGCTCTGATACCAATTGTAACAACCCGTTTTTCAAAGGCCAAAAAGGGCATTAAATTTTTTTTTTCTTTTTTCAACTAACACTCAGAGTGCGCATAAAATATCTTCAATGAGCCGGCATTCAAATATACAAAAGACTCATTACCATAAGGTGCTTCGACAAGCAAAGTGTATTCCTGAATAATTACAATCCAAGTCTAAGTATTCAAATACTTACAACCAAACAAGTTAGAAAACCCTATGCTAACCAAAAAGCATGGTGCACAACCCACACCGGCGCATAGTCTAACTAAGCTAAAGCTCCAACCACTCACTGGGGCCTGGAACAGCCACCGTCGTCACCACGACCTAACCCATCATCTGGGTGGGATGAGCCCGCAAATGAAAGAAAGGGTCACCACAAAATAAAAGTATATATATATATATAACCAGTGCGAAAGATGTACACATAACAAGTTTCCACATACACAAGAGAAAGCTCTTTAACACCAAAAGCAATTCCCACCAACGGGCTTAAAATATAATGCACACCAAGCCTAATGCAGACTTCTACAATGAGTGTGGTAGATTCCCCATTACCACATGCATATGAATTCCGGAAGAGTAATCATAATCAATAAAACCACAAAGGGTTAGGATGGATCCATTCCCGATAATCGCACCCCGCAGTCCATTCCCGATAACCGCTTATTGGACTCAATAAATCCCGTAGGAGTAAGGTGGATCCATTCCCGATAATCGCACCCCGTGATCCATTCCCGATAATCACGTACTATGAATGCATGAGCATACGATTCCCCTTATATGCTAATGCAACACATACATATCGTACACGCATATGTAATCACACCACAACAACACATACATATACATCTAGTCATATGTATTTAATCACCTGTTCATACACATATTTCACCAAACATATGTAAGACAACGAATCATGTATTTACCACGATCTCATATCGAGAATACATCACAACAACATGCCAAGCACACCACATTTGTATACACAACAAAACAAAGCATGTCGTAACCGTTTTAAAGACGGAAATAAATTGGAGCCCTTACCTCGTCAAGCACTCAACTATCACGCGATCACACAACACTTACTCGCTTCCTAAAACAAGCAATGTATTCAATCAAAACCATATCCAATCAATCCTTAATGAATTGGACTCTAAAACCCCAAAAACCAAAGGCTTTCTAAGGAAAATTCACTCTTTCGGATACCATACCAAAATCTATCGTATTGATCAACCACCATGAGTTATTTGTACTATTTTTAGGACCCAAAACAATTGTCAAAAGTCTTAAATAATTTGAAATGCAAAATGGCCGTTTTCTTGCGTTATAAGCTACACACTTTCCGAGTACCCGAAAAACTCGTTTCCAATCCCCACCACTTCCATAAATTAATAAAAAGGGATTAGAAAGTTAAAAACCAAGTTTTGAAATCAGAATCCAAAATTTTAGATCCCAGAGCTCGCCCTGGCGAGTTGGTGGCGAGTGAAGGCAGTGAGGACAGGTCTAGCTCGCTCTGGAGCTCGCCCTGGCGTGTTGTCATGACCTGTGACACTCGCCCTGGCGAGTAAACACTCGCTCAGCGAGTTGCACCTGTCATGACAGCAAAAACAGCAACTCACACCACCTTTTTCCCCAACCAAACCTAGTTTGATTCTATTAGTTCTCAACACTTTTTCAAGGCACAAAAGCAAACCATTTTCATAAGAAAGCAATACTTTTCCGAAAGCATGTTGATTGCTTCGAGTGCAAGTTATTTGGTTTTCACTTCCAAAATCAAAACCAAATCCAAGCACAAGTTTTATTACGGGCCTTAACCGTCCGGTAATCATTTTCAAACATGTTTTCAAAGTAAAAAGCGACACCACATGTCACAAGAGTTTTAACCCACTTGGACCCCAAAACACTACACAAAACACTTAGGAAATATTTTCATAAACCCCAAAATATTTTTCATCGGATTTTCTAAAACAAAACCATACAACGCATTTCCCTTTCGCCCAAAGGTTCAAAGACAACGTTTCTTTTCAAAACCTTACAACTTAACCACATGTTATTGATCAATACTTAAACCAACCAAAACCCTAACTTTTCTCATGAGATTTTTCACCAACTCATGGAAAACAAAAACAACAAAGCCTAGCATGCTTCCTAAACTCTCATGAACAACTTTCATGAAACAAGAATTAATTCCTAACATTTTCACCTTATGAACATAATCTAAAACTCATAGCCCCAAGAGTTTAAACCAACAAAATGAAGAGGAAAAAGAGTGGTTACCTTAAGGAAGTGATTCTCTATAACAATTTCACAAAGCTTCCAAGCTTGAAATGGACACAAATGGTGAGGAATGGAAAATTTAGTGAAGGTTGGAAAGAAAGTAATGGAGTCTACGTGAAAGAGAGATAGAATGAGAGTGAAGTTTGTGATTTTCCTAAGTCCACAAGTCACTAAACCTCCTTACTATGTCAAGGCTCTTGATAGCCAATCCACCCTTGGATCAAAGTCAAAAGTCCAAGCTTAAACCCTAGCCATTGGATCAATTTGCTTTATGAGAAATCACAAGATTTAATTCAACTCATCCATAACAAGTCACGTGTTCAGCTCTCGCGCGTCGCGACGAACGTAAATCACAAAAACATAAAACCTACGGAAAGAACGTCTAACGTTTAACATTTCCAAAACTTATCGCCAAATCTTTTTCCGCGACTGTAATTTTCTTCCACACCTTAGAAAATTATTCTCAGAATATATCCTAACTCGCGCAGATATATAAAACTCCCATCCGAAACCTCACTTAAAACAGACGCAATAAGATTTTACAACGACGGGTAAAATCCTACTCGTTTTTCCAAAAACAAGAATAATCCAAAACTTATTATTCTAAAACCACATATAACTTCTTATTCAAGCAACAGGATCACAAGACAAAAATCTGTACAATTACAGTGCACGAGCACAAAACAGACTCGATTACAGCAAAACCTAATCAATTACACGATGTTTCGTCACACGAACACATCAAAACCCTAATGTTCCATAAACTAACTATACAAAGAAATCTTGGGTCTTACACGCGCCGCGCAGGCTGTCTGGGCGCGCCGCGCGCGCGCGTGCATGACTAGGGTTTTCACCCTTTTTCAGCACAACCCTTGTGCCGTCGCGAATCCTAATGCAACCGTTTCATGCCGTCAAAATTCCTTATGACCGAAATTCAATCCAATTGATCAACATGTCATTGTTTCACCATACAAATGTCGGATTCCGAAACAAATGAACACGGCTCGCTTTAATTGAATAACTTTCATAATAATTTTAACGAAATTACTAACGGTATATCACATACACCATTTTGCATTACGGTTACTTATATCATATATAAGTTTATGGTCGTTCTTGATTGTGTAACCTTAGGACAATTAACATATCGCATGCTTCACCATACAAGTGTCGGATTCCGAAGCCGTTTCAATGTTAATTACCCAATTCATACACAAAACTTACATCACATGTAAGTATTGACCGTTCTTGTTCGTGTAACCTTAGGACAATCAACATATCGCATGCTCCACCATACAAGTGTCGGATTCCGGAGCCGTTTCAATGTTAATCATCCAATTTATACACAAACAACCGTCAAATTTTAATTACTCGATTTTAATCTTTTATTAACCGTTTTAATCATATTAAAACTGAATTCATGAATTTAAACAAACATCAATTCATGGTTTCGTAAGTGGCTCTGATACCACTGAAGGAAAATTGATACGATAAAAGCAGCGGAATTTTAAAATTTTCCTTTTGTGATCCTTACGAATGGTCATGAATTGTGTTTAGAGTTTTACCTTTTGATTCAAAAACTCCCTTTAAATCACGAACGGCTATCGAACACTTCGAATCACGAACAAGGTCACGAACAAGAACCTCGAACCGTTACGAACAAGGTCACCACCAAGTCACCAACGAATTTGATCACAAGCGTTAAAGGTATAACGCCTCTAGCCAGTCCACACGAACAACAACCTTCAATGGAGTGCTAGCTCCAATGGTTTGAAGGGTTAGGAGAAAGGAGGCACAAAATAAGGATTAGGGTTTTTCACAAAAACTCTAGAAAGGTGATTAGGGTTTCTCAAGAGAGGAGAGAACAAAGGCTCATGAGAATGAGTAACAAAAGTGTGTAACACTTTCTCCTTACCACAAGGGTTCTATTTATAGAACCACTTGCCATGGCAAAATTACACTAAAGCTCTTTTAACTAAATGGGCTATAGTGGGCGCCATTCTCATGTAAATATGTCTAGTACATATTTGCACCCCCTTCTTGCTACATCATACCATATGATGTAATGCTCATTTTAATTACCATAATACCCTTATCATATTTCCTTATTTCTCCAAGGTGCACCGTACCTTACGGTGTTCCAATCTCACTAGATTGTTCTTATGTGTGTGACCCTGTAGGTTTCCGTAACATTGACAATTATAATAAATCACTATTTATTATAATAAACAGTGAGCGGTATCTAGCAACACATCACTGCTACTCAAGTTACGAGAAATTAACATGTGATCTAAACATAACCTCTTGTGATAATATCAGTGTGTATAATTACCCCTTTTCCCTTATGTCTATATTGAACACAAGGCATACACAGTGTCATCCTTGTCCAGTTCAATATTGGGCCCGTGACATTTATCCTGTTATGCAGGATTGGCAAATTCCATCTAGGTCACTACTGTCCCTCAGCATGCTTCGTAAAGTACCCATCAACTGCCTTTATAATTATCCTGTTACGGATAACGTTAGATCAGCAACAAAGTACTTCACTCCCCATCTAGGGTAAAAAGTGGTTTCAGGTCTAAGGGTGATCTACACCATTATCACCATGAGAGTAACTTATGACACTTTGCATAACTTTGCATGTAGTACTCTCATAGCGGGTCAATCCAGTATAAATATTACTCCTAATATTTATACCTACGTCAAGACTTGATAACTCCTTATCCCATGATCCATGAGATGTGATCATCAGTCTATCTTCATAATAGTCTTTATGCTTTAAGGTTATCCCCTTTACCTTAAAGCTCGACTACGGATACTTTAAGAATAGTGTCCTTATGTTTAATATTATCTCATGATTAAGTCACACTTAATTATTAAACGGACTTTCTATTCTAGGGACTTCATTATTTTGCAACCTTACAAACATAATAAAGAAATGCCATATTTATATTCAAACTCCTAAAGCAAATACTATGAAAATAGATTGGCTCTTAGGGCTTACTCCAACAGTTTTGTGCCGGTGTGTCTGTACACCGTGCCTTTTGGTTAGGCTTAGTATTATTCTGACTGTACTTGGATGACTGTATATTATACTAATTTTTGCACTTAAACTGCTTTAGCCGTTTGGCGGTGTGATGCGTAGAGTTCATAACATCTTGTGGGTATTTGTTATGAACTAGAACGCTATCTTTTGGGACTGTAATTATTCAGGTACCATACTTTGCTTCTCTGAAGCACTAATGTTTAATTAGTCCTATTGTATGATTAATGCCGGCTCATCACGAAAATTTACGCGCGGTCTATTTTGTTTAAAAAATAAAAATAATGCCCCTTTTAGCCTTTAAAAATCGGGGTGTTACATGATTCATGTATGGTAGTTTTGCTTTTGTCATCTTTTGATCTCATTCATCGAAAGCATGTTCCAAATAGCATAGTTGCATACTTTCCTCTTTGCAATTCAAGGTCTCTTATATTTAACAAAAATGAAATTCTTGTGCTAATATATTGAATTTTTTGGAGTATTCTCACAAAAATTTGCTTAGTGAAATTTTATCTCAACTTTTATTCGTTCGGATTTCTTAGTCTGTTGTCTGGTTTACTTTTTTATTTGCTTGATTCTTTTTTTTTAATCTTTTTAAGGTTTGTCCGTCAATTGTTTTTTTTCACGGGTTTGATTAGAATACATATTTAAATTTTTTTATTGAGTAAATAATAATTGTGATAAGTATAATCAAATATAGTTAAATGATGGATAATATTTTAAAATATGATAATACGATTATGTTTAATATTAATTTATATTGAAAATAAGAGTTTTTTTGGAAATATGAGTTTTTTAGTTTATATCATAGATTAATTTATATTTTAAGAACAATTAATATAGTTTTTAGCGGTCTCTTATAATATTTCATAAGTTTGAAGGGATGCAACATATTTTATTCTAATAGTGCAATTGTATAAGAACTTAATTTTTTTTAAAGTCGCAAGTGTGTAGTTGCAAGTCAATTTGCTATTTAATTTTGGTGTTTCTTTTATTCTTTTCAATAAGTAGGCATTCATACTTGCTAACAATATTGTTTATGATCAGAAATGTTGAAATAAGCTATGATTATAGAATAGCATTCATATATGGTGTTTTTTTTTAATAATTTGATCTTGTTATTTGAAAATTATGTACAAACAGCATAACAATTTTACTCTCTTCTATACAATTTAAGGTCTCATATTTAATGAAAATGCAATTCTTGTGATGTTATATTGACTTATTTTAAATTTTTCTCTCAAATCTTCACTTGGTATAATTTTTTTAATTATTTGCTTAATTTTTCTTTTTCTGGTCTCATGAATAAAGAGTGAACTTTTCAAAATTCACCCTAAAATAATATTTCAAAAATTTCATAACAATTGATTATCATTAGTTAGAATAAGGTACCACATTTTACACACAATTTTACCATTTTTGCCATGTATGTGCAACCTAATCTCCACTTGAACATTCCTACATATATAAAGAAATGGTAGACATTATCAAACATAATTCCATCAAGAGCTCAACTCATATGTATTAAATTTAACATCTTATTTTTTACTTGACCAAAAAAGAAATCAACCTCTTATTTTTATATAATTTAAGAAGAAGTAGTATAATGAATGATTCAGAAAAATTAGCTATAATGAATAACTTTTTTCCATTTTATATTAAACATATTTATTCCCAAATAGTAAATTACCAACCAATTTTATATGGTGCATGTATAAAATAGAAAAATGAAAGAAAGAGAATGGAGTGGTTCATGTGTAAAGTAAGCTTTAATAGTAGTGTTCTTCCATTTTCTATTTATATTATAAAATAAATCACACATATTTAAACACATTTACATGATTAAAATTCACAAAACCTCTCACAATTATGAATTTGAATAAAATAATAATAGCAAACACATGATAAAAAATAAACAACTAAGAAGACATGACATTATGATTATGTGTTGACAACAAAGTTATCATATATATATAACCTCCAAACAAATAACAAAAAATTAAATCCAAACACAACTTTGATCACTTTAGGCTCAATACATTCAGCAGAAACAATAGAATCACATAATTAAATTCTAAGTGAATTATCTCTTCAACCCCCAATATATAAAATAATGTTTCTTCACCTCTTCTGATTTTTCTTTAAGTTGATTGAGACACAAAAGTTGAATTTATGATCTGCAAACAAACAAAAAAATATCAATTCTCTTAATTATATTCTATTTGTCATGCAGAAAATTTGTGAGTGAAATTGCAAAAAAAGAAAATCATCAATCTAAAAAAGCAATAAAAAGATAAAAGTCTCTTATGCTATTCTCCACATTCACATGAAAAATAGTCCTATTCATGTTAATCAATAAAGTAAACTTTAAGAAAGAAAGCTAGAAAATTATACTAACAAATACATCAATACATAATTACAACAAAAATTATGGTTTTAATTGATTTGCAAACTTGCAAATCATAGAATATATATGAGAATGATCAAGGCATCTATCTATCTATCTATAACATATAACTGACACACAAAAAAAAAGAGGAGGCAAGACAATGGAAAGAGAAATTGCACATATTAAAAGATTTCTTCTCACATATCAACCATAAAAAACTAATGGTAAAAATGGTTATTTAGGAAAATATACGAGTAGGATACAAATAAAACAATTGTAACCGATAAATTAAAATCTTGGATGAAGTCCAAGGGATGAAAGTTAAATGAAGACTTAAGAGATGAAAAATATATTAATTGGGAGTTACATAGTGGTCATAATTTTTTATGAATGAATGAAAAAGAAAATAAATTGTGGAACCATCATTAGAGATGAAAAGTTTCTTTAAAATATAGGCTAAACTATATATTTGGTCCCTTACGTTTATTTTAGATTTTAATTTGGTCCCTTACGTTTAAAAAGTTTCAATTTGGTCCCTTACGTTATCAACGTTTGCATTAGTTGGTCCCTTCCGTCATATTCCACTGTTCCACTATTTCAATTGGACACGTGTCAACGTGTCCCGGTGTCCACGTGTCAATCCACGTGTGCAAACCGTCTGCCACGTAAGCAAACAGTCTGCCACATGTGCAAAAACTGACGGAAGGGACCAAATTGAAACCTAAAATAAACGTAAGGGACCAAATTGAAACTTTTTAAACGTAAGGGACCAAATTGAAACCTAAAATAAACGTAAGGGACCAAATGTGTAGTTTAGCCTAAAATATACCACATAAAATGAAGGCTTATGCATGAGGCATTTTTAGAGGTGCCACATATGCAAAATGGCGACCTAGGAGCTGACATGAGCTTCCTTTTATTAGTAAGTAAATAAAAGATAAATAAAAGAAGATTTGATTATTTGTATTTATAGTTATGATTGTTTGGGATTTGGAGGTTTATGAGATAGGTGAGGTGAGCCTTCAAGCCCACTTGTTGTCATGTCAAATTATAACAAATATTTTCATTCCACCAACCAACCATAAGTTATACTCCATTAAAAAAAATCAAAAGTTATACTCGTTCCATCCTAAAATATGTCATATATTTGTAAACCACCAACCAACCATAAGTTATACTCCATTTGTAACACCCCGATTTTCAAAGGCTAAAAGGGGCATTATTTATTATTATTTTTTTTTAAAACAAACAGAGTGCGCATAAATTTTCGTGATGAGCCGACATTAATCATACAAAAGAACTAAGCATACAATAGTACAACTCAAGCCACCACATGGTACTATATATACAAAGTAGCGCTTTAAAGAAGCAAAGTGTGTACCTGAATATTTACAAACCAAAAGACAACAGTCTAAACCAAATTATAAATACTCAGAATACAGTCATCCAAAAGAGTCAGAATACTAGGCCTAACCAAAAGCACGGTGTACAAGACACACCGGCACACAACCAAACTAGGTCCACCACGCCACTCGATCACTGAGGGCCCAATAAGCCACCGTCGTCCTCACGACCAACGGTATCAGACGGCAATCCATCGTCTAGGGTGGGAGGAGCCCGTTCATGTATTATGGTAAGGGTCACCACAAAATATATGTATATATATATAACCGGCGCGAGAGATATACACATACCAAACATACACAAACCAACAGAGAAAGCTCTATAACACATAGACAATCTCCCACCAACGGGTTCATATAAGCAATGCACACATAGCCTATAATGCAACCTCCACAATGCGTGGTACTAACCCTAGCTACCACAATGCATGAGTTCCGGAACTGTAGGTCCAACCCCTACTTAAACACCAACGAAATCACAAGGTTAAGGTGGATCCACTCCCGCAATCACACCCCATGGTCCACTCCCACATCCATGTATCGAACTCAACAAAATCACAAAGGATTAAGGTGGATCCACTCCCGCAATCACACCCCATGGTCCACTCCCGCAACCATGTATTGAACTCAATAAAACCCTATAAGAATCAGGTGGGTCCACTCCCGCAACCACACCTCGTAGTCCACTCCCGCCACTACGCACTAACAATGCATGAGCATACGATTCCCCATGTATACTAATGCAACAAATACATACCTCCCTAGCATATGTAAACCATCCCAACAACATACATACATATCCAATCATATGTAACAAACCACAACAAACATACATACATTTCCAATCATATGTATTCACCCACATGTTCATACATACATCTCCAATCATATGTAAAACAACGCACGTATTGTAAACACTTTCTCATCACGAGAATACATAACACATACATGCCAAACACACAAACACGCATCACCGAAAATAACCAACAAACATGTTATAACTCAGTGAAAAGACAGAAATAAAGTGATGCCCTTACCTCGGCAAGCTTCCACAATTAAAACTCGCTCAACTCCACAATTCTACAATTCGCGCTTCCTAAAATATAAGCAGCGTACAATCAATAAAATACTCCCAACGTATCCTATCGAAACGAAACTTGTTCTCTAAAATCTAGAGGGGTTTAAGGTACTTTCTAACACTCTCAGATAGTGATTTCGAGACTTCCCCATATTGATCAAAAACTCATGAAGTTAAATACACTTTTCTCGCTACGCGAAAATAATTTCGTTTCAAAATGCACTATGGATTACTTTTATTTCTAACACCAAAGTAATCAATTTCACACAATAAAACCATTTGAAATCAACACCCAAACTCTTACAAAATTTTCACAAAAAAATAAAGTTTTCTTGCATCACAAGTTACAAGTTTTTCCTTTCAAATAAAATGGTCATAACTCATTCAATCTTTATCCGATCGAGATGAGCCATACGCCGAAATCTTCGTCTCGAAAAGACGGATCAAATGGTTAAGTTTCTAGGACACAAAAACAATTTTAAAATGCCCTAAATATCCTTTAAGATTTCGGCCAGAATTTAAAATACATCAAAATCATCATTTTCAAGAATCAAACATAGCTAAAACACTTATACAAATGTTAATTTCACATAACCCAACTCAAATTAGTTTGATTCTATACTTAAAACATTTTCCAAAACCCTAAACTTCAAAAATCATAAAAATTAGGGGCTTTTCTTTTCATAGCATTTTCTTTTCAAAATTGAACCATTAAAACAACTAAGGCCAATTTCGATTGCAAGAAAATGAACTCAATTGAACAAACTCAAAACTTACAAAATATTTCCTCAAAATTATTTCCTTAAACTCATGAACCAAATCCTTTATCAAACCTTTCTAGATGATAATTTTTCTTATGGATCAACCATTAACTAGCATGGATCTATACTATTAATAAAGGAAAAATTTGAAATCCTTAACATCACAATAAAAGGCCTCACGGCCAAGTTAGAAAAAAGAGGAGAATGAACTTTCTTACCACTTAAGATAGTCTTAGTTGATCACCTAGAAATTTGATTCCCTTTTCTTCAAAGGTGCTAGCTAGAAATCACATGTCTTATGGCCTCTACCCTTAGGAAATTTTTAGAAAGTGAAAGAATGTGAGGGAGGGAGATTCACGGCCATGTAGAAAAAGAGAAGAAAGTCTCATGACTTGTCCACTTATAGATCTCTCCATTAAGTCCTAACCCTTGGATCAAATAGTATAAAGCTCTAAGATCACATCCTAGCCATTCATTTAAACTTGGTCACCAAGACACTATCATAAATATCTTAGATATTATTTGAGCTTGCCAACTTATCTCGCTCAGTCCCCACGTTCGCTCTTAAACGAGTCGCACCTCGCTAATGGACGAAAATCGCAA
The DNA here is from genome assembly GCA_030408175.1 of Trifolium repens. Taxonomy (NCBI): domain Eukaryota; kingdom Viridiplantae; phylum Streptophyta; class Magnoliopsida; order Fabales; family Fabaceae; genus Trifolium; species Trifolium repens. The sequence goes on along the minus strand of CP125845.1, from coordinate 20,579,497 downwards.
AAATAGAAAAACTACGGAATAAACGTCCGTCGTAAACCGCTTCTAAAAATTATCGCTAAAACTTTTTCCTCGAGTGTGATTTTCTTCCTCACCCTCGAAAAATAATATGAAGATATATCCTAACTCACGCCGATATATAAAACTCCCATCTAAATTTCTACGGAATTCAGAAACCGTAAAAATTCCTAACAGCGGTGTAAGATTCCTACTCGTTTTTTCAAAAACAAGAGAAAACCAAAACTCGCATCTCTTACTTGACAGAAATCTTCTCATACTTAAAAGAGGACTACGACCCAAAAGTCTGTGCCTTTCCAGCGCACGAGCACAAAACAGGCTCAATTTCAGCAAAATTCTATTACCGCGACAGTACTCACAAAAACACTTCACCAAAAACCCTAAAACTCGTAGCCATTACTAGAGTTCCTTAGAAAAACTGTACAGTGGAATCTTGGGTCTTACACCATTAAAAAAAACTAAAAGTTATACTTGTTCCATCATAAAATATGTCATATATTTGCAAAAAAGATAAACTATGTTTTCAGTCTCTAATTTTATAGTGAATTTTGATTTTCGTCTTTGTAAAATAAAATCATTTGTTTTTATTGCTACATAATTTTTTCTTTTGTTTTTAGTCCCCAATGGGGAAATTTTTTATATTTTTTTGACATTTTTATTAACATAATATTAACTTATATAGGTTTAACATGATATATAGACATAATACAAATCATTTTGAACATAAAAA